>JAPDPM010000012.1:27870000-30270000 GCA_032173925.1 Heritiera fomes
TGAGGATGCTGGGAAGAAGGTAATTCTTGCTGTATTACTCTTCAGTATTTGATGACTCTTTGACAGTCGGAAACTTGTTTTTTCTGATCAATCTACGCCGTTCTCCTATCCCCCACCCCCCACCCCCACCCAACACATGCGCGCGCGTGTGAAAAAGGCTTGCTTATTCCGCACGGGTTAAATTTTCTGCTTCCTACTTACAGCAATCCTGAGCGTTTGGTTTCTGTATTTTACTTTGATTGTTTATTTTCTCCTGCCTCAGTTCTAATGTCTTTTTTAGTTGGCATGCACTGACCATGGAAATGAGTGCTTCCTCAAATCTTTATTAATTGTTTTTTACTTCTTTTCACTGTCCTTTATCATAAAAAAACAATAAAGAGAGGGTGTTGCTCCAGCAGCATGAGTAATAAACACTTCCTTTAGATATATTTTTTTTTTTTGGTTACAAGGGAAATATTAAATAACTGGGGGTAGGGGTGGGGTTGCTTGGATTCGAACCCAAGCCATATAAGAACCACAACTCATCCTTAACCACTCGGTCGAGAAGTTGTTGGCAACACTTCCTTTAGATTCTTATCTCAACTATCAAATTCAATATATTACTTTCTTTTTTTTTTCCAGAAGTTTTTGGCTTTCTACTTGTACTTTTCCTCATCTCTAGCTTTTCAATCACCTACCTTCCTCTCTTCTTTCAGCACACCTGCCTGCTTTGGAACACCAGAGAAGAACATGCATCTAGATGTTTTCATGCGTACATGCATGGTTGTTAATTTATATGGAATGTTACATGTAGAGTGGAGTCCTGGAGTTATCATGTTTCACAGTATAGGGCCTCGCATTGAAATCCTGGATACCCTTTAGTATTCAGTTCGTAATTTGTACTCTAACCATACGGCATGCATTGGCAGTGCAACTTTTAATAGAATAATATGGAACTACTTCACGGTGGCCTATGGAGCTACTTCACATCCTATGAAGTATAACAGCAAAAATTGAAAACAAATGAACTCATCTGCTATGAAGTCAGAAGTGTGGATTATCCCATTTATTCATTATTGGTGCCTTCGTCTTTGATTCCTAATTGGATTTTGCAAATACTTGATAGCATGGTTTGGAACAGAATCTGTTATTTATCTCAGATCTCATACATAATATTTAAACTGCTAAAATCATTTGATTTGCAGTCGGTAGGGACTATATTTTATGAATTTTAAGCATCATCGAAACCTTTAAGTGCATTTTGTGTTTTTTTCTTAGCTCATTTTCATCATGTTCCATTTCAGGTCAAGGATGATTCAGCAGCGGCTGGGCCAAGCAGTGTAACTAGTGCAGCTGCTGATTCTGAAGACATCCTTCTGGATGACGAAGAAGACGACGATGAACTTGACATGGATGAGCTAAACGAGCTTGAAGCTAGTTTGTCTAGAACATCTATTCAAATTCAGGAACCAGGTAGCACAACTTCATCTTGAGATAAAAAACAAAGAGCTTATGGTAAAGCACCATAGATTCTTGAAGGATTAAGAGTTTGCACACCTAGCTTTCAACCAGAGATGAAATAGATTTTGTTGAAACTGGAACAGTGTTCTGTTGCGCACCTTTTCTGCACATTAATGTGGCAGTGTCAAGTTTTGCATCTTGTAGTCATTTCCAGATTAACATATGGTAATATTTGGCAGACAATCTTATCTACCCCATTATTAGAGCTGCTTTTGCATGAACAATGAAAATGTAACGACACTCTGACTTGTAAATTTAAAGTTTTTGCTAATACATCTGCTCTGAAGGGTTTCATGAAGACTTTTCTCTTTGAATCATCCACAAAGGCTGGAATGTGGCAGAATTTATTGAATTTGATACCACAGGAAATCAAATCTTTAGGCTAAAATGCACCTTCTCAATTTTGTCGATTAAAGATCCATTTGGATGGACATTGTGATTGATTCCACAATCACCAAATCATCACTAACACAATTCTTGTTGAGCAAAACAAAACAATCACCAATATAAACCTAGTAAAAGGAAAATCTACTTTTAAATTGTCACTTTGGCTTTTGTTGACCCTTGAATTTCAATTCTAATTGACAAAAACTTTTTTAGGCAAGCAGACATGTCCGTGTGACGAAACAAAGAACATTCCACAACAGCCTCGAGCCTTTTTTTTTTTTTCTAAACATTTGGGAGCTTTGATTAATCAATTCAAGGGCCCCATCTCTGCTTTATTACCATATTCCTCCGAGTGATGAATTTGATGATAGTTTTGAAGTTTGACACAGAAGAGAAACGTGATGTCTATTATTATATTTTTACAAGCAATTACTTCATGAATGACGTAACGAAAAATGTACCAATAAAGACGCCTACAAATTATTTAGTGGAGTGATTAAGAAGAAATTATGATAAGTGATAAGGGAAATATGATAATCTTAAATACAAAAAATGACATTAATGAATGACACAAATATACGTGATACGAGCTAAAATTTAATTAAAAAATATATTTAAATATACAATAATCTAAAAATATTATGTTAATATTATATTTGGCTTATAAATATGAATTTTGACATAGTTTTTGTGTTTAAACCAATATTAATACGAATTATATACTTCTAGTGCCAGATCTAAAATAAAAATTAAATTCAAATAACCTCAATTTCACCTCTAATAATAATAAACAAAAAGAATACCTTATGATTCAAGACACCATTTCAATTTTTTTTCCTTTTAAGAAAATTCAATGGAAAAATTCATATCAATGAATACAGACTAAATAGGTTGACCAAAGACAAAAAAGAAAGTAGAACACGGACTACAAGGGAACCCATTTTTTTTTTTTTTTATCCAAGCAAGGGAACCCCTTTTGACTCAATAAAGTTGCAATATTGGCATTATTGTCAGTTTCTCTTCTTGGGAAATCTTTATTTGTTTATTTTTTGAGTACTGAACTGGGAGATCTTGACTTATAAGTTTTTTTTTCCTAATATCAAAGTTTAGTTTTAATGTAAAATATTTTACATCTGAAAGATGAAGACTAAAACAAAATGAAAAAAAAAAGTATAAAATGTCATGTAAAATGTAACCAAAAGAAAGTGCTTTAATTGTCAAGTGTGTCAATTTTTTTTAATTCTTTATGTGTGAAAATAATATGCACCCTATAACTGATGTTAAATATCAAGAAAATCAACTGAAAACCTATATTCTTAGCCCAATATTCAGTTTTTTTAGGGTTTGAGATCAAAATAATGAAATAAGCAAAAAAAAATATTATAGGACCATAGCTAGTCATAGGATCTCTAACGATATTTGGTAAAAGAAAATGCAAATGTACTTTTATTTGAATGAGAGTCGATCTTTGCATAGGCATTTTCCACATCAAACAAATAAATGCCCCTTTCATGTCATTTCCCATTAGAAAATTGCATGCTATAATAAACTTCAAACTATTTTTCCACCTTTCTTTTTATTTATTTTTAAATTTATAATCTATTTTTAATCTTTAATTATTGTTTACTTAACTCCATTGAAAAAGACATTACGCGTTTAGATCCTCTTAAACTTACAATTCTAAAAATCTGTACTTAGTACGCATATCATCTGAGCTGATGCATAGTTACCTTCTTTCGCGTAAAATATCACCGTGTGATAACATGTTTGGACATCTGTGTTGTTGAATTACACAGGAATGTTGACTTGGAATGGATAAGGAAGAATCATTACCAAAAGTAAAGCAGCAACTGATCAACTAAACAACAAAATTAGCAAAGAGAGAGAGTAGTTGGAAGCAATTTTTCTACACAGTATATTGTTTGCATGTAAAAACAGAGCTGACAGTCTTCACTCTCTTTTCTTCCACAAGAGACCAGCTTTACAAGTTTGAACAGTCAATAAAACAAGAGGCAAAGGGTTAGAAAAAGTAGAAGATCATGGCATTTTTCTCATAAAAAGGAGCTTTGTAATAATAGTATTAAATGATTTTTTAAACCTTGATATATGATTATGTTTGCTAACAATATTCATATAATTAAAGGATAGGTGGTAAAAAATATAGCTTGATTATGAAAATTAAGCTAAATTTGGAGGAAAAACAGCAAATGAAGTAAATAATTTCAGGCAATTTGATTAAAAAAAATGCATTGTTTGATCCCAAAACATGAGAAATTAATTTGCATACGGCCCGACTTAAAAAGAAATTAAGAAGTAACTGAGTGGTTAATTTCAAACAAAGTTTGTTTGTGGACTTGAATGTCACAGGTTCAAACGAAAATAACTTCTTTGTTAATGAAAAAAAAAGATAGCGAATATATGATCTTCCCAGACTGACAGACCTCCTAATGTAGGAACCTTGTGCACTAGGATTTTTTTTAGGTGGTTAATTTCAATTTTTTTTTCATTTTAGAGGGCATGCACAAGGGAAAAACAAGGACATGGAGATATGGAGGTCAAAATGAATGGAATGGGTAAAAAAGATTTGGACCTTTGAGTTAGTAAGAAAGGCATATTTTTCAATTCAATGAGCCAATTGCTGCAGATTCATTGAATTGTCCTTTCAACATTGAACAGATGTCTTTTTTCTGTCATTTTTTCCACATGAAAATTTTCAGTCTCAACAAATATTGGACTAATGCTTCAAGGTTTCAAGATTTGCATATCTCATGAAATTAATAAGTCTGGATTTCAGTAGAATTCAAGACCTTCAACCAGAAAATTCAATTAAAAAAATATTGGGAGTCTTCATTATATCCCCAAGTTTTTTTCTTTATTTTTTGCATGTTAAAAACAGAAAATTTCTATAGTAAGATCAAAACATTTGATTTTATTATAAGGTTAATGTAAATATACATGATTAAGTGTAAATTTAGTATTATTAAGTGTAAAACATGGTAGAAGCATCGTAAACAAATGAAAATAAATGTAAAATTAGAACTAACAGACATAAACACATGATAACTTTGCAACAAAATGTATTTATGTTTATTCCCATGTTTTCACAATTCTTTAAACATTTTTTATGTTTAAAGACACTAAATTTAAGCTTAATCATGTTTGTTTATTTTAACCTAACAGTAAGATCAAAAAATTGACTTTACTGTAGAATTCTCCATGTTAAACGTGTTTCAAATGGTTATTCCAAGTTGAAAACTCGAAAAGTTCCAGTCCAATCAATCAGATATCGGAAATGAAACCTTAGGTGAGTGTTAAGCAGGATACCATTTTTAATTCTTGTTTCTCAGCTGTTAAAATTGTTCCCAAACAGTTATATTCCAGGAAGTTGTCTCAGTTTAAGTGAAATTGCATATTTGTATAAAGCAGGAATCAGTTGTTAGTGGGAAATGATGGAAAGCTGGTTTAGCTGAGTCCCATGAAGAAAATATGAACAGGGCAAACGGGTGTTTGCATACATTTTTCTACACTTGTCCCCACCATTAATAAGCAGATTCAAACCAAGTAAAAACTAATTTGATCTTTAATGATTGCTAAACAAAATTGTGAGGTTTTAACTGTTAAATCAAATTGTGGAAAAACGAAACAAATGATAGAGCAAAAGATAGCAAGCAGGAGGAAGATTATGCTCTTTTTTCTTTTCTTTGTTTTCACATAAGCAAATTACATTAAAATGCTAACATAGACAAACATTCAGTAAAAGAAAAGTGGTAAATTTATGTATATTCAAACTCATTTGGTGGAAAGAAGTGCAAAGATGTAAAATATATATATTTTTTAATAGATGTACTTGGTCAGAAAGAAGAAAAAAGTGAATTGAAAACATATTTTCTTTCCTAGCAGAGTTGAAAAGTGAGGAAAAAAAATAAAAATTCAGTGATTAAAGGTAATTTAGTGCTTTCACCTGATTTACTTATGTAAATTACATTTTTTTTTCTACAATTTGGAGAGATGGAATTTTGTGAATAGGGAAAAAAACTAATCTCTCTCATTTCCTTTCTGTTTTATTTTCTTTTGTACCAAACATTATCAGGGTTCACTTCCCTTCCATCTTTTCCTTCATTACCTTTTTTTCTTTCACTTCTTGACTGTACCAAGCAAAGCCTTGAAGCAAAAGGAAACAAAATAGTTTTCCAAGTCGGAGAAGAAGCAGAAGAAAAAAAGAAGAGTAGGTATGATTTGGGAGTTCAGAGACCAAGTGAGGTCTAAATTCTAATGCAATCCTAGTGGGGACTAAACCAACGACAGAACTGAACCCCATGAAAGTGAAGTATGAACACAAAACAAGTTCCAAAACAGACAGATGGCACTGCTCTTTTATGCGGTTTTAAAAACCAGACAAAAGGCAAACAACAGACAGATCATGATTTGGTTGCACCACATTGTTCTTCCTTAATAAGTAATGGGACAGAACTGACCCAATGAAGGATGCTCTAACCACAGGAATAAAAGGAATCCAAGATAAATACTATTTCAAGGCAAACAGAAAACATTGCAAAAGATGTAAATGTACCTTCATTTATGTCGAAACCTATAAACCATTAAGCCATATATTCCACAAACATTTTCATATTAACCATTATGATACATCAGTCCATGCTACTCAGATTCGGAGATGAGTGTTGGATGTTAGACTTAGCAATTCGTGTAAATAATTTGTATTTGTGTTATGATAAATTGTATCGTATTCATGTTGTGTAAAACATTATAAAACGCAATGGCTGTTAATGGGTACTTGATAGAGTTTAGCAGAGTTTAATAAGAGAGGATTTGATCCAGATGATGAACAAATTATGTCTCTTTCTCAAGAGTTCACACTGTTGAGATTTCAAGGAGGATATTTTTATCCATCCAGACAAACAGAACCAACGGACTGATTTGGAATCTTCAAAGTTGGTTATCAGAGACCAATAGTACTATAATAGTATTGCATGTATTTGTTAATTATTAAAGAGGGAATTACACTAGGATGTAAGATTCTGTATAAAGGTAATTTGAAGTTTGAACAAACAACCTTTGTTATTTAGACTCCAACAGTATCATTTCATAAACTGCAAGTCACTGTTTTTCTGACTCAAAAGAAAATGGTAAAACTAATAGCTAGATTTCATCTACTGCATTACCACAGACCCCACTTACTTTTGCTGTTTCTGTGAAGAGATTTAGGGTTGTCAAAAGTATAACTAAAACATGTCTAAAACAACTAACTGAACTGATTTGGTCTCCAAAAATTCCTCTTTAATCTGCTCTATGTCAATGAAGGAACACCGGGGACTAGATTTTCTTTCATCCGGTTCTTCCTTTTTCATTGTTTTTCCTTATGGTAATTCTTCTGCTTTGTTTTTTCATTCCCAGAATCATTCAAGGCATATTTTCACATTAATTCTCCTTGAAAAATCCTAAAACCATCACTACAGTAAATAAAATATTTCAACCACTTGATGATTCTGGGAGGATGGAAAGGAAAACCAGAATCAAGAACAAGATTCAGATCAAAAGGAGTTTTCATGGAAAATTCGTTGCTGGTTTGACTAAGAAGTTGGCTGGTTTCCCTGCGCTAATCAATGTCCTGTAGCCATGCTAAACCTTCTCCCTGCCAGCCTCTAACAACTACATATTGATATGTCTGTTTGTTGACCAGGAAAGTAGAGGAAAAGTTTCATGTTTGCCTTTAGCTTCACTCTAGGCAGCACAAACATACAAACAATAACAAGAAAAAGCAAAGAGAAAATAGGGAATTCAATGAAAAGTAACATCAGAATCCAAAACAATACCATCTTTCATTTCAGTAAACATTTACATTCACCAGTAACGGATACTGCAACATTGCATCCTCTAAAAATTTTCTCATCTTCTGCAGAACTGGGAAAAAAGAAGGGGAGTTCAAAAAGAAATTGTATAAATTCACTGAGAAAAGAATTGGAAGACTAGTTATGCCCCATAATCCATTGTCAATCTCCATAATGCAGACTAAGAACAGCTCATACAATAATAATCCATTGTCAATATCCTTACAACTATACCCCAATGATAACTTTTCCAACTTTCAACTCTAAATTTTGCAAGAAATAACTAAGAAATACCAAAGACTATACAATATTTAGCTTATAGTGGTTCCCACATGCAACCCTCCCGCTTGAGTAATATAAGAAAGAAAGAAATGAGGATATTGCATAATATTATCATCTTGGTCAGGCATCTGAGCGCCCCTCCGACGGATTGGTTCTAGGAGGTGGTGTTGTTGAGGCTAAGCTTCCACTGCTACAACCTTTCTTCCCAAGTGCAACAACTGACATTAGTTTCTTTGCCAGCTTTTTAAACATCTTAACCTTAACCTGACCCCTCTTCGGAGGGATCCTTACTTCTGGCTTCTTCTCATTTTCCATGGTTTTGGTTTTTGAAGTTGTCTGGGAAGCTAAAGAAATGGTGTTTAGAAGTAGAGAAGAAAGCAGAGGAAAACTCTGCCTTGCTTCTTACTAAAAGGAGAATGCAATGGCAGAGTTTGAAAGTAACTGAAAATACTAAGAAAAGAAGATTTAGGGGAAGGAACTGGTAAGATACATATATATAGTAAAATGAAAGAAGCCATATCGGTCAGAGGGTTTCACATAGTGTGAAAGGGTGTTTGAAATACTACATCAAGGAAAGCAACTTTCTAATGTGGGCTTTGAAATAAGTATTCAAAGCAGCTGTCAAGACAGCTACTGATAAAATTTTATCGATTTAGTACTAGTATAATTGATCAGCTCAAAGGCATTTTATGGACTTTTTTTCTCATATTACTAGTCAAAAAGTTACAAGAAATTTATTCACCTAGCTGAGCTGTGTTGAACTGAGATCTACATTCCTTCTTTTATATATGCACCCGCTACGTACCATTGTACAAATCTCGTACAGTATCGGTGAATCATAACATGTCAAGGATTAATCTAAATTATTTTTTTTATTAAGGGAAGAGGGATTCGAACTTGTTCTTTGAGCAAAGGATCGCGCTTCAATCACCGAGCCAAATGCTAGGGGTTAGTTACTTAGAACACATTTATTCATTTATCAATACCAAGTCCATAAATCTGAGATTGTATGGTCCAAAATCACTTGCTTATGATACTGCCTCTATTCCCTCTTCTGTCCTCCCATGGCGTGGCCCTTGTTTCAAAGGGTGATTTAATTGACATTCAACAACTTGAAGTTTTTTAAGGCTGATTTTTTTCCCTTTTTTCAGAAGATCTGTGTCAGTGTGTCCTAATTAGTTTCCGGAAGAACGGTAAATTTAACACAGGACAGGACCAGGTTTCTTCATGCATATCTGAGAAAAATTCTTTTTCCATGCCAAACATCACTTAACCCTTTTGTCATTTCAGTCCTCACAACCCCCAAGGCTCCATTCTCCAAGTGACTGATGAATAAACAAATGTGAAACCCTAGGTTTATTTGAGAAATATGACATACCAAACATGTCAGCATGACATCCTTTGACGATAGAAACATGCAAAACATAAAAATTGTAGCTCAAAGTATAAATCATATGTATAAATGGACTGACGGTAAACAAATGTGAAACCTTAGGTTTATTTGAGAAATATGAGGTGCCAAACATGCCAGCATGACATCCTATCCTTTGACTGATGACTGTGATAGAAACATGAAAAATAAAACAAATGTTAGTAAAAGGATAAAAAGCATATATATAAACTGAAAATCATGGGTAAGAATTCAGACGTTGATAGATTATAAAACCAACGAAAGAGAAAGATTGAAGAAAGAATCTAACAAAGTAGAAGTTTGATTTGAAACTAAAAGAAAATTTCTACGCCCATCTATATCTGGCCAAGGAAATCTACAATTTTATCAAAATATATAAATAAATAAGGCTGTCCCATCTTGAAAAAAGACAATAAGGAAAACTTCACAAGAAATTTTCTGCATTCATTTACATTTATAGGGTGACCTTTCTGACAGATATATCTCCTTGACTAATGCTCTATCAATAATGTACAGATTTTGGAATTAAATACCATTTCAGCTTGATTTAATGTGTTTGTACCAACTAAAGTTTCCTTGCTAACGAGTTCACTAGCGTATTTTTGTATTAAATGCAGGAATTTTAATGCATCTATCTAGGGAATATATTACTGAATACGATAACCTTAAAGAATGCCTTTAGGACAAGGAAACTGTTTAAAGATGAAAGGGTTATTGCTTTCAAATGTTAAGGAAAACAGCTAAATGTTCTGATTGAGACGGATCAGTTAATGAAGTCAAGGTAAGACTAGCTGAAAGCCCATTTTTTGTAATGATAGAAGGCATGATCTGCATTGAAGTGATAGAGAAAAAAAGCTCGTAAATAGTGCAGATTATGGTTTATAGACAAAGCCTAAAGATAATGTTGACATTCTTTTCAAACCTTTGGCTAAAGTAATCTTCACTTTTCAAGTCTTTGTATTAATCACTACCATTTTTTTCACTTAGGGTGAGGTATCTTTGACTCTCTTTATCTGCAGTTTGCACTATGTTTTTTATGATTAGTCAAACAAAAACAAAGTGGGAGCAGTCCAAGCATATGCCTCAGAAAGATCACATGAAAGTGCAAAGAGAGAAAGGTAAAGAAAAGGAAGTGGAGTTAAATAAGGCTGTTTTGCTGCAATAGGTAAATCCTTAGCAAATAAGGCAACAATGGTAGATTTTCTTTTATTCAATACTCCTCTGAAGTCTACTTCATCATCGCATTCATCACTTAAAGATTGATTTTGCGTTCAAATTTCAACTTGCAGTTGCTCAGTTCACAAACATTTTCCAGTTTAGAATCAAATGGTATTTTGTAAGATGAATTGTTTTAACAAAATAATTGAAAATTTATGTGTTTGTGTATGTTTTTTTAACAAATGTCAATAAAAACCTCCAATGCCACCGACATTGATCACAAATACAGAAATGAGGCCAAGGAATTTAGCGATGGCAATGGGTACCTATGAACAAGCATTTGGCACTATCTGACTTGATTAAGTAAGATTAGGATAGTATATAATCGAATTCGTGTAGTAAAATTATTACCTGTCACGGGTTCGGGTAATTATCTTAAGGTATCCGCTACCCGAACCCGATTATAAATAATAATTTATTAATATGATATTTATATTATTACATATAAATTATTTATTATTAATGTTATATTTAATTAAATCAATTCATTAAACTATGATTTTTAACTTTAATTTATTTTTATGAGTTAAATTAAATTTATTAATTTAATTTTTTAAATAAGTTATTCTAAAACTGATTTTAA
Organism: Heritiera fomes; assembly: GCA_032173925.1. Classification (NCBI taxonomy): domain Eukaryota; kingdom Viridiplantae; phylum Streptophyta; class Magnoliopsida; order Malvales; family Malvaceae; genus Heritiera; species Heritiera fomes. The sequence goes on from JAPDPM010000012.1 coordinate 27,881,228, forward strand.
ATTGATTTTAAATTTAAATTTAAAAGTTGAACTTTGATTTAATAAACAGATATTTAACGGGTTTGGATAATTAGCAGATATTTTTTATATTATCGGGTTAGAGTTTCGGTAACATAAAATAAAATAATCGAGTAATTAATCGAGTTCGAATATTATGAAAATTAATCAAATTCGGATATCTCAAAATTAGTAAGTATTCGACCCATTTATTCCTACCAAGGGTCCTATCTAAAGCTCTTTATAGTGTAAACTTTTTTGAGGTATTTTTGTCCTCAATGTACGTATTTCAAGGTAGAGCTGTTTTTTTTTTTTTCATTTCAAGGTAGAGCTGTTGGGTAGGTGCTTTTGGCTCCCTTTGGTATGTGCCCTCAAGAGATATGGTCAAGGCACGTTGGATTCGAGATGCTTTCCAACGCTCAAATAAGTGCTTGAGGTACTTGCAGAAAGGAGATAAAAGCTAAGGGAAGAGAGAAAGTAGAATAGATTGGGAAGCTGATTGTGTCAATGAGTCTATGTTAGTGTACTTCCAATGTCTCTTATATTAATGTATTGTTTGTTTCACTGCTCAACCCCATCACCTTAGGGGGCCGCAGCCCAAGGTGTCAAATTGACCACAGTGATAGCCGCCGTGATAGGTATGATAAAAACTTATATATGAATAGACAGAGATTGGAATCTTGGATGACCATGAATCTGATGCTTGATCTACTGTCATCTGAACCCAATGCACTTATGAGCCTAATGTTATAAGTACCACGTTAACTTCATAAGCAATTGTGGAAGGATATTTAAGTTTAAGGAGTTTGTCTACCTAACAAGCTGGTCTTTTGGGTTAAGCTCTTCTTTTTTGAGTACCTAATATTAGTGCTCTCGTTGAGAGTTCGCATAGCGGAGGAAACGACTTGGAAAAGAGCTACTTGGTGCTTGATAAGCTTCGAAGTGAAGCCTTCTAGCGAAGAAAAAGGATATTTGGTGCTAAAGAGTCCAAAGTTAAGCTATCTAGAATGGGCCACCGTAGATGTCCCTTTCTCAAGGGGCGTGCAATGCTACAAGTCTCACATTGACTCCATAAGTAATTGTGGAAGGGTATCTAAGCTTGAAGAGTTATATTTAAAAAAAAAAATAGAATGGGGGCAAATTTTAAAATTTCTAAAACTTGTGAAATATTTTATAATAGCTTGAAAATTTTAAGCATGTCACCTACATCCATCCCTAGACGCACTCCACTATTAATCTCCTTCACACAAGTCATCCCTAATGAATTTGCTATCTTTATAAATAGGCTTGAAAATCTTAAATACGATACAATGACACAACATGAAAACGATATAAAAGTTATACATATTAAAAATTGTATATGAACATAACAAAAAAAATTTTAAAAAATTTATGTTTGGCATGTTGATATAAATTTTCACATAAAATTTTTGTATTTTACACAACACACAATTTATCATACAAATTGTCAAATCTACTAAAAAAAGCTTTTTTTAAATTTAATTCATGAAATTTAATCCAACTCTCAACTTATCAGATATATATTTATTTATTTATATGTGATGAATACGACTTCACCAAACATATTTAAACCAACAATCATTTGTCACCTAGTACAATAACACGAACGTATTAAACGTGATGGGTTGAAGTGTTAAGATGCATTAATCACGGTAGGTTGCCATGACCTCATATTCGGGTACCTTGTATTTCGGGAATACGATCTCTCGGATGGTCTCTTGACATAAAAAGCGGCATTCCGGGAGTAAACTCTGATATGTGGCATTTCGCTAGGCATATTACCTGCCATGAATAGTGCTTATCTTCTGCGTTTGCAAACCCTCGGCACAATACCAGGGTCACCAGGAACATGGCTATGAACCCTGCGGGGATTTTCTTGGCCAATGCTGCAGCCATCTTCTTCAGCCTCCCCAGAAATGTTCGATGCAAGAATTTTGGATCAAAAATGAAATTGAAAGGTGGGCAAGATTTTTGGGTTTATCCAAACAATGTTGCCATTTTTTTTGGCTGTTAGATATGACGGGAACTTAATGCCCTGTTTTGCTTTCTATTTCTGGTGTTATGAAGTTATTGTTACATTCTAATTTTGTTTAGAATTACAATTAGTATATTACATTCCATGAACATGTAACTATGAAAATCACATTACTCAAACTAGGTAAACTAATAAATAATTATAACAAACTAAATAAACTAATAAATAACTAGACTAACTCAAGCTCACATTTGGTGAGACTCGAACGTGAGACCTCAAAATCTCAGGACCTTCTCCTAATCACTAAACCAATGCCTCATTGGCTACTATCCTTGAGATTTAAATGTTAAAGTTGAAGGAGATTGTGAGAGATTTTTAGATATTTATTGAGTTAACTCAAATGTTTATATTCTAGTCTTTAATAAAAGAGTTTTATAGGCTTAAGATTCATGTTTCAGTATATATATATAAATATATATAGAGAGAGAGAGATATCTTCATTATAAATATATATATATAGAGAGAGAGAGAGAGAGAGAGAGAGAGAGAGAGAGAGAGAGAGAGAGAGAGAGAGAGACCTTCATTATAAGAAAAAATAAATCAAATTTAAAACCTTTTTTTTTTTTGTTTTGCAGTTTATAGATGATTTGATTTATATATATCTTTTAAAACAAACATTGATGATAGTTGCTCTTGACCAGTTCTATTATTATTTTAATTTTTATTTAAAAAAAGTGTATTGAAATTTTATTTTTTTGAATAGAAAATATAAGCATTGAATATAATAGTCATCTACATTTAAAAAAAAAATATGTAACGTGAGATAACTTTGTTGGTTTTATCTTTCAGTAAACCTTTGAAATCAATCTTAAGGTAAAGATTTGTGAAATAAAAAAAATCCACAACTAATTTAAATGCACACCTCTTTTGATATTTTTATGTATTAATATAACATTTTTATTTATATGCAAATAGTTGCAATTAACTTTATGACTTTATCTATTAGCACCAATAAGTTTTTGTGACATATTTTAAAGGTGATTTTAAAACAATTTTATCATTTAGGTGATTTTAAAACAATTTTATCATTTTCTCAATTAAAAAAAGGCTTAATAGCCAAATAAACCTTCAACCTTTAGCATAAAATGGAATTAAGCTCTCAATATTTTATCGCTTGAAAATCAGTCAATAAACTTTTATTTCGTTGTAAATAAACCCTCAACCTTTCAAAATTGTGCAATTAAGTCCAAATATGTTAAATGATATTAACTACCATTTGGACATCTAATATGAAAGCTGACGTGGATACATGCCACGTATGCAATACTAACAGAAGTTAATGTCATTTAACAGATTTGGATTTAATTATATAATTTTGAAAGGTTGAGGGTTTATTTACAATGAAATAAAAGTTTATTGACTGATTTTCACGTAATAAAATGTTGAGGTCTTAATTTCATTTTATGCTGAAGGTTGAGAATTTATTTGATTATTAAGCAAAAAAAAATTACCTTTGCAAAATTAACAAATATAGTAGTTGATCAAAGCCCAATTTATTTCAAGATCTAGCTCTGGCGCGTCGGGGTCGAACCTCATCCAGCCCAAGATTTGAAGAGCTTGCCCAAACCTGTCCAAATTGAGACTCTTATTATAAAAAAAATTATAAATTAAATATATTTTTGAAATGTACTTAAATAAAAATTCATATTCTTCTATTATATCATAACTTTTTACTTTTCATTTTCAAGGAATCTGATATCCTTAAATTAAAATTTTAAATGATTTCTTTCAAATTACATTAATAATATTAATATTTTTAAGATTTAATATACAAATATACCCTTTACGTTTATTACAAATGAAATTAAGTCTTCAATATTTAATTACATGAAAATCAATCTTACATGTTTTAAAATAATAAAATTAAGTACAATTTCGCTAGATCTCTTTAATTATTGTTAAATTTTATTAATGTGTAAGAGTAACGGAAGTTAAAGAAATTAATCAAAATGTACTTAATTTTACTATTTTGAGATGTTTAAATTTTAATTACTCAAAATAAAATTTAATGAACTAATTTTCATGTAATTAAATATTAATGGCTTAATTTCATTTTGTAATAAATGTAAAGAGCATGTTTGAATATTAAGCTTATTTTTAATTACTACATTGACAAAAACGAAAAAAAAGTTAAAAATAAAATATAACTTACCGGCCTTTTCTTGCTTGAATGAAAGGAAGTCTTCAAATCGGACGTGCTAAAACGCATAATCTAAATCTACAAATTTCTCAAACCCTAAGTGGGCCCCTTTTGTCTCAAAACGGATTCAAGTTCGACCCGGTTTCCGATTCCGGGCGAGCCCCCTGAAGAAAGATTCAGTTCTCTTTCTTTTTGCCAAATCGGTTCTTCAAAAGAAATTCGGGTTCGTTTCAGAAATTTGTTCAAGGGCTCACACCCTCCCCTCCTTTATTCGTCTCTCTCTCTTCACTTAATCATTCTTAGCTTCTTCCGCAAATTTTCAGGTAAAAACCCTAGCTCTCTCTCTCGCTCTAAGGTCCTGGGAAAATGTAACGTTTCTCTTTCTTTAATTTTAGTATTGAATTTTTTAATACGTTTATGATTTAATGATTTGAGGAAAGTATAATTCTATGATTTTTGAGTGTCTTTTATGATTTATTATTGTTTTTATGAAATATTTTGAGTTGCTTTACTGAAGATGTAGGTGAGAAGTTTTGGAACCGTTAAGTTAGATTATAAACATGCAAATCGTTTTGTGTTTTTTTTTTGTTCAAGACTGGAAATTTTCTTTTATTTGTTTGGAATTAAGTGAGTAAGGAGAGGAAGGAAGAGAATTTTGATTTCTTTTTCTGTTATTTGGATACAAGGAAATTATTATAAGGGGAAACTAGGTTGTTAGAATTCTAATTACGAAGTATTGGGATGAATTTGAGGTGTATTTTGAAAGGTTAAAAATGGTTTTCTTGGTCTCTGCGCTTCCAGTATCTTTCTGATATACATGCTATTATTTGTATAGGTATTTTAAAAGTAATTGAATGAGAAATTGTTCCGAGAAAAATTACTGTATTACAGGGTTGACTACAGTATTTTGTGCAAATTAGCTTAGGAGTTCAAAATGCCGGAAGAGGGAGTGTATTTGACACATAGAAGAGAGTTATTTATATAGTTACTACATAGAAGTGCTGGATTCTGGAGAAGCTAGCAGAAGATCCTCTTTAGTTAGTAAAAGTTTGTTTTTGTTTTCATGCTAATTTTCTTGAATATTTTCTTTAACTATAGTTAGAAAGCTTGTAGAAGCTTCTGCTTATCTCCTTATTATTCATATTTTAATGCTAGTTTCTTGAATTGGTTCTGTAGTTAGAGTTTTATAGGGAATTATTCTGACAACAAATAGACGAGATGGATCATCATGAGGATGAATGTCGGGCTGGAGGTGAACACCATGGCAAACAAGATGATGAGGTAAGATTGATGGACATGGCGAATTGCACATGGATGCATGAAGATTACTATTTGATCATTGTTCTTGTTCGTGGAGTGTTTTCTTCGTAAGAATTAAGAAGTTACTTTGATATGACACACACGTTATATGATTTATTCCAATTGCAGGAAGCTGTTGCTCGTCTTGAGGAAATTAAGAAATCAATTGAGGGGAAAATGGCTCTTCGTCAAACCAATTTGAATCCTGAAAGGCCTGGTTGGTAAACTTTACTACATTTTAGGGTTTTTAAATCCCTATCTATTGTTATGGGAATGGTTAAAATTGTTGACTAGACTGATTTTATTTTCTATTTTAGTGATTTTAGCTTGTGCTGGTTAATAAAATTGCTTATAGTTAGCCAATAATTCATCCTTAATTCTTATTGACGTTTGCTATAAATTAGAAACAGAGAAAAAAAAAGGACTGAAGCTTATTGTACTTTTAGTAGCGAATAGGTCAGTGCTGAGATAGGCTGCTTTGAGTGGGGTCGTAAACTTATTATTAGATTCTGCTAAAGAATTGGAGTTTGCAAGTTAGAAACTCAGTTTCTGGAGCTTGCAAAGAAACTTTATGTCTTGGCATTTAGACCATTCAAGTCTTTAATTATATTTCTCATAAACAAATTGAATTCCTTTCTCACTACTTTCATCCTTGAGATTTTTGGTTATTTCCATTTTTTGTTTTCCTTTCAACTTTAATCAACTTGGGCTTTCTCTTTGGTGCGTTGGGCCTATTTTGCAAATAATCAAACCATCTAAAACAATCTTCCTTTAGCTTTTCCTTGTATGATGCTAACTGCACTACTTGATAGCTATTTAAAGTGCTAAATTGCTACTCTTTCTAAGTTTTGCCCATTTCCTTCTAATTCATCTTACTTGGTTGTGATTATATTTTATTCAGGTTGTCATCTACAGAATCCTTATTCTTATTGTATTATCATGAAAGCATTATTTTTTTTTTTCACCTATTCAATTTCTATCTAGGGATATTTATGCTTAATCTATGAGGTTTTTTTATGTCATAAGATACTCTCAATAGATTAGAGTAGACTACATGAATTAATATATGAACTCGTGAGGTCTTTAACATGAATTTTCCTCCTCCACTCATTTTTATCCAAGGCAATATGTTCTTCCAATCCCGTGTTGTCATATCTTTCTGAATGACTTTCTTCCAAGTCTTTTTAGGTTTTCTCCTAGCCTTGGCCCTTTATTTATTAGTCATAGCCTCCACTCTCCTAATTGGATTGTCTACAATTCTTCGTTGTAAACCAACGTAAACAACTTTCACTCATCCTTTCTTGGATAGATGCCACTCCAACCTTCTTGCGAATGTCTTCATTTCTCAATCTATCATTTTTTTGTATATTGGCACGTCCACCACAAGCACAGCATTTGCATTTTTGCTACACTCATCTTCTGTGTATGTAGTCTATTAATCGCACTACATTCTCTACCATATAGCAATGTTGGACTGACAACTGTTCTGTAGAACTAGCCTTTCAATCATATAGGAATTCCTTTGTCATACAGCAATTATATTGGAATTTAAGAATTTCATCCTAGACAAAATGTATTAACACTAAACGAGTACTGAACATAGTGCTCTTTTAATGTTTTTTGAAGATGTTTTAGAAGGCTTCTTTGATGACGACCTAGGAACTTTACTTGATGGACAATTGCTAGAAAATTCATCGTAAGTAAATCTTGGACTGGCAAAATACCTTAAATTATCGGTCTCTAATATGCGTAGGGGTATAAGATGGGATGACAGAAGAAGATGTCTGAAATATTATGCTGGATAGATAGAAAAGCTTTAACAGAAGAGTGGCACATTTTCCTTTGGGTTACTTGAAGCTTTTAAATTAGGTAATGAGGTAGAAGAAATGTGAGAGAAGATGAGAAGTATGTGACTTTGCAGACTTATCTCTCATTTATTTAATTAAGGGAAAATGACATTCATTTCCCTTACCAAGCAGAAGTGACTGAGCAAGTAAAATTTCTGTCTCTTCTTCTGTTTTTGCCTATTATTATTATGGGTGGTAGAATATCATGTGGCTGTAAGACTTATCTTTTTCTTTCCTCATTGAGCTCAGAAAATAATATTTGTGGATTAACTTCAAAACGAACTAGATTGGGGGTATTTATTTTGGAGCTTGATTTTGAATAACTGCCACATAGGCATTAATATGCTTTACTCTTGGTTTTAGACTCTGGATTCCTCAGGACGTTGGATTCCAGTATTAAGCGCAATACAGCTGTAATAAAAAAATTAAAGCAGATAAATGAAGAGCAGAAGGAAGGATTATTGGAGGAGCTACGAAGTGTCAATTTAAGTAAATTTGTTAGTGAAGCTGTTACTGCTATTTGTGATGCCAAGCTTAAGAGTTCAGATATACAAGCTGCAGTTCAGGTAGCTTTTACTGAATGAGTTTGATCTAGAAATTGTATGATTATATATTTTTGGCACATGTATATTGAGATTATATGGTCATGCATATTGTTATCTCAGTTAATTTGCTGTGAGTGCAAAGTGTCACAAGAAATATAACGTTATTTCCCATTCAGACATGCAAAGCTAATAGTAATATATTTGGTCAAATTTTGAAATTTGAGCTTTTCTCATATTCTCTTTGGCTGAAAATGGTACATGGTTTCACGAGCAAAAACCTGAAGACTTGAATGAATCATAGCTGTGCAAGCAAGGTAATTAAGCAGCAAGCATGTAGGTAATTTTGATTTAAATAAGAAAGAAAAAGAAACCTGATGTCAAAATGAGCTGTAGTAGCTTGTGTAAGTCATTGGTTACCTCTTCCGATTTCTTTTTGTGTACCTGTCATGCTTTTGATAGCAGACTTGAGTTTTAATGAGGATGGAATGATTTAAGTTTTGAAAATTGTATTGCGTACATTTCAATGATCTATTGAGTGTCCTAGTCTGGTTCTTCCAACTATTTTCATCACTTCTTTGTATTTCACCTTATCCTTTTATAAATGTATGAATATTAAGCAGGCATAGTTTATGGTAACCATTCACAATTTCTGGTTTGTAATTTTTCAAAACCTTACCGGTTTCTTGTTATGTAGAGTTCTTCATGCCCCACTGTTGGTAAAGTCACTTGCTCAAAGTCTGTAAATGCGTTGACGAATATGGCTAACATTTGCATTCCTTGATATTATGAAGGATGTGCATATCTGTGACTTCTGTTTCTGCATGTATGTTAGCAATTGTCAAAAAATTCGCTGGTTTCTTTTATATTGAGTCCTCTTTGTATGCCATGATTGATGAAGTTGCCTGCTCAATGTTTGTAAATGTGTTAATGGATATAGTCCATATTTTTTCCTTGGACAAAGAAGGATATTCTTATGTGTGATATCTGTATTAATATGTATGCGATTTGCATATGTTTTCTAGCTAGCTTTTTTCTGTACTCTTAACAACCTTTGAGAGCTTAGCAGTGTTTAGTTTGCTGGTAATTGTATGTCCTCTACCCCCCATATGATACTTACTGTTGTCTATCTGTCAAAGATCTGCTCATTGCTTCATCAAAGGTACAAAGATTTCTCACCAAGTCTGATGCAAGGGCTCCTGAAAGTCTTCTTTCCTGGAAAATCTGGGGATGATTCAGATGCAGACAGGAACTTGAAGGCAATGAAGAAGCGTAGCACTTTGAAACTTCTTCTGGAACTTTACTTTGTTGGAGTTATAGAAGACAATGGAATCTTTATCAATATCATTAAGGATCTTACCAGCACAGAGCACTTGAAGGACCGAGATGCTACTCAGACAAATTTGACTCTTCTCGCTAGTTTTGCTCGACAGGGACGAGTGTTTCTAGGACTTCCACTTTCTGGTCAAGAAATTCAAGATGAGGTACATCATTTTTTGGTCTTTAAAATGGCCTAATACCTCCATTTTGGATTGTTTTTGTGAAGGTATTATGGCTTTGCATTTTGACTTCTAGGTTATTTGTAGCTTTGACATTTATAGTGGCAGTTTACTGTTTGTCATTGGAAGCAGAAAATGGTAGATTTAGGTTGGTTATATGTGGATTGATTATTGCCAACCTGATTGCTGCCTTATACACATTTATTTGTCAACATTAGCAGCCATAACTATTAATCCAGATGTGATCTGATCCTTCCTTTACCTGATTGAATATTTTCTGCTGTTGAGAAATGTGATCAATATAACTAAGACTTAGGTTAAGTAGCCAAAAGACCCTATTAAAACAATTAATAATCAAATTTTGGAATGGATGATATGTATGTATATATTATAATTGTTGGATGTATCTTTGAAAGAAGTGCAAAAAGAGGAAGAAAAAAAAATAGTTGATCACAGTGGGTGCTATTGGTAGCTTGCAGCAATTTCAAAACGGTGTGTCAAGTGGTTGACAAGCTTGCATAGCCGTTGTTGTGTTGCCCCATTAGAAGTCTGATCTACTGAGACCTGACTCAGTAATCCAACCGGTCTTGATAACTCAGTTGTGGTGAGTTAGCCATGTTCCGCAAAGAGATTCTCAGTGACCTCAGGGAGTGTATAATGTTGTTATGTTGGTGGTGGGAAGTGAGCCTCTGATGGGTCTTTTTGGATGTGGCAATGGGGCTAAACTCAGTAGTAAGAGAAGTGAGGTTTGTGGCAATGTGAAGTGAGAATGCTGGAGTTATGATGGATGAGAAAGGGGTCTTGGGAGTCGTATGTAGTTTCCTGCACCTACCCTTCTTAAACATGTTTGTATCTGGGGTCAGTGAATTCTAACCCATTTGTATCCACTAACCAGAGGTTTAATTAATTACACTAACACCCGGTGGGTAGGGTGGCTAGATGGATATATGTTACAATGGTTAACTTTGTAACTATTAGATGATTCTATCATGCTTTAGTGGCTGTACTTTGCTAAACTTTTTATTCTGTGTGAAAATTTGTTTTGCCATCTTTGCTAGACCTAAGTTTATAGCTTCTATGCTGACCATTTGCTACAGTTCTTTAAGGGCCTCATTATCACTGCGGATCAAAAGAAAAGTTTTAGGAAGTCATTCCATGCATATTATGATGCTGTCACTGAACTTCTTCAATCTGAGCATGCGGTAAGCTTTTGCAATTGGAATTTTTATCTTTTAGGGCAATAAATTTTGAGGTTCTTATTTGGACTTCTCTTTAACCATGTGTTTTGTTCCTTGTGTTCCATTCATAATTAGTTGGAATGCTTAATTTCTATAATTATCTTTTATTTCTTTCCCACTTGCCCTAATTCATGGGGTTTTTCTTTTTTAGTCACTTCGCCAAATGGAGCATGAGAATGCCAAGATTTTAAATGCTAAAGGAGAGCTCAATGAAGAAAATGCATCATTGTATGAAAAGCTGCGAAAATCTTATGATCATTTGTACCGCAATGTCTCATCGTAAGTTGCTTTATGATGTCATTTTTGTGGTTCTTTATTCTAGTGGCAGCTAGATTAATGGGTCAATCAATTGATATTAATATATGTCTGGTGATTATGGTATAATATAGTTTGTTTTATATATTAATCATAGATGTTTAGAATATGCCTAAACCATGAATAATGATGCTGTGATTACAAGTTTACGGGCATTGACTAATGATGGAGTTGCATTTTGATCTCCTTACTCTCTGTTTCTGGATTAAGGGATATTTTCTAAATACCAACCATCTGCTACTTGACTATTAATCAGCATAAATGGAACAGAATAAGTTGCCACATTCATACCATAAATATTTTGTTTTTCCATATTTGTGTATTAATAGAAAATTGTTTAAGACTAAACCTCTGGTAAATAACTACCAACTGGCATAAGTGGAACAGATTATACTTTTCTACATTTCATAACTTAATATTGGCTGCTACTAGTTGTTACATTCACTACATATAAATTAAGGTTTGGATTTTTAAAGTGTTCATCAAGAAAGGTGTAGTGTATTGGAATGTTTAATTAGGAGATTACTTAATCTTTGGATGCTCAGTCAAGAAGTTTGAGATTCTCATGCAAAGTATAACTATTTTTTGGGAAGTGCAAAAACTGGGAGCAGTGAGGAGCCTGCAGAGTAGGTTTACTGGTATTGCTAACATCAACCTCAATTTTTAGAGTTTTGAGCCCCAGCCCCCATGTGTTAGACCAAGATTATTTCTTTAATGTCAAAATAAGCCTATTGTTGTTGAAGTTGTAGTGATAGCTGTGATTTCTGAATTTGGAAATTTATACTGAATATAGTAGATTAATGATTATGGTTCAGAATATGAAGAGTGTGATTGGTAGCTAAGCATCAATAGTAATGGATTATCTATGATTTCTTTGGATTAGTAATGCTCCCCCAGATAATTTGAACTGTGTGTATCCCAAGATAGCTCTTCCATTACAGAGTTTAGGAACTACATCCACCTAGTACTACTTGCACTTTCTTGCATGCACGAGGAATTCTATAAAGAATTGTTCTTGGGATCTAGAATTGAGGCAAAAATGCAGGTTTGAGCTCTACTCAGTGGTCTTTTTTTTGTTTTTTGGATTTAATGATGTGACTGTACGCAGATGATTGTATAAAGGTTAAATAGAAATGGAATTATGGTGAATGTTGTTCTAATTTGTCAAGATCAGTGAAAAATCAGTTAATTTTTAATACTTGATAGCACCTCTATGATGTTGGAAGTTTAGACCTTTGTTTTTGTCACAATTTAGGGTCTCCTGGGTCTTGCCTAAGTCGGTGGCTAAGATGCTAAGCCATTGTACAACTGTCAGATATGTATAACTACTTCCACTTTGCTTTTCAATTTTTTTAGATTTTTCCCCTGTTAAATATACCTTTTCTCAAGCATGCCTCTTCATCTAGAGTAAACTTGACGTTAGATCTTATTAGGTTATGTTACTTCATCATCATCATTAGAGCTTTTATCCCAAGAGATTGGGGTAGGCTATATGAACCAATATCTGAATTCACTTTAGATCGTCCTTATGTATTTATTAGGTTATGTTACTTAAAAAAAAAACCATTCATGATTTTCTTTTCTTTTCTCTTAAAAAAAATTTCGATTCAAATGTTTTTATATCCTTGTATTGCAGTTTAGCAGAAGCACTAGATATGCAGCCTCCAGTGATGCCAGAGGACAGTCACACAACTAGGGTTACAACTGGAGAGGATGCTTCATCTTCAGCCACTGGAAAGGAGTCTTCAAACCTTGAAGCTATATGGGATGATGAAGACACTAGAGCTTTCTATGAATGCTTACCAGATCTCAGGTATGTTGTGGCCGTTATTCGGTTAGTTAAGTAGAGATTTTGTCAATAAGGTCTTTTGTTGATGGCGTTTTTTGGAAGGAAAAGATTTCCTTGCTTGCTATTAAGAGCATTGCATACATGTTCTTCTCAGAGCATTTGTCCCAGCAGTATTATTGGGAGAAACCGAGCCCAAAGTAATTGAGCAAACGTCAAAGGCACAAGAGCAACCAACTGTGAGTAGATAAAGATTTTTGATGTTATTATAGGCTTTCATCTATAGCTTTATCTGCTGATAATGTATTTCCTTTCTGTGTTACATATCAACTTTTGGTTGAGTTCAAGCATCAGTTGCTGATGTTCTTACATTTCATGTTTAATGCTCACCCTGGTTCCACTGATCATTTCCTACCATGAACCATATCTTTGCCTTTGGAAACTATGAAACTACTCCTTATGTGTTTTCTTTTGAGCCAATTAATTTTCTTTGTGCTTAAAACTAATGAAATCTGTTAGTTTGTCCAAAAAAAAAAAGGAATTCGATAGAAATGAGGCATTTTGATGTGAAGAAACACAGACTGACTGAACCATTTCTTAATCTCTTAAATGCCGTGCATCCATTATGCCAGAAATCTTGTTTCTTTATTCTCTTTTTGGAGGCAGGGGGCAGGTTGGGGGAGGGTGAGTCAGTTTTCTAGATTTCTCAATTGTTTAAATTTGGTCTTTGTGAACTCCTGGTGACAGATCTGATTAAATTTCCTAAATACTCCATCTCTATTTAATTATCTAATGATACTTTGATGAACCTTTTTAGGAATCCTCTGTTGAAGCAGATCAAAGTACATCAGTTGCGCAAGATGCTTCGGAGGCTTCTGTAGACTCTGGGAATCTGCAAGAAGGGAAAAGTACAGGGAAAGGGAAGGATAAAGAAGATAAGGACAAGGAAAAGACCAAAGATCCAGAGGAGAAAGGGAAAGAGAAGGAAAAAGAAAAAGATACTGATAAAAAAGGAGAAAATGAAAAGGAGAAGCTCAAAGGTCTTGAAGGGACAAATTTGGATGCTCTACTGCAAAGACTCCCGGGTTGTGTGAGCCGTGACCTTATTGATCAACTGACTGTAATTATACCTCCTTTTTCGGTGTTACTGTTTTATGCCTCTTTTCTATGGGATTTTATGCAACCCTAGAAGAGTATTGAATTGTTCATGAAAATTTCAGGTGGAGTTCTGTTATTTGAACTCAAAATCAAATCGGAAAAGGCTTGTGAGAGCATTGTTTAATGTTCCAAGGACGTCTTTGGAGTTGCTTCCATACTACTCACGTATGGTTGCAACATTGTCAACTTGTATGAAGGATGTTTCCTCTATGCTCTTGCAGATGTTGGAGGAAGAGTTCAACTTCTTAATTAATAAAAAGGTCTGCTGCCCTAATAGCCTTCTGTTTGTACATTCATTCCTTTTGTCAAATATATATAACGTATATGTAAAATTGAAATTTACTGCAGGATCAAATGAACATTGAAACAAAGATCAGGAATATTAGGTTTATTGGAGAACTCTGCAAGTTCAAAATTACACCAGCTGGCCTTGTCTTTAGTTGTCTGAAGGTATGTGCAAAGCAGGTTATGATAAATGTTGGTTTCTATCCCAGTGCTTGTTCCTATGATGATATTTTCATCTTATGGAAGTTTAAGTGAAAATGATGAGAAATCGCTTTTGTTGCTTTCATTTTCATCGGTCTTATAAGTTCTTCATCATCATTAGAGCCTTTATCCCAATAATGGGGTAGGCTGAGTGAACCAAGATATGAACTCACGTTAAGTCTTATAAGTTGAAACCTATAAATGCGAACTTGTTTGAAAACATCCGGTTTGTTTTGGATGCTTGCTTATTCTATTTTTCTTTTGTACCAGACATGTTTAGATGATTTCACTCATCATAACATTGATGTTGCTTGCAATCTTCTTGAGACATGTGGTCGTTTTCTATATCGTTCTCCTGAAACTACCATAAGAATGGCTAACATGTTGGAGATATTGATGCGCTTGAAAAATGTTAAAAATTTGGATCCTCGACACAGCACACTTGTAGAAAATGCTTACTACCTATGCAAACCACCTGAAAGATCTGCACGGGTCTCTAAAGTCCGTCCTCCATTACACCAGGTATAATTTTCTTTTCCTGTTAAACTGTCTACCTGTTTTGATGTTAAATCTCCCTACTGAGTTCTGTCGGCTTCTTTTGCAGTATATTAGAAAACTGCTATTTACAGATCTTGACAAGTCTTCCATTGAGCATGTGTTGAGGCAACTTCGTAAATTACCATGGGGCGAATGTGAATCATATCTCTTAAAGTGCTTCATGAAGGTTCACAAGGGGAAATATGGTCAGATTCACTTGATTGCTTCTCTCACTGCTGGTTTGAGTCGCTATCATGATGAATTTGCAGTTGCTGTTGTCGATGAGGTTTGCTTCTTGAATTAGAACTTGTTCTTGTTGAGTTGATATTTCATTTTCCTTTGTCTATGTTATTTGGATTTTCAAAGGACTTGCTACTGTATATCATTGTGTATTATATTTGTGTAGTCAGCTGTATATTCCCTTAGGATTCTCAATTTGCACTGATTCAGTGTTGCAATGGTGAGAAATGCTAGTCTGGAACATATGTTCTTTGTAATATATTAAAATTCCTTTTGGTGTATACCTTTTTGTGAACAGCTGAAACAGTATGGGCTGATTTGAAGAAACAGAATTTACCAATTAGGCTCTTTGTTTTGGGGTCAATGTATTATTTAACTTGTAGAGTTTTTTTCATAATCCATCTGCCTTGGTTTTGAGGTCAATCTATGGACAAGTTCTAGTCAACATGAATGGTCTTTGAGTTTTCTTTGGATTATGCTTAAGAGCTTCTATTCTTTTGCTTTGTTGGGATGGCAGGCTGCAAGAAAACAGATTGCTCATTACCTGGACTTTATGTTTGTTTTTCTTCCAGTGATTGTAGCTAGGTATTACCCCGTGTCAGATTGCTTACTTGTAGGGGAAATATGCTTATAGAATGCTCTGCCCTTTGGGAAGGTTTTGTATTTTAGGATTCTATTAGATCTTCCAAAAATTGTACTTGTTACCAGCCTAACTATTGATGACTCCAATGCGAGATTTTGTTTAACTATGTTAGAAATATTGTTACGATATTCTTAAAACATATAACTTGCAACATCAAAACATTCTATTTCATTAAGTTTCCTTAGTTTCTGAGATATTTGGGCTCATTTTTGTTCTGGTATCATCTTTCCCATGAATGACTATGCCAAATTCTTTTCATGCATAATCTTCCTTACAGATAAGAGTGGAAGCATGCATACCTATGTTTTTTTTTTTTTTTAATTTCTGGTTTAAGTATCAGTACTTAAATTCTTTACTTCCAGGTTTTGGAGGAGATTAGGCTGGGTCTGGAATTGAACGATTATGGGATGCAGCAGAGGCGCATTGCTCATATGCGTCTCCTTGGAGAGCTATACAACTATGAGCATGTCGATTCTTCTGTCATCTTTGAGACACTCTATTTGATTATTGTTTTTGGTCATGATACAGAACAGGTATTGAGTTGTCCTCTTTATTTGTAATTATCAATTATGTACGGATATATGGTGTACTTGCAAGGTTCAGCGATGGTGCTTTCTAGGCACTCTCTCACTCAAAAATATTTTTACCTGTTTTGTGCCTTGAACTTCTTTACAAGTGCGTTCAAAGAGTGGGGTTAATGTTGTAGAACAGATCTGCTGGTGCTGCACTTATAAAGAAGTTCAAGGAACAAAACATTAACCCCATGAATTGGCACTTGTAAAGAAGTCTAGATTTAGGAATTGGTCAGGTTTGATTCAAATGAGTCTTGGATCTCAAAAGAGGGCTGGAATTGAAGAAAAAGTTCGCTGGGGTTTCTGGTTAGCAGAAAATATCAGGATAAATCAAGCTTGTAAGGAGAGTGCACAATATCTTCCTAGACACCCAATAAACAATTTTCTAGCAAGTAAATAGCCAACCTGGTCACCAAGAGACTATACTCAACTCCTGGAAACTCCTAGTTTAAACTTTACAAGCTACATGCTATTGCCTTTGACCAGTAAAATATGGAATATTCCTAATAGAAAATGCCAAATTCCTAGAATTGAAGTTATATAGGGAAAAATAATCTAAGGTCTTTAATGGCTACACTATTAATGGTTTGGAAATAAGATGGCTCCACTACAACATGTTAAATGATTTTGTTGTTATTACATGTTTGATTTGGAAATGAATGTCGTTTAATTCATTTTTAAGTAGTATTATGATTTGATTATCTGTGTTGTCAGCAAGATGTCCTCGATCCACCTGAGGATTGTTTTCGAATCAGGATGGTTATTACTCTTCTTCAGACATGTGGACACTACTTTGACCGAGGTTCTTCCAAGAGAAAACTTGATCGATTTTTGATACACTTCCAGAGGTATATTCTTAGCAAGGGTGCCTTACCACTGGATATTGAATTTGACTTGCAGGTAACTGGAAATGCACTAGTGATTATACCTTTTAGTCTTTAGAATTTGTCATTTGGAGTTAATCATGGAAAAAAATGCCGACTCTTTTTATGTTGTGTTTCATGCTTGTAGAAATTACTTGGGATAGTAGCATGCATACCATCTTTTATGCAGCTTTATATAGATAAAAATAAATAAATTGGCATCCTAATTAGTCCTTTGATCTTGCAAGCTTGGAGATGTTTCACTATTGACTGTTATCCATGCAACATTTCTAGCAAACAAGCTTAGCTTTAGTGTAGAATATTCAATAGTCTATATGATCTCCACTTGATTGGTTATAATAAAACTTAGGGTTGCTGGCAAAGATGATGAAGCTCGCTCTATAAATAGTTAGTTTTTCCTTTGCGTCCTTTGTATATTTTGTTCTAAGAATGTCTGCCTGCAATGTCCAAATGCGATAAGCTGACAAGTTGAAGAATATGCAGGACTTATTTGCAGACTTACGTCCCAACATGACCAGGTATTCATCTATAGAAGAAGTTAATGCAGCTTTAGTTGAACTTGAGGAACAACATGAACGTACTGCTTCAACCGACAAGACAAGTAGTGAGAAGCACTCTGATACTGAAAAGTCTTCTGGCAGGATACCTGCCCATTCCATCTTATCTGATCAACCAAGCATTTTGAATGGTTCTGAGGAAAATGGAGTGCATGAGGAAATTGGTGACAGTGACAGTGAATCAGGGAGTGGCACCATTGAACCAGAGGGACATGATGAATATGATTTGGATGAAGAGAATCATGATGATGGATGTGATTCTGATGAGGAGGATGAGGATGCTGGTGGACCTGCATCTGACGAGGATGATGAAGTTCATGTCAGGCAGAAGGTAGCAGAGTTGGATCCTCAAGAAGTAGCCAATTTTGACCAAGAGCTCAGGGCTGTAGTGCAGGCAAGATTTTGTTTTTTTAATTATTTCTGTCTAATGTGTGGTTTGCTGGGATCAAATCAGTTAGGAAGAAATAGTTGGCTTTGCTGTCCATCTTAATTCAATTTTAAATGCAGGAAAGCATGGAGCAACGCAAGTTGGAGCTACGGGGCCGACCTACATTAAACATGATGATACCAATGAATTTGTTTGAGGGTTCTATCAAAGATCATCATGGAAGGGTAGTTGGAGGTGAAAGTGGTGATGAAGCATTAGACGAAGAGGCTGGTGAAAGCAGAGAGGTGCAGGTGAAAGTTCTTGTGAAGCGAGGGAACAAACAACAGACAAAACAAATGTACATTCCTCGTGATTGTACTCTTGTCCAGAGCACAAAACAGAAAGAAGCGGCCGAGTTTGAAGAGAAACAAGACATCAAGAGGCTGGTATTGGAGTATAATGACAGGGTAGAAGAGGAGAATAATGGACTCGGAACAGAGACATTGAATTGGCCAAGTGGGAATAGCAGAGCTTACGGTCATGGAAACACATGGGAAGGATCCGGTGGGAGGGGTGGTGGCCCACGTCATCGACATCACAGCCATTCAGGAAGTGGAGCTTATTACGGCAGGAAAAAGTGAGCTGTACAGAAGAAAATCAAAAATTTTGACGAGTAGGTATCATCATATGAGTGTATGTCGCCTACAACAGAGGAGGATTGGCATGAGCTCTCACTGAACAGCTTGATGGGTGAAAGATCTCTTCAGGTGCAAGTTGAAATGGAATTTTGATAATACGATGCCTTGCGACAGTAATCACACCTTCCTTTGAGGACTGCTGTTTTATCGATTTCCTCGTACAAGCAAGGTACACAGGTATATTTACAACCGACCGGATTTGTTGCTAGAAAATAGTGCGTACAACAGATTTTTATGCGTGATTTTCAGGATGATGAACCGAAGATAAAGCTTTCGGACCCCTGTAATTATAGTGGTTCCTCTATTTACTGTTGTATGTGTTAAAAAGGAAGAATAAGATTGATTAAACATGGCTTTGGGCCTTGTGCTCCCAAGTGAATGTTCAAAGACATCTGTTTCGCATAGAAAATATCAATGTCACTTGTTTGGTCGGATTGTGCCCGTTGTTCTGAGTTAAACTTCAAGTTAGAGCTCTAGTTTTTCTCACCAGACTTCTGCTCAATTGGTATAGTTTTCTGGTTGTAAATTGCACTTGTGCAAATTCGATGCTTCCCACTTTTGGTTATGTTCCTTTCCATGGCTCATGGCTGACAGTGGGGTACTAAACTATGTCCTAACGATTTGTGCAGTCACTTTCACTTTTAAGAGGTGAAATTTAACAAGTTTAAGATTTAAATTTTAATATCTTTAACCAACGATCTTTTTTTTGTTCTCAAGTTACGATCACATTTGTATAAAAAATGTATTATTAATTATATTAAGAAAAATATGAAGTATAAAGATATCATTAGTATAATAATAGTCAATTTAATTGCTTCAAAAACAATTATAACTACTTTAATTAGTGCATTACCCATTCAATATATATTTTAAAGAACTGGATTAATAATTATATATTATCCACCTCCTCCTTTTACTAACCCAGACATAATTATTACTACTGACTAAAATGCTGGATGCCTTTTTCTTTCAAAAAAAATAATTATTATATATTATCCGGTGAAGTTTTTAAATTTATTAGAATATTATCTTATTTCTTTTTAATTTTCTTAGTTTTTTCTAAATATATCTTGATGTGATATGTGGTAATTTTTTTTTAATTCCAATTGATAAAAATTTTAAATTTTATTATAAGTGGATTGGATAATATTCCTTAAGGATTTAAAATATGCAAAAATGGGCCAACGAAATCCAACAAAGATAAAACTCCAACCCAAAAGTCAGACTGAGACCAAACTAAAACCATATTTAATTTCTTTTTGGGTATTTTTTGGTTACAATATCTGCTTGCATCTTTTGCAACTGAAGTGAAGATCTAATACTGCTATTCTATTGTAACCAAAAAAAAAAAAAACTACTATCCTATATTTATATTTCAATTTGAGTTCCTAACTAAACAATCTCGTAGGTCTACTATTTCTTTTCTAATTTACCATTATCAAAAAAAGTGTGCTTAGATGAGAGATTTTAAGAGGAGAATTTATTTCTATTAAGTTATTCAAAAATCCAAATTTCAATTTCCTTATTTGTCTATGTGTCTTTTTTTATTTTTGCGGAATTTAAAAATGATTTTAGTATATTTAAAATCAAATTTTAAACACACACACACATATATATATATATTTAAATTATGGCATTATCCTCACTACTATTTGATACGTGATTTTTAAACCAAAGTCTCATGACCAAATGCGAATTTCCCTAAAATCTAATACCCTAGAAGTATCCTCACTTTTGGAATGTCATTCATTATTATAAAATGGTTTAACACTATACCCCCCGCAATGATGCTCCAAAGCCTAAAAATGATGCTAATACTATGCTCAATCTATGATAATATCACTCTATGCTTACCAAAATATTCTTCTAATTTAAAAAGAAGACAATTAGTCCCTTCTTAGACTTTTTCAAATTAAGACATCCACATTAAACTAAAATTAAATCTTTTTAAAATTGAATTTTTTTTAATATATATTTCTTGAAAAGAAAAGACAAGAAACAATCTTTGGTGTTTGGGAATTTGGTTCTCCATTTTCCTTATGAGCATACAAATTTCTAAAAATATGCCTGACATTACCTATTGGCTGCCATAAAGAAAAATTATGCTAAGTTTAGTTTTTAGTTTTTATAGATAAGACATGTGTGCCATAATCCAACATGTGGACCTGAGGTTTCCAAATTTGGGTATGGAAAACACACACTTTACCCTTTTTTCCTGTTGATTTATATATCAATTTCACATGTTCTTTCTCAAAGAGGAAACAAAGAAAGTTTTTAATTATTCTTTCTGTAAAAATAATTAAAATATTTGCTCCCAAAAATATTAAAGGTTAAGTAACCGAAGAGAAGCATACTAGTTTGAGGTGTTGCTTACATCTTGTTCTAATTGAGAAGGATTATCCTTCCCTCTTTTGGTAAACGACTAAAAAGAAAATTCTATTTCCACGATCTTCTACAATAATTGTCCAAGGATATTATTTTATAAACTTCCATCAAAAGATTTTTTTTTGTTCGTTCATCAAAAGATTTTATGTCAATTATATATACATATATACATATATATTAGGAAACATTTCTCCTTTTCTTTTGTTGATTAAAAATTTAAGATGAGAAACGGTAATTATCAGGACACGACAATGATTTGATTTAATTAAAATTTGAGAATTACATTTTTCATGAATTTTCAATTTTCATAAAATTTATGAATTCTAACTCCCACATTTTCATCATTGGAGTTTGGATTTGTTTTGTTGTAAAATTATGGGTTATCTAGAAAATTTTCTAAATTATTTTTTTAATTTTTATAATAATTTAAAATTTTTATATAAAATACATTTAAAGAAATATAACCAAAAAAAAGTTTTAACCATAAAAAGAGGCAAAGCATTAAACACATGAAATAATGGGGTCAGTTGGTAAGTGACCACGCATGCTTAATATCAAGCAAATATTAAATTTTGGCTGCATTTGTAATTAAAATCTTTGCAAATGGTCAAATTTTCTGCCCTATTTTAATTAAAAATAGTGTTCATTTATTAGAAAAATATCTACTTAATTTATTAATGAATTATATATTTTTTGGAGTAGATCACATGTATTTTCATCCGGTTTAACGGTTTGAGACTAATTCTGTTTGGGGTTTAGTCACAGTTAAGGCTATTCACCCCTCCTTAAAGATATGTTTAGTGAGAGTCGAACACAAGAGCTCTTCCCACAAATTCAATCTGCATTGTCAACTGAACCACAATCCTTAGGTAATGAATTATATACGTAAATCTACTGTAATTGATGGTGTTGGTTTTAAAATTAGGTTGAAAGTTAGTAAATATTGAGACGTGAGAGTGGACCCAATTGGGATATAATAAATGTATGTAATTTACTAAATTTATGACCTTTTACATGGATTTTCTACTAGAAGTTGATAATCGATATGGTTAGGTGGCATTTGTGTAAGTTTCTTAAACTCAGTCATGCTTATTGATACGAAATTTTATTAGGTTTTTTTATGTGAATAATTCAAATAGATATTTTCTCTTCAACCTTAGTTAAACACACAAGATTTGCGCATTGAAAATTATGTATTAGTTGAGAAGAAAAAAATAACCCTTCAAAAGATTTTATAAGTGAACATGTTAGTCAATTTCGATTTCAATATAAAAAATATTACCTCATAAATTATCGGTAAAGTTATTAGATTTTATTGACAGAATTAGTAATTAAAATGACATATCACACATATTTCATAATGTATATTAAAAAATGAGACATATGACTATTTCTTAATTTTGTTTGTAAAATTAAAAAAATTTTACTGACAGTATATAAATAACAAATTCTGAAAATAATTTAATATTTATATATATAATGTATTCTTTGGATGGCAACTATGGTGAGTTTTCAATTTTAAGCAATCGAACCATTTCAAGTAAATCTTCAAAGATACAATTATTCTTTGATTTCTATTAAAGTTTGCAACTACATAAGTAGATAAAAAATTATGACACAGAGAATTATGTGATCATGATTTGAGTTGTTTAAGAAAATAGTTATAACATGTCGTGAGACTTGAGTTCGATTTTAACTAAACTTATCTCTCAAACTTTAATTATATAAAAAAATAATCTTTCATCAAAGAATTACATTAAAAATAAAAATTAATAAAAAATACACATACTAAAAATTGATTATAATTACAATTTTAATTCGAAGTTCATCCATTAAAAATAACTACCTTATTAATTGCAATTTGTTACCCTCCTTTTCTCTTATTAATTGATTTATATAAATTATACATAAAATTAAAAAAAATCAAACTCAGTGAAAACTTTTGATTAAAAGAAAGAAAGAAAGAAAGAAAGAAGACAGAAATTAAAAACAAAAGATGAAACAAAAGGGCGAGACTTGTAGGAATGGAATCTCCATTTCCAGATGTTGTTTGTCTTTAATCTTTCATCATTAACCAAAGCCAACAAACAACCACTAATTAGTGACGTGGACAGCTTCCCATTTTTACAACACGTGCGGTTAAAAAAAAAGGTTTAATGGCATTTACGTAAATAATTAGAAATGTCTGACCGAAAACATGAGAGTTCGGGCGATCACCTTGTTATGAAAGGAAGACAAGAAGCCACGTTACATAACTGCGTTTTCAACCTCGTACGTCGTACCCTAACACACGATATATGTGTCTTTTGTTACCGACTTTAAATAAAACTAAATTTAAATGTTTGCGGTGCACTGTGGTAATTTTTGATTTATTAAAAAAATACTTGATGATTTACCAAAAAAAAAAATACTTGATGGATATACAAAATTAAAAAAATTAAAAAAATAATTTGAAATCAAATACTATTTAAAAATTTTTAAAATATTAAATAAATTAATTAAATAGCTATAGTATCAATTAAAGTAATTCTTACTATACTAACCATTAATAGATTATTGATTGATATTTCATATTTGAAACTAATTTAATTTTAAAATTTAAATTTAAATGATTATAAATTAATATTATTTTAATTAATTCGAGTTAAAAACTCTGTTTTTAGGATCTTGTAAAAAAAAACTTTATTTATAATAGTTCCAAATAAGTAAAGAAAAAATGTAAATAAAAATAAAACATAATTTATTATTTGAGTTTTTTTTAAAATTTTAATCAATTCAAAATAATTAAATACAACATTTAAGATAATAAACGTTTTAAAAGAATAAATAATATATATGGATATTTTCTTATTTTTTTCGTTACCCAAAAAATGATTCAACAAATAAATAAACAAAATGATTAAATGAATAAATTTCAAAAAGAGACAAAATGAAAATTGAAAAAAATAAGACATGAAATTTAAATACCCAATTTTAATTATTTTGATAAAAGATTTAAAACTTTAAAATAATTCCTATTAAAATAGATGGATATTTTTTAATCTAAAAATAATATAATAAGTGATAAAAGAAAATTCAAATTCTAAGATAAATTGTGTTTGATTTAAATGTAATTAAAATGGTTTAAATTTATTTTTTTAATTTTAAATATTTTAAATAAAATAACTAATATTTTAGGATTATTTTACTGAAAAGTAAATTTAATTCATTATTTTAAATATAAAAAAATTAAGCTATCCAAGTAAACTTTTATATATTTATATAAGATATAATATTATTATAAAAAACTGAATCTTATTGAAATTAAAAATTTAACCTTTGATCAATGATCAAATGACTTTTAGTGAGCATTTTAAATTTAACGATGAAAAAAAAATTCATCTTACCCTACATGCCTACTGCTTAATGTTCATATGAAATACGTATTTTTTTTAAAAGTGCATCCAAATAAAAAAATTTATACCAAAACTAATTATTTCTATAAATATGTTTTATATATTGCTAAAAGATGTGTAAAAAAATCGATAAACGATATGTGATTTTTATACTTTAGTTTTAATATGTACAAATATAGATATAGATGTTTGTCTTATAAAAATTGAAATATATACTTGATTTAAAGAAATAATTTATTTGTTTTGTATTTTTAATGTATATAGATTTTTATCTTTTAGAAAATTTAAAAAAATATTTTTTTATTTTAAAATATTAGACGTGTCAAATTTTGGATTATTCACATAAAATGTTTTACTTTGAGTTAACTGCTTTGAGTTATATATTTATATATATATATATATATATATGATTAATATAAAATTAATTAATTATTTTTTGATACAATAATTATTTATTTTTTTTAAACAATACATTATATAAGAAATTTCAATCATAACCAATTACGGAACTTGTAATCATCCGAAAATAACTTATTTCAAGCAGATAAACTCATAAATAACTGATTCAATAACTAAATTTGAGCGACTTAGTATTCTTAATTTATTTTGAAACCTCTCTCAATTCTTAATATACTTAAATTATTTGAAAATGACATGTCATGTCTAAGCCCTCCCTGAGCCATATACTTTAAGGTTGTGTTTGGATGAGAAATTTCAAGGAGAGAATTCATTTCAATCAAGATATTTAAAAGTCCAAAATACAAATTTCTTGTTTGGCAAAAAATTTTGAAAAATTTGAAAATTTATGAGGGATTTCAAAAGAGAATTTAAAATGCTCAAACTCCCTTTTGAAAATCCACCTAAAGAGATGGTTTTTCAAATTTTTTTCCACTCTTTCTTACTTTATTAAACATGACATACTATTAAATATAAAATTAAAAACAAAAAACATATTATTTTATTTAAATTTAATATATATCTATTTTTTATATTATTAATAATATTTATACATTTTTACAAATCTAATGATACTCATATTGCATATTTTATTTGATATTTTTCTTTTTCTAATATATAATATTATTATTTTTCTTTTATAATTATTTTTTATTTAATCAAATTCTAGTATTCAAAAATTCTTTCTAAAATTTTTTTATCCAAACAAGTCAATTATAAATGCTAACATTTTAAAATTATGAATTTTGAAATGTCTTCATTTTAAAATGCCTCAAAATTTTAAAATTCTCCATCCAAACGTACTGTAAAAGTTTATTCAATGTGCATACTATTGAACTAAGACTTAGTTTTTATTTGTATTTTTTATATAAGTAGAAGTAAAAGTTGAAGTTACTTGAAATTGAATTCAGACATGATTTTCATTAGTTCTTTAAAAAAATTGTTGGCATAAAATAAAATATTTTATTTTCATCTTTTCTCTTATTAATCTCATTTTTTTTATCACTTTTGTGTTAATTTTTTATTCATTGGTTAGGTTATGAAATTGTGATTATTTTAATAAATCTTCACCATTTTTTGATTTATTCTATTTGAGTAATCTGTTTACTTTAATCAAAGCCGTTCATTCAATATTCCTAACACTTAAAAAAACCTTACTAATGAATGTTTTAATATTATCATATTAAATAATAAATTTATTTTTTTATATATCTAAGGTAAAATTTTAAAAATTTATCAAAAAATTATAAAAAATTTCATGTACATTATTTTTATAATATTAATTTATTAAATATATTACAAAATTATGTTAATCATCTAATCCCATTCTTAAAATTAAAAAAAAATGTAATCCACAAGGTATTAGTTTTTTTAAATAACATCTTTATTCCATGCATTGAAAATCATCTTAACTGTGAATTATTATATTTAATCAAAGAACATTACTATTGAAAAAGTATGCTATTGTTAAGACAATCTCCACAATAAAATCTTATAATATTCTATAAAATAAAATGATTTTAAGTATTGTCCCATTCAAAGAACCACATCTACCTTTTCTCTAATGATGGGTTTAGCATCCCTTAAAAGTAAAAATAATGACTAATCAAAGTGGTAAACCATAATAAATAAATAAAGTCTTGAGTAAGACTC
The DNA here is from genome assembly GCA_032173925.1 of Heritiera fomes. NCBI lineage: Eukaryota > Viridiplantae > Streptophyta > Magnoliopsida > Malvales > Malvaceae > Heritiera > Heritiera fomes. The sequence goes on from JAPDPM010000012.1 coordinate 27,907,978, forward strand.
CAAGGTTTTATGTTTTGGGCCCTTTCCAACAATGGATTTTGTCCCAAGTTGTGCCATTATTCTTTTCTTTCTTTCCTTTTTATTGTTCCATACTTTAAATTTTTTTATTAATGTATGCTAATTAAATATTACATTCAATTGCATAAAGTTGACTAATAATTATATTTGTATGAGTTGATAGGCATGCTTTTTTTCAAGCATGATTCATGCATGTTGTATCTCTTAAGACACACTTGATGGAGAACAAAAGAACTATGTCTATGAGCAATCATCATCTCTTTCTAGGCCAATCATATTGTTTTTGTAGTTATCATTAAATTTATTCTTTTTTAATTGTCAAAAAACCAAACTTGAATTTTGATTTATTATATAATTCTTTTTTTTGATTCAATTTATTATATAATTCTTAACCTTCTTACTAAGGGATTCTTTATTAAAGTCCAATGTAGCTTCATCCACTCACCTTGACCAAAAAAATGAGCAAGAAAGTTCTAAAGGTTAAAGAGCAAGTAGGGGAGAAAAATTATTGCTTTGGTTGGGGATTAAGACTGAATTTTTTATTATAATATGGATCAATATTGTGTTTTGCCAAAATATGCTCAAATTTCATTGAATTTTACTATTATATTTTCTTAATTGTAGATTTTTGTATATAAAATAATGAAAAAAGAAAAACTGTCACTCGGGAAATATTTGTGAAATATTCTAATCATGTTTTTTTTATCAAAAAAATAAAAAAATATAATGATATGATGATAAATTCGGCCTTAATCCCTTAAATATTAGTCTTGATTTTTTTCTTAGATCAGAAGAAGTGGATTGTAATTTAATTTTTTTAATAGGAAGATATCCAAATTTAAAATTGAACAAAATGCTAGATGCATTAATCTTGAAGTTACAATAGATGAAAAGAGTGTGGTAGTCTTGTACATTAATTAAGAGCTCTCTTCATAAACACCTTTTTTTTTTAATTTAATTAACAAGATTCTAATTGATGTTGAAAAAAAAAGTATATCATTTTTTATGAAGTAAAAAAATATCACATCATAATGAAGCATGATTCTAGAACTAGTATTAACACACAAGATTTGATAATTCCTTTTCAAAAAAAATTTATCCAAAAAAACATAATTAATTATTGTTGGAAGATTTTTAATTCAAATAAATTTACATTGCTAAAATATTGGTAATTATTTTATTGTGAAACCTCTCCCTGCTAGGAAAAATTATTTTTGTATAGATTTTTTTAGAAATATATTTATTTATATTTTATAATCTGTGGACATCCGCTTTCATAAAAATTTAAAAAATAAATAAAATATTAAGAAAGAAAAAAGGAATGCTAAGCAATGACGTCTTCTTCGGTGCTCTTGTGTGCTTCACACAAAGGTCCGGCCAAATCCCAAATAGCGCGTGAAGTCGACGTTTTTCTTGTGACTGGGCCCCACCATTTCTTCTTATGCTCGTTTCAGAACCTATTTGACAGGAACGTGGCAGATAACCATTGGCTCACTGTGATCCAAGTTGATTGCTTGATTAATCTTGGGTGTCCACTTCTTTTTTCCAAAATAAAAAGAAAAAGTAATTTGAATATTCAATAATCAAAATATATCTAAAAATAGTTTTCTATTTACCTTTTTAAATCTTATTATAACATTATTTTTTTAGCCTTTCTTTTAAGTTAATAATACAAGATTTTATCATTATTTTCCCATCAAAAAGTTGTAATTTTTTATCTTTATTTTTTCCTAATTTAAATTTTCTACGAAATCATATTTTTCATGTCTTGGTTCAAAGATTGTTAATAATTATTAACATCTGCAAAATGAAAACCTATGAAGTTGATGTCAAATGAATTAATAATTAGAAAAACCAGTTGTCGTGAAAATGAAATGAGGTACAATCAAAGAAGATTCATTAAATATAAATTAATTTAAAAGAAAAATTCATACGAGATAAGGCTTAAATAAAGAACTTAATAATCTATAAAAAATATCTTATGACATCTATTTTGATGAAAACATATATTTTAAAATACAATAATGAAATTGATGGAATAAATTATTATTAGATATTGTGCGGTCCAAATTGAAACTTTCTATTATGAATGTGAAAAAATAGTACATTCATGCCAACTCATTTTGAAAAGCAAGATTCTTTCCTTAGGTTAAGTGTGGATACTTTATAAACTTTATTAATGATTAACAACTTAATTAAGTAAAATAAATTGTTTATGCATTTTTTATAATTTCACGTAGGATTAATATTTTTGTAAATCAACTCATGAGTTGTTGCTCAATTGATAACGCAAGCTGAATTTGTGAGAAAAACTTTCGGGTTCAATCCCACTAAACATACTTTTGAAAAGAGGTAAGGAGCCTTAACTGTGATGAAACTCCGAGTAGGATTAGTCTCAGATTGTTAAAATAGGTGAGAATACCTGTGGTGTATACCAAAAATATTTTTGTAAATCAACTGTTAGATTTAACGATATACTGGTTATTACTTCTTTTTAGGAAAGGATTAGGTCCAAGATTCGATTCCTCACTCTTCTTTGCACCTAAAAAAAACAATATACTCATATATATAATACATGTAAATTTTTTAATAAATCCGATATTTTTATAATTTTAATTGAGAATAATTTTTTTTAATATGTATTAATAGTCAAAATTTTTATTATTATAGAACAAATTATTAGACTTATTTAATTAACTTAAAATTTAGTGTATATAATTTACATTAATAAAATATAAAATTCAACAACCAGATTAAAAATTTATAAAATCATATAAAAAATAAAAATTTATGAAATCAAATTAATTTTATACCAATATAAATGGATTTTTCCTCCAAGTTAACAAAGTGTTTATCATTTTCTTAAATTATGAATTGCTAGAAGATTTAGTAAGTATCATTTCACACCAAACAAAAAAGGAATCCTTTCTCTCTTAGATGCCCAAAATCAAAAGGCAATTCTTGTGGAGGAGCCAAGTGGGGATTGCCTCATTACCATAAATAGCAAAATGGAGCCCAAAAAAGAGAGTATTTTTAAGGCACGGGATAAGGATTTCCCTAAAGAGGAAAGGTTCTAACATGAGAAAGTATAAAAAAATTAAAGAAGAAAAAAAAAATTCTAGAGCTCTCAAATCAATGTACTATTTTTTTTCTCTTTTGTTTCCAAAAAGGGTAGATGGACGGCCTTGATTTGTCCATCATGATGTTTTTCCTCTTTAGGTGGTGAGAATGATTGGTTATATTGGTTTATTTTTGTGTTGGTGACACTTAGTTGACAAGACCTCTCTTCTGTCTGCATTAACGTGTCTCTCTCTTCTCATTAGCTTTTTTTTTTTGCTCAGATTCTCATTAGCTTATTTTCTCTCCACAAAATTGGTAGTTGGCTATTTTTTATTAGCAAATTTATTAAAATATCATTTATGGAAAAATCATATTATAAATAATTTTATTTTTATGTATTTTTATTATTTATTCATTATCACTAAAAATTTTGATTTTACAAACAAAAATAAAATATCATCATATTTTTTTATTTTTTATATTAGTATATTTGAATGCATTTTAGCAAGGAGGATGGCTTCAGTTATATTACTATAAAATAAATTATTTTAACTAATTTTTAAAATTTCATATAAGATCAATATTTTTACAAATTAATCATTTAAATTTAATAATTTACTTGTATATGTTGTTTATATAAAATTTCAAGTTGATTCTATGTTTTTATTATTTCGATATAAAATAACATCTTTTCCAACATGTATCAACAATTGAAATTTTATTATTTTCTAGCAAATAAGTAAATATTTTCGAATAATTGAAATTTTGGAAAGTATGTTATATGTCAAGATATAACATAAAATTCAATCAGTTGAATTAAAAAAATAAATAATATGAAAATTATAAAAGAATGTAGAACTAAATTATGTTTACACAAATGCAAGTTGATCTCTCTTCTTTAATAAAATATATGATAATTTTTTTTATTTTCATTAATATAATTTAAAAACTTTTTTGGAAGATGCATCCTGCATGAGATGATTTTTTGTAATATTATATAATAATTAGAAAATATCTCCTCTTTCATGGACTGTTCTAGGCTTCTAGCTTTTGTGGCTTAACGAGCCAATGGTTGGACACTTGGACTTGCCAAAAAAGGTTGGCATGAAAATGATGGTGGGGGTAGGCCAACCTTAATTATTCTAAACTGTCCAAAAATTTATTTGAATTAATTATAAGATTACGTTCCTTAATCAGGTTATTAGTTCTCTTAGTTTTTTTATGCATTAAGTTTGAGGTATCTTATTCTTATCTCTAATATCATATTTCCTTGTAATCTATGAGTATGACTGGTTTCAAATTTTCAACTTATTTAAATAAAATAAATGTTAGTAAAATTAATAGATCAAGTGAGTGACCATTCAATCGGTACATCTAATAAATTTTTTGAGAATAATTTATATTAAGATGATCTTAAAAAATGAGAGTTTTAGGCACCAATAAAATAATGACAACTCATTTTTTTAAAGACATGTAATAACTAACTTACACTCATTCAAACCAAATCAATTTTGATAAAATTAATTTACTTAAAAGTCAATTCTTATAAAATTAATTTACTCACCTATTTAACTCATATTAATAAAATAAATTAAAAACTCACATAATTAACAAAAAGCTTTTAACATTTAACAAAAAAAGATTAATTTAAAAAATAACAAAAAAAACTAATTTGATGAATTAAGAATTTTGTGTTTGATACTTCCAAAACAACAAAAAAAAAAGATTCTACTACTAACATCTTTTTTTGTCACCGATAATGATGAACAAAACAAAAAAAATGATAACAATTTCAAAAACATCCTGTCAAAGACAATTCCTTTTTTATCCTACAAATTAATTTTTTGTTACTTTTTAAATTAATATTTTTATTAGATGTTAATAGCTATTTGTTAATTATGTCAATTTTGAATTTTTCCATTAATTTGAGTTAAATAGGTAAGTAAATATATTTAATTAGAGTTGACTCTTGGTAAATTAATTTAATCAGAGTTGATTTGATTAGGATAAGTGTAAAATAATTATTACATGTCTTTAAAAATATATGAGGTGTCATTATTTCATTAGTGCCTAAATCACCCACTTTTTAAGATTATCCTAATATAAGTTATTCTCAAATTTTTTTGGCATTAAGTTTGACTTTTCTTAATTTGAAATTTTAAAACCATGGGTTTTTGTAGACTAGGAAGGAACACTTGGAATATTAATAATTTTAAATTCAATATGTTCTAAAGACGACAGCGTTTAAGGGAGAAAAGGGTAACTTTTGTGGAATATTTAATTGTAGTTAAATGAATATGTGTTTTTTTAAACAATAGTTAACATTTGATGTGAGTTGCTTTATATAATTATTATATGTGCATTTGTTATGGAAAATAAAGTTTTTCAATTTTCCCATTAGCTTGATAATCATGACTAGGATTCTATAAAGCTTATACCGTGCAAAGCGAGGGAAAACGAAATTATAAATGGGATAATAACTAAATAGATTATCAACTTTTAGCATAAAATGGAATTAAGCTATCAACGTTTTATTGCGTGAAAATCAGTTTATAAACTTTTATTTCGTTGTAAATAAACCCTTAACATTTTAAAATTATGCAATTAAGTCCAAATCTGTTAAATGACACTAGCTTTCGTTAGTATTGCACATGTGGCATGCCACGTGGCAGCCAACTAGGCTATTCGCGTCATCTTTCACGTTAGATGTTCAAACGGAAGTTAGTGTTATTTAACAGATTTGGACTTAGTTGCATAATTATAAAAGGTTGAGAGTTTATTTACAAGAAAATAAAAGTTTATGAACTGATTTTTACGCGATAAAACGTTAAGGGCTTAATTTCATTTTATGCTAAAAGTCGAGGGTCTATTTGGCTATTATCCCATTATATATTGATCATATTCAAATTCTTTGAAGGGGTATCTCTGTTACAAAGGCAATATATATTAAATAATCAACAAACTATCTTGTAATTAAAAAAAAGATTATTTAGCACAATATTCAATCAAAACAACTTAAGAGTAAAACTCGAATCTCAAATCTATAGTTGAAAAAAATCCACGTTTATAAAAAAAAGTCTGATGATGTCGATTATTTGGTAAATATATAATTTTAGGTCAATAAGTGAAAATGTTAAATATTCAAAATTTACATCACGTTTAACATCATTTTGACAACAATTAGTTTGATTGTTATTGTATTTATGTACTTAAAATTTATTTTAATTTAGCCGATGTGATTTTTTTTTATCATCACGACATCACCGTAAAACTCTTTCTTACATAAATCGCTTTTAAGGACAATAAACATATCACATGAATCTCGTCAAAATAGTGAATCTATCATTTAGCTTGGATTTCATATCATAGATATAACAATTTTTTTATGAAAATTATGAAACGACAATAGTTTATTTTGATATCACAGAAAATTAATTTGTATCAAATGAATTACACACGTAATTTTCTAATGAGAAAAGATTGTATGAAACAATTACTCTATGTTAGTATATATAATTTTCATTCAAATCATACAATGTAATCACATCATTTATTACACATTATTTCTAATAATTAAATAGTAAATATTTATTTCAAGGGGTTTATTAATGATTTTGATAATAAATTATGAATTTATAAATAATACACCGACTGTTTATAGATTTTATATACTGTTAATGCATTAAAAGTTGACACTTCATTAATGAAAAAATTGAGAAAACTAAAAAGATGCTAGGCCCTTCTCAGTAACTTGAAAGAAAATTATTTGTATTTATTTTTAAGGATTTGACATCTTTTTAGTTTACTCATTAGTGATGCGTCAATCTCTTGTGCATTAATAATGTATAGAGTCTATATACTATCAGTGCATCATATATAAACTTACAAATTATTGACTTCTTACAATAATATAATTACTGATATGATTTAAGAATATGTACTGATGTAGAGTAATTGTTTAATACAATTATTTCTCTTTTCTAATACACTCGATCGATATTTAAAAGAACAAATGTAAATTTGATAAACATAGAAAAGATTATAGGATAATAAATCAATGTCAATTCCGGTCATGTTCCATTAATATGGGCTAAGTCGTTGAAGACCAAGTGTAGATGCATACGTGAGAATGTGGTCCAACACTGAGAGAACATCCGCCTTTCGACGCACTGGAAGAGGCACTTTGGGTTTCGGCAGAAACTATTGCCAATTTATCAAACACGTGATTCTCCTCCTCTCCACTCAAGGAAAACCCTGTGACAGAAATACTAGTGTGCACCTACTCATTCCTTAAATTCATAATCCTACACAAATATACATACGTGGACTTTGGAGTTTTTTTTTTTTAAATCACAGGTATCCTCATCCGTTTTAACGGTCTGACATTAATCCTGTTCAGGGTTTAGTTACAGTTAATGCTCTTCACTCCTCCCAAAAGATATATTTAGTGGGAGTCGGAACCTGAGAGCTCTTCTCACAAACTCAGCGCCAACTGAGCCACAACCCTTGGATGACTTAAAGTTGATATACTATTAGTAAATCGTAATATGTTACATCATTTACTATTAAAATTTAAAATGACAAATCTTTAGAAATAACTATTATTAAATTTACTAATTAATGAAGTATCATGAGAGGATTTGATGACAATGTATGAAATTTATACATCAACAGTGTATTAAATGTAAACTCTATATAAAATGAGATTATTTTTTTTATATAATTTAAAATCATCCGACAAATCTCTTTTGTCCTAATATTTTTTATAGAAATTTTGGTGATATTTGTTATATGCAACAACTTTACAAAAATTTATAAGTCTTTCATATATTTTTTTATCCAATTAACTAAAGGGATTTGTTTAAGAGGTTAGAAGTACAATAATGAAAAAAAAAAACCATCTAGATTGTTGTATTGGAATATGAAATTTGATACCTTATCAATGTGAGGTGAGTTGGCAGGTTAATTAGGATAACACTAGAATATTTAAATTAATGGTTTCCCCTCTGATTTATCATAAGTAGAGCTGTTTATCATGATTAAGTACAACATTAGTTAGACCATGCCAAGTTTGCCCTTTGTTTATATATAGTTAAAAAATTCAATTTATAGAAATGTTAATACTTGTCATATCGAGAGAGATTAATTTACAAAAATGAAATTTATCAATCCAATCTATCATTCATATCTAACAATAATTTCACCTTATTTCAAATCATATGCTTTTCGATCTTGCTTGATATATTATTAGGGTTGCACTTAATCACAATCTCTTTTTTTTTTTTTCATGATAGGTATGTACAAAGGAAGAAGAGATTTTTTTTTTGTGAATAAGAAGAGATTTGAACCTTGTACAGTTGGATCTACTCCTTTTTAAAGTATAACAACAATTAAATCAAATTTTGATAGTTCCCAATCGTAGAATTTGATTACAAAATGCATGGTTGAAAATAAAAATTATGATTAAATAAAATATTGATTGTAATTATTTTGCTCTTAATTTGCAAAAATTTCAATGTAATGCCAAACTATGGCTTAATGTTATCTAGAAAATAAGTAATGATTTAATTTCCTATAGTTTTGTATGGTTTTGATCAAGATCATAGGCTACCTAAAATAATTGTTCGTTTATACTTGATTTTTGTGATTAAAAATTAAATACAAGAGTACAAATTGGTTTAAGAAATTTCATTATAAAACTGATTTCACAAATTCATTCATTATAATCATAAAAATATTTTATTTATGTGATGATATTAGATCGATTATTATTTTTATAAAATCCAACCATCGAATTTTGTTTATTTTTTAATTTTGAGCTACAATAATTTTGTCTCGTTTTATTATTTTGATTTGATATTACTCTTTTCATCAAATAAAAAAAATGATTACCGATAATGTCAACAAAGTTAGCGGTGATAACGACATTAATAAGTACCAAAGCCAAGGTCCGAGTATCACACAAAAAAAAGTCTCCATTCTGCGAACGGTCCAGGACGGGTCAGTCATAAATTGTAAGGAAAGGACAAATCCGTATAATACTGTTCATGGTCCGTTTCTTCGTCCTTTTCTTTTAATTTATTTAACGTAAAAATTAATAATAATAATACAAACAATTTAAGGAAAAAATCAGTTACATCGCCAACTCACAATTGGCTCAACGAACTTCTCTACCTTTCAGATTTTTGGTTTGTGGGGTCCACTCTAATTTCAAGGTGATGACGCAGCCCCAACCGTCGGATTAATTGCATCAATAATTCAAGGACTTAACCATTTATTTTATTTTATTTTATTTTTTCAGTACTATAATATATATTTTTAAATTTTGTTGGGACTTAAATAAAATGCTTTTCACATTAATCAATTTTTTATTAACAAGAAAGAAAGTCTTTTTTTTTTAATCATGATATTGGTACGAAATATCCACCATCGGTAACAGTGATTAATCTTCGTCGGGGATTTTGAGCGCACACAATGTGGATAATCCTCTCCCAGCATAATTTTCTCCATACATAAGATCAGAATTCAAACCCTGGACATTTAGTTAAAGAACGAGAGCCGCTATCACTCACGCCAAGCATTGTTGGTGAAAGAAAGTCTTCTCTTTACTAACTAAAATAAACTTTTATATTAGTAAAAGTTTATTAATTGTAGAAGAAACAATTTCAAAAGAAACTAATAACGTGTAAATGCATGGTTAGTCACAGGGAAAGTTTCTATATAAATTATTAGTCAAACAATGAATTTGGAGATAGGTTGCGAAATCTCCGTCCAGCATTAGCTGCCTATGGTCAGCCGCCATGTGGACCTGCTCGATGTGACATGGCATGAATTTAATTTATTAATATATTATTTATTTGCTATATGGTTGAAAATTTGTATGGTTTTTTAGGAATTCACACATGGTGGACCGACCAACGATTGAATCCATATGATTAATGTGAAGTTACTATTTGTAGTTAGGAATATAACTTTATTGATTTTGGAAGGGAAAAGGATATATAAGTTGCTGGGAACAAAAAAACAAAGGATATATAAGTTGCCGACATAAAGTGGTATTTTCCCATTAAGTTTATAGTTATAAGATTCACGTGTTACATTGGATTTAATTCGTAAGATAAAAATTATTTTCCTATTATCAAAAAGTTGTTAAAAAAATATTGATATAGAGTGAATGTTGCTAGAACATATTCATTACTTTTGCTTCAAAATAGAGAAAATAATCTAATTATGAGAAGATTCAAAAGTCAAATTTTAAATTTTTTAACAAATTAATGATCGTTAAGTTTGAATTGTTCGAATTTTAGAGTCGTAGAAGTCCTACAACTAAAATATGACTATCTGACTCAATACTCTAGGTTAAAAATTTTGTATATAAACATAAATATACTCTAGGTTAAAAATAAGGAACTAATGAAAGTCAATTAATGACATCTAAAGAGGGAATTGGCTTATGTCAAACATTTGGTGATTTAGTTGAACTAAGGCAATTTAAATTTTTTACTCTTAAGGAACAAGTTAGCCACATATTAGAACAAAGTAAATTGAAATTAATGATTAAAATAATTAGTTCAGTGATTGATACATGATTTTTTTATTTGAAAAATATAGTTCAAATTCTCTCTTTTCTAAATAAAAAATTATATAATTATGTCAAAATTAGGATCCCAGTCCCATGACCATCACAATTAAAAAAAATTGTGAATTAAACCTAGTGCTCAAATTGGTTGGAGATTTTAGTGAAAATATTAATTTTTTTTCATTATGATCCTTTCTTTGAGGATTGAAAAAAAAAATTAATATTATAATTTGGAACTCATGCATTTAATTCTAATATATATTCTATTTGGCATTTTTTGAATAAGAGACTAATTAGCTCTTTTACTTAGAGGTTTAAAAGGGGGGGGGGGGGGGGGTGGGGAGGGAAAGAGCATTGGAAAATAATGACAATTGATTTTTAATTTGATAACTAAATTAGCATTTTTTGTATAACTAAAAATCACTTCTTAAAGAAATTATATGAATCAACTTGATTAAGCCTCAAATTTAATATTAGGTTTAATTTAATGAATATTACCTTTAATATCTCTATAAGATGGTTAAGGTTTTAATTAAGGTCCAATTTTTTTTCTCTCCTTTCAAACTTTCTTAAATAAATCATTAACTCTCTTGACAACCGTGATGCAATTAATTAATGTCAGTAATTTTTTTTTAATAAGAGGCACAATGGGAGAGTATGAAATTGAACCTTAGACTTAATCCTTTTAAGGAAAGGTAATAATCACTAGGCCAAACTTTTGGTTGTTTATTAATGTCACTAGCTAACATTTCTTATGGTGTTACTTTTTCTCTCTTTATTTATGTTTTTGGTGTAAATTGGTTTTGTTGATTTATCTTTCTCATCCATTTTTGTGCACCATTTATTGGAAATAGAATTATTGCCCTAACTCTTTAACCCCATAAGTTGTTTAATTAAGATATCCAAGCACTTACCAATATTGGTTGGATTGAGTGGTAAGGGACTTATTCCCCCTTAAGCATAACCCGGGTTCGAGTCATGTGTATGGAGCAAACCGTGCTGAGAGGGGCGCCCCACTTCCATGTGGCCTGACAGTTCTCCGACTCCGAAGTAGTTGCATAAAGTGGATGCCGGGAGGTCAAAGACCAAAAAAAAAAAAGATATCCAAGCACTTTAATTAATAAATCTAAGATGGTAGTCTCAGTCTACTAACGTAAAAATCTTTTTTCTTTCGAAAATAAGAACCCATTTAAATTAAATCTAATTAAGTACTAAATTTAACGTAAAAGCATTAGATTCAATGTGATGAATGAATGCATACTTTTTTTTTTTGGATCTGAAAATGAATGCATACTTTCAATAAGTTGGTTTCGGATCTCTTCATATATAAAAGAAGTTCTACTATTTAGAATAATAATTCCATTAGTTGATGTCATTAGTACCTAAAATTAAGTTTTAAAAAACATAAAATTAATCAATAAGAGATTTTTTTTTGTAATCACAAGTATTTTTATCCGTTTTACGATCTGAGACTAATCTTATTTATACTGATAGTGGTGACCGACAAAATTCTCTCAACAATAACTACCGCAGAATTTGAATAATGTCCAAATCCATGAGAGATTTTTAAACTTTAATGGGATAAGAAAATCTCCCGTTCAAATCTTATTGTGTCAGATTTATGAATAAATGTAATTCTTTATTATGATTTGTAATATTTCTTGTAACGAAGTTTATGATAAAAAATGAAAAACAAAAACAAACGCAAGGCTAGAGTTATAATTAATTTTATACCGAAAGTACGACCAAAAACCAATTTCCTCTAGCATGCACCATTGATCTCACTTGTAACAAAACATAATCGTGAATCAATCATAATAATCATATTTAATTGGCTGTAAATAAAAATACTTATTTATACTTATAATAAAAATATCAAATTTCAAAGGTAAAAAAAGAAAAAAGAAAAAAATTGGCCCCTCTAAAAAAAAAAGAGAGGGCGAGAGTGCAAACACTGCTACCTTCACTGTTAACGCGTCCCATCCTTTTTTTATTGTACTGTTTTTTCCCTTTTTAGTTCTGTTCTCGTCTTGTTTGCTGCCACTTACCGGTTACTCTCTTGAGATCAAACTCTCCTTTGTTTCTCTTTTCTCTCTCTTTCCTTCTCTTCTTTTCTCTCCATCTGTCCATACAACCTGACAGGCAGCCGTTTTCTTCAATCTTTTCACCCTTCACATACCTCTCTCCAATGCAAACTTGTTGAAGTTTTCTTATATCATCGAGCGTTACAAGAAAAAACGGATTTTTCGAGCACTTTTGAAGTTCTTTTTGTTCATTTCTTGATTTCTTTTGGAGTTGTTTGGTTTTGTTTTCTTGAAGAAACTATGGGTTTTGGATATCAAAACCTGGAAAGTATCTAAAAAATATTGGTTTTACTTGGTTTGTTTTGGTTTTAAAGATCAAGAGAAGCAAGCTTGAATTTAAAAAAAAAAAAGAAGGGAAAACATGTTGGATCTTAACCTCGATGTTGTCTCAAGTGAGTCATCTTGCGATGAGAACAACAGGATGTTAATTAATGGAGACAAGCTACCAGAAGCGGTAACATTATTAACTCAAATGGAAGATTCAGGTTCGACAAACTCTTCCATCATCAACGCTGACGATGTTCCATCCAATGCCGGGGATGAAAACTCTTCAAACAACGCTTCTGCATTCATTTTCGACATCTTAAAGAAAGAAACAGACGATACCACCATCACCACCAATGCTAAAAGTGTTGAAATCCCTTCGCCGGACTTCGTCACGCGACAGCTCTTTCCGGTCACCGGAGAAAGAGGAGGTCTGGAGTTGGAGTTTGGAACAAGTTTTGGAACCAAGTCTTTGGGTAGGCCTCAGTGGTTGAATTTATCTTATGCCGAGTCCAGCGGCGAGGCAGAGCTGAAAACTGCAGCTCAGACAAAGCCTCAACCAAGGAAGAGCAGGCGGGGGCCAAGGTCCCGGAGTTCACAGTATAGAGGTGTCACGTTTTACCGCAGAACCGGTCGATGGGAATCACACATATGGTAATAATTCATATAAATATATGAATATATATATGTATATATTTCTTCTTATGTTAATTCTTTTTTGTTATTTTTTCTAAATAGGGACTGTGGGAAGCAAGTATACTTAGGTAAGGAAATGATTTTTCTAATTGATGATTTTTGTGAATAATTCATAGATTTAGATTCTTTGCTGATAAGGGTACACTTGATATTCTTTTCTTTTCTGGCAGGAGGATTTGACACTGCCCATGCTGCAGCCAGGTGAGATTTTTTTCTTCTTTTCTTTCGTTGTTTAATTTCCTTTTGCATGATAAATAGTTATATATGAATTAAATTTTTCTAAATTTGGATCCTAATTCAGAGCATATGATCGAGCTGCAATCAAGTTCCGAGGAGTTGATGCTGATATCAACTTCAATTTGAGTGATTACGAGGAAGACATGAAACAGGTAACATATTTAGTAGAAGACTAAGAATTTGTCGCTGTTTTTTTTTTTTTTTTTGGTTTACTTGATTTTGATTGCAATTATATTGTTCTGCAGATGAGGCAGATAGGTAAAGAAGAATTTGTGCACATTCTTCGTCGCCAAAGCACCGGATTTTCCCGGGGGAGCTCGAAGTACAGAGGGGTAACCTTGCATAAATGCGGCCGATGGGAAGCAAGGATGGGACAATTCCTTGGAAAGAAGTGAGTTTCTGTCTGACGAAACCTTTGTTTCATTTGATCTTGTCTGTCAGCAATCCAGATTAGGCTTTTGTTAAGAACTTGTCGAGTTTCGCTTTCTCTTAATGAATCAAAATCTAAGATGACAATCTAAAGGGGGACAAAGGTTGTATAGGCTGTGAAAATTATGATCCTTGCTTGCAGGTATATTTACCTTGGATTATTCGACAGCGAAGTAGAAGCTGCAAGGTCTTCTGTGTTCATAGTTTTATTTTCAACGCACTGATCTGTACTGATTCAAATGGTTGATTTAATCTAACCCAGATTTCACTTTTTCATTTCTGAATTCAGAGCTTATGACATGGCTGCAATGAAATGCAATGGAAGGGAAGCTGTAACTAACTTCGAGCCAAGCACTTATGAAAGGGAGATCACAGATTCTAAAGATGGTACTCACGGATTTCAAGCCTGTTATCCATGGTTCAAAAGAAGTTCCTGTTTTGTTTTTGTCTTGATACTAAGTTTTCTTATGCATTGAGTCCAGGATGTTGTCACAATCTTGATTTGAGCCTTGGGATTTCAGCACCTTCAGAAGCTGGAAATGGGAGCAAGAATGCAGGGGAGTTCCATTTCCGCCATGCTGCTTGCGCCGGCGAGAGACCAGTGGTATGGTCTTGGACTGAATTGTCTTTGGTTGGTTCCATGAAAACTTGGATCTTAGACTCCATGTCTTTGAAGAACCTTCTTGTGTATGAGCTTTGCTTCCATTTCTGCAAATCAATATTTCCGTTTGGTTATACTCATTTTCCGAGGTGTGTTTCTTTTTTCACAGCTTGAGAGTTCTGCTGCTACATCTGTCGGCCTACAACCTCAACATTGTCTTGCAATAGCATCTAACCACCCTCCCATGTTGTCTACCGCTTATCCTGCCATTTTACCGAACAATGAGGTATTTTCTCTCATACTTAATTGGTTCATTTCCTTGCTGTTTCTACGACCGAAGACATGACAATAATGTGTCCCATCTCGGTGGTTGCCAATAATTTTAATTCGTCTGTCTAAAATTACCAAGACAGCCATGGTTTCTGTCTCCTTTACTGATGCAAGCTGGACAGAATTTATATCAAAAGTGATGAGTACAGTAACACCTTGAGACTACCAAGTTGGCAACATTTATCACGTTTTTGTACTTTTTTCAGCTAACTAAATTAAAAATTCCCCTAACAATGTGAAATATATATTATCAGGAATACAGATGTAATGACCGAGTGATCTTCGGATGACAAAGAAAGGGCTACCGAGAAGAGGGTTGAAGCTGTTTCTCCGACAAGATTTCCGAACTGGGCATGGCAAATGCAATGGCAGCGTTGCCCAAACAGCAGTGTTTCGCATCGCAGCATCATCAGGATTCTCTTCATCCACTGCCACTGCTTCGTCAACCACTTTCAATTTCATAAATTCTGCCCAAAATGTCTGCCTTCTTACACCGGCCACATCCACCAATGGCAATTCTCATTGCTACAGTTACAGAAGCTGAAACCATCGAGACCTCTCGGACCACGACAAATTCTTCATTATTCTCATTATAGTTTGCATTTGTTACTATTGTGTAATAGAATATCAAGAATTTGTTAATTTTGCTTTACTTAAGGACCTGCTTCAAAAGTTTTTTGTTAGCCTAATCTATCTCTGCAAATCAGAGGTCAATTAAAACGGATAATAGCTTGCAGGTTAGCATAAATCATGATAGTTAGCATAACCGGACCCATAATTGGGTATCCGGGTTAATCAGGGGCTTGGATTAGTAGTCAGTTTAAGCATTCAAGATTCAAAAAAAAAAAAAAGCTTCAGAATTCAGAACAGTGGCATGCAAATGGAAGCATGATTGCTATAATGAAGCAAGCAAAGAACATTTGAGAATAAATAAGAGGTTGGGATCTCCTTAAAAAGAATGAAAAATGAAAAAAATTATAATTGACATAAAATGCAACCGATTCTAAGTTGATCTTAAACTTAAATAAATGAGAAAAATAACTGTAGGTTTGGACAATTAATTATTAAAACCTATTCAATTTCATAAAATGAACTAATATAAAAACATAATCTTAACGACTTAATCTGAATTTATATATTTATTCATTTAACTTCTTCTTATCTATTTAGATAAAAACTCTGACGATGATAATGGATTGACAAAAAACATCTTAAATAAGTAAACCAAATACTCATCGCAGGAAATTTCCTCTCCAGGCTTCATGCCTCAATTTAATGAAACAAGAAGAAGTTGGTTGAGATGTTGCAACCTGCATGAAGAAAAAATCTGCTCCCCGCATTTAAAAACCTTTGCTCCAAGGCCTGCATATTAATTACTCTCCATTAATTTCAACCTACCAAAAGTTGCACATCCCACCCCTCCAAAATCTCATTATTCACTCCATATTGATAGCTCTGCAGGTTCAATAACATGTATTTTATAATTCACTGAAATTATAACACAATAATTTTTAAGTTTTACACAATTTTACACAACACAAACACAAATTGAACTCGAAAAACTTCGGCCAACTCAAGCTTTCACGCCAATAACGTAGTAAAGTTCGGTAAAGTATGTAGAATTGGGAAAGAATAAAAGATGTGTAGAGATAATGTAGAGGAAAGGCTTGAGAATGACATTGGGGTAGCAGAGCCAGGAGGTTTTATGAGTTACAATGGAGTTGTTTTGGATGGTTTGTCTTGTACTGCAAATTTGTTTCTGCGATGAGTGGCAGCTGGCAAGTGGATAAGTTGCAATGACCTTCAAGGAGACCTTAACCATGAATTTCTTCAAGGAATCAGTTGCTGTCGGTCTATTCTAGATTTCTCTTACAGGTTCATTTCTTTGTATTCTGAATTGACATATAGAATGGACACCTTGAAAGAGATAAAGAATATTAGTCAACACACTGATAAATTTTTTTTTAATTTCGTTATCAAAATTAAAAAATTGATACATGTTAATTTAAAATGTATCGTAAAAATTATTAATTATTTATTTATTGAACGCGCACATAATAACGAAATTTCCTGTGAAATTATAAAATTTCATTACGGACAATAATTAAAAAAAAAAAGATTCTAGTTACAAAAAACAAATATATGTGAACCAAACTCGGGGCTGCTGCATCCTATCAATCTACCAAAACAAGTGGGTTTGAATTGAAATTTTAATCCATTAATTTACCAGATGACATGGGTTTGAGAATAACAGCTCTGTATGAGTGAAATTAGACAAAAGAAAATCCGATTGTAAAAAGAAACAATCAAATTTTTTTTTTTTAAAAAAGCAATCAAATCTAATCTCAAATGGCAAATTTTCATGAGTTAAGCTTGGCCACTTGTCCTAATAGAATTGAACCAATAGCACAACTAATAAAGCAAGCATGAGGCTTTGCTTGGGAAATATATATTTTATTTTCTTTGAAATGATCGGTAGGAAAGATGAAAAAAATAAAAATATATATATATTCTTTTTAATATACAATTATACCATTAATTAATCAAAATAATAAAATAAAATTTTAAAAATAAAAATAATTTTGCAAATATAAACACTTAATCCACGTTTCTTTCTTTTTTTTTCATTAATCTTTTTCAATTTAGAATAATTTATTTTTAAGTTTTAAAAAAGATGAATTTCGTATCATTGTTAATCCTTTTTTTAAATAAATTTAGCTGGATCGTTTCAATCTTTTGCCTCCCCTAAAGGCAAATTTCATATTATTAAATTTGGATACAAATGTATTTTAGGGATCTAATTGGATGAGATATTTTAAGAGAAAATTTCATTTCAATCATAATATTTAAAAGTTTAAAATCTAATTACTTTTGTTTGACAAAAGAATTGAAATTTTTCAATATTTAAGAGGAGTTCGAAAAGAAAATTTGAGTCTAAAAAATCACCTAAAAACAAAATTAAAAATGAAAATTTTCGTTTTACCCAAAAATGATATATATTTTTATTTTTATATTATTAATAATATTTGTGTGGATTTACAAATATAATGATATCCATATTATATTTTTTTATAATTTTTCTTATATCTAATATAATTATTTCTTTTTAATTACTTTTTTTTCATCTAACTCTAATTGTTAAAATTTCTTTCTAAAAAATATTTATCTAAAAAATCCAATTACAACTAATAATATTTTGACTTGATACATATAAAATATTTTTATTTTAAAATTTTTCATCCAAAATTTTAAAATGTTTTTTAAGATTTTCAGGATCATTTACAATTCTTTTTAAAGAAAAGCCCACCTAGCTGATTGGGCTCAGTCGGCTTCTTTCCGAGCCTTTAAAGCCCGAGTAGCTAGCCCAAAATAGCCTTTTGAACCTTGGGCTGCCTCGCGGGCAAGACATTTGACAAATTTCCTCTATTCTCGCAGTTGTAACTCGTAAGTAAAAAGTATTTGATACACTCTGAATGTATAATTATACTCTGTTAATAAATATAGTATAATTTCTCTAAATTAATGTTTTTGAAATTTTTTATTGACTATTAATTTAGAGGATCATTAATTTAAATGGTTTACATTGTAAGTTGTTATTGTCTTAAAAAATATATTTGTTTAATTTTTACATTTTTTAAACTCTTTTAATAATTCTATAACATTTAATTTCCTTAAAAATCTCTTTGCAAATATGTTTTTTTTTTTTTTACATTTCTACTTTTTTAGTTGTTGAAATAAAAAATCTTAAATATAATAGTCTTTTGCAAATTAACATCTTAAATGTTTTTTAGTTCTTAAATATTATGTAATAGATTTTTTTATACATTTCATACTTTATTAGTTATCGAAGCAAAAAACCTTAAATATAATGGTCTTTTGCAAATTAACGTCTTAAATGTTTTTTAGTTTTTAAATATTATGTAATAGATTTTTTTTATTCTTTTATCAAATTATTAATTTGAATGATTTTACGTGAATGCGAACATTAGTTTAAGTAGTATATTGTAATATATTGGGATAAATACCGTAATAATGATGATGATCAAATTATTAATTTATGAGATTTGGGACTAAAATTTTAGATTAAGTTATAAAATAAAATTATTAATTATTATTATAGATTTTCTATTGATTTTTTGTAATAGATTGAGTTGCAACCATAACTTTTCGTTACGTATTAATTTAGAAAATATTAATTTAAAAAACTCCACTGTAGTAACATAATATCTTATTAAAATTCAAAAATTTAAAAATAAATATTATTAAATTAATAAGATATTACCGCATGATTAATATTAATATATGTGATATATTTGACATTGACAATATCAAATACATTTCATCACTTCATGAAGAATTAAAGACAAACAAAATAGAGTTTGTATTTAATATATTGACAATAAAATTATTTAATTTCATAAATAAAATTAAAAATTGTCATATATTTTAATACTTTTTATAGTTAACTTTTTTATTATTTTGAATATATAAATATCATTATCATTTTAATTTTACTCGTGAAATGTCAAATAATTTTTCAATCAAATATATGAAATTGTTTTGTAAAAGTCGATGATATTTAAGAAAATAAATCTGTAAATAATAAAAACCATGGAACCCATCATATAAAATGGCAAAAATGAAAAACCAGAGGGGGATTACTCGTGACAAAAAGGAAATGTGGCGTTCTATTCGCCAACTGACTCCTCTCTCTGTCCGTACGGCATGTATACGAACGCTGCCCTACTCTTCCTTCCTTTCTACCTCTTCTCCTCTCCCCACACCCCAATGCTCTCCATTCTTCACTCCCGCTAAAACCCGACCGTCCATCGCCGCGTCGTCGCCCTCCTCCGTCATCTTACGGACCTTCAACGGCGGCGTCAACAGCAGCCGCAGCATCGCGGCCAGGTGCATTTCTTCGTTTCCAACTCCGCAATCGGAAAGTGTGGTTGATTGGAACGACGCAGTTTCTTGCTCGGAAGTCGGTGACGGCGGCGAAGACAACAACGTCGATGATAGAACGTTGGAAGAAGACACTGAAGGTTCTATTTCAGTTCGAGCTTATTTCTTCTCCACCAGGTTTTTATTAATTCTTTTTTTTTCAATTTCAATTAATTATCAGGTTTTAATGGAAAGTAAGAGGAATCAGTTCTTCCCAAAAGCTTTTTTTGGTACTCTTTATTGGGGTAAATATTTAAACTGTTGAATTCTGATTCATAAACTCTAAACCCTAATTTTTTTACTTATTTATATACTTTAATTAATCAATTAATATTATTCTTTCTTTTTGGGTGTAGTGTGGATTTGAGACGATTGGTGGAGCAGAACAAGCAGAATTTTATACCGCCGACATCGCGAATGACTAATTATGTAGTTCTTAAGTTTGGCAATCTTGCTAGTTCACCTGTAAGTTAGTTTAACCTTTTTTATTTTATTTTATTGAATTTTTTATGTTAAGTGCTAAGATCAGTTATTCTAATAAATTATTATTATGTTTGTGATGATAATATTTATAAATGCATTCTACTCACTGATGGCATTTTGTATCTTATGTAATATTTATTCATTTGTTTCATCCAACATAACTGTTATAATTTGATTCTTAAAATGAATATGGAAAAAAAAAGGAGCTATTTATTGTGGAAAACATAGAGAGGTTGAATTGGTGGTAACTACCTATGAACCAACAATAAACCTTGGAATTGATATTATGCTTCTCAAGTTTCAACAGTTGAACTTAAATGCTGGGGGGTTTGATGGTTTCTTGAAAACAAAGTAAGGAGGAACATGATTGTGCTATGCTATGTCTTCTTGTGACTTTTTTTTTAATGGCTTTAACTGTATATGTATTAGGCGTTTAAGATGGGTTAGGACTCTGTTGTTTTCACTATGCAGGAAGTTGGTGACAAGTATTTGCCCCTTTTCTTATAGGGCTGACATATTTGAGGATTAGTGAATAATATTGAAAATTTTTCGGTTATTGGCAGTCTAAACTGAAAGCTTGTAAATATCATTCCACTTACCTTTGAAATATTGGAAAAAATTTAAGAAAAGAAAATTCCTTGTCTCTTTTGGTGTGCAAAACTTATTAATTGATGCATTAGTTTTAGTAATAAAAATGGTGCGTGCTTGCTGGAATCCAGATTTAATTTTAGGATGTGTGATAGTGTCATTTATGTTTATGCAACGTGTTCGGTCTCTCTCTATCTGTCAAATCAGGTTGATTGGTGTATATCTCAAAGCCATCTGTTGTTTTATTTAGAGCTTAAGTTACTAAATGTCAACTGGAGGGACGGATACAAGAATATATGATTTTCATCCTATAAACGGCTATACTAAATGTCAACTAGAGGGACGGATACAAGAATATATGGTTTGCATCCTATAAACGGGTATCTGTCAAAATGGTTCTGAATTAATTATGCCAGCTTTAAATTGGGCATTAAAATTTTATGTATAGATGTGAGATGCGACCATCATTGGTATGAAGCATTGCTACACCCTTTGCCATGTTTTCAACAAAGAAATGGTTCTGTCATTCAAATAATGCTTCTTAGCACTTCCTAAGCTCTTTTTGTATATTTTTCTGAATTGTTATATATGAGTAATAAAGTAAGATATGCTGTCGATGGATAAGTTCATTGTTTCAGGGTCCTGGTGCTTTCATAAGTGGAAGTGACTGCTGCTTCATGGTGGTATTCCAATATGGCTCCATCGTGTTGTTTAACGTTAGTGAACATGAAGTGGATGAGTATCTGAAAATTGTTGAAAAACATGCATCAGGATTGCTACCCGAAATGAGAAAGGATGGTGAGTTAATATAATTCTTATTTAATCTATCGTTTAAATCACTTTTTTATGCTCCTTTTCTGGAATTAAGGGGTTTTTTTGTTTTATTTGTCTTTGATGTGTTGTGAACTTGAAGAGTATGAGGTAAGAGAGAAGCCAACTCTAAATACGTGGATGCAAGCTGGATTGGATCACATTATGTTGCAGTTTTTGAATATTGATGGAATCCGTACCATTGGAAGTGTTCTTGGTCAAAGTATTGCTCTTGACTACTATGTTCGGCAGGTGTGTAGTATTCGATCTCCAATGTCTACTTTCTGAATCTTTAACTTGGTTAATGATGCTTAAAAACTTTTTCCTTATCTTAGGTTGATGGGATGGTTGCAGAATTTACTGACATAAATCGTGGGATGGAAAAAACAGGAACATTTACCATGGACAGCAAAAAACTTTTTCAGATAGTGGGAAAAGCAAATTCTAATCTTGCTGATGTGATTCTTAAGCTTGGACTTTTTGAGAGGTAAAATTTTACTGCCCATTATAAAGGAAATTGGTCCACAATATGTATCTTGAGATCCTTGACCATTGAATTTTCTGTATGGCTACTATTTCCAAATTAATTTGTAAATAACCATAAATGTCACTTTATCTGTTTTTGGATTGGTCTCATACTAGGATAAAAATACTAATAGGATTGTCTCTTTTGGAGTGTATGCAACTTAGCTTATGCTTTTTTCCTGGTTTTAACAGATCAGATATTGCTTGGAAAGATGCCAAATACGCTCAAATATGGGAATTTCTACGAGATGAATTTGAATTAACTCAAAGATTTGCAAGTCTTGATTTTAAGTTGAAGTTTGTTGAGGTATGATATTTGCTCTCCTAGAAATTTGCCTTTATAAAAGAGGCAATACAGAGCATACACGTGGAAGTACTGATATTCAACCTTTTTTTTATATATGTTAAAACTGTAGGAGATATTGTACATTACCTATCTGCTAACATATGACATCCTTTTCTGCCTTTGCAGCACAATATTCGCTTTCTTCAAGAAATTCTTCAGAATAGGAAATCAGATTTTCTGGAGTGGCTCATCATTGTGTTGATAAGTACTGAAATCGTTATATCTCTTTATGACCTTATTAAGAGGTCTTTATGACCCTTGTACAGAGGTTAGCAGTTTCTCCCTTCTATACAAATTGTAATGCATGAAGAGTCATTAGTCAAAACGGTTTCTAATCAAAGGTTGCTGTTGCTGTACATTTACTTTCTAGTTAGCTCTGGCTCTAATGTATAGAATAGCCACAAAGTCCATTTAGTTTGTTGTAAATGATATGGGTGCGTACAAGGTTTTCCTTTTGTAAAAGAGAAATTGAATTTCACTGATCATCCATCTGATTCTGGGATTACTGTCTTCTCTATAAATTGTAGGAGGAAACCTTTTTTTGATCTTGAAATTAAGCAGAATTTGGATTGTATGCATTAGTATGCAAGAGCTAGGCTAGGAGAATCGGAACTGTCTTTTCACGGAACCGTACAATAATGGCACCTGTGCTTAGGTCTAAACCTCGAAATACTGTTTATTTTTGGCATATTATAACTTCCTTGTTAGTTGTTATTATTATTCTCTTCCAAGCTGTTAATGCGAATAGTGTGTATGCGGTTCGACAGTTCCTCCATCTCATCGTTCAGAGATTTTCTTTGAGCTGAGCCCTAAGGTTGAGATCAATCGGATCAAATCCATGGGATATAACCCGAATCACCCGTATTGGTATTATTATGCCTAAAAATTTGCTGATTTCCCATGTTCTGATCACCAAAGTCTTCAACCCAACCCCATAAGTGTTGTAGTTGTAATTTGTAAACACTAAACAGGCAATATTGGCCTAGTAAAAAACCATAAAACCAATGGCTCCGAATGACTGAAAGGGAACTCATTACTGCTTTGACAATTCATGCTTTGGACAGCCTCATCGGCCAATGTATTGATAATGGTATAAGGCCAGGGTTGTATGTCGTAAACCAAGTTCCCAGCACGGCTGCTACAGTGTTGTTCGAGCCAAACGAATAAAGCCATAACGTGCATGGACTCTACTGGATCATGTCCGGGGATCAAAACAAGCCTTCCTGGCGAAGATTGTCTCATTTCTTCCCGGAAAATTGTCGGATTCTCCGAAGAAGAATGTTGGGTTTTTGAAGGAAATGGAGAAATTGGGTTGTTAGCAAAAGCTGGCTTTGGGGAATATAGAAGGGAAAGGGTGCCATTGACGAAGATGAGTTGTGAATTTTGAAGTGACGCTATTTTCGATTTTAGGCACAAATGGAAGCTTTGAGAGAGTTTCTTTGTTGAGAGTTTCCAACAAAATACGTATAAAATTTTAAATTAAATAATATTATAATATTATAGTTCAATGTAATATTTATTTAATTGCTTTTTATGTTTTCAATTTTTCTATATTAAAATAAATATATTAATTTTAAAATATTAAATAATATTTTATATTAAAATTTAATATTATTTTATTTAAAAAATTAATTAATTTTATTTATATTTTTATTATAAAATATTAATATTATATTAATATATAAACCCTGTTCACTTTCTTATGAACAGTAACAGAAATGAAAACATGTTTCCGAAAACAATGAAAATAAGAAATTCTTGTTTTCAACAATTTCAGAAATTCCTGTTTTCGTTTTCTTTTTTTGAAAACGAAAACATGTTACCAAACATGTTTTCTGCTGTTTCTGTTTCCAAAAAAACTGAAAACAAAAACAGGAAACAGAAAACAAAAACAAAAACAAACGACCTCTAAATTTATACATATTTGTTCTAATAATTTTTGACATTTAGGTTTATGATCAAAATGATACACTTTAGACATGGTAAATTCTATAATCTCTATTTTCTTAAATCATGTTCATAGATATATCATTAAATTAAATTGAATATTGGACGATATTAAAATAACTATTAACTAATCAATACTTTAAGAGCAATTTTATCTGTATTGTCAACATCTTTATTAATTAAATTTTTAGCTTTTTGAAAAGTACAAACATCACTTTTTTAGAATTATCAAATGTTTCAACATTCAACTTGTACCTATAAGATATACAAAATGCTACAATTAAGTTATATATATATATATATATATATATATTAAAATTATAAAATGCTTTTATCATCATCATTGAATAATTTCTATTTAGTGTTTTAAATAAAGTAAATATAATTATTATTTACCTTACACTATGTTTGGATAAACATTAGTAAAGGAAAGAAATGGAAAGGAAAGGAATGTAAACCAAAGGAAAGGAGAGGAAAGGAAAGAGTACATGTACCCTTTGTTTGGATAGCTAAAATTAATAAAGGAAAGGAAAGGAAAGTAATCCTAACAATCCTTGTTTGGTTAAACAATGGAAAGGAAAGGAAATGATTTATTGTAATGCTTTTTTTCCAATTATAACCCTTTTTGTTTTAAATTTTATAAGATAATAAGGTTAAATTTGATATTCTACATGTTAAAATTTTTTTCAAGTTTCCTTTCCTTCCCCTTTACCCCAAATTGGGGTTTTAAAAAAACTAAATAACTCAAGGGAAAGCAAGGGGTGCTCAGTCCCCCTCTCTTTCCTTTCCCTAACTAAAAAATCTTCCCAAACAAAAGAAATGTTTACAACCTTCCTTTATTTTACTTTCCTTTCCTTTCTTTTCCCTTCTCCACCCTCAATCCAAACATAGGCTTAGAGTTGGATTAGAGACATCAATATTACATGAGAAACAATGAAATTTTTCATCAATTTCAAATAGTTTTTGTTACACCCACATGACATATCATGCCAACCAAAAGTTATATCAACTTAATTTTATGATAGTTACTCTACTGGTGAAATATTTTCCCTATATATATTTTTATATATAGAACACAAATACAAAAATAGTTAATAACAATATACATGCTAAATCAGATATGTTTTAAAATTATGTTGCTATATATATTTTATCATTGAAAAAATATATTAATCTAATACCTTAAATAGTGTCTTTGTAACCAATTCTTTAATCTTCAACAGAAGTGTTCTATTTATAAACATTGCAATCTTATCTGATGCTAATATTTTATGTGATGTGCAATGAAATTCGATGTTAGAATCTCGTTTACATAATCTAAATATAAAAAGTAGAATTTTCAATTTTTGACGTTTAAAATCCATAAATACCAAGTATTGATTAAAAAAAAATGAATGATTACATTCAATTTATATAATAAAAATGGAGAAAATTTAAAAATTTTAATATAGATAGATATAGATGTTACCTTTTAGACAATTAAAAAAATTAATTGATAAAAGTTGTAGATATATATTTTATATTTTGTAAAGTTGTAGGTATATATTTTATATTTTGTAATATTAATGTGAAAAAAGAAATGATTACATATTACATATTAATTAAAAATATTTTAAAAATTAAAAAATGATGTTATCGTTTAAAAAATCATAAAAAATTAATGGTAATCATTAAGCGGAACATATTGTTATACATTTGCATGTTATATATTACATTATCCATTCTGATTTTAATATATATATTTATATTTAAATGTTATCTTTTTATAAAATAAAAAAATTAATTGATAAAAGAATATAGATATAGATATAGATATTATATTTTGTAATCTTAATTTATGGAGAGATAAATAATATGTTATTTTTATTTAATTTTAATCTATATATAAATATAAATGTTTATAATTTAAAACTTGAAATAGATAATTGATTTATTATGTATTTTTAATATATATTGAGAGATTTTTTTTTTTGAAATTTTAAAAATTATAATTATTATTTTAGTAGAATAAAGCCACATGTCAAACTTATAGACAATCCACATAGTAGTTTTACTTTGAGCCAACTACTTTGGCTTATATATATATATATATATATATATATATATATATATATATATATATATAAGATTAGTTTAATTTTTTGTTCAAACAAGTGAAAAAAAAGGTGGTGATGATGTGGCAATTTTTGATCGCATAAAGAAACAAATTACATATTCTCGGTCCAATGCAAACTTGATCAAGCATTGGATTATTTGTCTAAATTTGAAGATTTGTTTAATTTTCGGACAAGTTTTAACAAAAATATTAAGTCCATTAAATGGATTTAGATTTGAAAATAAAGACTCATTAAAAAATTAAATCGTGCTTAGATTCATTATTTCAAATCCAAGTTTGGATTGATTCGATAATTATAGTTTTTTTATTATTTTTATATTAATTTATTTTTGAATAATTTTTATGTAATTTAATTTAAATTTGTATTTTTTTAGACTTTAATTTATAATTTTTATGTTAGCTGTAATCGTTTTATAAGAATTTATTTTAGCTTATTGTATTATACTTATTAATTACTATATATTTTAATATTTTAATATAATTTTTAAAAAATTAACAGTATTTAAACGAACTTGTACTTAATCACTGTATGTAAAACGAATTTAAACAAAAATTTAAAATTTTCACTCCTCCGAGGCTCCTCCCGTTGCCACTTCCTCGAGTCTCTTCCGAGTACCCAATCCAAAACCTTCCCATTACTTCAAGGTTTATTTTGTGCTTTATTTATTTATTTATTTTTTTAATTTTTCACTCTCGGAGGCTTACACAACTACTAGAACACGAAACTGGATCAACCCTTCTGTTTTGGGAAAGGCATTTAAAAAGACTAGCGAATTCTACAAGAGTTCTACTAAATTAATAATAAAATATGGAGGATTGCGATTGAGCCTTGGTAATCAGTTAGTTAAATTCATTATTTTTCAACCTTGTATTATGAGAATAAAATAATAAATTAATAATAAAATATAAAAACATATATCAAAAAAATGATTAGGTTTATGAGCCATTTGAATTGGGCATTAAAATATTTGAATTTAGCTTGACTCGTTACTTGAATGATTCAAACTTGAGCTTGAGTTTAAAAATAAACGAGTTAAACTCGCATAATAATCAAATCAAATTTAAATAATTTATGTGTAATTTGGCTCATTACACCTCTACTACTAGTCTTGCATCATACTACAATAATGGCTATAAAAGTTCGGAAAGTTGAAAGGTTAGGAACCTTCCAGCTTGCTTGAACTGTTTAGGTCTCCACTCAAAGTGACATTACAGACCTTGTGTAGATACCCTCCCTGGTTTTCAAATAGAATCATCTCATTCTCATGCTGATAATACATTCAATTTCAAGTACACTAGAAGGGTACAGTGCCAGTGAAGTGAGAGTAGGCTTTGCAGTTTTCACCTGAAACATGTGAATTAGCAACGCTACATGCATTTTCTGTTCTGTTTCTTTTGGAGGGTTCCCTTTTACACAACAAAAGCATGATCTGTCCCTCCACGAATAATATTCCAATGTCTATGTTGGTATGAAAATTCTAAATACACCCATATTTTTTTTTCACATACCCATTTTCATGTGTGAGGTGAGCAGTAACTTATGAAAAGAATTGGGTGTGGCAAGAAAAAAAGGGTTTGTATAGAAACTCTCATGTTGGTATTGTTAGTCAGTTTCCTTTTTTATCCTCTTGAACATTACTAACAAGTGATTGGAAGAAATGAAAATGAATTTTTTCGTAGACATTTGGATATGATTCGAATTTTATAATCATCATTGTTGGAAAGATTTTATTTTTTTATTGCTCTCGGTTCGAACAAAATTAATCTCAAATAATAAAACGAATAAAAATATATGTAATTAAAAAAAATCAACCACCATTGGCAATTTGGGATACCATATTGAAGGTTGTGGACCTTGTGGTGACTATTTCATTAGCATCAACTTAGCTGCAAGCTATAAGAACCAACCAATCTTGTAATTTTTGCTTCTCTTTTATCTTTTTCTATCTCCTTGCATTGGTTCCCTTGGGGTTTTTTTTTATGATTATTAATCTATACAGGTGAAATATTAAATTCCATTTAATAATTAATTTAGTTTATTAATTTGTAAGATAATTTTGTCTGATTTATTGATAAGATGAACATAGGGAGGGCTAAAAGTAGCCTGAGCCTTGAGTGAGTCTGAAATTTGTCTGAACAGCTGCAGAGTTAGGGTTCACTATTCAGCCTATTTACTAGGTTTGGGCTTCGATTAAAGAATTTAAATTTACTGGGCCCACCTAAGACTCTAATCTAACCTTGCCTCCCCTCCCCAACAGTTGACTTGAGGCCATTTTTGGTAGAGAATGCTTCACCCTAAACTAAATGAAATATGGATTGAGACTTGCAACCAATGAACCAATCAATTTAAAGCCTAAAAACTTTAGGAAATTAAACAGTCTGATGTTGAGCTTCAAATAAAGTCTGAAGAAATTTTGTAGCTTTAAATGAATAAACTTATAATTTATTTACGAATTCTTCCCAAATTTAGTTGTTTTTTTTTATAAAAGAGATTGAAATCTAGAAATAAATATAATTTTTTTATTTAAATGAATTAAATTCAAAGTTTGAAAATTTTTTTTGCCTTCTTTTAAAAAAATTACAAATGTTAAAATTTAAATTTCAAATCTATTGAATATCATTTTTTAAATGTGATTGCATGAATCATTTTTGTATAAGTCATTCATGTTAAATGTCCAATTTCAAGTTTAACATTTCATGTTAACAACTTCTATCATTTTTTTAAATATGGCTAATAACATTTTTTTTAAAAAAATAACTAATATTGAAATTTGACAAGTACCAGATTATAAATTTTAGCAGCTAAAAATGGTCATAAATTATTTTCTTATTAAATGCAATTAGACTTTGTGCATTCAAATAAAGCTCACTTTCCAATTAAGATTTAATTCAAGCATTAAGAATAGATTTTTGAAAATTACGAATACACGAAAAATAGATGATATAATTTTGCAATGTCACTTCAAAGATCAAACTATTAAGTGAATTAAAATTAAAAGATTAAAAGATAAATTAAAAGTAAAAAACTATTTTCTTTTTCATTTCGTAGTACTTTTTTTTATCAAACCACCACATAATTTTTATTATTCTTGCACTTAGAAAATTTTGTCACGTAAATCATGTGCCTACTGTGAAGGATGTTATGAACCCTTTATAAAATCTGGATTTCATGAAAGTTGGCATTTAAAAAAATAAAAATCCTGGAATACCTAAAGCCTTCCGTTAAAATTGAAATTTTCATGTTTTTAGACGTTTGGGGTTTGCCTTTTGAGACAATTCAAAGTTGATTAGTGTTAAGATCAAATGGATTTTGTTTTATTTTTTTCTCCTATACAAAAAATTCTAAATTCAACATTCATGCACATAAAATTAATGATGTGTTAACCCAAAAAAAAAAAAATTAATGATGTGAAATTCATTAAAACAATCAACAATCTAACTTTTTAGCAAATATATTGACGTGGGGTCTAATACCAGCAGGGGCACTTCAGTTTTTCGGCTCGTTTGTTTCCGACAATAACGACAAAGGACGCGTGAATGTGACAGGATTGACCTCGATCAGTTTGCAATGCTGCCTGAGTCAGCGGTGCCTGCATTGTCATCATTCACCTCGAGACCTAGGACGACCTCGAGACCGAGCACGCGTGAATGTTTTGGCGGGGAAACAACCCGAGCCACCTATGTTGATCTTCTGTACAGATCACCTCGTCTCATATATCTCATTTAACCACGTGTCCATCAACCACCGGGTCTTATGGACGGACCCCCTCTATAAATACCCCTCCTTACTAAGGAAAGAGAGAATTGAATCGGGAGAACCATCCTGAGCTACAACATTTTTTGGCGCTCCAGGTAGGGGCCTTTGTCATCTTCACGTGTTGTGGCCTAGGATGGCTCCCAGGAGGAGACAAACGGAAGAAGAAGAACCTGTAGCACCCTTAAGCCCAAATACCACCCCTGATACTGACCACCCAGACAGACACCCTACACCGACCATGGAGCAATTCGAGCAGCTTTCCTAACAGTTGAGAAACCTGACCAAATTAGTCCAACATGCCCTCACATCTTCTCCCGTTCGACGCCAACCTTCTAGAAATGACACTGAACCCCCCATTTCCCCGACCCAACCTCCACCAGAGGAAGCCAACGCTAGTTCCTCTTCGAACCTAGAGGCAGCCAGAAGGTCCAAACCCAGAACTAACCGAGAGCCAACTCAAAAAGAGCCCATAAACGCTTTTTCTTCGGCACCGGTGACAGAAGACCTAGAACACAATCAGCTGGAAGCAAGAGTAGAGGCGATGGAAAAACAGATGCAGGAAAAGGAGCAAATCCTAGCGGAGGAGTTGAAGTTGCTTGAAACTTCACCTTTTACCGAAGAGATCGACCGAGCTCAACCACCCCAAGGCTTCAGAATGCCCACCATTGAGCCGTATGACGGTACTTCTGATCCTTTAGATCATTTAGAACTTTTCCGAGCTAACATGTCGATATAGGGGGCAGACGACCCTTTGTATGCAAAGCATTCCTGGCCACATTAAAAGGAGCAGTGCGGTCTTGGTACACAAGCCTAACGCCACAGTCGATCCACTCGTTCAAAGAGCTCGGACAGTCTTTCCTCACACACTTCGTCAGCAGAAGACGAGCGAAGAAGACCATTCTCAGCTTAATGTCCATTAAACAAATACCTGGAGAATCGTTGAGAGAATATGTGAAGAGGTTTAATGCTGAAGCTCTGCAGGTCAAAGACCTAGAGCAGTCCGTCGCTGTAGCCGAACTAATGAATGGGCTCACAGACGAAGAGTTCCATTTCAAGTTCTCCCTCTATTTGAAACCCCCTAAAACTCTACCCGAGCTCTTACACAGAGCCGAGAAATATATAAACACTGAGGAAACCATGGCTACAAAATTAGATAGAGACGAGAACAAAGATGACCACAGGAGTTACAGAAAACGGGGAAGAGAGGTCGAGAAAGGCACAGGGAGTAAAAATTTCAACAAGATGCACGGGTACCCGACAAGGAGAAGCCGGAAAAAAGATACGATTATTATACTCCCCTAAACACTTCCAGGGAGAAAATACTAATGCAAATCGAAAGGGACCCGCAGCTAAGGTGGCCTAAACCTATGAGACCAAACCCCCTAAGGCCAAGGAACAAGAGGTGTGCATTCCACCACGACCACGGCCACTCGACAGAAGAGTGCACAGACCTGATGAACGAAATTGAAGATCTAGTGAGAAGAGGTCAGCTTCGAAACTTTGTGCAGATGAGTCCGGCGAGGGACGGTGGAAAAAGGTACCGTCAAAGAAACACAGCCGAATACAACAGTCGAACTCGCAGAAGATATACAGCTCCTCGGTCACGCAATAATGGAACCAACCGAGATCATCAACACGGTGAAATAAGAAGGGACGAGGTAAACAACCGACCCACGGCTGGAGTAATTAACGTAATCAAGGCAGGAGTTCCAAGCTCAGCCCGAAGGAAGATCGACCGAGCTGCAGTAATGACCGTGGGCTCACTGATCAAAAAGCCGAAGTCATGGAAAGATGAGCCTGTATCATTCTCGATCGAGGATTTGGAGGGAATCGAATTTCCTCACGACGACGCCATAGTAATCAACGCCATCATCTACAATCACGTGGTGAAAAGAATTTACTTCGATAATGGAAGTGCCTGCGATGTGCTCTATTATGAGGCGATGAAAAGCATGGGAATAACATAGGACAAGCTGAAGCCGTTCTCAGCACCATTGGTGGGGTTCGGAAACGAACAAGTCCCTGTAGTAAGAACCATCTGCTTCCCAGTCACTTTGGGCACCGAACCGAGGATAGTAACTACAATGGTGGAGTTCATGGTTGTCAAAATACCTTCAGCGTACAACGCCATATTAGGGAGACCAAGTCAAACAGCCATGAGGATAGTTGGATCAGCCCCACACCTAAAAATAAAGTTCCCAACACCCAACGGGATCGGGGAAGTCAGAGGAGACCAGTCAGCAGCCAGAAGATGTTACTCAACGGCATTGAAAGTAAAGAGGAAAGGTCAAGAGACCTTCACCATCGAAGTACCTGACCAGTGGCCAGAAGTCGATTCCACCAGGCCAGAACCAGCGGACGAGCTTGTTGATGTCCCTTTTGATGAAGACGACCTCTGCAAGCACATGAGAATTAGTCAAAGGTTGGAAAGAAAGGATGAGCTCATACGATTGATTCGGGAAAACGTCGACCTCTTTGCATGGAAGCCTACAGACATTCCAGGGATAGACGTTGCTGACATGGTTCATCGTTTGAATGTGGATCCGGATGCCAAGCCAGTACGGCAGAAGAAAAGATGCTTCACCCTAAAAAGGCAGAAAGTAATTAATGAAGAAGTCTCTAAACTGTTGGACGCCGGTTTCATCAAAGAATGCTACTATCCAGACTGGTTAGCAAACGTGGTTATGGTGAAAAAGCAGAATGGAAAATGGAGAATGTGCGTAGACTTTACGGACCTGAATAAAGCCTGCCCCAAGGACAACTTTCCTTTACCAAGCATTGACAGGCTGGTTGACAACAGTGCGGAGCACAGACTGCTCAGTTTCATGGACGCCTACTCCGGCTATAACCAAATCAAAATGCTCAAGGAGGACGAAGAGAAGACCTCCTTCATAACTAAAAAAGGCCTGTATTGCTACGTATCAAAGACTGGTCAACAAAATCTTCAAAGATCAGATCGGCAGGAGTTTGGAAGTATACGTGGACGATATGATAGTTCGAAGCCCGACGTTGGAAGAGCACGTGGAAGATTTGAGAGAGGCCTTCAAAACCTTGAGGAAGCACAAAATGAGGCTCAACCCGACAAAATGCGCCTTTGGCGTTATCTCGGGAAAATTCTTGGGCTTCATGATAAGTCAAAGAGGAATAGAAGCTAACCCGGAGAAAATCCGAGCTATCTTGGAAATGAGGTCACCAACCTCGATCAAGGATGTACAAAGGCTGACAGGAAGAATTGCAGCTCTGAGCAGATTCATGTCCAGGTCAGCAGAAAAGTGCCTGCCCTTTTTCAAAACTTTGAAGAACGCCCATCGATGGGAGTGGACTGACCAGTGCAAGAGAGCCTTTGACGAACTCAAGGCTTTTCTGTCCTCCCAACCGGTCTTGTCAAAACCCCACATTGGAGAACCTTTGTACATATACTTGGCCATAACTGACCAGGCAGTCAGCTCGGTTCTGATCAGAGAAGAGGACGGGATTCAGATGCCTGTGTATTTTACCAGTAGAGTACTACAAGGGGCCAAGTTGCGTTATCCAAACATAGAAAAGCTAGCCTACGCACTTGTGACATCGGCCAGAAAGCTCAGACCCTACTTCCAAGCACATTCCATCACCGTCCTGACCGACCAACCTCTAAAGCAAATCCTCCAGAAGCCTGAACTATCCGGGAGACTGATCAAATGGGCCGTGGAACTCAACGAATTTGATCTCGTCATCAACCCTAGAGCAGTCCTGAAGTCCCAGGTTATTGCCGATTTCTTGGTGGAATGCATGTTCCCTACTGAAGAAGAGTCGATGGATGCAACCAGAACCCACAAGGACGTATGGAAACTTTACGTGGATGGCTCCTCAAACGGCAGAAAAAGTGGCGCATGACTCATCTTAATCAGCCCGGAAGATGAGAAATTCCAGTACGCCCTTAGATTCAAATTTAGGGCATCTAATAACGAAGCCGAGTATGAGGCTCTCATAACCGGCCTAAAGTTAGCCAAGGAACTAAAGGTCAGCAATCTGTTAGTATTCAGTGATTCACAGTTAGTCATGAATCAAATCAGTGGGGAGTTCAAAGCCAAAGATGCAACCATGACAAAGTACCTAAAGAAGGTGAAGCTGCTCCTACAAAACTTCCAGCAATGCAATATAGTAAGAATCCCGAGGGCTGATAATACAATGGCCGACTCCTTGTCAAAGTTGGCAACAGGATCTTGCCCGGACCTAGTCTCTGGAGTCTTGGTGGAAGAAGTAGAGCAGAAAAGTATAGAGGCAGAGAAAGACATTGCTCAGATTGATGAAAACGAAGAAACATGGATGAGTCCCATAATCAGATACCTAAGGACAGGAGAGGTGCCAGAAGATAAAAATGAAGCACGGACCCTGAAAAGAAAAGCACCTAAGTACACCATCATTGACAACAAACTGTATAGGAGGTCATTCAGTTTACCATACCTGAGGTGTCTAAATCCAATGGAGGCCGAGTATGCACTAAAAGAAGTCCACGAGGGAATCTGTGGAAACCACCTCGGCCCAAGGGCCCTTTCCTACAAGATATCGAGGCAAGGAAACTATTGGCCCATGATGATCAAAGACGCAACCGAACTGGTGAAGAAGTGTGACAAATGCCAAAGGTTCGCTCCCATCCAACATGTCCCATCCACGGACCTAACCCCGGTTCTTAGCCCTTGGCCTTTCATGCAATGGGGGATGGACGTACTGGGACCGTTCCCTACAGCCCCAGGCCAGAAAAGGTTTGTCGTCGTCACCATCGACTACTTCACTAAATAGATCGAAACAGAGGCCCTAGCAACCATTACAGAAAAACAGGTGGAAAACTTTTGTTGGAAGAATGTAGTATGCAGATATGGGCTCCCAAAAGCAATCATAACAGACAACGGGAGGTAGTTCGATAATCCAAGGTTCAAAAATTGGTGTGAGAACCTGGGCATAACCTTGCGATTCACCTCGGTAGCCCACCCTCAGGCAAATGGCCAAGTCGAGTCCGTAAATAGACTAATCCTGGAAGCACTGAAGAAAAGGCTCAACGAGGCCAAAGGAGCATGGACGGAAGAACTACTAGGAGTTCTATGGGCATTGAGGACAACGACTAAGGTTCCAACCGGGGAAACGCCTTTTAACCTGGCCTTTGGAACTGAAGCCGTAATCCCGGTGGAGATCGACATGTCGAGCCCAAGAGTGGACTTCAATGCCGAGGAAAGGAACGAGGAAGGGCTAAGGAACAATCTCGACTTATTGGAGGAACGAAGAGACCAAGCCCTAATCCAAATGGCAGCCTACTAGAGAAGGGTTTGCAAATACTTCAACCAGAAGGTCCGAAGAAAAATGATCGGGAAAGGAGACTTAGTACTCAGAAAAGTCGAAGCCTCAGGAAGAGGAAGAGAAGGAGGGAAGCTGGCCCCGAACTGGGAAGGTCCTTATGTGGTTAAGGAAGTCGTCAAGAAAGGCACCTTCAAGCTACAAGACTTGAATGGAAAACAAATCCCTCGAACCTGGAACGCTGACAATCTGAAAAGATATTATCAGTAGCTCGGCGTGGAAATATGTTAGCTCGATCAAATTGACACTTTCGTAGACCAATTAAGATCATTTTGCATGTAAGGCCGAGGTCTAGACCATCCAAGGTCGTTTTTCCACATCAAAAATATATAGCCGAGGAGTAGACCATCCAAGGTCATTTTTGCCAAAAGATTAACACATAAAATCGAGGATAATTCCAGTCACAATAATTTCGTCAGAACATTTCCAAAATACCTTGAAGCACACAAAATAACTAAACAACAATGTTCATACTAGAAAAAAAAACTAAACAACATCATCATCCTCGATTTCAGGATTTCCATCTTCAGGCTCTCCCTGAGTAGCAGTAGTAGCCTCTATATTGACATCTGCCTCATCACCCTCCCCGGCCTCCTCGACCCCATCGGCCTCCTCAGCCTCCTCAGCAACCTCAGCCTCGTACTGGACAGTTTTAAGGTCCCCCAAAGAAATCATCGACAGATCCAGGTCGGGGTAGACGTGGGCAACCTCATCAAGAGCCAATTGAAAAGCCCTCCTAACTCCCTCGGTATTGGCCTTTTTAGCAGTAGCTGCAAACTCCGGAGTATCTTGGAATTTGGAAATTGCTTCTTGCACCGTGGCACGGCAATCTTCCTCTCTCCTTTGCTCAGCACGGCCCGACTCTCCCCTTATCCTCTCCACCTCGGATCTCAGTTGGGCTGCAAGGAGTTCGGCCTCACGCACTTTTGCCTCAGATTGCTCCAATTTCTTCTTGAACGAATGGCTTTTCTCGCTATAAGAGCTGTATTCCTTATGAAGTTTTTTGGCTTGTTCCTCAGCTTTTGTAGCATGGGCCAGAGCAATCCAAGCATGGTGAAGGCTCGCATTAATGTTCACTGAGCAAGGAGAATTGACTCTGCTTTCGTCTAAAATCAACCAGAATTCGCATGGTTAAGTGCCCGTGCAAAAAAAAAAACCTGCGGGAGGGAGTGTGGACTTTGCAATCTTCCGCGCAACAGATGAACTTTCGAATGCACTTTCAGTCGAGGTCAACTTTACTGACAACAGCACTTCTTGGCTGGCCTTGGCGGTGGTATTTGGGACAGGCTCCACGTCCCGAGTTCTCTTTGGCGAAGGCTTGCGAATCTCAACAGCAGGAGCCTTTCTCTTTGCTTTCCCGGACTGACCATGAGTCGTACGAGGCTGAGCTGCTGGAAGCTGACTAGACCCCGCGCCAGGAGCAGGCTGGCCTTCCGGTTGAATATAATCAAAAATATTGAACCTACCTGCCATAACTGCATCACGACAGAATCTCAATGAGAACTTAAATTACAAAACGAACAAAAGAAACAAAAACCATACAGATTACCAAGCCTTTCGATGGACCCAAGCTGGTTAAGGAGCTCAGGTGAAGTTAAGAGCTTAGCATCTAAAGGGGCCCTTCCATAATCCCTTATTCAATTTATTTCTTGAAAAGCCCTACGGTCCTCTCCAACAACCTCGACCATCTCATCCGCACCCTCCCTCATGCGACCTCGGTTATTATTGACCTCCCACTCTATTGGACTAACCAAACTGAAAAAATTAACTTTCCACGTTTTATTCGAAGTAGGGATATTGCTGAACAACTTCTTACGAGGCCGAGCTGTGATATAGTGCCAGCTTTTATCTACAGGGCTGACCTTTATTGAGAAG
The DNA here is from genome assembly GCA_032173925.1 of Heritiera fomes. NCBI lineage: Eukaryota > Viridiplantae > Streptophyta > Magnoliopsida > Malvales > Malvaceae > Heritiera > Heritiera fomes. The sequence continues at coordinate 27,945,992 of JAPDPM010000012.1, forward strand.
AAATACTTAAACAATGCAATGGAAAAAGGAAGTTTCAAACCCTGGCATAGAACTATGAACCCGATAATATGACGCCAGCTGTTGGGAAGGAGCTGAGAGGGAGCTAACCTATAAAAATTTAAGAGTTCAACAACAAAAGGATGGAGAGGGAACCTCAGGCCGGAGAGTACGACGTCTCGGTACACCCACAATCTATTTTTACCACGGTCCTCAGTAACCCTATCAGTCTGACGAGGAGGATCTATTTGAAACTCAGAAGAAATGTATCGAGCGTCCCGAAGCTCGGCAAAATCCTTTCTAGTAAATAAGTTAGGACAAGCCTCAGGAAGAGCACCTCCTTTCAAGGGCCTCATCACATCCAAAGAGGCCTTACGGGATGAGGCCGCCCTAAACTGAACTTGACCAAGGTCTTCGACCTGAACCCGGCGGCCCTAAGGCTTTCATCCAAAGCCTGCTTCTCATCAGCGGACATTGGTTGGAACCAACGCAGTGCCTTAGGCAAAGGCTCTAAAGGAACCTCGGCCGGACAAGCCGAGGCAACAGACGCTAAGTCCTCTGACCCCTCGGCCAGTTCGGCCGAATCACCTCCACTCACGAGACCCAATCTAGCCTCTAGCTCTCGCAGGCTGCGAGAACTATCCTCGGAGGGAGGAGAAACTATCTCTATTGAAGAGGAAGACATGGGGAAGAGGACTTACCTAAAAGCTCGGATGACGGGATAGCCCGAGGAAGCGGAAGCAGAAAACAACGATGAAACCAAAAAGGAACTTTGAAGGTTGAGACAGGAATGAGAGGTATCGCCACTCACCACCTCCTTTTATAGCCAAGACCTTAGAACCTAACCCACATCGGGAAGCTTAAACGTCCTCTAAAGCCTATTTAATAGGGCACCTAGGTCTACAGACCTATATATGCCCTCCGATCCAACCCCAATAAAACAATGTACCGCACTAAGAAACGGTCTTGATGATGCCACGACAACGGACAAGGATCGAGGGTAACTGAATTAAAGGCTCGTCAACCACTTCGTGGAAAACCCACTAAACCTTCAAACCTCTCCCCTGGTTGCGGGAACCGAGCTCTTGGGTTAAAGTTAAATTCCAAGGTTAACCAAAGCCAAGTTCCAAACCTTCTAAGAATGGAAGAGAATCGTTAAAGTAATGAAACGAGCAGCGAAATCAAAATCCCCCTATCAAAAAGAAAGATGAACATCTCATAAAAATCCGATCTCATAAATTTGGCCCGACGACGCCAGCCTGGCTCTACCCCGAGCACCAAACAAAACTTCATACCCCGGCTTGATCAGCCTATACTCACTGTGAGCTTTTAAAATAGCTCGGCTCCTATGTGTCCTCGGCCCTTACGTATCTCTAGCCAGAATTAGCTCGGCATCAATCTAATTGAGATGTCCTCGGCACCAACCTAGCTTTTTAGAATAGCTCGGCTAGTAAGTGTCCTCGGCCCCTACGTATCTCTAACCAGAATTAGCTCGGCACCAATTTAATGGAGACGTCTAAAACCAAGCCTCAAAACTGACTGAAGGGGGGACAAAATGATGTGGGGTCTAATACCAGCAGGGGCACTTTAGTCTTTCGGCTCGTTTGTTTCCGACAATAACGACAAAGGACGCGTGAATGTGACATGGTTAACCTCGATCAGTTCGCAATGCTGCCTGAGTCAGCGGTGCCCGCATTGTCATCATTCACCTTGGGACCTAGGACGACCTCAGGACCGAGCACGCGTGAATGTTTTGGCGGGGAAACAACCCGAGCCACCTATGTTGATCTTCTATACAGATCACCTCGTCTCATATCTCTCATTTAACCACGTGTCCATCAACCACCAGGTCTTATGGACGGACCCCCTTTATAAATACCCCTCTTTACTAAGGAAAAAGAGAATTGAATCGGGAGAACCATCCTGAGCTACAACATATATATTTTGAATTTCATTTGTGAATAGTATAATAAAGATATGTGATTTAAGATCTTTAAAAAAATTTATGTATAAGAAAATGAAGATTATGAAAATATTATTAAAATTATTTGATTTGAAGCTAAAATTTGGGGAAAAAATAATAATTAAAAAAATTATGAAAGTAAGTAGAAGCATCCCAAGAGCGTGGAATACAAATGCAGAAAGAATAAAAAGGGAACTTTCTATCTACAAAACTCAATCAATAAAAAAAAAAAAGAAACCTTTTAAAACCAAAATCAAAAGTTAAACTAAAAAAAACAATTTTCATTTGATTTGTAACTTGTTCTTTTCTTCTCCATCTGATCCTCTTTCATTCATTCGCCAAATAAAAACAAATACTACTTACCCATCTCCACCAATCCCTTCTTCCCGCGCCAAAAAAAAAAAATCTTCCCTCTTTCTTTGTCCAGGTTCTCTCTTTAAAACCCTTCATGTATGTATGCGTCTGGGTTTACGTTTGTCTTTGCTTTTTTTTAAAATAATGAAAAAAATATTGATGAGTACATACTTTTTTTATGTATGTATGGTATGACATACATGTATGTAAAATTTAAGCATCCGAGTATGTTTATTTTACATGTATGCATCTGGGTATGTGTGTGTGTATTGAAATTGAGGTGTTTTTTTATGTGTGGCATGACGTGACTGTATGTATGGATGGATGTGGGCATTTGGGTATGTTTTTGAATATATATTGCATCTGGGTATCTCTTCGTTAAAATATTGATAAATAATTGATGGGTAATAATGGGTTTTTTTTTTCTATATTAGTGATCTAGATTTTTCGGGACATGGCGGAGGGTATGGCAGGGGGGCCAACGAGTCCAGCAGGAGGGAGTCATGAGAGTGGAGGAGAGCAAAGCAGTCCTCACTCAAATGTGAGGGAACAGGACCGTTACCTTCCAATTGCTAATATAAGTAGAATCATGAAGAAAGCATTGCCTTCTAATGGGAAAATTGCCAAGGATGCTAAAGATACTGTTCAAGAATGTGTTTCTGAGTTCATCAGCTTCGTCACTAGCGAGTATGTAAAGTCTTAATCTTGGTTTTGTTAATCTTTTCGGAAAATTTTGTCGTGTTCTTCATTTTTTACTTTGTTAATTGTGAATTTGGTGATTCTGAAATTGTGGGATATGATTTTGAGACTCGGGAGTTTTTGTTTTGAATGTGGTATTCTTGTTGGTATTTGGAAAGTTTTAAGCTTTAGCTGTTTTTTTTAGGGTGGTAAAGGTTTAGTTTTTGAGGCATGTGATATCAGTAATTATGAGAAAGTAGGTATTTGTGTTTTGGATTGCAACATTTTAGTGCTTTTTTAAGGAAAATTGCTAAAGTTGGGAGTGGCTTGACTGGAGATTGTTTTACTTTTGAGTGGTAAAGGTTTAGCTTCTGAGGGATATGATTTTGTGTTTATGGAAAGTAGGGTCTAATTGTTTTAGATTGCAACATTATAGTGTTTTTATGAGCCTCTTTTGTGTATGAGCTAGAGATTTGTTTGCTAAATGGTGTCTTATATTAGTGCTTATTTGTTTTGTACTTTTTCTTGAATTAATGTTCTTAGGAAACTTAGTTATGTTTTGTATGAACTGTAAATTGTGAATTTGGTGTTTCCTGACATTGGGGATGTGATTTTGAGACTTTGGCTTTCATTTTTGACATGCTAATTTTCTGGTGCTTGGAAAAGTTTGAAGCTTGATTGGTGTTTTTTACTTTTGGATGGTGAAGGTTTAGTTTCTGAGGGATGTACTTTTAGATTATATAAGAAAGTACGGTTTCCTTGTTTTTTATTCCGACTTTCGATGATTTTCGGCTAGGATAAGGTTTTAGTGTTTGAGGGATCTGTTTTACCTTTTAGTTTTACATGAGAAGCAGGTGTTTAAAGAGCCCATTTCCCTTTTCTATGATGAAATAGAAATGTGTTGTTACTAGTGTGAAAAATATAATTGGTTAGCTTGTTGATGTTTTCGAAGCTAATGATTATTTTGCTTGGAGCTTGATTTGGGTGTTAATGGGAAGTGAGGTAATTATTAATTATGATTGATTTTTTTGTTGGAATTCAGGTTTAATTTATTGAAAATGGTTTCTGCTGTTTGTTTCATAGGGCTAGTGATAAATGTCAGAAAGAGAAGAGGAAGACAGTTAATGGAGATGATTTGTTGTGGGCAATGGCAACATTAGGGTTTGAGGAATATATTGAGCCACTTAAAATATACCTGGCCAGGTACAGGGAGGTATGTGGGGCTTTAACATTTGACCTACTTTTTTGTTTACTTCACTTTTGGCTTCATCCAATTTTGGGATTTATCTTTCGCTCAGTACCTGTTAGGCTGTTAGGAGATTGAAGGATTTCGGGTTTAGAAATTGAATTCTTCTTGTTCCATTCTGCTCTTTTTTGTTTGTTATCATTGTCATGTGAATCATCATAGAAGTTAATAAATATGAGGCTCTGTTGACATGAGTTAGAAGTCCAAAACTTGATGTTTTGTGTTTCCTAACTTTGTCATTTTCATATTAACGTTGTCTGCCTGGTCTCTATAAATTTGGTCTGACTGTTTTTTTGTCCTTTATTTTTTCCTTTTTCTCGGGACTGATGTTATTGGAATGAACATGATGCACAGTTGGAGGTAATTACTTCACCGCTAATATGTTTTCTTGTAGTATGTTTGGATAGTGTCTCCTCTTTAAGGCCAGGAGTAACATTACGTATAAACTTTCTGGCAGGGTGACACCAAAGGATCTGCCAGGGGTGGTGATGGGTCTCTTAGAAGAGATGCGGTTGGAGCTCTGGCTGCCCAAAACCCACAGGTGAATAAATGATATTTATTTAGATTCTTATTCTGGGCTAAAAATTTATACATGTGGCATTTTTTTCATCTGTAAAGTCCTCAACTGACGTTTCCATATTCTTCTGCATTTGTGGTGAATAATCCTGCAGTTTGCAATCCAGGGGTCATGGAATTATATTAATTCCCAAGTAATTCTCTCTCTCTCTTTCTCCCTCATATTTTACTTTTTATGCAAGATTATCCATTGTATGTCTTTCCTTTCGAAATAAAGGATTATATTGTTGATTAAGGTTTCACTGCACATAAGATTCATGTTAACATTTTCATTTGTCAGGCTTGATTAATGCTAGGTTGTACTAGTAGAGTTGATTTTTTTTCTTAGTCCCGGTGTCTATAGTACTTCGTTTCATTTTGGTTAACTTTGATCCATAAAATTTCTTTTTCTGATGATTTCACTGTTGTGAGGAATCTTGTAATTATAATTTGCATAAATCTGGTAATTAAGGTATTGGATTAGGTAAAGCATTGCACGTCATAATATGCATTCAAAGAAACTTTTTTCAGCAACAAGATAGGATTCTTACATATTAAAGGATGAATGATAGGATTACAATATTAATTTTTCATTAAAATTGATTGTTTGGGTTAACTACTGTGCATGATTTTGCACCTAACATTACTGAAAGCTTTACTCTCATTTAATCACATATTGTAGATTATATTTAATATTAGAACATTGACCCTCTGGTTCTATAAAGTTCCATTATGAATCACTCAAGAAGTAAGGTTTGCGAAAATCTATTATTGTTAGATTAGGTCTCTGCAAAGCTATCAACCCTCCGCCCCTCTTTGCCCTTTACTTTTTTCTCATCTCCTAACCATTGGGGAATTCTATAGTAAGGTCATAAATTTTGACCTTACTGTAAGGTCAACATAAAAAAACACATGATTATTTGGGACAAATAAAGTTCATCTAGAATTATTTTAGAAAAGTTCTAGCAGAACCAGCGTATATGTATGAAAATAACTACATTGATCGTAGTTTACAAAGGGAATACTCCTTTTTCCTGCCTTCTAGCCATTGTGAAGCTATTACTTCCTAGTGCACTTTATGACATTGTAGCGCCTTGTCCGCCAAAATGAGAGCTAATACAGCGATGGTGTGATAGATAATGATTAATCCCGTGTCGAAAAGGCTTGAGAACAGCAATGTGCTCATATCAAATATTATTCCTGCATCTTGCCCATGTCTCTTAAATATTTTGGAGATACTACATGCATTCATATGTTTCATGCCTTTTTATATTTTGAGGGATTAGGTGTTTAAGCAGTCTAACTAGAACCCACCATCCTAGACTGATGATGGTTGCAACAGTTAATAACATTATAGGATGATATAAGAGGTCGTCAATATCAATGTGAGATGGTGATTAGCATACCATGTCTATTTGCCTTGTGCCAATCGTTTAGATGCCATCTTGTTAATTTTAATAGCTTTGAAGACAGATTCCGAAGTTAACCCTATTTTGGCCTGAGCTGATTAATATAGGATCACTTTATAGCCTATATGATCAGCTTATCTCACAAGGCAAAATGAACTATGTTATCCTTGTTTATGTGATAGGGAAAATATATGCTGCATGTTGCTTGATTTGGATTAAGGAAGTTTCAGAATTAAAAAACTGATGGTAGTCAAGAGCTCAAACTTATGACAAGCTCGATATTTTATCTAGTTAGTAAAAGAAGAAACCTATACGTTTTCGCATTAGTAGCAAGCTTCTTCATTGTAGTGGCAGTGAAATAGTTCAGTGTAATGCATGATTTGTATGTTTAGGGTAAAAACTTGAGATTTTTGGTAGAACTTATTGCAAATTGTATGTTGCTTGATTTGGATTAAGGAAGTTTCAGAATTAAAAAACTGATGGTAGTCAAGAGCTCAAACTTATGACAAGCTCGATATTTTATCTAGTTAGTAAAAGAAGAAACCTATATGTTTTCGCATTAGTAGCAAGCTTCTTCATTGTAGTGGCAGTGAAATAGTTCAGTGTAATGCATGATTTGTATGTTTAGGGTAAAAACTTGAGATTTTTGGTAGAACTTATTGCAAATTGTAGTATTAAAAGAAGGGTACTTTCCCTTGTTCTCTCTTCTTTTCTCACACTATCTAAATCAAGAGAGCCCTCTTCTATGTTTTGCTAATATCTGTCTCTAAATGTATGAAAAGGAAATCCGCACCTTGTTTTTTGTTTCAAGGGAAAGGATTGATTGATCTGTTGCGTAATTCTAACTTGTATTTCCATTATTGGGTTCCCTTAAATCTTTCAGGCACAAGGACAGCATATGATCGTTCCCTCCATGCAAGGTAACGAGTAGCCGATCCTGGCCTTCCTCTACCAATTTTATGAGTATTAGGGCTGATTATATTGTTTAGTTCAACACCTATAGGATCTTTAATGTGGATTAATCTTGTTTATGCAAAGCTAAATACCTTGAGGAGTTCATTGGTTAGCTTGTTCTAAGGTGATTTGGAGTTGTACAAGTCTTTTTGAGTGCTGTAAAATTGACTATTTATCTGACATATAATACATTGCTTTGTGCATTTAAGAAAAGATCAGTATTGCTAACTATCCTTTGGCCTAGTGATTAAGAAAGAGTTGTAACATGTTGTTAGGTTTGGGTTTGGGATTGTGTAATTGCAACCTCATCTCTCAATTATTAAAAAAATGGTATTTAAAAGATTGGAAAGTCCAATGCCTCAAAATCGTTTGGTTTGATTTCTCATTTTTCAATAAAATATAACTTACACTTTTCAAATCGACACAGTTACGATGCTTTTCAGAATATGGTTTTAGGAGGAAATCCAAGCCTTTTGTCAATTAAAACAATTTAGGATAACCCACTAATTCTAAAACATTTCATTCATAGAAATTCAGTATCATTTCAATGTAATTTAAATCAAAATATTTAAATATAAACTTTATTTCGAAGATTGATAAATAGAGTTGGTTGGTTATCATTTGCCAATTGAAATGGTTTAGTACAGTAAAACAATAAAATCAATTAGTTTATTTCTTTCTTTAAATCAGAGAATTCTCAAAATCAGGGTTTCACAATGCATAACTTTCAAAACAAATGCTATGCATATGAATAGTGCAATCATGCAAGTCTAACTACCTGCCTATACGAAGATCTTACAATGCGACTCTATTTTGGTTTTATAGTTTAAACCAAAACTTTATGTACAATCTAAAATTTTCAAATGTTCAGTATTTAAAAACCTCTAAGCACTTTTCGAAAATGTAATCTTTTCCTCCTAAAACTCCTCTTTGGTTAGTTCCTTGAAAATCCAAATCTTTGTGAATCCTTCTAATTTAACTTTAAACAATACACTAAAAAATCCTTTTTAGCTTGTCCTAAAATAAATATTTTCTAAATTCCTTTTATACGAGAAAATAACGATCCCTTTTCATAAAACAATTTTGTATAAAATTCGACAACATAGCCTTTTAAAAAATGGGACCTCCTGCGAGTAGTTACAATAAATCACAATCCAAATTCAACAGTTTAAATACTCAAAAATTTCAAATCAATTTTAAATCCACAAATCAGTCTTTAACAATGTTCCAAAATCCACAAACGGTACTAATGTAGTTTTTATATCGTAAAACAATTTAAACAGTTATTCGATCCAAAAACAGTAATCAAATCAGTTATTAATGCCAAAAACAATTTCAAAAAGTTTCAAATCCATAAACAATTTTCAAGGCAGTTCGAGTACTTAACAATTCAAACATAGCACAGTCAAATCATTCAATACATTCTTCCACAATTACTTTATGAAGATACACTACAATATGACGTTGGAAAATAAAACAGTGGAATTATTTCATAGCAAAATAGTATAAATAGCGTAAAGACCTTTCATAAAACAGATTAATTGAAAGGATCATGATACCATCCTACATCTCTTTTATATATGCCCCTTACCTCTCTCCTTGCGATTTTAATCGACAATTCTTTGGTTGTAGCTCACTTGCGACCATCCTTTCATTTCCAAAATTCACTCCTACAGTTTCCTTAGCTGTAATTAATATTCAAACGTAGTTACAACTAGGTACTTCTTTACTAAATATTTAAAGTATTTATCAACGATTTTAATTTTCTAATACAATGACATTTTCGATCTACTTTTTATCGGAGTCGAAATTGCTTCTAGCGCTTAATTAATTCTTTTCAGTATCTTTTCAATTTTAACAATACCAAAACTTTAAATATTATTTTCTAACTCATTTAAAATTATTAAATTATTATTTTAGACTCTATTTAACAATACCTTCACTTAGCTCAGTGCACTTTTTGGTATTGGAAACATTTTCTTTCGATTTCAAGTACCACGATATTATTCTTTATTGGGTTAATGTATCAATTAGCCCCCAAACTATACCATTTTTATCACTTTGGTACTTACTGAATTTTTTTATCACTTTGATACTTTAACTTTTCTTCTGTCAAACACTTAACCCCAAATCCTAACGCTGTTTAAAAAATATTGATGTGGCTTGGAATACCCAATAAAAATTTGACACGTGGCAATAAATGCCATGTCATTTTAAATTACCATCTATTTTTTAGTTATTAGTTTTTTGATTCAGCCTTTTTTTTTTACCTCTACTGTTTGTCTTTCATCATTCTTCTCTGGTTCCTTTTCCCACTACTTTGCCAGGAATCTCTTTCTTTTAAGCCACATTTGTTCTTCTCCACGTTTTCTTCATTGCCATCTTTAAACGATGACTTGAGGCTAATAATTCTTGTAATTGGATTGGTGTCAAATATAACCCAATGTTGAATTGAGAATTCTTGACTTCTCTAAAAATCAAGAATACTATAATAAACCCAAAACCCATGTTCTGAGCATTGGGTCAAGGATAGATTGAAGTAGCAAGTAGATGGGTCTTCTCTTCTCAAGGATGTCAAGCTTGGCGGCAGATCTTAAGGATAGATTCATATATTGATTGGTTCAATGTTCTGAGCATGCAATGTTTAATTTATTCTGTTATTAAAATTGTTTCCATACGTTCTTGATTTTTCAAAAAAAAAACCCAAAATCCATGTTACCTTTTCATTTCAATTTCAAAGTTTTGAGCTTTGGTCAGTGCCTTTAGATGTATAGATCTGAAATGAAAATGAAATCACAAGGTGAACATCAGCAGGGGCGGACGGTAGTACACTGTAGGGGGGCCACGGCCCCCTCAAAAATTTTAAAATCTCTCTTGTATGTATTCTAAGAGTTTGTTCTCATTCTATGATTGGAAGGCATTGGCCCTGCAATATTTTTGCAAATTTATGTACTTATTTATATGTATAATATATTAAATTATATAAATTCAAATTGATCCCTCAAAAAATAAAAAAATAAAATTCTATTGATATTTATTTATTTTTTTACTTACCCATCTCTTTAACAAATATTTAAAATTAACTGGGTTGTCACAAATATCATGTCACAATCATGTGAACTTAAAAAACCCAATTAAACTTTCAATCAACTTAAAAAACAAATAATCCTAGAATGATGTGAAACTACAAAATCTTTCTTCTTTATCAAGTTGTGCCTTATTCTAACAGAGACAGAAAAATAAAAAATATATTATCTTCTGAACAGATTGATTAGACTTGTTTTAACTCTTCTAGTGTCTATTGCAACTAGTGAATGAGCATTTTCAGCTATGAAGATTGTCAAAAGAAGACTAAGAAACAAGATGGAAGAGAATTTCTTGCAGACAATTTAATTGTCAACATCGAAAGAGAGATTACTGAGACATTTAGTTCGAACTCAATTCTTGAAGATTTTGTTTCTTTAAAAGAATGTCGCTTACAATTTTTGATAAAATTATTTATTTGATGTATTTTCTTTCTTTATACTTTCTATATGATTATTAAAATTTATAATTTTTGCATATATGTTTTATGTTATTAATACATAAATATAAAACTCAACTATCTTTATATAGTTTTACGTTAGTACTTGGCCCCCTCAAAATCAAAAGTCAAGATTCGCCACTGAACATCAGCAATTGTCCAAGAAAAAAGAGGAAACGAAGGAAAATTCCCAGGCAAAAGGAACGAGGGTATTCAACGAAATTGGAAGGTAAAAATGGGGCAAAGGTTTGGGGTGTTTTCAGAGAATTCCTAGACTTTAGAAAGCGAGAAAGAGATCCTCTGGGCTGCCACCATCAAGCTCCGCCCTTAACTGCCGATTTCAAGATCCGTTGCCTGGTGGTTTCTCACCACTGCCTAGATATAATTCCACCTCGTCTTTTTTTTTTTGCTAATTCAAGAACCTTAAGACATTTTTGATGAATGGTTTTCTCAATTCGGGTGATGGGTTAGATGTTTGATCGATTTGTGCTTGTTAAATATTTTGATTTTGTTTCTGAGTATGAATTTAAGATGAGTCGAGGGGATTAGGTTTTTTACTGATTTCAATTTTGAGTTTCTTGTATTTGGCTTTGAATATGTTTGCTGGCCTTGTGGATGAATGTGGATGTGTTATTTTTGTTGGGTTTGGAGAATTGTATAGAGATAGGAGAGAAAAAACCAGGAAATCAGAAGGATTTTTTTTATATTCAGTATTTAATTTTTGAAATTAGAAAAATATATTTAGTTAAATATAACATGGCATATTTAATGAGAGCTGAGGTGGATTTATGGTCCAAATGACAGAATTTGATTGGTCTGAAATGCCACCTCATCATTTTCTCAAACGGCGTTAGGATTTGGGGTTAAGTGTGTGACGAAAGAAAAGTTGAAGTACCAAAATAATAACAAAAATTCAATAAGTACCAAAGTGATAAAAGTAGTATAGTTCGATGACTAATTGATACATTAACCCTTCTTTATTCTTAATATCACTTCTCATAGAACTTAAATTAATTAAAGCACACTAACTCCATAAAATTCCTGCTGGCCATAACCCTCAAAAAATTTTCTTTTTTGACAAGATCATATATAAGCTTAAAACCATACTCATCACTCCCTATCCAATTTATACAAACTTTACACACTCAAACTCATTTGGCCTAACATCATTCACTGTCTTAGGAGTGTTTTTACAATTTCTTAACACTAGATTCATGCCTAGAAAAATAAAAAATGAGACATATTGGATTTAAAGAAAATAGAAATTTTTAGCCTTAACTCACCTCTGCGCAATCAACTTTCAGCTCAGTTTCACCCATCAAATGAAGTCCATTTTGGTTGATATTCAGATATGTGGTAGGGAAGATGTAGGGCTTCAATTGATCCTTCTTGCCCGTTCTGAGATAAGTCCATTTTCCTGGCCGTTTCAGCCACGCACGGTGGCTCTCTCACTCCAGCCTAAAACAGGGCAGGTTTGACAGGCAAAGTTTCTAGTAACTTTTCACCAGCCAAATGAAGTCCGTTTAAGCTGAAATTCGGCTATGTTATAGAGGGAATATAGGGCTATAATTGATCCTTCTTGACCACCCTGAACAGAGGTTGTTTTCCTGGATGTTTTGGCCTCAGACGGTGGCCCTGAAACTAACACCTATGCTGGGCAAAAATGGGGGCTTTTGGTGTTTTCGGGAGAGATGGCAGCTGGTTTGGGTTTCTTAAACAATTTAACATGTGACTAATTGTTTTAGTAGTATGATATTCAGGTTTGAGTGGCCAAAGACCATAATACCCATAATAGCTCCTTAATTTACTAAGCTAAGTTTGTTAAAGCTACACTTTATCAGCTCCAAAAACTAAGCTAAGTTTGTTAAAGCTACACTTTATCATCTCCAAAAAAAATAATTTTATATTCCTTATCCAAACAATGCCTTAACTAACTTTTCCATATTTATCATTACTTATAAATACCTTGTAATAATTTCTAATTGATGTGGACTAGGTCAATTATTACTGGGCTTTTCTATAAATCAAGTTGAAGACCATTGAGCCAAATGATAATCTAAGCCCAAGAGGAAAGAGGATTCAGAAGGCCCATAAATGATCCACTAGGTTATTATTTAAGCTGTGGGGCTTAAAGGTAATTACGCGCAAAATAACTCCTATAAATAAGTCACAGGTATCATTCTTAAACCCTAAGCTCTATTTGCCTACTGGAACCCTGTCTGACTTAAGCATCGGAGCGCGCGCGCAGGGGAAAACCCCTGCGCCCCTCTGACTTTTCCTATTTCGCAGATTCGTTGAAGACAGACTAACGCGAAGATCGAGGATCCAATGTAAGCAAAACATTTATTGTTGTTTTTGGCAACAACAATTGGCGCCGTCTGTGGGAAACAAACAGAAAAGCCATAAAAAATTGGTGAAAGACGATCTGCGGAAGAGAAGGTACGTAGGCTGCGGCAGACTTGCATGGGCAGGAGGCGATTTCAACTTTTAGTTTTATAAATAAGGCACTATGACCCTGACTGCGGGGTTCCCAGGGGCGGCGGTCCCGCTGGCCGGTCAGCGGGCGGGGTCAAGGGGCAGCGCCCCTTGCGGGGGTTTGGGGGCGGAGCCCCCGAAAAAAAAAAAAGGGTAGCAAAGCTGCTGGCGACAGCATGCCTGTCGCCCGAGACCGCATGCGAGAGACTACCTTGTTGCATTGGGCGAGAGCTATCTCTCGCCCAGGAGTCTCTCGCCCAGGAGCCTCTCGCCCAAGAGCCTCTCGCCCAAGAGCCTCTCATAGCCTCTCGCCCAAGAGCCTCTCATATCCTCTCGCCCAAGAGCCTCACATGGCCTCTCGCCAAAAGGGCTCGCATGGCCTCTCGCCCAGGAGCCTCGCATGGCCTCTCGCCCAGAAGTCTCGCATAGCCTCTCGCCCAAAAGCATCACATGGCCTCTCGCCCAAGAGCCTCACATGGCCTCTCGCCCAGGAGTCTCGCATAGCCTCTCGCCCAGGAGCTTCATGGACAACAGCTAGCATAAATTACTTCACCAAAAGGTTACAATCAGCAGAACTAAAATAAACAACCATGCAAGAATCAACCGCTGCAGACAAGACAATTTAACTACTGCAACAACAGTTGGCAGAAGTGTTAGTGGCAGAGTGAAGGAGAGATGCAAAATTCGACTGTGTCCCCCCCCCCCCCATCGCCACCGGTCTACACTTGCTGCACGCACATGACAAACAACTTTGGCGATAGAATGCATTGATTAGCAACTACCCAGCCTGCCACACTCAAGGTTCTAGGCTATAGAGTAGCACGCCTAAGAGACAATATAGCCCGAAACACGTGAAGACAACTTTCAATATAGTGGCGGGCAAGCACAGTACTCATGCGGTAGGACCTTGACGAGGTGGAGCAATAGGCAAACATAGATCGCACGTGGTAGGTTCCCTTGACGAGAGAGTGGCTCGCCTAATAGAACAAAGTTGGCGAACACAGGGCGCCCGCGGCAAGAATCTTTAGCGATAGATTCACTTACTCAAAACGACAAAAACTTTGGCGATAGAGTGGCTCGCCGAATTGAACAGCCAATGCAGGCAAGCACAAGACCAATGCAACAGACACTCTCGGTGATTGAATGGCATGTTGTTATTGTATAACCTACACCACAGCCCAGCCTCCACAGCAAGGCTTACTTGGTAAAACACGGCGCGAGAAGTGATCTAGATGGGCAAGCATGGAACAAGCTGAAGAGTTTTAGCTGAGATACGCCCACTATGTTATCGGGCAAGCCCCAATCAAAGACCTCAGAGAACGTACCAAAACTTTAAAGGCTAACTCGTGTTTGCCCAGGTGCGCATGAACATAGATAAGCAATGGAAACCAGGCAATGCACAAAAGGTCAGACGGGTTAGTGACCACCACACGAGTACGGATGTGAATGATGAGTAAGAATACAGCCATCCTAAGACCCAGGCAAGCAGGCCCTTATCAATCGATATAGGAACTCGCCTAGGAGAGAGAACTCTATGGGCAAGCCATTCAGAGTGACTGAATCGAGAAAAGATTAGGCAACTCTGTACACCATCAAACACAACGCTCAAGAAAAAGTTCATCTTTGAACAGGAATGACAACACTGTTTCAAAGAAGAACTCGGGGAGCTATATAGTGTAACGGTACGCTAAATACTGTAAAAGTAAAAGGTATTGTGCCGCAAAAAAAAATGGAAAAACAAAAGAAGAGAAAGAAAAAGCTGAGGCTATGACCAGTCACATATTTGGCGACAGACAATAATCTCTGGCGGCAGAATACAAGAAGTAGGCTACAACCCTGCCTATCGCCCATAAGTTCCCTGGTGATTGAGTACACGGAATGGGCAGAGTCCAACCCGTTGCCTGAAAGATCTCTGGCGATAGAATACAAGGAATGGGCGACAGCAGTGTTTTCAATTCGGCGAGCACAAGCATGCATATGACTAATTCTGGCGACAAGGTTCCACGTGGCAGACTCTTTCTGCAAGAGGTGGCTCACGCGTGTGATAGCCAAAATAGCTAGAAAGGGGGACTACTATTGAAGATCTCACAAAGATGCTACTCTTTTGAATACTCAGTTGCATGCAAGGCGTTATGTGACAGAACAATCTGTCGCTTGAAAGGGGCTTGCTACACTGCAAATTTGCGCGACTACAAGCATGCAACAGGCACTCTGTCCCAAGCTAGCTTAAGGCCACGCGACAGAGCAGTTTGCACAACTATAGGCATGCAACACGACTAGAACATGAGCAACCTTATCTTCTTCGTTGTGAAATTGAACTTTAAAGCCAAGAAGAGTGACAGGGCGCGAGCTAGACAAGAGCTCCCGTGCGTGACAAGCCTTTAGCGAGACATGGTCTCCCGCATGCGACAGAACTTGGGTGACAGGGGAGCTCCCACTAGCGACAGGCCTTGGATGAGATATGGGCTCTCGCATGCGATAAGCTCCCTACTTTGATAAAATGACAGCGAAGAAAATTAGGTGAACACAGCACCCATACGCAAGATTCCCCCGTTAGCACAATGCAGGCAAGTAAAGAACACCTAAGTCATGCCTTTCGGCAATGACTAGCAACGATGGCAAGCAAGGAATCCAGACTACTGGTTCGCCCATTAGAAACAACTTTGGCGAGCACATTTGAAACTAACGATCTAAGCGCACGCCCAAGTGCGGGATCTGAGCGAAATGATCTAGAATCTTCTAGACCTAGTGCGCGCACTAATCCGACAGAATATCCAAAAGCTTCTTTCGGCCCATCTGTCCATTATCTGACATCGAAGCTTTCAAGAACTGCTCTAGCAACCATCTAGAAGTGGCTTAAGAGCCACACACTTAGCATATTGACAGCCACACATGTGAAAGAGGGTTTGTCTATATAAAGAGTGTGTCGACTTCATGAGTCCTTTAAGCAAGACAAGGATGTGCCAGCTTAAGGTGTCGAGATCAAGGCCGTGTCTCCCTTGTGTCCGAGGTAGGCACTAGCCACTGTCGTGGAAGGCAACAAGCCAAGGATAGCTTGGTTCGATTGAAAACAGCTTGTGGTAAACTCATGAAGGTAGATTGCTGGTACCAAGGCACAACTTAGTGCACAATCCATGGTTGACAGCAAAACATCCCAGCACTCGTACTTTACAAATTTTTCAAAGACAAAGACTTGGAATGATACTGGTGGTAAACATTTGCTATTTTTGTTTTAACATTTGCTACAATTATATTGCTACTTACTCCATTTAATTGAAAATACTACATTATGAAACGAAAGGTCAGTTATTCTTATTTGTACTATGATAATCCTCCATGTTTGATAGACATGTTGCAGGAATAGAAGAAGAAAAAACAGAAGCTGGCCAAAGAAGACGCAAAATGGGCATAAATAAGACCGTAAACCCGGCAGAAATAAGTCCCTGAGCGAGAAGCATACGCAAAATGGGCATAAATAAGACCGTAAACCCGGCAGAAATAAGTCCCTGAGCGAGAAGAATACGCGAAATGGGCACAAATAAGACCGTAAACCCGGCAGAAATCAGTCTCTGAGCGAGAAGAATACGCGAAATGGGCACAAATAAGACCGTAAACTCGGCAGAAATAAGTCCCTGAGCGAGAAGAATACGCGAAATGGGCACAAATAAGACCGTAAACCCGGCAGAAATAAGTCCCTGAGCGAGAAGAATACGCAAAATGGGCACAAATAAGACCGTAAACCCGGCAGAAATAAGTCCCTGAGCGAGAAGCATACGCAAAATGGGCATAAATAAGACCGTAAACCCGGCAGAAATAAGTCCCTGAGCGAGAAGCATACGCAAAATAGGCATAAATAAGACCGTAAACCCGGCAGAAATCAGATATAAGACCGTAAACCCGGCAGAAATAAGTCCTTGAGCGAGAAGAATACGCGAAATGGGCACAAATAAGACCGTAAACCCGGCAGAAATAAGTCCCTGAGCGAGAAGAATACGCAAAATGGGCACAAATAAGACCGTAAACCCGGCAGAAATAAGTCCCTGAGCGAGAAGCATACGCAAAATGGGCATAAATAAGACCGTAAACCCGGCAGAAATAAGTCCCTGAGCGAGAAGCATACGCAAAATAGGCATAAATAAGACCGTAAACCCGGCAGAAATCAGTCCCTGAGCGAGAAGAATACGCGAAATGGGCACAAATAAGACCGTAAACTCGGCAGAAATAAGTCCCTGAGCGAGAAGAATACGCGAAATGGGCACAAATAAGACCGTAAACCCGGCAGAAATAAGTCCCTGAGCGAGAAGAATACGCAAAATGGGCACAAATAAGACCGTAAACTCGGCAGAAATAAGTCCCTGAGCGAGAAGAATACGCGAAATGGGCACAAATAAGACCGTAAACCCGGCAGAAATAAGTCCCTGAGCGAGAAGAATACGCAAAATGGGCACAAATAAGACCGTAAACTCGGCAGAAATAAGTCCCTGAGCGAGAAGAATACGCGAAATGGGCACAAATAAGACCGTAAACCCGGCAGAAATAAGTCCCTGAGCAAGAAGACTACGCGAAATGGGCGCAAATAAGACCGTAAGCGAATAAACGCGAAACCGGCAGACATAAGTCCCTGAGCGAGAAGAGTACACAAGCGGACACAAATATATGTTGTTACAAGGTACGTTACAATACATTCAAAATATATATATATTTGCTTATTGGCTGATCAAATCTAACAAGTCTTTAAGCGGATAGTACGCAAGACAGGAGCAATACTCCAGTAAAAATTCTTCTTTGGACACAAAAAGTCACAAAGAAAAACTTGGGGAGCACACAGTATGCACGCTGTGAGTGTTATCAATTCTATAAAGTCAGACGAGCAACACATGGGCTTGAAGCGAAAAGTGCACGAAGAAAGTCTGACTATTATGGATTAGTGCAAGGTAAATGTGTAGCTACCTCTGTAAATGTATCTAAAAATGTGTTAATGAGTTTTTAAAAAACTAAGCTCTTTCGACTAAAAACTGGGGAGCACTCTAGATTAACTTCTGTCTCAAAAGGAGCATCGATTCTAACAGGCACCCAAGCATCTACGCCCTGAGGTGCTATAATTATCTAAATCATCTTCGTCCAAGCCTGTGAGAACCCCGACCATCTCGGGTTAACGAAAAGGCTCTTAAGGGCTGGTAAGATCAGATAGATCTTTGCCTATTCTCAAAACATGTTCCAAATCCTCAGCATCAGGATCAAGCTTCAACCAATTCGGAGCATGCCAAGCACAAATCGCATCTGATGAAACCAAAAGGCTTTGGTGGCTCCGCAATCTTGTAATTTCTCCTTATAGCTCTTGGTTTTGGTCAGCTAAAACCTTGAATTTGAAAAGAAGGGTGGTATATTCCACTGGAGAAGCATTTAGCTCAGAGAAGAAAAACGTATCCCGGTAGTGTTCTAAAAAGACACTTGACAAAAGAAATGATGACACGAAGTCGTTTCTGCTACAAATAATAATGAAGTTCACTAGTTAAGCCCTCAAGTGAAGATGAAAAGATTCTTGTGATAATCCCAGGAAAAGGGCAGCAAAAGAATTTGAAAAGCCCATTCTTTATATACTCTTTCACAAGGTAAACCTTGTAAAAGAGTGGGGAGCAATTGATGTGGACTAGGTCAATTATTACTGGGCTTTTCTATAAATCAAGTTGAAGACCATTGAGCCAAATGATAATCTAAGCCCAAGAGGAAAGAGGATTCAGAAGGCCCATAAATGATCCACTAGGTTATTATTTAAGCTATGGGGCTTAAAGGTAATTACGCGCAAAATAACTCCTATAAATAAGTCACAGGTATCATTCTTAAACCCTAAGCTCTATTTGCCTACTGAAACCCTGCCAAAATCCTGTCTGACTTAAGCATCGGAGCGCGCGCGCAGGGGAAAACCCCTGCGCCCCTCTGACTTTTCCTATTTCACAGATTCATTGGAGACAAACTAACGCGAAGATCGAGGATTCGACATCAGCAAATATTTATTGTTGTTTTTGGCAACAACACTAATTATTTAATTTAATAATTATCTTGATAATTTAAATTTGGAAGCCAATACATTTTCCATCACTTTAACTCATTCTTCTAATTGCTTCACTGCACTTATAACCAACTTTATAAATTTCTCTTTTAAATCAATCCAAAATGAATAAAAATATGAGCTAAATATGGTTGGAAAGGTCTTCGAGTTAACTTTTTAACAAATTTTACGGTTTATCATTCGATACTCTAATCAAGAATTATACCCAAACACTAGCGATTAGTCATTTAATTGTCAAGATGTTTCGATTCTCAACATTTCCAATCTATAATTAAATTTACCAACTATTTTCAATATATTTATTTATTTTCATTGACTTTTCTTCTTAAAAAGTCAATTTCCTAGTGTCCTTTAAGGTTGTAAGCACTTGGGAAATTCTCGGAATAAATTTGGCTTCATACGAAGGCCATTCGATCTATTTGCCTCGTTTTCAACTATTTCTTGAGATTTCAATTCTCGAATCAATTTGAGGTCAGACTTTACCATGAAAGGTTCAGACTGTATTCAATCATGGATCAAAAGTCAACCCAAGTTTGATTATATTTCGATTTTAAATTTCGAGCTATGGACAAAATTGTCATTTCTAATTTATTGGCCCTAATTCTTGATACCTTAAATTGAACTCTGATTGAAACGAGATTTAGCCCTTAGGTATATTGGATTCTAAATATCAATATCTTGCCCTTTTCGGGTCATTTCGAGTCTCTACGAATCCCATGGGACTCGCATCCAATTTCACCAACATACCACTATTTGACCACTCTTATCTGTTCATTTTCGCCATTTACAAAATCATTTAGAAAAATGCAGGAAAATATGGTCCTAACACTCAAGGTGCTACAATCATAAACTTCTAGGATTCCTAGACTTTTAAAACTTAAAATTCCTTGAGGACTTCTCCACATCCCCCTCTAGTTGGACGAATCAGAGAGTAACATGTAGTCTATCCCACAATATCCAACTTATAAAATCCAATCAATTGCACGAGTTTATGATACAAGAATAATTGAAATGTAAAAAAAATTAATAGCTTTATACTAAATTATGACCCGTTTCCTAAGATAGGAACCCGAACACCTTATTTGGGAAAATCATTTCCATTAATGCATACCTTTTCTGCAAACAACCATTAGATTGTGCTATTGAGGTAGCCTTCCCAACGTCCTTCATCTTCACTTTCATTAAACTACACTCTTTGCAATATTGGTGTGCTTAAATCTTCTTGATTGAAAATCTTCATCTCTGGGCACCCCACCACACTCGCTTTTTCCAAGGCTGGAAATTCAAAGCTATGTTTCCTCGGGCAAAAGCTTGCTAGACTTAGTAGACCTTTTAGCTCCAAATACTTCTAACAAGTGAAAACAATGCTGCCTTTCACTTCATCACACTTGCTATGATTTCCTTTATCATCTCACAATCAGCAATACTCATACTTATGAGTTGCACCAGGCTCTTAGCTATGGAGCATGCTATTAAATTCACAAATCCATGACATGTTGTAACTTTCAGAGTTGTTAAATTTTCAAAAGACACTGATGATGGCACCAAATTCTTTAATTTGCCACAACACCTCACTTCAAGAGATCTCAGTTTACAGAAAGCTCGACTAACCGAACTTAATTCATTTATGGAAGTGAATGCTGAAGCATCTATTTCATTATCACTAAAGGCAGCATCACTAACAATAAGTCTTTCAAGATTAGGTAATGATTGAATGAAACAATTTGGAAAATTAGGTAATGTATCAGGTAAACCCTTGAGCTTAAGAACCTTTAATTTGCTGAAAACATCCGCGTGAAGTTGTCCATGCCATATCTCTCTCGAAATCCGCACCAATTTCGATACTTCTAGATTGGGAAATGTAACCTAGAATATAAATTTGTCTCAAACTTGTATAAAAAAAGAAACAAATTTGTTAAGACTAAAGTAAAGACTTAAACCAGTCAATGCTGTAATAATATCCTAACAACCTTATTGGATTTGCAATCGATCATAAGAAATCTAACTTTTATCTTCTCTGAAGGCAATATAATATTACTAATGAGAGAATGAATACACAAGCCGATCGTAAGAGGTTAAATAGTCAAAACAATCAATACATCGATACGAAAGAGAATGAAAATAAGCTTGAGATCCCGAGAATATAGCATCCAATTTCATACAAGCCTGAATAGAAATTTGATTTTTTTTTGGTAGTGTTATAATATTTTTTTTTGAGTAATACATTTTCATTAGAAATTACAATTACAATCAGCATATTACATTCCATGAATAGGTAACTATGAAAATCACATTACTCAAACTAGGTAAACTAGTAAATAACTATAACAAACTAAACAAACTAGTAAATAACTAGATTAACTCAAGCTCAAATTTGCTGAGACTCAAACATGAGACCTCAAAGTCTCAGAGCCTCCTCCTTACCACTAAGCCAAGGCTTCATTAGCTTGTAGTGTTACAATAAAGCCCATTTGTTTTGTAGAAAATGACATTCAAGAAATGAATTTTGTATTTCTTTTGCATTTATTTAGTAAAAATACAACGAACCAATAGAATGTGACTTTCATATTAATGGAAATGAGATCATTTTTCTTAAAATAATCTTCCCCTTTTGAAAAATAAAAGATAATTTTCGAAAAAGAGATGTCAAAGTATAGAACCATTTATCAATTTGTGAACATATATAGTTCTACTAAGTCGAACCTTGGGCATGATTAAAATGAAAATATTATTAAAATTCTCAAATCTCCAAATATTTTAATTTTAAATCTTCTATGTTGTATATTATTAAACATAAATATTTTTAATATTTCAATAATAAATAATATATATTATTTGAATAATAAAAATTAATATAATACACAATAATTTTTTTATTAATATTATTTATTATAGGAATATTATTATTTTAGTAATTTGAAAATACTTTTAACCATTTCTTAATATTTTCAATTGAAAAAAGTATTATTTTATTTTTATTGGAAACTATATCTTTATCAAATAATAATTATAAAAAAAATACTAATTTTGTTATGATTTAATAATAAATACTTTCAATATAAAATATTTATTTTAACTGTATAATTTTTTAATATTATTTATATTAAGATAAATAATATTTTAACAATAGCAATACTATTTTATATATTTTAAAAATATTGTTATAAATAGTAAATAATTTTCTTTTGGGTGTTTAATATTTAATACAATATTTTAATATTATTTTTTAAAAAATTTAGAAATTTTAATAATGAATAATTTAAATTTATTTTAAAAATAAATAGTTTTTTAATATTATAATAGTTATGTCAATATCATTTGAAAAAAAAAGTTTCAGAACAATCAAATAATAAAAAATGTTTTTATTAAGTCATCACTCATCCAAACATTAAAAAATCTTTAATTTATAAAAATTGTAAACATATAAATTTTTAAAAGTTTAGATAATTTTTGTACTCATACGTAATTCATTGACCCAAAACAAGGGTTGATTTGTTAATACTCCAAAGCTCAAGCTTTCCGAAGCAAATATGATCTCCATCATTTCCTTTAATGATGGCCACTCTGTAGTATGTATCTTAGAGTAGAAAGTCTTCAACTTGGGCAGCTCATCAAAATACAAGATTGTTAGTTTAGGGAATACAAAACTAGTAGTTAGTTGTTTCTTCCGCAATGGATGGAGTGACCATTACTGCATGTAATTCGTTGGCATTGAGAACTAGTAGTTGTTTCTTCCGCAATGGATGGAGTGACCATTACTGCATGTAATTCGTTGGCATTGAGAATTTGAGGTTCAAATATTTCTTTTAGAATTACATTTTTGTACTTTGTACTTCATCAAATTCTAGAGTCTTTCGCTCATATTAAATGGAAAAATATTTAGAAGTTTATCACAATTGAACACAAAGATTTTTTAATTTGGAAAATGAATCATCATCGAGTTGATCGTTCCATATCTTTCTGCAATTTCTGAGACCACTAAGTCTTAATTCCTCTGGTCGAGGGAATGTCACCTACAAAATTTTTTTAATTATGTTAGTAATTGCCTATATAGATGATAATGTAACAGATTTTAGATCTTCATGTTGAGCAATTAATTACTATGACAAAACAAAATGCAAGAAATTGCAAATTATTTGGTTTCTTGGAATTTTTTTCAAATATAAATTAAAGTATTAAAAATATTCAATATTATAATATAACAATTATTTATTATTAAAATTATTAATATTTAAAATATTTATATTTTAATAACAACATTTAATATTAAAATTAATATTATAAAATATTTAAAACAATATTAGTATTATTAAACTATTTTTTACATTAATGTAATAATATTAAAATATTTAATTTTTGTTACTAAAATATTAAAACATATTATAAACATTTGTGAATTAAAACATAAATTTTTTCAAAAAAGTTAGTCAATTAAGATAGAAAAATCTTAAAATAATCATGTAATCAAAAAAAAGTAATTTACTTTTACAGAAAAGATATTAACAAAGAAAAAAAAAACCTTAAACAATAGTAGACCTTTTCCTCAAATACAGCTTGAATACTATCCTCTGTTGTAGATTTATGAATGAAGTCCTTCAGTTTAGAACAGTCTTCTATCACCAAGGATGGCAATGCGAAAAAGAAAATGCAACCCTGTAGACATAAAGGACAGGATAATACGTGGCAGAGTAAAGAAGAAGATTGTGATGGTCGTGACCTCACGCAATTATAACTCTCTTCACTTGTTTTTTTTTTTTTGAAAAAACTCTATTCACTTGTCTTAGTATTCACTAATTACAGAAAGCAGAGCAGCAGCACGTGACATCATATTGGGCGGAGGCTAAGAGGTTTGACAGTGACAGAGACAGACGGGTTAGAAAGCACGTGAGGCAACGAGACAGACATGGTACGATAATGGAGAGAGACGGCGTGGCCGCGTCATACATTACTTTGTTCTCTTCTTTTTCTTTTTTTTTTTAATGGCTGAATGTACTTTCAATTTTTTTTACATAAAATAAATATAAACACTAAACGATTTATTATAAAAAAATCAGTACATAAATTTTTAATTTATTATAAATTAATTTTTAACTTTTTAAAATTATATAATTAAATCTAAATTCGTTAAATGACACTAACTACAGTTTGAATATCTTATGTGAAAGCTAACATAGATAACTTAGTTGACTATCATATGACATGTCACTTATGCAACATTAAAAAAAATTAGTCTCATTTAATAAATTTGAACTTAATTGCATAATTTGGAAAGATTAAAAGTTTATTTACTATAAAATAAAAGTTTATTGATTGATTTTAATGCAATAAAATGTTTGAGCCTTATATCCATTTTGTGCAAAGGTTGAGAGTATATTCAACTATCAAGCTTTTTTCTTTTTGGGGTTACACTTTTGCACATATATTTTTTTCATTTATATTTTATATCATATCATGTACTATAATTATATTATTTAAAATTTATTAAAATTATTAATAATTTTTTAAAAATAAATACTTATAATCTAATTATTACATGTAATATATAAAAAATTATCGGCCTTTTTATAATATAAAGTAATTACGTGATATCATTTAATTAAAAGATATATATTGGATGTGAAATAATCATTGAACACAATTTTTTTCATCATTTAACAACCAAAGTCAAAATTAAGAAGGTTTAAAGAAGAGCAAGAGGAAATGGGTAATGTCTGCCTCTTATCCCACGACGTGAGCATCATTAGGGAGCCAGCTCAATCCCACCGAAACCACATGATATGAAACATTGCCACTCTACAGCTCTCTCTCTTTCTTTATCCTCAAGTTTTTCTTTGTTGGTTTGTTTAATTATCATTTTACTATACCAATTAAATGAAATAAAAAAATTAATATGATTTGTATGAATGTACACCTCAACCCCATATATACTTGCCTCAATATATGCATGATTCTTTTATTTAAATAATTTGATTCAGATTTTCTCATTTTTCGACATAAATAAAACCATAGTCAAGCATTATTAATGCAAATAATTGATTTTCTTTAGATATATATGGACAAATTGTAGCCAATTCTCACTTTCTTCACTTAATTTCCTATATAATATATATTTATTTATTTCTAAACTGGACTCTGATGTCTATGCATTCAAATTTTAAAGGGATTTATTCAATATAAGTATTCAGAAAAATTAAATATTTGGAAAACCGAAGTCATTTCATCAAAATTATAGCCACTTGGTCGATTATGATTAATGTCTTTCATTAAAAAAAACATTAATATCTATATATTTCATGAAAATTAACCTTGTCAGTGTCACAACCTGCAAACTACTACTATAAAATTGAAAATTAAAAAATTTTAATTTTTCATGGTGAAATGATTAAAGAGGATCTGTTTTAGCATATATATATATATATATATATATATTAGAATAGTGTGTCCTTTTGAGGGGCAGGGCGTGTTGCTTCCTTTGCCAACTCACAAAGCTCCCAGCTCACACCACTTGCACCCATGGTTGAGCCCTCAGCTCTGAATTTTATAATTTGCTTTCATGGCATTTGGCGGCATGCATGCAGGCCAACACTATAGAGTGTCGTAATAGAGATGAATGAGATTTATTATTATTATTATTATTATATATCTGCATTCTGCGTGTTCAGCCCTCACGTAGCCTGGCCTTTGTTTGTTGAAACTCAGAAGAAATACCTCAAAAAAAAAAAAAAGGATTGTAAAGATAAAAGAGACAAGGGCATCCCACATTCCCACTCCCACTCCATTGGCTATTGCCTTTTTCTTTCTTGTTCTTGATGGAATCATAGATGGCCATGGTCATGCCCATTTTCAAGTGTAAATCACGCTGACTAGCTCTTCTTTGCAAATTGTTTTTAAATATTGAAGCATGCATGCATGCACGCATGTTTTCATGACGGGTAATATAATGCCTCAGTGGAAACCCTAAAATTCTCAACCATAGTATAAACTAGAATGTTAGAGTAAGCAATTTTTTGATATAGTATGTAGTTAAATAAAATTGTAACACGTTATAATGTTGTAGTGTACTTCACGCTCCAGTTGAAGACGAGGGAAGGTTTTGCTTTGTGGTGCAATGTTGTCAATCACGGCTAAGGGAAGAGCTTTGACACCCTTTTTATTTTATTTTATTTTATTTTAATTTATTTGTCTTTTTTATTAATATTGATTTCTTTGTCCCTTTTTGGATCATTTTAAGTAGACCTAGCAATTCGTGTCAAAAATTCATTTTCGTGTCATGTAAAACCGTATTCGTATTGTGTTCGTGTCGTGTATTCGTGTCGACACGAAAAATTCAAATTGTTATTTTTAGTTTTTATCACATTCATATATTAATTTTATTTAATTTTAACCCCTTATCACCTCGTGTCATTTATTCATGTCGTGTCTAAAATTACCAGTTCTAATTTTAGGCCAAGTTCTTTTTAATTAAAAAAGCTTGGAGATCAATTGGGATTTAATAATAAATCTCAGGCAATTAATAGTTCAAAAATCTGTTCCACTAAAATAAATAATTCAAAAAAACATTTATTTTGATCACTTCAATTCAGTTTTCAAAATTTTCTTTTACATACATATACATATACATACACATTATATATATGATTATTTATGTTATATAATAAGTTATGATTTTGCCAAAAAGAACTTTCACTGCACTAAATAAAGTTTCAGCATTGAAAATAATTATAAGAAAACAAAATAAATTCAATAGTTTACTGACTAAATAACAAACTATATATACTTTACGATCACAACTTCAATTGAAAAACTTAAAATTGAAAAAAAAAATCAAGTAATTCGTATAAACATAATGAGAGATACTCGAATGAAAAATCATTAAATGCGCAAAAAAAATTAAATTAAAAAATTAACCTAGCAATAAATATGAAGATATCGGCTTCTTTGAATAATTGAATCAATTCCATGCAAAGACCTAGATGAAGAAGTTTGCCTTCATCACGAAGGAAGAATTGATTGGCCATTAAGATAATTTTTTTATTTAAAAAAAGATAATAAATCTTAATGATCAATAACTTTCACCCTAAGAAGCAAAGAAGCTTTAAAGATAAATCCAGAATATATAATTGGACAAAAAATTCAACATATAAAAAGAGGTGAGAAAGGGATTAATTATAGGTATATTAAGATTTGAATTCCCAAACTAAATATCACTTTCTTGACAATAATTGTATGAATTTTGAATTAAACTCTAAATTTAAATGCGTTTACATTTTAAAATCATGTTACGATCTACAAAACCTTGAAGCCATTAAAAAAATATTTTATTTCAACCAAATGTGCCGGTAATTTAGGCCTTCCTATATTCATGCCTTTGATTTTCCATGCAAAATTTTCCATCCTCAAGAAAAAAAAAACATCCACCGTTTTCTATCACATCGATTTGTAGAACAAATAATAGAGAGAAGACATGAAATTTCCACTCACAAGAGTATGATGCATCCAAGTTCCAATCACTTTTTCTTATGACTGAAGCTTTACATGCATCAATGGATCATATATCATTCCTTTGATTAATTGTTTCGTTTCATCTGTTTCCAACTTAATCTCATCTTAATTTGAAAATTTTACGATTTTATTTCATAAAAAATTACAAATATAAGTTCACAATTTTATATATGCATATCACGATAAATTTTTATAATATTTCGATGTGAAATTATATCATTGCATTTCGAATGGCTCTTATTTTTGGGTCATGGGACCCAAATTAAAATCAAGAAACAAACAATTACTGTGGTAAATGATTTAATATTTTTTTGCAAATATAAGTATTTTTATCTGCTTTACTATCTAATATTAATCTTGTTTAAAAAAAACCTTTTCAATAATAAAAATTCTAAAATTCAAAACTTATGCAAATACTTAAAAAAATATTTTACATTTTTCAATCACTTATTAATAATCCTCCGACGTTGGATCATACATAAAAAAGATAAAAACAATGACAGTGTTAAAAAACGTGATAGGGGTTGAATGAATCCAAAACCATTGAAACTCTGAAAGTGAATTGTCTCTTACAAACTGCATGCAACTGTGGACTCGACAAATGACAGCTAGGACTTTTCCTAGGGATTAACGATGTACTAATCAATTGTGTGTGCCCCACACCCCATACTAGGAAATGAGTGGGACCACACGTGATCATGTGCTTTCATGTCGTTCATGCTCTGTCCTCAGACTTTCTAACTTTGACCATTTCCCCATAATTATAAACTAATAATCATAATAATAAAATTTATTATTCCCTCGCAAATTTCATAATTGATTGTAAGATTTTTTAACAACATATATCTCTTTAGGTATAGTAAAAAAATAAGCACAAATAAAAAAATATGTGTTATAATTTTCATACTAGTTGTGAAGTTTAAAAAATTTTACTAATAGTATATTGAGTAATAATTATTTTAGTGAAAATTTTTTTCAAGATTGAAATATTAAAATGACACATTAGAAAAAAAGAAATTAAGAAATTATTTTTGATTATTATAATTGTGTCTTTTTGTTCCCATCGACGATGTTTTCTAAAAAATTAGTAGGGATATTGTTTAATTACAATTATAAAATTTCAACCGAAATCAAATTTATTAATAAAAAATTAAAAGTTTATTTATTATGAATTAAAATTTTATAATTATAATTAAATCACATTAAAATTTGAGGATAATATTTGCGGAATCAAGTTCTCATGATCAAAACTCTATCGTAAATGTTTTGAAATAAGGAAAACAAACAAAATTATTAAAATTATTTTCTCATTCACTAACAGTGGAAAATTTTTAATTCCATTAAAGGAATTAAAAAACTGTCATGCAACCACTCCATTTTTTATTACTTTTTTTTATCCTCTAAAGTATGTATCTTTATGTTGATAACACTTGTAAAATCAAAAAATTCATTAATGATCACATAATTTTTTTAAATTAATAAGATAATTCAAACTGTTATATTTTTGTATTTTTTATTATTATTTTCAAACTTAAATTAAAATCCAATAATTTTTGAGCAAAAGATGAAGCAACTCAACCCATCAACTAAGAGATAAAAAGTTGTAACCAAAAAAAAACTAATAGATAAGAAGTAGATATGGCAATTTGTGTTTATATTTGTTTTTGTGTCATGTAAAATTGTGTTCGTATCATTTAAAATATGAAAAATTTGTCTAAGTTCGTATCGACACAAAAAAACTTAAAACTTTATTTTTAATTTTTATCACATTCATATACTATTTTTACTTAATTTTAAATTGTATCACCTTCATGTAATTTATTCATATTGTTTTTATGTCGTATAATCATATTGTGTCTAAGATTGTCAAGTCTAATAAGAAGTTAACTAATGGAATGTGACCAATAACCTCTTGATCAAGTAATTAATGATGAGTCGTGACATCTTGTAAAACTTAAGTTCGAATCCAAGCAACCTAATCTCTATCTCTGTTTATTTGATATTTCCTTTGTAAAAAAATATAGAATGTGGATATATAGTTTATAAAAAAATAAAGTGTATAAATGTGTGATCATAATGTACTAAGACTCAAAGCCTATCTGTCTTTGCCTCTGTTACTCCTTCCCTGTCCTCCTCCTTATATTCTCCTCTCCCCTCCCTTGGCTTCCTCTGTTTCTTTTTCTTCCCTTTTCTCTCCACCCAAACGCCTCCTATTTTCTGCAACATTTCTCTTCAACTTAGTCGTAATATATTTAGTTAAAGAAGGTTTTCTTTATTTTTGGCTAGAGGCCTAGAGCAATGACTATGACGAGTAACAATGTTGGGCAATTTGGTGACACAACTCTAACCAAAGTTTTTGTTGGAGGGCTCGCTTGGGGGACTCCCAAAGAAGCCATGAGAGAGCATTTTGAGAAGTTCGGTGATATCCTTGAAGCTGTGATTATTTCTGATAAACTCACTGGCAGATCCAAGGGCTATGGATTTGTAAGTTCTTTTCTCGCTCAAATGCAGTCGGATAATTGCGGGCTGTTTTTTTTCCCTTAAATTTTTATTTATTTATTTTTTTTGGGTTTTTTAGGTGACGTTTAAGGATGCTGAAGCTGCTAAGAAAGCTTGTGAGGATGCCAATCCTATCATCAATGGTCGCCGAGCCAACTGCAACCTTGCCTCCCTCGGTGCTCGCCGCCCGAGGTCCGCCTCCACTGCTCCTGCTCAACAAGGTATTTACGCCATTACCGGTGTAAATTTTATATTTGGTGCGTTACAATGTATATAATTCTAAATGGATTATTATTCTTTGCATTAACATTAGAATTTTTAAATTTTATAAATAAAATTAACGGGATGATACATATTCTTTAGGAATTTTAAAAAATGATTATTTTCTAATATAATATTAGTGAAATTTTTAAATTTTATAAGTAGGATTAAGATAGGATTAAGATGATAATACATACTCACTTCATTTATTTTTAATGTTTTAAAGTGGTATGTATCACCAGTTCGCTATCTTAAGCTCATTTACAGAATTTAAAAATTTTACTAATAACTCCACTCATAAAATTAAAAAACAGCATTCTCAGTGTATAAAATAATAATTTATTTCATATATGCTTCAAAGATTACTTAGAAATTGATATCTTATAAAAATTGAAATTTTTATTAATAAATGCCAGCATAATTAAATGATAATTTTTTATTTATTTATAAACTAAGTATATAAATGGTAACGGTGGATTAATTAAAATAAAATCCTAAATTATGGCATAACGTTTTAAGACAAAAATGGATGGGCTGATGGCCATTTGTAAATACAAGTATTGTGGGGTCTAAGCTTAGGGGTTTTGACTTTTTATCTGAAGGATCGAACGTTGGACCGTGGGCCACCTCAGCTGCACCGGCCAATCATGTGCAGTGGTATTACCCAGCGGGGACACCAGCGTCACCGCTTCCTCATCAGCATCATCATCCCGTTCCTTTTTATGGGTACATGGCAATTGATTCGTCGATCTTGTTTAAGGTGCATGGTATAAAAGGTAGACTTTACCGTATCTTATAATTCTCTCTTCACTTGTTTTAGGTACTCTCCGACCTTCATCGCTACAGATATTACCTACAACCATGTAAGTGGCTTTTTTCCTCTGCGATTTCAGTCTACGGTGCATCTTGTGATCTCACTACCTCTCAAATTAAATAAATTAATTAAATAAAAAGAGCCTATAAATCTTGTTCTGGTGTATGATTGGTGCAAACAGAAGCTAAGCTACAGTGGAGGATCCTACATGAATGGGCATTTCTCTCACGTGTATCCAGCGGGGCAGGCTATTGCAGGTGCAAACACATTGATGCCAATGTACCCTTTCTATCACTACCATCAATCACAAACAATGGGAATACCAGCACGCACCCACATCTTCCCACCAACAACAGCTGGGCCCATCACCACAATCCCGGCTGCCATCATGTCAAAACCTGCTGCAGCAATTGCTCCAAATCCAGGTAACACTCCATTGATCCTTCATCATGGTGACTCACATATTGTAACATGCTCACCTTCACCTTCTTCCTCTTTTATTCTAAATTAAGTGCATGTTTAATGAAATGCATCATTGTGTCACATGAAACCATGATTGAGTTTTGGGTGTCTCCAGAGGTCTCAAGATCGAATTCTAGGTATGCAACTGTGTTAAAACTCTTGAGGGAGAGCTTTGTTTAGGTTCTGTCCGGCTCGAATCCGGATTAATACTATACTAAAATGGTGTGGGAATACCGAGTGAATTCGACCAAATAAAAAAAAACTTTTGGGTGACTTGGTCCACTGCCAACTGCCCATTTAGAAAACCTCATGTGGTAGGGTTGGAAATGGGCATTAAATATTTTGAACCAAACATGTTTTCCAATCTAAATTATGGTCTTAATTAAAATATATTTTTAATTTTAAATTTATTAATTAATGAGATGACCTAATATGATTTAATGGCAATATATGTTTTCATATATTGACCGTGTATCAAGTATAAACCCATTCTTTTATTACATTTTCTTAAATTTATCCCATCATGATCATGGATTGTCATATCCATTTAAATTTTATATGAAACCCATTTCATAAGGGATGAGCTTTTGCAAAATTCATGATCGTGATCATATAGTTATAAAATTGTAAACGATATACTCTCTATTTTAAGAGAATTTGTGTTTATATAAACTTGTAATCTTCGATAATATTTTTTGTTCGTGAGCTTGTTTAATTTGGTTCGAAATTACAAAAAAAAAAGTATTGAAACACAGTTTTCAAAAAATTGCTAAAATTATTTAAAATGATTTTGATGATTTTTATTTATTAAAACAAAACCTAATTGGTTAAACTTATTATAGAGGTTAAATTTCGGATTTTCAATTTTTAGCTCCTAATTAAAATTTTATTTATGGATAAAAGTTTCTATATTTGGTTTTAGTGATATAAAAACAAAAAACTAATATTATAAAGACAGCTTGCTTGGCTGTGGAGTAGGTATAATTGGCACAGGTGGAAAGCTTAAGAAGGTTGGCTAGCAAAATAACAATGAGGGAAGCTGGAAAGCTGCTCAGAGCAACATTATTATAGGATCTGTTGTAGCTTTTCTTTCCAATGTATAATTTTTTTTTAAGAAAAAAATATTTAATTAATATTAATTCTTAGATGTTTGATAGGATTCTTTCATTCTCTTTATCTATCTATCTCTCTCTAACATCTGAGCTTCAGCTGTGAACCATCAGAAAAAAAATTGTAACAAAACTATGTGTTTTTAATTATCCATATCTTATGGGTTGTTTCTTTTGTGGCTTTAGTAGATTAAATCTATTTCAATAATCTCTCTCTCCCTCATTAGCATGACTATTATTTAATAGAGATGTTTAAATGATTCGAATTTTGAAAAAAAAAACAATAATATTATTCGAATTATTGGCCAATGAAAAAATTAAATTCAAAAATACTTATAATAGTATAAAAAATGTTCAAACTATCTAACTCTTGGATTCTTTATCATTTCTTCCTCTATAACTATATGTTATAGAGAGTGCAAATATATTATGTTGTCATATAAGTAATACAAAGTTTTTCTTTATCCAAATTTAGGACTTACCATAAGAAAGAAACCCTTTTAATATATAGTTAAGAGTTAATGAGAGGGCTAAATGAGTAGAATGAAATGAATTTAATTCTACATTTTGCATGGTTGTGCAAACTAAGGCAGCTATGATTCGCAACCTTTAAACTATTTTATTGAAGATGTTCAATTAGTAAGCTTCATTGTCTTCAAGTAAATAGTAATCAATAAGGTTGTTCAATCAATTTATATTAAATCAAATTTTTTTGGTACATAAAATTCTCAAATTTATATATAAAAAATGATTTTTATTAATTTCTTATTAATTGAGAGTAAAAATTAAAATTGTTTCAACTTGAATTTAAATTTTACTGCATGTCATATTTATTCAATTCTTTACTTTCGAATTGGATGCTACCTCAGAAAAGTAATGTGACATGAAAAAAGTTGTCCCATTCTTCCCCTTGATTCTTCCCTCTGAATCAACCTAAGAAATAAAGCTATTATTACTGGAAAGACTAACCTTGGTTTATCTTCTCATCTAATAATTGATTCTAAGGTTATTATACACATATCAATTGAGCTTGCTGGTTTGGATTAGGTTGGGAAAACTAGGCCCAAACTGAAACTGACTTTGAACTATATTCAGGTTGGGTGGCCTGGAAAAGGGCTAATACCAGTTTTGCCCAACACTTTTCTTTCTTTTATTCTTTTCTTGAAGCCTCTACTCTTTTTGCTCATTTTTGTGCTAAAAATGGTTCTCTTAAATCTTCCCCCAGTTTATCCAAAATCAGGTGGGACTTTGGAAACAGCAATTTTATTTCGGGCCTTAAAAATAGTAAGACTGATGATAAGGTAGATATAATACCGTATGAAAATGATACGAATAAAATATAAAAATACAATATATATTGAATTTTAATAAAATTTATATATAAATATAATAAAAATTAAAAAAATTATATATTTAATGAATTTTTGTGAATTTTGAAACAATTTTTTTATATTTTACATAATAAAAATACTATTTTCTATATCACAAAACACCTCATATAAACTCTTAAGGATCTCCACATGTAATTTTAAAAAATCATGGACAATAATATCATTGAAAAATAGTCTGCACTCTGTCAGGA
The DNA here is from genome assembly GCA_032173925.1 of Heritiera fomes. NCBI lineage: Eukaryota > Viridiplantae > Streptophyta > Magnoliopsida > Malvales > Malvaceae > Heritiera > Heritiera fomes. The sequence goes on from JAPDPM010000012.1 coordinate 27,980,445, forward strand.
AAATTCCTAATTTCATAGTAATTTAGTGATAGTTTGCCTCACCTCACGGTAAACAATGAATTTAATAAAATCCAATTACCAATTTCTTTCAATATAAGATTAGATTTTTATTCAATATACTATGAGTGAAGTTTTTAAACTTTACAAGCAAGATTAAGATGTTGATATATAATTTATTGTATTTTTTATTGCTTAATATTCCTTAAGTCATCATTTTAATTTTACTTATAAAATTTAAAAATTTCATTAGCGGTGTATTGAATAATAATTTTATAATCTTATAGAATGCTTTGATTAGTTTATATACATGTTTTTAACATTAAGGCTTTACTTAATGTGATTGAAGGAAAATGAAAAATAGAAAATTAGAAAGTAAGAAAAACAAAAAGATGAAACCTTTTTTTTTTCATTGATGCGTTTGATAGGAAATATGAAAAATGTAACTTTCCTTGTTTGGTAGAGTTAAAAAAATGATTTTACCATTATACTATTAATTAAATAAGTAAAATTTTAAAAAATAAATGTTTGTTAAAATATTAGTATATTTAGAATTCTCAATTGCTCTCTCTACTATCCCAGTTGTGAAAATGTATGTTTAAACACAATAGCTCATTTCTTGTCAGTGTTTCTTTGCCGTGTATTCTTATATACACTAATTTCACCATCAATGTTTTATAATAAATAATTTATTTTCAAATAATATGTTTATTGAATATGATTTAAATAAAAAATATAAATAACCGTGTTATATAAATTTTTATTAAATAAATCCCGCTAGTTATCACCACCATTTTCATTTCACAAAGTCACGAGTCACCCTCTTTTAAAAATTTACCACACCTCTGTAAAAAAATTGTTTTTCTTATCCATACTTCAAACAACCCAAAAAGATTAAAACCAGGTGAAAATTCGAAACAGTGAGGAGATTCATCTTATCACGTTATCAAAATTTCTAATTTTTTAAGCAAAAAATTCTAATTAAATATACAGATAAGGTGACATAGCAAAACTGTATCTTCCTCAGAAAAACATGGTAGTACACAAACATGTCACATGTGTCATCAGATTCCCTGAAAATTCAATGGAAACATGCCACGTTCACTAAAAAAAAAGCCAGGAGTAGCTGTAGTACTATTTGTTGAGCCTTGAAGAAGGAAAAAAAATATATTTTTCTCGCTGAGAGTGATGACCAATCACTGAAAAGTGATAAGGACAAGAAGCCATTATATTCGGGCCTTACTAGTTTTTATTGAGTTTGGACTTTGGATCACTTAAAGAAACACCCAATTCATTTTTTTTTTTGCCCAAAACTAAAAGAACAAAGAACTTTTTTCTCTCTTTCAAAACCCCAAACCCTCAAACCCCTTTTGTTTTTCTTCCCAAGATCTATCAAAGGTAAACATAAATTCTTCACCTTTTCATCTTATCTCTATAATTTATGTTACAAAGATTTCATCTTTTAATTTCTTTTTCGTTTCATGCCCCCTACGATTTCTCACTTTGAAGGCTTTATATTAGTCTTAGGTTAGGGTTTTTATTTTTTTTCCACTTCTTTGTAAAATTTCAATCTTGGAACTTTTTTGATGATTTTGAGAAATACCCAGATTAGTTTTTCAATGGATGAAACTGAAGAGAAGGATGGTTTAGTTAGTAATGCTACGTAACTTTAGTAGCTGTTAGTGAACTGTAGTTGAGTGTATGGCTTAACTTATTTTCACTCTTTTGTTTTATCAGTATAATTTATATGGTGCAAAAGTGTGTCTTTTATCATATATTTTTTTAAATTTCAATCTTGAGCTTTAGTTTTGATGATTTTGAAAAATACCCAGATCAGTCATTAAATGGATGAAGCAAAAGAGAAGCGTGGTTCAGTGGGTATTGCTACAGAATCTTCAGTAACTGTTAGTGAAACTGTGGTGGAGGCAATGGTTTATGAGGGTCGAATTCAGATTGAGGAAGGAGTGGAAGGGAGTTCTAGTAATGGAGACGATATAATGGTGGAGGTTTTGGGCTCTCATGTTTATGTAGATGGTATTTGTACTACTGATGGGGGAGATGGAGGTGTGATTGGGACTGGTTCGAAAGATGAAGCTGTTCATGGTCCTGATGAGTCCGGGGAAGTTGGTTTGGAGGGTAATTTGCGAAGCTTAGATAGTGAAGTCAATGCAGCTGGTGATTTGGGTTCAAGGAGTGAGGTTTCAAGTGGTGAAGTTGAGGCCCAAAATGTGGTAAATGGAGCTGGGGTTGAAGGTTCTGGTGCACCTGGTAGCTCTGCAGGTGGCGAAACTGGTGAGAATGCAGAACGTACTAGTGGAATGGGTGAAGGCAGGGAAGATGCAAATCAAGCTTTGGAGACACAAAAAGTTGGTGATTTGGATGGTGATGAATTAAATCATGGAAACCAGAAAGCAGTTGTATGTTCGTCTGCTGCATTTGAAGATGCAAGTGTGCAAACTAGTGTTGTTGAGGAAGCTGCAATGATGATTGATGGGGAGGATTTGAATACTCTGGATGGTGCTCGTGAGACTATATGTGACAAACCAAAGAAAGCTGCTGATGTTGGTGTAGAAGCCAAATCCTTGGATGTGAAGACACGTGTTACTGCTGAAGATGATCCCCATTCTGATACTAAAGGTATGAAAATTAGTGCTTTTGATCATAATTTGAAATTTCAAGTTGAAGAACGCAGATGAAGTTTGAGAGAGGGTGGTAGCACTGAAATCTCTACAATATCCATGCAGATTCTGTTTATTCGTGTCAATCAAATGAATTGGTTGTTGAAAGTCAACTGGATGAGAAGGTACTTCCACAACTTGATTAGGCTAACAGTTAAAAAGGCATAAGTGCTTTGACCCTGCCTAACTCATTATCTTGTGCAGGTTAATACAAAAATGGAAATTGACAAGCAGGATCCTGATTCTGAGCAAAGGCTGATGGAAGTAAATACTCATCATTCTGCAGGTGAAGTAGCAAGATTTGATTAAGTATTCTTTTCTTAATTTGATTTTATTTTTGCTGGATCCAACAATGTTGATTTGGATAGGGTTTTATCTTCCTCAGGAAATGTCCAAAGCTTAAAAGCTGAGACAGTTATTGACAGTGGAGAGGAAGTTGATTTAAGTATGGGGAAAGCAATGGATGTTCAAAAGCAGGATTCTGATGCCAAAAATGTTGGTTTTGATGCAGAGCAAGATGTTAAAGTTCAAGAAGCGCCTGTTGAGGCAGCGGTTGCTGGCACTGAAAATCATAGAAATGCATGTCAAGATTCTGAATTGTTGAGTCACCAAACTGATGTATTTGTTGGTAGTGATGGAGGTGAAGCCGCAAAAGTTGATAATGATGTTTCAGACCAATTATCTCCCTCTGTTGCTTCTGATAAGGTGTTACATTCCTCGGGAAATGAGGATCAGCTTGCTAAAAATGCAGCTTCTGAGGATGATTCAAGTGTAGGGCAAGTTATGAATGTTGAAGAACAAGTTACTGGCGATGAACTGGATGATTTGGATCAACCGAAAGAAATGGAAGTTGAAGAACATTATACTGATTCTGAACAGCCAATGAACATCGATGAAAAGGCTGTTAAACGAACAGCTCTAAGGTCTGCGAGTACAGTAAAGGTGCATCAAGCTAGATACCAGCTGCTGGCAGAGGAAGAAGGTGAATTTTCTGTTTCTGATTTAGTCTGGGGTAAGGTGAGGAGCCATCCGTGGTGGCCAGGACAGATCTTTGATCCTTCAGATGCTTCTGAGAAGGCAGTGAAGTATTTTAAGAAGGATAGCTTTTTGGTAGCCTACTTTGGGGATCGAACATTTGCTTGGAATGAAGCATCTGTTTTGAAGCCATTTCACTCACATTTCTCTGAGATAGAGAAGCAGAGTAATTCCGAGTCGTTCCAGAATGCAGTCAATTGTGCTTTGAAAGAAGTCTCTAGACGAGCAGAGCTAGGTTTGGCTTGCTCTTGTATACCGCAGGATGCCTATGACATGATAAAATTTCAGAAAGTTGAGAATACGGGAATTCGACAAGAATCAAGTATAAGAGATGGTGTTGATGTATCTTTGAGTGCCAGTTCCTTTGAACCTGATAAATTAGTTGACTATATGAAAGCATTAGCAGAGTCCCCATCTGCTGGGGGTGATCAGTTCGACCTTGTTATTGCTAAAGCTCAATTGTTGGCATTCTATCGTTTTAAAGGTTATCGTCAGCTGCCTGAATTCCCTTGCTGCAGAGGTTTAAGTGAAAATGAAGCAAATGCCTCACATTCTGAAGAGAAAAAGCACTTTGGCGAGGCAATTAAGCGTGCTACTCCTATGGATATGGATGGTGGGCAAGTTTCCACTGGTCAGGAGACTTCAAAAACTCAGAGAAGCTATTATCTTAAACGTAAGCATAATCTGAAGGATGGATTATATCCTAGTAAAAAGGAAAGAAGCTTGTCTGAATTGATGGGTGAGACATTTGATTCTCCTGATGCTGAAAATGGGTCTGATGGGTTAGCTAATAAGCTCCCTTCATCATCATCTGGCAAGAAAAGAAAATCTGTTGATTCCTTTGAGGACTCAGCGATACAGGAAGGGAGGAAGACAATTTCTCTTGCCAAAGTATCTCTAACCACACCTCATTTCCCGAAGCCTTCCTTTAAAATTGGTGAATGTATGCGTAGAGCTGCAAGCCAATTGACTGGATCTCCACCGATTCTAAAGTCCAATGGTGATAGGTTGCAGAAGCTTGATGGAGGCAGTGAAAATCCTGCTGCAGATGGATATGATGTTCCCTTTGATAATTTTGAGGATTTGCATCAAAAGGGGATGAATATTGCGACTGAATACTCATCACTAGACGAGTTGTTATCACAACTTAACCAGGCAGCATGCGATCCAATGAAAAGTTACAAATCTTTTAATAACATTGTTGGCTTCTTCTCTAACTTCAGAGACTTAGTGGTTCTGGATAAACATCCTGGGGACAAAGCCGGTGGCAAAAGGAAGAAGTCGTCCAATTCTATTATTGGGTCTCCAGAAACTTTTGAGTTTGAGGACATGAATGACACTTATTGGACTGACAGAATAGTCCAAAATGGTTCTGAAGAGCAACCATCACATGGAAATGGAAGGGGACAGTACCAAATTGTGCCAGTTCAATTAGAGAAACCAGTTCAAAAAGGCCGTAAGTCTCGAAAACGATATTCTGATGTCAATCATGATTTGACAGCTCAGAAACCCCCTGGCTATGTTGATGAGAGGGCCCCCGCAGAACTTGTTATGAACTTCTCCGAGATTAATTCTGTTCCTTCAGAAACAAAGCTAAATAAGATGTTCAAGCACTTTGGACCGTTAAAGGAATCTGAGACAGAAGTTGATCGCGAAACCAGTCGTGCCAGAGTTGTTTTTAGAAGATCTTCTGATGCAGAAATTGCCTACAATAGTGCTGGAAAGTTCAACATCTTTGGGCCAGTGGCTGTAAACTATCAACTTAACTACACTATATCTGAATCATTCAAAGCTTCATTGTATGCTCCGGCCCTAGCTGAGGAGAATCCACTCATTGCTTCAGCCCTGTGTGGGGAACATGAACTTGTTGCTTCAACCCTGGGTGGGGATACTTCACTCATGGCCCCCAGCTTAGGTGAGGAAGCTTCATTCATGGTTTCAACCCTTGATGAGGAAACTTTACCCCTTGCTACATCTTTCCATGAAGAACCTTCATTCATAGTCTCAACCAGAGGTGAGGGCACTTTGACCATTCCCACAACCTTAGGTGATGAAACTTCAGTTATTGCCACAACCATGTACCAGGAAACATCGCCCATTGCCACAACCATGTACGAGGAAACGTTACCCATTACAACCATGTACGAGGAAACGTTACCCATTACAACCATGTATGAGGAAACCTTGCCCATTGCCACAACAACAGGTGAGGGAACGACGGGTGTTGCTACAACTACTGGTGACCAAATGTTTACGGTTGCCACAACTGTAGGTGAACAATTTTCAACAATTGTCACAACTATTAGTGAGCAAACCTCAACTGTTGCTGCAACATCGGTTGAGGAAGCTTCTCTCTTCAGCACAACCTTGAGCAAAGAGACTTCAACAATCACCACAACCTTGGGTGAGGAAACTTCAACAGTTAATGTAAGCCTGAGTGAGGAAACTTCAAGCATTGCTACCTTAGGTCAAGAAACTTCAACCATTCCCACAACCTTGGGTGAAAAAACTTCAAGCATTGCTACCTTAGGTCAAGAAACTTCAACATCTCCCACAACCTTGGGTGAGGAAACTTCAACAGTTAATGTAAGCTTGGGCGAGGAAACTTCAAGCATTGCTACCTTAGGTCAAGAAGCTTCAACCATTCACACAACCTTGGGTGAGGAAACTTCTACAGTTAATGTAAGTTTGGGTGAGGAAACTTCAAGGATTGCTAGCTTAGGCCAAGAAACTTCAACCATTCCCACAACCTTGGGTGAGGAAACTTCAACAGTTAATGTAAGTTTGGGTGAGGAAACTTCAAGCATTGTTACCTTAGGTCAAGAAACTTCAGCCATTCCCACAACCTTGGGTGAGGAAACTTCAACAGTTAATGTAAGCTTGGGCAAGGAAATTTCAAGCATTGCTACCTTAGGTCAAGAATCTTCAACCATTCTCACAACCTTGGGTGAAGAAACTCCTACCTCTCCTGTGACCTTGGCAGAAGAAACCCTTAGTATTCCCAGAACCTTGGGTGGAGAATCTCCAGCTATTCGTGCAACCTTCAGTGAAGAAACTCCAGCCGTTCCTCCAACCTACAGTGAAGAAACTCCGACCATTCCACTAACCTTCAGCAAAGAAACTGCTACCATTCCTGTAACCTTGGGTCCGGAAACTCAGACCATTGCTGCAACCCTGGGTGAGGAAACTACAACCGTCCCCACAACCTTGCACGAGGAAACTCCAGCTGCTACAACAACTTTGGCTGAGGAAACACCAACTATTAACACAAAATTTGGCGAGGAAACTCCGACCAGTCCTACAACCTGGGGTGAGGAAAATCCGACCAATCCCACAACCTTGGGTGAGGAAACTGTGACCAATCCCACAACCTTGGGTGAGGAATCTTCAACTACTCCTACAACATGGGGTGAAGAAGCTTCAACTGTTCTCACAACAAATGGTGAGGAAACATCAACTGTTTCCACGACTACGGAAATGGAGACTTTACCTCCTGCTGTGGTTGAAAGCAAGGAATCTGCAACTTAATATCTCCACTGTCAAAATTACTTGGAAATTTCTGGTATTGCTTTCCTTTTGTAGCTGCACTAGAGTTTTTAGCTTGATAATGTTAGAATTATGATAGTTGTTCTGATCTGGCTTTGCACAACCATTATGGAAGACCATCTGAGAGTGTGGTTCGAGTGATTTCTTTCCATCTCTTAAACTTTCATTTAGTGGATTAGTATGGTTTTGGGTGCTTAGAGGCGGATGGATGTAAGATACGAAATAACTAAATCTATATTACTATATATGCCACCACTGAGTGCAAATGGCAGAGGTAGGAGCAGCTGTTATATAACCTTTTGAGAGCCCGGAGTTTAGGTCTCTGGTCTCCTTGGGTTGGGATAAATGCTTTGATTTTTACCTCATTTGATTGAATATTTTAATCATGAGGTGGGAGTTGATGGTTTAGGTGTTCATCTTGAATCCATCTCATTTTTTAAACTGCAGAAGGCCGCATGATTGCATCATGGGATTATACCAAATATAGTTAATTCAGTGTTGTGGTGTTAAGTTGGATAAATAAATTATCAGTTGTGCATAATAATTGGTATTTTCTAATACAAATTCTTCTCTTTTATTTATTTGCAACAGCTTAACATGGTTTTTATCTTATTCTTTTGATGCAATTGATATAGGCGAGAACACATCCTGAGGTTCCGATGTCAAGTGTGCTCTGGTAGGGTTGACTCAACTTGCCAGTGAAGAAGGCAACCAGACAGACAGCTCATCTCATCCGGATCCGGTGCAGACTGCACCACGAAATCTTCTGCTCGGGCTCTTCTTTCACGAATTATGCTATAAGCTTCATGGTGCTATACGCATGCTCCGGCTAGTGTAATATGTAATAGCATTTAGATGATGATCTTTTCACGGATGCTGTCCTTGAGGACTAAGAGAATTGCTTGCAGTGTAGAATCAAGCTGCCTCTCTATTATTCATGCCTCTCTGTTTATCCTGCCTGCATTTTGTACAACGGGGTTATCAGTCACTGTATCACTATTGCAGCGCCAGCTTTTGCTTTGGTTCCTTGAGCATGAGAAAATACTGCTATGATTAGTAAGGCACAAGGGTTTAACTTCCACATTTTTTCTCATACATCCTTAATAGAACTCTTCCTGAGAATTTTTTCCGTCAATGAAGCTCGTAACTAGATATGCAAAGGTGTAGTTTTTGGATTTCATAAGCCATAAAATTATGGGATTGAGTTTAATAGGATGACATATAATTAGATAAATATGATTAAAAGATAATCAGATATGTGATAAGATTATTATTTAATAGATTGTTAATAAAGTTTTTAAATTCTACGAGTATGATTAAATTGTGATACATGTTTATTTTATTTTTTTTAAAATTGTGTTAATATTTTAATTTAGTTTGAAAAATTTAAAAATTTTAAGTATGATTCTTTTAAAAGAAGTTTACCAAATAATAAGCTTTATGATTCAAAATGATTTGGCTAGCGGTAAATTACATAAAAAATTAAAGTAAAAATATTTAATATGTTGGTTTTATTTTATATATTTTTAAAGTTTTACTTTGTTTTATTATCTAAGTGTCACGCTGTGATTTGCCTTTGATATAACAACTGGCTTGATTCGGTGACTGTCTTATATTCTCAGACAAAAATTAGAATCTTGCTATCTTAATTCCTGCATAAAACATGCGCTCTAATTATGCCACCGAATTTATGGCAAAAAAGTTAAGCCACCGAATAATCAATTAATTGGTAATAATTACAATTTATTAGTCTAAATCTTTAATTTGCTAAAATTTTTTAAAAAGTTTTCACTTTTCCCTCTCTTTCTCTGTCTGTCTCACTCTGTTTTTTTCTCTTTTATTCTCTTTATACATCTCTAGAAAAAAAAACAGAAATTTTTGAAGGAAATGTCATCCAAAATCAATATTTTGCAGGAATTTCAATTCCCTGGTACGTTATTTCTTCTGGGTTTTGGTTATTTTCTTTGTTTGGATGTTGAAAAAAACAGAGGAAAAACAGAGGAAAGTTTACATTTTCTTGAATTCTTTGATATTCGTTGCTTCTCTTCTTGGCTTTAAATACTTGGATTTTATTATTTTTCTGTAAAGAACAAATCTTTATGCTTGGTAATCCATCATATTTTAAGGAAAGAATAAATTGATGATCTTCAATTTTATGCAATTCCATTACAGAAAAAGAACCATTTTGGTTTATTAAGATATCAGGATTGAATTTGATCAAATTATTTTGAAAATGTTAATTTTACACTATTAAATTTGGGATGACATTAGGATTCAATCTGATCGATCTTTCTCTTTCTTTTGTATATTTATTGACTAACTGAATTTCTTGATGAACTATTATTAATTTAACAGAGGCTTCAAGGAACAGAAAGAAGATTGACATAGATAGTTTTAGACTGATCGAGGCCGCAAAAGATGCTCCTTGGCAAAGGGACGAAGAGAAAAAGCCTGACGGAGTCGAATTCAAGTATGATCTGCGCAAGAGCTTGGCTTGGGACAATGCCTTTTTCACAAGTCCAGGTTAGTTTAAGCTTTTAACATGACTGAAAAAAAAACTCAAAGTACATTCGGATTTCCATTGTCATTCATGAGTCATATTGAAATGCAAGTTCATTGTCACCAAAATTTGTCTATGTTCTCAGGAGTTTTAGATCCCGAAGAGTTGTTTCAGACTTTGAATATTCATGATGGAGACAATGGATTCAAGGAAGCAAGTGCTTTACCTTCTGAATCCTTGGCAGCAAGTAGAATTGGTGAGTGCATTGCGCGGGGAAGTTTAGCTTGGGATACTGCCTTTTTTACTAGTGCAGGTATGTTCGAGTCTTGTAGCCTCATCATATAGTTTTCCAGAGTGATAGATACTCAATTTTCACTTCTTTTTGGTTTTGTTTTTCATGCTTAGGGGTATTGAATCCAGAAGAGTTGTCTATGGTAAATAATGGATATAAGAAGTCTGAAGCAATAACATATGTACTTTCTGGAATTGAAGAAGAAATTTGGAAATCTACTGAATCAAACTCTAAAGTGGATAGTGATTACTCCTTGACAAGTCTTGAGATTGATCTTTTTGATGATATGAGAGCATCCATGCAAAAATCAATCCATGCATCCAATTTGGTGAATTCAAGTTGCAAACTTCAAAGCCAAACCGGCATACCAAATCCCAATTGTAAGTATTTACTGCTTTAAACATATCTTCACTCAGAGTCGAAACTTAGTGGAGGCAAATCATCCCTGTTAGGCTTCTAGATTTGATTGTAAAGTTGTGCATTTGTGCTTCTTTCTTCATGCAGGTAACTTGTACACTGGAGGCTAAGTTAGGATTAGTATAGTAAGGCCAAATTTAGTGCTTCCAGTTCATAACATATTGCAGTTGATATGATTGTTTTACAAAATGATATGGTTCTTGAATATGTTTTTTTCTTGCTTTGCAGTTTCGAAAAGGCTGGATACTACTTCTTCAAAGAGGGTTTGTAGGTTTTTTTTGGGTCGCAACTGATACTAGTTATGGTGTTTTTGAGACACATTTCTTTCAAAAATTTCAGATTAAACACTTGCCAGCTCCCAGAAGGCCAAAAATTGGCACAAATGGATTGGCGAAGACAGCAAAAGAATCCATCAATCCTCCACAAGCACAGGTATGTTCAATTCAGAATATTGATATTGACTTTCTTGGTACTAGATGTGTTCACCTCAGCCATGTTTCATTTGAGAGCTAAGATCAAAGAATGTTACATAAGCTGTACCTGACCTTTGAAGAGAAGCACCTGAGTTTCTGCATCTCTTTTCTCTTCTAGTGCATGGCTGAGTTCTTATGAACTAGACTTTTGGAAATGACTGAGTTGACTTCATTACTTAAGGTAAAAAAGCATGCTACTCGAAATGGTGAACCCAATTCATCGTCTTCCCTTAAGCTGTTGAAGGCATTTAGTCAAGCCAACGTTCTCTCATCTGCTGCAACCAAAAGGGCTTCATTTGCTGCAAACCACATGAAAGTGAACAATAAAATCAGAAAAGCTGTATCTGGTAAGCATTTCCCTGAATTTTGGTTTACATATAGGGGGTTTATACATAATTTCTTCTTAAATAAAACTGTTCTTGGATTTTTGACTGTTATAGGACAAAATAGGTCAAAGAAACCTTGCTCTGCTGACTCTGGCCCCTCATCTCCAGAACCAACTTCTTTAAGTTTCGACATTGCTTCCAGAGATTTTTCAGGATCTGTTTGTGGTCAGATTACTTCAATTGATAAATCTCCAAACTCCCTGGGAAGAAAGAATGATTTTGCTGCTTATGATTCAAGTGCTAGGAGTCCTTCAAGATCTTTAACCAGACACAAAAGCAAACAGATAGATTCTACTCAGCCTACTGATTTACAATCCACACCCAAATCCTCGAGCACATCAATTTCTAATTCCACTGATTGTTGTTCTTCTGAATCCCCAGCTTCTTTGAATAAGTTATCTAATAATTTTATGAAAAGACTGGACGCTCCCTGCAACAGAGGGGTTCCTGTCAACAATGATGCTTCTCAAGGCACAGACACTGAGAACTGTTGTGGTGATCAACCCTTTGCTCGAAATGGAAGTAAAGAAACAAGGTTGCCATGTCAAGATGTTGACAGATTCTCAAAGGGAAGTTGTGCTCTAGCAATGACTATTTCGAGAGAAACAAAACCGTCTGGCCTTCGAATGCCATCACCAAAGATTGGATTTTTTGATGTGGTTGGTTTCTTTCTTTCTTTATTTGCTTTGCTTTGCTTTATTCCATTGACTAGTAAGTATCTTTGGGTTTTACATCACATTCTTCCTTTGAGTTTCTTTTTTTTTTTTACAGGAAAATTCCAGGGAACTAACACCAAATGGAGGTCTAAAGTTTCATTCCGGTGTGCAAAATACTTCTAAAACTAGAAGTGGTGCGAATCATCTCGATGGCACTCCAAATAGAGCAGGGTATGGTAAACTTCAAACACCAAGAAAATCAACAAGGACTGTGAGTATAAAGGAGAAAAAGCTGGGTTCTCTGCAAACTGGAACCCGAAGTTCCAGGGGTGTCAAGCCTAATTCTTCTGCCCAGCTTCAAGGAGAAAAAGCTTGTCAAGTATTTACATCTTCTGGGAACTTTGGAAGCACTCCTGCCAAAACTTTCAAGGCTGAGACTGATTTATCATGTGAGTCAACTGATGGATATGTCTCGAAAACAGATGGTTTGGGTTTATATTTAAAAGGAGAGGACAAAGGTAAAATTCGACCTGAGAGCAAGGAACGTGCCACCCAAATGGTTAAGAGGCCATCTCTGGATCAGAATGAAGACACGAGTGCACTTAACCATGGTGACAAAGAAAATTTATTGACTTTCGAGAATCAAGTCGATGTGTTAACTAAGCAGATTGAGGCCATTGGTGTCAACAGGGATTTGCTGATAGAATTTTAAGCTGAAAAGGGTCGTTAATCATTCAAATTTTTATTTTGATGTAAATCCTCCAAAAACATGGTGAACTAGTCTATCTTCATCTTTCTTAGATGAGCCTCTTAGGGAAGGATTGCAGATTATCAAAAGTTTAGGGTCGTTTGACATCGTTTTTGTTTTTAGTTTTTTGGAAACAACAGCAGAAAATATGTTTGGCAATATGTTTCTGTTTTTAGAAAACGAAAACGAAGACGAAAATAAAATTTTTAAAATTGTTGGAAACAAGAATTTCATGTTTTTATTGTTTTTGGAAACATGTTTTCATTTCTGATACTGTTTATAAGTAAGTGAATCGAGTTTATATATTAATATAATATTAATATTTTTATAATAAAAATATAAAATAAAATTAATTAATTTTTAAAAATAAAATAATATTAAATTTTAATATAAAATATTATTTAATTATAAAATAAATATTTTAAAATTGATATATTTATTTTAATATAGAAAAGTTGAAAATGTAAAAAGCAATTAAATATAAATTATATTGAAATATAATATTATTTAATTTAAATTTATATAATACTTTATTTAATATATTATATATTTTAAATAATATCATTTATTATAATTTAGATATGATAATAAATAATATTATTACTAAGTACTATTATCTGATATATAATATATTTAATTATTATTTTACTAAACAATATAATTATTTAATATTATGTTCTTTCAATTAAATTTAAAATATATCACTATTACTATTAAATAATTTAATATTATTAAATAAGTGAATACCTAACATTAAATAATATTATTTATATTAAATATAATATATTTAAATAATTACATAATTTATTATAAATTAATTAGTTAAATATTTTATTTAATAATTTAATATTATTACAATTAATCAAATGATATTATTAATATAATTTATAATTATTAATTTATATTATTATTTAATATATAAATTTAGAATTTTACTAATCTCTATTATTATCTAATAAAAAGTAATATTAAAAAAGTATTTAATATTATTTTTAATTGAATTAGTTTATTTAATATTATATTTATTTATAATATTATTTAAATTATATTAAATTATTATATCATTAAATGAAAATATTTAATATTAGTATTAAATAGTGTAAAATAATATTATTTAATGTATGTACATATTATTATTTAACAAACATATTTTTTATTTAATTTTTAAAATTTTATTTTGTGAATTGAATTATTATATTTGAATTAAATTATATACTTGTTTTCAGAACATAACAATATTAACCAACATGTTTTCTCCAATAAAAAAAACAACCAACATGTTTTCTGTTTTCAAAATTTGAAAACAAAACAAAAACAAAAAACAAATTTTTTTTTGTGTAAACCACAAGTATCCTCATCAGTTTTAACGGTCTGAGTTTAATTCTGTTTAGGGTTTAGTCACATTTAAGGCTCTTCACCCCTCCCAAAGATGTGTTTCCACAAACTCAACCTGTGATGCCAACTGAGCCACAAAAGATAAATTTTTAAAAACAAGAAACAGAAAACAGCAAACGATCCCAAAAACATAATTTTCAAGTTATAAAGTATGTTTACTGGTAAATTTTAAGCGTTATAATCTATACATATTGAACTTTGAGTATTTTGGCATACAGATTTCAAAAGTTAAACTGCTATACAATCTCTACTCCAATATTTAACTCATTCACAATTGAACTTTTAAATTGGCAATGAAAACAAAGAACACAGAAACCATTCTATATTGAAGATGCAGAAATCATTTGAGACTTGGGTTTTTCTTTTTCATTCCAATTCGAATGTTAAAAGTAAATAAACATTGTGTGGCATTTTGTACTTCAAAATAGCTGATGATCTATCATGTATGGCATAAAAGTATAAGAGCAATTACTATAACACCGGTTTGTTCATCATGGTTGCTGATGAGAAAATTACTAAAATTGATGGTAAAAAGCTGTATAATGCAAAGAAACAATACGGTTCTCAAACAACCTTGACAGGAAACAAACATGCACACTTTGCAATGAGGTAACTTACTGACCTAAGAAAGAAAGCAATGAACTGACCTAAGTATCTGTAAACAATGTATAGAAAATAAAGAAAGAGCTCCGAATTCATCTGCTACTCTCTACTGACAGCAACAAGACTCTCCTCATAAGTGTAAACGTCAATATCCCCAAGTTCAGAGGATTTAATCCCGACATCGCTGAATTCCTCGGTATCAAGGTCATAAAGCAGTAGCTGTGCAGTGTCAGATTCTACGAACACCTTACTGTTCTTCCAAAAACCAAACATCCTTTCAACTTTTAACAGAGGATCAATCTTCATAAGTTTGGTCCAGTGCCCCTCATTGTTCAACACCCAAATCTCACCACTTCTTACACTTCCTTCTATGCACTCAGTATCCCAGATAGAGATCCGATCATCATGTAATGAGAGCAGCTTCCCTTGTTCAGAAATAGGCGAATTTATCAGTTGAAAAACTTCAGTGTCCAAATGAAATGCAAGGATCTTATATTCAACCAAGCCTGAGCGAAGCGAGTCGAACGCCTGCCAGTAATAAACACCATTTACACATGTGTTGGTGTAGTTGGGGCAAATATGAAAACGTTTAAAGAGTAGAAAATCTTCATTTTCCGGCACCCTCCAAGAATCAGTGCTCATCCTGTAAATGGCATGGTGGCGTCCTCGCATTTTTTCCTCCGCATATGTCCGAATGTATATCACCTTATAATCGTTGGACGAAGGATCCAATCCAAACCCTAGAACATGTAGACAATTGAATAACTTGGATGGCATGTTTTGGTCACATTCAGGGAGAATCCTGAATTCTTTTGTGGCGGGATTCCACAGAGTGATGCGAGAATTGAGTCGATCACATAAACAAAACAAACCATCATAAACACAAAAGGTAGAAGGCTTGTCAGCAAAATGATTGGGCAAATGTTGACGCATATCATGATAAGGAACAAGGGTTTGATAATCAAACAACTGCATAGCCAAGGCTTCGTTGTTTGGATCGTGATAATCAACAAGAAGATAGTTGTTCTTTTTGCTGAGGCTCAGATGCTGAGAAACAAAACTGGGAGTTTTAAAGAGACTGCACCAAGATTTTGCCACACACTTGAAACGAATGAGAGACTTGACAGGCAACTTTAACAGAATCTCAATCACCATATCTGCAGGCCAATTCCTATTGCTCATTGCCATTTGTTCTTTCTCCGAATCTCAGTCTGCTAACAAATCCCAAACTGAAAATTTACAGAAAACGGATATTCAATGGTTTTCGGCAATCAAATCTGCTGATTTTTTTATTGTTAACAATGAAAAAAACGAATAAAAAAAACAAAAATTGAAGAAATTTCTGTATTCTGTTTTTCTAATTTCCATCCACCCTATTAATCAAAGCCTGAATTTTGACAAATGATTTGTTCCGTCTACCTTAACTATTATCCAGATAAAGGTTTAGTCCCCTAACTTCTTGTAAAAAAAAAAAAGAGTGAAAATAAAAATTTAAAAAGGTAAAGAGAGTTACGGTTACTTACTTTGATCAAACTCCAGGCCAAGATCAACAGCTGCTTCCGTACGAGTAGCTTTTACCTATAAAATATTCTCAAAAATATTTCCTAGGGTTAGGGTATATATTATAAATAATTATAGAATATATTGTTAATGAAGTCTTTTTACTTTATAAACGAAATTAAGATAATGATACATATTTTTTAAAATATTAAAAAATAAAATAAAATATGTGTCATTCTAATTTGTGTGGAATCAAAAAATTCTGCAAATAATATATTGGATATTAATCCATATATTATTTTAATAATTCCGCTCAAATGGGAGTATAAACCAATATCATTCAAATTAAAATTTTTTTACCGTTGGTGTAACTCAGGTTACAAACTTATGAAAAATTCTTAAAAATGGTTATTCACAACCAATTTTTTTTAATATCATGGTAAAAATACCCATAAAAAATAGAATATAAAGAAAATTTGATTGTGAGGAGCAAAACTTAGTCTCTAAAAATGGGATATTAACCTCAATTCTGAAAGTCCAACAAAGTTCACACCTAGGCTACATTTTATGTTAAGTCATGTAGTTTCAAAATAGAATGTATAGTTTTTTTTATCAGGCATTTGAAAATGATTTGAATTTTGAAATCGTTAGAAAAGATTTTACTATTTATCACTTCCAGTCCAAATACAATTAATTTTAGATTGTAAAACGGACAAATATACCTGTAGTTAAAAAAATGTGTAGTTTTGAAAATCAATCCCA
Source organism: Heritiera fomes (assembly GCA_032173925.1). Taxonomy (NCBI): domain Eukaryota; kingdom Viridiplantae; phylum Streptophyta; class Magnoliopsida; order Malvales; family Malvaceae; genus Heritiera; species Heritiera fomes. Next base: position 27,997,433 of record JAPDPM010000012.1, read on the forward strand.
AACCTTTTAACGAGCATACATCTTTCTTATTACACAATGATATATGATCAGAGCTGTGGGAGATTCGAATTTATTATATATTTTAATGCAAAACAGAAGTAATAAGTAAAACAAGAAAACAATATTTTTAGCCTTAAGAATCCAATCCAAACCCATGATCATGAATAAAGGTTCCGATTACATTATGGGAGAATGTGACAAAGAAATAGGCAAAATTTGGTTCACCCAGAATGGTTCCATCTAGCGTTCATGGTAAGCAATAAGTACCGTTTTCAAGGTTTACAGGATAACACTCTCAGTCGATGGGAAACAATATTACAAAGCATTTTTAATATTTTGGCATAAAAAGGAATTGCTTCTCAAGCATCAAACCACCAATCAGAAAGTCCAAACCAAAGGCAGAATGATTCCAGCACTCTGGATCAGTCAAGGCACCGAGAGTTTGAGATGCAACCATTTTATTACTCATCACATCACCTGCAAAATATGTTAAAAGCATTCCCAGTAAGAATCCTGTCCCTGTAAGCTATTTTTAATTTCCATTTCTTCAAAGATCAGTGTTCTTGTTTGGAATCGGACATTTATGATTGAAAACAAGTTGTTTAATAGAAAAATAGCATCACAGAGCTAACCCAGGAAGAGTAGATAAAAGATATAGAGCCTAATTGCATTGCACCACGTATCCAGAACTATGCTTTCAATCTTCAGAGATGATTTATTTATTTAATATGGCTTTTGATGCCAGGAATTTTTTAAAATGATAAAAAGCACAAGGTTGTAAGAGTATGTAGATGATCACCTTGAATAAGTCGCCGAACATCCCTTGAAGGGAATTTCTACGCCGTACACCATAGAACTTTTCTGCAATGTCATCTAGCAACTGAACCATCAAGTTTTTGTTAGAATCCGATATATATGTAAGCTTACTCTAAGCCAAAGAGATGATAAATTTGATGCGTAAAGGCTACTTAGAAGATATGTGAAAACAGTTACGTCCCCATTGGGTACTGAGAAAATAAAACCGAAAACTTGTTTTACAAGAGAGGAAATGGTGATGAGAATAACAGTATTCTAATAGGCAAAAATGATTGCCCGCCTCATTGAATGCGGTTCTCTTTCTATGCTAGACTTGTAATTCTCTCTCAACATCTTAAAAGGAGGCAAGGCATCTCTTTGCAACCTGCACACAGAGTTTTCAGAATAGTATATCAGACTATGAAAAGAAGAGAGAGGATTGTATGAAACAGTTACTCCACATCAGTATATATCACTTACATTCAAATCATGCCACATAATTATATTATTGAAAAAAGTCAATGATTTATTATCAGAATCATTAATGAGTTTCTTAAAATAAATATTCATTATTTAATTATCACATGTGATGTGTAATAAATGATTGACTTTTTTCAATAATATGATTACGTGACACAATTTGAATCGAAGTGATATATGCTGATGTGGAGTAACTGTTTCATATAATCCTCTCTTGTGGAAAAAATACGTCCACCTCTAGGCCCAAAACCAACCTTGGTGATTTTAAATGAAAGTGAATAGATATGGTTTTGGCTGACATATTAAAAAGTAAAAACACTAGCATTAATTAACAATCATGGTTACAACTTTATGGTTTTTTTAGCTCCCCAAGCCAAAACCAAATACTGTTATGGAATGTTTTGGAGATGAGAGCAGGTTAGGTTATACTTTCTAAAGAAATGAGTATTTATGAAAGCTGAACGATAGCTTCTATTTTATTCCACTGAAGTATCTCTATTTAAAGAGATATTGGTTACATAGAATATCCTGAAAATCAGGAATACAAATAGAAGATAAGGTTGGATATTCTCATCATAATCACTTGGATATTATCCTAAAATTTAAACAAAAACTATCCTAGACTTATCAACATCTATTCAAAATAGAAAACAGAAAAATAAAGATGGAATTAAATAATCCTACACTCCCCCTCAAGTTGGGTTGTAAATGTTTAACATACCCAACTTGTTAACAAATTTTTCAAACAACAACCTAAGCAAAGCTTTGGTAAAAATATCTGCTACTTGATGACTTGTAGAGATATATGAGAGAGTAGCAATTCCTTCTTCAACTGTCTCCTTGATGAAGTGTCAGTCAATCTCCACATGCTTTGTCCAGTCACGATGAACTGGATTCTTAGCAATACTGATAGCTGCCTTATTGTCACATAACAGTTTAATAGATTCATTTAAAGGCATCTTTAGTTTTGTAAGAAGTCTTCTTAACCACATACCTTCACACACACCTAAATCCATGGCTCTAAACTCTGCCTCTGCGCTGCTTTTTGCTACCACAGATTGCTTTTTACTTCTCCAAGTAATCAGATTTCCCCATAGGAAAATACAATAACGTGAAGTTGATCGTCTACCAGTCACTGAGCTTGCCCAATCTGCATCTATGAACACCTCGATACTTCAACTAACACCTTTTTTAAAAAATAAAACCAATCCTGGAGTCATCTTTAGATATCGTAGGATACGGTACACAACTTCAAAATATTCTTCATTTGGGTTGTTCATGAATTGATTGACAACACTTATTGAAAAACTTATATTAGGCCGAGTATGAGACAGGAAGATAAGTCTTCCCACTAATCTTTGATACCTTCCCATGTCAATCAGTGAACATCCTTCCTTTTTTCCAACTTTATAGGTTGCATCCATAGATGTATCAGCTGGTTTACACCCTAGCATACTTGTTTCTTTAAGTAAATCAAGGGTATATTTTCTTTAAGACACCACAATGCCTTTTTCTGATCTTGCCACTTCCATTCCCAAGAAATATCTTAGTTGCCCCAAATCTTTGATTTCAAATTCTTTTGCCAATATAGACTTTAATTTGATCATCTCTTCTTTATAATTTTCAGTCAAAATAATATCATCAACATAAACAATAAGAATAGCAATGTCACATGTAGGGGAATGTTTAGTGAAAAGGGTGTGGTCAACTTGTCCTTGTTGATAGCCTTGATGCTTGAGTACTCTAGTGAATCTTTTGAACCATGCCGATGGAGATTGCTTCAAACCATAGAGAGATTTTCGTAATTTGCAAACCAAATTTGAATTATGCTCTCCCTTGAACCCAAGTGGAGCCTCCATATATACCTCTTCCTCTAAGTATCCATTGAGGAAGGCATTCTTCACATCGAGTTGTTGAAACTCCCAGTCCAGGTTTGCTGCAATAGAGATAAGTACTCGTATAGTATTTAGTTTAGCAACTGGAGTAAATGTCTCTTGATAATCAATGCCATAGGTTTGAGTGTAACCTTTGGTAACTAACCTAGCCTTGTACCTTTCAATACTCCCATCAGCTTTATATTTCACATTGAATATCCACCTGCATCCTACTGGGGTCTTTCCTTTTGGCAGCTTCACCATTCCCCAAGTACCATTTTTCCTCAAGGCCTGAATTTCCTCATTGATTGCTTGTTTCCATTCTGATTTCCTAAGAGCTTCTCCTATTGTTTGTGGAATCTCAACATTGGATATTTTACTAGTAAAAGCTCTAAATTTAGAGGATAACCTTTCATAGGACAGGAAGTTAGCTATAGGATGTTGAGTGCTAGTCCTAACTCCTTTCCTCTTTGTAATAGGAACATCAAGATCATAAAATTCAGATTCAATAGGGAGTACCTCGGTGTTACCTGATGTGAGTTCCTAGTTTTTGGAACTTGGTTTAGAATAATCGTGTTGACTAGGAGTAGATCAGACTCTATCTTCTCACAAGTCCTTGATCTTCGTGTGTATACTTGGATTTGAGGAGGAACAGTTTTGGTTGCAAAAGGCTTGGTCTGGGTTGCTGGCTGTTTGGTCTGGATCTCAAGTGCAGTTGGCTGCTTTGTTTGGATTTCAGGCTCTGTTTCAGGTGCTATTGGTTGCTCTGCTTGGATTTTTGGCTCTGTTTCAAGTGTTGGCTGCTTTGTTTGGATTTCAGGTAATGTTTCAGGTGCTGTTTCAAGTTCAGGACAGTATGTGGGTGATTGGATTTCAGGCAGTGTTTTAGATGCTGTTTTAGGTCCAAGACAATATATGGGTGATTGGGTTATTGTGAACAAAAGTAAAAACTGATATTCTTGTTGTTTGGTTGTGTTATTCTCCCCTTGAATATAAGTTTTTGTATAGTATGGCTGATGTTCAAGAAAGGTCACATCCATGGTATTATAAAAGCGATGGTTGGTTGGTGAGTAGCATTTATATCTTTTTTGGTTTGATGAGTAGCCAAGAAATATACATTTGGTAGCCTTAAGATCAAGTTTGCTATGATTTTGGGAGTGGATATGAGCAAAGGTGGTGCAGCCAAAAATTTTAAGTGGGAGGGTAGTTAGGAATCTAAGTTGCGGGTAAGCATTTAAAAGTGATTGGCATTCGGTTAATTAGATATGTGGCGATAAGAATAGCTTCGCCCCAAAAATGTTTTGGAACATTATAGGTAAATAGAAGGGATCAGGCAACCTCTAAAATATGACGGTTCTTTCTTTCAGCTACCCCATTTTGTTGTGGGGTGTCAACACACGAGCTTTGATGGATAATTCCATTGGCTAAGAGATATTTGCTTAAGGTCAGGTTAAAATAGTCTTTGGCATTGTCAGTTTGAAGGACCTTTATTTTGATTTGAAATTGATTTTGGATCATGGTATAAAAGTTTCCAAATATGGTGTAAGTTTCAGATTTATCTTTCATCAAAAAGACCTAAGTAATTCTAGTATGATCATCTATAAAAGAAATAAACCATCTAGATGCCGTAGGAGTATTTATTTATGAAATGAGTATTTATGAAAGCTGAACGATAGCTTCTATTTTATTCCACTGAAGTATCTCTATTTAAAGAGATATTGATTACATAGAATATCCTAAAAATCATGAAAACAGATAGAAGATAAGGTTGGATATTCTGATTCTAATCACTTGGATATTATCCTAAAATTTAAACAAAATCTATCCTAAACTTATCAGCATCTATTTAAAATAGAAAACAGAAAAATAAAGCTGGAATTAAATAATCCTACACTTTCTATTATCAGTAATTACATCTAAAGCTAAGGAGAAAAACTAGGCAGTTTAACCCCCAGTCTTTTTCCTGAATTCCTCCCAAAAATTTCTCTGTATAGGTGCACAGCCATGCATGTGGAAGGGTGGAGTAAGTACATGCATTAATCATCATCCTTAAATTAAATCATAGAGAACACGGACTTTACTCAATTCCCTCAAACAACAAATTAGCGCACTATTATACTATTATCAACACTATTACTCCAAATAATATTCAACAACATTGCATCCACACCCATTTGCATGAAGGATAGTAGGACTGCTCTGTATAGATGGAGAATGAACTGATGAAGGAACAAAAGAAAAATAACTTACGTTAGCAAGAGAAAAGTGATAAACTGAATCAAATTCGATTAGGGGAAATCCCATTGACCAGTATCTTTGAGTTTTACAGCACATTCTTCCTTTTGACAGGAAAATCCCACGGAACTAACTTCGAATGGAGGTCTAAAGTTTCATTTCGGTGTGCAAAATACTTCTAAAACTAGAATTGGTGCGAATCATCTCAATGGCACTCCAAATAGAGCAGGTTGTGGTAAATTTCAAACACCAAGAAAATCAACAAGGACTGTAAGTATAAAGGAAAAAAAGCTGGGTTCGCTGTAAACTGGAACCCAAAGTTCCAGGGGTGACAAGCCTAATTGTGTTGCCCAGCTTGAAGGAGAAAAAGCTTGTCAAGAATTTACATCTTCTGGGACCACTGGAAGACTCCTGCCACAACATTCAAGGCTGAGACTGATTTATCCTGTGAATCAAGTGATGGATATGTCTCGAAAACAGATGGTTTGGGATCATATTTAAAAGGAGAGGACAAAGGTAAAATTTGACTTGAAAGCAAGAAACATGTCGCCCAAATGTTTAAGAAGCCATTTCTGGATCAGAAGAAAGACACTAGTGCACTTAACCGTGGCGACAAAGAAAATTTATTAAGTTTTGAGAATCAAGTCAATGTTTTAGGATTTGCTGATAGAATTTTAAGTTGAAAAGAGTTGTTAATCATTCTAATTTTTATTTCGATAGAAATCCTGCCAAAACATGGTGCACTAGTCTATCTTCAACTTTCTTAAATAAGCCCCTTAGGGAGGGATTGTAGATCATCAAAAGTTTAGTGTAAATGTAAAGGATTTTAACAAGTTGTAAAGTATGTTTATTGATCTATTTGAAGCATTGGAATCTTTCCATGATTGAACTTTGAGTATTTTGGCTAACGGATTTCAAATGTCAAGTTGGTATACAATCTATACTCCAGTATTGAACTTATCTATGATTGAACTTTTAACTTAGAAATGAAAAAAAAGAACACACAAACGTTTCTATATTGAAGATGCTGAAGTCATTAGGGACCTGGGTTTTTCATTTCAATTCGAATGTGAAAACTAAATAAACATTGTGTGGCATTTTGTACTTCAAAATAACCGATGATCTAACATGTATGGCATAACAGGATAAGAGCAAAGTAGCATTGGAATTACTATAACATCATCTTGTTCATCATGTTTTTGATGGGAAAATTACTAAAATTGATGGTAAAGAGCTGTATAATGCAAAGAAACAATACGGTTCTTAAACAGCCTTGAAAGGAAACAAGCATGCACACCTCGCAATGAGGTGACCTACTAACCTAAGAAAGAAAGCAATGAAGTAACTGACCCAGGTATCTGTAAACAATGTATAGAAAGCAAAGAAAGAGCTCGGAATTCATATGCTACTCTCTACTAACAACAACAAGACTCTCCTCATAAGTGTAAATGTCGATGTCCTCAAGTTCAAAGGCTTTAATCCCGACATCGCTGAATTCCTGGGTATCAAGGTCATAAAGCAGTAGCTCTGCACTCTCAGATTCTACAAACACCTTACTGTTCTTCCAAAACCCAAACATCCTTTCAACTTTTAACAGAGGATCAATCTTCATAAGTTTGGTCTAGTGCCCCTCATTGTTCAACACCCAAATCTCACAACTTCTTCCACTTCCTTCTATCCAGTCAGCATCCCAGATAGAGATCCGATCATCATGAAATGAAAGCAGCTTCCCCTCTTTGGAAATAGGTGAATTTATCAGTTGAAAAACTTCAGTGTCCAAATGAAATGCAAGAATCTTAAAATCAAACAAGTCTTGGGGTAGCAATTCGAACCCCTATGTCATGATTCAGTGGTAGTGACAATAAAAATGAGATTGTATAGACCAGAAAAATTCAGAAAAGTGCAGAGAAGAAGAGAATAGAAGAAGGAGAAAGAAAAAAAAAACAGAGGAGAAGAAAGTTTTTGTATATTCCTTTTCATAAGAAAATGAGGTACATGAGATAATTCCTTATATGGATACTGTCATGTTTGTTACATGCACCCAACGGCTACTCATGAGGGACCACTGACATCTAACAATTTCCTCTCCTAAGGATCAGTACGTGAGTGCTCACTCACGTAACATGACATTGCCCTCTCCTTCAGAGGCTCCTTGTCCCCAAGTTTCAAAGTTTGGGAATTGAGACTGTAGCACTGTACAGTCTTCCTATGTAGCATTGTCAGGGCCTAGATTGCACCATTCAACTAAGAGTTGGGTTACAGCCTGGTTGTTCCTCTTAACCATCCTTTTGTCAAGTACCCTAGCTGGATATACCAATGGTTGACCCTCTGTCCCTACTTCTGGTGGTGCTATACTGGGCACTACTTTGGCTCCTATCTTTTTCTTCAAGAGGCTTACATGAAATGCTAGATGAATCTTTGATGTTGGAGGCAGCAGTAACTTGTAGGCAACTGAACCAACCTTCTCTACAACAGGGTAGGGTCCATAATACCTTGAAGACAGTTTAAGATTCTTTCTAAGAGCAACTGAAGTTTGCCTATAAGGTTGAAGCTTTAAGTAAACTTCATCACCAATATGAAATTCTCTCTCACTTCTTTTCTTATCTGCATAAAACTTCATTCAGTCTTGAGCCCTTTTTAACTGATCAACCATTAATCTACTGATCTGTTCCCTGTCCTTGAGCAAATCTTCCACAGTAGCAACCTTAACATGAGAGCTGGCATCCCATGCCATAGTGGGAGGGGCATAGCCATATAGGGCTTGAAATGGAGTAATTCCAATAGCAGAGTGGTGGGTGGTGTTATACCACCATTCAGCGAAGGGTAACCAATGAGACCAAGCTTTGGTTTCATAAAACACATACAATGCAGGTACTGGTCCAAGCATTGGTTTAGTCTTTCAGATTGACCATCTGTTTTCGGATGATATGCTGTGCTGAGTTGAATTTGAGTACCCAAGAGCTTTATCAACTCTTGCCAGAACATGCTTGTGAATACCTTATCCCTATCAGAAATAGTTGTCTTTGGAGAACCATGAAGCTTATGAATACGGTTTAGGTAGAGCTTGGCAACATCTGCTGCAGAAAATGGGTGAGAGAAAGGCAAAAAATGTGAATACTTAGTAAACTTGTCTATGATTACTAGGATGCAACTGTAACCATTAGATAGGGGTAACCCCTCAATAAAATCCATAGTTATAATTTCCCAGGCTTGCTTCGGTATTGGCAGTGGCTGAAGTAGACCAGGGTAAGCCACATGTTCATCTTTATTCCTTTGGCAAACTTCACATTGACTCACATACTCCACCACTTGCTGTTTTAGTTTAGGCCAGTAGAAATAAGACTTAATTCTACAGTAGGTAACTTGGATACCTGAGTGTCCACCTTGTGGTGAATCATGGAGTATTTGCAGCATTTTATCTCTGAGTGCTCCATTACTGCCTCTGTAAACCTTCCCTTTATACCTGAGAATACCATGGCTGAAGGAGTAATGAGAATTCTCATTGGAGTGAACTATCAATGAAGTAATCTGTTCTTGTGCAACTGCATCTTCCTTATAGCTCTCTTCAATGTCTTGCACCCATTTCGGTATAATTGTAGTAGACTGTAGGCTATAATGTTGAGCTTCCTTTTCAGTATTCCTTGACAATGCATCAGCAACCAAGTTAGATTTGCCCTTTCTGTAATAAATAGTGTAGTTCAAACCCAGCATCTTTGTCAAACCTTTCTTTTGTATGGCAGTGGTCAGCTTTTGCTCTAAAAGATGCTTTAGAGCTTCATGATCAGTTTTTATAACAAATTGACCTCCTTCCAAGTAGTGCCTCCATTTTCCCACTGCCATTAGGGTAGCTAAATACTCCTTTTCATAAATCGACAAATCCATGTGTCTAGGGCCCAAAGCCTTGCTGAGATAAGCTATAGGTCTTCCTTCCTGAGATAAAACAGCCCCAATACCCTTGCTACTGGCATCCGTTTCTAAACAAAAAGGTTTCCCAAAATCAGGTAGAGCTAGGACTGGTGCTGAACTCATGGCTGATTTAAGCCGTTGAAAAGCCTCTACAGCATCGGATGTCCATTAAAAGCTATCCTTCTTCAACATATTAGTTAAGGGCCTACTAATAGAACCATACCCCTTGATAAACTTCCTATAATACCCTGTTAACCCAACGAATCCTCTTAGCGATTTCAGGTTCTTTGGTTGAGGCCAATTTATCATTGCTGCCACCTTTTCTGGATCAGTAGCTACCCCTGCTGCTGATATAGTGTAGCCAAGATAATCAACCTGTTTTTGGCCAAAGAAACATTTTGTTCTCTTGGCATAAAGCTTATGTAACCTCAGTAGACTAAAAACAACTTGTAAGTGTTCTGCATGACTATTCAAATAAGGACTATAGACAAGAATATCATAAAAAAAAAACTAATACAGACTTCCTTAGGTAAGGGGCAAATATATCATTCATTAGAGATTGAAAAGTGGTTGGGGCATTAGTGAGCCCAAAGGGCATTACCTTGAATTCATAATGCCCTTGATGAGTCCTAAAAGCTGTTTTTGGAATGTCCTTCTCATCCACTCTGATCTGCCAATAACCTGACCTCAAATCAATTTTTGAAAAGTATTCAGCCCCCTTCAACTCATCTAGGAGATCTTCTGTCACTGGTATTGGGAATTTGTTCTTTATTGTCATGGCATTAAGCTGTCTGTAGTCCACACAGAGCCTCCAAGTGCCATCTTTCTTCTTCACCAACAAGCAAGGTGAGGCAAATGGACTTGTGCTAGCTTGAATGATAGATGAAGATAGCATACTTGCTATTTGCTTCTCAACTTCAGCCTTCGGATGGTAGGGAAATCTGTAGGGCCTTATATTAATAGGCTGTGAACCTGGTAGCAAGGGAATGGAGTGATCTTGACTCCTCTGAGGTGGAAGCCTTTCGGGTTCTGCAAAAATATCCTGGTATTCAGCTAGTAGATTCACTAACTATGTTGGGAATCTCTTTGTCAACACAATCCATATTAATCATACAAAATTCACCAATTAATTCTTGATCCTTCCCATCTAATTTCTGTAACTTGCTGCCCGAGATTAGTTTCAAACTAGCTTGCTGCTGACTTCCTTTTAAAACCACTTCTTGACCATCTTTTCCAAAAGTGAGGGACATTTTATCGAAATCAAAGGTTAGTGGACTGTACCTTCTCATCCAATCAACCCCTAACACCATATCACTTCCTCCTAGAGATAATACTCGAAAGTCATGAGTGAAGAGATGACCTTGCATGTTCCACTCAAGCTGTCTACACTTGGCAGTACTAAACAACTTCTCTCCATTAGCCACGATGATGGTTAAAGGATTGGTTTGCATCAAATCTACCCCATCCTTAACCCATCTTGGAGTAATGAAGCTATGAGTGCTTCCGTCTATAGCAAATATAGTAAAATACTTCTGGCATTTCCTAAGCCAACTTCTAGGGTTCTCACCATCAAAGGCAGGCAACTCTATTTTTGGTCTTGGAGAAAAGGCACTTAGGCTTAAAGGATTTTTGGTCTGTGTTTCATAGTTCTGTAGTGGAAGGTTACTGTTTGGTTGATTTTTAGGTAGTAAGGTAGGTTCATCAGTCTTATAACTATATTTACCATGCTCATCAATCACAGTTATCTCGATAGGATTTTTACCTTCCCTTCTTGGTGGCAGGTTGGTGGGTTGAAAGCTGCTCGAGGTAGCCTTTCCTCCAGGTTTAGCAGGTAGGACAACATTTTCTCTTTGAAGAATAGACTCAAACATCTTAATGAGATAACTTTGGTTTTCTGCCATTTGAGCCTCGATTCCTCTCCTTTGCTCTTCCCACCATTTCGGCACACTGCTTTCAGAAGCTTTCAGAGCTTCCAACTGATTCTGGAGTGATTGAACTTGCTCCTGTAGTGTATTAAGCCTGGTACCATCAGCCATTTGCTTCTGATTTTTTAACTTTCCCAGCTTCAATGGTGGATACGAACGGCTCTAATGTCAAATCTGTCACGATTCAGTGGTAGTGACAATAAAAATGAGATTGTATAGACCAGAAAAATTCAAAAAAGTGCAGAGAAGAAGAGAATAGAAGAAGGAGAAAGAAAAGAAAACAGAGGAGAAGAAAATTTTTGTACATTCCTTTTCATAAGAAAATGAGGTACATTGGATAATTCCTTATATGGGTACTGTCATGTTTGTTACATGCACCCAACGGCTACTCATTTGGGACCACTGACAGCTAACAATTTCCTCTCCTAAGGATCAGTACGTGAGTGCTCACTCACGTAACATGACACCCTGCCAGTAATAAACACCATTGACACATGTGTTGGTGTAGTTGGGGCAAATATGCAAACGTTTAAAGTGCAGAACATCTTTCTTTTCCAGCACCCTCCAAGAATCAATGCTCATCCTGTAAATGGCATGGTGGCGTCCTCGCATTTTCTTCTCCGCATAAGTCCGAATGTATATCACCTTATAATCATTGGACGAAGGATCCAATCCAAACCCAAGAACATGTAGACAATTCAACACCTTGGGTGGCATGTTTTGATTGCATTCAGGGAGAATCCTGAATTCTCTTGTAGCAGGATTCCACAGAGTGATGCGAGAATTGAGTCGATCACACAAACAAAACAAACCATCATAAACACAAAAGGTATAAGGCTTCTCAGGAAAATGATTGGGCAAATGTTGACGCAAATTATGATAAGGAATAAGGGTTTGATAATCAAACAACTGCATAGCCAAGGCTTCGTTGTTTGGATCGTGATTATCAACAAGAAGATAGTTGTTCTTTTTGCCGAGGCTCAGATGCTGAGAAACAACACTGGGAGTTTTAAAGAGATTGCACCAAGATTTTGCCACACACTTGAAACGAGTGAGAGACTTGACAGGCAACTTCAACAGAATCTCAGTCACCATATCTGGAGGCCAATCCCTATTGCTCATTGCCATTCTAACTCTGTTCTTTCTCCGAATCTCAGTCTGCTAACAAATCCCAAACTGAAAATTTAAGTAAAAAGGATATTCAATGGTTTTCCGCAATCAAATTGATAGGTTATTGGTATGAATCTTGAGGAATGAAAGAAGTTGGGACGAGAAGAAAGAAGAAGATGAGGAAATTCTGGAAGTTCGTATTACTCGCATCCCATTCACTTCTACAATCTTCCGACTTTATACTATGACATACAATTCCAATCACAATCGTTTATTTTACTACGAACTAACTTTTAGTTATACAACAAGCTCATAACTGCTACTAACTAATCTGAAAAGCCAGCTCACTTTAGTCCTCATATCTGCTTCGCCTTCTTATCTCCCTTCTAGTTCGAGTTTGAGCAATGCTCTGCTCAGCCACCTTTTCTCTCTTGGATGTCATGTTCTTGGTCACTTGATTCCCCACGTGCCACCTGGACATCATTTGGGACCATAATCTGCTGATCTTTGCATTGTTAACAATGAAAAAACAGAATAAAAAACCAAAAATTGAAGAATTTTCTGTATTCTATTTTTGTAATTTCTATTCACCCATTAATCAAACCCTGTTGATTTTGATAAAAGATTTGTTCCATCTACCTTAACTATTAACCAGATAAAGGTTTGGTCTCCTAACTTTTTATAAAAAAAATAACAATTAAAAATAAAATTAAAAAGATCAACAGCTGCTTACGTACAAGGAGTATTTACCTATAGAATAATCTCAAAAATATTCCCTTAGGGTTGGGGTAATATATCATTTAAGGCTTAATAGCCAAATAAGTCATCAACCTTTAGCCCAAAATAGAATTCAGCCCTCAACGTTTTATTGTATGAAATTCAGTCCATAAACTTTTATTTTAGTGAAAATAAACCAAATTTATTAAATGAACTAACTGATTTTTACAAAAAAGTTTGGGTAATATATCATTTAATTTCAAAATAGAATGTGTAGTTTTCAGAACAAAGCCCAAACCTTTTTGTAAAAATCAGTTGCATCCACTTAAGCCCAAACCTTCTAAGGAGCATACATGTTTCTTATTACTCAATGATATATGATCAAAGTGGTAGGGGATTCGAGTTTATTATATATTTTAATTAGAGATGTAAACAGATCAGGTACCCGCTAGATTTAGGATATTCGAATCCGAATTCGATTAACTTTAATAATACTCTAACCCGATTAACTATCCGATTATTTTTATTTATGCTACCCGAATCCTAACCTTATAAAAAATAAATACCCGTTTAACTACCCGAACCCATTTAACTACCCGTTTATTAAGTCAAAATTTGATTTTTAAATTTAAAATTAAAATTAATTTTAGAATAACTTAATTAAAACATTATATTAATAAATTTAATTTAACTCATAAAAATAAATTAAAGTTAAAAATCATAATTATAATATATAATGATTTAATTTAATTAAATAAAACATTAATAATAAATAATTAATATATAAAAAATATAAGTATTGTATTAATTAATTATTATTTATAATCGGATTCGGATAACGAGTATCCTAAGGTAATTACCCGAACCCTACCCTAACCCGTGACGGGTAGTAATTTCACTACCCGAACCCTACCCGAACCGGATTATACACTACCCTAATCTTACTTAAACGGGTCGAGTAGCACCGGGTACCCGTTTATAGGGTACCCATTGCCCTCCCTAATTTTAATGCAAAACAGAAGTAATAAGTAAAAGAAGAGAATGTTTTTAGCCTTAAGAATCCAATCCAAACCCATGATCATGAACAAAGGTTCTGATTACATTATGGAGAATGTGACAAAGAAATAGGCAAAATTTGGTTTACCCAAAATGGTTCCATTTAGTGTACATGGTAAGCAATAAATACAGTTTTCATGGTTTACAGGATAACACTCTCCAGTCATGGGAAACAATATTGCAAAGCATTTTAAATATTTTGGCATAAAATGGAATTGCTTCTCCAGCATCAAACCAGCAGTCAGAAAGTCCAAAGCAAAGGCAGAATGAAACCAGCACTATGGATCAGTCAAGGTGCCTAGAGGTTCGAACAGCAGCCATGTTATTACTCATCACATCATCTGCAAAATATGTTAAAAGCATTCCCAGTAAGAACCTGTCCCTGTAAGCTATACTTAGTTTCCATTTCTTCAAAGATCATTGTTCTTGTTCGGAATCGGACATTTATGATTGAAAACAAGTTGTTTAATAGAAAAATAGCGTCACAGAGCTAACCAAGGAATAGTAGATAAAAGATATAGAGCCTAATTTCATTGCACCAGATATCCAGAACTATGCTTTCAATCTTCAGAGATGATTTATTTATTTAATATGGCTTTTGATGCCAGGAAATTTTTAAAATGATAAAAAGCATAAGGTTGTAAGAGTATCCAGATAATCACCTTGAATAAGTCACCGAACATCCCTTGAAGGGGATTTCTACGCAGTACACCATAGAACTTTTCTGCAATGTCATCTAGCAACTGAACCATCAAGTCTTTGTTAGAATCCTATATATATGTAAGCTTACTCTAAGCCAAAGAGATGATAAAATCGATATGTAAAGGCTACTTAGAAAACATATGAAAATATTTACATCCCTCTTGGGAACTGAGTAAGTAAACTGGAAAACTTGTTTTACAAGAGAGGAAATGGTGATGAGAATAACAGTATTTTAATTGGCAAAATGGATTGCCCACCTCATTGAATGCAGGTTCTCTTTCTATGCTAGACTTGTAATTCTCTCTCAACATCTTAAAAAGAGGTAAGGCATCTCTTTCCAACCTGCATACAAAGCGTTTTCAGAACAAGTTATCAGACCATGTTCCATTTACCAAAAATGGAAAGAATATGTCTACCTCCAAGCCCAAAACCAACCATGGTGATTTTAACTGAAAGTGAACAGAGATGATTTTGGCTGATGGATTAATAATCATGGTTACAGCTTTATGGTTTTGTATCTCCCCAAACCAAAACCAAAGACCGTTATGGAATGTTTTGGAGATGAGAGCAGCTTTGGCTATACTTTCTGTCGTCAGCAATTACATCTAAAGCTAAGGAAAAAAAAAAACTAGGCAGTTTAACCAGTACTTTCCCTGAATCCCCCAAAAAATTTCTTTGCATAGGTGCACAATCATGCCTGTGGGAGGGTGGAGTAAGTACGTGCATTAATTATCATCCTGAAATTAAATTTTAGGGAACACCGACTTCCCTCAATTCCCTCAACTAAAAAAGTGGAGTGGTATTATCAACATTATTACTCCACATAATATTCAACAACATTGCATCCACACCCATTTGCATAAAGATTAGTAGGACTGGACTGTTCTGTATAGATGGAGAACGAACTGATGAAGGAACAAAAGAAAAATAACTTACGTTAGCAAGAGAAAAGTGATAAACTGAATCAAATCTGATTGGGGGAAATCAAGTTCCTGGGATGCCAATTGTCTCTTTAATTCATCCACCAGGTAATTAGCATCTCGAAGATTACCCATAGACAAATACCTACCACACGAAAGTCAATTTCTTTATTAGTACACAGTTTAATACCATGTTATAAACAGAACAGTCTCAATTTTATCAAGTATGCACTATGTGAAAATTGAGGAAAAAAAACACCAAAAATCCCTATCATTGATATAAAAGTCTCATAAGAAAGTTCAATAGATTTGAGTGACATAAGAAACATAAAAAACGGTATCATGTCATTGTAATTCAGTTGAATGTTCCCATCCATGGATTCTGTTTAGCCTACTCAAATGAATCAAAATGTGCTAAAACATCAAATATGCTAAAACATAAAGCAATAAGCAATAAATGTTAAGTAATCAAAACATGCTAAAACATCCAAGCAATAAATGTTAAGTTCTAATTCCGTGATCCAGTGTACTTTTGATATCAACTGAAAATTTTCAGTGTGTGAATATTTTTGAAATTAGATAAGGAAATCCATAAGTCGGTTGAAAGTGGTGTCTTTTTTCTAATGCTGTCAAAATGGCATGTTAAATTATCAAGTTTATAAGAGTACAAAGGGCCACTTTAAAAAGGGGAAACAATGGAAGACATACTATCTTATGGATCATAGTCTTTTGACTTTGAATACTAAAATTTAAGATGTAAGGTCAAGAATACAGTCCATATTGATGGTGCCTTCAACAGTAGTGGCAATAGGAACAGTAAAATTACAGGCCAAGTGAGCAGTTTCTCAGCAGGCTTACATAAGAACTGCTCGTGCAATGGCTGCATCATCTTCATCAGGATAACACTGCATGGTTGAAAAGCATATCAGTTGATTGCATTAAATAAATATCAAAGGAAAGCAATACCTACAGTTGGTCATAGAGATGGAACTTGAAATCCAAGCATATTGAAAGAGTTATGCCATCTTCCATGCATTTTTGACATCCAATATAATTCCTGAATTATTTAAGCACTCAACACTAAAGCCTCCGTTGGGTAGAGGGTAGGGAAGGAAAAAGTTTTAATCTAATGTTGAGCTGCAAAATAGCAAATGTTGTTATAAAACTCAAGTACTCAACCATTAGATAAGAATTTTTTCCTTCCTTACCCCTCTTTCCTTCCTACCAAATACTGTAAAATAATGAGCAGATTTGCATAGCTTAATTCCTTTGAACAATTCAAAGGCTCTAGTTTAGATTTAGAACAACAGAAAGAGTCTTAGAAGTGATAAATTAATTTCAACAAGTAATAGGCTTAGTTGTAGAATCTCCTTAGCAGAAGTAGCAACACATGCAACAAAATCTGAAGATGATCTAAATTTTCCATATAATATCAAACTATTATGCATCTATATCATTATTCATCTGTTATATACTGTACTATTAAACAAGGGAATATGACTTAGATTTGTGTGCCTCAAACCATCTTCATAACAATGAGAGAGAAAGAGAAGAAAATTAACCTTGCCCATGAAATTTACTAAAGTAGATGCAAACTTTTTTGGTTTGTTTCCTCTAACAAAATGATACGACACTCTAGCCATGTCCTGCAGAAAAAAAAATCATATGATTGCTGGCATTGACATGCATTTTAACTATTGAATGGACCTTTGAACTGCAAAGTAATGACAAATATTGTACAATGAGGAACTAAATATAAGGATACTTTCAAAGGTTTTTGTATGGAAGAAAAATGGGAGCATCTACTTGATTTGCCCAAGCATTTTTAGCAGAGCATTAAAGGACCTCAATACAGAAACCACAGTGAAAATGATACTATTGCCAAAATAAAAGTAACTCCAATTAGACACGGCAAAATCCCAACCAATTATGTAACTTTGCTTTTAATGGGCTTACAAATGCTCTAAACACAAAATCACAAGCAAGACATTTGTCAGACAAAATCCCTAATTCTATGTACATGACTAATGCTGTCAAGTTTCCACAGATGTAAATCAACTAGTTCAAACCAACCAACAAAGATGGTGACATCATTATCGAGTACATAACCAACAACTTATGGTTAAGAGAGCAGTGTATATATTCTTTTACACATTTTAACATGAATTTAGGTGGCAGCGTCTCCATCAGATATGAGGTGTACGTACCATGCCAAGAGGCTGCTACATTTTATTCTCAAGAATATATGATGCATTTATTGAGGTTATTCACCTTTAAAAGTTATATGATCAACATTTTCAACAAGAACAAGAGAACAACCTTAGGAAGATTACATGACTCAGGATATCATGTCATTAAATCCCACAAAGCAATTATATTAAACTCAACTACATTGATCAAATAGACTTGCTTTATCCTATTATGTTGCCTTATCAATACACTATTAGATGAAGTGCCCGAACAACACTTTCTTTTTCTTATTTTATCTTTCAGTGTCCCCTTTATGCCACCTGTTAAATTTTAGATGGGTATCCAACATAAAACCAATTGGCCATAAGTAGAGAAACTCTTGTTATATTTATATGCCCAAGGTACCCCCAATTTAAATATGTGGTATTTACTTTTATCTCCGCTTGAGTGCTTCCCCTCACGTGTAAGGACAATGAACATAACAAACCTATCACAGAGGGGACAACAAATGGAGGCACCTACTCTGATAACATGAAAGAACAAATGATTTGAGTTTGAGTGAATGAAAAGCTTAAATTAAGTACATTGTAATTATATACAAGAGTTAGTGTTGGTGATAAGCTGTAGTTTATCATCTTAAAAGGATTAAACCCCAATCTAAGATTACAACTAACTTATCTAATTATTCTAAGATTACAACTAACTTATAAACCATTCAAAACTTTATGCAGCCTAGACTTAGTCTAAGTAATGGATATTGAGATGACTAAATCACAGAATTCCACACTACTAATTTGGCTATCTTTTATGAATTTTAATTAATTAAAGTTTGGGGCACGAATGGAAAAGAAATCAATGTCTCATACAATATTAGTGCATTTTCTGCATTAAGTTGGTGATTAATGTACCATGCATATATTGCATAAAACATCCAAATGTAATGTATTTTTACACTTCTCTTCACCTTGTAAATTAGGAAAAAGAAAAACTTCATTAAACTAATTCATAGTAAGGTAAGCAAGAGACAAAAAAAAATGTGTGCTTGAAGTAGCAAAAGTAAAGTCTAAACAATTTCTTCCAAGCTTACCAACTCAGGAGATTCTGAATATATGTATTCAGCCAGCATAACATGCAGTTGTGGATCGCCACTCCTGGAAGCACCAAACTCTGCAGACCACCTAAAACCCAAAATAATAAAAACAGTCCAGAGAATAAAATAAGCAATACTATTTAACACAAATAAAAAAAATTCTCTCCTGTTTTCATGTCTTTCATTTCCATATTATCATACTCGGTAATGTGTAAGTTTATGATCATAAAGTATCTTTTAATAACAATTTGGAGAGACAGTCATTCATCTATCAAAAAAATTTTAACCACCATAAATAATAGGCCAAGGGGACAGGCTGAGCATTTGTCCCATAATTCACTTCAGACAGCATGACTAGACTGGTATAAGAGCAATTGGAGAATCCATCTTGAGAATTTCAAGGCCTTTGCTCATGAATAATTAACACAGCAATCATTAAAAGAAGGAAAATAGCTGACCTAAAAGTACA
The DNA here is from genome assembly GCA_032173925.1 of Heritiera fomes. Taxonomy (NCBI): domain Eukaryota; kingdom Viridiplantae; phylum Streptophyta; class Magnoliopsida; order Malvales; family Malvaceae; genus Heritiera; species Heritiera fomes. Next base: position 28,016,902 of record JAPDPM010000012.1, read on the forward strand.
ATCAGCAGATCCCCTTGAACAGTTTAACCATCAAGAAATGAAGAGAAAACAATTCAGACATCTTGCTAAGTTGCTGAAACACATTATTTTCAATATAACCACCAAGAGTAACTCAATGATAAAATATGGGGATAATGTCTCACTTTATAGCAGCTCTTAAGAATGATGAACAGCCCTCTAGACGTGTTTTTGCTGCCCCAAGAGCTTCGGTAAGTTCTTGAACATCATCATCATCTGCTAAGTTACTAGGCACTGGAATCTGAGGAAACACCTTATAGATTTTCCTGACACGGTCTAACATATACATTTTGTCATAATTACAAGAACAAAAATAACAGAACTAAATGAACACAAGAGCTATATATAAGATAATATAATTAACTTGAAGATTTCTTAAAAGACACCAAGTCATCAGAACAAGATAAAGGAGGGTCCATAGACTACTCATCACAACTTGTGCTGGTAAGCAAATCAAATTACAAGATAAAGCATGTACTAACCAAGGATGTCTTCGTCATACGGAATTTTCCCTTTGACAAGTGTATCGACAAACAAGACTGCAAGCTCTGCCCCACAAGTAACCTGAAAATTTTCATTCCCATGACTTCAATGCAATGTACTATGAAGTAAAGGACACAAATTAAGAAGACCAGCACAACACATTTCCTCGTGTAAATTTCACATACCTCTACTTTCCACAGCAGCACAATAGTTTCTAAGATTATCAAGCAAAATCCAATCAAATATATCAAAAATGAAAATTCTTAGCCTGCCTTTCTCATAGAATATCGGGCACCAGTAGAAAGTTAATATATTATAGCCTCTGCAGAACTAATTTGCATCATTCTTACATCTGAAGTTATATTTTGACCAGGCGGAAAGTCAACCAAGCATGTAAAGGGTATTAATCAAGAAATATTTGAAATTTGAGCATTGATGTCATTGTATGATTGTTTCAATTTAAGTTTTAAATTACCCTTTCCAATTTCAAATATCCCAGATTCTAAGGTCATGATTATCGTAAGGAAATAAAACAAGGTAGACTGGTATCCAATCATCCTCAATTCATTTTGAAGCCAAATTTCAAACAACAAAGGTCAAGTTCATAATGCTTCTGCATATTACATTGAAAAAAAAAAACCTTGACTAACAAGCTCTGGATCAATGTACTTCAAAAAATAATTACCTGGCCATGCTTCAACTGGAGGCATGCACCTGAATGAAGCAGATCCAAGGCCTCAGAATATCTTTGAGCAGATACATATCTGGAATAAAATTGCATGTTTCATAATCAATGATAAGTCTTCCAAAGCGAAAGAAAGTATAATGTGCTACACACCATTCTTACCTTTGTCCCAATTGCAAAATTGGAAACATAAAATGAAGAACAAAATAAGAAAAGTCATATCACCCGCTGCCTGACTTAACTACTACTACAGAACCTAAATGAATATTGGAAACAGAATAATGCAAGGAGCACCCTGAACCTACTCAACTTACAAGCCTTTAATCCAACTATAAGGGGATCTGCCCTGATAAGCCCCATCTAAGAAAGACTCTAAGCAGAGCTAATACCTAAGTTGCTCTGGCTCTTCAATTTTTTTGAAGTCCCTCTTTCTGACATATAAGATGGACACGGGCATGAGCATGGCTTTCCAACCCTCCAAATATAAGGAAAGTCTTAGAAAAAAAATTGAAGGTAAGTGTAGACATCCATTCGAGCAACATAGATTAATACCATTTCTTGCAATTTGCATCTATAAAAATACAAATTTGGGGAATTGTAGACAGTCGTACCGTGCACTTATAGATTTGTACATCTGCTGAGCTCCATAAAAATTACCCTCATTTATGGCTTTCTCTAATTTATCAATATTCTGCATTTCATATCAAAAGCAAAAACCAATGTAATTACGCATTATTCTTCATCGAGAAAAAAACGTCCAATCATACTTAAATATAAAACTTCACTCTTCATTGGTTTTCTCTTGCTTAAGAAAAAGGGCTTGTTTTTCAAAGTTTAAAATTTTCCACATCTATAATGCAAGGAAGACCTAATATTAAAAACCCAGAGATAAAAATAACAAAAGGTTTAAAATTTCCTCTTTTAAATGAAACTTTCCACCCAACATCCAACATCCCCATTTTCTTACCAACCAAACAAAGCTTTGGGACAACGTATAAACATGTAAAAGTAATTCAAAATTATCAGTTTGTCATTTTTTCAGCTTTCTCAACTACCACAGCAATGATGAATTATTTCCATAATTCCATTGTTTCACTAAAATAATTTCAATAAACAATTATTGAAAGCAATAGTAAACAAAAAAAAAGGAGTACCTCTTGAACAGGAGGAAGGGTAGCTCTTCTGGGTTTCTCTCTTGACATTTTCCCTTGATTTCCTCTTCCACTTCTTCAATGGAAGGAATGATCTGATTTTCTTCGTTTTCCCGAGTTTGCTTTGATTAGCGTTCGATTAGGAAATATCTAAACAAATCGCAAAATGGGCTGGCCCTTTGGCTTGGACCTTTTACCACGAAAATTGCAAATAAAATTAGGAGTGCAAAACGGGCCACAATCCGTAAGCCGACCCATTAAAAATGCGAATTTTGAAAGGGGTGAGATTTTAATTTTAGACCCGTACAAAAACGGGCATAAATGGATTGAGCTAGGCGGGCTAGCAATCAATGCAATCTGGCCCACGAATCAACCCAAAAAAATCAAGAAAAAGGCCAAAAGTCGACCTATCCAATTGAAAGGATTAAAGCCCAATTGTCCAACCCAATCCAAATGGCTTGCCACCAGTAGAAATCCAAATGAACCAAATCCAATCTTACCCATAGACTAACCCAGCACCAATAGAGAGCAGTGCCAAACTAGTCAACCTTCACGCCTCGCCACGCTAGTGGCCCTTCAATCCAACCAATCTAATCGATCAGCAATTCCCAATTTCCCACTACTCGCAATCCCAATTCCCCCCACATTCACATAATCACATTACCGATTCACTGAATCACGACTTGAATTTGAATCCCTTCCCTTACCAAACCCTAAAATCAGCTATCTGTCTCTCCCTCGAGTCTCATTTCTCAGTTCTCAGGCTCAGCCTCACCCCTAGTCCGACAGTCCCACTCAGTCTATCTCACTCTCGCCTCTCGCATCACACAGTCTCACGCATGCACACATAATCTCATTCAGCAGTAGCAGTGCAGATTAGACATCGCTAGGCAGGTACTAAATGTTTAGGGTGTGGGATAGTATATAAGGCAAGTCTTTCTCAATATGGAACTTCATCCTTAAGGCGTCAGGCCCGTTCATGTAAAGGGATAGCAATTTTAAAGCAAAAAGATATCTCTAATATGATAATTGATCATCAAGGAAATGTGAGAAGGAGAAAAATTGATCAAAAAGTTTTTAGAGAATTAGTAGCTAAGGCAATTGTAAGGCATGACCTCCCTTTCTCATTTGTTGAATATGATGGAGTTAGGAATGTGTTAAGGTATTTAAATCCTGATGTGAAATTTATTTCTAGGATCACTGCTGGTTCTGATGTTTGGAAACTTTATTTGGAAAATAAAGAGAAATTGAAAGAATGCTTGGCTCAAATTCATGGTAGAATATGTCTCACTTGTGATCTATGGACTGCTTGCACTAATGAGGGGTACCTTTGTTTATCTGCTCATTATGTTGATTTAGATTGGAAGCTAAGTACTATGATTCTTGCCTTTTGTGATATGCAACCTCCACATTCGGGATATAAATTATCTAAAAAGGTAATGGAAATTTTAAATGATTGGGGGATAGACAAGAAAATCTTTTCTATTACTTTGGATAATGCTTCTACTAATGATAACATGTAACTTAATTTAAAAGATGTGCTTTGTTTGCAAGAGAGCTTATTATGTGATGATCAATTTTTTCATATTAGATGTTGTGCCCACATTTTAAATCTTGTTGTTCAAGAAGGTTTGAAAGTAGTTTCCACTGCTAATGAGAAAATTAGAGAAAGTATTAAGTATGTGAAGGGGTCGGAGGCTAGAATGAAGAGTTTTGAAGAATGTGTAAAAAAGGTCTCAATTACTTCAAGTTCATATTTGGTTTTAGATATCCCAACTAGATGGAACTCTACTTACTTAATGCTTGAGAGTGCTTTGAAATATAAGCGTGCATTTTCTATGCTTATATTAAATGATAGAAATTATAAGCATTGTCCATCAAGTGAATAGTGGAAAAGGGGAGAGAAAATTTGTGAATTTTTAAAACCGTTCTATGAAATCACGAATTTGATTTCCAGAACTAGTTTCCCAACCGCCAACTTGTATTTTGCTCAAGTTTGGAAAATTGAGATGCTTTAAATTGAGTACTTGGATGGAGATGATAAGATGTTACAAGGCAAGGCATCTAATATGAAGAAAAAATTTGACAAGTATTGGAGTAAGTATAATGTTCTACTTGCAATGGTGGTGGTTCTTGATCCTCGTGTAAATTTCGTGATGTTGAAGCGATGCTTTATGAAAATTGATCCTCAAGGTTTTTAGGAGAGGTTGGATGTGGTGAAAATGAAGCTATTTATGCTTTATGAAGAATATAAAAAGAATGCTTATAACTCATCACATGATCAAGACCAAGGCGAACAAAACGAGATTTCTCTCAACTTTTCTATTCCAAAGGATTCTGTCGGTAATTTAGATGTAAGTATAAATAATAAACATTTATGCCTTAAATGTTATATTTATTTCATTGTGAATTTTAATTTATCAATAGTAACTTTTTATTCTTTGTTAATTATATTTGCATGAAATGCATCAATATAGGTATGGATGGATTTGGCAGATGATGAAGAAGATGATATCTCAAGTTCCAAGTCTCAATTGGAAGTATACTTGGATATGCCAAAACTTGATTTTTCCACTAATAAAGATTTGGATGTCTTGAAATGGTGGAAAGATCATAGTTTTAGATTTCTCATTTTGGCTAATATGGCTTGTGATTTGATGAGTATACCCATAACTACTGTGGCTTCCAAATTAATCTTTAGTATTGGGGGACGTGTGGTAAACAAGTATAGGAGTCGTCTTCTTCCTAAGAAGATTCAAGCTCTCATTTGCACACGTAGTTAGCTAAACGGTTTTCATATCAAGTGGTAATTTATTTTCATTGAATAAATAAAATTTACAAGTGATAATATTAATAATTAATGTTATTGTAAAAATTTAATAATTTAAAATTTTATTTTATAGGTTGAGAAGATGATAAAGAAAACAAAAATGACGCGGTGGAAGAATCAAATGATTCTAATCATTTGAATGTTGAGATAAAATGACAAGTTTGAATGTTTGATGGTTTTTTTTCTTTTTTTTATTTTGTGTGTGGATTTTAATGGATTTTTTTAATGAATGTTTGTAGATTTTATGACTTTTAGACTTATCCACTACTCTTTATTTAGACCATAATTTTAATGGATATTATGTTTATTGTGGATTGTATTTATTGTATTTGTATTGGAAGTTTAATATTTGTAGCACTATTCTCACAATTTATGACTTGCTTTATATATATATATATATATATATATATATATATATATATATATATATATATAGTGCTAATGCTAATATGATTTATTAATATGCATATTTAATTATTTATGCTTTTGTGTAGCAACATATGTTACCTTTCTCATTAGGTTGGTTTCTTTTTGTGTTGTAAAAATGAGATTTTTCTTATGCAAATAAAACCTTTATGAGACAAAGCATTTGAGCTTCATGATTTTTTTCCTATGGAATCTCCGGCCATTGGTTTTGTATTAATTAATAATTACAAGTTCATATGATTTTTTTATATGATTTCGATTAATTCCCAATTCAAATCTCCTTCAACAAATTGAAGTTAGATATAATTAATTGAAAAAATTCAATTTAATTGATGAAGTGTGGGTTAGTTTTATTTCATTGTTTTAGTTTTTGAGCCTTAGGCCTTTTTTTTTAAATGTTGTAAGCCAATGAGTCGGTTCAGCCCGCATTGGGGTCGGACCGATCTACCATTTTACGACCCGTTTAAATGCGGGCTTAAACAGGCATAACCCGTTTATGCTCATACCCACATTGCCCTGCACCACCTTGTACCGCCCCGTTTGTTTTACACTCCTAAATAAAATATACTTATAATGGAGCAAAAAATAAATTAAAAAAATAAAAACTCTAATCTAAGGTGAATAAATGGGTTGGCCTAACTCAATCTGACCCTAATGAGCCAAGCGTATTAGGATTGGCCAAAAACACTATTTTCTTAAATGAACTACAAAATTAAGCGCAAGCCCGAATCTATGGGCTAAATAGGTCTATTCGACCTATATATTTAAAAAATAAAAATTTAAATCAATCATCTCATTTTTTAAGTAAATAATCTAAATAAAATTTTTAAATAAACATCAAAATAATAACATCAAATAAATTTATATCAAATTAATAACTATTCATTATCTAGCAATCATAATATAAATTACCTTACAAATTTATAAACTAAAAAACACAACAACAAGTCTCAACAATAATAAAAGGATTATTATTCAATATACGATTAGTAGAAATTTTAAACTCCACAAGAGGGATTATGATGGTGACACATATCTTTTAAAAATGTTAAAATAATAAAGTGGTATGTCACCATATTAACCTCAATTGAAAATCTAATAACTTTACTAACAATGTATTAGATAACAATCCATAATAAAAACTAAAAATGTAATAACAACGGTAATAGATTTCATGTCCTTCAATGTTATCAAGTCATCATTCCTCAACCACATTCAATCTATTTCCAAATTCGTCATTTATAACAAATAAAAAATAATATAAAAACTCATAAGAATTAGACTTATAAATATATTATCAAAAATAAGTTTTAAATAAAATTTAAAAAAATTAAAAGGGCTAAATGGGTCGGTCCAGTTAGACTCAACCCAAATCCATTAAATGTTAAGCTTATATGAGTTGAGCTAAAAAGCCTTATTCTTTAAATGGATTACAAAACTGAATCTGAAAACTTTATTAATTGAATCTAACTGGAGTCGGCCTAATAGGCCCTAGCCCATTTTGTCAACGCTAACATAGTGTCAAATAGTTCGTGTTGGACTGACACAACTCATTTAAATATTAATTTATATGTTAACGGATCGTGTTGTTCAAACACAACACATGGCCCATAGATAAGTCGTGTCGTACGATACTATTTTTTTTGCTGGATTGTGCCAAGCACGATCCATTAATTTTTTTTAGATTTTTTAAAAGTTTTTTTATTTATTACTTTAAATAACATACAAGATAAACAAAAATAAAATAAATTACAAATAATTTATGTGGGTTAACAAAATACTTATATTAATGGGAGAACATAATAGAATCTGGCTACTAAATAAAGATATTGAATTTTACAATCATAATATTTTTAAAATTATCCACATCCACATGGAAATATAATAGAATCTACTAAATAACTACTGAATTTGTCACATACTGAATTTACATATATACAGTACTAATTCACTAAATTCCACACATTTACGGTTGAGTTGTCTGTAGTGTCTTCATTTCACTCATATAAAATATAGATACAAGGCAAATTTATTTATTTACAATATGAAATATTTTTAATTTACATCTCATATATGTATTTTACATACATCGGTACTGTACAATAAAAGTTTGAATACATAAAGAAATAGATATACCTCAACGATAAAACAAATTCGCCTGAGGGATACTGCGTCAAAATCCTCCTGAGCGGAAGCAAAAGTCTACTGAAAATAATTTGGGAGGAGGGGAAAAATGGGATGAGCTAATGTCCAGTAAGAAACATATATAACAAAACTGATACCATGCATACTATATGCAGTATTGGAAAACATGCACTTAAAATTTATAAATAATGAATATAAAATATCTTTGGCAGGAATTCATAGGAAGGATATTATAGTCGGCTAGGTAACCGAATAGAGTATGGGAGGTACTTTGAAGTACCTGTCGTGTCCCGGTCCCTAGTTGCGACTATAGGGAGTTCAACAAAGTTAAATTAATAGTACGATTCAATGGGTATTTAACAAATAATTCTCAGATGATTTCATAATTTTAAACTCAATAAATCAATTCCAAAATACTCTGCAAACATATAAAAATTCCATTTCACAAAATTCATGTCAAACCACAATTTCAAATCATAAACATCATCAAAATCAATTCGTAGAGACTAGACATCACCCAATAGACTCATGCAATAGGACATATAGCCATAGTCAAAATAAAGTCCTTAGTGGTACGGATCAGGCACCATCTGGGACGTTGATGACGAGACAAGGTCAATCAGCCCACAAGTCAGTCATACGATCATACACTCATACTAGCATGTGTCCACAGGCAGCTATGGAACCAACAATCTCTAAAAACAATATAAAACATTTTATAGTTATTTACGGAGATAATTTCTAAAGGCTAAATCTTCAATTAGTCTTTAAAGGCATAATTTGAAAATATAGACAGTTCAAAGATAAAAATTTATAAAATATTCACAGCTCAATATTTAGTTCTAAAAATATTCTATTTATCTATAAACAAGTTATAATAACATGTCAATATCTTCACGAACGCAAAACTCGATAACATGAATTCTTAAATATTGTTTTTCAATATGATATGAAAATAATGAATTCCAATAAAGTAGATGGAATTACTTGATAAATCATTCACCACTAACACTAAAAAATATAAAAGGTTAATTGATGAGATTATTAAAATTTCGGCAGCATAACAGCTAGGTATCTCCTAACCCTCCTGCACAAAACATAGTAAAAATTCCACAACAGTAGTCCACAATTTCAAGAGATCATTCTTAGGATAAAACACGCATCATAGTACCCCTATGTTTATTATATATATCCCTTACTTGATAGTTTTTCACTTTGCTGTGAAATAGCACCAGTGTCCTACTCAGGTTTCTTAACTGCAAATTATCATACTAACATTGTCAATCCTCTACATTTTTATTATAAAAATATTTAATATCTTAAAATATAATACATTACCTATTGTAGCCTTATTTTCAGTCTAATTTCTATCGATACAAAAATTACAACTTTCTCTACATAAGTCTGTTTTCAGTTCTGATCGCACCTACGATCCCATAAAATTTTGTACATTATTGTGGGACCTAAATTACATTAAAATGACCACAAATTCCTCTTCCCCTTCACCATGGCCGAATGCTTCTTCTCTCTTCCACTAGTGTTTTCTTTCCTTTAAGCTTTCTTTTTATTACTAAATTAATTGTATCAATTTCCTACATTATTTCCACATCAATTATATACTAAATGACACAAAATTTCAGCCCTTGATGCCATGGTTGAACCTTACCTTCCATCCCTCCTTATGGATTTTCTTCCATTTAACTTAACTAAATTTAATTTTAAGCTTTTCATCATTCCTACCATTATTTTCTATTAATTCTACATTGAATTTACATCAAGCAACACCATGATCATGAATTCCCATGTTTGGTTGAAACTCTCACTTGCCCAATTTCTTGGTTTCAACGTGATTTAAGCTTGAATATGCATCTAAACATGCTAAGTACTAAGGATAGATCATGAAAACCATGAAAAATTCAATGCTTCCATACCTTTTCTCTTTGGCTGAAACCTTTAAGGGAATCCACACTCTTATTTTGGCTGATTTAGATGATGATTTTGATATAGGAAGATAGAGGAAGTTGAGAAGAGCAATTTTGGTGAAGAAGATTTTTGGTTTTGATGAAGTTTTATAGTTGAGTTTTATAAGCTTTCTCTCACCTTAAGCTCCAAAAATGGTGGTTTTTTGACAAAATCTGGTTGCTGCCAAAAATGAGGAAAAGATGGCAGAAAAATCTGGATAAATTCTGATTTTTATGGCAAAATTACCATTTTGCCCTTAATTATGAAATTTTTGGACTATTTTGCCCTTTCGATTTGACTTCGTTGAAAACTATCAGTCTAATCTCCAAAATATGTCTTTTAATCACTAATCACATCTACTTAACATGTTCTTATGGTCGGAGAAGCTTTCGTTGAGGTTTGACTGATCGTTTGCCCAAATTTATGAAAATACATGACTGTAAAATCCCGTAATTTTCTGTTTCTTCAGGTAATTTACTCTACCTATTGCCTTGGCATGGGACTCTCTCACATGAGAATTATTTTACATTTGACACTTGACCAGAAGTCAAATTTGTTTGACTGTTATTCACGAAAATTCCACCAGCATATGTCATTAATCGTCATTTTTAAATTGTTTTAAATTCTTCAAAAATAATATAAATAAATGAGTTTGGATTAGAATTTCTTACCATTACTTTATTTAGCTCCGAATATTGAATCTACCAGGTTTCACCTTCATCCGGACACTAGAAGTCCATGGGGCCCACCATGCTGTTAACTTTTATACTTGCAAAATACACAAGAATTGAACAGTGGTGAGAATTCTTATATGCGCTACAGTATTAGTGTCGTAACGGTTTCTCGCTCGGACGAATTTGAAAAACATTTTAAAAACAACAAAGGGAGTCGCCACCAATCTTTTTTGACTAGGTGTGATTGGTCACCTAAGATATTTATCCTTTTAACAAAATCTCAAAATTAATTAAGTTTCATTAAAAAGATAATTTTTTTTGGTCTGCGAAAACAAAGTTTGGGTTCGGGGGTACGGTTACGCGTGGGGAAGGATTAGCACCCCCACAACGCCCCGTAAAAAAACAGTACCATCCTAACCAACTGGTATCTTTTGATTTTAATAAGATAGTCTAGGCTTTTGATTATATGAAAAATTAGCTTATTTTGCTTGAAGAATTATTGTTATAAAGAGATTCATTATGAAAACCAACATGAACACCATTTATTAAAAAATTAAATCAAATATCCCAATCCTCTGGTAACATTTGAAATAATCCCTCTCACCTAGGGATCAGTCAAGAAATCACTACTTGTGAGTCTCATGACATCCCATCCTCGGTAGTGCTCACGCTATTTTATAATTGATCGTATATATATAGTATAGATAAAAATGTATGGTGCATATGAAACTTGAAAGAAATTTTATTTATTTTTGATTTTATTAATGAAACTCTTGATATTAAGAAATTTGGCTAAATATCCCAATACTCTGGTAACATTTAGCTAATTCCTCTCACCTAGGGATCAGTCAAGAAATCACTACTTGTGAGTCTCATGACATCCCATCCTCAGAAGAATTCCATTTATTATTTTCCTTTATTTATGCACATGATGCTAACGTATGATTTATGATGCATATGGAATTATGAAAAGAATTTTATATTATGGTCTTTATTAATGAAACTCTTAATATTGAAAAATTTAACTAAATATCCCAATACTCTGGTAACATTTAGCTAATTCTTCTCACCTAGGGATCAGTCAAGAAATCACTACTTGTGAGTCTCATGACATCTCATCCTCGGAAGAATTCCATTTTTATTTTCTTATTTTTATTATGTTTATTTGTTTACTTATTATTTTTTACTAATACATTAAAAATACCTAAACAAATGAATGGATAATTAAAACGAAAAAAGGAAATATACCCTCCTAGGGCGGGCGAACTCCTTGAACGAGAGAGCTCCTTGATTGGACGGGCAAGCTCCCTGATTCTGCTTCTTTTTTTTTTCACAGGAAGGCGATCTCCTTGAGCTGGCGAGCTCGTAGATGTTCTTTTTCCTTGGGCGGGCGAGCTCGTTGACGAGCGAGCAAACTTGCGGATTCTTCTCTCTTTCTTTGGCAGGCGAGCTTTCTGATTGGGCTAGCTCTTTGGGCGGGTGATCTCCCCACTGATCCTACTCTTTCCTCGGTCGGGCGAACACACGGACCTCTATTAGGTCCAATGGGAACAACACGCGGATCCTGCCCTTTTCTCAGTGGGCGAACGAACACGTGGACTGACAAGTGTGCTCGTGGGTTCGACCCCTTTTTGGCGGGCGAGCTTCTTGACTGGCTAACGAGCTCGCGGATCTCGTCTCTCTTTCCACGGGCGGGCGAGCGAGCGAACCGCGGATCTTAGTCGCATCTATTGGGAGCAACACTCGGATCTCACCCCTTTTTCCACAGGCGGGCGAACTTGCGCGGATTTCGGTTGGGTCAAGTCCACACGCGGGTCGCCTCCTTTACTCTTCTTTTTTCTTAGCTATAAAAAGGCAAACCCTTTTTCAAAACCCATTTTTCATCAGATTCCTCGCCACACACACACCAAAAACTAAAACTCAAAACCCTCTCAGCCTCTCTTTCGCCAGACTACTGCCGGCCACCATGCAACACCTTGTGACGGTCTCCGTTGGTTTTCCGGACAGCCCTAAAAACACTCCTCCCAACTTCTTCTTCTCAGATCTGGGATTTGTTTCCCCTGAAGACAACTCTAACCTCACTAATCTAGCCTTTCGAAAAACATCTCACCTTTCTTTTTCCCTATTTTTTGCTTGATATTTCTAGTTGGATCTGGTTCGGTTTTGGTTGTTGTTGTTTGGTTTGTGTTTGGCAGGTGGGGGTTTCAGATCTCGGCTTTGTGTTTAGGGGTTTCGGTGAAGTACTGAGTTTGGGGTTTCAGTGTAATGGGGTTCACAGATCTGGGTTAGGGGGTCTTGATGGTGGTGGTGATGATAGTGGTTTCGGTGTTGTGTGATGTTGGTGATGGTGATGACGACAAGGTGTCTCGGTGATGGTGTTTGGGGTTGGTAGTTGTCGATGATGCTTACGGTGGTGGTGTTTGGGATTGGTGGTTGTCGAAGGTTTGAGGTTGTGGTGCTTCTGTGAGAATGGTCTCCTCGTTCTCCCTGGAAGCCAGTCCCATTTCTTTGCTTGGGGGTCTCCTTAAAACGATTTTAGAGCCCTTCCCCTAGCCTTTCAGAATCAAAGAATCAGTAGGCTACTGTTGGATCAGGATTTACGGGATGGGGGGAGATGATTCGGGGTGAGGCTTGTGACAGGGGAGAGATCTGGTCGCCGGCGGCAGTATGGGTGGTAGATTTGGGTAGGTTTGAAGCATTAAATGAGATGGGAAATAAAAGAATAAAAATAAAAAATAAAAATGAAGATAAAAATAAAAATAAAAATAAAATAAAATAGAAGTAATAATTATAATAATAATAACAGATAATAATATCATAAACAATAACAACCCAAATAATAAAAATGAATACAAACATATTGTTGACACCTAATTTTGTCTCATTTTTGTTATTATTTTTCTTTATATATATATATATATATATTTGTATTTTTTTTATTATTTTATTTTTATTATTATTCGTTTTATTATTATTTTTAACATTATGTTTTTTTCTTTTTTTCTTTGATTATTATTATTACTATTTATATTATTATTATTATTATTATTATTATGATTATTATTATTAGTTTTATATTATTATTATTATTAGTTTTTATCTTTTTATTTTTATTTTCTTTGTTTCTGTCCAATCAGTCCATCACCCTATCCCCGCCAGTCCCCTACTTCCCATCCCATCGCCGGCTACCACCAGCGACTCCTGCCTACCCCGTCCCATCCCCGCCGGTTAGCTCCTGTCTACCTATCCCATCTATGCCCAGCTTACTCCCTCTAAAAGCCAGACTCATCTTCACCACCCAGGGCATCCCGAATCCTGCCTTTCATCATTCTAACCACCCTCAACCCCATCACCGTGAGCCCCGGCCAACCGAAACAACCCTCGGCCTTAGCCACTCACCCCAGCACTCTGACTCCCTCATCATCTTCACTCACCGAAAATCAAAATCATCCTCACCATCACTTCTACCTGAGACCATTCACAACCCCAGCACACACACACAACAGCCACTCGAAACACCCAGAAAACCCCACTTCAAGCTCACGGCAACCCTCACCAAACCACTATCAACCCTCTCAACCTCACCCAAAATCGCAAAGCCAACCGAGACACACCCAAAACACAAAAAAAAAGGAAACCAAACCAGATCTGGAAACTCAGACCTCGAGACCACCATTTTCAAACCTGTCAAAACAAAACAAAACCACAACAAACCAACAACCATCATCATCATATCAACAAGCATCATCAACAAAAAAAAAACAAAACAAAAAGGGAAGGAGGCCGAGAGTTTCGACCTCAGATCTGTTGGGTTGGGGACGTTTTCGAAGCAATCCGAGGCTAGAAACGAAAAGAGGAGGAGGAAAGCTCTCGAAAAGTCGGAAACTTTTTGACTTTTGGCCACCGGAGACGGCGGCTGGCGGCAGCCGGAGGCGACCCAGCGGCGGCCGGAAATCGCCCCAGGCCGGGAGAGCTTCGAGAGCTCTGATATTTTTTTGTGTGTGAAAGGAGAAAAATGAAAGAGTAAAAAAAAAAGAAGGTTTTTATAGCTAAAAAATTGGCTGACCCGCGCGGATCCGGTTCCGACCCGGGATCCGCGCGCCCGACCCGGCTCCACCATCGCTCGCGTACCGCTCCGCCAGATTCGACCCTCGACCCGCTCACCCGATCCGACCCGTTCCCTGATCCAGCCCGACCCGCGCCTGATTGGGTCTAGGAGGCTTTTGAGAATTGGGCCCAAACCAGCTTCAAGCCCATTCCGGTTTGGGCTTCACTTTGGGTATAATTTCTTTTGGCCTTTTCCTTGTTTTTTCTTTATTATTATTATTATTATTATTATTATTATTATTATTACATGTTATAAAATAAAGGTTTTTTTGAAAAATGTTCTTTTACTTGTATTTTTACTAATTATTATTGGTTTGAAAATATATAAAATAAAAAAAAAGCAATAAAAAAAATAATAAAAATAAGTAATTTAAATAAATAATTTAAATAAAGTTCCGATGATGGGATGTCATGAGACTCACAAGTAGTGATTTCTTGACTGATCCCTAGGTGAGAAGAGTCGTACTAAATGTTACCAGAGTATTGGGATATTTAGTATGATTTTTCAATAATTTATTTTTTATTAAAAAATAAATAAGTTTTAAAAAGAAAATAGAAAAAGGAAATAAATAATAAAATTTAAATTTAAGTAAACAAATTTCCGATGATGGGATGTCATGAGACTCACAAGTAGTGATTTCTTGACTGATCCCTAGGTGAGAAGAGTCGTACTAAATGTTACCAGAGTATTGGGATATTTAGTATGATTTTTCAATAATTTATTTTTTATTAAAAAAATAAATAAGTTTTAAAAGAAAATAAAAAAAAGAATTCAATAATAAAATTTAAATTTAAATGAAATTCTTCCGAAGATGGGATGTCATGAGACTCACAAGTAGTGATTTCTTGACTGATCCCTAGGTGAGAGGAATTAGCCAAATGTTACCAGAGGATTGGGATATTTAGCCAAATTTCTTAATATCAAGAGTTTCATTAATAAAACCAAAATAAATAAAAAATGATTTTGAATAAAATTGATTGCAATAAAATACAAATTATTTTTAAATATTAAATTCAAGACCATTTTATGAAAACCAAAGGATAACACATGATTATTATGGTACCGTTTTTTAACGGGCGTCGTGGGGGTGCTAATCCTTCCCCACGCGTAACCGTACCCCCGAATCCAATTTTTGTTTCGCAGACCAAAAGATTATCTTTTTAATAAAACTTAATTAATTTTGAGATTTTGTTGAAAAGATAAACGTTTTCAGGTGGCCAATCACACCTAATAAAAAAGATTGGTGGCGACTCCATTTTTGTTTTTAAACACTTTTTTTCGAAAATCGTCGAGCGCGAAGCCGTTACGACAGCTTGGCGACTCCACTGGGGATGCTTTTTGAGGGTCAAGCCATTCATTAATCATGTGTTATCCAAAGTTTTAATTTAATAGTCTTGAATGATATTTAAACTTAATTCACTTGGATTTTGAAAATAATGTTGTTTGCATTTTGCTTTCTTATGTTATTTATTTTATGTTTTATACTTGTACATACTTGTTGTTAATAAGTTGTTGAGGCATTTAGGATAGAGAAAATAATTTAATTTGAGTCTGACGTGTTCCCTCATACACACACTTGCACTTGCATTTGCATAACATGAGCTCTATACCCGGGTTCAGTCCTTCTTAGGAGGGAGTAGAGTACCTTTGCTCTCGTGAGGTAATCACCTCCGCAATGGCAATCGAAATACTCCCACTCAAATTAAATCTTACTAGTCCAGTTGGATGACAGTAAGGTATAATTTGGGAACCTTTTGACCTTTTAGAGACCTAAACCAGCATGTAAAAGGCCCTAAGAAGCCGATCCTAGCTAGAGACATGTCTGATTTTTGTAGAGATTATCCCGAAATTAGGACACGAGGGAAGTTTTACTACCTTTTTTCATATCATAACTCTATTGATTTTTCAAATTCATGCTCTCATAAAATCAAAAGATATTTGTCTTCAAATAAAATTTCACAATTTTACAATTTTGAAGGATGAAACAAAGATTTATTCGATTTTTCTTCTTTGTCTAAAAAAAAACATGAAAAGAATTCATTCATTGAACTTAAGTAAGAGAAAATTTTGATTCTTTTATTCTTAAATTTTAGCATAGCATACCTCATTACATTAATGCATTCACATCATATAATAAGGAGGGCATTTGTCTTGTTAGGTTAAAGGAGGCCAAAAAAAAAAACATGGGAGATCAATTAGAAGCTAGACTTACTGCTTTGGAGAATAATCAAGAGGAGTTTGGACATGATATACGAGAGATAAAAGGAAAGCTAGCTAAGATAATGAAGATGCTTGAAAGCTTTGGAAAGAATAAAGTGGTCCATCCTCAAGGGTCATCGTCACTTCCAAGACAACTACATGTTGAATCATCAGCAAATGGAGACCAATCGACTTTGCATGAAATGGCCTGCCAGGGACACTCCGATGCTTTCAACTGTCCAGACGATGATCCCGTGGTAGAAAAGGCTATGAAAAGGGTAGAAAAAGTAATGGATGAACTTAAGGGCCTTACAACTAAAGCAGAACCTTATGGCCTCAAACAATCCATACCAAGTAGGCCATTACAAAACCCTAACCTTCATCCTAATTCTTTTCAACCACCTATCCAAGCACTCCAAACAGGACCTCCTACTTTTGTTCGACCTCCACGAGTTGGTCCACGGCCAAACTTTTATCCTCGACCTACTTTTCAACCACATGTTCAAGCTTTTGGAACAGGATCTCCTAGTCTCGTCCAACCTCTATATACCTGTTCGTCTGTGAACCCATATGCTCATGCCAATTCTATTCGACCGCCTTTTCAGCAAATCCCTAACACCCTAGCTTTTGCGCCACCAGCTGCTCAAGTTAAAACTCAAGCTATTGGCCAAAAACAATCCAAGAAAACGAAGCGCACGCAGCTTGACCCTTTACTCATAACATATGGCAAACTTTTTTCCTATCTACTTGAAAGGCACCTTATCGCCCCTGTATTCTTAAAACCCTTGGAGCCTCCGTACCCAATATGGTACAACGCGAATGCAAAATGTGAGTACCACGCAGGAAATATTGGGCATTCCATCGAAGATTGTAAGGCTTTCAAGTATAAGGTGAAGGGATTGAGTGACACAAAAGTGCTCGATATAGGGGAAATGGTCAGCCAGGAATTTGCAATGCTTGATTAGAGTTTAGAGGATGAAAAAGCAGCTGTTGTTGTGAAATTTCTTTTTGAAAGACTTTGAATGTAAGGGGCATTAGAATAGTAGAGAGTCTAGTAAGGAACTTTTTTAATCTTGTAACAATTCCTTTATGAACACAATTCCTTTATGAATATGAATGTTACAAGGTTTTATTTAAGTTTGCATCCACTTCATTCATATGTGCATAATATGATTTTGATCAAACCAAATAAATGGTCAAACAATAATTTTCAGTTGGTGTACAATTTGTGACACTATGAAATAATAAGAAGGTTGAAATTTTTCAGGTTCACAATTCAATACAGTAAAAGCTTCATATATGCATGGCAAGCATGACATTTAATTCAGGGTTATGTTGGGTTAGGTTAGGTGTCAAGTAGCTTGATCATTGAAAAGCTCCAGAGACAGTTTTGGGACATGGAAGAGATAGAAATTAGTCGAATGGAAAGGATGGAAAAAGCTCAACAAGAGATGAGAGAGCAATTGTCACAGATGACAGGTTTGTGGGAGAAGCTGAATAATGGAAAAATGGGAGAACTAGCTACCCAAGATGGGCATCGGTTCCGAAATACTGAGGGTTCTTTTTGTCCAATTAACATTGGCTCACGAGAAACCCAATCATCTCAAGAGCCACAAGCAATGCCCACCGAGGGTTATGTGTGCCCTAATATGTCGTCTGCAGTCGACCCTAGTCAATTTCAAGGGCACACAACTCCCACCATGGACCCCCTCGAACCAATTCATGTTGCTAATTTGGACAGTCATAAAGAGCAAGGGATGCCACAAGTGGAAGGAGGCTCAAGTTCTCGGCAAAAGATAGAGCTTATAGAAGAAAGGCTTCGAATTGTTGAAGGAATGAATTTTCATGGATCTTTAGATGCTGCCGGATTATGCTTAGTGCCTAGTGTGGTCATTCCTTCAAGGTTTAAAGCTCCAAAATTTGAGAAATATGATGGGACCACTTGTCCAAAGGCCCATATCACTATGTACTGTAGAAAGATGGCAGCGCATGTGCATGATGACAAGCTGTTGATCCATGTTTTCCAAGACAGCCTTAAAGGATCTGCTGCTAGGTGGTATACACAACTGGGCAGGGGCGATATTCATTCATGGGAAGATTTGGCAAGGGCATTTGTTGCCCAATATAAGCATATTGTGGATTCGGCCCCAGATCGTTTATTTTTACAAACCATGGAGAAGAAAGCTACTAAAGGCTTTAGAGAATATGCCCAGAAATGGAAGAATGTTGCCACTCAGGTCCAGCCTCCCCTCACAGAAAAAGAGATTGCAACTCTGTTTCTTAGTACCCTTCAGGCACCGTATTATGATAGGATGATTGGGAATGTTACTAAGAATTTTGCCGACATGGTAGCCTCTGGAGAGATGATCGAGAATGCAATTAAGAGGGGCAAGATCAAGATAGACGACATGGCTGATAATAGACTTGAAAGAACGGAAGAAGAAGTGCAAGCTGCGACATTTGAGGGACAAATTCCCATAAATTCCATTCCATATAATCCCTATTTGTCTCACCCATCATGCCGTCCAACTTTGAGCAGGGTCCCCTATGTTCCTTATCTTTATTCACCAATCCCGCAACCAGAATTCCAAGCAAACCCTTACCTTTCAACGGTTGCTCGTGCGCCTATCTTCATGCCTAAGCCAGTAGCTCAACCTCCCCGACCATCAATAAACAACCGAAAAAGATCGAGAAGCAACCAAGGAAAAATTCCGATTCCAATCTCCGATCTTTTGCCCTTTTTGATAAAAAACCAATACTTGGCCCCTATACCTTTGAGAACAGCACCGAACCCATTGGCCAAGAGCTATGACCCGAACAGCAAATGTGACTATCACATGGGGGCAATTGGGCATGCAACGGAAAAATGCAGACAGTTGAAGGAAAGGATTGAAGAGCTCATCAATGGTGAAATCTTGACTCAAGAACTCATGGAACAGTGGAAGTCCACTTTGGTGTAGAGTTATGGCATTTTGGGCAGACCAATCTGGAGGGAAAGAAAAAGAGATTGAGAGATTTTGAAGACTGTACGTTGTTGGAAAATGCTTGTCATTTCTATTGGCCTAGGTGACAATTGTATGAGCACAACTTTTTGCATGAATTATTTTTCCAGTGGCATATGACAAGAATGTTTCTTTTCTTCACAACAATGATATATGGTTCCAAGAAAATTGGTGATTACTGTCAAAGATGAATGTATTGAATCATTCTTGGATCACATCTCAATAAAATCTAAGTCAGTCGAGAGCCAAAAAGCTAAATTGGGGCATAAATTTTTGAAAGTTCGACTTTGTTTTCACTTTGACCATGATAGGGCTTTATTGTTAATGATTTTCAAGAAATAACCGATTTACAAAACTTTTTGAGAATTTTTTTTGGAAATCAATGACAGTCTCAAAGATTCTGGATAATGGCAGTCAAATATGTGGCAAGATCATTTTGAAACACCTTTCCACCTAGATTCTTGTACAAATTCCAAATTCTTCAATCCTGTATTCCCGAAATGCCTTTTTGCCCATGTTTTGGGGCAAAAAAAAAAAAAGAGAGAGAGCCAAAGTTGGGGATTTTTCACTGTTATCCATCTGTATAATACCTTGAGTCGCTCTTTCCTTAAATGAATTTTTGGTGTGAGGTCAAGCTCTGTCATATTAAAGTGTTGCATTACAAAAAAAACAAAAAAACAAAAAAAAAAGAAAGAAGAAAAAAATGAAATTGATTGTGACATCATGCAAACATGATATTCAGAGGATTTCAAATGCCAGAAGAAAAACTTGTCCTAAGAATTGCTTTTCAATGGAAGCATCTTAATTTGAGATGATGAATGGCCGTCTTTCACATCCCATTCACAAATATAAACATTATCCTGTTGCTGCCCCTTTTGAGCCTTATAATTTCTTTCATAATAAACCTCCTCCAAGGATCACCCTCCACACTGGGGGGCATGTGCAGAAAGTATCTTTTCGAAGAAAACAAATGATTAAGCTTTTGTTTTTGATCAAATAAGATTTACTATGTGGGATAATTTGGGGGCAAATTAGATTTGAAAATTTGGACATGAATCAATGAAAAATGAAAAAATCATGAAAAAAGAAAGAGAAAAAAAAAACAAAACAAAAAAAAAAGAAAGAGGAAGAGATACATGGAAAAGTATAAAGAGAAAGATGCTTCGAAGAAGGAAATTGATAGACATCCATATCAGAAGAAATGATCCTTGGATTGATCACCTTCAAACACATTTTGGGCATGTTTATCTATTCTTTCAGAACCCTGAACCATGGCCTACATTACGTACTTAAAAGTCCGTTTTGATCAAGTAAGGATGTTTGTATCGAAGAGCTCTTCTTTGGAAGATTCTCCCAATTTTTTGGCTTGAATGAAATTTGAATTCTTGAACGCATGGTAGAACAATCAATCATTTCAAAAAAAAAAAAGAAAGAAGAAAAAAGAAAAGAAAACAAAAGAAAGAATGAGGCTCTAGGGTGAAAACCCGAAAAGGGCAGTCTAGAGCGAACAATGAACTTTTCATGCAACCAAGTCAAGCAGTGACATGAATTGAAAATGTGGAAAAAGAATTAACAAGCCTTGAGAAATCCTCGAGATATCCAAAGATTTTGATGTCACTTGATTAACCGACATTTGTTGAAAAAGTTTGAACCTTTCTTCTTGTACATACCCTTCCTAAAATAGAAAAGCCTTCAGTCATTCATGCCTGATCTTGGCATTTGTAGGACGTCATTATTTGAGAATTTAAGAGATTGTCAAACCAAATTGAAAATATTTTGTTTCTTTTCTCATTCAAAATTTTGTTCAAAAAAGAAGGGAAGAAAAACGATGGTATTTTAAGAAAACCATTTTGAGCCAAGAAAGAAACCATTGTTTTTGGATAAGGGGCAAAGTATTCCCCAAACAAAACACCTGGTGCATCAAACTTTTAATTGTCCAGTTGAAGAGATCCGAGTAGGATTTATTTCACTCATCTTGAAAAGTAATCACTAATATTTTGAAAGAATGAAATATCACTTGTGAAATTTAGATTCAATTCCCTCCTGGAAAATAGTTATGAGAAAATGTTCAGTGCTTTTCGTCAAAAGGCTATGATGAGCACAAGAAATCTGCAGAAATAAGAAACAGAAAGGAGCTTTCATGATCATGTTGGGGGCAAAGGAGACAAAAAAGGCAAATGATGTGCCTCTTGGGCAAGATAGGGAAGAGTTTTGAAGTCATAGAATGTACAGGATTGAGTGTCATGCATACATGCATACATACACAATATCATACAGCATCAACATTGAAAGTTTTTGTGTAAAATTTTGAGATTAAAACATGTTTCTCAAGCTGAAGACTTAACATCATTTAATCTAGATTTCAAAGGTTATGCAACCTTTTCCAAGATTAAAAAAAAAAAAGAGAAGGAGAAGAGAAAAGAGAAGAGAAAAAAAAAAGAAGAGAAAAGAAAAGAGAAGGAAAGAAGAGAGAAGAAAAAGAGAAGAAAAGAAAGAAAAGAGAAGAAAGAAGTAGAGAGAGAAAAGAGAAGAAAAAAAAAGAGAGAAAAAAAAAAGAGAGGCAAGTTTGCTCATGATAAAGAAAATTTCAAATCTAGTTTTACCAGTGCAATGTTTAATCAAGATTAAAGTTTGATTTTCAGAAGATAAGCAAATTCTAAGTCCTCCGGGCACAAATCATAAGTCCTCCAGAAAAAAATTTTAAAGTGTCAATGCCTCTGCTGCAAGAGGAGCACTTTTCAGAAAAGGAATCTAAGTCCTCCGGGCACAAATCATAAGTCCTCCGGGCACCAATTCTAAGTCCTCCGGGCAAAATTTGAAAGTGTCAATGCCTCTGCTGCAAGAGGAGCACTTTTCAGAAAAGGAATTCTAAGTCCTCCGGGCACAAATCATAAGTCCTCCGGGCACCAATTCTAAGTCCTCCGGGCAAAATTTGAAAGTGTCAATGCCTCTGCTGCAAGAGGAGCACTTTTCAGAAAAGGAATCATAAGTCCTCCGGGCACCAATTCTAAGTCCTCCGGGCAAAATTTGAAAGTGTCAATGCCTCTGCTGCAAGAGGAGCACTTTTCAGAAAAGGAATCTAAGTCCTCCGGGCACAAATCATAAGTCCTCCGGGCACCAATTCTAAGTCCTCCGGGCAAAATTTGAAAGTGTCAATGCCTCTGCTGCAAGAGGAGCACTTTTCAGAAAAGGAATCATAAGTCCTCCGGGCACCAATTCTAAGTCCTCCGGGCAAAATTTGAAAGTGTCAATGCCTCTGCTGCAAGAGGAGCACTTTTCAGAAAAGGAATTTAAGTCCTCCGGGCACAAATCATAAGTCCTCCGGGCACCAATTCTAAGTCCTCCGGGCAAAATTTGAAAGTGTCAATGCCTCTGCTGCAAGAGGAGCACTTTTCAGAAAAGGAATCATAAGTCCTCCGGGCACCAATTCTAAGTCCTCCGGGCAAAATTTGAAAGTGTCAATGCCTCTGCTGCAAGAGGAGCACTTTTCAGAAAAGGAATTTAAGTCCTCCGGGCACAAATCATAAGTCCTCCGGGCACCAATTCTAAGTCCTCCGGGCAAAATTTGAAAGTGTCAATGCCTCTGCTGCAAGAGGAGCACTTTTCAGAAAAGGAATTCTAAGTCCTCCGGGCACAAATCATAAGTCCTCCGGGCACCAATTCTAAGTCTTCCGGGCAAAATTTGAAAGTGTCAATGCCTCTGCTGCAAGAGGAGCACTTTTCAGAAAAGGAATCTAAGTCCTCCGGGCACAAATCATAAGTCCTCCGGGCACCAATTCTAAGTCCTCCGGGCAAAATTTGAAAGTGTCAATGCCTCTGCTGCAAGAGGAGCACTTTTCAGAAAAGGAATTTAAGTCCTCCGGGCACAAATCATAAGTCCTCCGGGCAAAAATTTGAAAGTGTCAATGCCTCTGCTGCAAGAGGAGCACTTTTCAGAAAAGGAATTTAAGTCCTCCGGGCACAAACCTCAAGTCCTCCGGGCACAAATCTCAAGCAAAATCTCAAGTCCTTCGGGCAAAATTTTAAAGTTTCATTGCCTCTGCTGCAAGAGGAGCACTTTTCAGAAAAGGAATTTAAGTCCTCCGGGCACAAACCTCAAGTCCTCCGGGCACAAACCTCAAGTCCTCCGGGCACAAATCTCAAGCAAAATCTCAAATCCTCCGGGCAAAATTTTAAAGTTTCATCGTCTCTGCTGCAAGAGGAGCACATTTCAGAAAAATTTTTTAAAGTCTCATCGCCTCTGCTGCAAGAGGAGCACACTTCAAAAAAAAAAAAATTTTTTAAAGTCTGATTGCCTCTGCTGCAAGAGGAGCACAAAAAAAAAACAACAAAAACAAAACAAATTTAACTTTTAAGTTTCATTGCCTCTGCTGCAAGAGGAGCTTTCTCGAAAAAGGAAAAAACAAAAAAACAAAAACAAAGCAGAAAGAAATTTAAAGTTTCATCGCCTCTGTTGCAAGAGGAGCGCATTTCAACAAAAAAAAAAGAAAAAAAAACTTTAAAGTTTCGTTGCCTCTGCTGCAAGAGGAGTTCATACAAAAAAGAAAAAAAAAAGAAAAAAAGAAAGAAGAAAAGAAAAAAGAAAAAGAAATACAAAAAAGAAGAAAAGAAAGAAAGAAAGTAAAAAAAAGAAGAAAGAGATTAGGTTATAAGCCGAACAAAATTAGTGTGTCTATTATCTTTGCTCTATTCCTGATCCTCAGCAATGAGCAAAGAGGGGCAGCTGTTGACACCTAATTTTGTCTCATTTTTGTTATTATTTTTCTTTATATATATATATATATTTGTATTTTTTTTATTATTTTATTTTTATTATTATTCGTTTTATTATTATTTTTAACATTATGTTTTTTTCTTTTTTTCTTTGATTATTATTATTACTATTTATATTATTATTATTATTATTATGATTATTATTATTAGTTTTATATTATTATTATTATTAGTTTTTATCTTTTTATTTTTATTTTCTTTGTTTCTGTCCAATCAGTCCATCACCCTATCCCCGCCAGTCCCCTACTTCCCATCCCATCGCCGGCTACCACCAGCGACTCCTGCCTACCCCGTCCCATCCCCGCCGGTTAGCTCCTGTCTACCTATCCCATCTATGCCCAGCTTACTCCCTCTAAAAGCCAGACTCATCTTCACCACCCAGGGCATCCCGAATCCTGCCTTTATCCCGAATCCTGCCTTTCATCATTCTAACCACCCTCAACCCCATCACCGTGAGCCCCGGCCAACCGAAACAACCCTCGGCCTTAGCCACTCACCCCAGCACTCTGACTCCCTCATCATCTTCACTCACCGAAAATCAAAATCATCCTCACCATCACTTCTACCTGAGACCATTCACAACCCCAGCACACACACACAACAGCCACTCGAAACACCCAGAAAACCCCACTTCAAGCTCACGGCAACCCTCACCAAACCACTATCAACCCTCTCAACCTCACCCAAAATCGCAAAGCCAACCGAGACACACCCAAAACACAAAAAAAAAAGGAAACCAAACCAGATCTGGAAACTCAGACCTCGAGACCACCATTTTCAAACCTGTCAAAACAAAACAAAACCACAACAAACCAACAACCATCATCATCATATCAACAAGCATCATCAACAAAAAAAAAACAAAACAAAAAGGGGAGGAGGCCGAGAGTTTCGACCTCAGATCTGTTGGGTTGGGGACGTTTTCGAAGCAATCCGAGGCTAGAAACGAAAAGAGGAGGAGGAAAGCTCTCGAAAAGTCGGAAACTTTTTGACTTTTGGCCACCGGAGACGGCGGCTGGCGGCAGCCGGAGGCGACCCAGCGGCGGCCGGAAATCGCCCCAGGCCGGGAGAGCTTCGAGAGCTCTGATATTTTTTTGTGTGTGAAAGGAGAAAAATGAAAGAGTAAAAAAAAAAGAAGGTTTTTATAGCTAAAAAATTGGCTGACCCGCGCGGATCCGGTTCCGACCCGGGATCCGCGCGCCCGACCCGGCTCCACCATCGCTCGCGTACCGCTCCGCCAGATTCGACCCTCGACCCGCTCACCCGATCCGACCCGTTCCCTGATCCAGCCCGACCCGCGCCTGATTGGGTCTAGGAGGCTTTTGAGAATTGGGCCCAAACCAGCTTCAAGCCCATTCCGGTTTGGGCTTCACTTTGGGTATAATTTCTTTTGGCCTTTTCCTTGTTTTTTCTTTATTATTATTATTATTATTATTATTATTATTATTATTACATGTTATAAAATAAAGGTTTTTTTGAAAAATGTTCTTTTACTTGTATTTTTACTAATTATTATTGGTTTGAAAATATATAAAATAAAAAAAAAGCAATAAAAAAAATAATAAAAATAAGTAATTTAAATAAATAATTTAAATAAAGTTCCGATGATGGGATGTCATGAGACTCACAAGTAGTGATTTCTTGACTGATCCCTAGGTGAGAAGAGTCGTACTAAATGTTACCAGAGTATTGGGATATTTAGTATGATTTTTCAATAATTTATTTTTTATTAAAAAATAAATAAGTTTTAAAAAGAAAATAGAAAAAGGAAATAAATAATAAAATTTAAATTTAAGTAAACAAATTTCCGATGATGGGATGTCATGAGACTCACAAGTAGTGATTTCTTGACTGATCCCTAGGTGAGAAGAGTCGTACTAAATGTTACCAGAGTATTGGGATATTTAGTATGATTTTTCAATAATTTATTTTTTATTAAAAAAATAAATAAGTTTTAAAAGAAAATAAAAAAAAGAATTCAATAATAAAATTTAAATTTAAATGAAATTCTTCCGAAGATGGGATGTCATGAGACTCACAAGTAGTGATTTCTTGACTGATCCCTAGGTGAGAGGAATTAGCCAAATGTTACCAGAGGATTGGGATATTTAGCCAAATTTCTTAATATCAAGAGTTTCATTAATAAAACCAAAATAAATAAAAAATGATTTTGAATAAAATTGATTGCAATAAAATACAAATTATTTTTAAATATTAAATTCAAGACCATTTTATGAAAACCAAAGGATAACACATGATTATTATGGTACCGTTTTTTAACGGGCGTCGTGGGGGTGCTAATCCTTCCCTACGCGTAACCGTACCCCCGAATCCAATTTTTGTTTCGCAGACCAAAAGATTATCTTTTTAATAAAACTTAATTAATTTTGAGATTTTGTTGAAAAGATAAACGTTTTCAGGTGGCCAATCACACCTAATAAAAAAGATTGGTGGCGACTCCATTTTTGTTTTTAAACACTTTTTTTCGAAAATCGTCGAGCGCGAAGCCGTTACGACACATATATATATATATATATATATATATATATAGATAGATATAAAGACAAAATTAGGTGTCTACAATTAGAATATGTGGTTCTCACAAAATTGGTATCTATCTTGGAATCTTAGGTCATGTTTGGTGCATAGGATGAGAATAAAATAGGATAATATAAGATTATGGATATGATAAGATTAGATTATATCATCATATCTTATGTTTGGTATGTATAATGATTAAGAATAGGATAAGATGATTTTTTATGTCTTTCACCATATTTGATATGTGTAAAATTAAAGGTAGTATAAAATAATTTTTTTAGTACTGTTTTTTAAAATACCATAATTTAAATTTATAAATTTTTTGTTATAAATATAAATATAAATAAAAATTTAAAATTTAAATATAATATTATTATTAATAGTCAAATTTATTAGATGATTTTTTAATAAAAAATTATTTTTAAAAATTTATATTACATTTTCAAAAAAATTATTTTATTAAAAAATAATTTTTTTAAAAAAATTCTCTGTACTTTTTCACTTTTTTTCTTTTTTATTTCTTTTATAGGATTTAAATTTAAATTTAAAATATTTATTTGTTGTAAATTAAATATATTTATTTTTAGAAAATTTAGTTTTTCTAGGAAATAAGTTAATTTTTTTAATTACATTAATTTTTTCAAATGACAATTCTTAAATTTTTTTTTATTTTTATGGTTTCTTTATCTTCTTTCCTTTTTTTTGTCAATTAGAAGAAAATATTAAAAAAAAAAAAAGAAAAAATACGAGTTAAATTTAATAATTTAAATTTTATAAATTAAAAAAATATATAATTTTTAATAATTTTAGGGTTAGTAGTTATTTTTATTCTTTTTACAGTAAAATAGAAAAAAATTAAGAAAGAAAAAATAAAAATTTAAACTTAAGAAAAAACTAGTTAAAAAAATATATTTTATAATAATTTTTATGTTTGAGAATTTATTTTCTAAAAAATGATTTAAATATTTTAATTATTTCCAAAAAATAATTTTAAAAAAATTTGTTCAAGAAAATATTATTTTATCAAAATTATAGATTTTCTTGAATAAAAACAAGAAAAAAAAGAAACAAAAAGAAGGGAAAAATTGAAAAGAAGGGAAAAATTTAGATTAATTAATTAATTAAACAAATATCCTTATTATTTTATTAAATATTTAATTTAATTTTTAAATACAAATTTTAAGAATGAAATGAATAAAATATGAGAATTTTTTTAATCCTATGAGATTAGAAATAATCCTTACCTTTTGAAGAGGATTAAATCATCTTATAATAGGAGAATGACTAATCCTCCTTACAATTCAATCCTTCCTTTAATACGTACATCAAACATAAAATAGGATGATTATCATCTTATCCTATCTATCATCCTATGCACCAAACATGACCTTAATTTATTTTTGCTAATCACTAGTTTATTTCAAAATTTTTGGATCCTACTAAAGACTACAACTAAATCAAGTGGTAATTTTTTATCTTAATAATTTATGTTTTTTGAATTTTTATTAGTAGTGTACTTATAAAAAGTTTGCGCATGTGTGTGTGTATATATATATATATATATATATGAATTATTACCCAATAAACTGTTAGTAAAGTTTTTTAAATTTTAAACAAGTGGAGTTAATATGGTGATGCATACTTCACTTTATTTATTTTTATTTTTTTAAATATTCCAAAAAGATTATGTGCCACTATCTTAACT
The DNA here is from genome assembly GCA_032173925.1 of Heritiera fomes. Taxonomy (NCBI): domain Eukaryota; kingdom Viridiplantae; phylum Streptophyta; class Magnoliopsida; order Malvales; family Malvaceae; genus Heritiera; species Heritiera fomes. Next base: position 28,045,604 of record JAPDPM010000012.1, read on the forward strand.
CTATGTGCGGAATCTAAAAACTACACTAATAGTATATTAGGTAATATTATATATAAATATATATATATATATATATAAAGCGGCATATAATACATTTTGTATTTAAAATCAAAAAATTATAAATTTATGTACCAATAATTTAAACATTTCATAATTAGATTTATTTAATATAATATTATTTTTATAAATTACCAATAATATTCCAAAAGTAAATATACTTTCATCATAAAATAAAAAAAACAACATGATACTTCACATTGTTCAAAAAAAAAAGGAGATTTGTATTCTTTGTGTTATTATTTTAGATTTAAGTATTTTATTTTAAGAATTATTCTACAATATATTATTAACGAAGTTTTTAGACTTCACAAGTGAATTAAGATAATGATATACATTTTTAAATATTAAAAATAAAAAATAAATAAAGGGAATTAAATTCTACAATGTAGTAGATAATAATAGTTCATGGTTTAATTACTAAATATTAGTACAGTTGGCAGCTTAGAACCAATCCCCTCGGTCTCTCTCTGTATAACAGATTCCGTTGATCAAACGGCCGCGTATCACCGCCCATGACTCTGATGACTCCTCCACCGTTAGATGGCTTTAAAAAATTCTCGTTCGTGTTCCCTCTCTTCCGGAAAAGTAACAAACCATCCGAGTTTGTAATTTTTAACGCGTTTTTTATCGCAAGCCAAACCCATTGTTTTGCCTCTCTAGCTCTTCTCTCCTTCTGCTTTCCTTGTTACTCCACAACCAAAGCATCTCATTTGTTGTCAAAGCCCATCTCTTAGGCTTGTATGCGGCTATAATCTATGAGAGAAACCACAGGCTAGAAGGGTTAGAAAGCATCGAAACTCTGATAAAAGATGCTGCAGCTTGAGTAATGCTAACTGTTGTTGATATCGGGTAGAAGAAGCTCCATTTATAGAGAAGTCACCAGGTTGATTCATTTGCTGTAAATTTAATATCAAACTGCTGGTTTTGGTTAATCTGCATGAATGACGTTTTCTTTCATACTGCTCAATATTCCAATCCAACATCTCAACACACAAGCCAAACGTTAGGGCTTTTTATTTTCTATCTCTAAACTCCAAACTCCAAAACCCATTTCAATAGTTTACTACATTTCTCTTACCATTCCCCAATAGTTTGGGGGGAAAATAATATATTAATACACAGAAATATTTATTTCTTAAATGAATGGTCCTGTCCTGTTATATCCGCGGTCAAGCTGACGTCGGATTCGGACAGATCCGACCAAAAAGAGCAAGGAAAAAAAATAAATTTTATATTTTAATTATTTTATTTTTGTTTTTAATTTTTAATTAATATTATATTTTTAAAATTATAATACACATATTTCAAATTATAATTTTGTTTTTCGAGTTTTTTATATTTTAAAGAAAAATATTATAATTTTAAATTTTATTATTTTATTTTTACATATTATATATATTTTAAATTATAAATGTGTTTTTTTTTCTTTTTTTTTTCTCTCATTTTTTTCTCCTCCCCTCCCGACTCCCCCAATTCCTCTCCCATTATGGCTGGATCTAATTGGATGGTCAAGCCAAGGTCAGATCCAACCTCGTCTGGTCCAATCGGACCATAACGGGGGAGGGGTGAAAAAATTGGGAAAAGAGGAAAAGATGAGGAAACAAAAAATAATTTTATTTTTTAATTATTTATTTTCCCAAAAATTAATTTTTAAATTATATTTTTGTTTTTATTTTTAATTATAATTTGCAAAATAATATTTTTTTTATATATTTTAAATTATAATATGTATTTTTAATTATAATTTTATTTTTATAATTTAAAGAATAATAATGTTATAATTTTTGCTTTTTAATTATTTTATTTTTTACATAAAATATGGTTTAAATTATAATTTTTATTTTTTGAAATTATAATTTTATTTTTTATTTTTATAATTTAAAAATATAAAAATATTATTATACTTTTTAAAAAAATTTTATTGTTTTATTTTTACATGAAGTATATATTTTTTAAAATACAATTTTCTACCTTTAATTTTATTTTGTACTTTTTTATTTTTTTCTCCTCCCCTCTCGATTAGGGATGTAAAACGGGTGGGGCGAAACAGGCGCGAGGCGGGCCGCACGGATACAGGCTCATTTAGGCGGGTTTTTAAACAAGTCAATTTTTACATGTTCGGTCCGTTTTTAATGCGGATCGGGCTGGCCCGCAAGTCAAGTAATTTTTAAATAAAAATAATAAAAATAAAATAAAATTTAAAAAATCATTAAAATTCATATACAAATACAATTTAAATACAATTACAATTCACTTACAATATTTTAAAATAAATAATTACAATCTTAAAAAAACATAAATTTCTATTAAATATTAAACTCTTCCAACATCTTATTTTCACTATTATATGTGTGTGTGTGTGTATATATATACAGGCTCATTTAGGCGGGTTTTTAAACAAGCCAATTTTTACATGTTCGGTCCGTTTTTAATGCGGATCGGGCTGGCCCGCGAGTCAAGTAATTTTTAAATAAAAATAATAAAAATAAAATAAAATTTAAAAAATCATTAAAATTCATATACAAATACAATTTAAATACAATTACAATTCACTTACAATATTTTAAAATAAATAATTACAATCTTAAAAAAAACATAAATTTCTATTAAATATTAAACTCTTCCAACATCTTATTTTCACTATTATATGTGTGTATGTGTGTGTGTGTGTGTGTGTATATATATATATATATATATATATATATATATATATATATATATATAAATGTCATGGTTTGAATTCAAAATAAAATTACATGAATTCATTTTTTTGCTAGAATACAATAAAATCATGTCATGTATTTATTATTTTGTAAGAAATAAAAATACATTAATAATATAATTAAAAAACAAATTATATTAAAAAAAATGAAAAAAGGGCCCGAAATGGGGCCGGCCCGAGGGCTTGTGAACTGGCCCGAGCGGATTGTCGACTCGCGCGAACCAACCCGTTTAACGAGCCTAAAAAAATGAATTCGACCCTTTAAAAGCCCGTGAGTTTAACGGATCAACCCACGGGTTTTAGCCCGTTTTACACCCCTACTCTCGACTCCCCCACTTCCTCCCCCGTTATTAGATTGGATGGTCAAGCCGACATCGAAGGGGAAGAGAAAAAATTAGGGAAAAAAGGAAAAATAATAATGTTATTTTTTAATTTTTTATTTTTGAGTAAAATAAATTTTTATAATATATTTTTGTTTTTTATTTTTAATTTTAATTTTTAAATAATATTTTATATATTTTAAATTATATCATGTATTTTTTAAATTATAATTTTTAATCTTTTTTATAATTTAAATAAAAATATATTATAATTTCAGTTTTTTAATATTTTTTAAAAATATATTAAATTATAATTTTTATTTTCGAGATTATAATTTTATTTTTTGTATTTTTTATATTTAAAAATTAAAGATAATATTTCAATTTTATTTTTTACTAAAATAAATATTTTTAAAATTAATTTTGTTTTTTATTTTTCAAACAATAAATATAATAATTAAAAAAAAAACCCAAAGCCTCTCCTTTATCGTCATTTGTCAAAGCCAATCTCCTAGTCTTATACTTCACGTTGTTCAGAAAAAGGAGATCTATAATCTTTGCGTTATTATTTTAATTTATTTAAGGAAAAAACTGTTTTTTCGAATAGTGTTTTGATTACTTCTATTTTGCAGTCTGCCTCAGAGCACCAGCCGGCGTCAATGCGGTGAATAGCGACCCATGATCCATTGTTAGCAAGATTTTCCAGCCAATGAAAACGATGAGCTGAGCTGACAAGACTCTTTTGTTTTCCGATTCAACCGACCTCGTCTCTCACCTTAATTGCACCACCTGTCCACCACGTTCAGCGGCGGTGAAGGTTTCGGTGTTAAAATTAACGTCACAGTAATCGATTGATATCGTCAGTTTGCTACAAATGTAAGCTTGATTTGTACTTTTAAGGTTGTAATTGCAAAGAAAACTTGATTTGTTTTGCTCCAAATATTGTAGACGCAGAACAACAAGCTCTCTATTTTATATAATATATAAACAATAAAAGTAAGAACTTTGCCAACCAGCATTCCCTAGTGCTCTCACTGTATCCTACGTACTTGCATGGTTTGGTTTGGTTTAGTTACAAAGCTTTGTTTCTTATCGTTTTTATTAAGAATATCAGTTGGATATACAGTTGTAACAAGTTAGTTAGTTTGTTTAGAATACTAGTAGTTAGTTGACAGTTACTAGTTGACAGTTACTGTGATTTTTCTGTATATATGGCAAGCTTCTGTAATCAGTGTTCATTCAATAATATTGAGAAAGATTCAGTCTTCTTCCTCTCAATGGTTCTAACATGGTATCAGATGACATTTTTTTGACTTTTTAATCTTTTCTTGCCATGGCTCGTGGAAGCAATTCCACCACCAACACCAGCCGTGTGGTCAATGGGAATTCCTCTGTTCTTGAAGATTCCAGCAGCCCTTTCTACCTCCACAATGGTGATCATCCAGGGCTCATATTGGTTTCTCATCAACTTCTTGGTTCAAATTACAATACTTGGAGCAAAGCTATGTTAATGGCCTTAACAGCAAAGAACAAAACTGGTTTTGTTAATGGCTCTATCAGTAAACCAGATAACGACGATCTTCTTTCTGGTGCTTGGATTCGATGCAACAGTATGGTAATTTCTTGGATTCTCAATTCTGTAACACGTGAGATTGCTGACAGTTTACTTTACTATTCTTCTGCATTTGAGATCTGGACTGATCTTCGAGATCGTTTTCATCAAAGTAGTGCTCCAAGAATTTTCCAAATCAAGAAAAATCTTCTTGCCCTGAACCAAGGATCCTTAGATGTTAGTACTTACTACACCAGAATGAAAGTTCTTTGGGATGAATTAAAAGAATACCAGCCGGTACCAGTCTGTTCTTGTGGAGGCATGCGTCCCTGGATTGTTTATCAACAACAAGAATGTGTGATGCAGTTCCTTATGGGACTCAATGATAGTTTTTCCCAGATTCGAGCCCAAATACTGATGATGGACCCTCTGCCTATCATCACCAACGTCTTTTCTTTGGTCATTCAAGAAGAACGCCAAAGAGTTATCACAAAATCTGTCCACCCAATTTCAGATTCTTTCCTACAATCTGATATGACAATAATTGCTGCTTCAACTGGGAACCATGCTTCAAAAGGCAAGAAAGATCGACCATTATGCACTCATTGCAACATACTTGGCCACACCAAAGAAAAATGTTACAAACTAGTTGGATATCCTCCTGGATACAGACTTAAAGGCAAAAGTTATGTTCCAAAGGCTCATGTGAATCAGATTAGTTCAATGCCAGCAGAGTCTTTTGATATGTCTTCCTCCATCTTGAGCAACAGCCAGTGCAAGCAACTAATTGCCTTCCTTAACACTCAGCTGCAGCATGAATCTCCATCCATTCCAGAACAAGAGCAAATTGAGCCTATTGTTTCTTGCTTCAGTGGTATATTTTCCTTACAAACATCTTTTTTTTCAATCTCGTCACTTACTTGGATCTTAGACACAGGAGCCACTCATCACATTTGCTGTTCTGCACATTTTTTTTCTTCATTCACTACCATACCTCATTCATATGTCACACTTCCAAATGGTTTTTCTATTGCCATCACTCAAATGGGGTCTGTTAAGCTTTTGAATGATTTAGTTCTTGATAATGTTCTTTACGTTCCAGATTTCAAATTTAATCTCATTTCCATTAGTGCCTTAGTTCAAAAGTATAATTACATTGTTAATTTTTCATCTCATTCTTGTACTATTCAGGATCCTACACAGGCCAAGATGATTGGGATGGGTAGACGTGTTGGAAACTTATATGTCTTGAACTCTTCTAAGCATTTTCATACTTCAAGTACAGCATTGACTTGCTCAACATCTTTTACACCAAAGGACCTTTGGCATTACAGACTAGGCCATCCATCATCTATTAAAGTTCAAACCTTACAAGAAGATTTAAACATTTCATCTAACACTAAACAGCTCCACTGTCCTGTTTGCCCCCTTGCAAAGCAGAAAAGGCTCCCTTTCCCTTGCTCCAATTCTTTTTCTCAAGATCCTTTCCAACTAGTCCATATAGATATCTGGGGACCTTTTCATCCCATATCAGTTGAAGGTTTTAAATTTTTTCTTACAATTGTAGATGACTGTACCCGTTTTACATGGGTGTATATGTTGAAGTCTAAGTCTGATGTACTTGAAGTGTTTCCTGAATTCTATACCTTAATAAACAATCAGTTTGGTATTACTCTTAAATCTATCAGAAGTGATAATGCACCTGAGTTATTTTTTTCTGATTTTTTTAAAGCTAAAGGAATACTCTCCTATCATTCATGTATCGAAACACCTCAACAAAATTCTGTAGTGGAACGAAAACACTAACATATACTCAACGTAGCTCGTTCCTTATTCTTTCAATCTAATATTCCTTTAGCATACTGGAGTGATTGCATTCTTACTTCCGTGTACCTCATTAACAGGACTCCATCACCAATACTGCATAACAAATCTCCATTTGAGCTTTTATGGCATAAAAAACCAGCATACTCTCATCTTAGAATATTTGGTTGTTTGTGTTATGGTGCCACCTTAACTAGAAATAGGTCTAAATTTTCTCCTAGGGCTACTGCATCTGTTTTTCTTGGTTATCCCACTGGATATAAAGCCTATAAACTCCTAGACTTAAATACCAATACTATCTTTATATCTCGAGATGTCACTTTTCATGAAGACATATTTCCATTCAAGTCTCTGCCATACTCTCAGTCCCAAAACATTGACAGTTTCTTTTCTGATCTTGTTCTACCATCTCAGACACATATATCTAATACCTCACAAAATCATAACACTGAGTCTCATTCATCTCGTTCTCGAAATCCTCCTTCATATCTCAAGGACTATCATTGTTATTCTGTTACATCTCATGCATCCTCTACTCAATATCCTTTATCTTCAGTCCTTGGTTATGCTAAATTGTCTCCATCCCATAAAGCATTTGTCTATTCAGTATCCTCTCACATTGAGCCTAGAACATACACTCAAGCTGCTCAGTTCCTCGAATGGAGAGATGCAATGTATGCAGAATTGAAAGCTTTGGAGGACAATGGTACTTGGACTATTACCTCTTTGCCACCTGGTAAAAAGACTGTTGGTTGTCGATGGGTTTATAAACTTAAATTTCGAGCTGACGGTACCTTAGAAAGACACAAAGCTCGCCTTGTTGCTAAGGGTTTCACACAGCAAGAGGGTGTTGACTACGTTGATACTTATGCCCCTGTCGCCAAGATAACTACTGTTAAAGTCCTTATTGCTTTGGCATCAATTCATGGCTGGTCATTATCTCAGCTGGATGTTAATAATGCTTTTTTACATTGCGACTTAAATGAAGATGTATATATGAGTTTGCCACCAGGGTATACTCGACAGGGGGAGCCTTTGCCAGCTGCAGCTGTGTGTAAACTCAACAAATCTTTGTATGGTCTGAAACAGGCCTCTCGTCAGTGGTTTGCTAAATTTTCTACTGCACTTCTTCAATGTGGTTTCAAACAGTCTACTGCTGATAGTTCATTGTTCACAAAATTTCATGGTAATTCTTTTCTTGCTCTGCTAGTTTATGTGGACGACATCATCATTGCTAGCAACAGTCCAAGTGCAGTCACTTCATTGAAGACTTATCTTAATAATTGCTTCAAGCTTAAAGACCTTGGTGATCTCAAGTATTTCCTAGGTCTTGAAGTAGCTCGATCTTCCAAAGGAATTTCTATTTCTCAAAGACATTATGCTCTAGAGCTATTAGAAGATGCTGGATATCTTGGTTGTAAGCCTCGAGCTACTCCTATGGATCCTACTGTAAAACTTTCACAAGATCAAGGTGAATTGTTAGCTGATCCAACACAATACAGAAGGCTCATTGGGCGACTACTGTATCTTACCATCTCTCGTCCTGATCTATCTTTTACAGTCAATCATCTAAGTCAATTTCTTTCCAAGCCTCGACTACCACACCTTCAAGCAGCATATAATGTACTCCAATATCTTAAAGGCTCTATTGGTCAAGGATTGTTTTTTAGTTCTACATCTACTCCAGAACTCAAAGCCTTTGCTGACTCAGACTGGGCTTCATGTGTTGACAGCAGACGTTCTATCTCAGGTTTTTGTATCTTCCTTGGAGACTCTCTTATCTCATGGAAGTCCAAGAAACAGAACACTGTCTCTAGATCTTCTGCAGAGGCTGAATATCGATCTATGGCTAATGCAACTTGTGAAATTATGTGGTTGCTTAGTCTCCTAACTGATTTGCAGGTTCCACATCCCAAGCCAGCTATGCTCTATTGTGACAATCAAGCAGCTCTTCACATTGCTGCTAATCCGGTTTTTCATGAGCGCACCAAGCATATCGAAATCGATTGTCACCTGGTTCGTGAAAAACTTCAAGCCGGAATCCTCAAAACCTTATTTGTTTCCTCTCAACATCAACTTGCAGATTTACTTACCAAACCTCTATTTCCCACACAGTTTCATTTTCTTCTCAACAAGATGGGTGTGCACAACATTCACACTCCATCTTGAGGGGGAGTATTAAGAATATCAGTTGGATATACAGTTGTAACAAGTTAGTTAGTTTGTTTAGAATACTAGTAGTTAGTTGACAGTTACTAGTTGACAGTTACTGTGATTTTTTTGTATATATGGCAAGCTTCTGTAATCAGTGTTCATTCAATAATATTGAGAAAGATTCAGTCTTCTTCCTCTCAATGGTTCTAACAGTTTACTAATGAACCAAACTCACATCCTTTCGTCGCGCACTCGCCGGTGATCAGATTTACGTACTACTACTGTTGCTATCTTGGAGAGAAAGCGAATAATAACTAATCATTAAGGAACCAGAAAACGATCAAGATTTCATTTCGAAATCTTTAAACGAGCTTACAGAATAAAAGAGACAAAAAGCAGATTGCTTCTCAGTATCGTGGGTTTTTTCATAATGTAATGAAAGAAAAAACAAATAAACAGAAGGTTTTCAGTTAGTATTAACCTCTGTAACTTTAATTCTGTAAAAATTCTCGCCATCACATTTGGAAAAAGTGGCCATATCAATGTTAGCTCTGCAATTTTCAGCAAAACTCCTCCACCCAGGACCGCTGACGGTGAAGCAGTTGGCTCCTTCTCTTTTGCAGTCGAAGTTCCACTCATGTCCTTCTGCTGATCCATCTCTAACCAGCAAAGAGCTTGGACCAAGTACAGGAGGGAGTAGTTCTTCGCTGCCGTTGTGAGTATAAAACATCAACCTTCTTCTATTGTCGATTTGAAAAATGATTTCAAAGATTATTCTCTCATCCATCTCCAATGCACAAGTTTGCTCTCTCTGTGTAATTTTGTTTATATGAGATGCACAAATTTGCTCTCTGCATACTTTTGTAAGTGTTATATATAGGGCTTAGGCTCAGTTTAGATGCCCAGGCCAGTGCGTTTAACACTAGTGTGATGTCATCTTTTGCTACGTAAAAAAAATCACAAAAAGATAAAATAAAAATGAGTGAAATTATTATTGTATCTTTTGATTTTATTATATTTTTATTATTTTATTAAAAAATATATATTTACGGAGATTATTTAATTTTTTTTAATTTTACCAAAATCAATCATACCGTTCATTTAAATTAATCTTTAGTAATGAACTGTTTTATAATTAAATTAGGTTTAATATAGAAACAGTGTTTTATAGCTAAGTGGGGGAGCTAACAATTTAATTGAGGGCTTAATCAATTAAAATATATTAAATTATAAAAAAAATGCAATAATAATATTAATTAAACTTCTAGTGTACTTAGGCTTACGTAATCAAGCATGGTCCATAACAACATTTTTTTTGCTGTTCATAATAACTTTATACCTTTTAGAAAACGCACTTGTTGACTTCTTATATCATGCGTAGCTTTTCACGTGGATATAAAGCAAAATTTTCATTTTACAAACATAATTAGAAAGCATTTTATAATTTTAAAAAATAAATCTTTAAAAGCAAAACAAAGATGAAATTAATTTGTAGCTTTCAATATTAATTTCTTCTTTTTCTCTCCTTTTTTTATGAGAAAAATTAAATTTGAATTTAATTCCCCTAGTAATATTCAATCATAATCTTTAAAATTTTTTACAATTATTATTGATGTCGTTTTGAACACACGGCACAATTATTTGATTATAATACTTTTAAACAAATCTTTTTTAATGTACAGAATTAACTTATTATTCAACTATTAATCTCTCATTCAATTAGACAAACTATTCTCAAGATGTATATTATTGAAAATATGCTCTCTATTTTACCATTGGCAGCCAGTAAAATCATTTTAACAACAAATAAATTAATCTATACATTATATCTTTTACCCTTAGTTATTTATATATATTATACTAGCAAAATCATTAATTCCTTTTAACCTTTAAAACTCAATATTTCGTTACATATCTGTAATATAATTTTGAAGCTGTATTTCAAGCATCAAAAGTTTCACAAAAAAAATTCAGATAAAATTTAGTAAAATGCAAAATTTTTTATGTAAAATGTAAATTTTTTTAAGGCCAGCGGAGGCTCCGCCCTATGGTCAAATTACATAAGTAAGTAAAAAAAAATCATGTTGATTTTTCTGTTAAAAAAAAACATATAAAACGTCAACTATCTTACGATGTTTTTTAAGGATTTATATATGATGCACTATTAATGTATAGTTTCTATACACTGTCAATGCACTGAAGTTAACACTTCATCAATAAGCTTTTATAAGCAAATTAAAAAATTTATTTATATTTGCTTTTAAGGAGTTGACATATTTTTTAATTTGCCAATTGATGAGGTGTCAATCTCTGAGGCATTGACAGTGTATAAAAACTATACATTATCAGTTTATCATATACACACCCGTTTTTTAAATATGTATCTTTAAATTTAAATGTGAGATTTAAAAATTCTTTACCAATTAACAGATACTTTTATTATTTTTTTATTAAACATTTTTAATCTTTTTTTAATTTTGATTTGTTGTTTGTTTTTTAGGATAATTATTCTATACATTGCCAGTAGAATTTCTTTTACTCCACAAACGGTGTTAGGATTATCATACATGTCTTATAAAATATTAAAAAAATAAATAATAAATAAAATAGGGTATGTGTCATGATTCTAACTCCGCTTGTGGAGTAAAAAAACTCCATCAACGATGTATAAAATAATTATCTTATTTTTTTATTCAGATTTTCACTTTACTTTATTATGATCACACCGTATGGTTATACAATAGTAAGATGCGAAAATAATATAAGAACAACAGAAATTAATATTTTGATAAAAATTACATATAAATTTAAAAAAATAAAAAAAATAAATTTAATATTTCACATTCCATACGAATTTTGATTTTTTATTCACTAAGTAATATTAGATTTATAAATGTGTGTGACATATTCACTCAGGAATACATGTTCTAAATCATATGTTATTGTTTGATTTTGAAGAATTTGAAGAGAAAGATGCAAGAGATTGCAGCTGAAAGTTGTTTCCAAATTCAAAGGGTGGCTGAAAAGCTCTTCATGTGGAGATAACTTTCCCACCATGGAAAGTTACTTTTATAATTTTGGGTTTGTTACTATGAATCAAACTGGAGAGTTCTCAAGAGTTGTTCTTGTCTGTTAGGAGTGCCTTTAACATGGAAGAGATTTCTGTAAAGATATGTTTTTGTTACTTTTTTTTTTGAATTAGGGTATTCTTGGATAAAAAAGCCTAGATTTGAAACTCTAAAACGTGAATTTATGAAAATTTCTATTTGTTCTTGGAAATGGATTTTCGAGAATACAATTTAACTCTCAAAAATTCATTTTCAAAAGCACACTTGGGTTCTCTATTGGCTTACCCATGGAAGCTGCCATGGGTAACTTTTGTATCGGAAGCTTGCTTTTGCTTAGGAGAGCTCGGTTTACCTCTCGAAAACTTGCTTCTGAAAGGCTATATTCAAATGCGATTGAAAAATTTACTATAGATTGTTGCAAATTTTGAAAATATTATAAAGATTCAAGAGATTCAAAGATGGAAGAATGGAGAATGAAGAAATTGAAAAGAGTTTGATGAGTATTAGGTTATAAGATTTGGAAGAATTTAGGGTGTGTGAAAGGTATAATGGATAAAATAAAATGAAATATAAGTTGTAAGAAGCAATTTATAAAAGAAGATTTTAGGATTTAGGTTTTTTAAAGGCAAATGAGTAAAAAAAAAACTCTAAAAAAATGATTATAGGAATTGAGCCACTATCTTTTTTTCATAGTCAATTAAATCCTTACATTTTAATTTTCACTCAGTTAAATCTTTTTGTAGACAAAAACTATTAAGTCTGTTTTATTTTTGGTTGTGTATACTATACGGATTTAATAATTTTCTTTCACGAAATGATCTAATTGAGTGAAAAATGAATTAATGGCTCAATTAATTGCAAAAAAAGAAATTTAGAGATTCAATTGATTGCAAAAAAAAAAATTTAGAGGCTTTTTTTTACACTTTAACTTTTGGATAATTATTTCATACACTGTCAGTGGAATATTTTTATTCCACAAGCGTGTTAGGATGTGAAACGAGTTTTATTTAATTTATTTTTTTATTTTTTTAATATTTTTATAGATTTTTTTGTTAGAATATTTTTATAGAATATATGTCACGATCTTAATATCACTTGTTAAATAAAAAATATTTCACTAACAATATATAAAATAATTGTCTTTAATTTTTTTTAAAATAATTAGGGTGGAAAAAAAAAACAAATAGATTGTGCTTAGAGTTACTTTTCTGTCGGAAAGATCGTCGGCAACATAGTCGAAGGTTCAATGCCCTCAAAATTCACCTAAATTACAATTTAAGGAAAGCCCAAAAGAAGACAAAAGGGTACAGTCAGGAGGTTTGCTTTAAGGATGCAATCATATCAAAACCAATTAAAGGTGTTGGTGGGTCGACATTCGAATTGACCTGTTGTCTACAAATATCGTTTTTTTATAAATATAAAAATTCTTGTAGTACAAATGAACCAAAAAAAAATCATGTAGCACGTTGAATATGAAATTATTTTTTTATTTATTATAATTATATATAATTTTTATTAATTTTTTATTTTTTATAAATAAAAAATTCGTGTAATTATATTAAAGATTTATATATGATGCACTAATAGTGTGTAGTTTTTATACACTATCAATTCATCAGAGATTGACGTCTCATCAATAAACTATTATGAGTAAATTAAAAAAATTTATTTATATTTACTTTTAAGGGCTTGACATATTTTTTAATTTATCAATTGATGAAGTGTCAACTTCTGGTGTATTGACAATATATAAAAATTATACACTGTTAATGCATCATATACAAATCTTAACATTAAATATAAAAATACTTTTAATATTTATTATATATTTATATAAAATTTTAATATATACTATCATGGTATTTTTAATTTATATATTTTTTTTATGGTGTTGCATCTTAGTAGTCATATCCAATTTAGAGCAATAAAGTGCAAGGGCGTGTCAGGATAGAGACCAATTGCAGTGTACATTTACTGGTCCCTGATCTGACCCCACCTCTGATTGCGTCAGCCTCCTTAAAACCACTTGCAAGGAATTTCCTAGGAAGATATGTTTGCGGCACAATAAATAATGGGTCTAGGGCGGTGGTAAGTGGGGGCGGGCCGAGTGAGTCACTGTTACAATTTTGTCACGGCCCCACTTTTTTAATTTCCGTTTTGATTTTTATTTAATTTTTTATGTAATTATTTTTTTAATTTTATATATTAATATATGTTATTAATTGTTTATTACTTAAAAACTTTGTTTCTTTTATTTAAATCACAAGGTGTTCTCATATCATAATGACTATAAGAATAATCTCTGCTCATGTTGCATGACTAGTACTAATCCAAAAAAAATTAATTTAATAAGAATTCGAACACGATACTTCTTGTTATGGATCGTCTTAACTTAAAAATTTAACTTGTCTTTACACCACTAAACTAATGAGTTTACTTAGAAACCTTGTTTATCATCATATGTAAAAAAAAAAAAAAAAGGTTGCCAAGCTTATCATCTTTACCTCCATCCTCCACCATAAGATCTGTTGCTTCCTACTCAAATTCATTTTGGGTCAATAGAGCTGTAAACGAACTGAACACGAATGAATAAACTTATGTCTCTGTTCGTTCGTTAGCTTTTTAGTGCCGTTCATGTTCGTTAAGAGTGCATTCGTGTTCGTTCATTTGTTTGGTAGGAATTATTCATTAATTTTAACAAACAGTTCGCGAACATGTAGAGGAACGCTTTTGCAAACATGTAAACGAAAGCGTTTATGAACACATGTTTATGAACAAGTATTCATGAGAACAAACTAAATATTAAATATTAAAAATCCTACATAAAGATTAAATTTTACATGCAAATTGAAATCATCTAACACAAAATCTTAAATACAACACAACTTAAGTCAACAATGTTTTATTAAAATTGATAATTACGAATTTACGTACAATTTGTATCATACACATATACATATATTGGTATCCATATATTAAAGTATCATATATATATGTGTGTATACACATATATGTGTAATGTATATATAAATGGTCAATGGATAAGAATGAGATCTTAACTTATTATGAAACTTTTATTGATTTAATTTCAGTACATTATGCTTAAATTTTTTTTTTAAAATAATTATTTTAAGCATAATTAACTAATTCAATTTTATAATTATTTTATTATTATATTTTATTAATTTTTTTAAGCCAACAAAGTTGTATTGTATAAATATGTTTAAGAATTAAGTATTATTTTTTTAGGTTATTGTCTTAAAAATAGGATATATATTAGATAACTTATATAATATAAGGAATTTTAGTATTTTAATAAAAAAACAAACAAATAATAAACGAATAACAAACGAACAATAAATAATACTTTAAATGAACGAGTTATAAATGAACATAAACTAATAACAAACGACACTTTAAATGAACGAACAATAAATGAACATAAATGAGCCGTTCGCAAACAAAAACGAACGAACTGCATCTCTATTCATGTTCGGTTCATTTAATAAACGAACACTAAAATATTGTTCATGTTCGTTTGTTAAGCTTAATAAATGAATAGAAACTGAACAGATTCACGAACGGTTTATCGAACGTTCTATTCGTTTACACCCCTATAGGTCAACTCCTTTAAAAGTGTCATCTTCTTAGATTTACCTTGCTGCACCATCATCTTCACAGCAACCATCCTTGCTATTTGCCGCATTCACCACCATCATCCATGTCACTTGTTGCACCATCATCTTTATTTTGCGTTGACTGCTATTCTAATTTTGCACTATATTCTTGCTGTGCTTGTTTCTACACCATCACCTCTTGTTGCACCAGAAAGCAAGAAAGAAGAGAAAAAGAAAAATGATAAGAAAAGAAAGAAAGAGAGGAAGGAGAAAGAAGAATAGAGGTAAGTTTTTAGTTTGATTGTTTAAATGTAATTAGGTAATTAATTAAATTTTGATTTTGATTAGAAAATTAATTTATTTATATTTAGGTTTATTAGATAATTAATTTAATAACTATTTAGATTTAGGATTAATTAGGTGATTGATTTAATAATTATACAGTTTAAAGTTGATAATTAATAAATTAGGAAATGTAATTTGTATGGTTAATATGATTTTAATTAATAACATGATATGCCAACAACTTCTTGATCGAGTTGTGATAACCGAAAATTCTCCTATTTTTGGAGTTAAGTATATGTAAAATTTAATTTTAGATGTTAATAGATTGATTAAAATAAATAAGTAAATTTATTAAAGGATTGGAATATTTTGAAATTATAATACTTGATCAATCGATAAATAAAATATTTAATAATTAGGAATTTAATTCAAGTATTAAAAAAAAGAAAAAAAGAAAGAACATAATAAAAATAAAATTATGCATCAAGCTTCACGTGGAAGCTTGCTGCACTGCCAAATTGAAACAATAAAAGATAAAAAAAAAAGAAAGGAGACAAAAGAGAGAAATCTAGTTAATGGATTATGTGGCACAAGATGATTGGATGAAACAAGAATAAAACAAGACCATATTCAGCCAATTTCCAGCCATCCCCACCGACTTTCCCTCCCCTGTTTTCTGCTGGAACCGACCTTCACTGCAACAGTCCTTCCTCTTCCATTTTCTCTCACGTCACTCCCACTCTTACCATGTAAAACCTCTCTTCAACCTGCCAACATCCTAAGCTTTCTTCCTTAACCCAATTTTCCATTAAAGAGCTTATCAAAACTGAAAAAAAAAATGGTGGGCATAAATGACGTGGAAGCACTAGTGAGGGGCTGACAAATTGGTCAGGTGAGGGGTTTTACATATTGATGTTTTTTATTAATTTTAGTTATGGTTTTGCATCATCTTAAGCATGGGAAACTTGTTTATGACCTTAGATTGAAATAAAAATTTGACGTTGTAGAGCAGGATAGATTCGGGTAGAAGAAAAAAAATTGAGGAAATTGTGTTGATTTTAATAGGTTTTGGATGTGGTTTAGTAGGTGATGATGAGTAGAATTTGATTGTAAATTTGAATAGATGATGAATTGAGTTTAAATTAAATTGGGAATTGATGATGAATACTGCAAACAGCATGATGGCGTGAAACAGTGGCTGTTGTGTGAAAATGGATGCTGATCAGTCATGGCAGTGGCTGAATAAAGATGAATTGATCATAATGAATCTAAGATGTTTGATGATATTCCTAAATGAGTAAAAGAAAGGTATAAAATTTGAGTTGATTGAAGATGGTGGAGCAATTAGGGGCTATCGGTTTTGCTGTAAAAAAAATAAAAATAAAAATAAAATGTATAATATATACACACATATAGATTTATTAGATTATTAGTGGGATTTAATTTGAATAAAGAATAAAATTTTGTAAAAGCATAATTAATTAAGTGAATTAAATCTAGGCTTAGTGGGCTGTGGTGTATTTGGTTAACATGAATGTGAGAGTGTGACTATGGTGATAATGGCGTGAATGATGAAAAAAGTAAAAGAAATCATGGGCTGAATATGAAAGTGGGTGTTCGGCTATAAGGTGAGCAGGGTGATGATGATGAATTTTCAATGTACATGGGATGCTTGATGCATGTACAAAAGGAAGTGAATAAAAATTCTAAGTTAGAATAGTAGGAAAATATATAAAGAAATAATGGGAATAAAGTTATAAGGAATTTTGGCCAAGCTCAAAAAAAAAAAGAAAAAAAAGATGAGATTTTATGTAAACTTTTATGAATTAATGGATTGGAAATAATGAGTTATTATATTATGAGTTGGCAATTAGTAGGAAATAAATTAAGTTAAATTACTTATTGAAGTAAATAAAAATATGGAAGTACTTATGATATAAATATTGGTTGGAATTTGTAGAATATTTATTATAGCTATACATGACATTTTAAATATAAATTGAAGTTATTAGTGACATGAGAATTGAAGAAGGAGTAGAATTAAATTGAAATTATATTTTAATATTGAATAGAAAATAAAATAAACTAATTATTAAGAATAATAATTCGAAAATAACAAAGGATGGAATATTTAATAGCATCATGGAATAGCATTTTAAATATAATTTAATATTATTGTATAGTGTAAAGTACGAGGAATAAAGAGGCGTAAATGAGGTTATCAGATTTATTCAGCTCGAAAATAGAGGTAAGGAATAGTATATGGAAGTAGTGTAGGAAATATTGTGCATGCATGTGGGAAATTTGGGTGATTTAGAAATTATAAATCGAAATTTATGAAAGGGGTTAGGATATAAATTTACCAAAAGATTACCGAAAAGTATAGAAAATTTCCCTTAATTATTTACACGCTCAATATCTTAAATAAATAGTATTTTTTATATAGTTTGAATATTTGAATACGTGAAATGATGATAATATGTTTTATGAGTTTTATGAGATTTATTTAGAATACATAAAGTGTTGATTTGTTTACATGAATAGAAATCGATTGAAATAGTTTACATGAAAATTGATTTACTGGAGTTTTATCGATATATTAACATGAATTTTTAAAGAGTGTTGGCTCCATGTGGATTCATGCATACAGATTGATGATTAGGGCTGGGAGACTGTTGCGCAGGTCCCCAATACCTTCCCCTTTTTCCGATCACAGTTGTCACTGACGAGTGTACACTGTAGATCTTCGACAATGGCCATTGTTACAGGTAGGAACGGCTTAGGGCTGGATGCTTGGCCCCACGGGGGTACGCCTAATCCTATACAGGTCCCTGTAGGGATATAGTTCGTGTATGAGTTTCTTGGATGCTCACACTCTATTGTTTTACACAGTATATGAAATGATTGATTTACAGACAGATGACAGATTTGATTGAAATGATTTGAAAAGTGAACCATGAAAGAATATATGAACAATATATGAATAGTGAATGAATTAAAGATAGATTGATTTTAAATGATTTGAACAATGAATATTTATATGAACAGTATATGTTTTAAAAGAGTTTTCAATAAATGTTTACATGCACCCGTATGCATTATTTTATTTATAAAATTTAAATTTATGATTTTTACTGCATATAGTGGCATAGTACCACTCTTTTATATGCTTTTTCTTACTGGGCTTTCCCCAAAGCTCACCCCCCTTCTCACCATCCCAGATAGCTTATTGGTATACACGAAGTTCGCTGCCTTTAATTAGTTGAAGAAATCGCTAGAGGTTAGAAGTACCAAGTGATCAGGTATTTATTAAATGTTTATTTATATTCAGACATGTATTTGTACAGCAGTTGCATTTATAAAATAGAGCATACATGAATTGTACTTACACCGATACCGAATGCAAACCGAGTGTTATCGATTAATTGAAAGAAAAAGATAGAAGTGGAAAAAGGAAAAATTTAGTTCGAAATTCTGTAATTTCGGTCGTTACAAAAGTGGAATCAGAGCAAGGTTTGCCTAGTACGTGTCGGTGTAAGTAAGTTGGAATTGATTTACATCCCACACTGCTGTGCATAGTCTGAATATAAATTGTGAGAAAGGGTTAGAAAATTGAATAAAATGTTGACTGGTAGAGGAATATTGATAGTTGAGGGAAAGAATAAGAAGGATAGCTATGGATATGGTATGGAAATATTGTGGAGATAGATACTGAATGATCAGAGATATTTGATGATAATAAATAGAATCAGATCGAGTAAGAGTGATCGAAAGTGATTGATGGTTTCCGAGTAATTAGAGATGATAGATCGATTATATTGGAGATGAGTGGTACAAATAGAAATGAGAATTGTTAGTGAATAATACAGAGGTTATACGGAAGTACGAATATAAATGAATGAGATAGGTATTAAGTGATCGAAAATGATTGATAACATTATGGTCAATTGGAAACGATAGAATGATCTTATGGAATACGATTGATGTGGAAATCGATATGAATTAACAAAGGCAAGTGAATTGATAGAAAATTGTGTAAACATAGTATGAGAATATTGATATGAATGAACGATAGGACTGATTGCAATAAGTAGTCATGAAAATGATAAGTCTTTAGGTACTGAATTGTTGGAGTACTTGTATCGAATTTGGAGGACCCCAAATTTTCTTATATACGATATAAACTACAAAGTGTAGAAATTTAAAAGAGAAAATTTATTTTTAAAATATTTAATGAAGGGTCTATTCGATAGGATCAGGGAGGTACTCGGTGAGGGCCCCACCAGGACTTTCTCTCTCCAGATCGAAGTAAGACCCTAAAATGATGATGTTTGAAGTGAAATATGAATAAAAAAAAATTTATAAGAGTATGGGTGTCTATAAATTGGAAAGAGGATAAATTTTATGTATGAGGAGGGGTATGGTTTAAGTGTAATGATAGAATAGTGGTTGTTTGGAAGTGATAAAATGATTGTAAAGGATATGAGTAGTATGGGGGCTGATGAGAATAGAAAGGATGTAATAAGATAGTTGATGAATGGTATAGACATTGTATAGGAAATCATGTACCACCGCAAAGGAATAAGATAAATATTGAATGATCGAGATTGATTTGTTGAAGTATGTATTATTTGAGGATAATCAGATGATTGTATATGATATAATTGATGTAGAGATCGATATTGATCGATAAAGGTAAGAGGATTGATAGTGAATCATGTAAATAATATATGAGAATACTGATAAGAATGAGTAAAATGACAAACTGCTAAAAGTAGATATCGAAATTTACAAGTATTGAGGCACTGAAATCGTTGAAGTATTGGTGTTGAATTTGGAGGACCAAATTCTTTAAAGGTGGGAAGGATGTGATAACCGAAAATTCTCCTATTTTTGGAGTTAAGTATATGTAAAATTTAATTTTAGATGTTAATAGATTGATTAAAATAAATAAGTAAATTTATTAAAGGATTGGAATATTTCGAAATTATAATACTTGATCAATCGATAAATAAAATATTTAATAATTAGGAATTTAATTCAAGTATTAAAAAAAAAGAAAAAAAGAAAGAACATAATAAAAATAAAATTATGCATCAAGCTTCACGTGGAAGCTTGCTGCACTGCCAAATTGAAACAATAAAAGATAAAAAAAAAGAAAGGAGACAAAAGAGAGAAATCTAGTTAATGGATTATGTGGCACAAGATGATTGGATGAAACAAGAATAAAACAAGACCATATTCAGCCAATTTCCAGCCATCCCCACCGACTTTCCCTCCCCTGTTTTCTGCTGGAACCGACCTTCACTGCAACAGTCCTTCCTCTTCCATTTTCTCTCACGTCACTCCCACTCTTACCATGTAAAACCTCTCTTCAACCTGCCAACATCCTAAGCTTTCTTCCTTAACCCAATTTTCCATTAAAGAGCTTATCAAAACTGAAAAAAAAATGGTGGGCATAAATGACGTGGAAGCACTAGTGAGGGGCTGACAAATTGGTCAGGTGAGGGGTTTTACATATTGATGTTTTTTATTAATTTTAGTTATGGTTTTGCATCATCTTAAGCATGGGAAACTTGTTTATGACCTTAGATTGAAATAAAAATTTGACGTTGTAGAGCAGGATAGATTCGGGTAGAAGAAAAAAAAATTGAGGAAATTGTGTTGATTTTAATAGGTTTTGGATGTGGTTTAGTAGGTGATGATGAGTAGAATTTGATTGTAAATTTGAATAGATGATGAATTGAGTTTAAATTAAATTGGGAATTGATGATGAATACTGCAAACAGCATGATGGCGTGAAACAGTGGCTGTTGTGTGAAAATGGATGTTGATCAGTCATGGCAGTGGCTGAATAAAGATGAATTGATCATAATGAATCTAAGATGTTTGATGATATTCCTAAATGAGTAAAAGAAAGGTATAAAATTTGAGTTGATTGAAGATGGTGGAGCAATTAGGGGCTATCGGTTTTGCTGTAAAAAAAAATAAAAATAAAAATAAAATGTATAATATATACACACATATAGATTTATTAGATTATTAGTGGGATTTAATTTGAATAAAGAATAAAATTTTGTAAAAGCATAATTAATTAAGTGAATTAAATCTAGGCTTAGTGGGCTGTGGTGTATTTGGTTAACATGAATGTGAGAGTGTGACTATGGTGATAATGGCGTGAATGATGAAAAAAGTAAAAGAAATCATGGGCTGAATATGAAAGTGGGTGTTCGGCTATAAGGTGAGCAGGGTGATGATGATGAATTTTCAATGTACATGGGATGCTTGATGCATGTACAAAAGGAAGTGAATAAAAATTCTAAGTTAGAATAGCAAGAAAATATATAAAGAAATAATGGGAATAAAGTTATAAGGAATTTTGGCCAAGCTCAAAAAAAAAAAGAAAAAAAAAGATGAGATTTTATGTAAACTTTTATGAATTAATGGATTGGAAATAATGAGTTATTATATTATGAGTTGGCAATTAGTAGGAAATAAATTAAGTTAAATTACTTATTGAAGTAAATAAAAATATGGAAGTACTTATGATATAAATATTGGTTGGAATTTGTAGAATATTTATTATAGCTATACATGACATTTTAAATATAAATTGAAGTTATTAGTGACATGAGAATTGAAGAAGGAGTAGAATTAAATTGAAATTATATTTTAATATTGAATAGAAAATAAAATAAACTAATTATTAAGAATAATAATTCGAAAATAACAAAGGATGGAATATTTAATAGCATCATGGTATAGCATTTTAAATATAATTTAATATTATTGTACAGTGTAAAGTACGAGGAATAAAGAGGCGTAAATGAGGTTATCGGATTTATTCAGCTCGGAAATAGAGGTAAGGAATAGTATATGGAAGTAGTGTAGGAAATACTGTGCATGCATGTGGGAAATTTGGGTGATTTAGAAATTATAAATCGAAATTTATGAAAAGGGTTAGGATATAAATTTACCAAAAGATTACCGAAAAGTATAGAAAATTTCCCTTAATTATTTACACGCTCAGTATCTTAAATAAATAGTATTTTTTATATAGTTTGAATATTTGAATACGTGAAATGATGATAATATGTTTTATGAGTTTTATGAGATTTATTTAGAATACATAAAGTGTTGATTTGTTTACATGAATAGAAATCGATTGAAATAGTTTACATGAAAATTGATTTACTGGAGTTTTATCGATATATTAACATGAATTTTTAAAGAGTGTTGGCTCCATGTGGATTCATGCATACAGATTGATGATTAGGGCTGGGAGACTGTTGCGCAGGTCCCCAGTACCTTCCCCTTTTTCCGATCACAGTTGTCACTGACGAGTGTACACTGTAGATCTTCGACAATGGCCATTATTACAGGTAGGAACGGCTTAGGGCTGGATGCCTGGCCCCACGGGGGTACGCCTAATCCTATACAGGTCCTTGTAGGGATATAGTTCGTGTATGGGTTTCTTGGATGCTCACACTCTATTGTTTTACACAGTATATGAAATGATTGATTTACAGACAGATGACAGATTTGATTGAAATGATTTGAAAAGTGAACCGTGAAAGAATATATCAACAATATATGAATAGTGAATGAATTAAAGATAGATTGATTTTAAATGATTTGAACAGTGAATATTTATATGAACAGTATATGTTTTAAAAGAGTTTTCAATAAATGTTTACATGCACCCGTATGCATTATTTTATTTATAAAATTTAAATTTATGATTTTTACTGCATATAGTGGCATAGTACCACTCTTTTATATGCTTTTTCTTACTGGGCTTTCCCCAAAGCTCACCCCCCTTCTCACCATCCCAGATAACTTATTGGTATACACGAAGTTCGCTGCCTTTAATTAGTTGAAGAAATCGCTAGAGGTTAGAAGTACCAAGTGATCAGGTATTTATTAAATGTTTATTTATATTCAGACATGTATTTGTACAGCAGTTGCATTTATAAAATAGAGCATACATGAATTGTACTTACACCGATACCGAATGTAAACCGAGTGTTATCGATTAATTGAAAGAAAAAGATAGAAGTGGAAAAAGGAAAAATTTAGTTCGAAATTCTGTAATTTCGGTCGTTACACGAGTAGTTAAGGATGAGTTGTGGCATACTGTAAGTCTTGAATTTGAATCCGAGTACTCTCATCCAGTTATTTAATATTTCCCTTATAACAAATAAAATCAATAACATGATATGATAATTTGCATAATAATTGGTATGATTCTTGATAAAGATGTGATAATTTGATTTGCATAATAATATGATAATAGAATAGTTAATTTGCATAATATAATTTTATATGATTAATTAATTTGCATGGTATAATTTGTGGGTTATAATATAACTTTTGTAATTTACTTTATGATATGATAGAATTATTTGCATGATATGATTTAAAGAAATAATTGATATGATTTAATTTAATTTGTATGATATGATCTTAATGTTATGGTTATTTTGTATATTATGGTATGATGATTGATAAATTGTTAGAAAGGATTGATATTTAGTTTAATTTGTGAAGCGTATTTTAGGATTTTAATTCATTTTAAGAAACAATAAATAATTGATAAAGAAATTAAAATAATAAAATATAAAGGCAAATTAAGATTTTTCCAATGATGGAATTTTTAGAGTGATTGCGAATATGTAACATTTAAAGAATTCCTAGGTGAAAAATTCGTGTCTAAACTTAGCCTAAGTGAGAAAGGTTTAAACAAGCATTTTCAATAAAAAAGTGTTTTCAAATAATAATAATAATAATAATAATAATAAATAAGTCAAATATACAAACATACAAAAAAATTAATTAAGATAAATAATAGATAATATAAAAGGATAAGCAAAAATTATTCTAATGATGGAATTCTTAGAGTGATTACGAATATGTAACATCTATGAAATTCTTAGGTGAGAAATTTCTTTTTGAATTTATCCAAAATGATGGAAGATTCAAATGAAATTTTTTTACAAAAGATAATTGATCTTTATCTTAAAGAATAAAATAATAAAATAATAATTAATATTAATAAGATAATAAAAATAAGACAAATGGGGATTGGATAGATAATAATTAGAAAAAAACAATTTTCATAAGACATCTAATCGATCTGACGATGAAATCTTTTTAAGTGGGTCGAATGTGATTACCTGTATACTCTTGTAGTGAAGAATACTTTTTAAGGATTCAATCGAAGTGTGGAGATAACTTAGAAAAGTTTTCCAACATCAATATTATTGAAACCTAATAATATTTAAAAGGTAAATTTAAGATATTTAAGATTAAGTGATACCATTTTAATATCGACATTGCGGGATGCTAATATTTCTACACACTTAACCATACTTTCAAATTATAAAATTTTTGAACTTGGACTAAACATTTTTTTTAATTTAAATAAGTGATCAATCATATCTTAAGTTAAAATGGTTGATAATGACTAAATTTAAGCCTAACGAGCTAAGATATTAATATATGACAAAAGGCTTAAACCATCCGACACTCTTCGAAATCAAATTTTTCCAAAATGTTTCGTGTATACGTATCAGGAAAACTTGAGGCACAACCTAGGTTAAAGTTAGTTTTCATGCATGCGGGGTATGCATGAATAACAAGAGGTCAAATAACAAGCCACAGTACATTCTATAAAAGAGATTCATGATTCCTAATGGATAATGAATACACTGTTTTTTGTCCCCAACCAATCGACCGCATGACGTCTACTACTCTGAATGAACCAATGAACGTCAACTTGGTGTAAAGGTTTTTTGTATTAGAATGGAGTTCTTACGCGGATGATCTTGTGTCGTACTCGCTAGAATGGAGCTAAGTTCATTCACGACAGCTGGTTAAAGTAAAGAAGCAAATGGTTTATTCACTTGCATACAGAATCCCATGTCAGGTGAATGGGTCTAATTCAGTAGTGGATCTTGACATTTGAACTTGAGGAGGTTAAGTATAAATCAGTCAAGTTATTTGTGAGTTATTTAAATTTGACATGAGTGACTTGACTCGATAATTACTCGAATTTGGCTCATTTATTTTGATCTAAACTTAAGATTGAGTTGCTCGAGAAACTAATTGAGTTAAATTCAAATATTTTAATACTCGAATCGAACGACTCATAAGTCTAATATAACTTTTTTAATATATATTTAATATTTTATTATTAATTTACTATTTTACTCTTATTATATATAATTGAAAATTAACAAAGTGAGCCTATCAAATTCAGTTCGAGCTTGAGTGTCACAAGTATTTTGTCAAGCCGAACTCGAGCTTAAAAAATCCTCAAATTTTCGAGTCAAACCTAGCTTAAGTTTGATACTAAATCATCTCTACTAATTACACTTCAAAACCCAAGTAAAGTTTTAAATTACATCAATTTTACATGAGTTATGTATACTAATTATAAAAAATAACAAGTTTGTAAAATTATAAATCTTATAAATTTATAAACAAAAGTATAATGAAACAAAATACAACAAATAGATTATAATTTCATCTAAAATTGTGAACGATTTTTTTAAAATTTTCAAAAATTGAATATGAACTATGGAATAAGTGAATTATATATGGGTAAACTTTCTTGATCATTTCCTTTGAAAATTTAAAATTAAATATATATAAATAAACTAAATTATATCAAACAAAAAATATATAATATATCTTTAAAATAATAAAATTGAATATGTTTTTCTTACATTTTACAAAGTGATCCCAATCTAATTTTGGTATTGAAAAAAATTGTCAGATTTTTTAAAGAATAATTCTTCATAGGTAATCAAGACAAGTGAATATAATATTATGCTATAAAAAAACAAAAATTTAATTATTTCAATTTTTTATTAAATAAAAATAATTTAAATAGTATCCAGCATATACTTACAAGTATATAAAAAGATAAAATGACATACAAATCTTGTATAAAGAAATATTCAAATCTCTGGAAGGGCCAAAACTATTTATTATAAATAATATATTTATTAATTTACAATTATATTATATATATTTTTTTTTCAGAAGTTTAAGGGGGCCAACACTACAAAAAAATGAACTTTCAGCGACGGAATTAGCGACGGAAAATTCCGTCGCTGATAGTTAAATTCCGTCGCTGATGGTCTTCAGCGACGGATTACCTACGGATTACCGACGAAAATTTTTCTGTTGGAAAAATCGATGTCGCTGATGCTCACTCCATCGCTAAAACTTCATTTCTGTCGGTAATTCCGTCGCTAATTAGCGACGGAATTTTTTTACATCAGCGACGGATTTTATGTCATTAGTGACGGAAAATTCCGTCGTTAAAAACATAATTTCGTTTTTTAATTTACATGAAAATCCGTCGCTAAAAGGCATCAGCGACGGAAATTTCCGTCGTTGATAGTTTTATTATTATTTTATTTTATAAAAAATCGGTCGCTAAAAGGCATCAGTGACGGAATTTCCGTCGCTAATTCCGTCGCTGATAGTTTGTTATTTTTGTTAATTCAATAAATATTCTGTCACTAAAGAGCATCAGTGACGGAAATTCCGTCGCTAATGTTATGAATTCTGTCGCTAATTTGATGAATTTTTTCACTTATTTAACATATTTTGTTGCTAATTTCTATGAATTTTGTAAAAAAAAATGTTCTGAAATTAATTATTTATATTTATATATATATATGAGAGAGAGAGAGAGAGAGAGAGAGAGAGAGAGAGAGAGAGAGAGAGAGAGAGAGAGAGAGAGAGAGTGAAAGAGAAACATTTAAAATAAACCTAATATTTATACTTAAATCCATAAACATTATCTTAAAATAAATTAACTAAAAAAAAAACAAAAATACATTATCTTCAACATCAGTATCACCACTACCACTAGCACCTCATCGTATCATCAGCATCATCTGTAAGTAAAAAACAAAAAACAAAAATATAAGTATTAAAGTTTATCATATAAAAAAATTGACAACATAAATATAAAAAAAAATAGAGTAAATTTACAAAAAAAAGGAAAAAAGTAAAAGGAAAGAGGGATAAAGAAGAAAAACAAAGAAAAAAACGAGAAGATGGACAAAAAAGAAGATAGAGAGGAGTGAAGAGGAGAGAAAATAGAGAATATGAGAATATATAGAGTCTTTGGCGCGCATACAGAGGAATTACCGACGGAATTACCGACGGATTAGCGACGAAAATTCCGTCGCTAATGCTATGTCAAAATATTTCCCGCTAAAGCTTAGGCGGGAAAAATTCAAAAACAATTTTTTATTTTTTTTCGAATTTAAGGCATCAGCGACGGATTTTTTCCGTAGCTAATTCCGTCGCTGTTGCTTTTTAGCGACGGAATTAGCGACGGAAAAATTCATCGCTGATGCTTAATGAACAAATTCATTTATTTATATTTTTTTCGATTTAAGGCATCAGTGACGGATTTTTTCCGTAGCTAATTCTGTCGCTGTTGCTTTTTAGCGACGGAATTAGCGACGGAAAAAATCCGTCGCTGATGCTTCATGAAAGAAATTTATTTATTTATTTATTTTTTGATTTAAGGCATCAGCGACGGAATTTTTCCGTCTCTAATTCCGTCGCTAATGCCATTTAGCGACGAAATTAGCGACGGAAAAATTTCGTCGCTAATTTCTCTTCATATTGTTTGAGAAAATGTAAGGAAATTAGCGACGGAATTAGCGACGGAAAAATTCCGTCGCTAATTTCTCTTCATATTTTTCCACTTACACCGTGAAAAATATGAAGAGAAATTAGCGACGAAATTTTTTCGTTGCTAATGCCCTTTAGCGACGGAAAAATTCCGTCGCTAATTTCTCTTCATATTGTTTGAGAAAATGTAAGGAAATTAGCGACGGAATTTTTTCGTCGTTAATTCCGTCACTAAAGGGCATTAGCGACGGAATTAGCGACGAAAAAATTTCGTCGCTAATTTCTCTTCATATTTTTCCACTTACACCGTGAAAAATATGAAGAGAAATTAGCGACGGAATTTTTCCGTCGCTAATTTCTCTTCATATTGTTTGAGAAAATAAGCGTGAAAGAAAATGCAAGGAAATTAGCGACGGAATTTTTCCGTCGCTAATTCCGTCGCTAAAGGGCATTAGCGACAGAATTAGCGACGGAAAAATTCCGTCGCTAATTTCCTTGCATTTTCTTTCACGTGATTATGCAAAGAAATTAGCGACGGAATTTTTCCGTCGCTAATTCCGTCGCTAATGCCCTTTAGCGACGGAAAAATTCCGTCACTAATTTCCTTACATAGTTTTGGGTTTAGCGACAGAAATTTCTGTCGCTAATTTCGTCGGTAATATTTGGCGCGATTGAACAGCACCTCCCGCCATAATTAGCGACGGAAAATATTCCGTCGCTAATTACCGACGAATTTCCGTCGCTAATTACCGACAAATTTCCGTCCCTAATCCGTCGCTAATTTCATTATAAATTCCATCGCTAATTCGTCGCTAATACCACTTTTCAGCGACGGAAAAATTCCGTAGCTAAATTTCCGTCGCTGAAAATCAATTTTCTTGTAGTGCAAGCCCCCCCCCCCCCCCCCAAAGAGAAGCTTACCATCCGCCTCTGGTCTAATTCTCTCTCTATTTGTATATACATAAATGGCAGCATCGAAACACTTGACGTAGGACACAATATTCTATATGGCTATCTATATATTTAGGGTCCTTTTGAAGTTGTGGTGATCGAGATTGAAAATAATGGTAATACTAAAATTAGTTAGAATATAAGTGAGGTTGAAATTAGTGGTGAGCGATATTTTTGGATGCAAACAACGGTAATGATGATTGTAGACACCTAATTTTATCCTATTATTATTATTATTATTATTTATTCTATTTATTATTATTATTTGTTTTTTATTTTTATTTTTATTATCTGTTTTTTATTATTGTTTTTATTTTTATCTTATTTTATTTTATTTTCATTTTTTGTCCAATCCATCAATCACCACCAGCTACTCTACCCCCATCCCATCTCCACCAGCCACCCCTGCCAACCCATCTCCCTAGGCCGTCCCATCTCCGCCGGCTAGCCACCTCTCCTGTCTACCCATCCCAACACGGCATCATCCCCACTACAAAGCCCCTAACCATCTCCCATCCGAAAGGGGGGGATCACCGAAGCTCCCACGGGAAAAACCCAAAACCCCCCGAAGGCCCCCATCACTCCTATCATCATCATCATCACACCACTACCCAAATCCCCCTAACTCAGATCCAAAAAGCCCTTAAATCAAGACCTCCCTAACCCAGATCTAACATCTAAAGCCTTTACAGTACCTCCAAAAAGAAAAAGAAGCAAACCAGAAGCAAACCAACAACAACACAAACCAAGTCAAAATCCAGATCCCAGCAGATTTAAAGCAAAAACACAAAAGAGAGGAGCTTTCGGAGATGGTCAGATTGATGAAGATGGAAGTGTTTTTGGGCTAAACGAGGCTTGGATCGGAGTAGAGGAGAAGGAGCGGAGTGTTTCTAGGTACAGGGAAGAGACAGATGTAAGGTGGTACACTGTAGCCGGCAATAGTCTGGAAATGGAGAGGAGGAGAGGATTTTCGAGATGTTGAGCTTTTAAGGAAGAAAGAAAAAGAAAGCAAGTTTAAAGGGAATAGGGGTCGCCCGTTGCAACTGAAAAAGGAAAAATAAAAAGGGATCCGCGTGCGCACTCGACCGGACACGGAAACCGCGACCCGTTCACGAACTCGCCCGCCTGAGGACAGAAAACTAAGATCCGAAAGTTCACCCGCCCGCAAAGAGCAAAAGGAATCCGCGCGACCCACAAGCTCGCCCGCTCGTGGAAAGAGGATTGGGATCCGAGTGTAGCTCCCAATTGACGCGATTGAGATCCGCAAGTTCGCTCGCCCGCCAGTGTGAAGAGACAAGATCCGCGAGCTAGATCGCCCGCCCAAGGAACTAGATCACCGCAGGAGCTCGCCCGCTCGAGGTGTTCGCCCGCCTGAGTAGGGTATATTCCCTTTTCTTCGTTTATTCATTTTGTTTCATAGGACTATTTGTTTAGGCATTTTGATGCATTATCATGGTAAAAATAATGATAATAATAAGTAAATAAATAAATAGAATAATATAATAATTCAAAGTAAAATAAATGTCCGATGATGGGATGTTATGAAACTCACAAGTAGTGATTTTTTAACTGATCCCTAGGTGAGAAGAGTCATACTAAATGTTACCAAAGTATTGGGATATTTAGTATGATTTTTCAATAATTTAAATTTTATTAAAAAAATAAAAATAATTAAGTTTTTAAAAGAAAATAGAAAAAAGGAAATTAACAATAAATGCCCGATGATGGGATGTCATGAGACTCACAAGTAGTGATTTCTTGACTGATCCCTAGGTGAGAAAAGTCCTACTAAATGTTACCAGAGTATTGGGATATTTAGTATGATTTTTCAATAATTTAATTTGTTTTATTAAAAATAAAAATAGATAAGTTTTTAAAAGAAAACAAAAAACAAAGAAAATTAATAATAATTTTAAAATGAATGAAATTCTACCGAGGATGGGATGTCATGAGACTCACAAGTAATGATTTCTTGACTGATCCCCAAGTGAGAGGGATTATTTCAAATGTTACCAGAGTATTGTGATATTTGATTTAATTTTTCAATACAAAGAGGTTCACTTTCACTTTTGAAAAATAAAATTTAACTTTTTAAAATAAAACAAAATGATATTTACAAATAAAAAATGACTTTGAATAAAAAAGAATAAAATTGATTGCAAGAAATAAAAATTATTTTTAAATATTAATTCAAGACCATTTTATTAAAATTAAAGGATAATACATGATTATTATGGTACCGTTTTTTAACGGGCGTCGTGGGGGTGCTAATCCTTCCCCACGCGTAACCGTACTCCCGAACTCAAATTTTGTTTTCGCAGACCAGAAATTGTCTTTTAATAAAACTTAATTAATTTTGAGGTTTTGTTAAAAAGATAAACATTTTTAGGTGATCAATCACACCTAGACAAAAAAGATTGGTGGCGACTCCCTGTTTTTAAACGTTTTTTTCGAAATCGTCGAGCGCGAAGCCGTTACGACAATGATTTGACGGTTGAGCTTAAATTTAGTGAGATGAAAAAATAACATTTAGGGACATTATAATATCTTTGATATTAGTAAAATTAATAAATAATTAAAAATTACTAAAAATGATTTTTTATCAAATAATAATTTTTAAAAAATGAATAATATTATATTTACAAATTTTAAATTAAAAATAATATTTGTTCACTTAGTTTTTTAGATCTAATTTTTTATATATAATTAACTATTTTAAATAATAATACTTATAACAACTCTAAATATTATTAAATAAAATAAAACTAAACATATATATGTAAAATATATTAAAAAATAATCATATATATACACTAAATAAAAAAACCCAAAAAATATTATAAGAGATATAAACAAATTATGATCAATGCTCTAGTGCGGTGACTCAATGACTCAATAGACCTTTGAGTACCCGTCCAAAATCTGTACACAAATTCTACGCCAAAGTCTCAAGCCAAACTCCCCTAGAGTTCGTGCAATATGGAATCCAAAGTAGCCAAAATATCTAAGCATTATAAGAGATTTTTGAACTTTGACAAGACTAAAGCAAGATTTGCCATAGACTAGCCTAAAATCAGATGCAGTTGAACAAATGGTATTTCATAGCTGGTTTTGTTGCACGAAACAATAGTAGTAGTACTGAGAGTAAAAGCAAAACCATTTTGATACGATAACTCACCAACTTTCAACTTTTCTTTTTTGTGTAAATTATAGGTGTTTTTATTCGTTTTAACGATCTAAGATTAATCCTATTCAGGACTTAGTCACAGTTAAGGTTCTTTACCCATCCTCAAAAGTGTGTTTAGTAAGAGTCAAACCCGAGAATTTTTCCTACAAACTCAATCTGCGTTGCTAACTAAGTTACAATCCATGAATTATCGACTTTCAACTTTGAAAATCTTGTTTGGAATATCTTTTGAGGCTCCATTTGGAATCAAATGGGATCCCATGAAGACTTGCTTGGGATACAAGGGGTTGGAGGACCATGAGAACGAGACTCGAAGAGGCCTAGTGAGTCACCCACCTTTTTATTTTCTTCTATTTTGTTTGTTTTTATATTTTCTATTTTTAAAATTATTTGATATTTTACTAATATTTATACATTATTAACATATAAAATTAAAAATAAATATTAAGATAAATTTCACTGAGGTCCTCAAAATTTTACTATAATTTAACTTTAGTCCATTTGTTTGAGAAATGGACATTTTGGTCCAAAATCATATATTTGACGTTCAAAAAATTGTTTTATTAAGTTATTTTTAAAAAATCTATTAACCTAAACATTTGTCACTCATGAAATATCCATAATACCTTTTTTTGGTATAAGAAAATAAAAATCTTATATAAAATAATTTTTAAAAAAATTACTTAAACATAATAAATAGTAATAAAATTCATTGTTAATATTTGAGAATGTGATATTATTAATTCAAGTTTAGTAATTGACTTATATATATTAAAATCATTTGTGATTTTGGACCAAAGTGTTCATTTTTAAATATAATAGACTAAAGCTAAATTATAGTAAAACTTTGAAGACTTCATTGGAATTTATTTTAAGTATTATTTTATATTTATGATCATCATCATAGCTTTTATCTCAATAGATTGGGTTAGGCTGCATGAGCAAATATTTGAAATCACGTTAAATTGTACATTAATTCTCGTTCTCCATACATTCCCATCCTTTATATTTATGATATAATTATTAAATTGTTTATTACTTGTAAACACTCAATTTTGTTCGGATAAATGAATTAACCAGAATCAATTTTAGCTGTAATTTTGAAAGTTTGGGAGGTCAAATTGGATGTTAAGAGGCTCAACATATTCGAAATTGTAAGTTGAGATCGAGGCTGTTAGCTTAGTCCGCTTCAAATAAATGAATTTGGAGTAGATTAATGAATATATTTATTTTAATTCAAGTTTGTTTTTTTAATTTGAACAATTTGAGCCGATCTATTATAACCCATCTTAAATTAGTGCTAAGGTCATTTGTTTTAATAGTGCGGCATTAGCCCAAATTTTCTATATTTTAATTAAATTTGGGCCCAAATTTGAAGGCCCAACTTTTCTTTTCAGTTAAGTAAGTAAGGCTTAAAATGATAGTGCAAACTTCGATTTGGGCCTGGACTCATGGACATACCTAAATTCAGCATTTTAAATATTGATTTGTTTTTTTACCTGCAAAAGCTCATTTGTAGTAATGGCTTCTATATTGGCAAGGCTAGTAGAGCCAGTTGGAGAGATTTTTCACTATTGAAATTATTCTTAGATCTATGTATTCACCAAGTAAACACATTGAGAAAAAAAAAAGGGGCAATTTGCATATGGAATCTTGGGATTGTGCTTTCAAAGAAGTTAGAAGGAGTCAAGATCAATTGGATTCAATTTATAGCTAAAAAATTAGGATTAATTTAAATTATTATTATTTATTTTTATTTTAAAGTTGTGTTACAATACTTAAACATGATTTTCATGTTATTGTTATTGTTTTATTTTGTTATTGTTTAAATTTATGATTTTTTAGGTTTAATAGTTATATTATTTTTTCATATTTCATACTTGTATTATAAAATAGAATATATCAATAAAAAATTGATTTTATTTGAAATAATGTGAAAATAAGGGTAAAAATATAGAATAACAAAATTTCAAAATTAACATGTATTATTATCAAACAATATATTTATATTCAACACTTAATTTTCAGTAAAATACCAAACAGTTCTCATAATTTGAATTTAATACATATTAAATTCGATACTTTAATTCAACACTTAATTTTTTAGTTCGTCAAACAACACCTAATTTAAAGGACTAACAATAAACCAATTTATAACAGTTATAGGTCAATAGAGCCTGACACATGACTTTAATATTACATTATACATGCCCACATGTCACGTGTTAGCACTGACTTTTTATGAGTCATGCTGTATCAATCATGTACCTAAAATCTTCTTGACAATATACACGTGTGTATATACACACACATACACATATATACATAAATATATTTTTGTCTCTTTGGCTCTCTTTTACTTGACACCTATCTCTTTTTATGAAAAGAGAAAATCATATTATAAAGTAATTTTTTAATTAGTTTTAATTAATACTTTGTTAGTTTTAATTAATAAAACATTAGTTTTTAATCTATATATACTAATAAAATTGTCTTTCAAACTCTCTCCTTATTAAGACACATCACTCATTTGTTTTTTTTTCTTTTTATGTTTTTTATGTCTCCTAAGGTTCCTTTTTGTTGCAATCATATTTGTTTGTTTGAAATAAAAAAAATTCACTTGATTTAAAAATTAAATTTGTTTGTAAGGTTTATTTTCATATAAAAGTAAAGCAATTAATTGTTGCCTTGCACATCACTTTTAAGAGACCCACCCTCTCACGTTTTGTCACTCCATTTTATTAATTCAAAAAGTTAAAACTAATATTTTATTAATATTCCATTAATTAATAGATTAATATTTTATTAATTAAAAACTAATATTTTATTAATAAAAAATTAAAACTTTACGTTATGATTTTACCTTTTTCACAATAAAAAAAGACATGTGGCAAGCAAAGAGAAAATCTAAAAATATTACAAATAATATAAAAATTTTAAAAATGATAAAATTATAAAATAAAGAAAAAATTCAAAAGATCAATTTTTAAAAATTAAACACAAATAAACACAAAATAATTATAAAAAATAAATTTATGAATCAAATTCAAAATATTTTCATTAATTATGAAAATTGAATACTATAAAAGAGAAAATAAGTAATATATAGATAATTTCAATATTAAACACTTAAACATTTTGGGAAAAAAAAAGAGTAGCGATGGAGGTTTACCTAATTTGGTTTTATCTTGATACTAGCAAATTGGGTTCAAACTCAATAAAAATTTAAATATTTATAACTCTTTTTTTGGTCTATTTAATATTCTAATTTTGTGTTAGAAATTTGTTTTATTTTTTGAAAAAAATAAGAATAAAAAATAAATAAGATGTTTAGCTGATAAATTAAATATTATCAATATAACTATTTAAAAAATTAATTTTTTTAAATAATTATATTGATTTATTATAATTTTTAATAAATACTATTTATAATTTTTTAAGGAAAAAAGTACGCATGCGTAGTAGGGGTAGGACTAAGCAACCGATTTAATCGGTCAGTTTTGGTCCATAAAAACTGAAAACAAAAAAAACTTATTTCAGTGAGTATTTAACCGAAACTGAACCAAATTCTACTTACAAACCGAACCGAACCAAACCAAATTTATTCGGTCGGTTTGGTTTTTTAATGTTAAAACCGAATTTGAAGCAAAGGTAAATAAATATGTAAAAGTATATAATATAAACTTGTTTTGTTAATATCTCCTACAAGATTGATAACATGTTACCCAAATAAATGCATAAAACTTCACAAAACAAAGATAAATAACCAATATTGCTCATAAATTTACTAACTTAAAAACATAAAATTAAAGAAAACAAACAAATAAATAACCAACACATTACACAATAAATCCAAATAGTCCAAATACACAAGCAAATACATAAAGTTTCACAATCACAACATTATCCATAATGGTCCAAATTACAAAATCAAATAAAGACATAAATGTGAGATCCCCAATTTCAATGTATTCCTCCATGTATGTAAAGTATTCTAAGCTAATATGATTAAATGAATATGAAGTTTAATGTGTGAATGATGTATGCATGATGTGTAGAAGAAATAAGAAAGTTGATAGTCAATGAATCAAATACAATATGTTGATATCAGGAAAATAAATGGAACATGAGAAAAGAAACAAAATCAGAAATTTAATTGGGCATGTAGTTGTGGAAGAAAGGAGAAGAGGAATTAATTGATGGTCAAATGGTCTTGAGTCAAAGGGATAAAGCTTGGCTGAGATGATTAATGGGATAAAGAGACATTTAATGCATGAAGCATGACTCATCATCCTCATCATCATCACCCACGCCAGCCCCTTCCAGCCCTCTCCCTCTCGTTCCATCCAAACTCCCAAGTTACCATCCATAGTTACCTTGACAAACCACCTTACTCTCCCATCGATCCAACAAGTTTATTAGACGAAAAATCGATCCTTGTCACTAGGCTAAGTGATATCCAAAGTTTGGAAGATTGAATCCAAGTATTGGAGGAGATCTCAACAATTGAAATTTTAATCTCTAGTGAAGGTAAGAGAAATAGATGATTCTTGCAATTTCGTTCTTGGTTTGGGGTTGTTTTAAGTTGATATGATATGTATATGTAGTTTAAATTAAGGTTTGATGTGGTATGATGATTTTAGGTTGAAGAAGTGAAAAGCTAAGGTGACGCATCAAGTGATTTCGCATTTCCGAAGAAATTGAGGTTTCCGAAGAAATTGAGGTAAGGAAATTATGTAACGGACGTAAGGCGGCTATGTCCGCATGTTTTATGATGTGTGTATGTGATTTGGAAAGAAACATCAGCTAGTTTTGTGCAGGAAAAGATGCATTTTCGGACTTGTCTCATAGTACCAATTAGGTTAGGAGCAGCCGACTGCCTTAAGTAGCAGCCGACTGCCTAGAGACAACCAAAACGTCGTTTTTCGAAAACCAATGCAAATCAGTCGACTGCTATGTAAGCCAGTCGACTGCTATTTTCCCAGAAGCATTCTGTTTCAAACCAGTCGACTGCTATATGAGACAGTCGACTGCTATTTGCCAAATTGCATTTTGTTTCAAAAACAGTCGACTGCCCTATATGACCAGTCGACTGCTATTTCTTAAGAAGCATTCTGTTTGAAAACTAGTCGACTGCTATATGGACCAGTCGACTGCCCCCATGTATTTTCAAATATGAAAATATCGAAAAATTTAAATGAAATTATTTCGATAAAAGAAGTTATGAAGGAGCAGTCGACTGCCCTATAAGACCAGTCGACTGCCATGTATGAAAAGATGTTTTCAAAGCTTAATTGATTTAAACACAAAGGTGTTTTCTGAAAAGTATATTATAATGTTTTGAGGCTATGGACTGCGTAATGATTATGCATTTCTGATGGCTGAGAGACTCTGATCAAGTCCTCAGTAATATGTATGTTAAGTGAGGAACCCTAGTCCGGTCCTCAAGACCATAAGTGACACCTGACTAGTGCTCACTATGGTATTATTAAGGCAGGAGAGAATCCCTGACCTCTACATGGTATACCAATGTACTAATGCATGATTAGAGTCATATGAGTCATATGAATGGGAATGAACGGTTCATATGACGACTCAATCGCTTAAATATTGTACATAGTCTCCATCTATTTCAAAGTACAAGACGTATGTATGAAGAAAAGTATAATGTATGTTTTAAAGTATGATATGAAGTATGATGTTTTAAAGAAAGAAGTATGATGCATGTTTTATATGTATGCTATATTTTAAAAGAAGCATACAAAGTATGATTGCCATGTCATTTGAAATGAATATGCATGGTTGCAAACAATGCATGAAAGAGGTTTATGATGCATGTTTTATAATGCTTTACATGACATTATAGAGCCAAGTAGGAAAAATGCATATAGAGGCATAGTACGCTCTTTTACATACTTTTCTTACTGAGCGTAAACTCACCCTTTTACGACCATTTTTCCTACAGATTACCTGAAGTGAATCCCGCTCCAACTAGAGGAGCTTGTTTTTGAAGAATCAAGGTGTACCTTCTTGATACGCTTCCCAGTTAGCATAGAAGGTATACTTATATGTTCATGTATATAGTAAATTGTAATTCAGCTACAATACAGTACAAGTAGAAATTTATGTATATAAGATGTCGGGGATGTAAGATAAGATAATGTATGAGATCCTGTGGAAATGGAATGATATTTATATATATCATTTTATGCTTATGGATATTGAACAAAATTTTATGAGCTATCAGATAATTAGCTTAAGAATAAAGGAAGAATGACACTGGATGAACTAAATCTAAATAAAGAAGGAAAAAGATAAGTGATAAGATGAAGTGACGGGGACGTCACAGAGTGGTATCAGAGCAGTTTGGATTGAGGTTTGTCAGTGTCAAGGAGTTAGAAATAGAGTATATCCCCCAATTGTACTGTACTTCTCTGAATACAAATGTATAGTATAGCTGTTTCTAGTTATACTAAAGAGCTCAATGATGATTATATTTACAGTATGAGCTCACGAAGAAGAGGTACAAGTAGAGGAAGAGGACGGTGTCGCACTGAAGAGCCCCCAGTTTCGTCTCCTCAACCATCTCCACCACATAGCCCGAATACAAGGCCAGTGAAAATGGAAAAGCATATGAAGAACATGACCACGATGTTCACCCAGTTTATGTCTAACTTCCCAAGTGTGGCCACAAGTACCCAAGCAACTGCAACTGTTATTCCTCCTACGGAAGTAACCCCACCAGTCCCAGTTACTGGAAGGCGGGATCTTAGAGCTTATTGCAGTGTGGTATTGATTAAGGAATTCAAGAAGTTGGATCCGCTTAAATTCAAGGGGGAAAGAGACTTGTTGACAGCTGAGAACTGGATGAAAGCTGTTCTAAAATCTTTCGAGTACATTTCCTGCTCCGAAAGGGAGAAAGTAGGCTTGGCTGCCTATCTGTTGATTGATGATGCTGAATATTGGTGGCAAGCCACTCGGACCGTGTTAGAGGCCCGATATGATGAAGTTACATGGGATCGGTTTGTGGAAGCTTTTAATGAACAGTACATCCCACGCACGGATCGAAATAGATTGAAGATTGAGTTTTTGAGTTTGACTCAAGGTACAATGACGGTGAATCAGTATGAATCTAAGTTCACCACCTTAAGTAGATTCGATCCAGAGGTCCGAAGAGATGAAGGGCATAAGATCTACAGATTCATCGAGGGATTGAAGTCCCCGATTAGATCTAAGTTGTATCCAATGGATATCACCACCTGTGGAGAAGCTATCCGTAAGGCTCAGCTGTGTGAGCAGGACTATGATCTACACCATGCTGACTTCCGAGCCAAGGATAAAGGCAAGGAATCGATGAAGCGAAAGTCGGATGAGAAAGCTTCGAGCGATAGGTATCCATTTCGGAGGAGTAGACGATCTGAAGGAGTTTCTATAGGTATTCCTAAAGCTACTGGGATCAAGATAAGTGATGAGCGATCTCGAAATCAAGTTGGAAGTACCACTAGCTCACCAAAGAGTACGATGCAAAGATGTGAGTAGTGCGGGAAGTTTCATGTATCACAGCCATGTCGCTTGGCGAGTGACGCTTGCTTTAGATGTGGGGAGAAA
Source organism: Heritiera fomes (assembly GCA_032173925.1). Classification (NCBI taxonomy): domain Eukaryota; kingdom Viridiplantae; phylum Streptophyta; class Magnoliopsida; order Malvales; family Malvaceae; genus Heritiera; species Heritiera fomes. The sequence goes on from JAPDPM010000012.1 coordinate 28,085,618, forward strand.
GGACACATGATTAGGGATTGCCCTCAGAGAGATCCGAGGATGCCTAACGAATCCGATAAGACCCCTAAACCACAACCTAAGGCCACTGCTGCTGAGAAGGGAAAGAAAGCTGTGACCCAAGGACGAGTGTTTGCCATCGACGAAGAGTCTGCCGATGCCTCGTCCAAAGTGATTAAAGGTACAATTTACCTGTTTGATGTGAATGTCATAGCATTGTTTGATCCAGGCTCTACGCATTCTTTTGTGTCTCCTAAGTTTGCTATGAAAATACCTGTTGAGCCTGAGACTTTAGAACACTCATTAAAGATAAGCACACCACTTAGAGAATCACAAGTGACAGAGTTGGTGTATAGAAACTGTAAGCTACGGGTAGGAGAAAGAGAATCTAAGGCTGACCTAATCCTATTCAATATGTATGGGTTTGATGTTATTTTGGGTATGGATTGGTTAGCTAACAATCATGTTTTATTAGACTGTTATGCTAAGAGTGTAACCTTCTCTTCACCCATTAGCTATGTTGTAAATTTTGCAAGAAATTAATATGAAACCTGTTTGGTTCTTGATTTGAATTCATATGAAAATAATGAGAAGCATGTATGGTTGTATGAAGGATTCATTGCTTATGTGGAGGACGGAGATCAGAAACGTCCCGGACTCAAGGATATTCCTGTAGTCCAAGATTTTCCCGAGGTGTTCTCGGATGATCTTCCAGGACTTCCTCCGGATAGGGAAGTGGAGTTTACAATCGATTTGGTGCCGGGGACTGAGCCCATTTCAAGAGCTCCCCACCGGATGGCTTTGGTAGAATTGGAAGAACTTAAGAAGCAGCTTCAGGAGTTGCTAGACAAGGGATTCATACGACCCAGCGTATCCCCTTGGGGTGCTCCTGTGCTTTTTGTCAAGAAGAAGGACGGTAGTATGAGGTTGTGCATCGACTACCGGTGGTTGAATAAAGTGACAATCAAGAACAAGTATCCTCTTCCTAGGATAGACGATCTCTTTGATCAGCTAAAGGGTGCACAAGTCTTCTCCAAGATAGACTTGAGATCGGGATATCATCAGTTGAAGATCTGAGATGAAGATATCCTTAAGACTGCATTCAGGACACGGTATGGCCATTATGAATTCTTGGTGATGCCGTTTGGGTTAACCAATGCACCCGCAGCATTCATGAATCTGATGAATGATGTGTTTAAGCAATACTTGGACCAGTTTGTCATTGTCTTCATCGATGACATCTTGGTGTACTCGAGGTCACGGGAGGAGCATGAGCAGCATTTGAGGATTGTTTTGGAGACCTTCAGAGATAGAGGACTATATGCCAAGCTAAGTAAATGTGATTTCTGGTTGAATCAGATCTCCTTCTTAGGTCACATTATCAGTAAAGATGGAGTCTCAGTTGATCCGTCGAAGATTGAAGTGGTGGTTCAATGGGAGAGACCGAAGACTGTGACAGAGATTAGGAGTTTCTTGGGTTTAGCTGGCTACTATAGAAGATTTGTAGAAGGTTTCTCGAAGTTAGCTGCTCCATTGACGCGCTTGACGCGCAAGGAAATGAAGTATGAGTGGAATGAAGCATGTGAGTGCAGTTTCCAAGAGTTGAAGCACAGGCTGACGGCTGCACCGATTCTTACCATCCCTAGTGGTTCAGGTGGATTTGCGGTGTATAGTGATGCCTCAGGGCAAGGCTTGGGATGTGTGTTAATGCAGAATGGTAAGGTAGTAGCTTATGGTTCCAGACAATTGAAGGACCATGAGAAGAACTACCCGACTCATGATTTGGAGTTAGCTGCAGTAGTGTTTGCCCTGAAAATATGGAGACATTACTTATATGGTGAGAGATTTCAGATTTTTACGGATCACAGAAGTCTGAAATACTTATTCTCCTAGAAGGAATTAAACATGAGGCAAAGAAGATGGCTCGAGCTACTAAAGGATTACGATTGTGAGATCTTGTACCACTCGGGGAAAGCCAATGTGGTGGCGGATGCTCTGAGCCGAAAGCATGTAAGTATGGTGTCTTATATGATGATAAAAGAGCATGAACTAATTGAGCAATTCGCAAGCCTCAACCTTAATGTTATGACTTATGAGCAAATTGGAATGATGGCTAGTTTAAGGATTGAGCCAGAGTTAATGGACAGAATCTGAAGTGCTCAAAAGGAAGATGATAGATGCATAGAGGCTATGAATCAGATGCAGTCAGGTATGACCTCAGAATTTAATGTCGGTAGTGATGGAATTTTGAGGTTTAGAGGTCGTATATGTGTTCCTAATGATGACGAATTGAAGAAGTTGATCTTGATTGAAGCACATGCCACTAAGTACACGTTACATCCAGGAAATACAAAGATGTATCACAATCTTCGCAAGGTATACTGGTGGAAGGGCATGAAGAGAGACATAGCAGATTTTGTAGCAAAATGTCTCACATGTCAACACGTCAAGATAGAGCACCAAAAGCCAGCAGGATTACTGCACCCTCTGCCTATACTTATGTGGAAGTGGGAGCACATTACGATGGATTTTATTATGGGGTTGCCCAGAACCAAGAAGAATCATGATGGTATTTGGGTGATTGTCGATAGATTAACAAAATCAGCTCACTTCCTGCCTATGAAGTCAACAGACACACTCAATGCTTTGGCAGATATGTATGTAAGAGACATCGTAAGACTACACGGTGTTCCAGTGAGCATCACTTCTAATAGAGATTCCAGGTTTACTTCCCATTTCAGGGAGCATATTCAGGAAGCCATGGGATCTAAGTTAAATTTTAGCACAGCTTTTCATCCGCAGACTGATGGACAGTCCGAACGCACGATTCAGACGCTCGAGGATATGTTGAGGGCTTGTGCTATGGATTTTAAAGGCTCCTGGGATGACCATCTGCCATTGGCTGAGTTTTCATACAATAATAGTTATCATGCAAGCATCGGGATGGCACCATATGAAGCTTTGTATGGAAGAAGGTGTCGATCTCCGATTGGGTGGGAAGAAGTGGGCGAACGTAAGTTATTGGCTCCAGATCTAGTCGAGCAAGAATTAGAAGATGTTAAGTTGATTTGTCAGAGGCTTAAGACAGCTCAGAGTAGACAAAAGAGCTATGCGGATGCTCGACGGAGACCACTTGAGTTCATGGTTGAAGATTTTGTGTTCTTGAAAGTTTCTCCATCCAAAGGGATAATGAGATTTGGCCGACGAGGTAAGCTGAGTCCTTGTTACATCGGTCCATTTGAGGTCTTAGATCGAATAGGCGATGTTGCCTATAGATTGGCATTGCCTCCGGAGCTATCGGGAGTACATAATGTGTTTCATGTATCGATGCTTCGGAAGTATAATCCGGATCCGTCTTATGTCATTGAGTATGAACCCTTGGAGATAAGGGAAGATATGAGCTATGTAGAGAAGCCGATTCGGATTTTGGACAGAAAAGAGAAAGTTTTGAGGTCTAAGACGATCTCGTTAGTGAAAGTTCTCTGGCAATACCATACGATGGAAGAAGCTACATGGGAGCTAGAGAGTTTAATGAAGGAAAGGTATCCAGAATTATTTACATGACAAGCTAAGGCAAATTTGGAGGACCAAATTTTCTAAGGTGAGGAGGATGTGAGATCCCCAATTTCCATGTATTCCTCCATGTATGTAAAGTATTCTAAGCTAATATGATTAAATGAATATGAAGTTTAATGTGTGAATGATGTATGCATGATGTGTAGAAGAAATAAGAAAGTTGATAGTCAATGAATCAAATACAATATGTTGATATCGGGAAAATAAATGGAACATGAGAAAAGAAACAAAATCAGAAATTTAATTGGGCATGTAGTTGTGGAAGAAAGAAGAAGAGGAATTAATTGATGGTCAAATGGTCTTGAGTCAAAGGGATAAAGCTTGGCTGAGATGATTAATGGGATAAAGAGACATTTAATGCATGAAGCATGACTCATCATCCTCATCATCATCACCCACGCCAGCCCCTTCTAGCCCTCTCCCTCTCGTTCCATCCAAGCTCCCAAGTTACCATCCATAGTTACCTTGACAAACCACCTTACTCTCCCATCGATCTAACAAGTTTATTAGACGAAAAATCGATCCTTGTCACTAGGCTAAGTGATATCCAAAGTTTGGAAGATTGAATCCAAGTATTGGAGGAGATCTCAACAATTGAAATTTTGATCTCTAGTGAAGGTAAGAGAAATAGATGATTCTTGCAATTTCGTTCTTGGTTTGGAGTTGTTTTAAGTTGATATGATATGTATATGTAGTTTAAATTAAGGTTTGATGTGGTATGATGATTTTAGGTTGAAAAAGTGAAAAGCTAAGGTGACGCATCAAGTGATTTCGCGTTTCCGAAGAAATCGAGGTAAGGAAATTATGTAACGGACGTAAGGTGGCTATGTCCGCATGTTTTTTTATGTGTGTATGTGATTTGGAAAGAAACATCAGCTGGTTTTTTGCAGGAAAAGATGCATTTTCGGACTTGTCTCCTAGTACCAATTAGGTTAGGAGCAGCCGACTGCCTTAAGTAGCAGCCGACTGCCTAGAGACAACCAAAATGCCGTTTTCCGAAAACCGATGCAAACCAATCGACTGCTATGTAAGCCAGTCGACTGCTATTTTCCCAGAAGCATTCTGTTTCAAACCAGTCGACTGTTATATGAGACAGTCGACTGCTATTTGCCAAATTGCATTCTGTTTCAAAAACAGTCGACTGCCCTATATGACCAGTCGACTGCTATTTCTTAAGAAGCATTTTGTTTGAAAACCAGTCGACTGCTATATGGACCAGTCGACTGCCTCCATGTATTTTCAAATATGAAAATATCGAAAAATTTAAATGAAATTATTTCGATAAAAGAAGTTATGAAGGAGCAGTCGACTGCCCTATAAGACCAGTCGACTGCCATGTATGAAAAGATGTTTTCAAAGCTTAATTGATTTAAACACAAAGGTGTTTTCTGAAAAGTATATTATAATGTTTTGAGGCTATGGACTGCGTAATGATTATGCATTTCTGATGGCTGAGAGACTCTGATCAAGTCCTCAGTAATATGTATGTTAAGTGAGGAACCCTAGTCCGGTCCTCAAGACCATAAGTGACACCTGACTAGTGCTCACTATGGTATTATTAAGGCAGGAGAGAATCCCTGACCTCTACATGGTATACCAATGTACTAATGCATGATTAGAGTCATATGAGTCATATGAATGGGAATGAACGGTTCATATGACGACTCAATCGCTTAAATATTGTACATAGTCTCCATCTATTTCAAAGTACAAGACGTATGTATGAAGAAAAGTATAATGTATGTTTTAAAGTATGATATGAAGTATGATGTTTTAAAGAAAGAAGTATGATGCATGTTTTATATGTATGCTATATTTTAAAAGAAGCATACAAAGTATGATTGCCATGTCATTTGAAATGAATATGCATGGTTGCAAACAATGCATGAAAGAGGTTTATGATGCATGCTTTATAATGCTTTACATGACATTATAGAGCCAAGTAGGAAAAATGCATATAGAGGCATAGTACGCTCTTTTATATACTTTTCTTACTGAGCGTAAACTTACCCTTTTACGACCATTTTTCCTACAGATTACCTGAAGTGAATCCTGCTCCGACTAGAGGAGCTTGTTTTTGAAGAATCAAGGTGTACCTTCTTGATACGCTTCCCAGTTAGCATAGAAGGTATACTTATATGTTCATGTATATAGTAAATTGTAATTTAACTACAGTACAGTACAAGTAGAAATTTATGTATATAAGATATCGGGGATGTAAGATAAGATAATGTATGAGATCCTGTGGAAATGGAATGATATTTATATATATCATTTTATGCTTATGGATATTGAACAAAATTTTATGAGCTATCAGATAATTAGCTTAAGAATAAAGGAAGAATGACACTGGATGAACTAAATCTAAATAAAGAAGGAAAAAGATAAGTGATAAGATGAAGTGACGGGGACGTCACAATAAATGTCTACAATAATTGTTCATAATGGTCCAAATTAGCACAACCAACTTAAAGAAAATAACCAACAATAAATCCAAATAATCCAAACCAAATAAAAAAGACAAAGTTTTACAACAAAACAAAGCCAAATAGTTTATATTCTTCATAGACCTCTCATACCCCATCCCATAACTTTGGTGCATATTCTCCATTAGTCATTTCCCTAAGACCCTAACACATTAAAGAGAGCAACATTATTAGTTACAAGAGAATAAATTAATATCACATGTTCCAAAATGCAAATATTTATAACAATAGAATTACCTCAAATGATCCATCAATGCACCTTTGCTTGCATTAATTTAATACGGGATCTAATGTAATTTTTGACAAATCTAAAATATATAAACAAAAATAATAAAAGTAAGCTTCATATAAAGAACTAAAAAAAATAAACAATAATAGTAAGGAAAATGAAGTATTACCTATATCAATTTTGTCAAGCTCTACTAAGTCATCCTCATGAGAGTGATCATAAAGAAAAGATCTTTGTAGCCAATCTTGAGCACAAATAAGGGCTTGCACAATCTTAGGAGTTAAAGAACTCCTATATGCATCAAGCACACGAGACTAAAAGTAGATTTACAAGCAATTGTGGATATGGGAATGGCAAAAACATCACGAGCAAGATTAGAAAGGATAGGAAACCTATGATTATTGAGTTTCCACCAAGACAAAACATCAGAGTCATCATCATCATCATTTTCAGGATCCTTACTCAAATATTTAGCCAATTTTGACTTATACTCTTCTTTGCAATGTGCAATCTTAAACTTCTTATACTTAGACTTAACACTTAGCTTCTTTTTTGGCATACCAATCCCATCGGTGGCTTGTGTAATTTGTCTCACTTGACTACTTTCACCAACAACATCAGATTGAGGTTGTAACATCATTTTATACTCATTGAACAATTCATCTATTGCTTGTTCTACTTTCTTAATCATTAATGAAGCTTCTTTAGTAGAATACATTTTCATAAAACAATAATCCACAAAAGAAAGCTTTTTTGAAGGATCAAGAACAGAAGCAACATAGATCAACATATTCATTTTCTCTATATTTCTCCAATATTTATCATATTTATCCTTGATTCTCCTTGCCATTGCATTCAACTCAACATCAGAAATTAATTGCCAATCTTTCAAAGTAGAATAAACATCACAAATATTATCGAGAAATGTATTAGAGTTGACATACAAAGAACCTGAAACTTTGACAGTGTGTGAGATCCCCAATTTTCATGTAATTCCTCTATGTATGTAAAGTATTCTAAGCTAATATGATTAAATGAATATGAAGTTTAATGTGTGAATGATGTATGCATGATGTGTAGAAGAAATAAGAAAGTTGATAGTCAATGAATCAAATACAATATGTTGATATCAGGAAAATGAATAAAGCATGAGAAAAGAAATAAAATCATAATTTTGATTTGGAGATTAAATGGATGAGTCATGTGGAAGAGGAATTAATTGATGGTCAAATGGTCTTGAGTCAAAGGGATAAAGCTTGGCTGAGATGATTAATGGGATAAAGAGACATTTAATGCATGAAGCATGACTCATCATCCCTATCAGCTATCACCAACGTCAGCCACTACCTCTAGCCCTCTCCCTCTCGTTCCATCCAAGCTTCCAAGTTTCCATTCCAAGCTCCTTGCTAAACCACCTCATCCTTCCACTAATTCATTAAGTTCGTAGAACGAAAAATAATCCTTGTCACTAGGCTAAGTAATATCCAAAGTTTGGAGGATTGAATCCAAGTATTGGAAGAGATTTCAAAGTTTGAGATTTTGATCTCTAGTGAAGGTAAAAGAAATAGATGATTCTTGCAATTTCATTCTTGGTTTGGAGTTGTTTTAAGTTAGTATAACATGTGTATGTAGTTTAATTTAAGGTTTGATGTGGCATGATGATTTTAGGTTGAAGAAGTGACAAGCTAGGGTTAACGCGCCAAGGGATCTTGCGTTCCCGAAGGAATCGAGGTAAGAAATTTATGTAACGGACGTAAGGCGGCTATGTCCGCATGTTTTAATATGATTTTGAACTGCTTTGGGGAGAAATATTAGTTGTCTTTGGCAAGAAAAGATGCATTTTCGGACTTGTCTCCTAGTACCAATTAGGTTAGAAGCAGCCGACTGCCTTAAGTAGCAGCCGACTGCCTAGAGACAACCAGAACGTCGTTTTTTAAAAACCGATGCAAACCAGTCGACTGCTATGTAAGCCAGTTGACTGCTATTTTCCCAGAAGCATTCTGTTTCAAACCAGTCGACTGCTATATGGGACAGTCGACTGCTATTTACCAAATTGCATTTTGTTTCAAAAACAGTCGACTGCCCTATATGACCAGTCGACTGCTATTTCTTAAGAAGCATTCTGTTTGAAAATCAGTCGACTGCTATATGGACCAGTCGACTGTCCCCATGTATTTTTCGAAAAGAAAATAATTTCGAGAAATGAAGTTATGAAGCAGCAGTCGACTGCCCTATAAGACCAGTCGACTGTCATGTATGAAAAGATGTTTTCAAAGCTTATTTGATTTAAACACAAAGGTGTTTTCTGAAAAGTATATTATAAATGTTTTGAGGCTATGGACTGCGTAATGATTATGCATTTCTGATGGCTGAGAGACTCTGATCAAGTCCTCAGTAATATATATGTTAAGTGAGGAACCCTAGTCCGGTCCTCAAGACCATCAGTGACACCTGACTAGTGCTCACTATGGTATTATTAAGGCAGGAGAGAATCCCTAACCTCTACATGGTATACCAATGTACTAATGCATGATTAGAGTCATATGAGTCAAATGAATGGGAATGAACGGTTCATATGACGACTCAATCGCTTAAACATTGTACATAGTCTCCATCTATTTCAAAGTACAAGATGTATGTAGGAAGAAGTATATGATGTATGTTTTAAAGTATGATATGAAGTACGATGTTTTAAAGAAAGAAGTATGATGCATGCTTTATAATGTTTTACATTACATTATAAAGCCAAGTAGGAAAAATGCATATAAAGGCATAGTACGCTCTTTTACATATTTTCTTACTGAGCGTAAACTCACCATTTTACGACTATTTTCCTACAGACTACCTGAAGTGAACCACACTCCGACTAGAGGAGCTTGTGCTTGAAGAATCGAAGTGTACCTTCTCGATACGCTTCCCAGTTAGTATAGAAGGTATACTTATATGTTCACATGTAAAGTTAAATTGTAATTTAGCTACAGTACAGTACAAGTAGAAATTTAGGTATATAAGATGTCGGGGATGTAAGTTAAGATGATGTATGAGATCCTGTGGAAATGGAATGATATTATATATATATATATATCATTTTTATGTTTACAGAAATTGAATAAAATTTCATGAGCTATTAAATAATTAGCTTAAGATTAAGGGAAGAATGACACTGGATGAACTAAATCTAAATAAGAAGGAAAAAGATAAGTGATAAGATGAAGTGACGGGGATGTCACAGAGTGGTATCAGAGCAGTTTAGATTGAGGTTTGTCAGTGCCAAGGAGCTAGAAATAGAGTATATTCCCCAATTGTACTGTACTTGTCTGAATACAAATGTATAGTATAGCTGTTTCTAGTTATACTAAAGAGCTCAATGATGATTATATTTACAGTATGAGCTCACGAAGAAGAAGTACAAGTATAGGAAGAGGACGGGGTCGTACTGAAGAGCCCCCAGTTCCGTCTCCTCAACCATCTCCACCACATAGCCCGAATACAAGGCTAGCAAAGATGGAAAAGCATATGGAGAACATGGCCACGATGTTCACCCAGTTTATGTCTAATTTTCCGAATGTGGCCACAAGTACCCAAGCAACTGCAACTGTTATTCCTCCTACGGAAGTAACCCCACCAGTCCCAGTTACTGGAAGGCGGGATCCTGGAGCTTATTGCAATGTGGCATTGATTAAGGAATTCAAGAAGTTGGATCCGCCCAAGTTCAAAGGGGAAAGAGATTTGTTGACAGCTGAGAACTGGATGAAAGATGTCCTAAAATCTTTCGAATATATGCCCTGCTCCGAAAGGGAGAAGGTAGGCTTGGCCGCTTATCTGTTGATTGATAATGCTGAATATTGGTGGCAAACCACTCGGACCGTGTTAGAGGCCAGATATGATGAAGTTACGTGGGACAGATTTGTGGAAGCTTTTAATGAACAATACATCCCACGCACGGATCAGAATAGATTGAAGATTGAGTTTTTGAGTTTGACTCAAGGTACGATGACGGTGAATCAGTATGAATCTAAGTTCACCACCTTGAGTAGATTCGATCCAGAGGTCCGAAGAGATGAAGGGCATAAGATTTACAGGTTCATAGAGGGATTGAAGTCCCCGATTAGATCTAAACTGTATCCGATGGATATCACCACTTATGGAGAAGCTGTCCGTAAGGCTCAGCTGTGTGAGCAGGACTATGATCTACACCATGCTGACTTCCGAGCCAAGGGTAAAGGCAAGGAACCGATGAAGCGGAAGTCGGATGAGAAAGCTTCGAGCGATAGGTATCCATTTCGGAGGAGTAGACGATCTGAAGGAGTTTCTATAGGTAAGTAAAGTATAGAAAGATGATCTTTAAATTAATTTAATGGTTATATGGAATTATATTGAAGTGGAGTTCACTATCGATTTGGTGCCGGGGACTGAGCCTATATCAAGAGCTCCCGACCGGATGGCTTTGGTAGAATTGGAAGAACTTAAGAAGCAGCTTCAGGAGTTGCTAGACAAGGGATTCATACGACTCAGTGTATCCCCTTGGGGTGCTCCTGTGCTTTTTGTCAAGAAGAAGGACGGTAGTATGAGGTTATGCATTGATTACCGGTGGTTGAATAAAGTGACAATCAAGAACAAGTATCCTCTTCCCAGGATAGACGATCTCGTTGATCAGCTCAAGGGTGCACAAGTCTTTTCCAAGATAGACTTGAGGTCGGGATACCATCAGTTGAAGATCAGAGATGAAGATATACCTAAGACTGCGTTCAGGACACGGTATGGTCATTATGAATTCTTGGTGATGCCGTTTGGATTAACCAATGCACCTGCAGCCTTCATGAATCTGATGAATGATGTGTTTAAGCAGTACTTGGACCAGTTTGTCATTGTCTTCATCGATGACATCTTGGTGTACTCGAGGTCATGGGAAGAGCATGAGTAGCATTTTAGGATTGTTTTGGAGACCCTCAGAGATAGAGGACTATATGTCAAGCTAAGTAAATGTGATTTCTGGTTGAATCAAATCTCCTTCTTAAGTCACATTATTAGTAAAGATGGAGTCTCAATTGATCCGTCGAAGATTAAAGCGGTGGTTCAATGGGAAAGACCGAAGATTGTGACGGAGATTAGGAGTTTCTTGGGTTTAGTTGGCTACTATAGGAGGTTTGTAGAGGGTTTCTCAAAGCTAGCTGCTCCATTGACGCGCTTGATGCGCAAGGAAATGAAGTATGAGTGGAATGAAGCCTGTGAGTGTAGTTTCCAAGAGTTGAAGCGCAGGCTAACGACTGCACCAATTCTCACCATCCCTAGTGGTTCAGGTGGATTTGCGGTGTATAGTGATGCCTCAGGGCAAGGTTTGGGATGCGTGTTAATGCAGCATGGTAAGGTAGTAGCATATGGTTCCAGACAATTGAAGGACCATGAGAAGAACTACCCGACTCATGATTTGGAGTTAGCTACAGTAGTATTTGCCCTCAAGGTATGGAGGCATTACTTATATGGTGAGAGATTTCAGATTTTTACGGATCACAAAAGTCTGAAATACTTATTCTCCCAGAAGGAATTAAACATGAGGCAAAGAAGATGGCTCGAACTACTAAAGGATTACGATTGTGAGATCTTGTACCACCCGGGGAAAGCCAATGTGGTGGCGGATGCTCTGAGCCGGAAGCATGTAAGTATGGTGTCTTATATGATGATAAAAGAGCATGAACTAATTGAGCAATTCGCAAGCCTCAACCTTAATGTTATGACTTATGAGCAAATTGGAATGATGGCTAGTTTAAGGATTGAGCCAGAGTTAATGGACAGAATCCGAAATGCTCAAAAGGAAGATGATAGATGCATAGAGGCTATGAATCAGATGCAGTCAGGTATGACCTCATAATTTAATGTTACTAGTGATGGAATTTTGAGGTTTAGAGGTCGTATATGTGTTCCTAATGATGACGAATTAAAAAAATTGATCTTGATTGAAGCACATGCCACTAAGTACACGTTACATCCAGGAAATACGAAGATGTATCACAATCTTCGCAAGGTGTACTGGTGGAAGGGCATGAAGAGGGACATAGCAGATTTTGTAGCAAAATGTCTCACATGTCAACAAGTTAAGGTAGAGCACCAAAAGCCAGCAGGATTACTGCATCCTCTGCCTATACCTATGTGGAAGTGGGAACACATTACGATGGACTTTATTATGGGATTGCCCAGAACCAAGAAGAATCATGAGGGTATTTGGGTGATCGTGGATAGATTGACAAAATCAGCTCACTTCCTACCTATGAAGTCAACTGATACACTCAATGCTTTGGCAGATAAGTATGTAAAAGATGTCGTAAGACTACACGGTATTCCAGTGAGCATCACTTCTGATAGAGATTCCAGGTTTACTTCCCATTTCTGGGAACATTTTCAGGAAGCTATGGGATCTAAGTTAAATTTTAGCACAGCTTTTCATCCGCAGACTGATGGACAGTCCGAGCGCACGATTCAGACGCTCGAGGATATGTTGAGGGCTTGTGCTATGGACTTTAAAGGCTCCTGGGATGACCATCTGCCATTAGCTGAATTTGCATACAATAATAGTTATCATGCAAGCATCGGGATGGCACCATATGAAGCTTTGTATGGAAGAAGGTGTCGATCTCCGATTGGGTGGGAAGAAGTGGGCGAACGTAAGTTATTGGCTCCAGATCTAGTCGAGCAAGCATCAGAAGATGTTAAGATGATTTGTCAGAGGCTTAAAACAGCTCAGAGTAGACAAAAGAGCTATGCGGATGCTCGACGGAGACCACTTGAGTTTATGGTTGGAGATTGGGTATTCTTGAAAGTTTCTCCATCCAAAGGGATCATGAGATTTGGTCGACGAGGTAAGTTAAGTCCTCGCTACATCGGTCCATTTGAGGTCTTAGATCGAATAGGCGATGTTGCCTATAAATTGGCATTGCCTCCGGAGCTATTGGGAGTACATAATGTGTTCCATGTATTGATGCTTCGGAAGTATAATCCGGATCCGTCTCATGTCATTGAGTATGAACCCTTGGAGATAAGGGAAGATATGAGCTATGTAAAGAAGCCGATTCGGATTTTGGATAGAAAAGACAAAGTATTGAGGTCTAAGACAATCCCATTAAAGTTCTCTGGCATTTTCAGGAAGCCATGGAATCTAAGTTAAATTTTAGCACAGCTTTTCATCCGCAGACTGATGGACAGTCCGAGCGCACGATTCAAACGCTCGAGGATATGTTGAGGGCTTGTGCTATGGACTTTAAAGGCTCCTGGGATGACCATCTGCCATTAGCTGAATTTGCATACAATAATAGTTATCATGCAAGCATCGGGATGGCACCATATGAAGCTTTGTATGGAAGAAGGTGTCGATCTCCGATTGGGTGGGAAGAAGTGGGCGAACGTAAGTTATTGGCTCCAGATCTAGTCGAGCAAGCATCAGAAGATGTTAAGATGATTTGTCAGAGGCTTAAAACAGCTCAGAGTAGACAAAAGAGCTATGCGGATGCTCGACGGAGACCACTTGAGTTTATGGTTGGAGATTGGGTATTCTTGAAAGTTTCTCCATCCAAAGGGATCATGAGATTTGGTCGACGAGGTAAGTTAAGTCCTCGCTACATCGGTCCATTTGAGGTCTTAGATCGAATAGGCGATGTTGCCTATAAATTGGCATTGCCTCCGGAGCTATCGGGAGTACATAATGTGTTTCATGTATCGATGCTTCGGAAGTATAATCCGGATCCGTCTCATGTCATTGAGTATGAACCCTTGGAGATAAGGGAAGATATGAGCTATGTAAAGAAGCCGATTCGGATTTTGGATAGAAAAGACAAAGTATTGAGGTCTAAGACAGTCCCATTAGTGAAAGTTCTCTGGCAATACCATACAATGGAAGAAGCTACATGGGAGCTAAAAAGCTTAATGAAGGAAAGGTATCCAAAATTATTTACATGACAAGCTAAGGCAAATTTGGAGGACCAAATTTTCTAAGATGGGGAGGATGTGAGATCCCCAATTTTCATGTAATTCCTCTATGTATGTAAAGTATTATAAGCTAATATGATTAAATGAATATGAAGTTTAATGTGTGAATGATGTATGCATGATGTGTAGAAGAAATAAGAAAGTTGATAGTCAATGAATCAAATACAATATGTTGATATCAGGAAAATGAATAAAGCATGAGAAAAGAAATAAAATCAGAATTTTGATTTGGAGATTAAATGGATGAGTCATGTGGAAGAGGAATTAATTGATGGTCAAATGGTCTTGAGTCAAAGGGATAAAGCTTGGCTGAGATGATTAATGGGATAAAGAGACATTTAATGCATGAAGCATGACTCATCATCCCTATCATCTATTACCAACGTCAGCCACTACCTCCAGCCCTCTCCCTCTCGTTCCATCCAAGCTTCCAAGTTTCCATTCCAAGCTCCTTGCTAAACCACCTCATCCTTCCACTAATTCATTAAGTTCGTAGAACGAAAAATAATCCTTGTCACTAGGCTAAGTAATATCCAAAGTTTGGAGGATTGAATCCAAGTATTGGAAGAGATCTCAAAGTTTGAGATTTTGATCTCTAGTGAAGGTAAAAGAAATAGATGATTCTTGCAATTTCATTCTTGGTTTGGAGTTGTTTTAAGTTAGTATAACATGTGTATGTAGTTTAATTTAAGGTTTGATGTGGCATGATGATTTTAGGTTGAAGAAGTGACAAGCTAGGGTTAACGCGCCAAGTGATCTTGCGTTCTTGAAGGAATCGAGGTAAGAAATTTATGTAACGGACGTAAGGCGGCTATGTCCGCATGTTTTAATATGATTTTGAACTGCTTTGGGGAGAAATATTAGTTGTCTTTGGCAGGAAAAGATGCATTTTCGGACTTGTCTCCTAGTACCAATTAGGTTAGGAGCAGCCGACTGCCTTAAGTAGCAGCCGACTGCCTAGAGACAATCAGAACGCCGTTTTTCGAAAACCGATGCAAACCAGTCGACTGCTATGTAAGCCAGTCGACTGCTATTTTCCCAGAAGCATTCTATTTCAAACCAGTCGACTGCTACATGGGACAGTCGACTGTTATTTACCAAATTGCATTCTGTTTCAAAAACAATCGACTGTCCTATATGACCAGTCGACTGCTATATGGGACAGTCGACTGCTATTTACCAAATTGCATTCTGTTTCAAAAACAGTCGACTGCCCTATATGACCAGTTGACTGCTATTTCTTAAGAAGCATTCTGTTTGAAAACCAGTCGACTGCTATATGGACCAGTCGACTGCCCCCATGTATTTTTCGAAAAGAAAATAATTTCGAGAAATGAAGTTATGAAGCAGCAGTCGACTGCCCTATAAGACCAGTCGACTGCCATGTATGAAAAGATGTTTTCAAAGCTTATTTGATTTAAACACAAAGGTGTTTTCTGAAAAGTATATTATAAATGTTTTGAGGCTATGGACTGCGTAATGATTATGCATTTCTGATGGCTGAGAGACTCTGATCAAGTCCTCAGTAATATGTATGTTAAGTGAGGAACCCTAGTCCGGTCCTCAAGACCATCAGTGATACCTGACTAGTGCTCACTATGGTATTATTAAGGCAGGAGAGAATCCCTGACCTCTACATGGTATACCAATGTACTAATGCATGATTAGAGTCATATGAGTCATATGAATGGGAATGAACGGTTCATATGACGACTCATCGCTTAAACATTGTACATAGTCTCCATCTATTTCAAAGTACAAGATGTATGTAGGAAGAAGTATATGATGTATGTTTTAAAGTATGATATGAAGTATGATGTTTTAAAGAAAGAAGTATGATGCATGCTTTATAATGTTTTACATTACATTATAGAGCCAAGTAGGAAAAATGCATATAGAGGCATAGTACGCTCTTTTACATATTTTCTTACTGAGCGTAAACTCACCCTTTTACGACTATTTTCCTACAGACTACCTGAAGTGAACCACACTCCGACTAGAGGAGCTTGTGCTTGAAGAATCGAAGTGTACCTTCTCGATACGCTTCCCAGTTAGTATAGAAGGTATACTTATATGTTCATATGTAAAGTTAAATTGTAATTCAGCTACAGTACAGTACAAGTAGAAATTTAGGTATATAAGATGTCGGGGATGTAAGTTAAGATGATGTATGAGATCCTGTGGAAATGGAATGATATTTATATATATATATCATTTTTATGTTTACAGAAATTGAATAAAATTTCATGAGCTATTAAATGATTAGCTTAAGATTAAGGGAAGAACGACACTGGATGAACTAAATCTAAATAAGAAGGAAAAAGATAAGTGATAAGATGAAGTGACAGGGATGTCACACAGTGAGATTATAAAATTGTTGCAAGAAAAGGCAAGGCCTCCTAACGTTTACCCAATCATGTTGTTCAGGAACACCATCTCCAGACAAAAGCTCACTTTTTTAACTAGAATCAACATCATCATATGCATCAAAGGCCCTTTCAAACTTTTGGGCTACATCTAACATCAAGTAAGTGGAATTCCATCTAGTGCTAACATCTAAACACAATAAACTATTACTTTGAATGTGTTCATTGGCAACACATTCTTTGAAATTAGTTAACATAGCAGGTGATTGTTTTACATATCTTATTGCCCCTCTAACATGAGTAATTGATTCATTCATTTCCTTTAATCCATCACTGACAATAAGATTAACAATATGTGTCATGCATCTTAAGATATTCTTGTACAAGATGATTTCAAGAATTGCTTTACCTCAACCTTTTTATCAACATAAATTTGAAAGCAATCCCTAGCAACAATTCATCGTCATGGCATGCGAAATCTAGGACATGCAAGTGACATGCAATGCTTAAATCCTCTCCCTTCCACAAACTTAGAAGGCAATTCATATCATCTCAACTACACCTTTCCTAATGACATCTTGGTTAAATTTTCATGTGCCCACTTCTCCTGTTAACACTACTAATTCTGTTTGAGTATCATTATTAGTATTAACAATACAAGGAAACTTATTGCAAGAACTCATATGACCCCTTAATGAAGTGATGCAATTTCTTTTAGTATCAGCATAATAATCTATACCACAATAATTACATCTAACCTTATTTTCACCTTCCTCATTCACAAATTTAGTGAAGTGTTCCCATACCTCAAACTGTGACCTATTTCTTCTCTTCTTCTTCACTTTAGATTTAAAAGTTGAAGTTGCACTTTTTGTTGTTTCATCGTGTGAAGAGGGTTGAGAGGGCTACTGATTTGGTTGAGTAGTATATGGGATAGAACCCAAATTCTCAGGCACAAAAACAGCGTCCATTTCATTAGACATCTTAAAAAAAAACAGAAAAACAAAAACCAGATTAGTATATAATGAACAGATTTCAATTCATTATACAGGTTTATATGATAGCATATTGGATAAATAAAAAATAAATATGACAGCATCCATTTCAATTCATTATGCGAGTTCAAAAAAAACTTGCACTTCTTACTTTCTAATTTATTCAAAAATAAAAATAAAAATAAAAATAAATATGAAAACATGTTTATAATCAGGTTTATAAGTAACAAACGGGTTGAAACCAAATCTGGTAATGTTGTGTGATTATAAGAGGCTGCAAAGTGATATTGCTTGCTATGGTTTCTATAAGCTCATTTTTATGTGAAGAACTCGCCGATTCCCCAAACCCACTTGCCATTTCTTAGACTTCTAAAACTCAGATTCCTATAAAATCATATTGAAACCAAAATAAACATCTCGCATAAATAAATTCACTATATAAACACAAAAATAACAATATTTTCCCTAAACATTAGCGGAATTCATATAAGTATCAAAGCCTCTAAGATTAACATGATTTTCAAAAACTAAATAATCTCAATTTCAAAAGCCCTCTGATCTCTTACAAAAATCAGCATCACTAATTAACAAAAAAAAAACATAATTCATGACGATTAATCAACGGCAACATAATCAAATGCAGAAAAGAATTAAAAAAAAGATCCAAAATTATATATATATATATATATATATAAAGAGAGAGAATGGGAATTACTGACCTTCAAAGAGATAGATGGGATCGAAGGATCGATCGATTAGGCAAGTGACTGATCCAAAAATGTCAAAAACAAAGAAGATAGCAAAAAAATAACTCTTTGAAAAAATTGGAAGTGTAGCAAATAGTCTAAGAATGGCAAGAGAGGCGACGAGGGGTAGCGGCGTAGAGCAATCGATCGGTGCAGTGTTTGATGGGATTGGTCAGCCTTTGTCGACTCTTGGTCAAAGGAGCAAAGCAGTGATCTGTAGTGAAGAGTGAGTAAGATTGATTGTGTGCGAGGCTGGCATGGTGAGAGCCTGAGAGGAAGCCGGCAAATCGATGGGTGGCAAAGGGGCTTTCCGTTTGAGTGAGATTGGGGTTGACTGCTGAAGGTTTTTTTTAATTGGGAGTGAGACTGTGAGAGTGACTAATTTTGGAGGGAGAGCCGGAGTGGGTGGGTGAGGATATTTTATTTTTTAACATATAATATTATCTAATATATATTTATATTTATAATTTACTTTTGGATAAATCGGTTTTTCGATCGGTTCGATTTATCATTTATATAAACCGACCACCGACCGGTTTAACCAATAAAACCAAACTTTAAAACCGATTAAATTGAAAACCGTATAAACCGAATCGAACAGATCGAAAACTGAACGGTTCGGTTGGTTTTCTCGGTTGCAAAAATTTTTGCTCACCCCTAAGCAGGGGTATCTTCTAGTGTGTGTATATATATATACACACACACAAATTTTAAACTCCCTAAAGTTAAGCGAATAATTCTAATGGAAAATTTACAATTGTTGCCCAAAAAAGTAAAAAAAGAAGCACTCATTTAGGTCTATTTTGAGGTATACTCTTAAAAGTTTTCCAAAGATTTTTTTAAAATTCTTCCTTTTAATTAATTGTCAAACAAGTAATTAAAGACTTAAGAAATTTTTTACTAAATTGAAGTTACTTCTCATTTTAAAAGTATTTGGTCAGGAAAAGGAAATTAGGTCACTAGATTATCCTCATGAAATTCAGTGGTAGAAGTGCAATTTAGCACACCAAATTAGTCAACCCAATTATTATCTTCCTATACTTCTCCAGTGCCTTTATCCCTAAATTCTATGGTGATTTTACATACAAAACCGAATTTAAAAACTGCCTAGGCTTTTGTGAGTTTAAAGTACTGTTTGTTTCCGAAGGAAGGCAATCCGAAAGAACGTTTGAGGGTTGCTAGGGTGATAGACTGATAGCCTTTGCACTCTTGCTTGCACTAAGCAGCAAATTTCGTTCTATTTGTTCATTGATAATAAATTCATAATTGAATTTTATTTATTTATAATGGCTTATAGTGTCACGATTCAAGTATATTTATATTTATATATCGTGATTAGCTCAACCCCTTTATTTAAGCACGGATTGTATTGTACCAAATAGGATCACACTGTGCTAGTGTGCCATGGATTGCTAAGTCCGTATGGCACCCCTAGTGCTACCTCAAATCATTCAGAACCCTGAATTAAACGACCTCTATAAAGGAAAATTACTTGGCAGAGATAGGGTTTCCATTTTGCACTAGCCGGCTCTTCCCTTTCTCAAATTCTTACTTCCGGATTTCAGTCTCAGTGAAGTTTTTCTCGCACCAGCCAAAATGGGATCAGTTTCTAATTTTGACGTTAACTTTCTTTTTTTAAATGTTATTTTTTGTTCTTTTCAGTTTGATCCTCGCATCTGAAAAAAATACTAGCTTTCTGAATCATTTTGTGAATGCGATTTACTTTGTTTCCGTAAAGTAGTTGTTGGGATTTGGTTCATATTATTAGATGATTTGAGGGTCAACGATGTTTTTTCTTTCTGGGTGTGCTTGGTTGGTGCTAAAGGTGTGGAATTTGTGGGAGAAAATGTCTTTAATTAGCTGTTTGGTTGATTGGAAAATTGTAGAATAATGTAGTGGAAAGTGAAAAATTAGGTTATTATGTGTGATTATTATGGTTGTTGGTCAGGTTTCTGTACTTAGAAACTGAAACTTATGAAAAAGAGGATTAATGAACTTTTGAAGCATTGCTTTGGATTAGGTTATCTATCTTGATGGTTTTTAGCTTTCATTTGTGATTCTTATGTATCTAGAAGATTGTTGTTATTCAAGGAAATTTTCATTTTTATGTATTTATTTTTTTTAATGTGGCTTGGTGGATAAGCCTTTTATGGATGATTTATCTTATATTTTGACAAAATGGGAGTTTTGAGCAGGAAAACTCGTGGAATGGGAGCTGGTCGTAAGCGAGAACCCACCGAAGGAGGCAGAGGTGGGCTGACAAGGCATATAAGAAGTCCAATCTAGGAAATGAATGGAAGAAACCGTTTGCTGGATCATCACATGCCAAAGGAATAGTTCTTGAGAAAATGTAAAAACTAAAGTTATACTTTTTAAGATGTTTGAACGGTGTTGTTGTTGCGGGTAGTGCTTGAATTGGATTTAGAACTTGACGATTTGGGAACTGGCATTTGCAGTGGCATTGAAGCTAAGCAGCCTAACTCTGCTATCTGAAAATGTGCTCGTGTTCAGCTAATCAAGAACGGAAAGAAAATTGCTGCTTTTGTGCCCAATGATGGTTGCTTAAACTACATCGAGGAAAATGTAAGTTATACACAATTTTCAGGTTTTTGTCATAACTCTTCATTTTTTAACCATGTTTTATATCTGGTTAATGCTTATTGATTAGAATTTCATTGATCCGTGTTCTTAATCTCTCAGTCTCTGGGATGTTTTGTTAGTTAAACAAAATTGTGAAAGGCCTGCTCCCTGCTGCACTGTTGTTACCTAATGGCATGCTTGGTTTGATTTGGCGCAAGATGTGTGAAGACCCTGGGAGTACTGCACGCCTCCTAGCCCCAACGATCTCACTCACCCGTACTATAGGTCCAATGGTAGGAGATGTTTAACATTTGATTGAGATCAAGTGTTCGAATCCTTCGGGACGTGAAAGAAATCCGTGAGAGAACTAAGTGCCACGTCTGCTGCGGCGGGCGGGGGCCACCTCTAGAATCCCAAAGCGGACAGTACGGTTGAGTGAGATCGCTGGGGCTAGGAGGCGTGCAGTACTCCCAGGGTCTTCACAATAAAACGCGCGTTTTATTGTGAAGACCCTGGGAGTATTGCACGCCTCCTAGCTCCAGCGATCTCACTCACCCGTATTGTTTGCTTTGGGATTCTAAAGGTGGCCCCCGCCCGCCGCAGCAGACATGGTAGGAGGTGTTTGACATTTGATTGAGATCAAGTGTTCGAACCCTCTGGGACGCGAAAGAAATCCGTGAGGGAAGTAAGTGCCACGTCTGCTGCGGCGGGCGGGGGCCACCTCTAGAATCCCAAAGCGGACAATACGGGTGAGTGAGATCGCTGGGGCTAGAAGGCGTGCAGTACTCCCAGGGTCTTCACAGGATGAGGTCTTGATTGCAGGATTTGGACGAAAAGGTCACGCCGTGGGAGATATTCCTGGAGTCAGGTTCAAGGTTGTTAAGGTATCTGGTGTGTCTCTTCTAGCTCTTTTCAAAGAGAAGAAGGAGAAGCCAAGGTCTTAGATTACTGGAAGAGTTAGCTTTCATCATGCTTTACCTGATTTCTGTTTGCATCAAAATGGTAGTGCTTGGAATTCTGCAAAGAAGGATTTTGTGAACAATTTTTCATTTATCAACTAAAAAATTACCCTTGTTTTGTTCCAAAGTGAAAATTCTGATTAGTTTAGTGTTATTATATTGTTGCTGTACAGCTTTTAACTTTTCATATGATGTTATTGTGGATGAATAGATGATTACATGCAGCACAGCAGGATAGAAGCAGGGAAATATTGCATGCAGTTTCCTGAATTTGGCATAAAATACCGATATGCGATTAGAGTTTATATTTGATGCAAGCACAGAGAACATACCCTATCCCATTATCACATCAATTACTAAATGGAATTGTAATGGGATTTTATAAAACATTGCATGGACATAAATATTACATGAATTTTTTCTATATTCATTAACTTTAAGAAATCGTCTCATTTTCTTTTGAGCTTGAGTGGCCTTAGAGTAAGTTTAACCTCGGCCCAGAATTGCCGCCCTTGAAAGAGTAAGTTCGTAAATGCAATCTGATTTTCAGGTTTTGAAAAGCTATCAACCACAATTTCAGGATTAATTAATAGAGTTTATATATAATGCATTGATAGTTTATAATCTTTATACATGAATAATGCATTAGAAGTTGAAATCTTATTTATAAACAAATTAAAAAAATGTTAAACTTTTAAAAATAAATATAAATAAATATTTTTTAATTTACTTATTAGGGCTTCTTGATGAGATATTAAATACATTGTTAATGTATTATATATAAATCTTAATTAATATTTATATACATTAACAAAAAGACATTGCAACCAAGAAAATAATGCAATAAAAAAATTTTCATTAGCATATTCCAAGGGATAAAATCAATCCCGGGAAATGATCACCTGAAGTACATACAGATAGTTATAAATAAAGTTCATAGATATTGACCCAATGGTTGTGGTTCAGTTGGCAACGCACATTAAGTTTGTGAGAAGAGCTCTCTGGTTCGACTCCCATTAAACACATCTTTGGGGAGGGGTGAAGAGTCTTAACTGTGACTAAACCCAGAACAAGATTAGTTTCAGACCGTTAAAATGGATGAGGATACCTGTAGTCTACACCAAAAAGTTCATAGATATTGGTTGAAATTGTCATATTTACAAATAATTATAGATAAAAAATCTTGAATATTGATTCAAATTGTTATATTTTCACTTCTAAGGCATGGAATTAACGGTCAACTTCAGAATTTATGATTGAGCATTAGAGCATTTCCTCTTGCAGCATTATAACTAATAAGGTTCCCAATTAGAAAACTGAATTCTTGCTCTATTTTTCATGCTTCCCCGAGAAACCCTCAGAGAAGCTTATCAAATTTCCAAGAAGTTCAAAGCTTTTGCATTATTATAAATGGAGTTTTTTAGAGATATAAGATTCTAATTGGTTTATTTCAATTCTCTAATAAATCCTTTAACTTTTGGAAGATCTCCAAAAAGGGTTTCTCTTCCTTCCACTTTTCCCATGTTCCTCCCTAACCACCCAAGATTGAATACAGCAAATTCTTCCATTTCACTCCTCTCTTCTTTCATTTTCTTCCAATCCAAACACGGAAAGAATTATTATATATAAATCAGTAGGAGACAGCATGAATCCAGAAGAAAATGTAATCTAGAAACACATGATTTGATTCTTAAGGTGCATTTGAAGCAATTTGCAGCGAATATTGGCTTTTAAAATCTTTGTCGAAAATTATTTAGTTTGTACATCAAACTTTTCACCAATGAAATGAACCCAAAGAAAAGCAGGTTCCTCTTGCTTTTAACAAAAGGTGGAAAGAGTTCATCATTGGAGCTGTGAGTTATATTTACTAAAAGGATTATTGTGAATTGAAATGAAATGAAGTGTGACACCCCTTTTGATTTTTCCTTTTTCTATTCCCTAATCATATGGATGATTATTATTAGATTAACATTAAGTTGCTTTCAAAGCAGATTATCCTAATTTTAAATTCCAATACGAAAATATTCTAGTGATTTAAATATTTATTTGAATAATTCTGATGATTTAGCATATAAGATTCTCATGTTGTGAAATCGAAAGGAAGAGATCGATTTACTCAACTATATTTTATAAAATAATAATAACAAATTCACGATTCAAATTTGTGACTTTCGAGTTATGAATGAATGTATGATCACTCTTGTTTTTTATTTTTATAATTATAACTCAATTAAGGGTGTATGATATCTTTAATTTGCAAAAGAAAATTAGTTTGCCTCCTAAAGAAATGAAGAGAAAGGAAATTTCATTGTTGATTGGACTTTTCTCTACAAGCTAATAGTCCATGGATATCATGCATAATGTCCCAACAAAACTTTTGAGAAAGAAAGATAAGTATGATCTAAAAATAGAAAAAAGCACTCAATAATTCTCCATTTTTTCTTCTAAACTCATCATCAATATAAGTGGCCGAGTGGGCGTAGTTTCTGAAATTGTGGGGCTTTTTCTTGATGGAATGAAAAGCTTTAGGCCAGGGACTTCACAAAATAGTCGTGTGGGGAAAGAAGGGAAATATGATTACAAACAGGCAAGGGCATATATAGCCAAACACATTTTCATGGAAAATTTTGGTATTTTTTTTGATTGATCAATTAAAATTAAATTAAAGTTAGAAGGAAAGAAAAAACTAAGTTTCATCTATTTTCTATATAAGAAAATACAAATATATGACTAAAAAGAATCAAATAGCCATTTTTATACAATAGATACACACAAACAATTATATATCAATAATATTATTAAAATTTTTCTCAAATAATGGGATAAATATATTTAATTTCATCATTAACATTTTAGATTTGGTTAAAGGATATTCAGCTAGGTCAAATGAAAGTTTGGGTGCTTATCAAATTTAGTTAAGAGAAATCCTATTTACAAAAAAAAAATTCTTTACAACTTAATATTTTAATACTAAAATACCTTTGAATGAAATGACTTAATTATTTTTCACAACCAAAATTTTCCTAACACTCAAATCATAGCATTTTAGCCCACGAGACTCGTGAAAATTCACTTTCACAAGCCTTGTGGAGAAGGTTGTGGTTCACAACATTTCATCTGATTTAAAACATATATTTTAGGATAATTAACAATTCAATACAAACATTTTGCTTAAATTCAGAATTTATCGTAGATTTTCTGAAGAGATTTAATAGATTGGAGAAGAATTTTGGAAATTTTGTTAAAATTTAAGAGATGATTGCGTTTAGGGTTCAAGGAAGGAGGAGGAAATAATGAGAGGTAGGGGAGAGATGATAAATTTTTGGGTTGTGATGTTTGTGAGGAGTACTTTTATTTTTGAATTTTGTTTTAAGAAGGTTGTTTCAATTATTAGATTGTGAAAATTGATTTCTTTTGGTTGTAAATAGAACACTTCTTTAGTTAACTTTTACATGATTTCACCGAAAATATTTTGGATTTATATATGATGCACTGACAGTGTATAGTTTCTATATACTGTCAATACACTAGAGGTTGACATCTCATCAATAGGCCCTTATATGCAAATATAAATAAATTTTTTTAATTTGTCAATAAGGGCCTATTGATGAGGTGTCAACATCTGATGCATTGACAGTGTATAGAAACTATACACTGTCAGTGCATCATATACAAACTCAAATATTTTTTAGTTGCGCCATTGATTTGAGATATTTTAACAAGTAGATATGGCACCTAATATTAAATTAAATATTTAAATTTTTATTTCATGGAAAGGATAATAACAAAATCAAAGTGTGCTTACCTACTAAACTAACTAAAGGATTTGAATAAACACTAAAGGGATTCTTTGTTATCCTTTTTCAATTTGTCATTTTAATTGTGATCAATTTTTTTTAAAAAATAAGATTAAAAAGATTCAATCAAAATGTACCAGCAATATGTCAATCAGATGAATCTAATAATTTTTATTCAGGAGTAAAATGACGGCTTGCCCTTCTAGGTTTAGCTGCCAAATTGTCCACTTAAAACCCTAAACCCTAAAAAAAATAAATCTATGCTTTTTAAGTAAATTATTCGTGTCTCCAAAATGCTGTCCATTCTCATCTAACTTTTTCCCCTAATCCTATTCCACTATAAATTTTTCTAATGGAATCAAATAATTTTGCACTAATCAAAAATAGGATTATTAAATTTGCAAATTAAAAAAAATATTTTTGAATAAATTTATATGACTAATTTCAACTTGTATTTAGGTACGTTTTTCATGGTTTGACCACTTTAGCATGAAGTTCCACTATCTCGTTGGTGCGCACAATATTCACTGATTTTAAAATTTTATTTGTAATTTGTAAAATTTCAAATTATTGAAAGGTAAAACTCTTTTTTTTTCTTTTTAATTAGCAAAATTAGACAAGTTAAGAAGTGAATAAAACTATAATATCTGTTGAGTGCTGTTGAATCTTTTCAATTTCAAAAATTTTCAAGAGATGAAACTTTTTCTCACAATTGATACAGAAACTTCAACAATTTGCTCATTTACATCGAGCATTGGGGAGTACTTTTTTTTTTGGAACACTGAGAGATGTTAAGAATTTGTCTTTGATACTAATATTGGATATTATTAAACTTTTCTAACCCCAAAAGTTATTTAAAAAAGGTGGGACTTTCATTTACATTTATAAACATATATCCAGTTTCTTTCATAACCGATGTGAGAATCTCAAGAATTTTTTCATTCACACATAAGGTCTTGAGAGAATGCTTCTACGCCTGAAACGTAAAGAGATATTGACAACCTAAACACTGAAAGTGTTAGGTGTTATTGAATATAATCAACTTCCAAGCTAGCTCAAAGGATAGTTTTCTTTTACGGTTATAAACATACATCAACTCTTTTCATAACTGATTTAGGAACTCCAACAATGTTAACACTTCAAATTTTAATATTTTGAATTCAGAATAAAATAAAAGTATAGATTAATTTTGCATTTAAGATTAATTTAATCGACTGAAATAAATAGTTTCATTTTTAAGCAAATTTTTGTATAATTAATGGAAAAATTGCCAAGAGATTAAAACTTCAGGTATGAAACCATTATTGCGTACAATGGTCCGTAAACTTGGAAGATGCTTCCAATAAAGTGAAGACTTGACACCCAGAAGTAGGGATAGGAGAAGTGCTTTACAACCTTTTTATATATTTCTTTGATTGACATGCTGCTTAGTGTCTAGCATTCACATTTTCCAGCACTAACTTTAAAATAAATATTATTGGACCCAACGTAATAAATGAATTAATGCATATTTTTATATTTTTACATGTGATTAAAATATGCAATAATTAGTAACTTAATTTTCCTTTAATTATAAATTTCAATTTGCTCATCTCAATATTTGAACATGAAACTTTTAAATCAAACTTTAAAATTTAATCGTTAGATTGCTCTTTCGAGGACGAATTCATATTCTTATAAACATGGATATAACAATCATATATGAATAAGATGAATCAAAAATCATAGTTATCATAAGTTTAGTTCTTCTCGTTTATATATAAATATATATATATATATATATATAAAATAAGTGTAACTCTACCTCTTCAAAGAAAAGAGAGTACTCTCTAGCTTTGGATATTAATCTTTAATTATGAAAAGAAAATATAGAAACTATTAGATCAAATCTAAGTTGTTAATATTTTTATTTTTAACGAAAGTAAATTTTAAGTCTTTGTACAAGATTTACTTATTGTTAATTGAAAAGTGATTCTTGAAATTACTTGGATTTAAATCAAATCTTGTAGCATATTATAATTATTTCTTAATTACTTGACTAAAAAATAACTGACTTTTTGCACAAAATGTTAAAAGAACGATAAAGTAACTAACACCTTCTACAAGTTAATTCCTTGGATTAAAAATATAGTTTTTTGTCCTTTTGTCTATGAAAGTGAAAGCCAGTACTTAACTAATTCGTATATATTTAGAAAAGTAATCAATTAATTTTATTATTTAGTTTTACTTAGAAAATTGGGTTTAGTTGACGTCATTTTTCTTGAAAAAGGAAAACCGTGTGAAAAAGGAAAATCAGTACCCAAAAAGATAAAACAGTGCTACAGCTAAGCAAATGACGCGTGGACCTTATTTCATTGTAATTCCAAAACAATGGACGCCAGTTTGCAAAAATGTCACCTAAATCTATCAAATTACTGGCTTGTTAATTAGGATTCCAGTTCCTGAAAACTTGAAAAAGAAATCATTAATTTTTGGATATTTATCTATTGACGATAGATTATAATTTACACATTCAATAAAAAATAAAAAAATGTAAAAACTGTTTAATTTAATAATTGCATTTGCACTTTTCACAATAAAGTATAAGAATTTAGAGGATAAATATAGAGTAAATAGATGGTTGAAATAAGTGAATAATCGAAATGTGTTTTTTTTTTAAGATTCAATTAGTCAAAGGAATCGTACTCATTAATCTAGTACAAGATCTAAATTTTAACTTTGTTGATTAATCATGTAAACTTAGAATGTTTTGGTCATCTAATTGTCGAATTAAGTCGTACAACATGGCATGCATGACGTTGAAATGCTTACTTAGTAACATGCAATTCATCAGTTTAATCACCGTCTATTGAAATTTGATTGATTTGAGATAAGCATTAATCAATGAATAAAATATTAATTAAAATTTATTTTAATCTTAATGTGGAGACCATGTACAATATTGCAAGCCAAGTAGTTATCACCTTAATGGAAAAAGGAATTGCATTGCCACTTTAATTATTCCAGCTGTAATTTTGGCTTTTACATGGGAAACAAATTGATTTATATGACTTTTATCATTTCATCAAAGAATAATATTTTTATAAATCAACAGTTAGATTTAACAATTTATTTGTATTTGTCATGCATATAAAGTTTTTTTATCGAATATCTTTATAATTTCGATCGAAAATAACATATTTTTTAATATATATTAATGTTGAAATATTATTATTATCAAACAAATAATTAGGTATGTTTATTGATTAGAAATTTTATATGCATGATTTACATAATAAAACATAAAATTCAATAATTAGATTAAAAAATATAATTCATATAAAAAATAAGAAAATGTGTAAAACTAATTTAATTTGATATTAATGTAAAAAGATAATTCTCTTCAATAATATAAAAAATCAAGATTTGACGCTTTATTAATGTGTTCTCCTCTTAGTATTAATCTTAAATGTCCGCACTCATATCGTGCTGAAAACTTGAGTGACTAAGCAAACAATCTATTTGTTTAATGCAATAAAAAATGTATTTTTCATGGCTTAGAATGTGTCCATGATCTTTACAATCATACAAAGGAAAACTATATATTGGCTTCATTAATTAATAATTAAATAATATTAAAGGTATGGGGATACCGGATGATCCAGACAAAAAAAAAATAATATCAACATCAGTTGGGGATAATTACAGCACTTAATTTGATGATTGATCCCAGTTGTGAGCTAATGATGGATAGTTTAATGAGAAAAAAAAACAAAACCAAACAAACAAAGTTGTTAATATTCTGCAGAGTCATTGTTATTTGTGTCCCAAGTTATTATAATTCAACCTCTCTAGAAACTAATTTCAAACCCATTTCACAGTAAATTGCATCCCCAACAACCAGCTAATTCTGTCCTTTAAACATTTTTCTTATCATTATTAGAGAATTAATAAATTAATATTTGTTTTGCTAAACAAATTAATTATAGTTTCTCAAAGCCTTTAACATGCTGCAAACACAATTTTCTCTGGTTCCCTTTCTTGAAAACAAATTCCAGACCATAATTTGTCCCACTTGCAAAGTAGCTTAAAGTAAAGAATAAGTACTTTTACCCATTCTTTTAGTTGACTTTGGATTGAAGAAAGAATATTAAGTTGGAAATTTATGAGTAGATATTAGATTATTGGTGATGACCGTTGTTGAAATAATATATATTTAATTAAAAATTTGCTGTAATTTTCTCATAACGTAGTCAATAAGGTTTTGTTTAAGTTGAATTTTTCTCCCGATTGATTTTAAGAATGCATGCATTCTCTCATATTAATTTGGTACATTTAGATTTTACTATCAAAGTGTTTTCATATATTCAAGCAAAAATTGCTGTAATTTTTCTTATAACGTAGTAAAGAGGTCATGTTTAAGTCAAATTTTTCTCCCTATTGATTTTAAAGATGCATGCATTCCCTCATATTAATATGGTACATTTAGATTTTACTTTCAAAGTGTTTTCATAAGAATCGAACACTCCATTTAATAATAATAATTTTTCTCTTTAACAAATGGATTAAGCCTTTGTGAGTGATCTATAATACTTATTCAAGATTGCATCGACTTTAATTATTTTTACTTGAACAATTCTATGCCTCTTTTGTTAATTAAAATGTAATTATTATTGTTATTATTGGGTTAATTCAATTCCTTTTTCAATAAAGGCCCACAGGCAAAAGAATAACTCTATCTCTTTAAGAAAAAGAGTAATAATTATTCAGGTTGAATGAATTCTATTTCTAATTAATAAATTAATTAAAATGACATGCATTGGGAGAAATTAGTGAGCTAAATTGAAGGGTTCCAGTGCAGACTTCCAGCTAATTAATATATAAAGAGAGAGCAATGAGTTTGCCTTTATGTAGAAGAAAGTAGTTGGATTTGCATGGTAATGACTAATGATAATGATAACTTCATGAACAAAAGTCCAAAAATTATGAAGTAAGATAAAGAAGAGAATTTACTATGCCTTAAATGATGAGACTCGTTTTTAATTTGTTCATAAACAAACACGTGTCCAAATTATTCCAAATAATTATAACCGGTAACAACTCAATTTGACTTAATAAACTATTGTTAAACAACAATGATTAAATTTCTTATTTAATGTTATTATAGGTTATTGAATATATTAATTTAGATGTAATTTACAAAATTTGAAACCAAAAAGTGATAAAAAGAAGTGGAAATGGATTTCTTACTCAAACATTTGAACATGATTGAATTCTAGAATCACCATTGTTATGGAAGTTTTACCATTTACCACTCTCGGATTGAATATGATTAATCTCATATCGTAAAACAGATAAAGATACATGTGGTTATACAAAAAAATTTACAAAATTTGAGATTATGTATACATATGATACCATGAAAACAATGTAATTTGTACATTAATTATCATATACTAAATTTTATTAAGTTTTGCACTAATATTAGCAATAGCCTCTTTCTTAGTAATTTGAATTTAAGACCATTAATTAGAATACCAAGTTGGAAATTATACTGTTCTATCTATCAAGTAAAAAATTTGTGTAAATATATGCTTATGCCCAACGTTGTAAATTAATATTGGTAATACTAATCTATTGTAGTTATTAATTTATGATATTATTATCCATGATAACGAAATATTGACACAATTTTAAAATCCTTACGTATGAAAGGTGAAAACTGCCTCTTAATATCTTACTAAAACTGAATATTTTTTTATTAATGAGGTTTTGGGCTTAGTGGCAAAGAAAAAATCTCAAGTTCAAATTTTATCCTATATGAATTTAAATTTAGTTATTGAACATAATAGTTGTGTTAAGTGATTTTCCTATCATATGGTTTATAAATTCTATGAATTTAATACTTGATTATGGATCAAATTTGATCAATATTTTAAAAACTGAAAATTTTCTGAACAAATGCATTTATGCTAGTTTATTTTTAAAAATATTTATTATTATAATATTTAAAATATATTTTACAATTAAAATGAATAAAAATATATACTATTGACCAATACAATAATAGTTCAAACATGACCAATTCCAAATTTGAGCCGAACTTTGAATCCCTACATATAAGCTCTCACTAATTCAACTTAAAAAAGACAAAAGAAATTTTTTAAGTGAGAATCGAGATTGGATGATTTCAAATTCATTTTCCAAAGGTATACATACTTATATATAAATAAAAGACAGTTGATTGGTAGATAATAGGAGTAGACAAGAAGATAAGAATACAAAGAAAAGAACCAACTACTTCCACCATAACCCATGTTAAAGACTCCAAATTTTCTAACGTATAGAAAAGATTTGCCATTAAGCGGAGAAATAACAGCTCAAAAATGGAAACAGTTGATAGAGGTGTCCCATTCTTTGGGACCGTTTGACAAAAAAATTAAAAAATAACAAATTAATATAATCAGATTTTAATAAATTAATACATAAAATTATTATTGTATTTACTAACAATAAAATTTTTTTAATTCCACAACAACATTAAAAACCTGTAACACATTAATATTTTTTAAAGAATATGTATTATTTTATTAATTTCTTTTAGAAAATTTAAAAATTTTATTAACAATGTATTAAATATTTATTCTTTTATATATATATTAGAAATTATAAGTCTTTCCCTTTCATTTTCATGGCTCCTCCGCGAGCCGTAGCGGTTTTTTCAACCACTTTTACCCCACCGAAGACTGTTTAAAGTCTCGTTTTGTATTCTGGCTTAAGTCCTAAGTCATTGTCAATTTATCGCTGCCCCTTACTGCCAAAAGTAGTTCTGTAAAAAAATGGTGGTTGCAAGAATATGCTGTCTCACTTGTTGGCGGCAACCCACCAAAAGTCTCATACCTCGTTAAAAAGTCGGCATCCAATGTAAGAAAAACTCGGCCATGTGGCATTCATTGAGTGCTAAGATTGAATTTTTCCCATGATTTTTTTTTCTTTTTTGTGTCTATAGTCTTGAAGTCTTTGAATTAACTCTCTTTTTTTTTTTAATAAGGATATGATTAACGGATACAATTAATTTTTTTTATGTATATTGTATTATTTTTTATCAAAGATTGTGGAAAAAATTGATAAACATTTTAGTTATAATTTTCGTTTTTTAAACATCATTAACCATTGCTACTCAACACCCGTTAACTTGGCCCAAAAAAACACTGTTACAATTTTTTTAATTTATCCAAAAAAATTTCTTCAATAAATCTAATCTTTCTGATTATCCAATTTTTTATTCGAAATCTCTAAATTAGATGTTAAGTTTTAACTGCTGGATGTCTCTTTGGAAACAGCAATTTTTATGGCTTTGGCATTGAAAAGGTAGCATAAAATTAAAGCCTTAATATATATAAATATATATATATATATTTATATTTATATTTATATGGTAGAGAACAGAAGCACCTTTTAGCTCCAATTTTATTAATGAGCTTGTTTCATTCTTAACAATTTTATACATTAACAGTTTTCTGGTTTTTAATTAATTTTTTTAAGAATAGATTAAAATTTTGAAATTTACAATTAAAAAATTTCAAATTCAAATCTTAATGAAAGAAAAAAAGAGTCCAATAGATTTCTTATCCAAATATTGAGTTTAATAATAAATGCATGTATTTCTTACTCGAATAATTAATTAAATTTGAATATTTCGATTTTCATTAATTGTAATCCTTATTTACTCAAATCACTCATTAAATTTTAATTAGATAAGAGTATTACGTGCAATGAAATAGTCAATGAATCAATTCCAACATGCTTATTATAAATCTGATAGATCAAAATAAAAAATACATGGAACCTATATAAGTCGAAAAGATAATTTTTAATAAGACAACATTTGGATGATTGAATTTGTGAATTATAATTGATGTGATCAGAAAAATCTATATAATAATTTTTAGATTAAAAAGCCATGCTGAACATAATCGTGGATGAGAAATGTGAAAACAAATTCTAAAAATTCCATGCGGTATGTTTGGTAAAATCAATAACACGTCTAAAGGTAATTGAAAGTACTGTATTCGCATCAGCCCAAGAAACTTGGTCGAAGAAGAAGATAAAGTTTAGGGATATCTGACTTTAGATAAGCTGATTAAAAAAGAATACGAGCATGACCAAAACCTAATAAATTTTGAATCATCTAACCGTACTGAGCTGCCTTGTCAGTGATCACTGATTCATGAACAAGTCCCCTAACTTGATTTTTTCCACAAGAGTCTAATGTAGGCCAGTCAGAAACACACGCCTATAACAAAAATGGCCTAAATTTTGCCTATTTGGAGAGTTTTTGTACTGAATGTTGATTCAACATGGCGCACGTTTTCCCTTCACATTTACATTGATATTGTTTGTTTCCAAGCAAGAAGAACGTGGACAAGGCGGTGCATTCCTTTGTTGAATATAACACATTACGAGTAAACAATTCAGACTTAAAAGAGTCAAATTTACGGTTTAGGATTTAAGATTAAGATTTTTTTTATAATAAATTTAAGATTTAGATATTAGGGTTTAAGTACATATCCCTTGGATTTTTGTTTTTTGTTAACTACATGTGTATCTAACAATGGTAGTTGTATTTCCATGACTTGTTATTTTCTTATTCTTTAAATACCCATGATTGATTGGGTGGTCACTATAAACATGGAACTTGCATTGAAGAAACACAACTATGGATGTCAATCAGGTTGTTTTTAATTCCATCAGTTGGCACACAAATGAGTCAGCTCAAGAAAACAATAATTGGACAGGCTGAGGACAATGTTCAAACATTCTCATATATTTAATGCACTAACAGTGCATAATCTATGTACATGATTGGTTAATCATATAATTCTATTTTTTTTGATCGAAACCCTCCGATTTTCACCTTCGGTGACTATTCCGAAGTCGGGAGAAGCAGAGCGTGGTTAGGCTTGTCCCCCTCCCAACACTAGCATTCCATACACAAGTTAGGGTTCGAACCCTGACCTTGCTTAAGGGACGAGGGCTGTTTGCCACCTACGCCAACCAGTTGTTGGTCACATAATTCTATTTTATTAATAAGCAAAGTTTAAAATATATGTCTTTAAAAATACATTAAAAACTTTATTAATATTTATTTTTAAGAACATGTATATTTTTAAACTTTGCTCGTTAATAAAGTGACATTCTTTAGTTGGTTGACAATATTTAAATGCTACACATTAGTAAGTACATCAAATATAAATTCTTCCTTTGTACATTGTATTCTCAAAAGAATTCAATAAATTTAATTACGCAAATTTGTTTTTCTTATAATAATAAAAAATAAATAAATACAGAAAGGACAGAGAAATGAAAATCATTAATTTTCATATAATATTTTTTAAAATAATGTTTAGACGTTAGACTTTATTTGAAAAGGAATGTTATAATAAATGTTTTTATTCCCATCTAGACTTAAAATTAACCCAATCCAATATTGAAAATAAAAAGGAAAAAAATGTGGAGCCTTTTTTTTTCCTACATACGAATAGATTTTTTTTTGATACTAATCACAAAGGTCTCTACCTTTTTTACCCCTTTCATTTCCTCTATTTATATGCCTTCTTCCCCTGCGTTCAACTAAAGCTGCTCCTCTGTTTCTCACAAGAAGCAAAACTCAAACAACACTCTCTGCTTTTTCTTTTTCTTCTTCTTCTTCCTTTGCAACAATGGAGAAAAATGAGACAGCTCCAATCTCACCAATCTCAGTTTCAACCCCATTTTCTTATTCTCCATCCTCTTCTTCTTCACCTCCTCCTCGATATTCACCAGGTTTTCCTTCCCCCAACTCTCAATCTTCTCCTAACAGTTCTCGTCAACTCCCTCCACCACCACCACCTCCACCAGCACTGCCAGCTTCTCCTCCTCCTCCGGTTGTTCTCAGCCCTTGTGCCGCCTGCAAAATCCTTCGTCGCCGCTGCGTCGAGAAGTGTGTTTTGGCCCCTTATTTCCCTCCAACTGAGCCTTACAAGTTCACCATTGCTCATAGAGTCTTTGGAGCCAGCAATATCATCAAGTCCTTGCAGGTAAATTGCCATTGCTTTTAATTATACATATTCTTAATTTCCTATTCTAACTTCTTTTGTCAATCTGGCATTATTGAACATTTTTTTAATCAAAATTTTGATTTGTTCCTGCCTAATTCTCAAAGAAAAAAAACTTGAAAAAGAGTCAGTCCAAGCCAACCATGATCAGATTTTAAATGCAGTAAAGAATATCGACTTTAATTGCCAAAAAAAATTGCAGAACTTAACTATTATAAAGTCAGTCAAGATTAAATAATATATCAATGCATCAAGAATCAAATCGTTCAAAATCATTGCTAACAACACAATTGAGCAATTAAAGAAAAGTTGTAACATTTTATTAGATTTAAGTTTGAGTTCAAACAATCTCATTATTTACTTCTAATTATTTAAAAAAAAACCCATTGCTTGAGAATAAAATTGGGAAAAAAATAAAGGAAAAAAGGTCAATGTTGACTGGCTAAGCGTATGCATCATATTGTCTACCAAAGCCATCATTGCAAAGTTTTTCCAAAAGGTTTAGTCTTGCATGTGCTTGCAATTGGCTCCGAAGTTTACTTTTTTGTTCTTCTTCTTCATTAAAACGTTTAAAATGTCAAAATATTTTCAGGAACTCCCAGAGTCCCAAAGAGCAGATGCAGTAAGCAGCATGGTGTACGAAGCCAGTGCTCGGATTCGGGACCCAGTATACGGCTGCGCTGGAGCAATCTGCCTGCTCCAAAAACAAGTCAGCGACCTCCAAGCACAACTGGCCAAGACACAAGCTGAGCTTGTGACCATGCAATGCCAACAAGCGAATTTACTAGCCTTAATCTGCGTGGAAATGACACAATCTAAAGAACCCAATTCTCAGCAGCAACCTTACAGCATCGACACCAGCTGTTTTCTAGATGACAGCAATCTTGCCGCAGCCTGGGAGCCTCTTTGGACATGAAGATTAGCCAGAGAAATGAAAAATATATATAAATAATTAGAGTATAATTTTCAATAAAGTTGATTAGTTATGGTAGATATGTGTCCTAATGCTTTTTGATCAGCCTTGTTGACCAAAGGAACCCTTGGAAATTGATTTCCGAGTGAGGGTTTTTTCTTATAATTTATTATTTGTAATCTTACAATGGGGGAAAAGAATGAAATAGGAAGAGAGTGATAGGAATTGGCATGACTGTCTTAATCCCTAAGTCCTCTAATTTTTGAAATATTAAAGCAACTTTGGTTACCTAATTTTTATATTTTAAAATAGTTTCTTCCATCAGTTACTTGTCAAACTAGCTAGCTCTTTTGCTGATTTCTTAACTAAATTTGGCTTTATCTCTTCAAGCTGATGCTATTTTGTTTTTTCTTTACATCAAGTTCGAGTTTAATTTATTTTGTTCGATTAAACATCTGAATATTGGATTTAATAATGACGTATTGTTTTGTTCGGTTAGCTTAGGAAGTAAAGAGAGCCATAGGAAACAAGAACTGTTCTTGCAAGAGTAAGTGATTATCTAGAGTTGGTGTGTTTCTTGAAATGTTTATTTAAACTCAAATATTAAAGATTAATCCATCGTTTCAGATCAAAAAAAAATATTAAAGATTAATGAGATTTGAATAAAAATCTTAAATTTGAAATCATAATTTTTTTTATTTAAGAAATTTAAATGCATTTATTCATTACCTCATAAAACAATATTACACGCATGTATAGTGTACTTAGGTTGTACTTAATCAAGCATTGTCCATCACAACTTTACCTTTCAGAAAACGCACTTTGTTGACTTCTTGTATGCTAGCTTTCCACGTTGATAAATAGCAAAATTTTCATTTTACAAACATAATTATAAAGCATTTTATACTTTAAAAAATAAATCTTTAAAAGCAAAACAAAGATGAAATTAATTAATTTGTAGCTTTCAATATTTCATCATTATCTTCTTCTTCTTCTTCTTCTTCTTCTTCTTCTTCTTCTTCTTCTTCTTCTCCTCCTTTTTTGGTTTTTATTTGAGAAAAAAAAATTTGAATTTAATTCCCCAAGTAATATATATATATATATATATATATATATATATGTATGTATATCTTTGAAGGAAGAGAATTAAAATCTTCCATTTTCTTGTAAATAATAATACAACTAGTCAAATAAACAAGATAAATAAAAATTTTCCTTCAAATGGATTAAGTTTATACAATTATTCTTATAATTAGTCATATGTAACTTTATATATATTTCAACAATATAGCTTTTCATATTTAAAACTATACAAGAGAAATATTATTATGTCCAATTATATATCGGTAGAAATACTATTGTGTCCAATTATACATTGATATCGAATTGTGTTGACTTCAACGTAAAATAGAAATACCCTAATTTGATTTTAAAATACAAAATTTTTATATCTCAACTTTTATTTTAATCCAAACACAAGCAAGAGAATATATATTGTACTCTTGATTTGCGATGTTTTCAAATTATTTTGATTTTGTAAAAAATATCGGATTGCAAAGAAAATATGTATATTTATCATTGAGACAAATGTTCGGATTTTTGTTTCATCAATCTTCAAAAACTTTTCCATTTTATAGTACGACAATTTGGAAAAGAAATTATAGTCAATATAGAATAGTTGTCACTCGCTAGTCATGTTGGGGTGCCTAATTTGAGTTTAGTGCTTTGCAATTGCGAGTCAAGGAAGTGAGTTGCACAATTCTTCGACGGACGGGATTGACGGGGTCTCAAAACTTAATTTCGTGTTTGTTTTTGTTGAAGATAATTACACGAGCAAGTTAGTTAAATCAAATATAAAAACAGTTTTTTTTGTCTTTCCAACAATAGATGTTTTATTGTAAGACTAATAACCAAGTCTTTGCATAAACATTGTTATATTTTCAATAAATTCAAAGTTTTTTTTTTTTTTTTGAAAGGCAGTATGAATTTATTAATAGATATCAAACGATATCAAATGGCCTTGTCCATCAGACATGGATAAGGCGAAACAGAACTGCACGACATAGGCTCATAAGCCTCAAAAGCAAAAATATACACACAAAGCAGCCGCCTCCAATTAACTCAGATGCAACACCCACAAACCCCAACAAGCCAACACGTCTAAAGGCAAACCAGTGGGACACCACTCAATGAAACCAAGCCGAGAAAAGTCTCTATCAATTCCAAACCAACTGACAAATCAGGCATCAGACGACGAGGTAGAAGAATCACCTGAACAAGACATCTCCCGTGCAGGCCATCAGCAAACACAACTTAAACACAATCGACTTGGCACCCTAAACTGATCAAAAAGAATTCCTACACTCGATGTGGCAAAAGCACAAACAGCAAGGGGGCAAGACCCAAACAACCAAGGACCAAGAACACCAAAACCAACGACCCAACCACAAAGACAGCCAAGAACGCCTAAACAGAGAACCAAAGCAATCCAAGAAATCTAAGACAGCCAACCGAAGGAAAAAATGTCTGACGTTCTGTAAGAATCATCACCGCCCCACACAAACAATAACTTGTCGCAGCGCAATATCACTTTTACCTTCTTCTTTTTTTATATAAGGACAAAGAATTTATAATGCTATTGACAAAAACCCGAAGTTGTGCTGCTCAGAAGCAAACTGAGCCAATCTCAGTACATCTACAACGATCTAAACATAGACCTGCAACAGCCAAAACTTTTAACCCACCCGAAACACACATCAGCTAACAAGACTCTCTGGAACAACTATTTAGATAGGAAAAAGGCAACATCACAGAGAACCAAACAACCTCCATTCACGAATCCCATTCCTCGTCAATCAGAAATCAAAAGGAAACTCACGTCACAACCATTCCATACAAGTTGAAAGCACCTTCACCTCACCTTCAGCAAACACTAGACAAGTCATCTCAGAGACAAACAACCAACTTTAGTCAAAAACTGATAACAAATTTGAGCCTCTGTTGACCCCTCGAATTTCTTTTTTTTATATCTTTCTATGAATTAAAATAAAAGTCTCGACCAGTTGTTGTTACCTTTGTTCGGAAGCCTTAAGTTTAGAGTTCTATGTACTTCATTATAATAAAAGAGTATTATTATCTTAAATTTGTTAAATTTTGATTTTTTTTATATTGAAATTGGATTCCTTTACTTATGACAATTGATTTTAGATTATATATTTACTATGATATCAAAAATCATGTTATGTTTTGTAAATTTTGTTTATCATATTTCTTCTAAGTTTGTCACATGATAAAATAATCTATCTTCGCCTACAAGTGATGGTCATAGACATGTTAAAATGATATTATTACACAAGTTCAATATTCAAATTGTATCTTTTTTCTTACAATTAATTAATTTCAATTTAATTAGATGCTTAACAATAATATTGAATAATAAATATAGTTTTTTTTTATCTAAGTAAATTGTCTACACATTTTTAAACAATTTTTACTTATTTTACAATGTTTTTAAAAGTTAAATTTTGAAACTCTTTCATATATCTTGACTTTGAAAGAAAAAATAGATTCAGTTTTCATATTTTTTCAAAAAAAAAATAATTTTCATACTCATTCCAAAAATAAAAACAAAATTTATTTATCAAATCAAATACATTGTTAATAAAATTTTTAAATTTCACAAATGAAAATAATTAAATAGCACATTTGCATTAAAATATATTAAAATAATAAAAAATTAAAAAACTAGATAAAGTGACCATACCCATTATCTAAAACCTCCCAAATAAATGATTTTCTTTTTTTTTTTTGGTTTACTAAATAAATGATTTTCACATATTCATATCATCTTACAGAAATAAAAGTAAAGCAAATCTTTTTTAAATTGTCGAAGCATAAATATCATTTTTTTTAAAAATTAACGAAATGTAAAGTTCAATATTTACGAATTTATTACAACGTTATAAATTTATTTTTCAGATTGAGATTCATGACTTTCAATAAAAAAAAAAGATTGAGATTTATGACTCGAGAGAGGAGTCCCATTTGTCATTTTCTAAAAAAAAAATCTTGGCGAAAAAAAAAATCACTTTTTAAAAATAAAAAAAGAAGCAAAGAACGCGTTTTAAAAGCACAATCACATCATACACGTGCGCCCTACATGTCCGGTTGATTTTATAAGCCTCAAAAAAGAGGCATTTACATTACTCTTCAGTCTTCTCTTCTCACTCTTTTTATTGGTTTTTTTTTTTTTTACATTCTACACTATTATTATAATAATAATAATAATAATAAGATTTGACTTAATAATTATTACTTATTTTTTAAAAAAATCAAATTTAATGTTCAATTTTTCATTCTCTCCTTACACTAATAATAATAATAATAATAATAATAATAATAAATAAATAAATAAAAAAATTTGACTTAATAATTATTGCCTATTTTTAAAAAAAATCAAATTTAATGTTCAATTTTTCATTCTCTCCATAATAATAATAATAATAATAATAATAATAATAATAATAATAATAATAATGTATCAGTAATTTAGATCGAGCCTTTTCACAAGCATGTGTTGATGTGCCCTCGTCGACCCCCACATAAATCACATCCTTGTCAATTTTGACAATGAATTTCCAAGGTCAAATCCTACGTTACAAATTTACAGCCACTCAAAAGTAGCCAAAAACAATAACGACAAAAATTAAAAAAAAAAAACTTGATCATTTAATTCACTTGCTTCTTTTTTTTTCCGGAAAATTTAAGCCCGAAGTCTAAAGACTTTCAAAAAAAATGTAACCAAAAGAAATTTGATTTAATATAATTCCAAAAATAAATAAATTGTTATTGAAAATATCAAATTAAGTTGATAGTTGAATGGTTAAAGAAAAATTAGCGCTTATTACCAGACTTAAATTGAAAAGACAAACAATTTTAATCTCATTTTTCATTATTAAAAAAATTATTGATGTTGAAAATAATATTGAATTAATCCTAAATACAAAATCATAATTGTTGGTGGACAACTTTATTAACCGTATTTTTTGAGTCAATAAAAATAATTTATTTCAAATAATCAAGTATTTGACTCTCCGTAATTTCTTGACCGTATTTTTTGAGTCAATTGCTAGTTTTAATGGAGGAATAATCGTAACAAAACCGGCGTTTTGATTTGAAACTCATCAACTAACGTTTCTTATCCATAGGAAGTCGCCGGTAGTGGTTTTAATGGCACTATCGAAGCTTCAAATATAGTAATGCTTACAATAAATCAAAGTTTGCTCAATACTTAAATCTTATACAATTTTAATAATAACAGATAATCGCATCGTATTATCAATATAACAATTAAATCATTGTATAAATTCATTAAATCAAATTTATTTATATATACACACGCGTAATTTTTTGTTTATTTAATTTAGGTTAAATTTTTATTTATAAAAAAAATTATAGCTTCTTTAATCCTACAATTTGCATGATTGAACTGATCGTTGAGAATCAACCTTGGGATTCTCCATTTGTTGGTAAGTTTTGTCTTCTTCTTCGTAATTTGCCAATGCCTGTTGATTACAGTTAAATATTCCGTACAATTCCCTGTTGGAAAATGTTCTTTTCCATAATTTTTCTAACTCTTTAATTAATCAGTTTCTAATTGCTAGTGTGTAGAGCTTAATTAGCTGCACTTTAGTCAAAGATTCTAAGAAAAAAATTCGTCAATAATACTCATCAACTCATCAAGTGTCAAAGTCATTTCTTTGGTCGAATTAGAATGGAGCAAAGTTAGGGATTAAATTACTATTCTTAATCTTAAACAATTAATTGGTGGAAGAAAATCTAGCAACCAGCCATAATTTTTTACAAATGCATTCAAAATTTCTAACATGTGAGAGGCTTCATGGTTTAACATTTCAACGTGAAATTAATTAATAATGTTAGGCGGTGTGCTAACAACCCCAAATTTAAAATCAATATAAATAAAAAATTAGGGTTCATTTCTAGGATTTTTAACATTAATTCACACTATAAATAGAAACATTTATGTTAATAAACTTATTATTTAAGAGGATGGGCCACAAATCATACAAAAAATAAAATTTTTAATGAGTATTGGTTCATCAATATTTATTCCACAACCAACCAAAATCCTACTATAAAACTATACTTATCTTCAAGAAGTTTGAAGAAGATATATATCTCAAGAAAATTACTTACATTAAGCAATAAATTGCATTAAGCTGCAGGGACCAGCCTAGCTCAGCTGTGACTTGTGAACTATATCAGAGAAATTAAGCCACAGCA
Organism: Heritiera fomes; assembly: GCA_032173925.1. Lineage (NCBI taxonomy): Eukaryota > Viridiplantae > Streptophyta > Magnoliopsida > Malvales > Malvaceae > Heritiera > Heritiera fomes. The sequence continues at coordinate 28,128,618 of JAPDPM010000012.1, forward strand.
TAAGGCAGTGGGACAGAATATATTTAATTCTTGGATTGGAATAATGGTTTTTTTTGTTGTTCGATTATTTTTTAGTGTATGATGGAAGTTTTTGATTTAAGAAAAATGATAAATGATCATTTGAATCAATATTTAAAGTCCTTTTTGTTTGAATTTTATTTATTTGATTTTTCATGATTAATGATATTAATATCAATTTTACGGATTTTTTTCCTGAGTATTTGGTTTATCCCTCTACGAAATGTTAATAGTCGAGGTTTAATCTTTTTTTTTTTCTAATCTTATTCAATCGTTAGAGAACAAAATTCAAGCTTTTCGGCTTACTCGGGTTTAGAAATATTAACCCATTTAATAGAAATTTGAAATCAACAAGTCAAGATTTTCATATAGCAATTTGCTATGTGTTTCATGGAGAACCATAACAAATAAAGTTGGTTTAGCAATTTGCTATGTGTTTCATGGAGAACCATAACAAATAAAGTTGGTTTTCCTTTTTCTATTTTAATTGTAAAAAGCTCTATAATTTCCATTACTCCATTGACTCACTCAACACATGTTTTCACATGGAAAACTATTATTAGGGAAATGTTTTAAAGGGAAATTAAAATTAGTAATTTCTTTTTCGAGTTATAATGCATTATAATTAATTAGGGTCTTGTTGGCAGCCCCATTTATACTTTGGCTTTGACAATGGTATTTCGTAAACAACAAGTCTAAGAATTAGAAAAAAAATAAAATAAAATTCAAAAACAATAAAGCTTTGTTTACATTTCTTTGGGGCTGCATAGTGTATTGAACTAGTTGAAAAGGACGTCCAGCTTGACTCTGCTCTGATAGATTCTCTTTAAAGATGACTTGTTCTTGGAAAATACTATATATATATTTTTCTCTTGTCGGTAAGGATAATTGGTATAGCAATGTAGATCGATCGGATCATTATGAGCTAGCACCATGGATGTGAACTCTTTGAAATTAATGTTGAAAATGAGCTTATGTTCTTCGAAGGCTGTCAGTTCGAATCTGTTTGCTCAAGATAAGGTTCATCTAGCACCAAAAGCCTTTTTTTTTTCGAGATTTTCGGTTCGATAGTTGTGTTTTAATGACAAAAGAAGGAAGAGAGAGCATGAGACTATTTACAATTATTCAATTTCATTAATGTATTTGATGGCGAAGATTTATTTTTCATTGTGTAAATGTAAAATAATAATAATGATGATGCTGTTAAAACTGCAACAATTAATTAATCATCAAGGAAAATATCATATTGCATGTATTGTTGGAGAATTTTGAAAAGTATACACAAATTATTTAGATTGGTTGTGACACTCATGTGCGTTGCTACAGAAATGCATGTCAATTCTATTTAACAATAAAAAAAAAAGAATTTTTCTCTTTCTAGCTTCATATTTCGACTTTCGTTTATTATTGATTACTTTGCAAGTATATTTGAGAAATATCTAAGTTGCTAAACATTATAAACTGATGACATTCGCATCAGATAATTAATGAACTCCACATTTTTCAATTTCAAAGAGTATTTTAGTAATATCTATACCTATATATATTTTTGTCTCCAAACCCTCCACATGTCAAGCTTTTAGCTTTTCTTTTTTTTTTTTTCAGTTTTTTCCCTTTTTGGTTTTTCAACCTTTTTTATTTGTTTTTTTTCATAAATTTAAAAAACAAAAAAAGTCATTTATATGTGAATTTTATTTTTAATAGAGAAAAAAATAAACAACATAAAAAATTGATCTTTAAATTTTATATATTTATTTTCATAAAAAATTATTGGTTCAAATAATAAATTTTTATATATTTATTTTAATATTTATCAACAATGATAATAAATTTTAAAAATATAAAATCAATCTCCAAAAATATTGTTTAACTAACACATAACAATTAATAAATACTCAATAATTAAATAATTCTTCAAATGCATATACAATACATTTTTTTAACGATAGATTACATTTACAAATGCATTTATAGTATATATTTTGTAGATCATTAATTTCTATATATTTAATGTTGATAATTAATTAAATAAAAATATTTTAATATTAAATATATATATATATGTTAAAACATTTTAAAAATTAATTAAGTTAATAATTTTTAATATTATTTAAATTATATAAAAATCACCTTTTTTGCTCCACGTCCAGCTTCACATTGGTTCTGTCATTCACTCATTTTCTTTCACCTTTCTAACTCATATCATTCAATGTTTTATCTCCCATACGAGCCATGTGTCATGTCTCAATTGATTTAGCATTTTATTTCTTTTTTTAATATTTTTTTTATTATGCCCTCTAATTTATTTTTAGGTTTTCATTTTTTAGTTAAGTTCTTTAATTTTATTTATTTTTGAATTTTTTTGTTATGCCTTTTAATCTATTTTTAAATCTTCAATTTTTTTCTCCAGCAATAATAAGATTCGGGGCATAAATTAAAAAAATTCAAAATAAAAATATGATAGAGGGTTCAACAAATGATGCATTCTAAATATAAAAAATTAATAAAAAATAAAATAAAAAAATTCATTTATCTTTGAGTTGATTTTTAATCAAGGAAAAAAAATCAAACAACACAAAAACTAATTGATTTAGATATTTTTAATTAAAAAAGTTTAGATCTAATTTCTTTAAATCTATTTTTTAAAATTATATCTCCACTAGCAGATGTAAACTTACTAAACATAAAAAATATACTAGCTATATAAAATCAATCTCAAATCACAATAATAGGTTCTTCTCTCGCCTCATAATAAATTTTTTAAAACATTTTTTATATTTATTAATAATGATAATAATTTTAAAAATATAAAAACAATATTCAAATATATTATTTAACCGACACATGGCAAATATTTAAAAATAAATAATACTTCAAATACATATAAATTATGTATTTTCCAAATTTTACTTTCGAATAAAAATTATTATATGAAAGAGTTTTTTTCTCTAACTTTTCTAGAAAAAATACTTTTACTTTACATATTATACTTTGGAGTAAATATAAATAATTCAATTAGTTATTCTTAAAATAAAAATGTTTACAGATGAGTTTAAAACCTTACACATAATTAATAATATGAACAAAACATTCTTACCTAATTTTTTCCTACTTCTTTTTTAAATTGTCTGAACCATTATGCCGTATATAAATATATATATATATATATATATATATATTAATGCTTTAGTTTTTATTGTTGTTGTATTATTATCTTAATTTGTTTGTTTCTAACACAAATTATCTGTTTGTCATACTATTTAACTTAAGTATTGTGTATTTTTTTAATCCAAGCTAATCTAAATTTTTCAAAAAATTATTTTTGGACATATTGTTTGATATATAAATTCTATTATTAGTAAACACGTTTCTTTTATAAATCTTTCCTTAGTAAACATATTTCTTTTTTGTACTAAACATTATGAAGGAAATAAATATTTCTTATGTCCAATAACTCTTATTTAATAATCAACTTAACTAACTTTAAAAATTGTAAAATAAAAATAGATCCGTAGCATCGCGCGGGCTTATATCTAGTATGATAATATAACCATCAACTTTGAAAATTTATCATTAGTTCACTAATTAAATACCAACTTATATATGCAATTCATAACTTATACTATTGTGCTAGAAAATGCATGTAGTCTTACATACATGAAATAAAACAAAAAAGTGCGAGCGTTATACATTTTAATAAATCGATTGTGCAGAAAGAGAGAATAATAACAATGTATGTGGCAGCTCTTTAATAGTTTTTTTATTAAATAACTTGAGAATATTAAATTCTTACTGTAGTACTATAATTCTGATCAAGTAATTAGTAATGGGAACACGAAATTATATGAACATGCCGGTCAGCATAAGCTTGACTCAAGCCCGATGATACTGGGTAAGTCTTAATCTTAAATTCGTGTCATAAGAAAAGAAATTTAAAGTGGAAAATAGTAGACCTGACAATCTCATACACGACACGAACACGATACGAATAAATGACACGAGATTACATGAGATGACACGGGATTAAAATCAAGTAAAATTAATATATGAATATGGTAAAAGCTAAAAATAATATTTTGAGTTTTTTGTGTCGACACGAAATTTTCGTGTTTTACACGACACGAATATGATTTTACATGACACAAAAACGAATTATGAATACGAATTGTCAAGTCTAAAAAATAGTCCTCGACGTATGAGCTATCCATCGTAAAATTAGTGTGTGTGTATATATATATATATATATATATATATATATATATATATATATGCATTGAGTGTATTAAACGGAAAACAATGCAAGTGGCTTCACCAGAGACTAGGAAGATACTTGACTTTGAGGATGGCAAAGACAATGAAAATTGACATTGACTTCCATTAATTTAAGCTTAAGTTTGCATGGCCACTAGCCAGCTGCTTGAGCTTGACGGGTTTTATTTTAATGGCAACAAAGAGAAACATGCTTGACGGGGTTTAATTTGTTCATAAAGAATGCAATATGCATGCTGGTTTAATTCTCATTCAACATCTCATATAGTTCTTATTATTTATTTTTTTAGCAAAATTAATTTGTTACTAATTAAAAGAAAAAAAGATATATTTTTATAGATTAATTTTATTTTTTTTATAACTACATGTACTTTCATTCATTTTTTGATTTGAAATTAATCATATTCGAATTAAAAGTAGTAAACAGCATTTAAAAATAAATAAATAAAAAACTGTCATATGATTGTCTTTTCTCAAATAAAAAAGATATCACTAATTCTATGCCCTTTTAAGAAAAATACATCATTAATAAAGGTTAAGTCTTGTCTACTAAATCAATATCAATGAGCCAATTTGAACACTTGGGTTTCAAGGCATCTTTCAGATATGTATGCTTTCTTTTTCCAAGAAAAAACTTGTGTTCACCTATATATTCAAAAGTTATTGATTAAAGTAATGGAGAATGCTCCCTATAATCCAAAAAGTTATAGATTAAATATTAAGTAAAATGCATCCGTCATCTATATGAATTTTGTGTATTATTGTATTTTTATCGATGATCTTTAAGATTTAATTTTTTTAATCTGCCACCACTTCGCCAAGGATGTTTGCTTTTCTTTTTTTTGTCAAATATTTATTAGATAATATATTTGATTGAATTAACAATAAAGGAAGAATAATTTTAAATTAAAGAACAATATAAATAATAATTGTAATATTAATACATCAAATAAATTATTTTAAATTATTATGGTCTTAATTTTTGACATCTTAAAATAATTTAGTTAATTAATATTTTTATTGTTCTTTATTTTATAAAAATGCTTCAATCCTGATCACAACTTTTCTCCTCCAAAACTTAAAATCTCGCACAACCCTCCAAACTAATCCTTTGATGATTTTTTTCTCTCTGTTTTTTCTTTATTTTGGTTTTTTGTGTTTGTTTTGTGTTACTTCTGCGTTGGGATAACGTTGAAATGGTTTTTTTTTTGGAGTATTTTAGTTTTTCTTTTGTGTGGAATTTTTTTAAATGATAAAAATTTGTTAAAAAATAATGTAAATATAAATGTAAAAAGAAATAGACATAATTTGAAGAAATCTTGAAAGAAGAGAAGACATTCTTTTATACATACATACATATATATATATATATATATATATATATATATATATATATATATATATATATATATATATATCCTCAACAGAAAAAAAGGATTACCATAGGAAATGAAAAAAAAAAGAATTGAAAGAATACAAAATGTTAAAAAATTGAATATAAGTAATAATATGCAATGAGATTTCAAAAAATCTCAAAAGATAACATATGATAAAAGAATTATAGCGATTGTCTTCTTAAAATTATTACTAAATTTTTTGTTGTTCGTTATTAAAATATTAAAGTAAATGTGTTTAGGTTTATCGAAAAAAAACACATAAAAACAAATTCCAAACATTAAAGAAAAAAAATACTAACCTTGGCAACGTGAATAATAACAAAATCACAAATTTCCTTTGAAGCATATATGAGCTTGCAGAGATCAATGAAATGCAACCTAAGTAAGTATCTTTTTGCAAGCTTAGTGTAGGTGTGGTTTTTTCTTTCTCTCTCTTATACAAGTTCACGAACAATCGATAAGAAGCATAAGGAGCGGCGCTTTAATTTGAAAAATAGTTCAATATAATGTGATTAAACTCTCACTCGTATCTAGATCAATTATATTGTGTTTTAATATTGTGTTTGCGACTTGGTAAGCTCTATTTTGGTACTAAGTCTAATGCAGTCGAAGTCAATCAAGAAGCACAATATACTCTTGATAAATATAAAAAGAAAAAATTATTAAAATTTTGGGCGTTAAATATTTAAGAATTAATCAACCCGGTCCAAAACCTCCACTTGTACATGTAAGTTGTCTAAAGCCCGGTCTGTATAGTGGACCTGGATCCGTAGCCCGGTTTATCATGAGCTGCATAAGAGGTATTGGGTTAAGCCCAATAGAGTAGTTAAACCGGTCCATTATGAATTTTGAATTTCCAATTTTATCCATAAGGAAGAGTCAGAATTCCCATTTAAGACTATCATTTCCCTAGCAAGAAGCGGCCCCCTCATCTACCGGAGTTGGAAAAAAAAAGTTTTGCGTTTGGGAAGCGAGAACGTGCGAGAAAATGAGCGGCGCAGGAAAGAAAGTAGTGGATGTGGCGTTCAAAGCGTCAAAGAACATCGATTGGGAAGGGATGGCTAAGCTTTTGGTCTCCGATGAGGCTCGCAAAGAGTTTGCCACTCTTCGTCGCACTTTCGATGAAGTTAACTCCACTTTGCAGACTAAATTCAGCCAGGTTGGTTTATTTCTCTTCTCTCTCATCTCAGATCTTTTTTAAATTTTTTTATTTTATAATTTTTGGTTAATCCTTTGATTAGATCTTTAGTGTTTTATTATATCTGTGGTGATTTTAATTTTTTATATTGAAAGAAATAATCTTTTTCGTTGAATTTGTTGTTCAAGATTCAATTTTGGATTTTTTTCCCTCTTTTTATTATTGTTCAAAAGTGGGATGAAAATATTATTCATAAATGAAGGAAAAGGCAAGGCAAAAACTGTAAATATGGTGATTTTAGTTATACATTTTTTTGTTTATGAAACTATTAAATTTAGTTGGGTTGGAAAATGAATTCACATAAATTAATTTATGCCAAAAAATGGTTTAAAAAAATTAATTTAATGGTGTATTGTTTTATTAAATGATAGAGAAAGAATTCAAGCTCAGTTGTTGTCGTATGGGAAATAGAATTCTATGTTTTTAAATACCTTTTTCTTCATTCACTCATTTAGGGTGTTAAAGTTTTTCCTTTTACTGTTTCCCTTTAATTTTGCTCAATTTGGGTATTCATAGTTTTGAAGCATTTTCCATTGGAGTGATAGCAGTCCATTCTGATGTAAAAAAAATTTTTAACTATAGGATTTGCTTGTACAGTGTGTCGTATTTTGCATATATCGAAAGGACTTAATCTCAGATTGACACTATGGCCATATGAACCCAGAAAAGAAAAAAGAACTAGATTTAGCTGCTTTGTCAGCTATGTTTTTTATACTAAAAACTGATAGTTTCATAATTTCAATAGGATTAACCTTATTTGACATATCACCATTGGAATGAGCGTTAGATGTGATGCTAAAAGGCAAAATCTAGGAAAAATAAAGCAAATTGCATGTTTTCTATCATTGAAGTTTCATATTGAAAACTTTTATTTGTCATTAGTGGTGATTGCTCTTTTGGTGCTTGTATTACTCTCTTATAATATGAACCCTATCTTGGTAGTAATCTGATTATGTTAAGCAGGAACCTGAACCAATTGATTGGGAATACTATAGGAAAGGAATCGGCTCTCGCTTGGTGGATATGTACAAAGAAGCTTATGAAAGTAAGTTCTTTTGATGGTTGCCATGGTTGGCTTTACATTCTATACCATTTTTCAGATGCCCTGTTATGCTTAAGTGCTTGTGGGTTACTAAAAGCATAAATGGTCTAAATGCCTCATGTTTTATATTCCTCTTATGGATGCAGCTTCCTCAATTTGTTCTTTGCACTCACATTTGTTTTAAGCTCTGTTTCCTGGTGAGGCAACAATTTTCCAAGTCAGATGATGATATAGACAGCATGATTAGATACTATTTTTCCTTTTTCATTCTTCGTTGGTTAGGAGGAAAATTAGTAAAGAAAGGACATTAATTCTGTCAACCATTCTTCAACTGCAGATATCTTTGATCTTTCTTAGACCAGTTCCAGTGCCATGTACTTGATCTAAAAGATAAGATGGAAATTAATTGCCAATAAGAATGTTGTATTCATTGATTGTTTATATTATTTTCTCTGAAAGTTCTTAATATTGTTTATAAATGTGATTCTCTTGTAAAATGCTGTAATAATTTTAGGTGCATACCTTAGATGTTTCACTTCATAATACTATAATGGTAATCAGATCCTCCAGAACACCTGAGACTCCTGTTATATTTTGTATGTTTGATGTAAAATGAAATTCAATTCAGACCTTTATTTTTTATGATATAGAAAAATGTCACTCAATTATAAACCAGATGACTATCAAATTTTTACATCAAGGTGTTCCCTGAGCACATACTAGCAATTAACCATGCTAAATAAGGCTGCTGCCATTTCACAGTTTCCTTGGCATATTGGTTGGTTACAATGTAGAACTCCTTCATTGGTGTAATTTCTTTGTCTTGATTATATCTGTCTAACTGGGTTCTCACTTGGCTGAGACTTTTAGTGCCTTGGTTTTTTGTTTGGGGTTTGGGTGGAGCTGTGGGTAGTTTGCTATTTCTTCTGTTTTATTTTTGTCTACATATTGAGTTTTTTGCCCCATCTTTACACATTTTTGCTTACTTTGCAGGCATAGAGATCCCCAAGTTCGTTGACACAGTCACTCCTCAATACAAACCAAAATTTGATGCATTGGTGAGATCAACAGGATACTCGACTCTCTTTTACATCTGTCTCAGGTTTCTTTTTTCTTTTTTGTAATCTGATGTGCTATCTACTTGCGGCTATAGTTGGTTGAATTGAAAGAAGCTGAAGAGCAATCCTTGAAAGAGTCTGAGCGTTTGGAGAAGGAAATTGCTGAGGTTCAGGAACTAAAGGTAATCGGAAAACAATGCCCAAATGAATGTTGCTTTATTGTAATTGTATCTGTAATTGCAATTGTTGATGTTTCTTTTCTTTTTCGTTGTTTGAACAGAAAAAGATCAGCACCATGACAGCGGATGAGTACTTCGAGAAACATCCTGAGCTGAAAAAGAAATTCGATGATGAGATCCGGAATGACAACTGGGGCTATTGACATCTTTGCTAATTTAAGGTTCAAGCTTTTTCAGTCTCAGCCAGAATTTCTGAGTTGTCTTGTTTCTTCTGTTGTTTTACCCCAATGATGATCACCGAACCCCTTTTTGTGTAATTTGGGTGCTCTGGGTTGGAATGATTGGGCTCCAATAATAATTCGGTTTTCTGTGTAGAAAAACAGATTTATCTATTCACTTGAGAACCAAAGTGGATAATATTGTAAGACTTGCTTCATTCAAGTGGCATCCACATCCATGTTTTTAAGGTTAAAATTCTTTTCATCTGCCTGGCCTGTGTCTTTGAGAAGTATATTTCGGATGTACAAAACTAATGAATAAATCCCTATTTTTAAAGAGGAACTACCATAGAATCTGTATTACAAGTATGTTGGTTTGATATCCTTTAATAAGAGTGTAATTGAGTTTTTAGCTTAAATTTAATTTAATTTTTAAAATTTGAATTTGATTTGATAAAATTTGTTAAAATATTCGAATTGTTCAAATTCAACTCGATAAGTTAAATTTTATTATTTTTTAATCATATATTAATATATAAAATAATAAATTAGTAATAGAATATAATATATATATATATATTAAAAAAATTCGATTAGATTTGTGAACCATTCAAGTTGAATTTGTGAACTTGATTTAATAAATAAATTAAACTTATGAAAAGCCTAATCAGTCTGCTGTTTGACTATGATGATTATGGTACACGTGCATGACGTTTTATTGCCCGATTAACAAATCAATTGGGAGAAAGATTTATGAAACTTGCTCTTTAATATATACAATTGAAACTAGAACATTTACCCCACAAAGAATGTACAGGAAATATGAAAAGTGGATTCAAGATACAAAATTTAAGCCAAGAGCTTATCAACCTATCAAAATGTGTAAACTGCAAGAAAAATTAAATTTGAAGAACTTACTGCTATAGTTTGGAGGGGTGCAAGGGGGGAGCACAAAATTTCCAGCAGCATTCAGTTTCTTTGACCACTAACAAAAACCCAGAGACCACCTGTAGATTATGTTATTACTTCGGAAAGATTTGTATCTACCCAGAAAGCCAAATCCTTTTGGGAGAGTTGATCGGTAGCCGTGTCTTCATTTTAGTCCATGGCCTTCCTTGCCAACTCGTAGCCTGCAAAGTTCATGGCACCCAAAGGAGCAATCCAGAAAAAGCGGGGAACTGCTCCTTTGAACAGACCAAGGGGTCCCTCGTGCCGGAGTATAGAAAAGGCTACCATTGACAATGTTACGGGTTGCCCTCCTGGAGCAGTCATCATTCTGGTTTTCATGACATCGAAAGGTGTCGTGAGAACAGCAGTTAATCCTCCGGATAGAGCTCCAACAGCAATTGTTTCCCAAGGTTCCAGTTCCCGTCTCAGAAGGTGCTGGGCAAGCTGAAAAAGCATGCAGAACCCAAATGATAATTCTTACAAAAGATGATGATTAAAGTTGAAGCAAATAGTAAAAGATCAAAATATTTTTCTTTTAGATTAAGTATTTCAGTGTATGCAAAACTATCAAATGCAGTTTGAGGATACAAAAAATATCAAGATTATTTCAACAGAAGTTACGTATGATACAGTGGGAGACCATATCAGGTGGCCAAGTTTCAGTGCCTTGAGCATGGCCTTTTTTTTTTTCGATTCATAGGGAGGTACAACGAGAGAAAGAAGAATCGAACTTCGAATCTAATCCCTCCTAAGGAGGGGTAACATCTATTACGCTAAGCCTTGGTTGTTAGAGTGTTGTCTTTGACTACACCAGCAAATTACTTTAGAGAAATAAAAGTTTTCGATGTCAAGACAAATATCATTAACCTTTTTGGATTCAGCATAAAGACCCATCCCAGCAACATAGAATGGCACCTCACGACAAAGAGTGGCCCCAGTCCCACGGAAAAAACCCTTCAGACCATCCTGGTGCCAAGTACCAACAATAGCTTCTCCAACATTCTCAAAAAGGCCAGCCTGCAAACGCTGCTTTAGTACCTCACAAGGAATCCGCACTGCTGTTCCCAAAAATGTGCTGCAGAATGATGCCATGGATTGAACCTACAAAGCATGCAAATACAAATTTTAACTCAGTGTCGCAAATCAACATCAACAGACAAATTAGAATCATTCCTTGCTAAAATTGGAAAATTAAATGTGCAAGACCAGCTCCTTCAGCACGCACACAATGAGAGGCAAACCCACAAAAGCACAAGCGGATGCACTCACATACAAAGAAAGTGTGAGTGCTAAACCTATTGAGCACATAAAAACACCATCAGCAAACAAGAGGATGCAGTACAAATCTGAGAAATGGGTAACCACTAACTTGAAGTTAGAATGTTCCTTTTCAAAGTTATATTGAAGAATCAGATTTGTACTAGAACAGTTCATTCAAGTTTGGTTATTTTTTTATGTTCATACATAGAGAGTGCATCAAATGTGCAGTATGCATGACTTCAGGAACCCAGTCAAATATTTGAGTAAGGTAGCCAGCACAACATCAGTTATACAAAAAAGAAGAAACTTCAGCTTCAACATGTAACTTTTCCTTTTTCTTAGTTTTCCTGACTAGTCTAACAACATCCATGTAATCAGGGGAACCTAATAAACTGGCCAGAATTAAAAATAGCCCCATGAAGGGCACTTGCAAGGAAACTTGTGTGATGTAGGGCATTCGTTTGAATAGGAAAATTAAGGAAAGCTAAAGCTTTGTGTTACAAATAAACAAGAGAAACTCATTCATAAATTCACAACCAAATAATAGCGCAAAAAGTACCTGGATGTCAGGGAGGCTTGGAGAAACATTGATTAGTACAAGCTTACTTGCTTCAAATATTCCTGTTCGCAGGCCATGGCTGCAATGTTGAAAGAAAACCAGATGAATGACAAACAAAATCCAAATCAGAAAAAAAAAATTGGTAAACAACAAAAAAATACAAAACCTTGAAAACTGTCCGAGAATTGCAGGGATTGAACCCCTATATAACCCCTGTACTCCAATTTGTGGAAGCTTTGAAATAATTTCTGGGAAGGTCAGGCTTGATGCTTGCACTTGAGTCTGATAAAAAACAAGGGAAAATAAAAAAGATCAAGAAAAAGCCCTATTGATTGGCACAAGATGTATTTCAGATAAGAGAAGGGTATACTCCAAGACGAACAGAAAAATGAGCAGTTTCAGCAGAAGGCCAGTAAAGAATACATGCATCTTTAAGCACAAACAGTACTTTGACTCCCTTTTGAACTTAAGTGATTTAAATTTTTAGTGTTATGAGGAGATGTGAAGACGAATTTCTTAATTTTTTGAATGTGAACAAGGACTGGTAACGAGTTCGAAGGGGTACTTTGAACTATCAAAAAGATGCCTCTACCAAGTGATGGAGACAAACAAATCTGAAGACAAATATTAAAATAGAAAACATGGCACATATAAGCAGCTATGCAAAAACGTTCCATAACCTTAACAATTAGGCCAAAGCCTCAACTATATTTATATAAGAAAATGAAAAAGTCAGCTATTGGAAACCAGTATCAAAGTACAGAGTGACTGCATGAGGCTTCCAAGAACAAAAAATATAAAACTGAAATACAAGCGTCTAACAACATTAACAGGTTTATCGTGAAGCAAAGCAAATACCCAAAACTTTCACCAAAAGCCATCTGTGATAGAACCTAATATATCATAAATTTCACAAAGAAACTGTTTTCAAATATGTAAAAGAATATTGTTGGTTATGCAAGTGTCACACACATGAGCCCTGTATACTCCATGACAGGTAAAAACTAACTTGGCAGAGTGCAGATCTGTCCTCACAAAAGATGATATGATGACTATGGATTATCGATTCTACTAGATGTTCACAAACAGGCAGATTTTATTACGTAAAAACAGCATTAAGCTGAAGAATGTGCCTTTATAGTATCAACTGGGTGCATTAAAGACGTGGAGAGTGCACATGAAAGACCCCCTGCCAATGCAGATTTAAGAACACTGCCAGCAGGTATTTCCACAGGTGGTGCAACAGCAACGACAGTTGCAGCTTCAAACCAGATATTTCTGCAATAATACCAAAACAAAGTTAATGTCAACAGTTAGTCACCAAAAAAAATTTGTGTAGAAGGATCGCATGTGCAAGCAAAGAATATATGTTCACTGATAAGGAAAAAGGCAGGTGTAGGTAAGCACTATTAATATTCAGCTGCTGTAATCACCTTTATGGCATGGCTCCAACACTGTATACTAAATGTATGCATTGATCAATTAGAAACAATAGCATTTTTTACAAGGTATCCAAACCAGGAAGCACAGAGCTGTACTTCAGTAATAAACAATTTCACAAACTGGACCTACATACTTTAATTCAGTAATGAAGATCCAAATCTAAATTTGAACTTCTAAAAATGCAGCCTGAACCAAAGACAATTCAATAGTAAATTAAATTTGACCTTGTGCTTCAGCTAGAGTTTCTAAATAAGACTCTTCAAATGGAAAAATTAATCTTACCGAGGATCATCTTTAAGTAGTCGATCAGAAGGCAACAGAAGCATAAAATTGCGGAAGTGTCCATATGAAATAGATTCTTCAGTGTCTGCATTCAAAAATCGCATCATAGCAACAGCATTGTCTTCATTTGCAGGAAGTCCAGCATTTTTAAGTGAAGCCAATATTTCACTCTTTTGGAGGGTCCCAGACTCGCTTAAACAGAGGGAAGTATAAGCTCGAAGAATAGTTGGCTCCTTCTGCTCCATCAAAGACAAAAACTGCTTCCAACCGAAGGATTTTGAAAATAGATGACTTCTAGTGCGGCGCATGAATTCCTGAGCATATCTCCGTGGCAATTTTCTTTTTCTCATAGCAACTTCAAGATCTTCTAAAGTTACTTGGCCATCACTATCTCTATCCAGTTCTTCAAAGAACCTCCTCCCTGACAGAATCATGCATGAGTAAAAGTTGGTCCATACCTAGAATGACTAGTATACTTCACTATAGTTAGTCACATTCGACCGTGATAAATTACCCAACCTGAAATTAATGCTATGATAACACAAAGGATATGAACTCATTTAGCATAAAGTTTGATAAGTCTATTAACGAATAGAAGAAAAATTATCAATGACAAGTCACAATCACAAAAACAGCTTTTAAGCTATGCTCAAAAGTTACAATCTGAATCTCCGAGTTCAATTAGGACTAAGGGAAAGGAGATATCTGAAACCGGAATCTAAAACCACGGAGTTTAAGAAAACTATGGTTTGAATTATGCTACTTATGGTCTACAGAATATACTTTTCTTTATTGATGCTGCTAATCGAGGAATCAAACCAAGAAAGATGCCACAGAAATTGTTTGCTGAGCTGCCTGAGAAGCGATACCTTCAGACTCTGTGTATCTGAAGAAATCCTGGACAGAGAATAATTTCTTCTTGTCAGGATAGTCTTGTGAAGTGCGGCCCAAAGGAGGGAGAAGCTCAATTAATTCTGTCAGTGAGACAGTGGATAAGGTGGATCTCAAACGCTCCACATTTGATAGAGGAATGCTAAGTATCCCACCGGCCAGTTTCTGTGGGGAATTACCACCTGTTTCTTCCCTACTGCCAGTACTAACGCCATCATCACCCTCTTCATTCACTGAAGAAGCAACTCCAACTACACCTGATGGAACACCTCCCACTCTAGCAAACTTCAAATTTCCGAAAAACTCATTAACATCAACTTTTCGATCTTCCCAAATACATGTCACTGCTTTAAAGTGATCAAACTGAGAGGGTGGAGATTGAGTCTGATTACTTTCCTGTAGAAGTTGATCAAACTTCTGAAGATTTTGAGTCAACTGATCAAATATAAACCCTATAAAGCATTCAAATGATACATGTTTCCCAACACTATGTTCCAAACCCTCATTCTTTGCAACAAACGGAGCCCTTGCCTCTCTATGCTCAAACTCAAACGGAGCCCTTGATTTCATGTCATGAGTACACGAATTTCGACACCCTTTATCTTCATCACACATCTTCTGAATTCTTTTCCTCCCTAACTTAAACAAGCTTGGTATAGCCTGGACAAAGCTGTTAACCAACAATGACCAAGTCACTGCAAACTGAAAGCAATTCGTACAAGCCCCTTCATCTCTATCCACATCCTTTTCTTTCAATCCTTTCCTAACCATCTCAACCTTCTCCTTGTTCTGTCCATTCGCTGGCGTAAACATTCCTTTAAAAGCCTTGATGGGAACCTTAATAGACAGCCCTTTCTTTTTTTCTTCACTACCAACAGAACACTGCCCATTATTAACAATACTACCAAAACTACCATTACTCTTCTTCGTACCAAAGATTTGAACATTTCCATTCCTGTCACTATCATTCAATTGGGCAATTAATTGAACGTTATTCCCTTTATCATTTGATACCCCCCAACAACTTTCAAAATCTTTTGTAGCTTTCTTAATACCCAATTCAAGAGGTGAAAATGCTTCTTTTATAAATTGAATCGAATTGGAAATCGATTCAATTGGATCATTTTTAGACACCATTACTCCAACACCTCAAAAACTCCTCACTCTTTAATACAAACTCCCCCAAACTCTCTCTCCTTCTCTATCGAGATTCAACAAGAACCATATTCAACACAACCAAAAAAAGAAAAAAAATAAAAATTGAAAAAACCAAATCTTTAGCCAACTCAAAGGGTGAAAAGAGCTTCTTTTACTCGTTAAATCGAATCCAAAATCGATTCCATTTCCCTGAACAACCCAAAAATCCACAGTTTCTATAACATAAACTCAAATTTGCACTCTTCTAAAGATTCAGCAAAATCTTTACACCAACTAAAAAGAACCCACAAAGCTTTTATCACAATTTCAACACAAAATAAAAATTACAAACAAAATTAAAAACCCAGAAGAAGAACCAAAACTTTAGCCAATAAAATTACAGTAAATGAACTAAAAGGAGATTATTTTACTTAGGAGAAGGAACTGTTGAAGAACCGATGCTGCTTTTTAAAGCAAATCAAGCTTATCTGTACGGGAAAAATAGCCCAATGGGTATTAGTTTTTTGTCTATTTTATGGAAGAAGATTCCCTTTTCACCTCAAAAAAAGGAGAAAAATTATAGCATTAACATGGGCTCATCTGAGTTCCTTTTGAAGTGACAAAACAAGGAAGAGAGTGAAATAAAGGGGTATTCTTGAAAAGGAAAGTGGAAATTGAGGGACGAAATTGGGATTTTAAAAATGCTAAATTAGCTCTTTTTTGGACGGTTTTTAGCGAGTGATATAGTGGTGGGGTGGCAAAGTAAGAACCGATGAAAAAGAGGAAGAACACACCCATTGTTTTTTTTTTAAATCAATTTACGAAATAAATAAATAAATTTAATTTAATTTTTGAATAAACAAGAAGGCTGACGTAAGGCTTTGTAGGATAAATTAGGAAGGAAGCTTTTGCCTCTTCATTTCCATTTGATAATTAATTAAAAATGTCGTATTAGATAGTATTAGGAGTGTTTATCTTTATTTTTGGTTTATTTTTTAAATATATTTATAGCCAATGAAATAAATTTTCGAATAAAAAATTAAAAACGTAAAATAGCTTCAAAAATATTTTTATTTTCCTTTTTTTAATGTGTGAGACGAAAAAAAACAGCGAAAGAAACGAAAATAGCGGATCCTTAAATTGTATTAGTGGCTATAAATGGGTTGACAAATAACAAATCGTCATCTAGCTTGCCTTTGTATTATTTTAACACGTGTCATCTTAAGCACCATGACGACCGTATTTTACGTTTCCTTGGTGGGACCCATTTGAGCTGTCTCTGATTTTTTTTTCTTTTTCTATTTTTATGTTTTTTGTTCTTTCATAAGTTTCATTTTCGAAATAAGTTGTTTTAGTAATTGAAATTCTCTTTCTTTTTTGAGAAAGCCTTGTCTATAATCATGTGTTCATGGATACACACAAGTGTTTTTTTTTATTTTTAAATTGAAAAACAAAATTAAAAACTTGACTTGACGACAATAAATTCTTTTAATACAAAGTGACAAAGGAGATCGAAATCTAAAAATAAAATTATAAATATTAAAATTTAAACTCAAAACCTATTAATTTCACCTCTTAAAAATTTCAATATTTGTGCCAAGTTTGGGATTTAATCAATTTTTCAACTCCCATGTACCCTAAGAAAAAGACTTGCATTAATGATATTTACGTTGATGCAAAAGAATTTGTTATTCTCCTACCTTGCCCTATAAAAAACAGGCTAATCTAATCATATAGCACCCAAATTAAGAATTCTATCTATATTAATTTTTTGATATAACTATAGATATTCTCATCCATATTACAATCCAAAATTAATTTTATTTAAGCTGAAAGCGATAATCGATAAAACCCCCCCAACAATTACAACTCTAAAATTCGAACCATATACAAATATATGAAAAAATTCACTTCTATAGCTTCCAATCACTTATTGGCTCTGCCTATATTACTTATGATAATAATCATCATCAAAATCATAATCATAATTTAATCCTAAAAATAAAAATAGGAAGAATAAGAAAACAAGTTTCTTTAATCAAAATGTTTGGTCAAAGACAAATTAGTTGTTAAAATTTCAAGTTTGAATTTAGAGATAGATGAAATAGTATTTGGTCACGTGTATGAAATAAGAGAGAATTATAGTTATTTGTATAGAGTATTATCATATGCACCAATTAAACAAATGTTGGGCCACATGGCTACTCAATTCTTAGTCATTTACTACATGACTTTTGAAGATTGGAAGAGATTACAAATGATTATTAAAAGCCTATTAGTATTAATCAATTATTAAGGGTACATTAATGCATGGATAATAAGTCAAGATAACCTCACAGCTAACCTTTGTGCATAAAAATCTGGATGGTCAACTGCTTCTGAGCCAACTCGTGTAATCTTCACAAACATCTTTCTCACAATAAAAGCATAGAATTCAATAATCAATGAAGATACAAACAACATTTCAAGCAATTTGATATAAAGAACTAGAGAATAGGACTATAATGAAACTTAATTCTCTTCAAATTAAAAAAAAATAGTCATATATCGAATACAACGAAAAAAAGAATAATGTTGACTTTAAGCTCAGCAACCTCATGTTATTTTTCTTGTCTGCTTACATTATGAGTCATAGCAAGGACTATTTTCATAGGCTAAAGTCTTAAAACGTTAAAGAACTCAAACCCCATTCAAGCAAAACTTGTGAATATCGCCAACACTTATTGCAGATGACTATAAAATTTCTTGACAACAATTTCCTTTGATCTCTGCTAGGGCTCGACGGTAATCACTTAGTTGTTAGTGTCATTTCAAGAAAAGTCTTGCACTCTTGCTTTCAAGGTACAAAAACACTTAGAAAAGAAACTAAAATTTCTATGCTTTTGGTGCAAAAAGCAGATGCAATTCAGTGGCGAGCATAAGCTGCCTATAAAAGAAGATACTTCTGGAGGGTGATGAAAAGGGTTTACTTCTTACAAGTTGTCAAAAGCATGGCAGAATTGAAGGTTATTTTGGGATTCAAAATGCAGATCCACTGCTCCTCGTCTTCCCAAGCATCACATCTTTAGCTTCATTGATTTTCGAAGCAAGGTAATGGCTACCACCTGCATCAGGATGGTTGGCAACCATTACTTTCCTATGTGCTTCCTTGACCTTGTCTGGGGCTGTATTCTCCCTGTCAAATCATATGGTATAAATAAATAAACTTCATATGCGATTTGAACAGAAAGAAATGCATATAAAGTTTAATGGTGTACAAAAGAAACAAGTTGATGCATAATCTTGAACCCTGCCACAAATTCAGATTATCGCATAGCACGGTCATTAAAAAGAAAAAGAAAATCCATAGAACCTAAGGATTTTACATATTAATATTTATCTTTTATATTTCTGACAACATAGTTCTACAGAATTAACATGTATGCTCGCAAAAAAGCTGATAGCATTAAACATTGACTGATGATAATTTGATTCAACATAAAACCATTGGAATCCATTTGTTGAAGCAACAATAGCAAACCTCTTTCTCACCTCTCCAAACTTTTAGGCTAAGCCTTTGAAGCTTAACAATTTTGGACTTGACTAATTTGGATACTAAATGCCTTCAAGCATGCTTGCAACCTCCAACAAGATGCCACACTTTCACTTTAGTTTGCTTATGTGATATTTATTTACTAATTCTCGGAAAAAAATTCAAACTTTTTCTCTTATTTTCGCCACCAAAAATGTTGAAATGATGAGAGCTTGAAACAATCCCTTTACTCCTATGTAAAAAATAAATAAATAATCCATTAATCCCACTAAAGTCTAATCTACAGTCCTTGCTCAAGAATATGTGCTTTTAGTAAAAGCTCTCAAATTATATAAATACATCATTGATTGATAATATGATTCCTTAATTTATGATCAATGTTCAACATGCTCACCTAACACCAAGAATCAGTGCTGTTTCTCTTCTGGTCATTGTAGGTTGGAAACCACCTTAATAAAATTTGCGTATTCTAGGTTGTGGCGGTCTTGCCTTAAATGCTTGCCAAGCATGGATTACATGTCTACCAGCAAGAGCAGCTGCAGCAACTGCAAGCCCAGCCAAAAACGGTGTAGCCTGATGTAGATCTAGAAATTCATTAATTAAAGGTTATTGTAACCGAAGATAAGTCTCCAACTGCTTTAATCAAGAAGAGAAATGCACAACTAATCCTCAAATGCGGCTAACAAATTTGAGTTCAACTAGTTAGCATAACCAGTTCTTGTAAACGATATACTGCCTCATGAAAAGGCACATTTCAGTCATTTCACCGAAAGCAATATGCTTTACATTATCGCAAAAAGCACCTATCTTTCAAGAGGACTACAAATGTGCCAAAGCATGCACTTTAGAGACTGGTCAAGTGACAAGGAAAATCTAACTAGTGAAAGACTCCATTATAACCAAAAAGTTTACACACTTGCTATTGAATATCATCAAATATCAAAGAAAAATATATCATCAGACTTTATTTTCTCCATTCAAACCTCTTGTTCTACAAACTCTTAACTGATTTGGAATTCATTTTTCACAGATTCATTGAAGGCCAACACACAGCACAATAGCAATGACTAAAAGCCATAAAAAAAAAAAACCTACTGTCGTAGCACATAAACAACAACCCTATGCTGCATAGCATGAAAAGAAAAGAATAACAAATACTTCCCAAGTAGTGTAGAACATAAGTTAAGGCCAAAGCATCCCTCAGCCCTTTCTCCACCATGGGCATTACTTCAACTGCCAAATGCCAACATCACCAGAAAGTTTCTCTTGAGGCAGACTATTCGCAAGTCACAATACCATACACAAGGCCTTTGCCTGAACTTGATTTCGTCAGCATTGAATTCATGAAAATGTTCTAAACTACGACACAATATATGATTAGTTTAAGACTAGGTGGATCCATTTATGCTTGGAACTTAAAAAGACAAGTCATAAGTCATGATTACAATCTTTACAACACCAAAGCAACTTCAGTTTTTCAATTTCACCGAAAAAAATGAGTCGTCATCGTCAGCGTCATTAGAGCCTTATCGCAATAATTTGAGGTAGGCTACATAAATTAATATTTGAAATCACGTTAAACCCTAATCCTATAAAATTTCTTTCTTTACGCTAAAATCATTCTCCCAAGACGAAATTAAATTAATACCATTTATTTTCAAAAAAAAAATTATCATTTTTTTCATGTTATGAAGTTAAATAACATCCATAGCATAAAATAATTCCTAAGAAACGGAAAAAATTAAGATTTTCATACTCCAAATCTAGCATTTAATTAGAATCGTAAACTACGACTAAGAAAATTCAAACAAAAACATGAAAAAGTTGTTCTCTAAACAAATACGAACCACAAAAAATGGAAAATAAATACGAAAATGGAATGAAATTGGAAAAGGAATACTATGAGTTTTAGGAATTTACCATTTTTATCGGATTTCGAATCAGTCTTTGAAATGAGGACTCGAAATTTCGAAAAATTAGAAAGTTTTTTTGGTTAAAACTACTTCGGCTTTCGGGTTTCGGCTGCTGTCAGTGTTACGAAATGAAACATTGAGCGAGCTTCGGCTTCGGATTTATATTGGATGTACTATCCGTGTATAATTTTTATATATTATCAATGTATCAGAAGTTGATATTTTATCAATAGATTTTTATATGCAAATATAAATAAATTTTTTTAATTTACTCATAAGACCTATTGATGAAGTGTCAACCTTTAATACATTAACAATGTATAAAAATTATACAATGTCAATACATCATATACAAACTCATGAGTTTTTGTTTCGGTACATGTTTTTGATTTAACTAAGGTACCACAACCAATAATATTGCACCACGTCATTGATCTAATTTTTGTAAATATAACTTAAATAAATTAAAGTTCTGTGGTAAAATTTTATTTTATTTTTTAAAATTAAAAAAAAAGGTAGAGTTCGTGCCAAAAATTTATTTGTGGTTAAGTGACAATATTTTAAGAGTCAATACAAATACTTACTAATTAAGAAAAGATTAATCTAATGATAATCACATTTTTTTCTCTTAACAGGAGTAATTCACATAATAAAAGTAATTCACATAATAAAAGCATAACATTACTGTTTATGCTTAAGTTTTTTTTTTTGGTTACATATGCTTAAGTTATTTAACATCATATTTAATGCTTATTAATTCATATGTTAAGATTTTAATTTAGAAAAAAAAATTATTATTATTAACCCAATGCACTGTAAGCAAAAATTTTAAATTTCTCAAAACGAGATTAAAATAAAAGAAAATAAAGCGAGGATATGTATCACATCTTAATCTCATTTGTATAATTTAAAAACTATACTGATAATATATTACATAATAATCCAAAAAAAAAAAACAACATCAAAATAACAATAATAACACATAATTTTGAGTTATGAGCAATATATTTAATTTACAAAAACATCCTCCTAAGGCCTAAACCAATTTTTTTTCAATATTAAGAATAAGGTTTATATTTAATGCATTGACAATAAATAACATTAATCAACCATAAAATGTTGTCTCATTAATGAGTAAAATTAAAAAAATGTGTAAATTCTTAAAAATAAATATGAACGTAATTTTTCAATTTATTTTTAAGATGAATTTTTTTAATAACTTATTAGTCGAGAATTATTATTTCATTCACTGTTAATGGAAATAAAAATTCCACAAACAAGTCTCTTTACATGCCATGTGTCCTTTTAAAATGACAGATGGCATGTGAAGAACATATTTAAAAGTTGGACATACTTAAAAGGACACATGGCATGGCAGGTAAAGAGACTCGCTTATAGAGTTTTTTATTTCCACTAACGGTGGATGAAATAATAATGCATTAGTCAAATATATCTTCAACTTTTTACACAAAATGAACATGTCATGAATGTTTTGTTCCATAGAAATCAAGTTATTAATTTTTATTTTATTATAAATAAGTCATCAACCTTTCAAAATCATATAATTAAGTCCAAATCTGTTAAATAACATTAACTTCATTACTATTGCACTCGTGACATACCAAGTGATAACCAAGTAAACTATCCACGTCAGTTTCTATGTAAGATGTCCAAACAGCAATTAGTGTTATTTAATAAATTTGAACTTAATTACATAATTTTGAAAAGTTAAGAATTTATTTATAATAAAATAAAAATTTATTGACTGATTTTTACGCAATAAAATGTTAAGGGCTTATATCCATTTTATACAAAAAGTTGAATGTACATTTAGTTGTTAAGCATTTTTTTTAATTTCACTCTTTAATAAAATGACATTTTGTTATTTACTAATATAGTATACAACATTTATGTATTATCCATGCATCAAATCTAAATCCATAATTATAAGAGGACTCAAATCCTATTAAAAAAATATCAAATGCTCTTGCCCGCCCTAAGGAAATTATGACATTTGTTATAATGATATCTATGTAAAAAATGCAATTAATATCACATAACAAACCTAAGCAACCTAAAAAGCATTACTTACAAGCCAAGTTACTTTCCGGAATGCAAGTCAACTAATAAAGCAAATTGAATTCCTTCCAGAAAAGAACTTTGGATGAGATCTCATAACAAAGTTCCAAGAACTGAAAGTAGAATTAAAAAAAGAATAAAAAAATTAGAATTGTTGTCTTTATCAACAAGACAACAAACAAACAAACAAATCATAAACTAATCTCACCCCAACAACCAAATCCTAAATAACAACCCTAAGAAGATTGGTAGTTGAGAAGAAGAAAAAGTTGATCACAAAGACAATAGAATAACAACCCCTCATGTTATTCACTCTTTTTGTTGCAGCAATTACCAGAGAGCAGTTGCTAAAGAACATGCGGATATCTTTTATTCAATCTTCTTTGGTTTCCAATCGGTATACAAACTTGAAGTTGTTTCGATTCCACCGCATTCCCTGCCTTCTCCATTGCTCAGTTTCTCTTCTTTGTGCATTTTAATATCCTTAACCAGGGTAATATCTGCCTTAGGAGGACCAGAGTGTCTCCTATTCGTACCTGGAGATGCAGGGAATGAAAGCCGCTTCTTTGCAGAACCTGGCAATCCCCTTTTTGGTGTCTCATTTACCTCTAGTCCCAATGGGCTTCGCAATCGGGACCTGGCCTTCGTTGATTGTGTCGGCAACATGTAACTTGGAACAGCAGGTGAGCTTGTAAGGCTGTCATCATCTCTCACTGATGAGCCTGGGATGCTATGTCTCCTGTAACGATCTGACTGAAGACTAAACATGCTCCTTGAGTCCTCATCAGCTCCCCATTGACTCCCCCTCCGGCTTGGCGGTCTTGTTTTACTGGAGGGTGGAGTTGAAGGGAATTGGCGGCTGGGAGGTCGACTTGATTTTGAGGGTGTTGGGGGCAGCTTATTATCGTTGTTAAGATCTCTTCGAGAATAAGCTCTGCTGATTTCACTTGTAGACATGGAACGGGCACCCATACTCTTAACTGAGCCATGGTCATTGTTATCTGTTGCGCTTTGGATCTCCCATGGCCGGGCTGCCACCCACCGCTCTAACCAACTCCAACCCCAGTGGAGGCTATTTGGATCCATAAATGTTGGATTCACTGATTTTGAAGAGTTCTTCCATGTTTGCTGTTACAAAAACAAAGATCATTTAAGTTAGTAAATAATTTGATTCATGATTCTAAATTAGCATAGCAAGCACTAAAAACATTGAAATTCCGTACACATACACTGTTAGGACAACAAAATAATTCTAGAAGTTTGCAAAAAAAGGTTTTTAGGAAAACCCAACACCTGGTGAGAGAATGCATAAGCCAGTGCTCTTTCCCTTCTCATAGCCGCTTCTTGCTTATTTTGTTGCCTTGCTTCAATTTGCTCCTTCGAATATGTACTATCATTCCAGTCTTCTCCCATCTGTGAAATAAGTGTTTAAACAACCAATCCATATATTTAATAGCATTAATATGGATTCTGCTTAAATCCCAAAAAGGTAGGAATTATATAGTTATATCCGTGCAAAGCAAGGAGTTTTGAAGGAAGCCAGTGAAAACAGGACCCCCAAGAAATTCAGTCTTTGTATGCAAATTTCTCGAGGATGGTTAATTAACTTGCAATCCAAGGGAAGCCCAAAAAAGGCCAAGAATTTTTCAGGAAATCATTAGCTCAATGTATACGGTAGCAGAAGTTACCACTCATGTGAACGCAAAATAAAACAGTCAAAAGAGTAAAATCTGCAAACCCAGGCACTTCCGGAGGCCCTCAACTTCGCAAGCTCATTCTCACGTTTCTGTTGAAGCTGCCGCTGAAGAGCCTTGTTCTCTTCTGGCATTCTAATCCTCCTTGAACGAATCTGGGACTGCAGATGCGCAAGAGTCTGCATGCATCTTAATGTAGTATCTGCTTGACGTTTGACAGATTGCCCTTGGATCAATGATTTCAACCTCACCAACCCTCTCAAAGCTTGCAATGCCCTCCTAGCCTGAGAACTCAAATACAATTAACTCTTTGCATAAATACAACTAATTGCTCATGAATGGGATGTTTCAGGGAATTTATGATTATAAATCATCGTGTTTTTTATTTCCTTAATTGACCAGAACACCTTTCAAAGTCATTATGACTCAAAGCTGACAAGATAGCGAGAAATAACTAATGCAGAATGGAACCCTTCATAAAGACAGAGTTAATTCAAGCATTTGAAAATCTATAGATACTTAAGAAATAAGATATAACTTCTTACAAATGAAAAGGCCCCGGCTTCAAGCAATGAGATGGTACAAAATTTAGCAAAATTCCGTACATATATTTACAAAAAAAAAAGGCAAATCTATCTATGCCGCATTCTCGAAATAACAAAAGGAAGAAAACTGAATGAAACTATGAATAGCCCTCAGACTGGAATACATAGAATTTCCTAACATTGAATTTTCTCATACTTCTATAAATCTTCATGGAATATACAAAAAAACCATAAGAACTTGACATCAAAAGTAAAAGGAATATCAATACATACCAAGTATCCTCGAAATGCAGTTTGAATCCTGATAGCAGCAATTTCCTCCTTTGACTTTCCCGTGTTGCGTGGTGCAGAAGTGAGGCGGACAACTTCAGCAGCCGCCTGAGCAGCTGCAACCGCGGCCTCAGCAGCCATAGCCGTGGCAATGGCCACTGAGTAGGCATGTTTGCTTTGTTCATCTTCAGTGGGAAGAGAAGGTGCAGTCACTGCAGTTTTTTCAGGCAAAGAAACTGGCCCAAAGTCCTTGCCTTTTCCAAACCATTTTTTCTTTGATTTTGGAGTTTTCTGGAGAAATAAAATGCACCAACAATTCAGAAATCTCCCTAGAAAAAGAAAAAGAAAAAAACTATTCCATGCATTATGAACTAAAGCATCCAAACCTGATCTTTCTTGGACTCGGGGCTCAAAACTTTCTTCACAACAGAAAACCAGCCTCCTTTTTTCCCCATCTGTCAATAATTCTTCTTCAAAACCAATACAAGCCATGGAATTTCAAATCCCAATGATACTAAGAGATTAAAAATTATTTTTAAAAAAAATGTTAAATGCATTGAAATCCAAATATTAGCATAATGCAAATTTAACAATATTGTTTGCAGAAACTGACTCATTCAACCTTATTAAACAAGGATTTCAGAGTGGGATGTTAAGGAAAAAAAAAAGAATTAAAACTGGAAAGGATTGAACATTAAACCATGATTGAATATAAATATATAACAAATGAAGAGCTACCCAATTCACCAACTAAGCATTAGTTCATGTGGCATGTATGGACAGATTTTGAAGATTGAGAGTTGAAAGGAGTGAAGTGGGTATTACGAAGTGAGTTAAGTAAATGAAAATAGAAGTTAAAGTTGGATTAAGAATTTAAAAAATAAAAAAAAGATTCCAAAAATGAATGATCTTCGTTAAAAACATAAAGCTCTCTAAGTTTCCAAATTTAAACAGTTTTAAGACAAAACTTAATAAACGTGTCCAAAAAGAAGAACAAAACGTACCAAAAATAAAAACATGAAATTTTCAATACCTGCAATGTACATGGGAAAATTCCCAGGACTCTTGTTTTTTTGGTCACAAGATTTGAACTTTCACTTTCTCTCTCTCCCCCTATCTATACCCAAGTCCAAAAAGAGCGAGAAAGAAGAGGAAGCGGATCTTGCCAAAGAAAGCTTCAAAGAGAGCAAAAATGAGGGAAAAAAAAAGTATTTTGAAGGATATTTTCTGTGGGGCCCAAAGTGGATCATTATAGCATCCAAAACAACAGAACATACTGCAACGGCAACAACAAACCCATTACGTTTAAGCTCAACGCACGCAATGATCGCTAGTTCTCTATTAAAATTGCATTAATTTTCTTTATACATAAAAGTTTCTTTTTCTCTCTTTTTTTTTTTTGGTAAGTGACTTTAAAAATAAGCAATCACCCCATCATTTTCAAGTTTATCTATCAACACTTGATGTCAAAAAAAGAAAAAAAAAATTATGTTTCAACGTTTAGATTGATTTTATACATAACTACCATCCATTGGCACTTATAACAAAATCATCACTCTTCATTTTGTTTTGTTTTTTTTTCCATTTTTTTGTTTGATTTCTAAGCAAGAAACAAATGATGATAGTTGGTTTGTTTTTCTTCCTTTTATAGCACAACCAACCATCCCATTGATTTATAAATTATGAAATATGCTAAACTGTTCGAAATAATATAAAATCTAATATATTTTCTGTAGACTAATCGAATTCTTTAATATTTTTTTAATTATAGAACAAAAAAAATTTCTCATATTCTATGACTATTAAAAAAACATTTGGTCCCAAAATTTTATGTAACGGATTAAGACTCCAATTGTTTTTGATGAGCATAAAAACGTGATGTCTAAGCAAGAAATGAATGATGATAGCTAAATTTTTTGTTTATTCTTTTTTTTTACAACAAAAATATTTGAATGTGCTAAACATATGGATTCGTAAGTTGAAAAAAAAAAACCAATAAGAAAATAAAATTTAATACCAATAAGAATTAATTCAACTGATAAAAAAAAAGTTCCATTTCTTGTATATTGATATCAGATTTTTGTAAATCATAGTTCATAAATAAATTCATAAAAGTACCAAATCAATGTAAGAGACTTCATATCTTCATCCTTAAAATAACTCGAAAAAAAAAATCTAAATGAAATTTGAGACATGGATATATTTCATTTACACTATTTAAAGTAAAAAAAATGCTAAAAACAATCACTTTTTACAATTACTTTTAACACTCTCAATATTACTAAACCACATCATTTTTTAATTTTACGTAAAAATAAATTACTTTTGTGAAAAGTAAAAATTTAAAGTATGTAAAAACTTAACAATACTTTTTAAATAACCTATAATTATAAATAATCAATCTTTATGCCAAATTAAAAAAATAACATGACTCAATAAAAATAAAAGTATTAAAAAAATTGTCTCTAACATTTTTCTTTGAAGAAAATTTTTTGTTTGACTTAGCACCAAAAAAAACTTTGTTTGACTGTAACATCTTTTGTAAAATTATATTAAAAAAATCATATATTTCATAAATTTCGTGCCTCCCATCCTAGGGATAAGAAACCTATAGTATTTGGCGATCTTTCAAACCTGAGATTATAAATATTCTTTTACAGCCAACTCTTGTAAATGAATAATGGAAAATTACCAAAGTTCTGACAATATATTTAAAAAAATAATTAAATAAATGTCTTTTTCAGATTTTTAATTGACGAGACACTTTTTTTTTTTTGAATATTACAAGACACTCATTTAACTCAAATAAATGAATAATTACCCAAAAACTGACAAAATCTTTAAAATATAATTAAATGTCTTTTTAAGATTTTAATTCACGCGACAACTAATTTATAACAGATCAGACCACGGAACACAGCCAAATTACCCCGTTTGTAAGTAAGGCGACGCCCAGAAATCTAAGAGGTGATCCTCTTATCCACCACTCGCACTTGGCGCGTGTCGTGCAAACTAAAGTTAAAAAGTCAACAGAGCGTTTTTCTTTCTACATTTTCCTGTTTGAAATCAATAAATAACTCAATCACACAAGAAATACCACACTTTCCCGTTTGAAAAAGAGGTTTCAGCGTTGCGTTGCGTTGCGTTGCGTCGCCACTGACCACCCACAACTGACGATGAAGACGCACAAAATTAGAACAAAGCCAAGGACAAGATTTGACCTTCAAGTCGAGTAACCAAGCTGTCCACCTAGTGGGATATCATGGTCGGTCACCACCATCGTGTTCGACGTGCAGAATAACTAATGACGTACTAAATTTGATGCTCACAGGAAATGCACCTCCACAACAAGAGATGCAAACTATGATCGATGACAGCATGACTGATGATAAAACTCTTTGGCTTGCATTACTTGAATACTAACATATATTGAATGTGTTTCACAACTTAGCATGTAGATTGCTGCAAGGTCTGACAAACTATTATTGGTAGCAAGAAAACCTGGAAGCTGTCGTGTAAACTTTCATTTGTATATTGAACATTTCGAGCAAACCTGTTATGTGATACCTGCACTACGAGTTTCAGGTAGCAAATGTGCATAGACCTTGAAGATTGTTCTAAGCATATGAGTGATGTCTATGGCGATCCTTCTCCCTTGAAGAATATGATGAGCCACGATAATCACGATCTGAAAAGTGAAGGTTTCAGATGACGAAAAACCACAAATCTATATGGAACAAATTATAGTGATTAAAACTTAGTTGAAAGCTAAAAAATACCCCGTGATGAGTGGTGCCTTGATTTCTCAGAATGGCTCCCTGCTAAAAGATCACTTTAGTTAGATGAATCACATATATCAAAATCAGATACATAATCCATACCCTAAAGAGAATATATGAAATAACCTGAATCCTTTGTTCTATCCTTTGAACGATGACCTCGATCCTTGACTTTATCCCTGTCCCTTTCAGTCTCATCTCGCTCTCGTTCCCTGTCAGAATCTCTGCCCCTGTCACGATCCCTGGCCTTTGCTCTCTCCCTATCTCTCTCCCTCTCCCTCTCCCTCTCCCTTTCCCTTTCCCTCTCCCTGTCCTTGCTCTTTTCCCCACCTGATTCTGTCCTAAGATCAGACTTGGGTTTATGCCTAGGCTCATCACCCTCTGTAGTCATGCTCTTGGATTCATCATCACTCTGCCTAGATTCTTTCAGCTTGTCAAGAGCCATCTTAATCTTAGCTTCATTGGCTCCCTCAGTTTCAACATCAGCTGCTGCTACAGTGGTGTTGGAAACATTGGTGTTATTATTAGCTGGTGGGCTCAGTGGAAATTCCTGCAAAACAGTGAGAAAATTTCACAACCACCTTGATTCGACTACCCTAAAGTGCTCATTTATGTTAACGTTAGCCGCGTTACACAGTAAAGCAAAGTTCTGGAAATCTTCACTGGACCCAAACTCTTACATGTCATAGGTCCAGTGATTACATAACCAAAAAATTAGTGGTCCAACAGATCCTAAAGAAAACATTAGCAGCACTTTTTGCTTACATCTTTGTCAACTTTGAAATACTTAAGATTTTGATATAACTCATAAACTTAAAAAGAATATAATTTTAATCTCATTGGTATATTTCAAACTTGAGCATAAATGTGGAATTATTTATAAAAAACATGCTAAGTGTTTAAGGTTTGAATGAGACTCAAATGCACATATGCTAGAATGTTAAATCTTATAAATGCATGTTTGATATTTGAATGGTTGATGAAATGAAGTGATTCCATACTTGAAATGCCAATGTTATGCCTAGAGTGCTCAAGATATCAATTCCCTTGGTAAAGGTGTCTATACTGTTTAATTTAAATATAGGCAGACTTAATGTAAGTATCAATACCCTATCGTTACCCTTGGATAGATACTAAATGCTATGTTCTGGTATCGATACCCTTCTATCTATTTTGTAGAATCCTCCTTAAAATATCGCCTTAAAAGAATGTATGGATACCCCTCAAGTCTAGCAGGTTCCAATGGCTAAATTTTTGTGTCTACCAATGAGGAAAATTCAAATCTTACAACCAAACGACCAAAATCAGTACAGGTAATGTGAAAGGAAACTTCAAAGTAATGAAGACTCAAAAGCTACAATTCCAAATCTTCCATGATTCACATATAATGCTTCTTGTTAGTTTTGAGACAAAATTCATTGTGTATTCCCAAGTCTCACTATTGTAATTCCTTCTTAGTGCTAAACTTGTAGTCACCCAACTTTTCTAAAGGTCTTAAAGATTACACACTTTGTATCCACAATCAAACCATTTGAAAAAGGGGAGTGAAACCCTTGAAAGCTCAATTGTAAAAGTGAGAATTATGAAGTGATAAAGGTTTTCTCATTAAGCCTTAAAAAGGAGAACTTTAAAGGTTTCTTTATTGAGCCTGCAAAATGGAAGGAGTTATAAGTTCTCTTTAAGCCTAGAAAAGAGAGAGGTTGTATATGTTATCATTGAATCTTAGCAAAAAAGAAAATTACTCTTGAGCCTGCAAAATAAGTGTGTTGTTGTAAAGTCCATTTTCATAGTGAATTAACAACCCTTGAGAGATGCTCAAGAGAGAGGACGTAGGCAAGAGTACCAAATCTGTATAAATATCTTGCATATAATTTCTCTATCCCTTCTCTATTTACATTATTTGTTATTTATTTGTTCAATTGTCATTTTAGCAGGATAGAGCTCATAAAGAATTTAGTTTAGGAAAAATATTGTTTTTATCTCATTCTTCCCTATTCTTAATCAACTCTATTCCTTCAACAATTTTCTTAAGGACAATAGGGTCTTTAACTATTGCTCTCCACATCTCATAGTAATTAGCTTATATGGAGAGCATCATTCTGGTTTTCCTATATACTTAATTCTCACCGTTAAACAGCAAGGGCCTAACGGTGAAGTATCATTCTAAGTTGATGGGATTCTCATATTGAGTTGAGTCATTCTAAAGATCGTTTACACTTTAAGGTGATTAAACCTATAATCAAGAGTCCAAACTTTAATATTGGCTCAATAACTTGAACCAAAAAGGAGTGAATCGGTTTTTGCTAAATTTTAAAGTTTATTTTTACTAAACTAAATTCTTTATAAACTCTATCCTACTAAAATGACAATTCAAACAATTGAACAAATAAATAACAAATAAAGTAAATAGAAAAGGGATAAAGAGATTGTAAGCGACATATTTATAAAAGTTTGATACTCTTGCCACGTCCTCTCTTTTGAGCACCTCTCAAGAAACTGCCAAATTTACTATAAAACATGCTAATGTGATTAAAATTATAAACTTGCAAAACGAGATAATAATGGTCTGATTGTAAAATTCATTTTACACTGAATTTGACAAATCCTTGAGGGTCCTCAAGGAGAGGATGTAGGCAAGGCTGCTAATCCTCTATAAGTATCTCGCATACAATCTCTCTAACCATTCTCTACTTACTTTATTTGTTATTTGTTCAATTATTTAAATTGTCATTTTAATAGGATAGAGCTTATAGAGAATTTAGTTTAGAAAAAATACTTTAAGATTTAGAAAAAACCGATTCACTCCCTCTCGGCTTAGGTTATTGAGCCAATTATCCTCATGCAGTTGGTGGTATAATAAAAATTAAAAACACTGCAGAAAGAATATTTTAGCAGCATATCCTACCGGTGAAAATTAAAAGGAATGGGAGAAAGGTAAGAAACTAAAAGTTTGATTTACCTTTGGAACAGGCTGAGATTGTGAATCTGCAGACTTCGTGGAAAATGTAAATGCCTTTCCATCCTTACAAACAGGACTGTATTGTGCCTTGGGAAGGCTGTACAAATGTGCTAGAACCCTACAAACCTCATCGATCCCAGATTTCTCTGCATCAAAAGCCTTCCACCATGGTGGGTTCTCAGGAAGGGGTACTTGGAACCTACGAGCTGCAGCATATACAACCCCACAAGCCACAACCTCACTCTTGAATCGAACACACAAGGTTGTCCGTAAGCTAATCCAAAGAGTTGATGGGCATAGAACACAGAAAAGAGTGTAAGTTCCACCAAAAGAAAGAATAATGATATGTTAAGGCATAATGAACAGGAACTTGAACACCACAAACTAAAAATTATATGCACTAAAACTCCCTTCCAAATGCATACAATACTATTATAAACACTAGCAGTAGCTTTTGGCCCAAAAAAAAAACACACTAGCAGTAGCTTTTCCAAGGCAGCTCATGGTTAATGTCATCCAAGGAACTACTACAATCAACACACACAGAAAACATTTATATGCAAACACTTGGAAGCATCATAGCTCAAGAAAAAAAGCACTAGAAAAGATTATCTGCAATCAGAATTTCAAACCAATTATAATTTAGCTACAACATATGTATCCATTTCTATGTCAACAGTTGTCATTCTGGCATAAACCACCAGGGGACTAAACAGCACCTTTAAAACACTCAACCTTGAAAGCAAGGCTCTAGCTCATTTGGCTAGAACCATGTCATTCTCTACAAACAAGTTAAAATATAATGTTGCATTCTTGTGCAATAGAATGTTCTTGTGTCCCACCACCAATCCTTGGTTTACATATTATAATTCCCAGCATCGTTATTCACACTATCGTCCTTCCACTCACCCTCTCTCCAGTTCTTAGCCACAATGTAACTTCACATGCTATTAATCAATTTTAACAGGGTACAAGCATGCCTAATGACCCTCGTACTTTCCTAAAAAGGATAACCAGTTTAGAAGCCATTATTGCCAATGGTAATGAATTTCCAGTGTTGGCCTCAGCGAAAGAATGTTGTGGTAGCCACAATAATTAAAACAAAACTACAAATTATAATATTTGTCAGTATAGTACCACTTGGATTTCAAAATTATCTCAATGAAAACCTGATTTGTCATCAACCCTCAATTCGTTTTATGGTTTCTAAAATGTTGAACCTTTTCTAAAGAGTTAATGCACAATCCAGTAGATATCAGAATTTCTACTTTCTAGCAACACCATTTCTCTTATTTCTAATTACATATCAAGATCTCTGCTTCAGAAACATTATGCTCAATGTTAATTTTTAAAATCAATGCACCATTTGCTGTTGCATAAAATTGTTAGATTTATTGGAAGAAGGACTGTTTATCCAACATAAGACAACAAATGAACAGAATTCTAAGAACAAATCCCAGTATCTACCTCCACTGAATTACCAGTTGGGAATTGACCTTGCCATCTAACCTCAATTATATACTAGTCATATTAGCAGAGCCTTTTTGGTTGACTTATGAACTCGTAGAATTAATACTGAAAAACAGTAGTTAATATTAATTATGTAAAATAAGCACATGAATGAACAAAACATGCACCAACAAGAGAAACATTGTGAAAAAAATGGTGGTTGTGTTGCAAAAATACCTATCATTTGCTAGATTCCATGCTTCCTGCCTCAACTCAGGAGGTGTTTCAAGGGTAGCTAGATAATTTGATATGAACTTATGGGGATGCTCAACATGACAAACAAAACCCATCTCTTTCAATATGTGTCTTTCTGTTCTGCTCAATTCTGCTTTCAAGTCTGAAAATTTCTGCAAATAACAAACAGAAAGTAAGAAACAGTCACTAGGAATAAAGCCCACACAACCTGCTTTGAAAAGGAAGTGCGGAGTTCGTTAAAATGTATTAACTTATCAATCTCACCTTTGAATATAATTCCAAATGCTCTATAGGTAAGTTCTCTCTTCTGCATTCCATTCTGTGGAAAACTATGATTACTTGCCTAGCCCTCCTAGGGCTTTCCTCCAGTTTAGATGCAAGCCACAAAGAGCTAGCTGCAACTATCTACAAAGAAATTAAAACTGTCAAATGCACCTGTTTCCACTTTGATTAGAAGAATAAAAAAAGCCAGATTTACTAAAATCTTAAAGAAATTAGACCGTGAAATCAGGCAGAAACACCCACCACTACAAAACAAATGCAACACAACTAATACTTAGAACACAAAAACATCATAGATAATTAACACTAATTCTTCTCCTCCTCCTCTCAATTTAACAATTTATCAACAACCAAATAAGCAACTAAAAGAGATTAACCTTGACATCGAAGCGAGCAAAAGACTTCTTGCAATAAAAACGATGGAATAGAACCTGGCCAGTGGCCATGACAGCTTGAGGCCTGTAAGTATAAAATTAAGGAAACATAAATGAACCAAAATATTATTTGTAATATATGACATATATATATATATAATTACAATTAAATACGAAGTTAAAGAAGAAATAGATACAGTTTAAGCAATATTCCGCTTTCTTGGATGAGATCACAGCCATAGATTCTTAGTGTAGTTTCAGTTGCTTCATCTATGCCATCTTTCCTTGAAGGTGAGTTCTTTAGCTGCTCATCCGTTAAGTAGAAGTTGTCAATTGCTGTATAGATCATGGTTTCCTTAACAACCTTCTATTAACTGTCAAAAATGAAAAAAGAAAACAAAAAAAAAATCAAACTTCAGCATTCCAATATCAACAAGTTTAACCATTACAGAGACATGAAAATTAAAGCTTAAAAACTAATCTCTAATAATTCCAATTCAAACGGAATATTATCGTAAGCCCTAAGAATCTGTTTGATTAGGAAAAAAAATTTTAAAAAAAAAAAGCAATGAAATTGAAAACCTAAGGAGCCATTTAACCATTGATGGCAAGTTAATCCGATCACATTTAACAGACATATTCCTAAACAATTAATGACATCAAATAATAAAAAAAAGTGAGCTTAATTAAGCCAATAAATCAAAGAAATTAGCTTAAAGCCTTAAAAACGAAGCTGATTAATTAAAAAAATAATGTGTTAAATCAACATAAAACAGTAACTATTTAAGAAGCAAACGGGACGAGATTTCCTAATAAAATTAAACCCAGTGCTAAATAAGCAAATAATATTAACCATTTAGTTGATTAAGCATAACACAGAGATTTCAATCTACTAACATCCTAAAACTAATTGAGCAAAAGTGAAAACTTTCGAACTAACCTAAACCCTAAATTTAATTGAGTTCATATATGAAGGAATACAGTTAGCCTAAACCCTTAATTCTCATCCTACTGCATGGAACAAATAGTTTTCCCTAAATTGTAGCAGAAAACGGAAAAACAAGAAAAAAGAACTCACTGGTTTTCCAGTGAAACTAAAGCGAAATCATGTTTTTGGGGGAAAAAAATGAGGCAGATCTGAAAATATAAAGAAATGTCAAAAAAAATTGCAGTGAGCCAAAGAGAAAAACGAAGGACTAAGAAGAGATCGAAACAATGACTTATGGTCAAAGGAGACAAAAGAAAAAGGGGTGAATCTCATCAGGTCCTTCAGTTTCGACCAAAATTCAAGGCATTAGTTTGAGAAATAAACCACCCCAAATTTATCAATTTTCCGAAGAAATTGATCCTCCTGATTCACCATTACAAAATCTGGTAAGAGCCTCATTTCGTTTGATGACATTACAGCCATGAAGAATAAGGTTTCGGCTGCATTTTTAACAGAAAAACAAAAAGAATTTGCAACTGTGGCATGTTTGTTGATTGTTAGAAGTTGGTCGTTGGCTTGAGAGAGAGGCGGAAGATATGATCTTATAAACTGTCTCTTCCTCCTTCCCTCTCCCTCTCCCTCTACATCCTTATACTCAATATTGAAAGCGGAAGAATTTGGGGAAGAAGACCCATGGCAATGGCAATGGCAACGGTCTCCATAAAAACTCTTGTACCAGCATCGAAAACAAAGATGAAAGCACACAACAGTGATGCAAAAACTTCAACATTTCCAGAGTCAGAAAAGCAGCAATAAAATCCTTTCTTATTAGAAATAGCTGCTCCCACACCAGAACGGTAGAGCCCATTTCTATCATGTATGTTCTATAAAACAAAAATATTTCAACACACCCAATTATGTAGTTTCCTATTCTTCATAGATTTCCACTTTGTCACAGGTGCTTGGTAAATCTATGAGTAACCAAGAAAGCTAAACAAATTAAGCGTTGGAAAAATTACAGAGAAAAAAAAACACATCAAGCATAGAAATACAATATTTAGGAGAATGGCTTGCTTAAAATCTGTGATGGAGTCAAGTATGCATATCCAAAAGAAGATTCTTAAAAGGAATCACCAAAAAGATAAAGAAAAATTCAAAAATCCCAAAAATAAAAAAGGAGCTTTGAACTTGGATTTTTTATAACCCCAAAATTCTTGCGTCTAGGGTTTCACATCCCCAAATTAGAATAGGTTAGGGTTTAACTTACCAGATGAAATCGATGAATTTTACTTTGATATCTGATTAAAAGAAACCCTAATCCAAAGCTTGAAGAACTTTCTCCTGCTTATGCCTTTCAATCAAGCAGCAACCCTATAAACCCACAATTCGGCTGACTCAAACAATAAAATAAGTTCTCATAGAAATTTTGGAGCTAAAATCACTCATTTGTTAATGAATATATCATGGATTTGGGTAGAAAATAAGAAGAATAAAAAGGAAAAAGGGGCTGAAGAGAAGCAGAGGAAGCGCTGCAAAACATTCACGTTTAGGCGAAGGCAATTTTATGATAGTCTTGTTTAACAGCATTAATTATTTCTGCGCGGGATGGTATTTATCAAATAATCATTTGTTTTTGGCCAGTTCTCTAATAATCATTAAGTAGTGGGGGTAAGAAGTAAAAAAGTATCCAGTCACTGTACCAAAAAAAGTATCTAACCGAAAACAAGAAAAAAAAGTAATATGATAAAATTCAGTAATTTTTTATTTGTCTAAATTTTTTGGTTTATTGAATATATATTTTGTATTTATACTATATCAAATTGTATTTCTATAATTTAGAATTTAAAAATTTTGTGTCAAAATTAATATTAATATTAATATGTTAATATTATTTTTTTTAATTTTCACTAAATTCATATATAATTTAAATTGTATCCAATATTAAAATTTTCATATTCAAATTAATGTTAATATATGTTAAATAAAATTTTTTTTAGATTTTCACAAAATTCATATACAATTTAACATATCATGTGTCAAATACTTTTTTTTAATTTTTCATTTTATATAAATTAAAAAATATTTTTAATTCATAGAGATATAAGAGAAGAATAGGAAAAATTAAACTTTGGACTTAATCTCTTTTCAAAAAAGATAACAATCTAAAAAATATTTTTTTAATTTTCATAAATTTGC
The DNA here is from genome assembly GCA_032173925.1 of Heritiera fomes. Taxonomy (NCBI): domain Eukaryota; kingdom Viridiplantae; phylum Streptophyta; class Magnoliopsida; order Malvales; family Malvaceae; genus Heritiera; species Heritiera fomes. The sequence goes on from JAPDPM010000012.1 coordinate 28,166,772, forward strand.
ACATAATTTAACTCATATTACTTTATTTTATAGTTTAAAGATAAGTACAAAGACAAAAATGTGAACTTGAATTTAATCCCTTAAAGAAAAACCTTGACAATTATATTTAATTTTTAATTAAATTATATAATTTAACTTGTGTCATCTTATAATGTACGACATCCTTACTTTTAAGATTATCAGATTTGCTACGCTAAAATACTAAAAAAAAACTTTTAAACTTTATCATTTTATTTAAATAAATCTTTATACTTTTATTACATTCAAATAGATCATTAAACTTTAATTTATATGGAGGTAAGTTCTTAAAACTTTACTTTGAGCATTTAAAAACTCTTAACATTTACTTTTGTACCTAAATGAACCTTAAATGTAAATCAATTTTGTATAAAAAATTTGATTATATATAGAATTAATATTAATATACCGTCAATAAAGTTTTTTGACTCCACAAGTGATGATAAAATGATTGCACATATCTTATTTTCTTAATATTTTTGAACGACATGTGTAATCATCCTAACTTCATTGTTTGTATATTGGATATTAATCGTTATATATAATATATTATATAATATATAATATATTTAAAAAATATCAATTAATTCATTTAATTTGATTTATAAATTTAGACATCGATTTAATCAAATAAATCAACTTAAAAAATTAACTTGAACTCAAAATTGATTTAACTGAATTGAATTAGGTAAATTTTAATTGATTAAATTGATTTGAGCTTACTTGAATATAAATTAAAGATAGGGATTTATTTGAATGTAATAAAAAATAAAATGATAAACTTCAAAAACTATTTTAATATTTTATCCAATTTGCTAATAAAGCTATAACTTAATAACAAAGATAAAACTTGAAGATGTGAGGTATCAAATTCAAATCTCTACCAATAGATTGAATATAATTTGTAATTGTCCTTTGTTATTTGTATTTACATGAAATGTAATGTTTAAAAAAAAATATTCTCAAATTTAATTTCCAATTTTGGATTTCCCTCTTAAAGGGGTGCATCTGCAAATTATAAAACTTAGTGGCGATCATGATAAACAGATAAAACATGACATACAAAACTAGTCTCAACTCGATAACACATAACGAAAAACTATTTTGTAGTCTTCATGTGATACAAAAACCTTAAAAAAAAGGACATAAAAGAAAATAGTAAAAGATCTCGCCACTGTCTATCGAGCACCCAGGTTTGCATCCGGATGCTTAACATAACCAGCCTCGAAACTATGAGAATAAAATTGGAAAACCCAGAAGCAAAAACTGAGAAAAACAAATTTCACTTGCCACCTTTCTTAGCAGCAAACTTGGTCACCTTAGTGAAGGAAACCGAAACAACACGCAGCGGAATTTAAATCATTCGGCCTCCACCAAGATCGATTCGGAGAGTTGCCTGATTAGGGTTTCGAGATTTTACCTGACGTTTTCTCTGAGTTTTCTGTCGTTGGTCGAGTCACAAGCAGCAACTTTTCGTTCCTGCCTCTACGGTATCCACACGAACGGATCTCACGACTCTTGAACGTCTCACGATCAGAAGCCTTAAAGAGCTTTTAAATTCCTTATAACCGAATTGCTAGCCTCGATTAAAAGGAATGTTTTTGTTTTCTGTTTTTTTTTAAAAGTGCGGCTATGTTTTAGAAAAACATCTCTTTTATAGGCAGTAAATTTTACCCTAAAATTTACTGCCAAACAGAACTCTAATCCTACTTAGAATAGGATTAGTTATATCCCTAATCCAATTCAGAATAGGATTAGTTATATCCTTAATCCAATTCAGAATAGGATTAATTAAGCTCCTCATTGATCCGTTCTAAGTGTGCGACCCAATAGGTTCTCAAAACAATGGCAATGACAAAATTGTCACAGGCAATGAGCGGTATCTAGCAACACATCATTGCTACCCATGTAACGAGAATGTCAATGACTCGACATAACCTTACTCGTGATAGATGTTACCGTGTAGTTTAATCCCTTTATCCTATGATGTCTTGATTAGACACAAGTCATGGAATGTGTCACACTTGTATAGTCTAATCAGCGTTTCTTGATTCCTGAGTAGACTAATTAAACAAATAAAATCAATATCTCATATTGACTTATTCGAGCACGGCCATGCATTTCTTAGTCTCACTCTATCAAAGGGCCCAAGACATCACTCTTGTTATATAAGAGGGATAAATCCAATCTTGATCACTCAACATCCCTCTACATAGATCAAGGCATACCCAATTACTACCTTTATAGTCCATCCTGTTACGAATGACATCTAGCAGCATTAAAGTATGCAATTCTCTATGTTGGGATCTCTGATGATCTCAAGTCAAAGGATCACATACACCATCATCACTATGAGAATCGCTTATGACATTCATATAACAATCCATGTAGCATTCTCATGGAGGGTCGATCCAGTACATAGTTCTCTAACATGTACCTATGTGATGACTTGATATCCTATATCTATGACAATGGTCATCAGTCAACCACATACTAGTCTTATCGTATCATTGTTATCCTTGTTCACAATAATACTTGACTAGGGATACTTTAAGAATAGTGTGTTATTACTATTCTAAGGACATTATTATATAAGATTATATTACGCAGTTATAAGACAAATATAATAATGAACTATGATAAATAAAATGTCATGATACATAAAAAAAATGCCAAAGTCAATCATCTAATGAATGGTTCTAAGGGCATAATCCAACACTTAGCGCCAGATGGGTCCTTCTCCACACTCTTGATCACACCAGCAGCAACGGTTTGTCTGATGTCCCTTACCGCAAAACGCCCAAGTGGGGTGTACTCGGAAGGTTTAACCACAACCATGGGCTTGGTGGGAACCATACCAGCATCAACATTCTTCAAGAACTTGGGTTCCTTCTCAAGCTCCTTACCAGATCACCTGTCAATCTTGGTCAAGAGCTCGGAAACTTCACAGCAATGTGAGAGGTGTGGCAATCAAGGACGGGAGCATAACCATTTCCAATCTGCCCTGGGTGGTTCATGATGATGACTTGGGAGGTGAAGTTGGTTGCCTCCTTCGCAGGATCATCCTTGGAGTTTGAGGAAACATATCCTCGCTTGAGATCCTTGACAGCAACTTTCTTAACATTGAAGCCCACATTGTCACCAGGAATAGCCGCCTGAAGAGCCTCACGGTGCATCACAACAGACTTAACTTCAGTGGTCAATCCAGATGGACCGAAGGTAACGACCATACCAGGCTTGAGGATACCAGTTTCAACACGACCCACTGGGACGATTCCAATACCTCCAATCTTGTAGACATGCTGAAGTGGGAGTTGAAGTGGCTTGTCAAAGGGTCTCTCAGGCTCATTGATCTGGTCAAGTGCCTCGAGGAGGGTTGGACCCTTGTACCAGTCGAGGTTGGTGGACCTCTCAATCATGTTGTCACCCTCAAAACCAGAGATAGGGACAAATGGAATCTTCTCAGGGTTGTAACCAACCTTCTTCAGGTAGGAAGAGACTTCCTTCACGATTTCATCACACCTTGCCTTTCAGTATTCGGGGGTTGTAGCATCCATCTGTTCAGAAATAAAGAGAATGATTAAGAACAAAATCAATCAGATATACTATGCTGAAACTCAAGAGCTATAGAACATTGTATTTAAAAAAAAATTCTACCTTGTTGTAGCAGCAAAATCATTTGCTTCACACCAAGAGTGAGGGCAAGGTAAGCATGCTCACGGGTCTATCCATCCTTGGAAATACCAGCTTCAAAGCCTCCGGTGGTGGAGGCTTCGTTTGGATGTCACCGTACCAGTCCGATGGAAACAAATAAGGCAAAAAAAATTACAAAAGAAAAAAAAATTCATATAAAATTATTTTTTTATCAATTTTTTTAAATATTTTATTATAAAACTTATACTCACAATAATTATTTTTTTTATTTTACCAAAATCAATCGCATTACTCATTTAAATTAGTCCGGAGTCAATGATAAGTACAACACAGTATGCCTAAGAGGTACCGGTAATCATATTCTTGACAAAGTCACGATGTCCAGGGGCATCAATGACAGTGCAGTAGTACTTGGTTGTGTCGAACTTCCACTAGGCAATATCAATGGTAATACCACGCTCACGCTCAGCCTTCAACTTATCAAGCAACAATGCATATTTGAAAGATCTCTTGTTCATCTCAGCAGCTTCCTTCTCGAACCTCTCAATCACACGCTTGTCAATACCTCCAAGCTTTGTAGATCAAGTGACCGGCTATAGTCGACTTTCCAGAGTCGACGTGGCCAATGACCACAATGTTAATATGAACCTTCTCCTTACCCATAGCAAGTGTTTAGCGGGAAAAAACTACATCATAGTTTAAGTGAAATTAAGCAGACTGACAAAACCAACAAATCATAGCATAAACGTATCAGGCTTCATCTATTTATAACATAAAAATCCAACAAGAATCGCCATCGCCTTATCAATTCAAAAATTTAAATCACCAAATCATAATCATGCTTAAGTTTTGTATGTTGTAATATATCTATTTGTGTGAACTAATTAAGTGTAATTATTATCATATAATTTATTTAGTAGTATAATTTATGTATAGTGTGACCATAATTGTATATAATATATTTATATTATACAAGTATTTATCTTTAATGAGACGGATATAATACATGATCCAAAATATGGGAGGTCCCTACTGCAGCACTAATATATAAATGGTGGCCCATTAACCATTTGTGTGTGTGAGAGTGAATAGCAGTAGTCTCTCCCTCACCTTCTCTCCCGATTCCTCTCCATGGCTCACCATCATCTCCTTTCCTCCTTCATCCTCAGGAGCCACCAGCATCGACGGACATCCGACGTGCATCCGGCGGCACCTCCTCCCCCTGGCAGCTTCGACAGTGGCGGTAATGGTGGTGAAAATGGTGGGTTTTGTCTCAACCCACCAAAGGTTAGATTTCTCCTTAATTCATAGTGCTAATGGGTTTTGTGGACGAATTGTTCTAACAATTGGCATCAGAGCTTGTCCACAATAAAGCCATTAGTCATTTTTTGAAGAAAAATAAGAATATGTATATTTTTTATTTTGGGTATTTTTCGGATTTTTGCAATACCCATAAGATTTTTGCATTTTTTGAGCTAAAATAATGTAATATATTGATTGAGGATTAATTTTTTGATGAAAATGCCGTTAAAACGAAGTGAAATGAGGCTGTGTATAGAGAGAAATGGTCGAGTCGGGTTTAAAATACTCGTTTTTATGCAAATTCCGTCCGTTTGAGGGAAGAAGATCGGGCACGTGCAATAGCCATGAATGGCGCATCTAGCGCCAATTTGGGAAAGATGCGGGCGCGTGGGTTTCACGCGCCCGCAACAGAAATTTCTAAATAAAAAAAAAATTTAGGGCATTTTATTTTGATGTTGGGCCCTTTCCTTTTAGTATTTGGGCCCGTTTTCCTGGGCTGCTTTTGTTCTTTTTGTTGGGTTGGTCCGGCCACAATTTTTTGGATTGTTTTGCCACAATTTTTTGGATTGTTTTGGTTTTTGATTTTGGGCCAAATTGTATGGGATGGTGTATTTTTGGACCATTATTGTTAATATTTTTGGGCTTTTAATTTTGGAAATTAAAATACCATTTGTTTATTTTAATTATGCCATAATATTTAATTTATTTAGGCCAAATTAATTTTGTTGTATTATGGGCATTATTTATTTAATTTTATTAATTGGTCATTTAGTATTAATTTAATTTTGGATAACTAAATTAATTAATTTTAGGGTCATTTTGCCTAATTAATTTAGGGGTCATGTTGATTAATTAATTTTATTTGGCTATTAAATTTAGATTAATTTATGGCTATTTTTTGCATAATTAATTAAAAGGCCATTTTGGATTATGATTTTAAAAGCCATTTTGATTAATTAAGTATGGGCCATTTTGTTAATTAATTTTGGACAATTTTGGTCATAAGCCAAATTATATTTAATAGCCATAATTAGTTGTTAAGCCCAAAAATTAATGTGATATAAGTGAATTTTTTGGAGGAATTAATTTTGGAGTAATTTCTAGAAATTTAATTACTAATTTAATTCATAATTCACTTAATTTTGAAATATATACTCATGCCTATAAATTACTGATATTTGGTCTAATTAAATAAGTTTAAATAAATTATTTGGGTATCTTGTTGAGCCATTTTGGATTATGGTTTACCCATTTCGTTAGAAATTTATTTAAATAAATAAACTCTCTAGAAATGAAAATTGCCTTATTATTTGAATATTCGCATTTATATGAAATTAATTTAATTGATTAATATTGGACATGAAATTGCTACAATATGCTTCAGAAATTGCATATTTTGGATGTAGTTAATTTTGGTCAATAAATTTTGTAAATATTCTTAAAATTAGAAATCATTAATTGAATTGACTAGTACTTGCCTGTCGCAGGAATAGTCATAAAGATTTTTTGACGATTTATTCTGATAATTTTAAGGATATAATAATAAGGCAATGCATAGTGATAGTTGCAGTTGCATAAATTTACTAAGATCTCTAGAAGTGACTAGTCTCTCCCTGTCGGATTGTTAGTTGCTTTTAGAGATGCTTGGGACTGAGAGGATTCTGGTGGGCATATGACACGATCTTCCTACCCTGTCGGTGGGTGATCATTTAGGTTGTATTCAACTAGTTTTGTATTATCCTCGGTAGTGTATTGTGGAATTTATCGAGTCATTCCACTGGCCTCCATATTGTGTAACTATCACATATCGAATTTCTAGTAAGATCAAATTAGATAGATAGTATGAATTATTCTCTACGGTTAAGGACATATTAAACTAGGAAGTAGTCCCGAGAGTCGATCTATTTTTTATACCCAATAATGTGAGCTCTTTGAGGACAAAATATTTGAAATTTCAGGAACACTCAAGTGGAAATTCTCTGATTATATAAGGTATACCATGAAAGAGTACATCAGAGGAAGTATTCCGATTAGGAATAACCAAGAAGTATTTATGGATGCCATTAGAAAATAGTTCGCATAAGATGGATAAAGGTTGCTATAGGATTTTGATTCCATATATGGCAGATTCAGTACTACTTCCTTCTAGGATGGAGAATTGGAGATCTTCCAATTTTACAGATCTCATTTAATGCAGAAGAAAGTATGGCATTTTAATATCAAAATTGATATTGTCATTCAAGAATGGGAGATCTTTCGGGTTAACAGATCTCATTTAGCCATAATGATAACATATGCCAAATATTACTGCCAAAAGGAAATATTATTAAGAGGTCTCAATAAAAGGTCATTTTAGAAGAAGAAATTTGCCAAGTTTGCTTCCCATTCTGGTTCCACCAACACCTCTAAATATCAAAGTGTGCCACTTCTGTAATAATCCTGGGCACAAGAGGGTAAATTACAAGAATCCTTTATATTGGAATGTGTAAAAAAGGCATTCTGTTAGCCTTTCATTTTGAATCCAATTTAGAAGATATGCCCTCTAACTATTGGTGTTTGGATACCGGCACTATTATTGATAAAGCCATAAGCAACCAGAGATAGAATAATGGAAAAATTATTGTGAATTGGGGCTATAGAGTTAAAATCCATATTGAAAACATAGTCAGATCGTTGTTACTTTTGAAGACAATTTTGGAACTACTGTCAGTTTATACTTTTCATTTTGATAACAGAAAAGTATTTTGCTTAGTGACAACATATGCATTGATCCTGGCATTTTGCGTAATGGATTATATACAGTAAACTTGTACCTCAATGTTGAGTAAATTTTCTTCAGTTGCGAATGGTGTGACTATTGATTCTGATCATAGTAGAATAGATAAGAAATATATCAAGTAGTGGCGTAAGAGTTACGGACATTTTGAGGCACACGAAGAGATTGTATTAAGGGAAAACTTACTGCTAATATTAAGGATGTGATTAGCAGATATTGAAATGATTAGGAGCTGATATATACCGACATTTGTAGATCATTTCCACATACTGTATTCAGTGGATATAAGTGTTTCATCACCTTCACTAAAGACCATTTTAATTTAAGTCATATAGAGTGAAAGATCTGATCTTGTAGAGGCCTTAGGCATTCTGATTAATTTTGCTGCGCTGCTTAAGGCAATAATCAGACAGTAGTGATGAATTTTATGCTCGGTATAATGAAGCTAGGCGAAATCCTATACTAGTTTTTTGAGTTAAGTACACTGTAGGATTATGTATTGACGCCTAGTATGCATGCTTGGAATACCGACAAGGATGATATTGCAGTAATAATCATTCGTACATTTTGATGTGGTACGATTTCTGTTGAATCACTTCAAATATTTGCAATTTAGATGGAGTGAAATTATAGAAACTGCAATTCAAATGCAAGGTTGATCTCTAAGCAAGACTAGTTCCTAAATGCATCCCAAGTTGTAGTCAGACATTAAGTAGATTTTATGTCGTTTCCTGTCAGACATTAAGTAGATTTTATGTCGTTTCCTGTGTCTAGGGTTATAAGGTAAGGCAAAAAAGAGCTATAACTCATAGTCAAGAAAACTTGACAAGAAAACTATCAGCGGCAGTTTTGTTGGCTATTATATCGGCTAGAAAGATTCTAGATTTCATTTCTCGTTATGTGACACTAGAATCATTAAGTCTGACAATGCAATTTAGTGGATGACTTAAAGAGTGAGAGTTGTGAACTCCACAAAGTCATTAGTAAAATACATTTTGTTGTGTCATTCCCATATATGCATCATCTTTTAATGATGAAAAGCTACAACCAAAGGAATTAATGATTGATCCCAATACCATATTTTGAACCTGCATTTGACTTTACAAAGGAACATGAATGTAAGATTCATGTGTCTTCTAATTCTGATGTTTATCAGGAGACTATCCTGATCCGAACTCTAAGAGTTGAATATTAGTCACGCAGGATGAATAAGCATCTATGTTGCATAAAGATGCATGGGATCTGTTTCTGTTGTCACATCATTGTAGACCAAGTGAAACCCTAAAGATCAAGCTGAAAATTTTAAAGCTAAATTTTGCCAAGGCTTTAAATAAAACAACCTAAAAGTTTGTAGTTCCTAAGTTGGAACATATAGTTTGTGAACTCAAGGAGTTTATTTGCGAATATTAAAAGGCATCCAGACTGTATCTAAAATTTAATGAGATTGTCATTTTGAGGATAACATTATCGTTTGATAATTGGATCCATTGCGAGGTCAGTGGAAGTTATGTGCTTATTGTGCTCCAAATTGATGATATCAAATAGCAGCCTATAGCACTGACCTATTGTATGAGACAATCCATGTCGTCATGTCACTTCAGGATGAAGAATCTAAGTGAGGCTCTATTTCATTTTAAGGAATAAGATTCTTCATGACATATCAATAGACATACATTATTGGTCTCATAGAACCTACATTGAGTGTTGAGTAGGTTTATTGATGTTGTTCTCCTAATAAAACGTAATTTAGTGAAAAGTGACATATTGTGAATATCTCAAAGTCCTCAAGATGATAATGAAAGAGGTCATATCGAGTGTGATGTATGCCTTATTATGGGTAATCGGTGTATGCTCAAGTTTATACACATTTGGATATTGTGTATGTTATAGGTGTATTTCGGAGATACTTGAGCGATCCTGCAATAGAGAACTGGAAGCTGTAAAGAGAGTATTTGGATATTGATAAGTTGGACATTTTAGGTTTGGTCAGATATTCTAATGTTAATTTTGCGAGCTCTCCAGATATTGAAAATTATTTTGGTTATATATTTGTGGATATAAAAGAGCTGTATTTTGGAAAGTGTATAGCAAACACTTATAGCATCCTTGATTGTGGAGGCTAAATATGTAGCATGTTGTAAAGCTACATGATGGGCCATTTATGCTGCAAAATTTCATCTTAGAGCTGGTTTTGTGTGGTTGCCATTTCGAAGTCCTGGAGATGTACTGTGGTAATGCTGCAGCAAGTACTTTCTCTCTCAAAATGTTAGGAGTTCCTCACAATCCAAAATGTTTAGATATCATCATTCAGTTTGTTAGAGAAAAATAATGGAATCCATTGCTTGATTGGATGGTAGAGCACATATTGAAAGAGCTCATTCTAGCTAACTGAAAGTTTGGCTGCTTGAGTGCCTTGACGACATAGCACTTGTATGAGGCATATGGAGTCATTTGCCGTATTAAGTTAGTGGGAGCTCTATGTAATGAAATCAGTTATAACTGTATTAATGGATTCCCACTTGCCAATATATGTATATTTTGTTTGCGCGCATTTTGATGAATATGGCATCCTGTTGGATGAGACATTAGATATTAGTCTCATATGCTTCTGTTGAAGCAAAGCATCATTCAGTTTAGATGCATGGACCTAATGGAAATGGATATTGATTTTGCTTTTCATACCATTTCCATTTCACACTTTATACTACTATTTTATTGTAGTCTTTATAAGTTTAAGCATTTGTACCCTGTCGGTATGATGCATTTTGAAACTTGTAAAGGCTTGTTGTTGTTGTTGTTAAAGTATTTGTAAGCCTATACATTTGTACCCTTTCGGTACAATATATCTAGAAGGTCTTATGAATACATATTGATATTATATGATATTTTGTTAATTAACTTAATTGTCCAAGTGGGAGAATGTTGTAATATATCTATTTGTGTGGACTAATTAAATATAATTATTATCATATAATTTATTTAGTAATATAATTTATGTATAGTGTGACCATAATTGTATATAATATATTTATATTATACATGTATTTATCCTTAATGGGACAGATATAATACATGATCCAAAATATGAGAGGTCCCTACTGCTAGCACTAATATATAAATGGTGGCCCATTAACCATTTGTGTATTTGTGAGAGTGAGTAGCAGTAGTCTCTCCCTCACCTTCTCTCCCGATTCCTTTCCATGGCTCACTATCATCTCAGGAGCCACCAGCACCGGCGGACATCCTCAGGAGCCACCAGCACCGGCGGACATCCGACGTGCATCTGGCGACACCTCCTCCCCATGGCAGCTTCGACAGTGGCAGCTTCGACAGTGGCAGCAATGGTGGTGAAAATGGTGGGTTTTGTCTCAACTCACCAAAGGTTAGATTTCTCTTTAATTCATTGTGCTAATGGGCTTTGTGGACAAATTGTTCTAACATTGTAGATCTACAATATTGACATCTATTTTCGAAGAACAAACAGGATTAAACTGCATATATATTTAGATTAGCTCTTCGTATTTCTAAACACCGTGAAATTAACATCAGATTTTCATTAGATTTTACATCAATGCCATTTTATTCGCAAACATATTCAAATTATATAATAACAATCGAGTTAAATTAAAAACAAAAACCTATTAAAAAATTAAGCCATTGATAAAATCGATGGACTAAGAAAATGCATGAAAAGTAATATTGCAAAATAGCTAGGTTTAAACAAGAACTCATTCCAATAATGATATTCACATAAAAAGAGATAATAACGAATGATTGAAAACATATTAATAAGAAAAATCATATATGATTTAGAAAGAAGCTTAGGAGAACAAATCGAACCTGAAAATTCAAGAGCTGGCAAATTGGCAGAGGAGAAAGAGTGAGTGTGAAAATAGAAAGAGTTCACAAAGGAGTTGGGAATGTTTTCTTTTTGTGTTTTGTGTTTTATGTTTTTGTTTTTTGTATTTTTTAAAACTGAAGTAAAATTATGTTTGGTGTCAAGACCCCGCCCGTTTCAATAGGCCATCGGCGAGCATCCCCTGGGCGATCGCACATGCCTCAGGTTTATCTTGACACGTGAGGTTGGCGGTCGTCCATACTCACACGTATTGTTCACTTTGGCGGTCACCCACCGCATGTCTTTATCTCAAGGGGCCTGAATAAATTCAGGATTAATTCCCTTGAGCGTGTTTCCACTCATGTTCGGTCTCAGACAGTTATAGATGCTATAACAAAACTTCGTAAGAAAATATCTCATGAAATCTATGAAGATCGAATTAGATCTCAACAGGGGGATCGGTGTTTTACTACCAATCACAAGTTTTGTCTTGAACGCAGTACTCATACTGGAAATTATAATCAAGGATTACTCTATCAACCATCATCTATTTCAGAGATTCCTCCTAAAACATTTTTCAACTACAAAAGTTCAATATCTTCCCACAAATTAGTGAATTAGGTAGGATTCCTTTTTACAGAAACAGAATAACAAACAACGAATTAATCTTCATTCCGGTTTGATCCATTCTTTTTTTTATTTATATCTATATGATATTTCCCTTCAATGAATATTATCTTTATATTGATATTGTTTTTGTTTATTTAATTTCAATATTATAAGTCCTAATTTGAATAGGAATTCTTATGGTATCAATTTAGGTTAGGGTCTATGATTTAAAAAAAGTTGTTCGTTCTATAGAAGGATTCCCATTTCAGTTGATTTCATTCAATTCAACGATTGACCAAAAGAAAATTTTAATAAATAATAAAATAACATGAATTAATCCTGAATTCTTCAGGCCCCTTGAGATAAAGTCGTGCGGTAGACGACCGCCAAAGCGGATAATACGTGTGAGCGTGGGCGACCGCCAACCTCAGGTGTCAAGATAAACTTGGGGCATGTGCAATCGCCCAGGGGATGCTCATCGACGGCCTATTGAAACATGTAAGGTCTTGATATTTGGTTTGTATGTTTTTTTCAAAAAGTGAACAAAAAACAATATTTTAGAATGTTTTGAAAATCATCCAAAACATAAAATTAATGTTTTCAATATTCTGAAATCAATCTTGCTATTGTTATTGCACAAGCATTATTCATCCATGCAATTACAATATCCATTAAAAAAATAAAAAATGGAAAACTTCAAGCTATTTGACTTCTAGTAATACTCAAACTCATGTCTCTTTCAATTATAAAACTTTTGCCACCTTCTCAAGTTACTGTTTACTAATAAAACCTGGCAACAAAAATATATTATCCAAACATATTTTCAAAATTAATAAATTAAGAAATAAAAATAAAATAATTTTTTTTTTAAAAACACAAAACATAAAACGCACAACCATTTTAAACGTCCCTAAGAAGTTTTGTATGTCTACAAACCCTTAAACAGAGATTAGGGTTCTTAGTTCTGCCGTTAGATTAGATTCTTTCAAGATTTCGAGCGATGGTTTTTATTTTGCCACGTGGAACCAACACGACCTGATTGTTCATCCAACTCTGCCATTCATTTAGCAAAACCCTAGTGATGCTGTCACCGTCGGTTGATGGGTAAAACCGTAAAAGAAGTACGATGATGCTATTTTTTAATATTATTATTCTTTAAAGCCCCACTTATTTCTTCTTTTTTTTTTGGCCAAAAGCCCCACTTATTTCTTAAAATCATAAAAATCTCCCCCAAATATTTTCTTTAATGGACTGATTTAAATTGATAAAATTGTAAATAGTTACTAATTTTTCAAGTTTATATTGTTTTCTCTTTTTTGCAAAATAGTTTGACAAATGGTGAAATTAGGGAAAAAGGCGAGGAAATCTGCGAGGAAGAATCATCAATCTGTGCTGAAACGAAAGCGGAAGTTGAAATCTATGTTCAACAAGAAGGCTTCTAAAAGTAAGGATATTTTTGCTTCATTGCATTGTCCATAGATTTTTTTTAGTTTAATTTGTGGTTGTTCACTTGTTATTGAGAGTAAAAAGAAATTAACTTTGCTAATGAGAACTTACTGTGACGAAATTTTTATCTAGGAGATGAGCATGATGGAGCTGAAAACCTAGAAGAAGATCAAATAGATAAGTCTAATGGAAGGTAAATATTAAATTGTAAAAACATTAACTTTTGTGTGTCATTTAATTTTATATGAAAGAATTATGTTTCAATGTATTTTAACTTTTGTTTTTTCTTCATTTTTCGTCAAGTATAATTGCATTTCAGCAACTTCTGAAGAAATAGAAAATAAGCAGCCAAAGTAACAATCAACTGAGTTTAAAAGAATTTTGTTTGGTGTAACAAAAAAAAAAAACGATTTTTGTTTGGTATAACCATCAATTTCATTTGTATTCTATCCTTTTGCCTTTTAATTTTTTTTTGAATAGTGTTTCGATGTCACTATGCAATGTTGTGCCTTTTTTCAAGCATTTAAAATATGTTTCCAGAGATTTGGAAGGTGCAAATATAGAGGATCATGCGCTTGATGTGGTATTTAGTGATGAGAGCGATGTGGTTGAAGATGATTCAGAGAGTGATGGATATTTATCTGAGGTTTTGAAATATAGAACACCCTTGAAAACTTTCTGTTTGCTTTATTTTGAGGGTGGGTTTTTCTCTTATTGATGTTTGAATTTAATGTTCAGCACTCAAGCTGTGCATATTTGGATGAAAATGGAAGTGAGAGTAATCAAGAGGGTGAGGGCAGTATAAGCAGTCGCTTTTATATGTGTTTCCTACTTTCCTTCGTTTTTGCTAATAGCTCTGAGTTATTTATCTGTGCTTTTGTAGATATGGATATAGACAACAATGGGACTAGTGATTTATTGGTGCAGAACAGGGAAATTCTTTTACAACTTAAAAAGAAGAAGAAAAAATTAAAGAGGCTGCAGAAAAAGGTAATTATATCTTACTGCTTTCAAACTGCTGATTTTGGGGTATTATATAATTGTTTTAGAGGCAATGATTGGTTCATTCTGGAACCACCTAGGAGTTACAGATGAATTTCACGCCGATAAATTTTCTCAAGGGAAGTGCCTCCCATGATTTGATTAGAATTTTATAGTGGAAATGATACTATAATTAATTACTTTATATAAGTGCAAACTGTTGGATATATTTGCACATATATGCCCACATGCACATGCATTGGTCTTTAAATCTCTCTTTCACCTTTTCATTTGGTTGCATGTTCATTTTTATCTTATATTACACAGAGCTGTACCCTTTTAGTTTCTTGTTACTTAAAGCAAACGAATAGTTTCTATCATATTTGTTTAATTGAGCATTTCTAATTTGTAAATTTCAGGACCTTGGATTGTCTAAGTTTCTGGAAAGCTATGAGAATGGCATTGAAAAATTGAGGGATAAGGAGAATGTGAGTTATTTGGTTTGTCTATTTTTTTTTTTAAACTAGATAATAGGACAAATGATTAGATTGGAAAATGCATCAATCTTAAGTTTTATTTCGTGTTACCATTTGCTATTGATCAGCATTCAGTTGCTTACTGTATATGTGTAAATAAGTATACATGGTCACTCGGGTGGCTGTAAGTAAGAACACATAAGCTTTTCAACTTTGATTGATGTTTCTGCATCCAAAGTTCACAAAATTATAAGCCTACTGGGGTGAAAGCAACAGACGTAATTATTATTTCAAGTTTTCTTAATAGTGCAGATTAAAATCAAAAAAGGGAACTCGTACCATGAAAGTTAGATACTCAGATATGTGGGGAAAAGGGAATATATTGTAGTTATGTGTTTTATTTATTTATTTTGCTGAGATGTATGGTATATGCTAATAAGCTATGCTATTAAAGTATTATTAACTCATGATGATTGTTATTATTTCAAAAAAAAAAGGAAAAATAATTAGTGGAATTCTTTGATTCCTCCTTTTTGCCCTTATTTTGTCCATCTAATGGCTATGTCTTTGTGAACTTAATATTATTCTTTGTAACAGTATTCAGATGAAGACAATAATAGTGATGATGGCACACAGAATCCCAGGAAAGGCAATGTAAATTCAAGAAAAGGCAAGTTGTTGACTTGCTCTGTCATAAATTCTCTGTGCCAACTAGTCAGAGACCAGCATAGTCTGTCTGCACTTGCTAGTTCATTAAATGGGTATCGAGCTGCATGTCATTATGGAACTGAACAATCTGGTCTTCTTGATGTCGATTCATGCTGTAGACTTCAAGATAGCAAATCTTTTTCCAAGATTTTAATCGTCATGCTTCAGGAGGCTGATAATGTTTTTCGAGGGATGCTAGGAGTATAATGTTCTAGTTGCAAAAAGGAGACCATTTTGGATTTGAATAATTCTTCAAAATGGAAAGCTATGAAGCCTTTGATCAAGTCCTATTTGAGAAGTACACTATTTCTCCTCAATCAAGTTACTGATTCTGAGATACTTGCTTTCTCCTTGGTTCGACTTAGAGCCTCTATAATATTTCTTGCTGCTTTTCGTCCATTGCTGCACAGACTCATCAAGGTATTATAATCACTGAGATATGGCACTTCACATATATATATATATTTTATGGGCAGTTTTATAGTACTAGTAATCACAGGATGTGATAAAGGACTATTGGTATTGTCTTATATTAGTGTTTGTACTATTCAGTTGGTATATAAGGTCATGTGTTTCCATGGTTATGCAACCAATATTTAATTTGTAATATATGTGAGAATTAGGAGAATGTAAGACATGAGGAATTTTACAAATCTAGCTGTATGCCTGTATCCATATCTTTCCTATTAATGGTTCTGTTTTACTTTTTTTTTTCTTTTATTTTTTCTTTTATATGTGTTCATCTCAAACCTTTTCTAGCCATAAAAATAACTCTTAATTTTTTTCCCACTCAGTGGTAACTCTCTAAATTGATTACGGATTGCAGTTCATTTGTGGGTAACAGGTGAAGGGATTCTTGCATCACATTCTTTCCTGGTCATAAAAAAAGTGGCTTCTGTGTTTTGCTCTGATTGCTTCGACTCATGCTTGATTAAAACATATAAGGCCTTTGTTAGTCATTGCAAATATGTAGATCCTATTTCATCCAAACATGTGCAATTGCTTTGCAACTCCTTTATTGAACTATGCTCTCATGATTTGCAATACTCATGTAGAAAGGCAATGGCTTGCATCGAGCAACTTTCTAAGATACTGCAGATGGGTCTATGATCAAAGAAGAAGGTATGTAATGCGCATGTCTTCAGTGTCTCATTTAAATGTATAAGACTGTATTCAACTTTATTTCATTGCTCCTTAAATCAGATGCCTATGGATATACGTAGTTAATTATGACTTTGATGTTTTTAGGTGACGCCAATTTTAATGTAGCTTGTTTGTTATTGCCTGTAAGCAGGAAGCAGTCAAAAGGATATGCAGTTGGCAGTGTACAAACTGCATTGATCTCTGGGTTTCATTTATATCCGCAAACATACAAGATTATGATCTTTAGCTGTTGTTATACATGATCATTCCGATTATCAATGGAGTAGCTGTCTTGTTTCCTGGACCAAGATATTTGCCTCTAAGACTTAAATGCATACGGTGGTTGAATAACCTTTCTAGTGCAAGTGGTGTTTTCATTCCCATAGCATCATTTGCTTTGGATATTTTAGAATATAAAACTGGCAAGGACAATGGGAAACCTGGAAAAGATTTCAACTTCTCTTCGAGTGTGAAGGTTAGACATTGGTCGTCGTTATTACTGTGAATTGAAATGTCTCTTGTGCACAAGATCTGTGTATTTCTGCTATAACTAATGCGGGTGTTTATGGTGCAGTTGCCAAAACATTGGTTAAAATCTCAAAACTTTAAGGAAAAGTGTGTTTCTTCTGTCATTGAATTACTCTCAATGCACTTTTCTCAGTGGAGCTACCACATAAGTTTTCCTGAGCTGGCTACTATTAATAGAACTACAGGAGAACTTCATCAGCTAACTCAACCAGCTTATCACTTCAAGCTTAGTAAGCTTAGTAGCTAAGCTATCACAGCTCAGCTCAATCTTCATCGAGATAGTTCAAGTTGGAGTTAGTTGACTTAAACAATTGTAAAGTTAGTTAGTTAGTTATTAGCTTTACAGTTAGACAGTTTTATTCGTTTTGATATTGGCTCCTGTATAAATACATTCCGATTGTATTCTTCAAAACTAATCAATGAGAATTCATCAAAGAATTCAACATGGTATCAAAGCTTGAATTTCTTTGATCTTTTCTTCTTTCTTTCTCGAGATCAATCAGTGTTTCTTTCTCAAGAACACTATTCTGCTTTGGCCATGGCAGCAACAACTACACCAGCCAAGATTGACGAGTCTTCTCCATTCTTTCTTCATCCTAATGAAAGTCCATCGTTGATTCTTGTTTCTTCAGTTTTAACTGGACCAAATTATCATTCTTGGAGCCAAGCTATGAGGATGGCTCTCCTCTCCAAGAACAAAATCAAGTTTGTTGATGGATCGATACCTGTTCCTTCAAAGACAGATCCCATCTTCCCAGTTTGGGAAAGGTGCAATACCATGGTTTTATCTTGGATATTGCATTCTATATCATCTTCAATAGGGCAGAGCATAATCTGGATTGACAATGCTGTGGACATTTGGAGAGATTTGAGAGAAAGATTCTCTCAAGGAGATCATTTTAGAGTAGTAGAACTTCAAGAAGAGATTTTTGGTCTTCAACAGAATTCATTGACTGTAATAGAATATTTCACAAGACTAAAGGTCCTCTGGGATGAAATGATGAATTTGAGATCCATTCCTAGATGTTCTTGTGATCCATCTTGTAAGTGTGGAGCTCTGGAAGCTGCTAGACGATTTCAAGAAGACGATTATGTAATCAAGTTTTTGAGGGGACTGAATGAAAATTTCTCTACAGTCAGATCACAAGTGATGTTAATGGATCCACTGCCAACCATTAACAAGGTTTTTACTCTGGTGGCTCAGCAAGAAAGACAACTCCATATGGTATCTGCTAGCTCTCCCAAGATTGAATTTAATGCCCTTGTAGGCAAACCTACAAACAACTCTGTTGGGAATTTTGTTTCAAGAAAGCCTAATATCAATGGAAGAAAGGTTATTTGCACTCATTGTGCTTACAATGGTCATTCTATTGACAAGTGCTACAGGAAACATGGATTCCCACCAGGTTACAAACCAAGATCCAGAACTGGTACAGTGAATCAAGTTGATTCTGTTAGTTGCATTGAAGATAACAACAATCAACAAAAACTTAAGAAGAAGGATGGTGAATCTGAGATTTTTCCAGCAACTTTCACAAAAGATCAATATAAGAGGTTGCTTGATCTGCTTTAATCCTCTGACATTGCTAATACTTCAACTTCTCATGTTAATGCAATACTTGAGTCAAGCACCACTTCTTCAATCCAAACAGGTATGATTGCTTCTTGTACCATTAGTTATTCATCTTTTTCATCTAAATACCTTTTTGATACTGAAGCTACAGATCACATCATTTGCAATCTAAAATACTTTGATTCATATAAACATGTTTCCAATTCATTTGTCAAGTTGCCAAATGGTCAACTTGTTCCTGTTACTCATGTTGGTCTAGTAAAATTGTCTACTAATTTCATCCTTTATAATGCTTTGTATGTTCCAAGTTTTTCATTCAATCTTATCTCAGTAAGCAAATTAACAAAATCCCTCAATTGTTGCCTCATTTTTCAATCTCGTCTCTGTGTTGTACAGTGTCGTAACCGCTTCGCGCTCGACGATTTTGAAAACATTTTAAAAACAAAGGGAGTCGCCACCAATCTTTTTTTGACTAGGTGTGATTGGTCACCGAAAATATTTATCTTTTTAACAAAATCTCAAAATTAATTAAGTTATTAAAAAGATAATTTTTGGTCTGCGAAAACAAAATTGGGTTCGGAGGTACAGTTACGTGTGAGGAAGGAGTAGCACCCTCACAACGCCCGTTAGAAAACGGTACCATCTTAACCACATGGTATCTTTTAATTTTAATAAGATAGTCTTGGCTTGAGTTTAATTCGTTTATTATATAATAAAAAAAACCATGCATTTGCTAAAAAAATCACTGTTATATATGTTTTTTAAAAAATTCATTATTAAAATCAACATGAACACCATTTATTGAAAAATTAAATCAAATATCTCAATACTCTGGTAACATTTGAAATAATTTTCCTTACCTAGAGATTTCTTAAGAATCACTACTTATGAGTTCTATAGAATCTCATCTTCGGTGGGGTTCACGCTATTTTATAACTAATCGTGTACATATGTAGTATTGATAAAAACGTATGATGCATGTCAAACTTAAAAGAAATTTTTATTTATTTTGATTTTATTAATGAAACTCTTGATATTGAAAAATTTAGCTAAATATCTCAATACTCTGGTAATATTTAGCTAATTCCTCGCACCTAGGGATCAGTCAAGAAATCACTACTTGTGAGTTTCATGACATTCCATCATCGGAAGAATTTCATTTGTTTTATTTTAATATTTATGCATATGATGCAAGCATATAGTACATGATGCATATGGAATTATAAAAAGAAATTTATATTATGATTTTTATTAATGACACTCTTATTATTGAAAAATTTAACTAAATATCCCAATACTCTGGTAACATTTAGCTAATTCCTCACACCTAGGGATCAGTCAAGAAATCACTACTTTTGAGTTTCATGACATCCCATCATCTGAAGAATTTCATTTATTTTGTTTTATTTTTATTGATTTGTTATTTTTATATATTTTTATTATTATAGATTTTTTTTAAAAAAATAAGCATGAAATTGAATATTGAGAAATAACATCGAATATCCCAATACTCTGGTAACATTCGGTATAATTCCCCTCACCTAAAGTTTTTCGAAGATTCGCTACTTGCGAGTTCTATGAAGACTTATCATTGGGATTTCATACTTCTTTTATTTTAATTTTATTGATTTATTATTTTTATGTATTTATTATTATTATTATATATTTTAAAAAATAAGCATGAAATCGAATATTGAGAAATAATATCGAATATCCCAATACTCTGGTAACATTCGGTATAATTCCCTTAACCTAAAGTTTTTCGAAGAATCGCTACTTGCGAGTTCTATGAAGACTTATCATTGGGATTTCATACTTATTTTATTTTAATTTTATTGATTTATTATTTTTATGTATTTTTTATTATTATAGATATTTTTTAAAAAATAAGCATGAAATCGAATATTGAGAAATAATATCGAATATCCCAATACTCTGGTAACATTCGGTATAATTCCCCTCACCTAAAGTTTTTCGAAGAATCGCTACTTGCGAGTTCTACGCGATTCTTCGAAGACTTATCATTAGGATTTCATACTTATTTTATTTTATTTTTTATTGATTTATTGATTTATTTATTTTATTATTATTCTTTATTTATTATTATTATTATTTTCTTAACTCACATTTCATTTTTCTTAGCAAATTGTCAAATAAAAAAATAAAAATTTATTTTATTTTAAAGCTATGTTTTTATGTATACTTTATGTATATATATTTTTTATATATTCTATGTACAATATATATATATATATATATATATATATATATTCATATATGTTTTAAAGCTATATATATTTTATATGTTTACATATATGTATTTTACACATTTATTTATATACATTTTAAAACTATATATTTATATTTTCTTTTATATATTTATTATTATATGTATTTTATGTACGTAAAATTTATATACTTTAAAACTATGTATTTTACATATTTTATATTTATTTATTTTTTCTTTTAAAACTATATGTTTATTTTATTTTATTATATTTATATATATATATATTGTATTATACTATTTATTTATTTATTTATTTATATTTTAGTTTATTATACTTTTATTTTATTATTGTTTTTTTGCCATAATTAACAAATAAATGAATAAATAAAATAAGAAAAAGGAAGTATACCCAAAAATAGCCCAAAAGTCAGGCCCAAACGGCAGAGGAGCGGGCTGAAGCTGCTGGGCCGGGGCAGGCACAGACCAGTCAGATCGCGAAGCAGGTCGGGTCAGCGCGCGGGTTGCTAGCAGATGCTGAGTCGGGTTGCCGAACGGGTCACGCGGATTCCAGGTCGGGTCGGGGCAGCACGCGAATTTCGGCTCTCCAAAACGCATCGTTTTGATGTTTTATAAAAACCCCCCCCCTTTTTTTTTCAATTCCTCATTTTCACCGACCTTTCCAAAAAAAATCCCTAAACCCTCCGAAAAATCCTCTCAGCCCCTAGCCTTGCCGGATGCAACCGGCCACCGTGCTCTATCGTGCTTCGTCGCACTCTGGTCGCGCGGTGGTCTTCCCGGAACCCTAAAAAAAATCCTCTCGTCCCCCTCTCTTCAGATCTAGTCTCCGTTTAACCAAAAAAACTTCTCTAACTCCCTAGATCTGCCTAGGTCGACAGCCTCCTTACCCCCATTTTTTGTGTTTTGTTTTGTTTATTTCTGGTGGATGTTTGGCTATTCTTCGTTATGGTTTGTCTCCTTTTTTTTTTGCAGGTGGTAAGGATTTAGGTATTAGATCTAGGGTTCCTAAGGTCTCGGGTTTGGAGTTTTCGGTTCTGGGATCCAAGTTGGGGTTTGCTTTTTGGTTAGGTTTTGGGTAGGTGATGGTGGCGGTTTGATGGCTTTTAAGGGTTCTGTTGTAGTTTGGTTTAGGGTATGGGGCAGTGGTGGTTTCGGTGGTGAGTGAGGGATGGGCTCTGGGGGTCTCGGTTGTGGTGGGTTTGTGATGGTGATGACGATGATGATAGTTTGGGTGATGATGATGACGGTGATGATGGTGCTGAGTGGTGGCTTCTCAATAGTAGGGCTGGCACAGGGAGAGTGGTGAAGTTTTGGTTTTGTCCGTTTTGGTGTCCGGAGATCTCCAAAAAATGTCTGAAGAAATCTAGCCTTTTTAAATAAATTCCAAATCATTCTTTGATCCGGAGGGTTAGAACCAATCTAGGTTCTTCTTATTGTTTACCAGTCATCTAAGGCAGTGTCAGGATGGGATGGATTGCTTGGGAAGATGAATTTTGGGTGGCAGCCGAGACCGAGGGGGAAGGGATAGAACTGCCAGTGGTTGGAAGGATTGATAATAATAATAATAATAATAATAATAATAATAATAATAATAATAATAATAATAATAAAAAAGATAAACAATATATTTAAAAATAATAATAATGATAATAATAAAAGTAACAAATAATAACAATAATAATAATGAAAATAACAATAAAAAAACAAAAGCAAATACTAATGATAATAATAATAGTAGTATAAGAACAAATAATAAGAAATAAAGATAATATATATATATATATATATAAAGTAAAAATAATAACAATAATAAACAATAAACATAATGATAATCAATAAAAAAATAATACTAATAAAAAAAATAATAATAATAACATAAAAGAAATTGAGCCTAGCCCATTTTAATGGGTCTGGGAGCCCAATGCTTCAATTCAGATGTTGTGAGCCCAATTGGACGTAATCCTGTCGATTTGGACAAAATTTGGTGTCTACAGCTATCCCTCTTTGCTCATTGCTGAGTATCAGGAATAGAGCAAAGACAATAGACACAATTTTGTCCAGCTTTAGACCTAATCCTTCTTTTTTCTTCTCTTTCTTTTTCTTTTCTCTCTCTCTCTTTTTTTACGTTCCTCTTGCAGCAGAGGCGGTGAAACTTTAAAATCTTTTTTTTGAAAAGTGTTCCTCTTGCAGCAAAGGCAATGAAACTTTAAAATCTGTTTTTTGAAAAAAATGCTCCTCTTACAGCAGAGGCAATGAAACTTTAAATTCCTTTCTGAAAATGCTCCTCTTGCAACAAAGGCAATGAAACTTTAAAAATTCTTTTCTGGAAATGTGCTCCTGTTGTAGCAGAGGCAATGAAACTTTAAATTCTTCCTGAAAATGTTCTCCTTTTGCAGCAGAGGCGATGAAACTTTAAATTCTTTCTGAGAAAGCTCCTCTTGCAGCAGAGGCGATGAAACTTTAAATTTCTTCCTGGAAATGTGCTCCTCTTGCAGCAGAGGCAATGAAACTTTAAAATCTTTTTGGAAATGTGCTCCTCTTGCAGCAGAGGCAATGAAACTTTAAATTTCTTCATGGAAATGTGCTCCTCTTACAGCAGAGGCAATGAAACTTCAAAATCTTTTTGGAAATGTGCTTCTCTTGCAGCAGAGGTGATGAAACTTTAAATTTCTTCTTGTAAATATGCTCCTCTTGCAGCAAAGGCAATGAAACTTTAAATTTCTTCCTGGAAATGTGCTCCTCTTGCATCAGAGGCAATGAAACTTTAAATTCTTCCTGAAAATGTGCTCCTCTTGCAGCAGAGGCGATGAAACTTTAAATTTCTTCCTGAAAATGTGCTCCTCTTGCAGCAGAGGCAATGAAACTTTAAATTTCTCCTTCTGAGGCATGTTGAAACTTTTTTTCTTCTTCTTCTTCTCTTCTTCTTTTTTTTGTTTGTCCTTTTGTCTGTTTGTTTTTTTTTCTTTTTTCTTCTTGTTGTTGTTTTTTTTTTGAATTCTCATAATGTGAATGAAATGCAAATGCATGTGTTGACAAAGTCATGCAATTCCTATTGTGGTAATCAAATTCTCAGAACTGTCCTTTTTGTGTCCTTTGATCTTTTCACCCGTGTTTCACAAAATAGTTCTCTCCAATTTCGAATCGAAGTTGGTTCACAACGTGTACTTGTCACAATCTTCAATTTCCTTTGTTCATTCCCTTTTTTCTCCTTTCCTCTTCTTCCTCTTCTTTTTTCTTCTTCTTTAGTAATGTTAGCAGGTAGATTATTATTTTAATCATCATCTTCATTTCATTTTGTTAACAAACGCAATGCATTCTTGCACTTTATCGATTAGTTATGGAATGGCCAAAAGAACAACCAAATTTAGAAGAAAAGCATTTGTTATTAGGCTGACAAGAGACAATGACAACAAAAATACAGTTGGGTAGCGAATGCCACAAGGGTCAAGTGGTGTATTTCAAGAAATGGTGACCAAAACAAATAATGAATGTCTAGATAACCCTTCACAAACCAAACCGGTGCTTTCTTTGGAAAAAACTAATCCGTTGATGCCCCCTGTCACACTGAGTTCATCCGGCTGATGCCATGCTCCGTATGATTTCGATCCCCAGGTGTTGATATTTTCCACATCTAAGCCACCTTTTCCGGTTTTCAACTTAGATATCCCCCTTTAATCCAACTACCCTTTTTGGGTTTTCAGTTTGAATTCTCCTTTCATTTTCCTTTTCTTTTTTCTTTCTTTTTTTTTCTTTTCTTCTTTTTCTTCTTTTTTTTCTTTTTTTGTTTTGTTTTTTTTTGTTTTGTTTTCTTTTTTGTCTTCTTTTTTTTCTTCAAGTATAGTATTTCTTCACAGCATCGGAATTTATCAGATTAGGCAGATCATTCCCATCCATATCTGTCAAGATCAACGCTCCACCTGGGAACGCTCTTTTCACCACATATGGTCCTTCCCAATTTGGTGTCCATTTGCCCCGATTATCGTGGTGATTTGGGAGGATCTTTTTCAACACCAATTCCCCTTCACGGAAATGCCTAGGTCGAACCTTTTTATCATGGGCTCGCATCATTCTCTTCTGGTACATCTGACCATGACATAGTGCTGTAAGCCTTTTCTCTTCTATAAGATTCAATTGTTCAAAGCGACTTTGAACCCATTCAGCCTCGTCCAAGTCTAATTCCATTAAGACTCTTCGGGAGGAGATTTCTACCTTAACAGGCAGCACCGCTTCCATGCCGTAAACCAAAGAAAAAAGAGTTACCCCAGTAGAAGTGCGCACTGACGTTCTATAAGCATGTAAAGCGAATGGTAGCTTCTCGTGCCAGTCTTTGTATGTGCTTGTCATTTTTCCCACAATCCTTTTGATATTCTTGTTAGCAGCCTCAACAGCTCCGTTCATCTTTGGGCGATACGGGGCCGAGTTGTGGTGTTTGATCTTGAACTGTGCATATACTTACTTCATCATGTCATTGTTCAAGTTGAAGGCATTGTCTGATATGATCCTTTTTGGGAGCCCGTACCGACATATTATCTCCTTCTTTAGAAACTTACAAACAGTAGACTTAGTCACATTCGCATAAGAGGCAGCTTCAACCCACTTTGTAAAGTAGTCTATCATCACGAAAATGAATCTGTGCCCATTTGATGCCTTGGGAGGGATGGGTCCAATCACATTCATTCTCCACATAGAAAAAGGCCACGGTGGTGCCATGACGTTCAGTGATGTTGGGAGAACTTGAATCTTGTCAACATAGATTTGACACTTGTGGCATTTTCTAGCATAATCTATGCAATCTCTTTCTAGTGTAGTCCAATAATAGCCTGCCCTCATAATTTGTCTAGCCATGAAATGACCATTTGCATGTGCCCCACAAGTTCCATCGTGTACCTCTTCCAGAATCCTTTTGGCTTCAGACGCCTTTACACATCTCAACAACATCTGATCTCGACCCCTTTTATACAAAATGTCTCCATCGACAAGGAATCCCATTGCCAGTCTTCTGAGGATCTTTTTATCATTCTCCGATGCATGCTCTGGGTATTGTTGAGTCTTAATGTATTGCATTATGTCATAATACCAAGGTTGTCCGTCCGCTTCCTCTTCAATACTAGAACAGTGGACTGGAGAATCTCTTATGCGCAGCTCGATTGGTGAAACCTTTGCTTCTGTCTCTATTTTAAACATCGCAGCTAGTGTTGCCAAGGCATCGGCGACCTGGTTTTCTTCTTGAGATAAATGTTAGAAGACAATGTCATCGAATCATTGTACAAGGTCAGCTATGTACTTCTAGTACTGGACTAACTTCTGATCCCTTGTTTCCCATTCACCCCATAATTGATAAATGACTAGTGCTGAATCGCCATAGACTTCGAGGTTTCTGATTCCCCTCTCAATTGCAGCTTCTAAGCCCATTACACAAGCTTCATATTCAGCCATGTTGTTGGTGCAATTGAAATTTAACCTGGCTGTGGACGGGTAGTATTTTCCATTTGGAGATATTAACACTGCCCCTATCCCATGTCCCAAGGCATTGGACGCGCCATCAAAGAACATTCTCCACAATCTGTTGTTGGGCTTTTCTTTCTCCACTTGAAAGACAGACATTATATCTTCGTCCGGGAAATCTAGCTTGATAGGCTCATATTCATTAGTAGCACGGTCTGCAAGGAAGTCGGCTATTGCCCCACCTTTAACTGCTTTTTGGGATACATACACAATGTCGTGTTCTGAAAGCATAACTTGCCACCTAGCTAATCTTCCTGATAATGACGGCTTCTCAAAGATGTATTTAAGGGGTCCAATCTGGCTATCAACCAAGTCGAGTGGTACAGCATATATTGCCTCAATCTTCGAGCAACCCAAGTCAATGCACAACACATCTTTTCTATCGTAGTGTACTTGGCCTCATAATCAGTGAACTTCTTGCTCAAGTAGTAGATAACCCGTTCTTTCTTACCCGTATCATCATGCTGGCCCAACACGCATCCCATAGAATGTTCGTTGACAGTCATGTACAACAATAGAGGCCTTCCTGCAACCGGCGGTACTAGAACAGATGGGTTTGACAAGTACCTTTTCACCTTTTCAAAAGCCTCTTGGCATGCCTCGTTCCATTCACCCGGATCTCGTTTCCGAAGCAACTTAAAAATGGGATCACATTTAAGCGTAAGTTGCGAGATGAAACAAGAAATATAGTTCAATCTTCCCAAAAAGCCTCTTACTTTCTTTTGTGTGCGTGGAGGTGACAGATTTTGTATCGCGCTGATTTTATCCGGGTCCACTTTGATTCCCGTTTCACTGACTACAAACCCCAACAACTTTCCCGATTTAACACCAAAAGTGCATTTGGCAGGGCTCAACCTGAGCTGAAACTTCCGTAGCCTTTCGAACAGCTTTCGAAGGTTGGCTATATGATCCTCTTCTCCTCGGGACTTGGCAATCATGTCATCCACATACACCTCTATCTCTTTATGCATCATGTCATGAAAAAGGGTTACCATTGCCCTTTGGTAGGTAGCCCCGGCATTCTTTAAACCGAAAGGCATAACTTTATAACAAAATGTCCCCCAAACTGTCACAAAGGTGGTTTTCTCCATGTCATCCTCAGCCATTTTAATCTGATTATAGCCTGAAAAACCATGCATGAAGGAAAACATGTAGTGTTGGGCTGTATTATCCACCAGGGTATCGATATGAGGCAATGGGAAATTATCCTTAGGGCTAGCTCTGTTTAGGTCTCGATAATTCACACACATCCTTACTTTCCCATCTTTTTTTGGTACCGGAACTATGTTAGCCACCCATTCTGAATACTTGGCTACCTTTAAGAACCCTGCATTGAATTGCTTTTTTACTTCTTCCTTCACCTTCAACAACATCTCGGGCTTCATGCGCCTAAGCTTCTATTGTACCGGCCTACATTCTATTTTCAAAGGCAGACGATGCTCCACAACGTCAGTGTTTAACTCGGGCATGTCTAGATAAGACCAAGCAAAAACATCTACATATTCGCGAAGCAATTCCTCTAGTCTTTGCCTCTCAACCAAGGGAAGTGCTGTGCCCACTTTGACTTCTTTGACGTTCTCATCATCCCCTAGGTTGACCATATCAATAGCTTCTTCGTTGGGTTCAATAGGTCTCTTCTCTTGCTCAATCATTTTCAATAGATCTAGAGACAAAGCTTCATCGTCTGAATCTACATTGCTATCGAGTTCACCAACGTACATAGGATTTTCAAAAGCAAACCCCAAATAGCTGTTAAGGTTATCTTTACATTCATTATTCATTTTCTTGAAAAAGTAAAAATTTGACAGATATGGTTGGTTGTTCATACCAATGGTAGTGAATGAAAAGAAAGAACAGTTATAGAAATGATGATGGGTGAAAAGAAAGTACTCGAAATGCATTACACTTGTTAATTTATTGAAATGATGATGAAGATCAAGTTTACAAAAGAATCTTCTAGAGCTCTTTAGACCGAGATGTTGATAATCTACCTTACTACATTACAAAAGGAAAAACAAAAAGATAGAAGGTATCCTTTCAACAATTCAGTCTTTCAGCTTTATGCCTAACAACACAATCATTTCTATAACAAAAGATGTCATTTATACATGCACCCTTTTAGACTAGGAACTCGTGAGAGGATCCTTTCATCAATAACATGGGTCTCACTTCCACTGCCTCTAATGAATCGGGGTGATAGCATCCGCCAAAACGAAATGTATTATAGAGGTACGGGATCACCATCTTCTCTGATTCTTCTTCGTATCCTCGGAGGCGGGCTATTCTTTTCTTCCTTCTCTCTTCCAAAATCTTCTTTCTCTCCAAACCCGTGGCCTTGTATCCGAGACCAAACCTGTCTTTGTTCTCCTCAATCCTCACAGGCTTCCTATGTCCTTGGAGATTTTTCTCTAAGCCTCTTCCGACATGCCAACCCTTTTGCAGTGTCTGTTTAACAATCATCTTAGTAGTGGTTGACAACCGAGGGGTGGGTATTCTTGATCCTTCTCCCACATATATTGCATTTACTATCTTAAAGGCCCTGAAAGAACACTCTAACGCTTCCTCGGCTGCCTCAATGTAGGGCACAGATAAGGGCTTGGTGATCAAAAAGTCTTTTTCTCCGGAGACAGAAATTTGTTTATCACCAACAACAAACTTCACTTTCTGGTGCAGCGACGAAGGAACAGCTCCCGCCGTATGGATCCATGGTCTCCCTAGTAGGAAACTGTATGACGGGGAAATATCCATCACTTGAAACTGGATATTGAAAGTAATCGGCCCAATTTTAATTGGAATTTCGATATCACCTACTACATCCCTTCTAGAACCATCAAAGGCCCTCACAACCATGTTACTCGGTTGTATGTAAGATAGGTCAACAAGCATCTTTTTTAGCGTGGCCATAGGCATGACGTTGATCGATGAGCCATTGTCAATCAAAACCTTGGCAATTGTGTGACCCTTACAGGTTGTAGTGATGTTCAAGGCCTTAATACTCCCTCGTCCTTCCGGCGAAATTTCATCATCAGTGAAAGATATGAAGTTTTCTGCTGTGATATTTCCCGCTAGCTGGTCCATACTGTCAACTGGAATGTTATGAGGCACATAGGCTTGATTCAACACCTTCATTAAGGCGTTTCGATGCGATTCTGAATTCAACAACAAAGATAATAGTGAGATTCGAGCAGGTATCTTATTCAATTGCTCGACTACACTATATTCACTGTGCTTGATCAACTTGAAAAACTCTCTTGCATCTTCATCCGACACCGATTTTTGTAGTTTTTCCTCTTGGTTCTTGGAGAACAAGGCCTGTTCCTCCTCTTTTTCTGCTTGATTGTCTTCTTCACCCTCTTTTGCTTTCCCTTTTCTAGCCCTATCTAACATCTCCGGTGTGTAGCACCTTCCACTTCGTGTAATTCCACTTACTCCACTTATGTTTGCACTGCCCGGTGTGTCCGAGTTCGTGTTGCTTGATCCTTCAACCACCGCTTTGAATTCATACTTCTAAGGGACGGCTTTATTGCTCTTGTAAGGGAAAGAGCTCGAAATTTTGATTGTCATGGTTGGAGGGGCGACATGGCTAGATTCCTCCTTTTTGGGACTGGGCTTCTCCTTGTAAAACACCGTCAGTGGTCTCCCCCAAGGGTAATCATATTCCAAAGATTCATCTGAGGCAGTGCTTACTACATCTCCCTCTTCCTCCGTGTAAAACTCTATTAAAAATGAATCCATCATTGATTGGACCACATGTCGAAATTGATGACAATTTTGGACAGAATGGCCAACACGTCCCATGTGATATTTGCACGTCTGTTCTGAGCTGAATTCATCTTGACAAATCGTCGAGTCCAATGGTATAGACTGAATCATCTCAGCTTTGACTAAAGCATCGAATACTAAACTCATGGGAGTCTTAATCTCATCCACATGTCTCTTCATGCAACACTTCCTTCCAACTTCAGCTGCGCTAACTGATCCCCCATTATGGCTGGGCAGTGGGTTAGCATTGATACTTGGCTCCACTTCTTTCGAAAAGGTCAATCTCCCTGACTTGACTAGATCTTTCACCTTAAACTTTAGAGCTGTGCAATTCCCCGTCGAATGGCCCGGGTTTCCACCATGATAGTCACATCGAGTGCTGGGGTCATACCATCTTGAAAAAGGTGGTTTCATTGGCTCCATGTAAAGAGGTGCAATCATGTGACCTTTCACTAGTTGTGGGAATACGTCTGTGTATGACATGGGGATAGGATCAATAGAAGGCCTTTCAATATTTCTTTGGGGAGGCCTTTGGTTAGCAGTTGGGTTACTGTTTGGTTGGTAAGGCTGGGCCGTAGGGTTGGTGTATAGTACGGCGCTGGAGGATGAAAATTTGGCCGAAAAGTTGGTGGTTGTAATGGGCTTTGCTAAGGAGCGGGAGAGACATTGTTTGAGGCCAGGAAATAGGGTTGGTAATATGGGTAAGGTTGAGGCTGTGGTCGAAATCGAGGTGGGTAAGGTGCATATCCCCTATACCAAAGTATGGGTGACTGCTTGGGTTTCAACCTCTTTCTTCTTGGATAAACCACCTTTCTTTGAATCACTGCCTTCTAACTTCCCGCTCTTAATTGCGTTCTTGATTATTTCACTGGTGATAACCATGTCAGCAAAATTCTTTATTGCATTCCCTATCATGCGCTCATAATATGGTGCTTTCAGTGTATTGACAAATAGCACTGTAATTTCCTTCTCAGTCAAAGGTGGCTGGACTTGTGCTGCCGAGTCTCTTCAACGCTGAGCATACTCCTTGAAGCTTTCATTAGCCTTCTTCTCAATGTTTTGCAGAGATAACCTATCTGGGGCCATATCCGTGACATGCTTGTACTGAGCAATAAATGCTCTAGCTAGGTCACTCCAATTGTGGATGCATGTACGATCTAGCTGCACATACCACCTAGCAGCAGACCCCGTGAGGCTGTCTTGGAACACATGTATCAACAGCTTGTCATCGTGATTATAAGCAGCCATTTTGCGACAGTACATTGTCACATGAGCAATGGGGCACTTGGTCCCATCGTACTTCTCGAACTCAGGAGTCTTAAACTTAGGAGGGATTACCACATCCGGAACTAAGCACAATCTCATTTCATCCACTGACCCGTAGAAATCACTGCCTTCGATGGCCGTAATCTTTCCTCTATAATGTTCCACTTTTTGGAGTCCAAATCGCCTTTTACCTCCGACACGCTACCTCTTAATTTGTTTTGCTCTCTTGGATCGTCTAAATCAGGGACTTGAATTAGATCCGCAGGTCTTGCCCCTTGGGTTGGAGGTATTGGTATTGTAATCTGGGGTTGTCTTGAGGTGCTTGTGCACCCGGATACATGTATGCATAACCGCCCATAGGTTGTGGAGGAGGTGGAGGTGGAGGTATGCCTTGCGAGGATTGGGCATAAGGTGGAGGTGGAGGTATGCCTTGTGAGGATTGGGCATAAAGTGGGGTAAATCCTGGAGGGTATTGAGGATTGCCATCTTCCCGGGGCTGATCAGTCCCTGGATTAGGTGTTTATCTAGCCACTTCTTTCTCTCGGTTCATCCTTGTCATCATTTCCATTAAAGCGGCCAACTGCCCTCGTATTTCTTCTTGTGCTTTCTCCATTCTATCGATCCTATTACCATGTTCTTCCTCCATTGCTCTTGAACGTAGCCGAGTATTAAATGAGTGTTTGGGAATTTGAGCTGAAATCTTGAATGTTGGAGCAATCCTTGAATCTTGATTACCACAATAAGAAATTAATTCCTACATGATTCAATCTTTGAAATATTACGTTTTATTTAAACTATATGAAGAAATGAATGAATGTGATGTTAGACGAATGAATGTGATGCAAAATGAATGATACTTTAAAGGATATTTAATCCATAACAATTTCAACAAAAGGGGACTTTCATTCATTCAAAAAGTTACTTGTTACATTCCGATCATATTCCGATTAAATCCATAAAAATGACTAACTTGCTGATATTGATCCTTAGCTTCATCTAAAAAGTTCAGCAGCCTTTGCCCGTACTTTTTTGTTGGGAGGATTTCCTGTCTCAAAGCTTTAGCTTTATCAACCATCTCTCTCGCCTTTGTCACGGCTTTGCAAACTTGAGTGGCCAAGTGCTCTATATATTGCTGTCTCCCCAGACTTCCCACTCTCCACATCATGCTCACATCCTGTGCCATGTCATATCCATAACTCCAGTTGTTTTCACTTTGTTGCCAATCTTCTATTATCACTTTAATGTGGTTCTTATGTTCCTGTAATTGCTCCTCTAACATTTGAACCTTTTGTTGCAATGTAGCTTTTTCATCATCTATCTCGACTTGCTTTCCTTTTTTCAGCTTCTCCTTTAGTTCCTCGTTCTCTTTCTGACATTGGGCTAACTTCCTTGCACTTGCTGAGTACATGCCTTCCTAATTTTGTCGTTCTTAGGACAAATAGACAACTGCTTCTTCACTCTTCTTGGCTTTGTGTGCCCAGTGTTCTACCTTTTTGTGCAAGTCTTCTAATTCCCTTTTCCTTTCATTTGAAGTTTGCATAATTCCTCCAACCCTCATTTCAGATCTCAACTTCTTGTTCTCTAGGTGCAGACTTTTGAGATCTTTACTGGTGACATTGTGTTCTTGTTGGACCTTCTTGAGCTTGGCTTCTCGCACTTCTGCCTCATATTTGAGCTGTTCCATCTCTTTCCGAAGCCTCAAATTCTCTTGTCTGCACCTTTCCTCATCTATCTTGAACTGTTGCCTAGCAATTTCCACCTCGGATACTTCTATTTCCGATTCTAAAGGCATGCAGCATTCTCTTGGGAGAAACACTACCTCCCTCACTTGCTTTGCCCTCCACACTAAGTATTCCGGGGTAGCTTTATCAGAGAGAGGCCCAAGGTTGATTCTTCGTGCTTGCTTCCATGATCGAACCACTTGCTCGCTCTTTTTCATTGCCTTGGGCTCACCATAAGAAAATTCTAAATCACTGAGCCCCTGTGTTAGTGGAATGAACTGTTTAGCTCTAAAATGTCTTAGTACCATGAGTGGTGCGTAGCTTACCACTCCCCGTGGTCCTAGAAGTTGCACCCACGATTCTTCTCCACTTTGATACAAGACCGGTACATGAGGCGTCTAGGGTGTCATCCATACAATCTGTTTTTCTCCAAGTCTTTGCAAAAAAATCCACCCATTCTTCCTTGCTCTTCGGCTTCAGCCACTTACTATTGCAAAACCCTTTAAGCGGAGCGCGATGATGTAGGAAAGTTCTCTTGAAAGTCTTTTCCTCACACTTAAAATGACTTTTAGCCCAAACATGCAGTAACTGCGCACATCCCACAAATCGCCCTTCTCCGTTCCTCCTACAATAATTCAATGACCTGAAGGTTTCCACTAGTATGGCAGGTGATGGATTCCCATTATTCTCGATTTGCTCAAAAAAATCTATCACGGCTACTTCAATGTGCCCTAACACCTTCGGGAAGATAACCAAACCATAGATTGCTAAAGCAAAGCCCGCCAACCCTTACTGGTCACTAAGATGTCCCTTGATGAATTCATGAAGAAAATCCCACGACATACAAACATTAGATCCCTTCTCCTTTTTATGGGAGTCTATGTCTTCTGGTCTAACTCCCATAAGTTTGGCTAGCTTTTTGCGGTATCCGGACTTTAGCTTTCGAACATATATTTTATTCGGACTTTTCAAGTCAATACCTAATAGGACCGAGTACTCTTCTACTGTGGGTGTCAAGTCCATCCCATTGAAGGAGAAGCACCTATAGGAAGGGTCCCAAAATTGAATAGCAACTCTGATCAGTGGTTCTTCAACTTTTATAGCAATCAAAGACTCTATTTGGCCATACTTTTCACGGAAAACCTTCTTCCCTTCTTCACTAATTTGATCCCATAAGTTGGCTAAATCTATTAGGTTATTTTGCTGGAGGTTCAGTTCCACTTCTTGTGGGAGCGAGGATATGAAATTCCTAGTCAAGCAATCCCCTTTTTCTTATTGAACCTTTTCAGACCAAATTTGTACCTCCCGGTAGGAATCACATGGAACGTTCACAGACGACGAACAAGCTAGCCTTTCTATGGATTCAGTGAAAAATTCCTCATTAAAGAGAGCCATGGTTAAAATACCCCCTTATGTGACTATGTGATGCAAGACGATTTATGCAAAAAAGAACATAAAAACAAATACAAGTCAGTATGTGTATAAACAATATAAACAATGAAATAAAAGCAGATAAAGGATGTGATGTTTATTTATGTTCTATCAAGGGTCACTCTCATAAAAGGGAAGGAATGGCTCTAATTTAGGTTTGGTCTCCTCACAACACACTATATGCTGGTTTAAGGTTTCACATATCTACAAGGTTCCCAAATCATTTCATACTGTCGTCCACGCTGGACTAGTAAGGAACAGATCTGAGTGGGAGTATTTCACTTGCCATTGCGGAGGTGATTATCTCACGAGAGCATAGCTACTTTACCCCCTCCTAAGGAAGACGGAACCCGGGTGTAGGGCCCATGCATGTGAATGCATTGATGTATGCAACAGTAAATGAGTATATGTTCTACTTTATTTATTCAACAACAATCTCATACATAAAGAATGTAATGAATCAAATGATCAAAATGGATGAAATGGAGTTTTATTTATTTATTTATTTTAAGTTCTATGTAGAATTTATTTTTATTATTATCTTTTTATTTTTATTTCATTTTTTTAAAAGAAAATTAAATTTAAATACCAATCAAGATTATCGAATTAAAATTTAAGATACCATATGGTTATTCAATGGTTTGACCCTCTTAGCGTCCCCAGTGAAGTCGCCAAGCTGTCGTAACGGCTTCGCGCTCGACGATTTTGAAAACATTTTAAAAACAAAGGGAGTCGCCACAAATCTTTTTTTGACTAGGTGTGATTGGTCACCTAAAATATTTATTTTTTTAACAAAATCTCAAAGCTAATTAAGTTTTATTAAAAAGATAATTTTTTATCTACGAAAACAAAATTGGGTTCGGGGGTACGGTTACGTGTGAGGAAGGATTAGCACCCTCACAACGCCCGTTAGAAAACGGTACCATCCTAACCACATGGTATCTTTTAATTTTAATAAGATAGTCTTGGCTTGAGTTTAATTCGTTTATTATATAATAAAAAAGACCATGCATTTGCTAAAAAAATCACTGTTATATATGTTTTTTAAAAAATTCATTATTAAAATCAACATGAACACCATTTATTGAAAAATTAAATCAAATATCCCAATACTCTGGTAACATTTGAAATAATTTTCCTTACCTAGAGATTTCTTAAGAATCACTACTTGTGAGTTCTATAGAATCTCATCTTCGGTGGGGCTCACGCTATTTTATAACTAATCGTGTACATATGTAGTATTGATAAAAACGTATGATGCATATGAAACTTAAAAGAAATTTTTATTTATTTTGATTTTATTAATGAAACTCTTGATATTGAAAATTTTAGCTAAATATCCCAATACTCTGGTAACATTTAGCTAATTCCTCGCACTTAGGGATCAGTCAAAAAATCACTACTTGTGAGTTTCATGACATCCCATCATCGGAAGAATTTCATTTATTTTATTTTAATATTTATGCACATGATGCAAACATATAGTACATGATGCATATGGAATTATAAAAAGAAATTTATATTATGATTTTTATTAATGAAACTCTTATTATTGAAAAATTTAACTAAATATCCCAATACTCTGGTAACATTTAGCTAATTCCTCGCACCTAGGGATCAGTCAAGAAATCACTACTTGTGAGTTTCATGACATCCCATCATTGGAAGAATTTCATTTATTTTATTTTATTTTTATTGATTTGTTATTTTTATATATTTTTTATTATTATAGATATTTTTTTAAAAAATAAGCATGAAATTGAATATTGAGAAATAACATCGAATATCCCAATACTCTAGTAACATTCGGTATAATTCCCCTCACCTAAAGTTTTTCGAAGAATCGCTACTTGCGAGTTCTACGAAGACTTATCATTGGGATTTCATACTTTTAATTTTATTGTAATTTTATTGATTTATTATTTTTATGTATTTTTTTATTATTATAGATATTTTTTATAAAAAATAAGCATGAAATCGAATATTGAGAAATAATATCGAATATCCCAATATTCTGGTAACATTCGGTATAATTCCCCTTACCTAAATTTTTTCGAAGAATCGCTACTTGCGAGTTCTATGAAGACTTATCATTGGGATTTCATACTTATTTTATTTTATTTTTTATTGATTTATTTATTTATTTTACTATTATTCTTTATTTATTATTATTATTTTTTCCTTAACTCACATTTCATTTTTCTTAGCAAATTGTCAAATAAAAAAATAAATTTTTATTTTATTTTAAAGCTATGTTTTTATGTATACATATATTTTTTATATATTCTATGTACAATATATATATATATATATATATATATATATATTCATATATGTTTTAAAGCTATATATATTTTATATGTTTACATATATGTATTTTACACATTTATTTATATACATTTTAAAACTATATATTTATATTTTCTTTTATATATTTATTATTATATGTATTTTATGTACATAAAATTTATATACTTTAAAACTATGTATTTTACATATTTTTTATTTATTTATTTTTTCTTTTAAAACTATATGTTTATTTTATTTTATTATTTTTATATATATTGTATTATACTATTTATTTATTTATATTTTAGTTTATTATACTTTTTATTTTATTATTGTTTTTTTTGCCATAATTAACAAATAAATGAATAAATAAAATAAGAAAAGGAAGTATACCCAAAAACAGCCCAAAAGTCAGGCCCAAACGGTAGAGGAGCGGGCTGAAGCTGCTGGGCCGGGGCAGGCACGGACCAATCGGATTGCGAAGCGAGTCAGGTCGGCGCGCGGGTTGCTAGCAGATGCTGAGTCGGGTTGCCGGACGGGTCGCGTGGATTCCAGGTCGGGTTGGGGCAGCACGCGGATTCCGGCTCTCCAAAACGCACCGTTTTCATGTTTTATAAAAAGCCCCCTTTTTTTTTCAATTCCTCATTTCCACCGGCCTTTTCCAAAAAAAAATCCCTAAACCCTCCGAAAAATCCTCTCAGCCCCTAGCCTTGCCAGATGCAACAGGCCACCGTGCTTCGTCGCACTCTGGTCGCGCGGTGGTCTTCCCGGAACCCTAAAAAAATCCTCTCGTCCCCCTCTCTTCAGATCTAGTCTCCGTTTAACCAAAAAAACTTCTCTAACTCCCTAGATCTACCTATGCCGACAGCCTCCTTACCTCCCTTTTTTTGTGTTTTGTTTTGTTTATTTCTAGTGGATGTTTGGCTGTTCTTCGTTGTGGTTTGTCTCCTTCTTTTGCAAGTGGTAGGGATTTAGGTATTAGATCTAGGGTTCCTAAGGTCTCGGGTTTGGGGTTTTCGGTTCTGGGATCCAAGTTGGAGTTTGCTTTTTGGTTAGGTTTTAGGTAGGTGATGGTGGCGGTTTGATGGCTTTTGAGGGTTCTGTTGTAGTTTGGTTTAGGGCATGGGGTAGTGGTGGTTTCGGTGGTGAGTGGGGGATGGGCTCTGGGGGTCTCGGTTGTGGTGGGTTTGTGATGGTGATGACGATGATGATAGTTTGGGTGATGATGATGACGGTGATGATGGTGGTGAGTGGTGGCTTCTTGGTAGTAAGGCTGGCACAGGGAGAGTGGTGAAGTTTTGGTTTTGTCCGTTTTGGTGTTCGGAGATCTCTAAAAAATGTCTGAAGAAATTTAGCCTTTTTAAATAAATTCCAGATCATTCTTTGATCCGGAGGGTTAGAACCAATCTAGGTTCTTCTTATTGTTTACTAGTCATCCAAGGCAGTGTCAGGATGGGATGGATTGCTTGGGAAGATGAATTTTGGGTGGCAGTCGAGACCTAGGGGGAAGGGATAGAACCGCCGGCGGTTGGAAGGATTGATAATAATAATAATAATAATAATAATAATAATAATAATAATAATAATAATAATAAAAAAATAAAAATATATATAAGTAATAATAATAAAGATAAACAATATATCTAAAAATAATAATGATAATAATAATAAAAGTAACAAATAATAACAATAATAATAATGAAAATAACAATAAAAAAACAAAAGCAAATACTAATGATAATAATAATAATAGTATAAGAACAAATAATAAGAAATAAAGATAATATATATATATATATATAAAGTAATAATAATAACAATAATAAACAATAAACATAATGATAATCAATAAAAACAAATAATACTAATAAAAATAATAATAATAACATAAAAGAAATTGAGCCCAGCCCATTTTAATGGGTCTGGGAGCCCAATGCTTCAATTCAGATGTTGTGAGCCCAATTGGACGTAATCCTATCGATTTAGACAAAATTTGGTGTCTACATACAAGATATAACTTGGATGATGATTGGATTAGCTAGGGAAGTCCAAGGACTTTACCAACTTTAGCATGTTACTTCATCTAAACAATCTCATTCTAGCTTAGTTGCTACTTCACAATCTGTTTCTAAAGGCCACTTGTGGCATTACCGTTTAGGACATGTGTCTTTTAATTGGATGAAACTGTTACAACATATAGATCCTTCAATTACCTTAGAAAACATATCACCTTGTGACATTTGCCATTATGCAAAGCAAAAGAGAGCTTCATTTCCACTAAGCAGTTCTGTTTCTGGTGCAATTTTTGATCTAATTCATGTTGATATCTGGGGACCATATCATGTTACATCTTTGTATGGTCACTCATATTTTCTGACAGTCGTTGATGTTTACAGCAGGCATACATGGATTTATCTAATGAAATCCAAATCACAAGCAAGAGCATTATTACAAAATTTTTGTTTTTACACTAAAACACAATTTAGAACATCAATTAAAAAAGTAAGATCTGACAATGGTCAGGAGTTTAATATGCCCTCTTTTTACTCTTCAAAAAGTATATTGCACCACACATCATGTGTACAAACACCACAACAAAATGGTATAGTGGAAAGGAAACATCAACATATATTAAATGTGGCTAGATCATTGAGAATGCAAGCAAATCTACCAGAAAAATTCTGGGCAGATTGTGTCAGTCATTCAGTTTATCTTATAAATAGAGTACCCTATCCAATTTTAAACAATAAGACACCATTTGAATTACTTCATAACAAACCACCCACATTTTCACATTTAAAAGTCTTTGGATGCCTCTGTTATGCATCAACTCTGGCACAACACAAATCAAAATTTGCTCCTCGAGCAACAAAGTGTATCTTCATAGGTTTTTCTTTAGGTACAAAAGGATATAAATTGTTCAACTTAGATACTCATGAGATTTTTCTTTCTCGAGATGTTATTTTTTATGAAAACAACTTCCCATTTTCTTCTGTCTTGAACAATTTTGATCAGCCATCTGTCCAAAATGATACTGATATTATTTCTCTTCCAACCTTTGGTCAACAATCAGACTTAGACCTTATTTCTTCTCATGCTTCAAAAACACAGAACTTCATCTCTAAATCTTCACATACAATGGATACTTCTACAGAACCTCAATCTCAAAGTTCAAGTGACATAACTACTGATGTTAGAAAGTCATCTAGGACTAGACATGCACCTGCATTTTTGTAGGATTACCATTGCAGCTTAGCTAATTCAATTCATCGACAGTCTTCATATCCTATACAATTTGATTCCAAAGCTCCAAGTATTCCTCAGCCTCATTCCTTGAATTCTGTTCTTGATTATAGCCAACTTTCCTCTGCACACAAAGCTTTTTCAATTCAAATAAGTACTATGTCAGAACCACACACTTACACTCAAGCTGTTAAGCATGAATGTTGGAGGAAAGCAATGTCAGATGAACTAGAAGCATTGAGAGCAAATCATACCTGGGAAATCACAGATTTACCACCTTCTAAGCAAGCAATAGGGTGTAAATGGGCGTACAAGATCAAATATAGAGCTGATGGCCAGATTGAAAGATTTAAAGCTAGGTTGGTGGCAAAGGGGTACACACAGCAAGTTGGCATTGACTATTTGGAGACTTTTTCTCCTGTGGCAAAAATGAGTACCCTGAGGACATTATTGGCAGTAGCAGCAGCTAAAAACTGGCACTTGCATCAGTTAGACATTAACAACGCCTTCCTTCAGGGGGACCTTAATGAGGAAGTGTTCATAGAACTCCCACCTGGATTGCCAAACACTAAACCTGGACAAGTCTGTAAGTTGAAGAAATCTCTCTATGGCCTCAAACAAGCTAGTAGACAATGGTACTCCAAGCTTACACATTCTCTACTTCAGAAAGGATTCAAACAAACCTCTTCCGATCACTCTTTGTTTATTCAACACTCTGGTTCATTTTTTCTCATCCTTTTGGTGTATGTAGATGATGTAATATTAGCCAGCAACAGTGAAGATCTTATTGCAGATATGAAGAAATATCTTGATTCTACTTTTAAGATAAAGGACTTGGGTATTCTCAAATACTTCCTTAGACTTGAAGTTGCAAGATCCTCCAAAGGAATAAATTTGTGTCAGAGGAAGTATGCACTTGAACTTCTTCAGGATACTGGTTTCCTTGGATGTAAACCAGTCACTAGTCCTCTTACTTGCTCTCCAAAATTATCCAAGGATATCGGTACTTTGTTACAAGATCCCACTGTTTATAGAAGGTTTGTTGGGCGTCTACTTTACTTAACTACAACAAGGCCAGACCTAGCATTTGTTGTTCAGCATCTCTATCAATTTGTGGATAAACCCACTGATATACATATGGTTGCAGCACATAGGGTACTTCGATATACAAAGAGTAATCCTGGACAAGGTCTCTTCTTTTCTGCTTCTACTTCTATACAATTGAAAGGCTTTAGTGATTCAGATTGGGCCTCCTGTCCTGACATAAGAAGGTCAATCACTGGATATTGTGTGTTTCTTGGTGACTCACTAATCTCATGGAAATCTAAAAAGCAGCAAACAGTCTCTCGATCCTCCTCTGAGGCAGAGTATAGGGCAATGACATCCTTAACTTGTGAATTACAGTGGCTGCTCTATCTCTTATCAGACTTACAAGTTCCTCATCCTCAACCAGCCCTGATGTTTTGTGACAACAAGTCTGCCATAGCTATAGCTGAAAACCCTGTTTTTCATGAAAGGACTAAACACATTGAAACTGATTGCCATATTGTACATCAACAACTGCAAGCTGGAGTCCTAAGGTTGCTACATGTTCCTCCTTCACTTCAACTAGAAGATGTCTTCACAAAGCCCCATGCTTCCACTACTCTTCATGCTTTCTTACAAAAGTTAGGCATTCACAACCTATATACTCCAGTTTGAGGGGGGCTAATAGAAACACAGAAGAACTTCATCAGCTAACCCAACCAGCTTATCACTTCAAGCTTAGTAAGCTTAGTAGCTAAGCTATCATAGCTCAGCTCAATCTTCATCGAGATAGTTCAAGTTGGAGTTAGTTGACTTAAACAATTGTAAAGTTAGTTAGTTATTAGCTTTACAGTTAGACAGTTTTATTCTTTATGATATTGGCTTCTGTATAAATACATTCCGATTGTATTCTTCAAAACTAATCAATGAGAATTCATCAAAGAATTCAACAACTATTCCCCTCATCCACCTAAGGAACTTTCTTCAGACAACAACAACTTAGAGTTTCCGGCGTGGGGTGAAGCGATTTATTGATCAGGTACTAAATTTGTAGTTGTATTTTGTTGAACCAGACGTACCTTATCAGTGTTTGGCTGGATATGAATATAATAAAGCAATCTCAAACCCCTCCTCCCAGAAAATAAAATAAAAATTCAGCCTTTTAAATAATTCTATGATGATTTTAGCAGTTATGGTATGCTTAACAATGTAGATTGATGGGAAGTAAAGTGTTTCATGATGCAGTGCACTTGCAAAGGAATATTTAAAAAAAAAAAAGAATTGCACATCCAACCTTGAAAAGAAAAATAAAAAGGAAAAGAAGGAAAAAATCATAAAATATTTATTGTTTTCTGGTGTTGTTGGTGGAGCAGAACATTGAATTTGTACAGAGGAACAGAGATGAGGTGGCATTTTCACCTAAAGATCATCAATCTGTTGAATTATTTCTGCGGGTTTGCATTCTTCATTTAAATTATACCTAAATTTTCTAGAATTATAATGAAGTCAATTTTCCAAACTTCATAAATGTTTGGCATGCAGTTTGAAAAGTCCAGTGCTAATGCTCCATTTACACAATATTACAATAGTATAATGGAGAAGGCGGCTTCCAAGAATTTAGTTATGAATCAGAAGATAAGGTGCCATAATTTCTCTCTGACTTGTCTCTAATCTTACATTGCTTCGGCTTTGGGAGTGGGGAAGGAGGGATGCTTTATGATTCTCGTGAATTCCAAGTTATTATTTATTAACATTGCAATACCAATTTTTCATATGTTGTATTTAGATGCATTTAGCGCTAACCTGTTATTAGTACTGCAGTTCCTTGTTGCAAAAGAAGTCAAAAAGAAAAAAACAACTTCCAAACAATACCGTGCACGCGGGTGCTAATGATGAAGAGATTTCGTAGGGAAAAAAAAAGTAGATTTGTTGATTGACAATGGAAGAGTTGGCAAAATGAGAAAGAAAAGAAAAACCTGAGATTGATATGTAAGAGTAAGAAAACCTATGAGTTGTTAATTCCTTT
Source organism: Heritiera fomes (assembly GCA_032173925.1). Lineage (NCBI taxonomy): Eukaryota > Viridiplantae > Streptophyta > Magnoliopsida > Malvales > Malvaceae > Heritiera > Heritiera fomes. The sequence goes on from JAPDPM010000012.1 coordinate 28,210,341, forward strand.
TCATTTTATAGATCAATTATTTAATGTACTCTTAGGTTTGAAGTTCAAATAGCAAGTCAAACAAGTTTTGTATATGACATTAGTTTGGAGAATCTGATCTTGGATTATCTATTGGTTTAGATTCTTTCATTGGTGTTCTTTGTTTATCGACCTGTGACAAAAGATGATAATGATTGGAACTAACTAACTAATTATGAAGATGAAAACAAAATAAAAATATGAATTTTGATCTATTATTGATTTTTGGTTTGGCAGTTGGTGACTTGGTGTTTAAGTTGGGGGAGATGCCCTTGCTTATCTCATTGCTGATTAAAATTTGATCTCTTCTTTTAATCTCCTTTTTGTTGCTAAAGCACGACATGTAAAGCACTACAAGTATGATTTACACAATTAGATTGACTCTCTTTCTTTTTTTTCATCGACGTTTTTATTTTTATTTTTTTAAAATAGTAGTAGGGTGCATGATGCATGTGGAGAACATGAAAAAACATGTGCATCAGTGCATGCAAACTGCCCTTTTATTCAGAACAGAAACAAAGATTTTTATATTTATTTTTTTGTATTTATGGCTTTTGGGAAAGGATTTGTTATAAATTGCAATTTCACTCGGGGGAAATTTTTCGTTTTATGTCGATGTAGGTTTCCACATTGAATCGGAAAATTTAAAATTTCATTCAGTTTTTTTACAAGGATTGAATCATGATTGACACGAAATGGATTTTTTTACAAGGATTGAATCTAGATTGACAGGAAATGGATTTTTCTTTTTTTATCAGTTGGATGAGTTCACGTGAATATTATTTGCTTCTCTACCGTTCAAAATCAGTTGATTCACACACTTGTGAAAAAGACAACTTGCTCACACAAGTGGAATGCAACCAGAGAAAGCCTGAACTTCAGCAGAATTTGTATGCTTACTCTTCCACCCTAAAACCTTTAGCAAGCCCCACAAACCCTTGTCTGATCTCCTCCCTCCTTTATCACCTTTGACATTTTCCGGTTCGGCGCCGTCCGGTACTTGAAACTTCATTGCCTTACTCTTCCTGCTCTGCCTCATCTTCATGTCCTTGAGCTCAATCTCCATTGGAAACCTCCCTATTCCAAATGCAAACAAATACCATCTTGACTTGACAGGAGTTGCTAACACTGATACATTCTTAACAGAAAAATCAAACTTTTCATCACCCAATTTCTTGCTTTCACCCCTACATAAAATCCCATGGTTTTTTTTAGACCCTGCAGCTGGCAATGACAAAGACCTGTTGAAACTCTTTCCTTGTGGCTCTTTTGCTGCTGCTGCTGCTGATGATGATGATGATGGAAATGTTCTTGACTTATTGAATGATTGTGATATTTTCCATGGAAACATGCAGCTGCTGATGTTCTTCCTTTCATCATCTCCTTGGCTGATTTTGCTTTTCAGGCTCTGGGATTTGTCTTCAATGGATTGATTTTCTTTGCAGGAAATGAGTTTCCCACAAAAAATGATATTGTTCTTATCCTTAGGGTAAGTTGAGGCTGGTGCAGCAGGAAATTCTTCACTGAAGAACTCAAAGAAATCTCCATTGTTGCTCTGGTGATCTTCTTTGGAGAAATCATCGTTCCAGTATTCATTTGCATCACTGCCTATGACAAGATCACAAAGAGAAAGTGTTTCTTCATCTCCAAAATCTTGCCAGGAACCATGGTCTTGTTGCATATTTTCCAGGCTATGATTTAACTCTTGAGCACCCATTGGAAAGACTTTAGAAGAAAACAAAGGAAATAATAAAAATATTATGAAAAGAAGAGTTAATTTGATGAAGGAAAACTTGGTTTACTGGACAGAGAAGAGCAAGATCGAAGCTATATATATACAAGGAATTTTGATTAATGTGATAATAATTGAGATGGCTTCTAGAGGAATCAAAATAAAAAAGAAATAGCAAAGGAATTTTCTTTTTCGGGGGTTAAGCCTTCTAGACGGCGGCTTTTTGGACTCCCCTTTCCTTGGGTTTCAGAGTTGCCAGCATGTTTGTCTTTCCTTTTTGTTGGTCTTAATAATAATAATAATAATAATAATAATAATAATAATAACAAAAATGCATTCAACGTTACTGTGAAAAAAAATTGCCTTGTGAATGCGACAGGTCTAATTGGTTAATTGTTTTTTTTTTGGTAATATAATTGGTTAATTGTTTAAACCATCTGCCAGTTGATATTGAAAGGATATATATATATATATATAAAAACTCACACACACTTATAATATATATTGCTTCTATATACTATTAGTTAATTATAGAATATCTTTTCATTAATAGTTTAATGTTTTATTATTATTGATAATTTTAAGCACGATAACGAAAATGTAATATGAAAACAATAAAAAAATAGATTTAATAATCAAATAAGCCCTCAACCTTTAATCCAAAATGGAATTTAACCATCAACGTTTTATCGCGTGAAATTCACTCTATGAACTTTTATTTCGGTGGAAATAAACCCTCAACTTTTAAAATTATGCAATTAAGTTCAAATATGTTAAATGACACTAATTGTCGTTAGTATTGCACATGTACGCGTTGGACTTTCTTGGGCCTGGTAATAAATAAAAAGAATTTAATATATTTCCAGAAAAAAAAAAGCTTGAATTAATAATTGATTTATGTCAAATATTTTTACTATTTGAAATAATTAATACTTGTAAAATTTTCTTGATATTATGAATTCAGAAAGAATTTTTTTTCCCTTTCAAGAAAAATGTGAAATTTAGCGCATAATCTTATGATTAAGCACACAATAAATCAAAATGGGTTGAACTAATTAACAAGTCTTTTTTTTAATATTTTGGAGGAAAAATTCAAAAGTTGGTGCTTATATTCTTTTACCAATACAAAAGAAGGGAGAGATCCTTAACGGAAACATGCTTCAAATTTGAAATTTTTTTCATCTAGAAGAAATTCAAACAAATTATAGCCCTTATAAGAAGTTAACATCTATTTCCGCTAAAAGTGAAATTGATTCTGATAAAATTAAAAACAATTATAACAATGAGATTAATTAATGCAACAATAAAATTAAAATAGATGGATAGATATATGTTTAGATGAAAAAAAATAATGGTGACAACAATGACAAGAAACAAATTATCCTTAAATATATTAGATTTAAATTTGTATATAATAAAATTTATAATATATTTGATATTTATGAAGTTAATAAATTATTAAATTCTATTAAAATAACATTTAAAAAAACTAAAATTAATATTAAAAATGATAAGTTTTATATCAAACAAAACTTTATATATTTACGCATATTGAAACTTAACAAAATAATATTTGTTAACTTAATCATTTAATGTGTAATCTTTATCTAAATAGTTATGTATGTATTTTTCATTTATGTAATTCTTATATTTAATAAATAACTTGATAATATGTATTTACTATTTATTCAATTATTTACTAATTTTTTAAAACAGGTTTGATTTATTCATATGATTATTTTATGGATAATTATTTTATACACTGCCAGTAGATTTTTTTACTCCACAATAGGGTTAAGATCATTACTCATGTCCTATTTTGTTTATTTTTATTTTTTAAATATTTTATAAGACATGTGTCATGATCCTAACACCATTTGTAGAATAATTATCCACAAAAGCCAAAGGTGTATGGAATAATTATCCTTATCTTATTTCCAAATAATGATTTGTTTCCTATTTATATTTATTTATATAATTATATATATTCATTTTTATATTTGTAATGTAGTAATTTTTTTTTGTTATAAGAGAAATATTTAATCATTGGAGATAAGAGTGAGATTGTTTCGATTCGAACACAAATCTTATAATATACTATAATTCATCCTTAACCGTTCAGTCAAGAATTATAAATAAATAAAATTATTTTATATAATCAATTATTTGTATAAATATATTTATTTATGCATTTATCTAAATATTTTTTGTACTAAAGTATTTGTTTATTATTTAAATTTAAAAAAAAAACTAATGAAGAGGGTAAAAGGGGAATGGGGTTTGCAATTGGTTTAACTGAGTAAAATTAATATGTTTTATCATTAAAATAATTAAAAATATTATTTATTTATATAATAATGTATTTGAATTGGTCCAACTCTTTTGTAACATGAAATCAATGAACACTTCTACTTGTAACTAGGTTATGCTTAAAATATTGGAATTTACAACTGGAAGAGAAAGCATACTGTTTACCTTGTTACGGACTCCAATTATGAATTTTAAATACTAGAATCACATTTTCAAAGGAATTACACCAGTTTTAAATACCTTCACAGCTATTTTCATGTTCATATCTATATTCTTCCTTTTTCTTTGTCTTATTAGCAGATCTAATAACTATTTCTTCCCATATAATTATAAAAAGACCAGACTTTCACTATTACATTGCATTTTTTCTAGAAAAACTGCCCTCTAAACACGTAAATGGGCATAGGGTATTGACCAGGTCAGCTCTTTGATTTATGGAAAGTTGGTACATTTGCTTTTAGTGAAATTAAATAATTGTGTGTTTGAATAATTGAATCCAAAACTTGAACATCCCACTGCACCAAATGTCACAATCAGCAGCTCAGAAGTTTCACAGCCTAGTATCATTTGCAAGATACCCTGCAAATGGAAATGACTCCTATTTCTTTTCTAGTTTCTTTTCTAGTTTCATGCAAATAACCGTTGCATTCATGTCTATACAACGTCTTTGACATAAGAAATATAACATCAAAGTAACCTGCATTATTTCCTATAAGTAAAGCAAGAACAGATTGAACCTAATCAGGGCTTATCATAATCCAAAATTATGGATCAGATCGGTCGTCTTTGTGATGAAACTTGCACAAGCTCTCCACCTTTCCAATCATAAGTTCTTAAGAGCTGACTCATGAGTTGATTTCTGGGGTGTGAGTCTCGCCAGCAAAGCCTTGTTATCACAGTGCTCTGCATCTACAAAGTAAAAGTTCCCATTAGCCTTAAATGTCACAAAGGGCCTGTTGGTCTCGGGAGGGCGGATATCAGCAAACTTGATGGTTCGAGGAATATAAGTTGCCAACCATGACATCATCTCCACCTCAAAGCTGTCTGAACCAGGCTGCCATCTGATCTTGTGAATGTAAGGGCTCACAAACCAGTGAAGTGCAGCAGTTGTTGTAGCACTGAAGAATATCACAGAGGACGCTACCGCACCTTTCAGAATCACATTCATATCAGGAGAAGTCATGAATGTTATGACAGGGCCTAACGATACCGACAGGCAGCAGGTTGATAGAGAAAGCATCTTTACTTTCTTGATTGTAGAGGAAATTGGACCATAGTAAACAACCCCTGTGTCCTCAACTTTGTCATCTTCCCTGCCTTTATGAGGACCAATGCTGATTTTGTTGTCATCCTCAGTTATTTTAGCTTGAGAAGCCCATCTTTTCTGGGCAGTAAAAATGCTTGCTGCAGAGTTGAGGTTGGGTTTGGCACATTGGGTGTGGGGCCTTGTTGCAAACCCACAAGGATAGCCTAAAGCAGTAGCAAGATCACGTAAAGTCATACAATCCAGTTTAACTAATTTATGTTTTCTATTTTGTAACAAGCTTTTACAACATCCATATAGAGATGCACAAGGCAAATGATATAATTACACTAGAAACATATAATGCTAACAATAATAACTAATGAAACATAATTTCATGAATTAAGTCTTAATATGGAATTCTGACAACAATATATTACAAAGTCACATGTCTGGAAATTTCAGCAAACCATGCAAACTTTTGCTTCCCTGTTCAAGTTCAATCCAGATAAAACTTTTGCTTGGAATAAAAAGTTTCGTGTTACAATTTATTACTTAATCCAAAATAGGCTTCCCAAGTTGTACAGTTATAAGTAATTAGAATCTTATAATTTTTGAAGTTTGCTTCATTACAGCCAATCGTTGAACAATGTAAAAGAAAATTAAGGAATTTGAGAAAAATCACACGCCAATCTTTTTCTACATCCAAGAATATTGCATGGGATTAGATCAAATAGCAGCAAGGTGATATGGTATTTTATACAATAAGAAACATGATACTAAAGTAATTTGAACAACTGTTATCGGGATTGAGCTATCAACGAGTGGTCCTGGTAGATCAAATGCCATAGCAATTGGAAAAAGAACTAATCATGTATAGGTAATATCATGAACCTATAAATAAAGCACAAATAACCACAAATAGAAACCAATCAATAGCCAAAGAATGCAAGCACCGAGATCCAAATGAAAGAGAATTCTCATGTATGAGTTCAACAAATGTGTGAGCACTCTATCATACAATAAGTCAGTCAAAGCAATCCAATCCTCCATTTCCTCCACCCCACTTGTGCCATGAAGCTTTAAAGCACTTACAAGTAAGTATTTTCGTTTCACACTATACAGCTATAAAACAACAGATACAGTAGACTCGATGCTCTTTGCTTGCTGTAAACTATCTTGGTCTTATCACAGCAATTGTTGAGGTAGATAAGCAATTAAGATATCTCACTCACATTGAAAAGCAATTCACAACTTCAAATCACTTCCTATAACTAAATGTTTTGGGTACATTAACACTAACATTTTCAAAAACCAGTTAAAAAAGATTGAATCTTGAAAAAAATGGAACACCCCAACAATATAAATCCAATCTTTGTCCTTCTATCTATGTATACGTTAAGTTAATATTAGTTGTTAACTTGTTATAAATAAGCCCCAATTTCCGAATCAAAAGGAAAAGCCCCGATTTCCAAATCAAAAGGAAAAGCCCAATTCCCAACAACAGAACAAATCACATAGGGGATTAACAACATGCGCTTTTAGTCTTCTAGACTAATTCAGATGTTAAAAATCAACTGTCTAAATTGGATATCTAAAGAAGTAGCAAAAATCATTTCAAAGTAAAGAAAAAGAGAACCTGAACTGATGTTTCTTGAAATGAGTTGCTTCGATTGGGATCTAAGCAGGTGGAAGAGAGCAGCTCTCGTCATTTCTATCAGCTTCGCAGAGACTGAAAAGTGAATTCTGATGGTTATAGGTGGCTTTTCGTTTTGCTTTGAAGCTGTTTAAACTAATCTGGGCGGTTGGTCTAGTAGAGTGAATGAATGATCGCTTGGCGTGCGAGAAGCCCCAGACGAATGCCTGAACTGCCCCTTTTTCTTTTTTCTTTTTCTCCAACTTTGGTCTAGGCTTTTTTTTTTCAATTACAATGAAAGGCATAAATCGTGCTAAGTGAAGTCCATATAATTCAATATCAAATAATATCAATTTTGAATTCAATTTGATTTAAAAATTTGACTCGAATTTAATTAAATTTAATTTTTGAAATTCTTAATATTCGAATTTTTCAAATGCGACTCAATGGATTTGATTTAAGACTTTTTAATCATATATACGGGACAAAATAATAAATTAATAATAAAATATTAAAAAATATGTATTAAAAAAAATTCGATAAGGTACACGAGCTATACGAATCGAATATTAAATTCAAGATGCTCGAACTTGACTCGGCTTGGTACTTTGGTAACTTGAATTCGAACTCCGCTTCAAATAAATTAATCAAACTCGAATAATTCACAAATAACTTGATTTATTTACGTACATAATTACAACTTAAAGTATTTTAAAAATAAAATTTATTTATATGAAAAAATATATATTAAAATCATTTCAAAAAAAATAAATTTAGATAAAATTTAAAAGTACCTCTAACCGTATAATAATAGTTTTTGCGTGGTAACATAAAAAGTATTCTATCAATATTTGAGACTTGGTTCATTTATACAATAGGTAACATGCATCTTTATTCTGTTAATAAAAGAAAATTATCTTACTATTATTCTATACATAATTATGAAATAGAATAAGTTAAAAATTCTAGAAATTAATTATAAGCAAGTCTTAATATTGGGTCTTTATTTTTTTTGTCTCATTAATTTATCATTTGGATTATACATATTAATATATATACATATATAAAATAATTGGAGAATAAAGACCATTCTGTTTTATCTTTCTAGATAAACTGTGTTTTCTTCTTTTTCTAGTTCCTTTGACAATTATTTCCCCTTTCATTGTCTACTCTTCTGGTAAGTCTTCTCCTACTACACTGTTTCTTTGCTCTTCTTTCGCCCTCGCTTCGTTATAACTTTAAACTTTTCTTTTCCCTCTAGAAGACCTCTTTTGAAAACAACAATCCCATATTTTGTGAACCCACTCTCCCTCTAGAAGCCCTCTCTATCCCAAACCAACACATGTATATAAAGGATATATCTTCATCAAACTCTCCAAAACCAAGTATTCAATTTTCTCTCTTTCTCTTTCCCATTTTGTTTCTCATTTCAATTCTCTCCAAAAAAACTCGTTTTCTTTGGAAATAAAGTGCCCAAAACCAAGAAAAAATGGATGAAAACACTTACAACAGTACCAGCCAAGAAGAACTTGAGGAAACTCTCTCTTTTTGTGACCTTCTTGAAAACCAAGACCTTGATGATCAATCACTTTCTTTTCACCACTCCCCAAACTCTCCTTCTCATGAACTTTTTCAGTTTCCCTTCATTCCAAACACTCCAAGCAAAAAAAACGACATCGTTTTCTGCGGTAAACTCATCAAAGAACAACACTTTGATGATGATGACGGTGATGATCAAAGTAGGTATCTTTTTCCTTTATCTTCAGCCAGGCAATTAAACAACAGCAGAAAGGATTTGGGTTCTCTTTGTTTAGTGAATTCAAAGCCAAATTCTTCTTTATCAACCAGAAGTTTGCGGTCCCAGAGTAGTTCTTTTAGAAAACATAAGGTTTTAATAGGGTTAGCAAAGATACCACCAAAGATGGAGCTAAACGACATAAGGAAAAGACAGAGTAGAAGAAAACCATCGCCCATGTTTCCTCCGATGGCCACCGGCGATCTGGAGGTGATGGACGCCGGTGACGGTTGCAGTGCCGGTGGCAAGAGTAGGGGCCATCTTTGGAATCTGCTGAGGACTTTCAGGTGTAGAGCCTATCTGGCGAGTGCATTGGCCAAGGCTTCCTTGGGTTGTATTCCACGCGTATGAATTGATTTTATTTGTAACCATTATCTAACCTTAAAGCCAAAGTCTCAAGTTATTGCTATTAATTTTTGTGTTGTTTATTGTGTAGATTATTCTTTTTTCATTTATTTTACTATACATTCATTTTAAACCAAGTCTTTGCAATTTGGCACATGCCACACTGATTTTGAATTTTTGTTCAATGGTTTTATTTCTTAATTAAGTAAACTAAAAAAATTAGTATACCTACCTTGAATCATTCATTCATTTTTACTTCTTTCTCGTCCCCTCTGTTCACCAACCCATTGATAGATCTATTTGAACAAATTTACTTCATCATTCATTCATTCATTTTTACTTATTTCTTAATTTACTTTAGAATAAATTTACTTAATGGATAAAAGTCCTAAGTGGTGATTAAGTAATTTGCTTGTAAATATATTTGGTCTTAGTCTTTAGAAATGTATTGAGAAAAAGAGAGATGTAATTTGTATGTGATCTCTAAGTGCAAGACTTGTTTTGTAAGATATATTAGAAAGAATTTTAATATATTGAATTACAAACTAGATAGCAAATGAAGTTTGTTTCGGGTTTGAAACTAGTGTTTTGTATTTTGAAATGTTTTGAACTCTTTATTATCTCATATTTATATAGTGTTGGTATTTTTCTCTTGAACGTAAGTATTAGATTGAATCACGTTAAATATTATTCGTTGTCTGTATGATTTAATTTTACTCTAATCTCATTTTATAATATGTTTCTGATTGAAAAATCTTAAACATATAATAAATAAGATAAAAGCTACAATTTTTTTGGTGCAAAATAAAAAATCTACAGTAAGCATATATAAAATATATTTTGTGTGTAGCCCATATCTAGTTTGAAATATTTAAATAAAAGAAAATTAACTAAAATTAAAATTCAATAAAATACTTATAAGAATTTATATATAATACATTGACAGTGTATAAAGGTTATACATTGTCAGTTAATCAAAAATTGCCACCTCATTAATTAATAATATGTAAAATTACATAAACCCTTAAATGTAAATATTAATGAAATTTTTAAATTAATTTTTAAAGGCTTTTGTATTTTTAAGTTTTGTTCATTAATGAGGTGACATTATATAATTCATTAAAAATATATAAAAATTATATGTTGTCATTGCATCATATACAAACTTTACTTATACTTGTTTGTTTATTTACCGAAACCATATAAATGGTCTAAATATGGTTTCTATTTCTAATAAATGAAAAATATGTAATATATGTAAAATGATTTTTTAATTATGATTACTGACTAGACATAAAACGGTAAAAATTACAAAGAAATAAATACCAATCAAACGACATCGTTCCCTACCCCTCGTTAAAATATAAAATCAGTGAATAGCCGCGCACGCACTGGAGGGCTGGAGCAGTGAAATGAGAATGAGACGGCCGACTCGTTTGAAACTCCCATCCGCTTTCAATTACATTCTCTGACTGAACTCTTCCTTTCTCTCTCTTCTCTTCACTATTAATAACCAAAGTTTCTCCCTCTACGTTTCTACGTATTTTTATGTATACGGTTACATATATACATATTTGAATGTGTTTCCACGTGTTCTTTGTTTCATGTCTTTAAAATTTTCTTTTCTGGAAGTGTGATTAGTATTTTTTGGTTGATTAGTCAAATGGGGTTTGCTTAAAACCTTCTATTTTTCAAGTTTTTATTGATTTCCCTCAAAAAAATTAAACTTTCTCATTATTTTCTATTTTTTGGTGGAATGGAAATTATTCATTTTTGGGGTTTTAAAGAAGAAATATTAGAATAATGAATTTAACTGACTCAATTGAATAGTAGCATATGCACTAGGCTTGATTGAAAACTGGGTTATTGCTTTTCTTCATCTTGGAAACGATAGGTTGGAATTTGTAAATTTTAATTAGCAACATTATGGGAATTTTTGCTTATTTATGGAAAGTATAATCATCAGATCAAGGCTTATAAGTTAGAAATCTCTTGCCTCTTGAGTTGATTTAACAGTTTTCCATTAAAACGCAGACTAGTTAAAAAGATTGTATTGTATTTATTGGTTTCAATTTATCCTCAGTTGTCTTAGCTTGAGAAGCTCATATTTTCTGGGCAGTGAAAATTCTTGTTGCAGTGCAAGCCTACAAGGATAACCTAAAGCAGTGGCAAAATCATGTAAAGTAATTAAATTCAGATGTAATCTAGTTTACTAAATTTATGTTTTTCTATTTCGTAACAAGCTATGACAATTGACAACATCCATATACAGATGAGCAAGGGAACAATAAAACATGATAGACTTATAATATAATTACACAATGTGAAACATATAATGCTAACACCAAGAACTAATGAAACATGATTTCATGAATTAAGTCTTAATATATTACAAAATCAAATGTCTAGAAATTTCAGCAAACCATGCAGACTTTTTCTTTCCAATTCAACTGCAATCCAGATTAAACTTCTGCTTGGAAAAAAAGTGTCATGTTACAATTTATAACTTAATCCAAAGCAGGCTTCCCAAGTTGTACAATTATAGTTAGGTCCTGTAGTTTTTGAAGCTTGCTTCACTATGGCAATTGTTGAACAATGAAAAAGAAAAAGGAACTTAAGGAATTTGAGAAACAATACATCATAACATTTTTTCAGGTAGATAAGCAGTTAAGATATCTTACAGACATTGAAAAGCGATTCAACAACTTCAATCACACCCTAGAGATATCAAATGGTATGTAAAGATTTCTTCCTTTGTAATATTTCATACCTTGCTGCCTATCTACAGAGATAGAATCCAACATACAGAGATATGAAATGGTATATTACTGTATTAATTTCTCTATACAAAAACTATGTTCTTGGGATATCGTATCCCAACAATACGATGGCAAACAAACGGACTGCAAGAAAAAGATATTGACTGTCACCATTTATATCAGGGAGTTCATACACGGGAAAATTACGAGGATGGTAAACAAACCATCATCAACCTGCATTACTATTATCATCATCAACGTCTTCATATTGTTAGTCCATGATATTGACATATTCATCGCCGTCAGCGTTAGGGTCGCTGTCGTCGTCGTCGTCGTCGTCGTTGTCGTCATCGTCGTCATCATCGTCATCACTGTCGTCGTTATCATTCACATCATGATCAGCTTCACCCTCATCATCACCATCGTTCACATCATTACCAACTTCGCCCTCATCATCACCGTCGTAGGCACCATTCACATCATGATCAACTTCACCCTCATCATCACCGTCGTAGGCACCATTAACATCATGATCAGCTTCACCCTCGTCATCATCATTATTTTCATCATCTCTCTCATCATTAGCTTCACCCTCATTATCATCATCACTCTCATCATCGTCGTCGTCGTCGTCGTCGTCTTCTCTCATTCTCTTTCCAGAGATTAGCTCATCAGCAGGACGGTTGAATGTGCAACCATGTTCAAACCGTTGGACTTCCAAAGAACTGACCAGCTCTTGGTTCCTCTTGGGAGGGACTAGAGTTTCCATCTCAGCAAAAGGGTCCAATGTGCAACCATTTTCAAACGGTTGGACTTCCAAAGAATTGACCAGCTCTTGGTTTCTCCTGAGAGAGATTCGACTTTCCACCTCTGCAAAAAGGTCCAATGTTCTTCCATTTTCAAACCATCGGAAGACTGCCAAAGATTTGACCAGGTCTTGGATTTTAAGTTTGCCGGCAGCCATGGTTGTCTTTCTTTCTTTTCCGGGCAAGTTTCTTTCTTTCTTTTCCGAGCAAGTTTCTTTCTTTCTTTCAAGTGCGGATATTTTAGAACCATTTAGATAAGCCTTGTTTTTCTATCGATTTGCTTTTGGGCTCTAAGCCCAAATTTTAAAATGACAAAGCCGAACTCTATTTTAGTATTTTCCTTTAACTAAATAAATATCTAAAAATCGAAACAGAATTGAATCAGGAAAAAAAAAAGGAGATCAAATTGAAATCAGATTTGAAACAATTTTGAACTCTACACGATGAATAAATCAGAATCCTAATATCATTTTTGTAATAAATTAAGACTACAATTCAAACCAAAAGACCAATCGAAAATTAGCTTACTTCCCCTGTTCAATCTTAGCCCAAGATCATCCACTTTTCGGTCTTGAATTTACTCAGGCTTATCCAACCAGAATTAACCCAAATTACACCTGAAAGACCCAGAACCCGATTTCATCCAGAAAACATATATATATATATATCTATATATATATATATATATATATATATATATATTTATATACATATATGTCTCATACTTAATTCATTAAAGTTTAGACAATGTCACATGCTGAAATGAAATTCTTAGTTAGTTCTTACCAAATTGTTCTAATCGTTTGGCAATTATCTACCATATCCATGCTTGTTAATTCATGAATCTGTTAGGAAAAGATTCTGTGTAGAGTTTGCTTCGAGGAACAAATCAATGTAGTCCTCCTCCCATGTAGGTATCATGTCCTTTGCAGGTATTTTCACCTACCCTCGAAATATGCTAATGTTCTTTTGTTCTGGCTATTCATGTTCTCCATCAGCATTGGTAATGCAGAGATTTATTATGAAATATTTGGCCGAGGCATCATAAATTCTCATAAATATTGCTTATGGTAATTACCCTACAAAACCACCTAACTAGCTTTCAGTTTTTCAAAAAAAAAAAGCAACTTTTGAGGAGATTAGTTACGTGTTTTGATGGTTATGTTTTGAAATCATCACCGTCTTCTCGAGGATATTGTTCACAAAACTGGGTTCCTGATCGGCCGTGGTAAGGGTTTATTCTCTTCCGTAGTTTGCCTTCTTTGCTGTGTTTTGTGAGTTTAATAAATTTGAATTGTGCGTTTGTTTTTCTGTGTTACCATTTTTCACCATTACCAGTTCAGGAGTTTCAGGGCCTAGTAACATTTTCAAGATACCCTGCAAATGATTCCAACTTCTTTTTCTAGTCCCATGCAAAAAACCGTTGTATATATGTAATGGCTTTGAACTACGAAATATAACATCGATCGAAGTAACCGGCATTATTTCCTATCAGCAAAGCAAGAACAGATTAAACCTATTCAGGGTTTATTGTAATCCAAAATTATGGATCAGTCGTCTTGAAAGAGAAAGCATCTTTACTTTCTTGATGGTAGATGAAATTGGACCATAGTAAACAATCCTTTTGTCTCCATCTTTGTATCTTCTCTGCCTGACCGATGCTGATTTCATTGTCATCCTAAGTTGTCTTAGTTTGAGAAGCCCATCTTTTCTGGGCAGTGAAAATTCTTGTTGCAGAGTTGAGGTTGTAGGACCGTGTTGCAAACCTAACTATTAAAGCAGCGGCAAGAGCATGCATGTGCGGTAAAAACAAATACAATCCAGTTTACTAAATCTACGTTTTCTATTTTGTAATAACCTAGCTTTTACAATATCAATATACCTATGGCCATGGGCAAGGCCTATGATATAATTACAGCAGACATAACATGTGAAACATATAATGCTAAGACGAAGAACTAATGAAACATAATTTCATGAATTAAGTCCTAATATATTACAAAATCACCTGTCTAGAAATTTCTGCAAGCCATGCAAACTTTTCCTTTCCCATTCAACTGCAATCCAGATTAAACTTTTGCTTGGAATAAAAAGTGTCATGTTACGTACAATTTATAACTTAATCCAAAGTAGGCTTCCCAAGTTGCACAAGTCCTGTAATTTTGCAAACTTGCTGCATTACAGCAATTTTTGAACAATAAGAAAAAGGGAACTTAAGGAATTTGAGAACATCACATCACCAACTTCTTTTACATCCAAAAAATATTGCATAGGTTTAGATCTAATGGCACCAAGGTGATATGGTATTTTATACAAGAAGCATGATACTGAAGTAATTTGCACAACAATTGTCGGGATTGAGCTATTGTTGAGTGGTCCTTCTAGATCAAATGCCATAGAAACCAATCAGTAAATAAAGCACAGGTAGTCACTAATAGAAATCAATTAATAGCCAAAACATGCAAGCAACCGACGTATAAAAGAAAAAGAATTCACATGTACTAGTTCAAAAAATTTGCAAGCACTCTAGCTTACGATAACGCAATGCAATCGAATCCCCCATTTCCACCAGCACTTACTAGCAAGCTAGTGGTTTCGTTTCACATTCTGCAGTTATAGAACAACAATTACAGTACACTCAATGCTTTTTGCTTGCTGTAGACTATCTTGGTCTTATCACAACATTTGTTCAAGTAGATAAGAAGTTAAGATATCTTACAGACATCGAAAAGCAATTCAACAACTTCAATCACATCCTAAAGATACCAAATGGTATGTAGAGATTTCTTCCCTTGTAATTTCTCGTAGCTTGCTGCCTATCTACAAAGATAGAAGCCAAAATATAGAGATGTGAAATGGTATATTGATTTCTTTATACAAAAACCATGCTCTTGGCATATCGTACCTAACACTCCAATGGTATATTCCATCACCCATGTATCATATCGGGGAAAAGATTATAAGCGATAAACAAACAGATTGCAAGAAAAAGATATTGATTGTCACCATTTAAATCGGGGAGTTCATCTACTGGAAAGTACGAGGGTTTATCCGAGGTTGGTAAAGAGACCATCATCAATCTGTCGACGTCATAAACCTAAACATTATTATTATCATCATCAAAGTTTCAATATTGTCGTCGCCGTCGTCGTCGTCGTCGTCTTCGTCGTCGTCGTGATCGTCGTCTTCAGCTTCATGCTCATCATCATCAGCTTCCTTCTCATCATCATCATCGTCGTGGTCGTCATCTCCTCTCTCGAAAGAGATTAGAATTTCCCTCTCAACAAAACGGTTGAACGTGCAACCATTCTCAACCCATTGAATTTCCAAAGAATTGACCAGTTCTTGGTTTCTCTTGAGATAAATTAGACTGTCCACCACAGCAAAACAGTCGAATTTGCTACCATTTTCAAACCATTGGACTTCCAAAGAATTGCCCAAGTCTTGGATTCTCTTGAGAGCGATTAGAATTTCCACCTCAGCAAAAAGGTTCAACGTGCAACCATTTTCGAACCGTTAGATTGCCAAAGAATTGACCGGTTCTTTGTTTTTAAGCTTCCTGACGGCCATGGTTGTTTTTCTTCTCTCTCTGTGTTTACATTTTGATTGGGCCTTTATTCTTTGGATTTGATTTGGGGTCCAAGCCCAAATTTTAAAATTACAAATCCAAACTCTATTTTAGCCATTTCTGTTCATTTTTTTCCTTTTACTAAATAAATATTTCAAAAAATCAGAAAAAATGAAAAAAAAAATTGAAACAGAATTTTTGTGTTAAAAATACAGTTTCAAAACTCTGAGAATAAAGATTCTGATAATGATGATTTTTAGTATAAACGTAATCTTTTGAGATTTGATATTTTGTCTTTTGAAATTCATGCATTTTATAAATTCTTTCTCTATCTTAAATTTAAGTAACTAAATTTTTCGTTAACGATCATTCAAAAAGGTCCATTCCAATGAAACATTATATCTTGATGTTTTAATTATTACAAATTGGTTGTCAAGAGTATTTATTTTATATGAAACATAATCACATATTTGAAAATGGTGGAAAATATATAAAAAAAAATTATAAATATAAATATTTATGCCACTAGTAAAAAATGGGCTTTTTGTAACACTCAAAAGTTGTTGCAAAATAAAAATTTATTGCTGTTAAAGATTTTTCACAATGAAGGTGGTTGCATTTACTTTCATTGTTAAAAGTACACACAACGACTTTCAATGTATAATGAAATATTACTTTATGATTCATTGATAATGTATACTTACAATATCAATAAATCACTTTGTGATTCATCATCAATGAGTAAAGTTAAAAAAAATTATGTTAGCTCTTAAAAATAAATATTAATAAAAATTTTTTAAGTTTATTTTTAAGGGTCTGAATATTTTTTTAACTTTTTTTATTAACGAGCAAACATATGGTTAAATGGCCATGTATAACTATTATATATTATAAGTGAATCAATATAAACTTTAAATTAAATAACATTAATGGCAAATCTAACTAAACAATTCATGTGTTGGATCTAGTGATAGATCTTGACATTTAATTTTGGGGATCAACTAAAATTTTAAAATTATATACATTCATTTTTTTTATTTGGGGGCCAATTTAAATATATTTAATATAAATGCTTTATACATACACGTATACATAAATCTATATACAGTGATAGAGCCAAAAAATTATCTAGTAGGGGCTTCAGTCAAATATTCTAAATCATAAAAAAAAACAACAGTAATGGTAATAGTAATAATAAAAAATAAATAAAAACTTTTTTGTGTCTCTAAACATAATTATTAAAAAATATTACAATTACTTTTAGCGTAGATTTTATATTTTGAAAACGATGCATAATAGTTTTGATATCAATGTTATGGAACACATATTTTTAAGGTATATAACAAATCTATCATTTAATCATTAATTTATTATTTGATTACATAAATGGATTTTCAACATATTCATTATTGATAATGATTTATTTATTGTGAATCGATAGAATTAATATTAATGTCGACCTCAAATAAACTAATGGATATATTTTATATTTTTTAGTCTCAACCATTACTATAATAAAATCCTCAATTTTTTTTAAGATTAAAAATTATATGATCTAGTACATAAACTTCAATTTCATTTACCAAATGTTTCGCTAAAAAAATAAAATAAAATTTGGTAAAATAAAAAAAATTATTTATGTAATATAAAATTTTTTGGACCAGCGATTGTTGCTGCCCCACTGGGCCCATAAGGCTCAACCCCTATGTGTGTGTGTGCGCGCGCGCGTGAGTGTGGTTGGGTCTCTCTCCCAAACTGAATCGAATTTTGGCGCCAATCAATCTCTTCCGGTCACCTTTTTCCACCGAAATTGCTTATTCTCTTCCGCTTTCCACTATAAAATCAGATTTGTCAACAATCAAAGACCCTAAAACCCTCAAGAAGTAAAATCTAAATTCTTTGATTTTCTCAAGAAAAAATAAAGCGAAAATGGTGTTAGCAGAATTGGGAGGGAGCATCTCCCGGGCTATACAGCAGATGAGCAATGCGATGATAATCGACGAGAAGGTTTTAAACGAATGCCTTAACGATATCACGAGAGCTCTCTTTCAATCCGACGTTCAATTCAAGCTCGTTCGTGATATGCAAACTAATATTAAGAAGATCGTCAATCTCGATGATCTAGCCGCCGGCCATAACAAGCGCAAAATCATCCAACAAGTATTTCATTTTAAAAATATTTTTTCTTTTTTTTTTCGAATTGAGATCTTCTTTTGAATCCTAGTGTGAATTTTATTTTCTTCATTTGAATGTTACTGTTTTGAATTATTGATCGTAAGCAAACTATTAATCATTATTTTACGAAAGAAAAAGTTTGATTCATGCTTTCTGAAAAGGGATTTTTTTTTCATTACAGGCAATTTTTAACGAGCTTTGTAAGATGTTGGATCCTGGGATCCAAAGAAAGGGGAAACAAGTGTTGTGATGTTTGTCGGTTTGCAAGCTAAGATTTGCTTTTAGCTCTTGCTATGTTTCAGATGTGTTGCTTAGATTGTAGGAAGACCTGAATTTCCCTATTGATTTCTGTCTGTAAAAATTTTTCAGGGTCTGGAAAAACAACCACTTGTACAAAATATGCCTATTATCATCAGAAAAAAGGTTGGAAACCAGCTCTAGTCTGTGCTGATACGTTCAGAGCTGGTGCTTTTGATCAGTTGAAGCAGAATGCTGCCAAAGCTAAGATTCCATTTTATGGAAGGTACTTTCTTCTTTTTCATTTATTTTTGTGGCTGCATGTAGAAATTTAGAATCTGGGTTTGACTGTTTGTTTCACATAGTGGTAGTTTTTTATTCGGAGTTCTTTAATATTTGGAATGGAAATGTGAAAAGAGAACAATGTTGACTTTAGGTAATCTTGAACAATGACATGATGCGTGTTGCTAAATTACTAGAATGTTTTTTAAATGCATAAATGGCATAAGAGGGAAGCATGAAAAATACTTGCATGATATGTATTTAGTTAGTTTTCTTTTCTGTTTCATGAGTAGGTAACGTATATCTGTACACATTTGTATGTATTCTTGTTGTGTCTGCATATGTATGTATCTGACAAGCATGAAATGCCCTTTATGCCTTGCACCCTGTTTGATTTAAATGACTGATGTTCATTTAATTTCTGGAATATATGCTGGTGATTTGTAGCTGTGGTTCCTGCTATGGATTTTAAATCCAGAGAATATCTTTATTAATGCATTCATCACTTCATCGTGCCCTTAGTTATTTGGAATGATGTTTTCTGCTATATCTGCAGCTACAATGATTCAGATCCTGTGACAATTGCTGTGAAAGGCGCTGAGAGATTTAAGAAGGAAAATTGCAATCTTATAATTGTTGATACCAGTGGCCGCCATAAACAGGAGGCTACTCTGTTTGAGGAAATGTGTCAAGTCTCTGAAGCAACGGTATTGTCTAGATTTTGAATGCTCATTTTGTTTCAGGATAATTGATGCCAGTCTTCCCACTGATTGTTTTTGCTTCTGCTGTATGTTCCAGAAACCCGATCTTGTTATTTTTGTCATGGATAGTAGTATAGGTCAAGCTGCCTTTGATCAAGCTCAAGCATTTAAACAAAGTGTTGCAGTTGGCGCTGTAATTGTTACAAAAATGGATGGTCATGCGAAGGGTGGTGGCGCTCTTAGTGCGTAAGTGCTATGATTGTTATTGCCTTCTTTCCTTATATCTACTCAAGATAGTATTTGCTTTATCATTAGGTTGAGTTTTCATGATATGTATGTTTGTTGATTTTCTCCTTCTGTGGCTTCTACCAGGGTTGCTGCAACTAAGAGTCCTATCATATTTATAGGAACTGGAGAGCACATGGAGGAGTTTGAAGTGTTCAATGTTAAATCATTTGTAAGCCGTCTTTTAGGTATGCATCTCCTTTTCCTCCTATGTATTCTTTTAATCACAGTAATTATGAGATCCAAAATGCTGATGATCCGGTCTTATCTTTCTGAATAGGAATGGGCGATTTGTCTGGATTCGTGGACAAAATTCATGAAGTTGTTCCCATGGATCAACAGCCTGATCTTCTCCAAAAGCTTTCAGAAGGGAACTTTACCTTAAGGATTATGTATGAGCAATTCCAGAACATGCTAAAAATGGGTCCACTTGGGCAGGTTACTGTTAACTACTCTCTTTGAATGTTCGATAGTATTCTGCTGCATTTTCTTTTAGTAAAGTTGAACTTGGGCCTTTTTTATTTTAATGAGAAGCTGATGACTGAATATTCATTTTGGTGGTTTACACCTGCCTTATATTTTATGCCTCGTAATGGATCTTCTATGCACTTGGATATTCTGGGTTACTTGCTTTATCAGTAGTCTTTTTAAGTAATTATGTTAGGGGCTCATAGTTTAATTTTAAGCTTTTGGATGGTCATTCTCTCCCCCATCCTCCAAATGCTACTTTTGAGACTTATCTTTCCTTTCTCTGTTCATTTTTGTTAATGCAGTTGGATAATTGATTTGTATGGTAACGTTATGCTAATAATTTACTTTGGCTGCTGTAGATAAGTTCTTTTGTTGTAGAGAGGAAACGTTGCAAACCAGTAGAATGGAGTGTGTTGGGAGGCGGCGGAGAGGAAGATTGGAGCAGACCCTGAAGAATGAGTGCAGCGGCAGGTGGCGGTAGAAGGCTGAGAACAAGGCTAATTAGAGAAAACAACGTAGAGAGGATTTGAGAAAATTTCTGAGAGAGTTTCTGGATTAGTTGATTTGCCAAAAGTCCCTTCAATGATAACAAGAACCCTCTATATATAAGAGTAGAGAATGAGAGTTATATATTTTTGGTATTAATAACATAATAATGAAAATTGACAGTTACAAAATATTAATGCTTTGTTTAGTGGGAGTTACGTTTTTGGGAGAAAGTATACTGAAAGAAATAGGAAAGAGCATTCATACTTCAGAGAAAGGTTAAGAGAAGAATTCTTAAGTACCTCTCAGTGGCGTAGCCATGTTATAATGGACCCCACTGAAATTTATAATATTCTTACCATATATTAGTGCATTGAAGGAAAAATCATAAATTGATCCCAAGAAAAATAAAATTTGTGATAAACTAACCCCACTGAAATAAAACTTAAAATTAATATTTAATATTTAATAAAATAAATTAATTTGGAGTCATTTGACCCTAAATTAATATAATAATAACTAAGATTTGGCATAATAATTATTACCTCTTCTTAAGAGAGGTTAGGTTCAAGATTTGATTCTCCACTTTTCCCTTATTCCTCCTATGAACCAAAAAAAATTAATTTGGGGTCAATATATACTTAGTTTTTTATGAAATTATGAGTAAAAAAAATTACAATAATATTCTAATATTACAAATAAGAAATCAATAAATTACCAACCAAACAACAAACAAACATATATATAAAATCGATAAATCCAATAGAAATTTGGACCAAACTCATACATGATAAGATTTAAACTTGAAAAATCTTCAAGATCTCCTTAATATCTTTAAGTCAATATTTTATTGGCAATATACAAACAATTTTTTCGACATGGACAATAGTGAAAATTTTGTTATTTAAATCAATAAGAGATAATTTGATTACATATATTGAAAAATGCGTTAGATATATTTGTGATTATTTTTAAAATATGATAATTCTTTGTGACAATTGTAAAAAAGAAAACTTTACATTGAAGTTTTTTTTTTGAATTATTATTCTCTGTATAAATTATCTAGTTTTTAAACTCTACAAGTGATATTATCAGTTATATATTTATTCAAAAATTTATTATTTTATAAATATATTTTAATGTATATATGTTAACTCTTCAAATTTCACTTGTGAAATTTAAAATTTTTTTGTCATACAAATAATTATCCTTTTCTTTTTAATATTTGCACTTAATTTTGTAATAATGATATTGTAATTATATAAAGATTTTGTACTAAAAATATTATATTCATTCATTTGTGTAAATTCTTGATCTTTTTATATTTTTTTTATTTTCATAGATTAAGAAAATACTAAATTATAAATGATTAAAAAATTAAAGAATATCAAATTAAAAAACGATTTTAGAAAATTTAACACAAAAAATATAGTAGAAGAAGTTCAAGTACTTTTGACCCCACTGAATCACATTTCTGGCTACGCCACTGCTACCTTCATATCTGATCAACCAAACCAAACTCTCCAGGATATCCCAATAGTGAAGTTAACTCAAGAACCCTGCTCCGGAGTTATCTTCACTTCTTCTTAAAAGTGTTGTTCCATAAATGAGTTGTTCTATGAACATGTTATTCTGTGAAGAGTTGTTTCGAGAAAAGTTGTTCTGAGAAAAGCTATTATGTGAATAAACTCTTCTAAGAAGAAGTATAAGTTTTTGTGATAAGAGATTGTTCTTGTGAAAAAGTTATTTTTGTGAAGTAGTTATTCTAAAAAAAAGTTGTCTTTCACTTATAGTATGGAACAAATATTAGTTTTCAAAATCAAGTATCTACAGCTGCTTTCTGCAGGTTTTCTCAATGCGTCCAGGATTTAGTGTAGAACTAATGCCGAAAGGTCATGAAAATTCAAGCGCTACATGACCATAATGGACTCAATGACGAATGAGGGCAAGTGAATGCTATTCTTTATTAAATGTCTTGAGATATGTAATAATGCTGAATTATAACATTTTAATAGGATCCTAGTTTTTCATGTGTTGCAGAGTTGGATAGCTCAACCCGAAGCTAATGAACGAGTCAAGGATGATGCGGACAGCACGGGGCTCTGGCCGTGATATTGGAGAGGTAAAGGAAATGTTGAAGCTGCACAAACGCCTTGCCAAGGTATGTAGCAAGATGAAGGGGGTTAAGATGCCTAAGAAGGGTGAAATGAGTGCGTTGTCACGCAACATGAATGCACAGCACATGAGCAAGGTGCTCCCTCCACAGATCCTAAATCAGTTTGGGGGTATGGGAGGCTTGCAGAACTTGATGAAGCAAAATGGTTCTGCAAGGACATGATTGGGGACAAGTAATTTTATACACGACTGCCACTGCTAGAGTCAACCGGGCCCGGTGAAACACTGAAAACATGTTGCACAAGCAAGTCCTTAATAGAAGTCAAAGAAGTAGACTGAAAGCTACTTCTGGCCGGCTAATGCTATTTTATTTTGATTTTTTTGTCATTTCTCATTTTATTTCCACGTTTAGAATCAATAGTACTTAACAATCAAAATTTGATCTATCGGTCGAATCTTTTTACATGAAAAAAATCAGCAGTACTTTTTTTTCTCTTTCATATGTATTAGATAGAAAAGATGCTCGTAATAGGTTTTATTTACTTTATAGGAACGGTAGATAGGAAAATATGTAAATTTAAGGGTTTTTCATAATTTTTTTTTATTTTCTCAGTCTTATATGTATTTGGTAACTAATTCATTTATTAATTTTATAAAGTTTTATACTCAAGTATGTTGTCAATTTTTGAAACAAAGTGATTATAAATGGTTCACCTTGTATGCAAATAAATTTAATTTATTTTACTGTAAATAAAATTTAAATTTTCAAAATCATATAAATAAGTTTAAATTTGTTTAATAATACTAATTGTTATTTGTGGTGTCTTACCTGATATGAGTTGTTACCTAAAATATTAGGTGTGCAATATAAATAACAGTTTACTAAAAAATAAAATTTTATGGACTTATTTGTGTCCAAAAGATGGAAGGTTTATAATTATATCCATTTTGTATACATGTAGGGATATTAAACATTTTATTAATTAATAATATAATAAGCGTCAACCCTTATTAGTTTAAAAGTACTTTCACATCATTTTTGTTTGAAGTTATGATATATATATATATATATAAACCTTTGCCGTATAGTAGGGTTCTAAACTTAAGTTTTATTAAAATAACGTTGAAATTTTATGCATAATGAAACCAATTTAATGTAAATTTACACTTAATATAGAATATAATTTTGTTATTATTTTTTTAAAATCAAAATTACAGTAACAATTTTTTACTATATTTTTTATAATAAAAAATGATTTTTTTTTATATGATGCAATGAAATTAAGACAATGATACATCATAAATACATTATTTTATTTATTTTTATTTTTTTAATATTTCTAGCGGATACATGTTATCTGTTTGTAAAGTTAAAAATATTACTGTTAAAATTTTTTTGTTGACATGTATTTAAAAAAATTAACCTAAAGAAAACAACAACACACGCCAGAAACAACATAAAGAAAGACAGACAACTCAGATAATTTTACATCTTCTCAGATTCACTTCAGCGCACGAAAAAAAGCAACAGTGAACGAAAAGATTATCAAAACGACAAAGCCTTGAAGGACTTTTTTTGGTACATCTTGAAGGACTTTTGCTTCTTCTGTTCATCTTCATATCTGGTAATCTCTCTGTTGAAGGTTTTTTTTTTAAACCTATTTCTAATGAAAACCCAGATGTTTTTCATCTGGGGTTTTCTTCAAGTATATTTAAATATTTTTCCTTTTGGTAGAAAATGGAAAACCCAGAAGCAAGTCAACTTCCTGAAGTGGATT
The DNA here is from genome assembly GCA_032173925.1 of Heritiera fomes. Lineage (NCBI taxonomy): Eukaryota > Viridiplantae > Streptophyta > Magnoliopsida > Malvales > Malvaceae > Heritiera > Heritiera fomes. The sequence continues at coordinate 28,235,083 of JAPDPM010000012.1, forward strand.
CATTGCCAGATGGCTTTGTTGAGAGTGCTTCAGAACCTTTGGCGCCAAAAACTCCAATTTCGGAACAAGAACAGCCTTTGCGGCCTGATTTTAAAGAAGACGATTTGGTTTCCTCTGAGTTTGGGGCAAGCAAGGGCCAAAAGCAAACAACTTTTCCTGTGCCATTGTCTGAAGGGGATAGTTTTGATGATTCTTTGGATTCTGTAAAAGGGAAATTAGTTGGTCACGAGTCAAGTGATTCTGTTCCTGCTGAAGTTGGGGTGGCAGAATGCAATGAGGTGAAAGGAGAAGTTAAAGAGGAAAGTCAAAATGCAGAAAGATGTAATTTACTTAATTCTGAATTCTTTTTCTCGTTTTTATTTTTTATTTTTTAATTTCAAATATGAAAATTGGGTAGTTTTTAGGCTTTCTAGTGCTCATTGGTTGTTGTTTTCCGCAGCAGATGAAGGAGGATCAGAAACTAATTCTACTAATTTGAAGGAAACATCTGCATCAGAAACTATGGATTCATTGAAAAACAAAAAACCAGTTAGTAGATCATAGTACTGACTAAGTTCTTTCAAATTTTTATGCTTGTGGGTAGGGTTCAGTAAGAGCTTCAGGAATGCATCAGTTAGTGATGGTTATTTTTAAGGTTCAAAGAATTGCTGATAGTCATTGCTTATATTCAAAGCATCTTTTCGTTTTTTTTTTTTAACCAGAGGCTGTTTATGCTTCGTCTGGATGATAATCTTATAGCAATTCATGTTGATTATAATAATGTTCGTTTCAAGAAGAAAAAGAAACTTGTTTGATTCCTGAGGTAAGCATTTTTAAGAACCTGAATTTTTCACTTTGTTAATCTATTTTACAAAGTGTCTCTGAATATCTCCATTTTATTTTCAATTCCTTTGAGCTCTTGAGTTGCAATGTTGATAGTTTATAGCCATTCTAAGTGGCTTTTTCTTCAAGAATGTGAATTCTGTTGGGTTAGGTTCTGTTTATTCAGCGGTTATTTTTATATGCTTATTTTACATCATTTTCATCTATATAAGTGAATTCACTGGTCTTTATTTGACTGTTTATTTCTCAGGAAACCACTGAAACCAAACGCAAGAATGCAAAACGTACATTCAAATCTGAAAAGGAATTTCTTGAGTTCTCTTTGAAATATCAACAAGTTCTTGCAGAAAGAGATGCAGGTAAGTTGAAATAACATTTATGATGTCCAAAAGGTCACTATCATGTAATGTAATGAATGTATTGGTCTAATTACTCAAGACTCTTTCAATCTTTATCAGTCCACCATAATACTCTGATTTGTTTCAATGTGAAGATACTTTTTATGTTGCTAAGAATGATACTTGTCCATTGAGTTTGAACACATTGGTTTTATTTCTGCCAAGTGCTATAGGTAGGACACATGCAATTTCTGCATGTTTGGTGTCACAATTTGAAAACTAAATAAATTAATTAAGATGTGAATGTTCAAGGATGAAAATAGAAACAGTCGGTTCAATTGGTCACTTTGGCTTGCCATGGAATGTGATCAGAGATAACTATTGCTATGATCTCTTCCCAAAATACTATATCATCTTGGCCAGTGATTCCCTTAAAATATTTAAATAAATCTTAACATAATGTTGTCTCTTGGAAAGAGTTATTTCTGTATGAACTCAATTGCAGTTTAACGTTTAAGGTTCTTTCATTCTTTTCGAACTAGGTTTTTTGACTACTCTCTACCTGGATATGCACATTTCCTTGGAAACTTTGACCAGCTCAATTTAGATGCAGTAGGTGAATATTAGAGTTTAGCAAGCCTTGTATGATACAAATATCTAAGAAGCACTACTCAAAAAAAAAAATCTAAGAAGCACATATGACATTGATGAATATTATAATGTCTCTACATATCTTTAACATCATGGAAGGTTGATTTTTTTTTTGTTTTTTTGTTTTACCTTCTTTTGTAGCTATTGCTGTTCGAGATAAACTTGAATCACTTTGTAGGGAGTTACAACGTCAAAACAAAATGTTAATGGTATGTTTTATTTAATACTTTATCACTTTTTGATTAACTACATTATATAGTTAGTATTTGTTCTTTGATGCACTTTGTTCTTAATATGTTGACCTTTTATGAGTTGTGGACTGGCCCTGAAATTTGTTTCCTTTTCCTATCGTTCCTTTTTTCTGGTTTGGAGCATTTACCCTGCCATCAAAGACACCATGTACCTAAGATGCAGAAGCATAAAATTCCTTGCACTAGGTTAATGGAAGTGTATTTAGTTTTGAAAATGTCGTTATAAACAAGCAAGATTTAAAATTCTGATCGCAGTTGCACAACAACTTTTGTCGCATTTGTAGGTGTCTTGAATGTTAAAGCACAAGCTGCAGCCCTGCAGCAATCACAGGTCATGAATTTTCTCAGTTTCACACAACAAACTATAGTCTATAAAATGAAATAAATAATAGTTATAATCTCATATGCTCTTACAAACTTTATATTAGTAGTTGCTGTAATATACTTTTTGTGAACCTCTGGTGTCTTCCAAAAGCATTTGGTATAACACTTGATCTTTTTTTTTTCTTTTTTTTGTAAGAATAAACTTGATCAAATGATGGTGGATCTGCATAAAAAATTTAATTAATAAGCAAAGCAACTTTCCATTATTACTGTTTGTAATGCCTATTCTACATTTTGTTATATTAAAAAGATTATCCGTTGTCATGTATGATCATGATCTTCAACTTCCATAACAAAGTAATGTTTGTCCATCTTCAAGCTATTTGTCTTTCTTTTATGAAGGTGCTGACTGCTTGCTCTTGATTTCACAGGATGAATGCAAACGGGTATCAACAGAAGGGCAAAACTTAAGATTAGATTTATCAGCCAGGTTTCAAGATGCAATCAAGGTTTGATGTCCCTATTTTGATTGTGAAAGTGATCACGGTGGATAGACTGGCTTATATGCTGACTGGTCCAGCTTTCTCTAGCTGTGTTATTTCATAAGAACAGTGGCTAGACTTTTGATACCCCAACGTTTTAAATAACTTATGACTACAAGGAGATTTATGATACAACTCTTCTACTAACCATGATTGATACCAAAACATGGGCTTTCATGAATAACATATGTGTAGCTTAGGTCAATGGTGGTTATGTGTCAAAAGCAAGAGAAATGGTAAAGTGAAGAGTCATCACTCATAAAGATAGCATTGCAAGTCTATTAGTTGAAACAAGAGTTGAGAACTTCATCTCATGTTGGATGAATGATTCATATGATTCCATCGTACGAATCACTATAGAATTACAGTAATGTTCTAGTTCTGTACTATTTCTGATCTAAGAATTCACTCCTTTCCACCTGGCATCCTGTCTCTCTTTATCTCTCTTTGTGTCTGTTCTTTGTGACTTTTCAGTTTTGCATGTACAAACTGTAAATGTCTCCTTAGCTTCCAGATAACTCCTTGGATATTTTAATTTTAATGGCCATATTTTATTTTCTTTTCATTTCTTACATATTTTACTATTAGTTTCATAATCTTTTTTTTTTTTTACCTTTTATAGGATGTGAGCAATAAGCTGGAAGAGCAGAAGGATGAATGTCTATCTCAATTGAAGGAGAATGAGATGTAAGGGACAGGAAATTCATGTTTAAGTATCATTTTTCTCTTCAAACTTGGTAACATCTATACACCAAAAATTATTTGAATTACCAAATTACGTATGTTTCACATTCTGGTTCTTTTGGATTTTGCCAGATAAGAATCTTTTAATTTGAGCCTTTGAATTTTTTAGATTAGGAGTTTGGATATATCGGACGTTTTTGAGTAAATTTTCACGAAGTTCTGCCCATATGGGAAAGCATCACCATCTAATGGTAACCTTTTTGTTATTCATAGTGGTTTTTGGAATTCTTCATGTATAGGTTAAGAAATAAGTTGAAGCAGCTTGCTGATCAATATGCCCTCTCTGAACAACAATATGCACAGAAGGTATAGGTTAGACTTCCCGGTATATCTAAGGTTTTCCATACTGAAACACTACTCAATTCTATTGTTGAGGACTCTGAGCTTACTCTTATGTTTTGGATATTTGACACACAGCTAAAGCAGAAAACACTAGAACTACAGCTTGCTGATCTGAAAATTAAGCAGCATGAAGAGAAATTAATTCAGGAACAAGTGCAGATGAAAGTATATGCAGAGCAAGTGTCACAGTTATTGGCGACTGAAAAGAATTTACGCTTGCAGTTAACAGCTGATGGAGAAAAATTCCAACAGTTTCAGGTCAAATTCTTTCCACGTTGTTTGTCATCTTGGTTTATTTGGCAGCTTTTCTTATTTAGGTTGATGAATAGAATATTTTGTATTTGAGTGCTTGTATAATTTGTCTTGGATGGCTGGATGCTGGTCCATCGGTTATGAGGTCTTATTCTCTTATCTTCTTATACTAGTTGGAAGGTTTATTGTCACCTGCATATTGCTGAGATTATAGCATGCTAAATTAGTTGAAGGCTACAATCTAAGAACTATTGTTGACAGAAAAGTAGTGAATATTTACTTCAATCGAAACTATCTCGTCATCTTCTTTATGTTTAATATTTTACTTGATTTGGCAGGATGCGTTGTTAAAGAGCAATGAGGTCTTTGAAACATTTAAGCAAGAGATTGAGAAGGTACATGTGCCTTTATATTAAGACATTTTTCTCATACACTATTTTTTGGCTTTTCTTATTTCTCCATTTTTCATAGCTGGTTGCTTTGCATGTTGTATTCTGTCCAAGTTACCAACTATGTTTTCCCCTTTATATATAAAATTAGATGGCAAAATCAATCAAGGAACTCAAGAAGGAAAATGTATTCTTGAAGAGCAAGTGTGACAAATCAGATGTCACTCTCATAGAACTTGTGCAAGAGGTAGAGTTGACATGTCATTTTAAGCTTTCATTCTTTAGTATTATTATCTATTTCAATGTGGGGATTTCCAGTACTTATTCTCATCTTTGCTCGAGTAGCGCGAGCGATTGAAGAAACAATTGGAGAAAACAAAGAATCAGAAAGAAAAGCTTGAATCATTGTGCCGATCACTCCAAGCAGAGAGGAAGCAGAGCTCTGCCGGAGGCAACAGCTCCGACTCTGTAGCAGTTTAAAATGTAAGCATATTTAATCAAATATGAATTCATTTTGTGATGATTATCTAAAATTACACTGCCTTTAGTCTTTTCCTGTTGATGGAAGTCACAGGAGATGGCAGAGCCGAAGAGTTCATTTTAGTATTTGAGTGTGACAACATGCATCCTCCCAGCAATTATTGTATTCTTATAGAGTACTTTTCCTTTAGCTGTTGGATTTCCTTGTAGCCTGTAGGGATAAAACTTTCTAGTTTTAGTCATGTTACTTGGAAGGACCTGCCATTTTCAATTTAAGTTAGGCTTTTCTGCATTCGGCCTAACCCAATTAGAAATCAAGACTGTCCATTTTTGCATCCTTTAAAAGCATTGTTTTAAGTAATCTTTTACTTTCAGTTTCATAAGCATATTTGTGTTGTTGTTGTACTTTTAAATAGCAGATAAGAACAGATGGCAAATAGCTTGGTTTGAGTTTGGTTGAGTTTGGTTATATCGGATTTGGGTTGAGTTGAGTTTGAGTAAAGTCATTTTTAGATTTTACATAAGATGAATCATTTTAACGGGTTTTTAATTTTACAAGCAGAATTAAAAAGTTATTACATATTTATATTTTTAATTAGTTTTTTTTTAATATTCTATGAAGGGTGTATGCCATTCTACTTAGGAAGTTTAATGTTAGTGTATTTGATAATTTCTCATTTGCTAATATTAACATTTTCTTTCATTGATTATTTCTCAAATCAAATGATGGATTAAAAATTGTTTTTTACGATCAAAGTTTTTCTTAAATGAAAATTTTTATTCAGAAATAAAATTTTACTCCTCAACTTAAAAACTAAAGCAATCAAACTTAAAAAATAAAATAAAAAAATTACTCATTAAAATCAAAATGATCAAATTATATATCATTTTGTGCTTCAATTGATTTAAAACTTTGACTATCAAAAATTTGAAGAAAAAAATAAGAAAAGAGAAAGAATATAAACAAGCAAGAAGAAAAGAACAGAGAAAATTTGAGATAAGGATAATTAGGTTATTTTATTTAAGAGTATTTTTGTATTAAAATAAAAATAAAAATTCAGTTGTGAGGAAAATTTTTTTATTATAAAATGAATTTTTCATTTTAAATTTTATGGCAAAAATACTCATATAAAACGATTTTATTGATCTTATAAAAATTATCTAATTATCTTAAAATTTTCATACATTTCGATAGCAGAGTCTGAAAAGTTTTGAGGCTTATTGAAACTAGGCTTGCGTATTGAAAAATAATGGCTAAAAGATCAAAAAGACTTTCGAAAAAAATTGGTATCAGTAATTGAGCTCTTAATTTTTTTTTTTGCAATCACTTGAGTTTTTACATTTTAATTTTCATTTAATTGAGCCTTTTAGTAGATTAAAACTGTTAAATCCATACGAAAATTATTAAATCTATATAGTAAACATAAAAAAAAAAGACATAACAAATTTTGTTTAAATGAAGGTTCAATAAAGTGAAATTGAAAATATAAGAGTTCAATCGATTGTGAAAAAGAAACATAAGAATTAAATTGCAAATTTTTTTTTATTTATCAATGTTTGTTGGGTTGAGTGGAAGGAGTTCAGTGTTTTTTAAACAAGGTCTCGGGTTCGAGTCTTGTAAATAGAGAAAACAGTATTGAGAGAGCTCCTTTTATCGGGTCCGACTGTAACTCGACTTTGAATTAGTCGATGCCCAAAGTGGCAATTGGATATCGGAGGATTTCGATCAAAAATTTTTATTATTATTATTATCTGAGGACTTTTTTTGACCATTTAACCAAAAATAATTATCCATCCATCATGTCCAACTTTCAGCCACCAAATGGAACTTCATTCATTTTCTTTTCATTACTCGAGGGAACACAAGACTACACTTCTCTTCTGCTATCTTTCAAAATTAACCCACTTTTCTCCCATTATTTTCGGTTAAAATTTGAACTTTCACTCTAATTTTATGCAAAGCCTTGTTTTTAAGAATTTTTTTTTTTTGTAAATTTTCATTTGTCTTTATGTACATTTTATCAAAGACTTAACACCGGAGAATAAGTCATAGTTGAGCCAAAAGAAGCAACTGCACAATAACATAATTATTGCTTACAAATCTGGCAGTGAAACAAAGAGAGAGGGGAACTCCAAGAAGAGTAAGGTTTTCTTGAGACAAGGCAGAAACTCATTTGATAGTTGTGTCGTTTTATGTAAAGAATGAAATTTGCTGATTATGTTGAGTGTATTTCTCTCATGAAGCTTTCATGGCGCTAGACATTGGTCAAGAAGGGGTTATAACTGTGACAATTGACAAAGTCAATAAGTCATTACAGATATGCGGATTCTGCTCTCTTATTCTCCCTAATAAGATCTTTTTTTTATAATTCTTGTATATAATTTGTGTTCATATCAAGAAAAATCATATTCGTGCAAATATTTCATGTTAAAATTCGTGTTTATACGTGGGACACAAACTATTTTTTTAGTTTTTATCATAATAATATATAATTTTTATCTAATTTTAACTCGTATCATTTTCGTATCTTTTATTCGATTTATTTTTTTGTGTAAATCACAAGATGTTCCTCTATCATAGTAGATATGAGTATAATTTTCGCTCACACTTATGACTGACATTGCCCATGAGAATTTGATATGGTGAGTATTTAAACACAAAACATCTTACTATGGATTGTCTTAACTCAGAAATTTTAGAACCAAAGCGAACCCTTTAATTTTATTTGTATAATTTTCATATCGTATCATTGTGTCATGTCTAATATTACTAGAATTTTCATGATGTTTTGATTCAAAACCCAAAAAAAAAAATCTGAAAAAATAGAAGAGCCAAAAGAATAAAAGAAAAGAATACCGCTTAATTAAAATTTAAATGAAGTCATTGTTCACAAACAAGAAGAAGAAAGTAGAAGGGTTGGTTATAAAGAGATGGACAATTAGAAGTCCTTTGGGATTATACGTTTTGTGTTTTATGTTTTATGTTTTTAAAAATTTTGTTTTGTTTTATTTTCAATTTATTAAACTTAAAAATATGTTCGGATAGAATATTTTTGTTGTCAAAGTTTACAAATAGTACTTTGGTTGAAAAGGTGCAAAGTGTTTTATAAACTAAAATGGAAGACGTTCGATTCTGACCATAAGCAATATTGAGTGAATCTATTAAATTTTTTTAACTTTAAAATTTGGTATTGTAATCACACGGATGAACAGTATCTGTACGTTTTTTCCAAAATCTTGTGTTTTGTTTTTAATTTTTGGCAATAAAAACATACTCAACAAAACAAGTTTTTACTGCAGTCTTCAAAAATATTGGAAACAAAAACATAAATAACAAAATAAAAATAATACCAAATAGCCCTTTATAGCTTATGCTAAACTTATTGGAATAAACATGAAAAAACATTTTTATAGGATTTAAAAAATAAAAAAAATAGAGAGGTGAGTTGAGATTTTTTTTTTGTTTTGCCTTCAATGTTTCGTTTTTCATGAGGAGAAATGTTAGGGAAAAATTGAGTAAAAAAAAATTTAATTCTAAAATAACATTTATACTTTTAGTGTTTTTTTTTAATTTTAAAATAATCATTATAATTATTTGTCTCTTATAATTTATTCCTCATTTTTTTGTTTTAATTTCTACTTGAATCACAAATTTGATTTTATCATTTTATTATTTATTTCAAAAATCTGATTCATTTACTTTATTTTGTTATTTTGAAAATTTTTGCTTAAATACTCTATAAATACATTAATTTTAATGTAATAATAATTATCATCTAAACCAAATTGAAGATAAAAAATAAAATACATTTTCTAATAAAAATATTATTATATAACACAATTTTATTTTAATCAAATAAATAACTAACTTAAATTATCATAGGGTATTTTATAAAAAAATGATGTTATATTTAAAAAAATGTTATGATAAATGATTTTTTTTCACTCATTAATAAAATAATAATGGTTAGGATTTCTTTACTTATATTTCTTTTATTAATCTTAATAATTCAAATAAGAGATATACATACATTCACTTTCTTTTCTTTTTTTGTGATAATTAACTTTTTTTTTTCCTTTACTTTACTTTTTTTATCATTTATTTTCTTTATTAATGTTTATCCAAATGGAATATTATTTTTCAAAGATTCATTTAAAAAATACATGAAAATTTTGAAATAATTATCTAAATGTGTAAAAACTTGGAAGATAATTATATAATAAGATCAATAAAATCATGTTTATAAATATTATTATCATAAAAAATTTGATTGTACTAAAGAGCAATTCTTCAGGCGCATGTAAAATTTCTTTTAACTCAAATGTAGCACTGTTTTTCTATCCATTTTTAAAATATAAATAATACCCTTAATTGAAAAAAAAAAAAACAAAAGATCTTCCGAGTCCAACTCCATAAATAAATCCTCCCATCTAACAGGTTTGTTAGAAATAACGGTTTCCTTTTCCTTCCTCCTTTTCCTCTTTCTTTTCCAAGCCCAAAAAGAAAGAAGAATTCCCTCTCTTTCCTTGCTTTTTCCCTCCATGGAATACAGGGATAGCTATCTTGAAACAAGCAAAGCTGAAAGGTCATTGTGGTTAATGAAATGCCCTGGATTAGTTTCACGCTCTCTCAAAACTCCTCCTTTTCCCTCTTCTTCTTCCTCTCCTTCTCCTTCTCAAGCTGTTGCCAAAGTTATTCTTTCCATTGACCCTTGTGTTTCCAGTGATGATATTAATGACTCTTCTTCTCAGGTTTTCTTTTTCTTAGAAACCCCATTTTCTATTTCTTATGTTTTCCATTGTGGTAATTTTTGGGCTTGTTTCATTGCATGCATTTATTTTTCCTTTTATTTTTTCTGTTTCTTTTTATCTTATGATTTTCTGGGATTTATTTTGTTTATCTGGGTTAATGGGGTTTTATAGCTTTTTTTTTTTGGTGTTTTGGGTTTGTTTCATTGCATGCTTTGTTTTTTATTCTTAGTGGTTATTTGATATTTTTGTTTTTTTTTAATTATGGTTTAATGGAGTTTTAGAGATGTGAACATTTTGGTGTATTCATGTTTTCTTTTTCTTTCTTTTTTTCTGTTCCCTGGGTAATAAAACGTAAATGAAATAGGAAATCTTTGTTGGGTATGATGAAAGTTTTGAAATTTTACTATGTTTTTGTTCTTTATCTTTTAGTGTGTTAAGCATATTTGGTCTTTTATTTTGTTACTTTGCGGACATATTGATTAGGTTGAATATTTATTTCCATTCACTAGAAATTGCTTGAATGCAGAGTATGTGAGTCAATAGAGAGATGAGTTTTTATTCTATGATAATTGGTGATGTTTATATGGAAGAATGAATCCTATTATTTTGGTTCCGTTGGCTAATATTTTGATAAATGCTTTTAATTTTTGTTAACCAAAAGTGTTCCTAGTAGAGCTATTAATGAGTGTAGATTGTTTTATTTGTGATTGTTGTTTTAGAGAAAGGCTTGATTGGATGGCAGTAGTCATAGTAATGAAGTTAGTTGAAGTCATAACATATGAAGGAAGTTATGACAGTCTCTGTTAATGAAAGTTAGCTGTAATGATAATTTGGATTCCAAAGTGGGTGAAGGATCTTAGAAATAATCTTATAGACATTTAATGATTGAGGAACTTGGGCAGAATTATGAGGAGTTACAACAAAGAGTTAGCCCTCAACTCTTGAGATTTTTTTAAATGAAGTTGCATAACTTTTCAATATCAACTAATTCATGAAACTAAATGGATGTGCATAGGCATTTGTACAATTCCAGAGATATTTTTTCTGCATTATTTCATGCGTCATGTGACTTTAGGGGTTTGTGTCTGTTATATCGAATGCATTTGTTTAACTTTTTTAATTTCTTTTCCGTTAATTGTTATCCAATTTTGATTTTTTTTTGTTGAGTTTTTAGTTTTATGGGCTTTACATTCTCCATGGTATTTTTGGCCCCGGTTTGAACATTACTTATAGTTTCCTAATTATTTTGTTTTAGTAGACAAAGAAGTATATTTTTATAGGATCGAGTGTGGAATTGTACTTGCCTTTGCTAAGAAATTAATTGAAGTCATAGCAGATTATTGAGGGTCTTAATCACTATGATTAAATTTGGTTCTTGCCCTTCTAGTCATAGCATTGCTTGCAATCAAATGGGCATGAATGACTTGAACAAAAATAAATATGGTTCTCAGCTGTCATAAAACTACAGGGAATATCAGCAATGAATTTAGCCTCAACTAAAGGATTTTCTGAATTGAATTAGGTAGTTCTTGATTTACTTTTCGAGATGTGTCATACTTTCAGGTCCCTGTGATTTCTATTACATTATTTTACTTGCAAGTCCCACAACTTCTGCTATTATGTTTAACTTGTCCCTATTTCTGTCTTGTTTTCTGCTATTGTGCCATAACATGTCAATCAATTCTGACAGATTAAGTTTTCTTCCATAGTATTTTTTTTTTCAGTTGACAGAGCAGGGGTGGGATTTTTTTTTCCTGAGAATTATAATGTTTTTATTGCCTCCCAACTTATGTAAGTTGTTTCCTGAACCTCAGTTTACCATGGAATTGGTTGGCGCAGAAACTGGGGATGTACCCAAGCGCTATTCCATGGACATGATTTCCATGGACAATACCGAAGACAATGTTCCAATTTCTGTGTTTTCTGAGACATCCCAAGGTAATCAATCATATGTCATTCCAGGACACACTAGCCTTATACTTCAGTTGTCATGGATAAAGTGCTTCTACAAGTAAGTTTGTCATCTGCATTTACATGATAGTCATCTCTGAGATATTTCTGATCTAGTTTTGCTTCGTACTCTTTACATGGAAATTGGGAATACTAATTCCACTGTTATTAACAGTTTAAATTGTGGTGCTATGATGTGTCTTTTTTCTAGTTGTTAAAAATAGGCCACTGATCTGAAAGGGTAAATGTGAAATCCTAACATGGTTTACAGTTTACTTTGGGGGAGAGGCCTCCAATCTCCTATTTCTTCGAAGAGGAGAAAACGAAGGGTCAGCTATCCAGAAACTATTATCCTTGACACGAACCCGAATGTATTGACCACAAATTTTGTGATGCCAACTCATGACACTTTCCAACTAAGAAGGATTATTCTCATGGACCTAAACCATTTCTTTCATAACTCTGTTATGTTAAAAGAACAATCTTGCACTACTTTTCATGCACTGGTCATGCATAGAATCTGGGTGAGAAACCATTCTGTTGGCTTATTAGAAGCATAGATTCTTAAACTGCATCATACTGTTAATTCTTTGATGTATTAAACTTAAATAAAGTTGATTCCAACAAGAAACATGAATATTTACAGGACCAATTTGCTAATTCGAGACACTTCTATCTTGAAATATTATTTATTCAGTCACATGTTATAATTACCATAACTGAGAATCTAATGAACCATTACCAGATTTATAAACATAAGAGAATCTATTGAATTATTAAGAGATTTATTAACATAACTGAGAATCTTTTGAATCATTAAGAGATCATAGGTTGGACCTGTTAACACACAGAACTTGTGCTTGAAAACCTGGCCAATAATTTACTCCTGCTTGAGTAAATATCTGATCAGTGCAGTAAATAAATTGAGAATTTTCTATCATTAACTCAGGATGAATTAAAATAAAAAAACTCAGGATATAGATTCGCTTTTGAGAAACATTGTTGCTCTTGTTTTTCAGAAAATTTTCTTGTCTTGCAGGAAAGCTTTCAGTTGAGGGAAAAATAAAATACAAGTTTGAGATGAGACCTCATGATGAAAACATTGAGAAATATGGGAAACTCTGCCGTGAACGGACAAATAAGTATATGAAGAAATCCAGACAGATACAGGTCCTAGTAATTACTTTCTATATTTGTGTCCGTACTTCCTATATGGTATTTTTGGCTTTCTACATTTCTTTACTTTTCATTTTCTTGTCCTCAATTCCTTCCCTTATGCTACATTTCAGGTTATTGATAATGACAATGGGACTCACATGAGGCCTATGCCAGGGATGATCATTGCTGCTGTAATTAATGTACATATGACTGCTTTCTTTTCATGTAAAATTTTCTCAAGTAAATATTATGTTTTTCACTGATTTCTTTTCCTTGGGACCCTGTTTCCATTTGCTCTCATATATGCAATCAGAATATATTTATAATCTGTCCGCCATTTGTATGAGGAGAGCTGATGTGTTTGCAATAGGAAAAGAAGAAGCCGCCCACCAAGACATCAGATACGAAAAGAACAAGGAGGAACCGAGGAGAGATGGAAGATATTATGTTCAAGCTCTTTGAAAGGCAACCGAATTGGACTTTAAGACAACTGATTCAAGAGACAGACCAACCTGAAGTATGTTTTTTAATCAAGAATTCCTACTTAATGCCTTGCATGGTAACTTTTAGAACCTTAATGCTATTGACATACCTATCAATCAATACTAGCTAAGCCTGTTTTTAAATTAAAAAGGGCAATCTTGATCTTTGTTGGCTATAAAAACTATCTATTACTAATTGCCTTTTGAGCCAAGAATTGACTGACAGTTGTTCTGATTCTTCTTTGGACTTCTCTGTGAAGCAATTTCTGAAAGATATACTTAAAGACCTCTGTGTCTACAACAACAAGGGAACTAATCAAGGATCATATGAGCTGAAACCAGAATACAAGAAGGCAAATGATGAAGCTAACCCTTAAGTTTACTTTGCTGATCAGCTGGTTTAGAAAGAGTGTCATCAGATGATTTTTCTTTTTTCCCTGCTTTCTGCTTGTTCCTAAACTTCTTCCTTGATGCTTCTTTCAAACAGAATTCAGAATTATTGTCCAATTCTTCAATGCGAGTGAAGGGTCAAGAAATAACCAAAGAACATTTAATTCTTCTTTTACTATATGATGATTCCAAGAGCAAAGTCCATGATGCCACTTTTGTCATTTCTCAACTTGGCTAAAGCTATTTGGAGTTTCATTTGAAGTTTGGAATTTATCTTTTTTGTCATGAGATGAGATCATTGATTTGTTCTAAGTTTTTGTTTTATGCTTTTATTCAGGTAAATATGTCAGAATTTTCTGTTTTGTTTTGTCCTTTTTGATAGAATGCTGACGTTTTCTCTTTCTTGAGGGTAAGATGGGTCTGGTTTTCTTGGGTAAAGAGATAATTAATGCATTCAAGATGGTGCAACATGGGCAATGGATTTGCTTCATTCAAGATTGAAGAAGTAACTGAAAAATGAATACCAATCAACATTTTCACACCCTATCTTTTTGTGCATTGGGAAGCAAACCTTTTAAACACAATAACTTTACATATAAGTAACTTTTTGTGTATGTAGGAAAATCAAATCTGTAATATTTATTTATTTTAATATTATTCTAAATTTATAATTATTTGTTTGTTTAAAGTTTTTTGATTATGAACATATTTTTAATTGTTTGGAAATATATATCTCAACAAAAATTGTACGTTTTATATAAGTTTAGTTTAAACAAGTTTAATTTAATTAAGTTGATTACAAATCGATCTCTCGAATATTTTATATCTAAACGAATTGAGTTGAATGTAATTTAAGTAAAAAAATGAACTCTCAACGCAAGTAATCTTCAAAATAAACAAATAAATTACAAACATAACAAAATTTGATTCCTCTAATTTATGATTTTTCATCCAAATAAAATAGAATTACATTTCATCTTTGAAAAACTAAAAATCTAAAACCGACTATCAAAACAGATGGAATTTTAAGACTTGAATTTTAACAGAATAACTTGTTTGATAAACTAATTTAAATTTCATTCTGATTAAAAAAAAAAACTCTGCAATTTTGGATGGGAGGGAGAAAGACCTTCCCTTTCCTATATACCTAACACTGACATGTGAGGTGAGAATGGGTCAGGTTTTGGTGAACAAGTACCTAACCGCAACCCATCTTAAATCTGTGATCATATATCATTTAGTTGTGTCAACAAGATGTTATTTAAAGAAAGAATAAAAAAATTTCTTTCAATGTAACAAGTTGATATAAAAGATGTATTTTTAAGATTGTCTAAGAAGAGATTAGTTTCTAGATGCGTGAAAGCTGATCAAGAAACACTCTAATTATAAGACATAAATATTGAATTTATATTTTATTCATTGATAATATATAATTTTTATACATTATATGAGTTAATTACAAAACAAGATATCATTAGTTGAGCAACATTGAAAAATGTCTTTAAAAATAAATATCATTAAAATTTTAAAAATTTACTTTTTAATGTTTATGTATTTCTTTTTTATTTTTGAAGTAATGTTTATGTATTTCTAAACCCTGTTTATTAATAAAATGTCATTTCACGCTGACTAATAATGTAAAATTATACATTATACTATAGAAATATAAACCCAAAGAAATTTGTATTCAGATCATTGACTTTTCTGAGGAAAAAAGAAAAAGAAATAAAGAACTTTCTTTATTTTACCATAATAAATTAATAATAATAATATAATTCATAAATTAATTCCAAGTTTCCAACTATGGCCGCCACGCGCAACTGTTGACCACCCCTACTCCCAAAGGGCGTGTGCTCACCACGGCATCGTTTCCTCTCTCTTTCTCTCTTCGCAATATTATTTTATTTTTGTATTGCAACTAAAATAATAACAAATCGTCTTCTTCATTCTAACTTCTCTCCTCTGCCAATTCATTGCCACCTAACTCTTTCTCTCTCCTTTGGTTCCTTTCTTTGTTTCCATTCCTTTTCATTTCTCTCTGGAAGGGCATTTTTTTTCTCTCCTTGCTCGTTGCTAGCTGCAAAAAGGTACGATTTCTTTCGGTTTTTTTCCTGGGTTTGTTGTGATACGTTTTTCATAATTTCATCGCTTGTAATGCCTTTTATTATCTTCCTGTTGACTTTCATCGCTCTATCTTTTCTTATTCTTGGATGGGTTTGTTTTAGATTTTTGGGCTTCTTAGCTTTGAGTGGTTAATTTTTTTTAATGTTTTCTACTCTTTTTTATTTAATCTGTTTTTCGCAGTTTGACATTTTTTTCGGGAGTTTAAGTTCAATTTTATTTTTCTGGGGATTTTATATTTTAAATTCTAACGGTTTGACTATTATATGTGAAGGATCTGTGGAGTATTCAGGGTTTTTTTTTTTGTAGTAATTATTGAGAATTCTTTTTTAGGTTCCATGTGAGTATTCTTTTAAAGGGAAATTCATGGTTTTTATTGAAATATGTTAATTTACCTAATGGCTTTTTTAACTGGATTTTCTCGAGATTTCGTTAATATAGGTTTTTGTTCTTTGGTCTTCATTTTAATTATTTTACTTAATAAAATTCAATTCTTGGAAAGAGTAATTGGACAATCTGCTATTTTAAAGCTTTATTTTTATCCTTTATTCTTGACTACTTTGACTTGAATAAACATGTTTGCCTTTAGTTTAAGATGACTCGTATGAATTTGTTGAGTAATTTGCAAGCTTTTATATTCATTCACGAGTGGTTTAGTAAATTTCATTTGTTTGATAGGGTTGAGATAGGAACTTTGTGGTGTTCTCAGTATCTGCGGCTTAAAAGCTTCAATTCTTTTTCTTTTGTTCTGGAGTTGATTGCTTTAATTTGATGAGCATGTCTGATTCTATTTTGTGGTAAACTAATAGCGGTTTGTTTTGTCAGTGGTTGTATATGTTCTTAATTACGTGTATATGCACGGTTCTTTTGATGCAAAGAGATGTAATCATTGGGGCTCTAGTCTATTGTATATGTTTTTATGGCATCTATAATCTAATGGTTTTGTGTCTTTATGATGTAAAGTTGTTTCAAGATTATTAACATTAAATGATAATTTACTATGCATTTGATCATTTTTATGTGGATTGTTAACTTCTTGTTGTTTTAGTTTAATATTTCATGAGTCATCTTATTACTTTTAGCACTTTCAGATTTTTTTTAATAGTTTTTTGTTTTTGTATAGGTTACCTCCAAAATGGATTTTTTCTTCGGAGGCTTAAATGAGGATTCTGCAACTTCCCAAATGGAAATCCTTAGATGTCCATTTTTGAGAAACATTAATGCGCCAACTAACTTTTCCTTCTCATCAGCCATGCCTTTTCCCATGCCGGTATGGTTACAGTTCATTTAGAGTTTTGTGTCTATCATGAGCATCATGTCTTTCATTCGAGTTCTCATTTGGTCTTCACTTCTCTGCCTCAGGTACGAGGAGCCAAAGGTCCGATTTTTGAAGATGGGCCCAATTTTGACATGGCATTCAGGCTTTTCCATGGACAGGATGGAGTAGTTCCACTATCTGGACGATCTTCCTTGCATACTGAGAAGGCAGAGCCTGAAACAGCCCCACCCAAGTTCAATCCTTTGGCTGCAAAGGCAGCCACCATTAGCCTCTCATCCTTTGGACCAGGAGGGCCTTTCAGTTTTGATGCATTTTCTAATAAGTGGAACAATAAAAATGGAAAATCAAAGCCATCCAAGAAAGAGTCCTCTTCACAGGTAATTGAACTTCTGTTTAATGACTGTCCATTTATTTGCTGACAATAGTTTGGACTTCAGACCTATGTTTCTAAACTTAGAGCAATCATCAAGTGTCTGAAAGATTTTGGATTATTATTCTGAAACCTTCTCTTTTTGACATCTATTTATGCTGATGTTCCAGGGAGGAAATTCCAATCACGAAGCCTTGGGCAATGAATGGCTGCAAAGTGGGAACTGCCCAATTGCAAAGTCATATAGGGCGGTTAGTGGTGTTTTGCCACTTGTTGTGAAGGTTTTTCAGCCACCTCCAGGGATGAAATTCAGGTGCCCACCTGCAGTGGTTGCAGCCCGAGCAGCACTAGCCCAAACTGCATTTGCCAGGAATCTCCGCCCTCAATCATTGCCCACAAAAGTACTGGTGATAGGGATGTTAGGCATGGCAGCAAATGTTCCTTTAGGGATATGGAGGGAACATACCCAAAAATTCTCACCATCTTGGTTTGTGGCTGTCCATGCAGCTGTTCCATTCATAGCCATGCTTAGGAAATCTGTCTTGATGCCTAAGACAGCTATGGCTTTTACCATTGCAGCATCTGTACTAGGACAGGTTATCGGCTCGAGGGCAGAACGATATCGATTGAAAACAGTCGCAGCGAAAAGACTAGCTATGGAGGAATCCTCTGTTTCTGTTGGTGGCCCAAATCAGTTAGAAGTTGTCACCGTTAAAAATGGCTGTTGCGGGAAAGATGTTGAATGGGATCCAGTTTCTCTTCCTGTGGCAAGACCTTCCTCATCAACAAACGTGTTTTGCTAGTTATTTCTCCTCAATTGTAAGCTTATAGCAACTGATGTTCTGCATGGTGTTATTCTATGTGTTTTAAACAAAAGTTATCGGTTGTCCAAAGTTTTCTTGTGCTCCTTTCTTGTACCAGACATGTTTTGGCATAATTCTTGGAGAGAATAAAAGATGCAGAAAGAGAAAATTTCTTCTTCCTCTCTCTCGCTCTCCTGATACTATGTTACCCGTCTGAAATCTTGGCTTCCATGGAAATAGATTACTAGCTGCCATATTCTTGCAATGTCATTATAAACTTGCAACATTTTTGTTGACATTTTCAGTGGTGAAATTTTCAGTTTAATTAATTGCTACCTCTTTGGTGTTTTTATCTGTTTTTTTTTTTAATTTTTACACGGATTATTATTTAACACTCCAAAATTTCACAAAAGAAATGTTGTGCTTGCTTTAATGGAATATTTTGCGCAGTTTTAATTTTATTAATTTTTATTAAAGATTTAATAAAACTATAAGTAAAATAAAAATTCAATAAAGTTGAAGTAGAAAAGTAAAATTTAATATTAAATTATAACATAGTGAACTAGTTTGAGACTGGTGGATTAATTTTATTTATTTAAATATATATTTTAACACATAAAGTAACATTATTTAATTTACATGTCTAAGATATATATATATATATATATATATATATATAATAAAGATATTAAAATTAAAATTTTTGTACTGAATTTTTTTGTGTGCTTGTAATAATCTTAAATTTTTAAATAAATGATACATTGCTTTTATTGCATCAATAGAGTTATACTTAAGTCGTATTTTGTTGTTGGTTGCTATAGTTTACTATTTGAGTTTATTTAAAACATTATGAATTGAGCAATTAAGGTTCGGCCTAACTGTTATTATCCATTCTTATGATAGATTAGACCCAAAATTTGAATCTCATTCCCTTCTTATTCCTTTTTATAAACAAAAAAAAAAGAATTGTATATGGTATAAGAAAAGATGGTTAATAAAAAGCTTAATGACCAAGTATGTCCTCAATTTTTTGCACAAAATGGAAATATGCCTTCAATTTTTAATTTTACTGCATAAACCCTTAACTTTTTGAAAAAATACAATTAAATAAAATAAATAAGAGGTTAAAATCTTATAAGAACTCAAATTAGTTATAATTTTTTATAGTAAAATAAAAAAGTTGAGTTCTTATAAGATTTTAACCTCTTATTTATTTTACTTAATTGCATTGTTTTGAAAGGTTAAAGGTTTATTTGTAGTAAAATAAAAGTTTATATACTTTTATAATAAAATTAAATGTTGATGATTTATATCCATTTTGTACAAAAAGTTGAAGATACATTTTGAATAATTTAATTAGAATTTAACTTTTGTCTAATGTAAGTCAAAATAAATATAAGGATTGAAATACGGGAAAGAGTCTAAATTTTGGAATTTTAAAAATATTTTTGAAATATTTGGATAGAGTTGTCAAAATGGGCCGAGCCAGGCCATAAATGGGCCGGGCCAAAAAGCCCTTTTTGTTAAATGGGCTTAAAAATGCAAGCTCATATCCGGTCCTAAGGGCTAACGGGCTTAAATGGGTCGGCCAGTATAAGAAATTAAAATATTAAAATTTACATTAAAATCTCATTTTTTAGTAAATAAAAAAAAATAAAATTTGAAATAAATATTAAACAAACATCAAATAAATTCATATCAAATCCATCAAGTCTTTAACATCATTTGAACATTACATGTTAATAGTCTAACAAGCATAATATAAATTGTTTTAACAAACCTATATACTGAAAAATATCTCAACAATATTAAAAATAAAAAAACACGATAAATAGATCCATGTCCATCCATCTCTTCCATAGTGTCAATCACATTCAATCAATTCTTTTTCAACTTCGTCATTTATAAACATAAATAAAGAACAATATAAAAACTCGCAAGAATTAAACTTATGAATTGGTTAAAAATTGTCAACTAATTAATAACATTACCTTCAAAACCAAGAATCGAATTTCAGGTGCAAATGAGAGTTTCCACGTTCTTATGATTTAGAGAACTTTGGTATTTATTTAAAACACGAGAACCAATACTAAAAAAACTCTTTGATGCCACTGTTGTTATTGGAACGCTCAAGATATCACAAGCTATACTTGCAAGCTTTGAAAATCTTGGCTTATGATCTTTCTACCATTGCAGCACATTTAAATTTTCAACCATGTGACCCATAGCTTTAGCTTTTCTAAATAAAGATCTAATTGAGATTTTGGTTCTTCCACTTGTCATAATGTCTAGGTTCGTGAACCTAACCGCTAGACTTTAAAATTCTAAGAGTCGCCACCAACCATTCAAACCTAAGGTGTGATTGGTCACCTATTCATGTCTAAAGATAAGACATAGTCTACGTTCAAAGATTCTTAGATTCGGGAGTACGGTTACGTGTGGGGAAGGATTAACACCCCCACAACGCCCATCCTAAAATGGTACCAACTAATTTTGTGATATCTTTAATAATTTTTAATTAAATGGTCTTTGTTTTTATTAAATTCAAATACTTAAATATTGGACAATCTCTAAGAAACTCTTCATCATGCTGGCGGAATTTCTTAAATTTCATTCCCACCTCAAGAGTATCCAAGAAATCCCATTCGTCTTTCTCAGAGAGGCTCCGTCGTCGGATTCATTAAATCGTTTATGAAATATCTTAATTTTATTTTCCATCTTTTATCCTTATTTTATCCTCTTTTTATTTCCTTTTTAATTTTCCTTTATTTCTTATTTTATTTTATTTTTATCTTTATTTTAATATTATTTATCTTTTGAAAATAAATGTTAATTATTCTTCTTAAAAATTTTCTTTAAATCTTCCATCATACTGGCGAAATTTAAAGAAAACATCTCACCTAAGAATTTAAAAGTGTCAGTCATTCGTGACACCTTATAATTCTATCATCGGGATGACCTCCACTTATTCTCAATTTATTATTATTATACTTTTAATTTTTTAATCATTATTCCCTAATTTCTTATTAATATTTATTTTATATTATTTTTAATAGATTAATTATTAATATGTTTATATTTTCGAAAATAAATATCGATTATTAATATTGAACACTTACCTTAAATCTTCCATCATGCTGGTAAAATTCAAGGCAAATATCCTCACCTAGGAATTTTCAAAATGGCAACCATTCGTGACACTCGGAATTCCATTCTCGGAATAATTTTTATTTTACTTAAAAATTTTTGTATATATTTGATATATCCGTTCTTAATTTCATTTCAATCCTAATTTTAACATAAGAGAAAAAAACAAGTAAATAAATAATACATCAAATATACAAATCTCAACATAATCAAATTATATCATTTATATTATCTAATAATAAGCATTCAAGTCAAATCTTTCAAATTAATTTTCTAAACTTTATATTTTGATTTTTGCCTAAACTATTATTAAACTGAATTAATGGGATACCTAAAAATATTAAAAATAAGGATCACGTGATTCTTACCTTACTTGGCAAAAAAACATCTAATGGAAAAAGCCTTCACACCTTTATTTTCCTGATAGCCAAATATCAATTTCCTTTGCCTCCTTTCGACAACGTACAACAGCAGAACCGATATATTGAGTAGCAATGCCAACTGCACAGCAAAAGGCAAGACACACCACGGTGATTTGGTGATGCAGGAGGGAATGACTCGACAAGGCAAGAATTGGAGCAATGGCGTGAAAACTTGGATAGTGACGCAGTGCAGCAGGTGACGATATGGGCGAAACGGGGCGGGATGTTGGTGCAAGAATGACACTACTGTTGACGGATTAAGCTCGATTAGGCAGGTCTGGTACAAGTTTTTTTTTTCAAGACTGAGTGCAAAGAGTTAATGATGGTGGTCCTGTTGAGTGCTTGATTGTGTATATTGTTTGTGTGACCCCTAAATCCCTTTTTATAGCCATAAATATGTTAGAGTCCTAATACAACTATACTTATTCTAATAATTATCTCCTACTTTTAATATTTTATCTATTTAATTCTTATGTTAATCCTAATATAACTCTATCAAAATCCATATAATTATCCTAAAAAATCTAATTATCCTATTCTAAAATTAATTTTCTTTTCTTTTCTCATCCTTTCTCTTTTTTTTTCTTTTTTTTGTTATTCCTAAATCTTATTTTAATTTTAATTTCCTAATTAATGTAAATTCTAAATCTAAAAATCCTGATTTAAATTGTTAAATTATTTAAAATACAATGTCACCCAATCCAATTAATTATTTTTTACAAGTTAAGACCCCGGACAAAATAAGGTGTCTACAGCTGCCCTTCTTTGTGCATTTGCTGTGAAACAGTAGTTGCACAAAAACATAGACACCTATTTTGTTTAACTTCTTCTTTCTTTCTTTTTATTTTTATTTTTATTTTTTATTATTTTTTTTCATTTTTTTTGAAAAAGCTCCCTCTAAACAGAAAGGCAGTCAAACTTTAAAATCTTGTCCAAAAAGCTCCCCCTAAATAGGCAGGCAGTCAAACTTTAAAAATTTTATCTAAAAGCTCCTCCTAAACAGGCAGGCAGTCAAACTTTAAAATCTTGTTCAAAAGCTCCCCCTAAACAGGCAGGCAGTCAAATTTTAAAATCTTGTTCAAAAGCTCCTCCTAAACAGGAAGGCAGTCAAACTTTAAAATCTTGTCCAAAAAGCTCCCCCTAAACAGGCAGGCAGTCGAACTTTAAAATCTTGTCCAAAAAGCTCCCCCTAAACAGGCAGGCAGTCAAACTTTAAAATCTTGTCCAAAAGCTCCCCCTAAACAGGCAGGCAGTCAAACTTTAAAATCTTGTCCAAAAGCTCCCCCTAAACAGGCAGGCAGTCAAACTTTAAAATCTTGTCCAAAAAGCTCCCCCTAAACAGGTAGGCAGTCAAACTTTAAAATCTTGTCAAAAAATTTGGAAGAATCATGCCCGAAGGTCTTATAGATTGTACTCAAGGAACCTTGTCTATAATTTTTTTCTTTTTCTCATGCAATGCATCATGTATGCAACTATGCATGCATTATATCCTATCTATGTATTTTATTCTATCTATGTTATGCCATTCATGCAATATTACTCACACAATCTGTTCTCTTCATGCAATGTTTTCTTTGAAAAGTATTCCAACTTCAATTGTGGCAATAACAAGGTTTTTCTTTATCAGTCCATCTCATGCATTCTTCTCTTTTCATTTGTCATCTTGTCCTTATATTTCCTATTTCTTTCCTCATTTTCCTTCTTCCATTTTTCTCTCCCAATGAAGCTCTTGTCTTCATTCCCTTTTTATCTTATGTTCTCCCTTGTTTCTTCTTTTTCACTATTCTCCCTATCTGGTCATTCATTTGCTCATTAAAATCTTCATTCACTCTTCTTTATTCATTGGTTTTTCTTGATTTTCAATTTTCATTCATTCACAAGTTTCCTTTTCTTTCATTTTCCTAAATAATATAGGAGTCTTTCACATATTTTGCCAAGCAAACATTCATTATCATTTCAATTTCAAGATCAATGCAACTCAATTTCTCAATCCCTCAAGGTAAGGATATAGCAAAGAAATGATAGGTGAAAAGAAAAGAGTGGTATTATTCAAATTTTGGACAGATTTAATAAGAAATTGCCAGGTTTAAAAGAAAAGTAGGCTTGAATGAAAAGCAAGAATTTTCAGGATTAAGTTTTAGGTAATAGTATCCAAATAACAACAGTTTAAGCAATTCCGATCAATGAATATAAAATCCCCTTCAAAAGTCCACCTTATCTGACCGTGTTGAGTTCATTAAAATATCCTCTTGCCCCTGTATCATTGACATTCAGTTCTTTTGGTATCTAAGCTGCCTTTTCAGGTTTTCAACTTAGACGCACTTCATTGATCCAAACCACCCTTTTTGGGTTTTCGATCTGAATCCTCCTTTCATTTTTTTCTCTTTTTTTCTTTTCTTTTCTTCTTTTTTTTCTTCTTTTTTTATTTTATTCATTTTTCTTCATCTTCAACTTCATTGTCCTTGATGAAACTTCTCTTATCTGTTTTCCATTCTGATTCATGCCCCAACATCAGATATTTCTTCACCCAATTTAATGCTCACATGGATCCAAGAGAGTCTTTGGAATCCCACTTCTTCCATCTAGATGAAATCTTTTTGCTTATCTTGATATGCTCGTCCTAATTCCATCCAAAGGATCATTATCTCATAGTGTAAGTATGCCTTTATTCAACATATGATTCTTCAATAAGAGTACTCATATTTGATCAAAATGGACTTTTAAGGCACGTAATGTAGGCTCAGGTGAGGGTTCATGAAAGAAAGGATAATTTAGGCCCAAACTAAGTGGTTTAGGGTTCATCAAACCAAGAATCATTTTTCATAAATCAATTAGGCATTTTGACTTTTGCCCCATTCTAATTTGCTTTCTCTCTCCTTTTTTATTCAAATGTGACTAGGGTTTTCACTTTCTTGATTTAAACCCTCTTTCCTTCTTTATTCTCTTTTTTTTTGTTCTATTTTTTTTTCACAAAAGGGTTTTTTCTTTGCCCCACTGATCTTTCATCTTCTATTCTCTTTGCCCCCTAGTGTGGAGGGTGATTCTTGGTAGGTTATATCAAAAAGAATATAATAGGCTTAAAAGAGGTAATCAATGGATAATTTTACTCACGCTTGAAAGGTAATGAAAGAAGGTCATTTCTCATCTCAATACAAGTACTCTTATTAAAGGTCATCTTTTGAACAAAGACAAACTCATTAGAATTTCATGTAGAGATTCACCTGTACTTGTAACATTCTATAGGTGAAGATTTTAGACAAATATCTTCTATTCTCTTCTTGCTTGAACAATCTTGGCAAACTAGAAATCCATCCAACTAAACAAAGTGGTTCTTTCATAATTGAATTTTACACTCATTGCCATTACATTATCATGTTCATTATTTGGATACTTTCAAGCTTGGTATCATGTAAAGAATATGGGTATTGGTGTTTTACATAAAAGAACAAGATTGGAACGAGGAATTGAGAAAAATGAATTGTACTGATCTTTTATTGAAATGAAAACAAATGAAAGCTGGCCCAATACATAAAAGAATTCTTAATGTTTTTGGGCTTAGGCACTCCTATATTACCTAAAAAATGTCCTAAGATGAATGAAATTAGACACAAAGAAATAACCATTGTCTTCAAATTCAGTGAATCAATCAATATCATCCACTTTCTTCCATAGCATCAACCACTACCCTTTGTGTGATCTGGTAGAGGATTATCATTCACATTTGGATCATTCTTTGCCCCAAAACTCAAAATTCCAGCGTTGACAAGTTCTTGGACTTTCCTCTTCAAGCCCATACAATTCTCAATAAAATGACCAACATTGTCATTATGATAAGCACACTTTGCATTAGGATCATACCACTTTGGGTAGGGAGGCTTCAAGGGCTCCACATAAACAAGGGCAATAAGGTGACCCTTGCCAACTGTGGGAACAACTCTGTGTATGTCATTGGTATAGGGTCTATGGTGATATTTCGGCTAGCTCGAGTATTCTTTTGGTCATTAGGTGAAAAAGTAGGGGCTTGTGAATGGGAAATGGGTTGGTAAGCATTTTGATGATGAGTTTGTGGGTGGGGTTGAGAATAAACATAATTCACTGAAGGTAAATAAGGGTTATAAGGGTGACGTGAATTGTTTAGGACAGCTTGTGCATCTCCTTCCTTCTTCGAGAATCCACCCCTCCTACTATCATTCATTGGTGCTTCGATCTTACCACTCTTGATGGCATTCTCAATGACTTCATCGGTTAACACCATGTCTGCAAAGTTCTTAGTTACACTGCTAAGCATACGCTCATAGTAAGGTGCCTTGAGAGTATTCAAAAAGAACATGGTGACTTCCTTTTCAGTTAAAGGAGGTTGAACTTGTGAGGCCACATCTCTCCACCGTTGGGTATATTCTTTGAAGCTCTCGTCCTTCTTCTTTTCCATATCTTGGAGAGATAAGCGATCAGGAGCCACATCAGAGACATGTCTATATTGAGCTATGAAAGCTTTGGCCAACTCAAACCAAGAGGAAACTTTACTCCTTTCCAATTGGTTATACCACTTAGCAGCTGACCCAGTCAAGCTGTCTTGAAAAACATGAATTAATAGCTTGTCATCCCATGCATATGTCGCCATCTTCCTACAGTACATGGTGAGATGATCTTTTAGGCATGATGTTCCGTTGAACTTTTCAAATTCAGGCACCTTGAATTTTGGTGGAAGCACAACGCCAGGTACCAAACACAACCTTTCGACATCAACGGGTCCAAAATAGTCAACTCCTTCCATGGCACTTAGTCTTTCCTCTATCAAGCTCAGTTGAGCTTTAGTACCACTATATTCTTCTTTATGCTTCAACTTTTCTAACTCTGTGGGATCATATAAATTTGGGACCTCCACTGGGTTTTGAACTTGCATCTGTAGAGGCGTTGGAGCTTTAATAGTACTTCCTTCAGGAACAAAAATGGGGTTGTCTTGCATGCTTTGGTGAGTCTCTTGTACAGACTCATCTTGATTACCCATCTTTTCCTTTCCTTTAATCATGGCTTTTAGCAACTGAGTAATTTCGCTCAATTGCCCCTTCATCTCTGCATTATCCCTTTCCAACTTTTCTATCCTGCTAATTTGATCCTCTTCCATTATGCGTGCTTGATACCTTGTATGATATCTGTGGAGGGCAGATCCTCTAGTGGATGCAATTTTGATACCTTGAGTGCCACAATTAAGTTGAAATTATATTTCATGTGATGTTTATGCACAAAAATGAATGTATATGGAATGCATTTAGGTCTAGCAATCTCTTCTAACAATCAATGGTATGTTCATTCTTATGACAAGACAAATGCAAACTTACGTGAATGATATGTTATGTGATGCAAAATCAAATACAACTATGCATGACTCAATGATACAGACAAACTCTTTTTTTTTTTGAAAAATGGAAGAGAGAAAAACTACATTTTTTGAAGTTTCTTTTTTTTTTTTGAAAAACAATGTAAAAAGAAGTAAAACTTATTCCTTCATGTGTCCTATCTTGGGTTTGAGTCTACATTTCAATCTAGTATGGTTCCACCCTAAGGCTAGGTCTT
This sequence comes from Heritiera fomes, assembly GCA_032173925.1. NCBI lineage: Eukaryota > Viridiplantae > Streptophyta > Magnoliopsida > Malvales > Malvaceae > Heritiera > Heritiera fomes. The sequence goes on from JAPDPM010000012.1 coordinate 28,262,666, forward strand.
ATGTTTTATTACATGCTAGGCTTAGATAATTCAAGGTCTAAAGGTTCCCAAATTGTTCCTCACTGTTGTACACACAAGACTAGTAAGGCACCCAATCCTCACCTATCACAGGCTACAAACGAAAAGGTTCAATTTGAGTGGAAGTATTTCGCTAGCCATTGCGAAGGTTACCACCTCACGAGAGCGTAGTTACTATACTTCCTCCTAAAAAGGATGGAGCCCGGGTAGAAGGCTCATGCATGCTAATGCAAGTGATGTGTGTGTGTGTGAAGGAACAAGACTCCATTTTAAATGCCCCTCAATAAAGATAGCATAACAAGCAATATATACAACATAGCAAGGAAAAAAACCATTTAATCAAAAATTCAAGATAATCACAAAATTTTCTATTGGCCTGACTCTCTAAAAGTCACCAGTGGAGTCGTCAAACTGTCATAAAGTCTAGGTCTGTGAACCTAACCGCTAGACTTTAAAATTCTAAGAGTTGCCACCAACCATTCAAACCTAAGGTGTGATTGGTCACCTATTCATGTCTAAAGATAAGGCATAGTCTACGTTCAAAGATTCTTAGATTCGGGAGTACGGTTACGTGTGGGGAAGGATTAACACCCCCACAACGCCCATCCTAAAATGGTACCAACTAATTTTATGATATCTTTAATAATTTTTAATTAAATGGTCTTTGTTTTTATTAAATTCAAATACTTAAATATTGGACAATCTCTAAGAAACTCTCCTTCATGCTGGCGGAATTTCTTAAATTTCATCCTCACCTCAAAAGTATCCAAGAAATCTCATTCGTCTTTCTCAGAGAGGCTCCGTCGTCGGATTCATTAAATCGTTTATGAAATATCTTAATTTTATTTTCCATCTTTTATCCTTATTTTATCCTCTTTTTATTTCCTTTTTAATTTTCCTTTATTTCTTATTTTATTTTATTTTTATCTTTATTTTAATATTATTTATCTTTTGAAAATAAATGTTGATTATTCTTCTTAAAAATTTTCTTTAAATCTTCCATCATACTGGCGAAATTTAAAGAAAACATTTCACCTAAGAATTTAAAAGTGTCAATCATTCGTGACACCTTATAATTCTATCATCGGGATGACCTCCACCTATTCTCAATTTATTATTATTATACTTTTAATTTTTTAATCATTATTCCCTAATTTCTTATTAATATTTATTTTATATTATTTTTAATAGATTAATTATTAATATGTTTATATTTTCGAAAATAAATATCGATTATTAATATTGAACACTTACCTTAAATCTTCCATCATGCTGGTAAAATTCAAGGCAAATATCCTCACCTAGGAATTTCCAAAATGGAAACAATTCATGACACTCGGAATTCCATTCTCGGAATAATTTTTATTTTACTTAAAAATTTTTGTATATATTTGATATATCCGTTCTTAATTTCATTTCAATCCTAATTTTAACATAAGAGAAAAAAACAAGTAAATAAATAATACATCAAATATACAAATCTCAACATAATCAAATTATATCATTTATATTATCTAATAATAAGCATCCAAGTCAAATCTTTCAAATTAATTTTCTAAACTTCATATTTTGATTTTTGCCTAAACTATTATTAAACTGAATTAATGGGATACCTAAAAATATTAAAAATAAGGATCACGTGATTCTTACCTTACTTGGCAAAAAAACATCTAATGGCAAAAGCCTTCACTCCTTTATTTTCCTGATAGCCAAATATCAATTTCCTTTGCCTCCTTTCGACAACGCACAACAGCAGAACCGATGTATTGAGTAGCAATGCCAATTGCACAGCAAAAGGCAAGACACACCACGGTGATTTGTTGATGCAGGAGGGAATGACTCGGCAAGGCAAGAATTGGAGCAATGGCGTGAAAACTTGGATAGTGACGCAGTGCAGCAGGTGACGATATGGGCGAAACGGGGCGGGACGTTGGTGCAAGAATGACACTACTGTTGACGGATTAAGCTCGATTAGGCAGGTCTGGTACAAGTTTTTTTTTTCAAGGCTGAGTGCAAAGAGTTAATGATGGTGGTCCTGTTGAGTGCTTGATTGTGTATATTGTTTGTGTGTCCCCTAAATCCCTTTTTATAGCCATAAATCTGTTAAAGTCCTAATACAACTATACTTATTCTAATAATTATCTCATACTTTTAATATTTTATCTATTTAATTCTTATGTTAATCCTAATCTAACTCTATCAAAATCCATATAATTATCCTAAAAAATCTAATTATCCTATTCTAAAATTAATTTTCTTTTCTTTTCTCATCCTTTCTCTTTTTTTTTCTTTTTTTTGTTATTCCTAAATCCTATTTTAATTTTAATTTCCTAATTAATGTAAATTCTAAATCTAAAAATCCTGATTTAAATTGTTAAATTATTTAAAATACAATGTCACCCAATCCAATTAATTATTTTTTACAAGTTAAGACTCCAGACAAAATAAGGTGTCTACACCACTTAAATAGTTTCAAATCTTTTGAAAACCTATATCATTGGACATTTAAAAAAAATTAATTATCATTATAAAAGAGAATTTAACATAAATTATATACTTAAAAAACAAAAATGAACTTACATCACTCAAAGCAAATGTACTCTTCCCCTTCCATCTTGTATGTTTAAGAGGTTGTCAGTCATTAGGTTGGTTTGAAGTAATTTAGTAATACTAAAAAGAATTAATTATATATATTTTACTTTGATTAAAATGTTAAACATATAAATAATTAAAATTTTTTAATATAATTAAAAATATTAAAAAATTAAATGGGCTGGCTCATTTAAGCATTGGTTAAAAAGCCCTTTTTCTTAAATGGACTACAAAAATGAAGTCCAGATCTTAAATAAATAGGCCAGACTAAGTTGGCCCAACGAGCTTTAACTTATTTTGACAGTGCTAAATTTGGATAGTTTAATAGGATTATTTGGTAAAGAATTTTAAAATTGAATTATTATCTTATGTGTCAAAAATATAATTTAGAGGAATTTTATTCGTAATCTCACTTTTATTTTTCACAATCTAAATTTTGATTTTAATTTAATACAAAAATTCCTTAATTGAAAAATTGAAATTACTTAAACCATTAATAAACAATAGTTTTATTCATAATCTCATTTTTATTTTTCACTATCTAAATTTTGATTTTTTTTTAATATTTCCTCTGCTACGAAGTTACGACCGCCAACTTATCTCATATCCCTCTGCTCTTTCCTCTCTCAGTCTGACTTTCCCAACATTGTTTCAGTTTGACCCATCAGATCCAAACACAAACTTGCTTGCTCCCGCTTTCACTGGAGTTTCGATTGGACGCCGTTCTCTCAATCGCCATGAAACTCTCCTTCTCTCTATCTTCCAAATCGAAACCCACCCAAAGAGCGCCCATCCCCAACTCTTCCGCCCACGAAGCCCAAAACTCCAAAGAATTCGTCACCGAATTCGACCCTTCCAAAACCCTATCCGGCCCCAACTCCGAACCGTCCTTCGTAATCCCTCCCAAGCAGAATGAATGGCGTCCATACAAGAAGATGAAGAATCTCGACCTCCCTCTCCAATCCGCCGCGTCTCGTGATCTCCAATTCGAGCTTGAGTCCTCCTCTCATCTTCCCGATCCCGACAACAAAATCTCTTACGGTCTCAATGTCCGCAACAACTCCACCGAGGGTGACGCGGAAGACAAACAGGGAATCGCCGAATCCGCAGCTCCGGTCGAGACGGTCCTTCTCCAGAGTCTAAAAGAAGATTTGAAAAGGCTGCCCGAGGATCGAGGGTTTGAGGAGTTCGAGGATGTTCCGGTGGAAGGTTTCGGTAAGGCTTTGCTTGCTGGGTACGGGTGGGTCGAAGGGAGAGGAATTGGGAAAAACGCAAAGGAAGATGTTAGAGTAAAGCAGTACGACAGGAGGACCGACAAAGAAGGGTTAGGGTTTAGTCATAAGGAATCTAAAGAAAGATTACACGGTATCAAGAATGTCAAAGAGAATCTTGACAAGGAAAAAAGAGTGAAGGAGGATGGAGACGGGTTTTTTGTGGGGAAAGATGTGAGAGTGATTGAAGGGAGAGAGATGGGTTCGAAAGGTACTATTATGGAGAAATTGAGTAGTAGTTGGATTGTTTTGAAGTTGAAGAACAGCGAAGAGGATGTTAAAGTTCGTATTTCTGAGATTGCTGATTTGGGTTCAAGGGAAGAAGAAAAGTGTTTGAGGAAATTGAAGGAGCTGAAGATTAGGGAAGGCACAAATTCGAAACTTAAGGAGCATGAGAGAAAGCATGGCAAACGGATTAGAGAGAGTGAGAGAAGAAGTGAAACAAAAGTTAATCTTGAGAGAGTTAGGACTAATGGTGATCGAGGGGTTTCATGGCTTAGGAGTCACATTAGGGTTCGTATTATTAGTAAAAGTTTGGAAGGAGGAAGGTTGTATTTGAAGAAAGGGCAGGTGATGGACGTTGTTGGACCATATATGTGTGATATATCAATGGATGAGAATAAGGAGCTGATTCAAGGGGTTGAGCAGGAGCTGCTTGAGACTGCATTGCCGAGGCGTGGTGGTCCAGTTCTTGTTTTGTATGGTAGGCATAAAGGTGTCTATGGAAATCTGATAGAAAGGGATTTAGATCGAGAAACAGGTGTTGTAAGAGATGCTGATAGTCAGGAGTTGCTGAATGTGAAACTCGAACAGATTGCTGAGTATATGGGGGATCCAAGCTATCTTGGCTATTGATTATGGCATTCGCATTCGTACAGCAAATCCTTGGCATGCTCTCTGATACAACCAATAGGTATTTTGTGCTAACACTGCCCAAAACGAAAAAATATTGAATTGTCTGTGTTTGGTAAAAAATTGAAAGGACTTTTGCTGTATTTTTATTCCTACTTAATGTATAAGATCTCCCCATTAGAGTTCAAATTGGAAGTTTAAAGTTTATTGAATAAAAAATGTAAAAGTATTCAAACTATAGATTAGAATTCCTTTCAAATTGAAATTGAGATGTCTTTTTTTGTCACCTCTATCCCTCCCTACCAGCCTACTCCCCCTGCCATGACACTAAAGAAGCATTACAAGACCCAAAACTTGAAAGTGAGGATGTTGACTGGATCTGATAAGGTAAGTGGAATGAACAAAATTTTGAAAGTGCTATTTTGTTTTAATGAAATTGATAGTTGGTATTTTGATGTAGGGCAAATGAAGTATTAATTAATTAAAGAAGTTAGTTAAATGTTAATTTAAATATGGTTTATAGGTTTAGTTAAATCAGCGGTGTTTTTTATGGCTAGTCGGTATTTTAATTGGATATATATGTCAGTCTAATGAATTAGAATATTCATACAGAATTTACATTCTCTCCTCAAACAATGTCTCTGGAAAAACCAGAACCATCTCCATTTCTTCGGCTTATACCAGCATAGCCTTCGGCCTTAATTGAGCCTGCATCATATTTCTCTTGGCTTGTTCCGCCCTCTTTTAGCCATCTGTTTTCTTTCTCTGATCTTGTCTGTGTCAAGCACTGTGTGGTAAAATAGACCAATTTTTGAAATTGATAATGGAAGGAATTCTCAAAGCATGGAGGAGAAAGATTTTTGATATTTAAGTTGTAGATGTGGTTTTCCATTCACTTGTTCTGCTAGGTATTGCAGTTATGTTGCCTAAATAGTTTAGATGTTGCTCTAAATTAATAGTTAAGCATGATTATTCTTTTTTGTTATGTGTTTACAGTTTTATATGCATATATCATGAGTTTGACTGAGCCTTAGTGGCTACAGGCACAATGGTAAGTTTGTTCATTGTGACACTGGAGGCACGGGTTCAAGTAGCAAGGAGAACTTCTTGCAAAAGCATGGTACGGTTTAATGGAAGTCTCGTGCACTTCCCCATTCCGCTTTAACTATTTGTAAATTCAGATTGGATTTATACAGTCTACGGTTGGGGCTGAGGCTGTATAAATTGATATTTGTGTTTGACTGAAACTCCAATATCTAAATGGTGAGCAAATATGAAAATGCAATGTAGTTCTTATGTCTCAAGATGATATCGTAGTGTCATCATGCAGAATACCAATCGTCGGCAAAGTCTGTATTTATGACAAATCTGATATGGAACAATTTATGGAAGAAGAATTTTCTTTGCAGTTGAAATATTAAGGTGAACTATTATTCTCAAATGTTAGAATAAAATGTCACTTTGACATCATAAAAAAAATGTGTGTTTACATTTACAAATGTTTAATTTAGTAACTGAAATGAAAAGCCATAATATAGTATGATCTCGTAAGAGAAATTATAAATAAACCTTTTTATCTTTACATTACATTTGTATTTCTATTCCATAAAATACTAAATATGCTTTCTTAAATTTACAATTTTCTCCCTATCTTTTCACCTGCTCACCGTTCTCTTTGGTTCTCCATCTTTATCTTCTTCAGCTAACTTATCATCATAATGTTGATATGTGGATATATTATTGTTTAGGGATTACTGTTTTTGGAGTTGATTTGTTGTTATTGTTTGGCTTGAATTGTAGATGAAATATTGTGGATGAATAATTGTTGTTGCTGCCATTGAAGCTGCAGACGGAGGAGGAGGGGGTTTCTCGCCCATGGCAGCTGTGGCCACGCGAGACCCACACTCTCGCGCGGCCCCCTATGGCACGGCAAGTGGGTCTGTCGTGCGAGCAGCCCTGTGCGAGTTGGTGTCTCGCACAGAGCTTCTTGCATGAGACTAGTGGTCTCTTGTCGGCAGACCTGCATGAGACACTAACTCTTGCTGGGGCAGACCTGTGCGAGACACCAAGTGTTTAAAAGAAAAATTCAAAGCTTTTTTTTTTCTAGATTTTCTTTTGAAGCTTATTCTTCTTTAGTTTTCATGCTTTCATATTCTTCTATATTATCATAATAATTATTTTCGTTCTAATTTTTATTTTTTTTAATTTGAGGGAAGAAAACAGTAAAAAAAATTATGGTTATTCCGTCCGGAAGAAAAGAAAACGTGAAGGAAAGATGAGGCTGTTATATTGAAAATTTTCATTAGGACAACTGTTTTTTCATGTAAAGAGAATTATGTTCATGTAAAAGCTGAAATAAAATAATTTTAGTTTTTGAATAAGTAATAGTATTAAACTACTTACCTTTTGTGTCAAGTAAATATCCATGCTCTTCTAAATAAATTAATTATTTTATGAATAACTGTTAATTTTGAACTCAAAAAAGGTTTTAAACATTAAGCTTCACTCTGAATATTTATGAACGGATTATTAGATCTTCCAAAATTTTACTCAATTTTGGGCGGCATCACCATTTTCCGTGGGTTAGTTCTGCAAAATTTTAATTAAAAAATCTTTATATTATAATCTCATTTTTATTGAATTATTATTTCATGTACTATTAGCGAAGTTTTTTAATTCTATAAATAATATTAAAAAGATAACACATAATTCTTTTAATAATATTAAAAAAATAAAAAATAAATGAAATAAAGTATACGCCATTATCTAAATTTCATTTATGAAATAAAAAAATTTTACTAACATACATGATGCATCTTAATTTCATTTATGAAATAAAAAAATTTTACTAACATACATGATGCATCTTAATTTCATTTATGAAATAAAAAAATTTTACTAATTTTTTTTTTATTTGAAACATTTGTTCAATTATCCTATCGAGAATCCGATTAACTTTTATTCTTAAAACAATTTATTAACTTTTATTTTTAAAAGAAATGAACACTACTATTTCCGTCTACTAAATTAAACAACCCTTAAGGGCTTGTCAACTCTCAAATCCTAAACTAAAGGTTTGACGAACTCGAGGTAAACTTTAAATCTTGAACCTTAGAACCACTAAAACCCTAAGGTTGGCCTACCCTTAAACTTTAAACCCCAAAAACCAAATTATGTTTGTGTTGAATCATTTTCATGTCGTGCAAAACACAAATTGTATTAAAGTTTATGTTAACACGTCAAATCAAAACCATTTTTAGCTTGTTATATTCAAATATATTTTTTTATCAAATTAAAATCTGCAGCTCCTTTATATTTTTTATCCATGTCATGTCTAAAATTATCAAGTTTATTCAAACTCCAAACCCTCCAAAACTTTGAGGATTAGCGAACCCTAAACCCTCAAGGTTTAGCAAACCCTAATCCTTAAGGGGCAAACCAGAACACCCATTTTTGCAATGACATTAACAAAATGACAATACTAATCAAATTGAGCCAGGCTGACGCCAGCAGATTATGTTCCGTGGCCAAGAAGGAAGAAAAGCTCAAAATGCCGGCCGACCCTAAATAAATCTATCTGCTGACACTAAAATGGCACTCCAGCTTGGCGAATCAGTCCTACAAGAAGCCCTTGCAAACAACACAAATCTCAATTTGACGTCTTGGCCAAAAAAAAAAAAGAAGTTCCTATAGACCAGAAAAACTACATGGGGAGGTGAAAAAGAAGAATGCTGCCCCTCCTAAACTTTTCACAGATTATTTTTGTGTATTCTCCATCAAATACAACAAATACAAGGCTGCAGGAATATTACAAAGCACCTAAAATATTTTACCAAAAAGACTGGACTTCCAGAACTTTCCACTGCCCCTATCATCATTTTCATTAAAAACCAATATAAAAACTACTATATAGTTCGCGGCAAATAAATATTTGCCACTGAATATTTGCTTTCTACTACCTGCCTATGTCACCCTTACCTCTCCACGACTCTTCTTCTCTGATGATGCTCCCAGTCTGCCCACCATACTGCTCTGTTTTCGCATACTGCATTCTAAGTACCGTGACAAGATCTGAAAGACTAGGGCAGGATGCCCCTACAAGAACTCCTCCCCTCCCCACAACATTCATTCCAACCATTCCCCTTCCCTGCTGCTGCAAATTTGGAATTGCATCAAACCTATTTCATCTTTGCTTCTCGGATAGCATTTCTTGTTGCTGCTTCATATCCAAACTAAATAGTGGAATCTTGGTACAATCACGGCCCCTGTACACTTGATAATCCACCACACCATTGTTGCTGCTTATTTCACTCGAGGGAAAAACAGAAACAGCATTCAAGTTTCCCTCAGTACTCTGGACAACAGTCTGCAATGCTTGTTGTTCCATTTGAGACAAGGATGCAGGATAATTGACAAATGCAGTAGGACACTTTGTCACTAAAATAGCAGAATCAGGCAAAGATGACAACCCAGTTTGTATCCTGTTCCTATCCCAGAAACCATAACTACTCTCAGAAACATTTTCCGACACATAACTACTTCGATCAAACTTTGGGAAAGACATATTTCCATTATTACGATCTGTGGTTCTCAAATTTGATGATTTCGTGTATTGTTTTGGCAAATGGGCTACCCTGTCACCATCTTGGGAAGTAGAATTGAGAATCTGACCAAACAGCTTGAAATTACCATTCCCGCAAGGTTTTTCTGTATCTAAAATACTCTGAGAACGGGAATTTGTACTTTCCTTTGCTTGTTCCAAGTTTTTCACAGGGAGTGGAAGCCCAGCTGCTGGTTTTGAACCATTGCACTTCAGAAGATGACAATCTTGAGCCAAATATGGACCAGTAACGCCCCCCACTGATGATGTTGAAAGGCTTTTACCTTCAGGAAGCTGACTAGGTCTGACATCACCATTCAACTCTTTAAAAGTTGAAATTTGCAACGGATAAGCGCCTAGAATTTTGTAGGGTTCAGCAAGATTCATCAAGGGCTTTCCAGATATTCGGTCAGACTCATCTCTGTTTACAGATTTGTGAGCCTGTTTGTCTTCATTTTCCTTATAATCAAGTGTTGATGATAGCCTATCTTGGTTGCAAATTTTCTCGCATTGAAAGGAGTCAGAATCATGCAATGCAGGATTTTTAGCAGAAGAATTTTCCTTTGGCAATAATATGACAGAAGGATTTTCAGCAGAATCCAAATCAAGAGGAAATTGATGTGGACCTTTAATACTGAAGCTAAAACCTGAACTAGAATTTTTGCCAACAGACTCATCACTAGTTTTACTCTCCGCACTGCATTTTGTATCACGTTCATCCAAACCACGTTTGGACAACGAAGTTTCCAGTGCCTCGAAATCATTTCCAAGGCCCTCACCAGAAACAGGTTTGGGTTCAACCACTGCATCTAGACTAGAAGTGCAAGGACGAACTGCCTCCCCAAATGTTGCTAATACTGCAACAGAAACACCCTGTTCAGCAACGTGATTTCTTCCAGCACTCAGATTGCCCAACGCAACACTTTTCTGAACCTGTACTGACTCAGCCTTGCTATCAACATCCATATCATCAGCACCACATTCAGAAATCGGCTCAGTCTGGCCCACATCAGAAACCATAGTTTCCACTGCCTCAGAGCCTCTATGATCTACCGGCCTCCTATTGTTTTCCTCTGATATATTCAGGTTAGTTTGCATACTTGCTTCTCCGGTAGGATCACATTCATCCACATTCATGCTCACAATATTTGAAGGTAAATCCTCAACCTTGGACCCCAGCTTATCATGGCAAGCAACTGAGCTCTCGAGGACACAAGCATCTTCCGTATCACTCCCACCACCATTGGCATCATCACCCATGGGTGTTCCCATGCTTCTAGCTCTGGGATGTATTACGTCCAGTCCAAGGCATTTGCGAGCCTTGCTAAAGAAAACCTTGCATTGATCCCTGGATCTTGTTCGAATGCATCGTGAGATCATCACAAAATCCTTACCATAAGATGAGACAGCCTGTAAAAAGACGGATTTTTCCTCATCTGTCCAATCAGCAAGATCCATTTCCCCACAACTCTCATCTGAACAAGTATCTTCGTCAACATTCTGAGTGACATCAGATGTTGAAGGCCTTTTGAGCATGGAATCAACATTGTGGCACTTCCACTCACAGTGGTAACTCTCTCCAGGGTCCGCAGAACTGGTGATAGAAGAACTCATCGCCTCTGAAGGCAACGAACCACATATACCTGCTAAAACATCAGCAGCTACAGCTTCTCTATCATTCCTGTTAATATCAAAACTGCTTGACCTATCAGCAATGCTAAAATCAACTCGAGATGTTTTAGAATCAAATCGCCCACCCAGAAAGTTCCTACTAGAAGATGCATGCCGATTTTGCATGCCACTTTCTTCATCAGCTGCTATAACTGAAGCTGCACCAAGAACATCAAGAGACGCAGCATTGAATTCACGGCTCCACTTGTTCCCTAATGTCAACAAGTATGTATTTGCAGAAGACTTTCCCTGTTTACCAAGATCAAGCTTCTTCTTTGTTTTCTCAAAACATTCAGACTTGTGGTTTTTGTAATAGAACTCAACACAGTCTGCTGTTGACTTGTGGTCAAGAAAGGAGGCAATTTTTCTAAAGTCCTTCCCAAAGGAAGCCAACTTATCCATAAAAATTCTCTTCTCTTCTGATGTCCAAGGATTGATCATAGCTCTTTCCTTCTCAACAGCACATGGATCTTCCACCAATCCATTACCAGAGATAAATCTTGAAAACTGCTTCTGTTTCTCATCCAAAAATAATGCTGGCATCTTCAAAGCATTCCTGTAAGGCCTTACATTGGAATCTAAAAGCAGTTTGCTTGCAAAATTAATCATTTCTGCCTTAGTTTCCAGGATTATATTTCCTGCTGCAAAAACAACCCAAGAAGTATTTCATTAAGAATATAAAGCAAAAAACAGACAGAAACTTGAGGAAAACAGCAAAAATAATTGATTAGTTGAACACGTAACAGTAGCATTAATTAAGGCAAACCAAAGTCAAAAGTGACCGGCTTAATTCATTAACTTGGAATAAACAAAAACAAAATTAAAACAGTTACACCCATTAGAAATAACAATCTGCACAGAGAACGCATTAAGTGAAAAAAAAATAATATAGGGAAACATGTATTTTTATAATCTAATTCGCTACAAGCATAACAGAAAAATGCAGTGAAACAAAAGTTATTTTGCATTTTAATGCAACAGCAGTAAAGAAAACATTATTTTGCATTTAAAGCATCAGCCATAAAACTACCAATAAAAACAAAAGGACATCATAAATTCTATATGCACTTTAACTCTTCACTAATACTTAAATCTCAAAATACAAGACACTCTCAGAGAACCAAACCCATCCTTAAAATCAAGTAAATCCCAGTTCAATGACTCAAACATGCAATCCCAAATTTTTTGCATTTTCAAACAATGCGACATTTCTAGGAGACCATGATTCTTTAGAAAGTTATAAGAATATACATCATAGATATCTCATTTGAGAATCCAACATTTACAGCAGCATACAATTCTGTCAAATCTGATACCATAATCACTTCCTTCCAAGTAGGATCCAAGAACATTCATGATAGGTATCTCATTTGACATTCCAACTTTGCAGCAGCCTACAGTTTGGTCAAATCAGGTATGATAATCAAATCCTCCAAAGTAGGACCCACAAAAAATTCTCCACTAAAATAAAGTCTCACATGCAATCAATCTGTACTACCAACTCATATCTATTGCATGAGGCATATTGAGGAAGATGCACCGCAGTGCATCCAACCCTAAATTCAGCAAATATCAACTTTAGAGAGGAATGTTATAGACTAGTACCAGTAGCCTCAAGCCACTCTCTAACACCAAAATAACAAATTTCCAAGAAATCATAAATAGACTTTCACCAAACAAATGGCAACGTATTATTAACTTCTATGAATTTCACTGATTACTGAATATCCACTAACAGAAACCCAGAATCTCTAATACCATGAACGACTGACCATTCACAAAAAGTATATAAAAGCACCAAGCAACTACAAGATCCATTGAAATCCATAACATGTAAAATACTGCATATTACATTCAAGAACAAGAATAGGTTGAGCTGAAAAATGATCTCCTTGAAGGACCCTAGCATCGAACACGTTAACCCATGCAATTCCTTGTCAAATAATGATTGCCATGGAAGTTTTTGCTTACCTTGTTATTGTTATTTATTATTTGATTTAGAATCAACTGGCCTCAATACTTCTCTTGGATTGCCTTGATAATCACAATGTTCTTCAACAACCATTTTCTTGGCATGAGAGAACTGAACCTAGATTATCCACTTGTCTATACAGCTAAAAAATTAACTTATAGTTTTCTCCCTTTTCCATACAAGATTCACTTTTATTTCCCATATCTTCAGCAGCACTTCTATGATAATTTCATTTCCATTAAAATTTCAAGAGGACGTAAATTATTAATCTAACCCACAGTTTAAAAAGACCCCAAACATGCTTAAATTAAGGCCATCAACCCCATGCAAAATCATAACTAGCTACATGCAAAAAATATTCTAAAGCAAAAAGCCCAAACATGTACCCGGAGAGGTAACTCTAGATCGAATGGAGGATCGATGCTTTTGGTAGCCACCATGTGTTGAACGTGAGCTCAATTCATACTTCCTGTGAGACTTTGCACAATATTTTCTTATTGAAGGGGAACATGTATCTTCCTTCCATGCAAGCTGAAATGCTTTAAACTTAAGCGTCAAAACTCTCTCCTTAAATCCTAAATACTGCTTCCGCTTTGCAATTTTTTCCTTGATAGAAGATTCAGTCTGCCAGCTTGCAACATTGGCAATTTCAGAAATGTCAAAGCTATACCTATTTTTTGGCAATAATTTATTAAATACAATAGAAGCACTGTTTGCCAATTCCTTATTAGCGGTCAATATTACATCATATATTATATTTTCTTCACCAGCATCAGAGTTTGAAGATTCTGGAACATGCGCATCATTATCAATCTTTTTAAGCACACTGCCTACCCCAGAAAAGGCTGCACAAGCCCCTTCATTACTTGAAACAGTAGCTAAAATTACCTCCTCCATTGTTGTTGATTGAACAGTACCGAAATTACCAGAACATTCATGAAACTTTACGATATCACATGGAGAAACTGCTTTCTCCAAAGATGATGGTTCTACAAAATTAGATGTAGCTGTTCCAGGACTATCAATATCCCCATCCTTTACATCAGCATTCACTTCTTCCAGCACACCGTTACAAAGAAGCAGCTTCTCCTCAAGAGTTTTATCACAAGGATCAATTTTCAATGAAGCAGGTTGAGGGATCATACTAGATACAGCCTCCTGTTCCTCACAAGATTTTCCATTTTCCTCGACAGGAAGAGAACTGGATGTAGCCGGGTGTGGACATATGCTTCCAGATTCACCTTTCAATGACTTGAGTTCATTTTCAAGTGAATCAATTTCAGATTCAGTCATCTCCAATGCCTTCAAAATGCCACCTTTCCATACTAGCAACTTATTTATAGCAGTAGACAGAACAAAACTAGAATCCACTATACCAGGATCCTCAGATTGAAGGAAATCAACAAGTGAAGAGCCCATATTAAAAATCGAGTTCATATCCAGTTTCTCTAGGTTAACAGAGGGTCCTTCCAGGTGATTTTGAGACCCAAGACTAGGAGATCCACACGAATTAATAATATCACTATCGATATTTGCAGCTTTGCCCAATGATTTCTCTTCCACACCTGCAACAAGAAAGAACATTTTGGTAATCAATGAGAAAAGCACTGCTCATAACACAATCAATATGCAAGAAAAGATACAAGGAGAAGGGTTATCATTTGACATCCAGCAATTTGATATTTTCCAATTAAAATTAAAAAGTATTCAAATTAGGACAAGATCTGGAAGCTAGAGGAATCTTAAAGAAGACAACAACTAAAGAATAACCCAATCAATAATAAAGCATTCCCAAATGCAGAAAACAAAGCTCTCTTACAACACATGTTAACAACAAAGGTCAAATTCTCGATTGGGAGCAACTAATCCTGCCAAATATTTGACATTTTCCCTCCTTTAAAATAAACCCCAATGATTCTACATAGATAAGCTCTAATCCATAAAGAGATGGCACCAAGAATTTCACAAAGGAAAAGGGCTATCACCTGATAAACGCATAGACAAATAATATGGAGTTTGCTTTAAGGGAGACGTGAAGAGTCAAGAAAGAACGAACATACATACGTACATATATATATATATATATATATATATATATATATATATATATACACACACATACACATACACACTCGGCTAGGCATGAGAAACCAGAAAATGGTCATGCCATCATGGCAATGACAAGTAGCATAACTATCAAACTAAAACCAGTAAATAAAGACCATAGTAACATGTAATTAGAATATAGACTACTAAGATCAGTAATAAATTTCAATTTAATTGGCCATGTGGGTCTACAATATCATCGTGAATGTTATTACACATCATCAAACCTATCATGTTCAAGTTACTAAGAAATGGCAGCAACGGGGAAGAAGCAAAGATCAAGAACATATAAGCAGACAAAGCATAATGCTGATGATAAAAGTCACATGACCGTCAAACTAAAGCTGGTAAATAAAGTGAATAGTCAAAATGCACAAAGATTATATGATTCCAAGACTGCATGGCATTACACGTGTTTAGATTGTCTGCTTATCACTAAATAAATATAAAAGAAAATCTAAGATTTACCTGGTGAGGAACTGCACGCAACAGAGGAGGGAGTCGCAGGAGATGCACAATCAGAAAACCCAAGAACTCTAGGGCTCTTATCTGCCAAGTTAGAACTTAGAGAATTGTTGGGTTCTATATTACCAACAAAATTTGTAACCCCACCTCTGTTCATGCTCGTATCAGAGCCTTCAACTTTCTTTTTCTCATATTTGGCTAGTCCCTCACCCCATCCAAGGCGTGGCTTCTTTCTTAACATTGTCTCATCAGAAGGTGCAGCAGATGTGACACAAGCCGCTGCATCCCCAGAAGGAGACTGGACTGGGGTCAAGTTTTTCTGTTGAAACTCGTGCTTCCCTTCACCAGAATCTACACCTCCTAAGCTCTTTGAGCTACTTGAATGGCTAAAGCCGGAACCCCATGAAGACAAGCTTCCAGAGCGGCTCCACTTAAGAGGCTTCCAATCCATCGAGGCCACTGAGTTCTCTCTCTCACATCTTTGTCCTGTGCCTAACCCAATGACACCACTTGTCATATCATCATGCTGCTCTTTTTGAAGTTGATCCCGTGTGTTTACAAAGTCAGAATGAATATGAGAAGGGTATGTTAGCATATCATCCACTGACCTCCGTTCATTTATTAAATCATGATGCCTCCCAGGAGTGTTTGGGGACCTATTGCTGGTTTCTGAAGAATGACCTCTCCAATCTCTCTGGCTATTTGACCTGTTTTCTCTACTACTGTTCCGACTATATTTCCCACCTCCACGAGAAACTGACTGGCGGAAGCTCTGATCATCCAAGATTTTGTCACCCGACCGCAATTGCACATATCCATGACCACCATTCTCTTCGGCAAACAGGTAACAGCTACCCTGCTTACCATGACCTTCATAAAATATTTAAACAACAAAGGAAAAATCACAAAGATATTAACACATGCAAGGTATATGTATTCTTCCAAATCCCAGGGTAAAACAAAATTCAATCATTCTCTTAAATCTTACCCCCAAAGGAAACAAAAGACACAAAAAAGTAACGTATGCCCTAGAAAATCTAAAAATCTCCATTTAAAAAATCAAAGTAAATGTTCATCCATGAACCAAAGAAAAAATTTCAGTATTTCCTACCTCCAAAGATCCAAAAAGAGAAAAAAAAATAGTACCAGAAAACCAAAAAATGTTGATTCCTTCAACAAAGCAGAAAAGGAGATTATTATTAAAAAAAAATTAAAATCCCTTATTTATCGAAAGCTAAGTATATGTTCTTCCATGAACCCAAGAAAAAAAGAAAAAGAACTCAATATTCTATCCCTAATTAAAAAAAAAAAAAGGCTACCCAGAAAATGATTTCTTAAATAGAGAAAAACAAGAAAAAAAAATTTACTGGAAAAAGAAAAGATAATTTCCCATTAACTAGAAGATAAATATTCTTGGATGAGACAAAAGAAGAGAAAATATCAAATATCCCCAAAACTAAAAAAACCCACGGATCTAACTAGTCTTACTCCACACCCAAAAAAAAAAAAGCCATCCAGCAAAGCTCCTGATGATACATTCCTAACCCTAAATAAAGGCTAAAACAATAGACTCCAACGAAACAAGCGAGTCTAAAGGGAAGGAAAAAACATACCAGAAGGACGACGGAAGCCAGCGGATCCCCAACGAGTGAATTCTCTAAAGGACCCATGCTGATACGACGACATAGAAAACGAGTCTCTCCATCGAGCCGTCGACAGCTGCTGTGGCTGCGACTCCGTCCTCTCGTGCTTCCTATCCTTGTAAAAATCCTTCCGATCCCAAGGCAACGGTTCTGGCGGCATCAAATCGCATGAGGCAACACCAGCCCAAAATAACGGCTCCGTTTTTATTCTTTTTCAGTAAATTACCAAACCTGATTTCACTAAATTTTTTTTTTAAAAAAATCTAGTTCTTAATAGGGTTTCTTATTTCCAGAAATGAAAATGGCTTCGTAAATCTATGGCATACTTACCGAATCGGAATTTGCAGTGTTAGTGAACCGGATTCAACTGTGTTGCAATGGTGATAATCTCAGTTTCTGTGTTTTAATTGGGAGAAATGAGAAGTAAGAAAGAGCATTTTTTTTGAATATTTAGTATTTCTTGGGTTTAGGAAAAAAATCTGTGCAATGGGAGTAAGTAAATGTGAATTGATAAGGGAACAAAAAAACTTGAAGAGACGGAGAAGAGAGATAGGCATCCGTATCTCACCGCCCCTATTAAATCAAATTTCAATTAACCTTTATGTCCGCTAAATTTTTATATATTAATTTAAAATGAATATTAAAAACTATTTTTTATATTTTACTTTTTAATAAAAAAATGTTTTTTAACTGTCATTATATTCATTTTTGAAAATGGACTCATTTTTGTTATTTTATTTATTGCTTCAAAATTGCCCTTTGATTGAAATCGAAATCACAGGCTAAAAAAGAGGTGAAATTCTAATTTCATTACCTTTTTTTGCTATTTGTGCTTTAGTTTTACTTTAAAAATTTTATAATAAAAATAATCTTGAATGAAAAGACATTTTAATCCTTTAAAATAAAACATAATCTGTCAAATCCTAAAAAACCCAACCTTAACGATCACCCAACCCTCTGTATCACGCCTCGCCATTGTAGTACACACCCACTTTGCAAAAAAAAAAAAAATTAGCCACAATAAAAAAAAAAAACGGGTGGGGCGTCGGATTTTAGAGGATCTAAAAGGATTCGGCCTTGAAGATTTGGTGAGAAAGCAGCAAGGAAGAGAGGAAAACTATACTGAAGTTTGGTGGCGAAAGGAGCAACGAAAAGCAGTAGATCTAGACTTGAAGGCTGCAGGTTTAGAGTTAGATTTAGGATTTATTTGAGAGATGTGAAGGAATCTAAGTAAGGAGGGAGAAAAAGGAGGAAAAATAGATCATTTTGACGATTTTTGGAGATAAATTAGTGCCGAAAAGTGGCGGCCGATAGTGACGGACGGTGGTGATAGTGACGGAGACCATCGAAATTTAGGCTGGAGAAAAGAAGAAGAAATTTTATATGAATGGCACTTTTGATATTTTTTGTGAATTTTAAGGGTTATAAAAATTATATTTTATGAAAGAATGAGGTTTATTTAGTGGTGGGGTAGAAAGATAAAAAAAAATGTAGTATATATTGAAAAGTTCACAAAAAAGAGTTCAGATTTTCAGTGACTTTCTTTTTCTGTTGACCGCCTTGCCCTTGTGAGATTTTGTAATGACAACACTTGCCTTTAGCAATATTCTTTTAATGTTAAAATTAAATTTTGAGAATTAAAAAATACTTAGAATTTGTTAACAAAATTTAATTTAAAAACTATAAAATTAGATTAAATATTTATATATTAATTCTTGAGATGCTCTACTTTCTCTTTACAATATTAATTTAGGAGAGTAATTTATATTAGGAACAATTAAAAAAATAAATTTTTTAAGTACACTAAAATAATGCTAGCTCATCCTATATGATAGACAAGTGTAACCAAATAAGGCTATTTAAACAAAAAAAAAAAGATTTCAACTGTTTTATTTTAATTTAAATCAAATAAATCCAAAAAAATTATCTCAAAATTTGATTTATCTGTTAATACTTATTATGTTATTTTTAAGTTAAAAAATTATTCATATATTTTAATCGAAATTATTCAAAAATTTTAAATCGTTTATCAAATAATTTAAACTGTGTAATTAAGCTTATATATTTTACAATTGAATTAAAATTCAATGTTTTTTTTTTGCTAATTTTCATTCCATTTCTTTTTCATATTTATCTGTTCAATCATTTTCTTTGGTAAAAAAAAATCCATAAAGATTATATATTCTTTGAAACATGTATTTTCTTAAATATTATAATTTATTATTTTGAAGGATAATTATCTAACACACTACTAATAATTTTTTAGATTTTACAAACTTAGTTAGGATGATGATACATACTCTATTTTTTTATTTTTTATTTGTATCATCATTTTTATTTCTTTTGTAGAATTTAAAAACTTCAATGATAATATATTAAATTAATATCTATCTAATAATCATATTAAATCTTTTTTTTCCGTTTTAACAATTTAAGATTAATCTTCTTAATTAATTTGTGCATAGTACTTATATTTTGTTCCCATAATTTTTATAATAAATAAAATTCAAATCCAGTGCATAGCAAACATCAACTTTTAAAATATAACCTATGCAAAATTTTATTGTAAAACCACAAGTTCACTCTCCATTTTATTTCTGCAATTTCATCCCGCCATTAGTTCTCCTGAATTAGACGAGTGTACCATCAACAGTCATCGTCAGAAACGCTCCACCGAAAAAGAGACGAAGAATAAGAGGACTTAAACATTGTTCATTATTCCTTCCTTTTTTCTAAGAGCAACAAATTAAAAATTGTCAACAAAAAAAATATGTTGTAAAATCCTTTGGCTCAGGTTGCAAAGAAAGAAGATCAAATTTGGAGTATGAAGCAATCCAATATTCCAAAGTAGGGGAAAGAATTGGTTAGGTTATTCTCGTGCATTTATGATATTTTAATATGAAAATAAATGTAAAATAAATATAAAATAAGTAGATTGATAATGAATTTAATAATATTTATTTTTATATTCATAGATTATAATAATTCAGTTAATAACGTAAATTGAATTTGTGGAAAGAGTTTTCGGATTCGATCTCTATTAAATACATTTTGAAAAAAATTCCAAATAGGATTAATTTCACTCAGATTATTAAAACAAATGAAAATACCTCTGATTTATATTTAAAAAATAATATTTATTTTTCTATTTTTTTATTTTAAAAATTTATGATTTAATGAATTGAAATGTTAGAAGATTCACGCACTAAGTACGTATCAATTATAATTTTTTTTACTCAATTATTCTAAACAGATAGATTGCATTGAAAAAAGCGAAGAGATAAAGCCACTAAGTCTGGTTCAAACCTTTTGTAAACCTACCCAAAAGCCAGCCTCGGCTACCAACCCTCCCAATTACATCTACCACTCCTATTTAAATTGCGAAAGCAAAATCGGAAACAAAACGTAGCAAGATTTTCACGAAAAAGAAAAATCCACAGAAAATTTATCAAAATAAATAGGCGTGAAGGATTCGCAAATGAATTAAATACCAGATCAAGATTTTTCAAGGTTTTGACCCCATATTCGAACGGAGCGAACTTTCTCTTTGCTATTTGCGTTCTCCGGAAATAATCAGAATGCAGAACATAGAAGAAAACAACAAGTAAAACGGACGGCGCTCTCTGCATCTACGAATTCGCTCTCCATAATCCCCAAAGCCTCTCCTTCGAAAAGCCCAATAATCTTCAATCTCCTCAGAACTCCATCATTAAAACCCCACCTCAAACTCAACCCCAAGCCTCAATACTTCCATAGCTTCACGATCAGCTCCCGCTTCACCGGAATCGTCAAAGAATTGAGCGAAATAAAGCAACTGGGCATGGGTAATCGTACGATCAGAAACTTCTCACCAGTGGTTTTGTTGATTCCATTAGCCTTATTTTTTTATTTTTAATTATAAATTGTAATTTGCATTTAATTTAGGACTTGATCCTAATTTTATAAAATATCAAGGGTGTATATGTAAATCCACATGTTGCTCAACAGCTCACGCTTTGTTTGGGTTCTGTTTGAGTTTTGCACTTGTAAGCAATGACGTGGAAGTCAAATTCACAAAACGACAAAAAATAGCTCACGTCAGCACAACGGCACGGGCCAACACACATGCATGAAAATCTCTCTCACGTGCCATTCTTCGTTTTCCAAGTTTCCAACTTGCGTACATCAATACAGCGCGTGCTCTGAAATTTAGGGCTGATGTGACGAATCTAAGGCGGCATCTTCCGCTCCCGTCGGCAGCGAAATGCTGATTCCTTATTTTATTATTTTTTAAATCTCTACTTTGCCCTTACAAGTTTGAATGTTGTTTTTTTGGTGAAAATTTGAATGTATTTAATCAATAAATGGTTGAAAAAAAAAAGTTAAAGTAGATTTTTTTTTTGTAAGTACTTAAATAAGGTTTGAGTTTTAGAGTTTTACCACTTATCACTTTCGGTCCGAACATAATTAATCTCAAACCGTAAAACAAATGAAAATACTTGTTCTTACACCAAAAAAAAGAAAATTTGAATGTATTTTATAACATTACAAATTACAACCCTTACATTGTAATTTATGTCTTATATATCATTTTATTTTAAGATTTTTTTTAACATCAGTAAAAAAAATAACACTGAAAATAAAATTGCAGGGTTTGATACATGTTTATTAGAGTATTTTAAAATTTTCATACAAAAAAAAAGTATTTTAAAATTTTAATTATATAGTAATTATTAAATATATACTTATAAATTCTTTAAATTCTCTAATGAAATAAAAAAATTATTATCAATATATAAAATAATAATTGTTATTTTTTTATTGAAACTCTATCCAAAGATCATTATGGACTCTGACTAATTTGGAGTTCAATAACAACTGTTATTTTAATTTTTTTAATATTAAAATTAATGATGATATCTATTAAGCAAAGGATAGTGCCATTAAAAAAATCGAAGAGAGACCAACAAATTCTTAGAATAAGTAAATTTTTTTTAAGCATTTCAATATAATACGAATTTTGCAATCATTGAGTTGAGAGAGTTTTACAATATATCACTTTCATCTCGAATATAATTAATATTAAATTAGGATGAGAATACTTGTGATTAAAAAAAAAGAGATTTTTTTTAATTCATTGGATACTTTCCTAACCTTTTTAATCCACTCTACTAATGTCCTAAAACTTCAACGTCAATTTTTCTAGTTTAATCAAAGAAAATATCAATATTTGTTGGTGTTGCCGATACTATTAAATTGACATATTATATGAACCCATTGGAAAATAAATATTGTAAAATTTGAAGAGAGAAAAAAAAACATGTTTCGATTTGCTTGTTTAAACTTGTTATTACCTTTATAATAACGTACAACGAATTGTATATACATATGTGTGTGTATATATATATATATATATATATATATATATATATATTAAAAATCAAATTATGAGATCAGTTCTTATTTTCATGCGAAAATCAGAATTTAATGAAATATGAATAAAAAATGTAACAAAATATCCTAAATCCTTTTAATTTTTAGAAACTATCTTTGAATCTTTTTAATTTCTCTTCATATAAGGATAATTATCCACTATATTGTCAGTTAAGTTTTTTTGACTCCACAAGCAAAATTAGAATAATGATATATGTCTTATTTTATTTATTTTATTTTTTTTTCAATATTTTTAAATGACATGCATCATTATCCTATCACCGCTTGTGAAATAAAAAAACCATTACTGACAATGTATTAGATATTAATCATTCATATAAATGTTAACCTAATATAATAGCCGTTAATGGAAATTATTGTTGACTTTGTTAATGTAATATTACAATTAACTGAGAGCTGTGGTGCAATCCTAGCCTTTTTGATTGCACTGTAGGCCATTGAAGTTGCAAGAACCTATGGGATCATTGGACACTAATGAGAGTGAAAGAGGGACATAAGCGTAAGTTTTTTTTTGTGTAAATCACGGGATATACTCATACTACATTTATTATGAGATTAATTTTCGCTTGCACTAACATGGCTGAGGTTGGCTTAAGGAATTTTTATCTAGTGAGAATTTGAACACGAAATTTCTCTTGCTATGGATCGTCTTTACTTATGTACTCAGCGGGTCTTACACCATTAAATCAACCCTTTAAATTATTTATTTTATTTAAGTGTAAGTGTAAGTTTAGTTCCTCCTTCAATCAGTTTTATTTATTTTATTTTTTAAATTATTTATTTTTTACTCTTTTATTTTTTGTTTGATTCTCAATATTTTATTTTTAAAAATATACATAAATTAATTTTAAAATATTTAATACTAAATTTATTATTTGATATAAAATAAATTTATTAATTTTAAAATTATTTTAATAATTTTATAAATATAAAATATATTTTATAAATTTTATTATATATAAATTTTAAATTAATATTTTTAATGATATTTTTTTCACTGTAAGTATCTTATTGTCACGGCAATGATTATATGGATAATTGTGTTTTCTTTTGTCATATTCTACTTTCAGTATAAAAATTTTAAAAGTTTTTCTTGTATTGCAAATAAGAAATATTTTTCTTTCTTTTCAATTGAAAACACGTGCATAGCATCTAATATTGAAATTGAAGTCGATTTGATGAAAAGAAAATCAGAAAGATTATCACGTCAATAATTTAACTTAAAAATGATTTAATAATCTCGCTATATTTTGATTTATATTTTACATTTCAAAAAATATAAATTAAATTTATTTAAATTATTATATATAAATTAAATTTTAATTTTCACATGAATACAAAATCTGATCTCATACTTATAAAATTTGAAAACTAAGTAAGAACTAAGTAGTTAATGTTATTAAATATAACTAAAAAATTAAAAAAAAACCTTGAACTTTAAATGGGTATTTTTAATTTTCAGAAGTATACATTTGTAACTTTGTAAGTTCACTTACACACAAGTTACAACAGTATCTATTCGAAAATGTGCGTTCCCTGAGATTTCCGGTCACTCCGCTATCTGCTGTCCCATCAAGTCAAAGATTTTTGCTTCAACTTTTAGACAGAGAAGTTGAACAAGGGAAGTAATAAACTATTTATACTTAGTTAAATATTATCATTATACTTAGTTAAATATTATCATTATACTTAGTTAAGTAATAAGAGAATTTGATCATCACATTTATATTTAGTTAAATATTATCATTATACTTTTAATATTATTAATTTTATACATAAAATAACAGAATTTGTAAAAAATTGTCATTTATATTATTCAATTCATTTTATTTGAAAAAACATCATCATCTAATACAAGCAGTGATATTTGTAAACCCTATAAGCTGAATTAAGATTATGACATATATTCTTAACGGAATATTAAAAAAAATTAAAAGAAAAGATTAGTATTTCATCCACTGTTGGTGGAAATAAAAAAAACTTCACAAGTAGGTTTCTTTACATGTCATGTGTCATTTTAAATAGAAAATCACATAACATGTAAAGAGATCCGTTTGTGGAGTTTTTCATTTCCATTTACAGTGTATTGAAATATTAAAAAATAAAAAATTAAAAGAAATGGGGTATGTGTTATTATATTAACATTGCTTATGGAATCCAAAAACTTTACTAATAGTGTATTGGATAATAATTCTTTAAAAAATCAATAAAATTTAAAATATAATGAAAAAACCTGTCATTTACATTAACAAAATATTTTATGAAAAAATGAAAAAAAAATCAAAAGCATAATGATATATTTTGAGTAAAATTAAAGAACAGTAATAAATTTCAATATTAAGTCTAATATAATAGCAAAATTTATTTTAATTCTTCAAAAATTAATGTTTTATTTAGCTAAAAAAGTTTATACTTAAATCAAATTTATCCTTTTTCAATTTTTTCTAATATCTTTCATTTATCAAAACTTAATTATTAATACATTATCCTCAAAGAAAACAATTAATTGTCAATTATGATTTAAGGTTCAAACTTAAAAATTTCGTAATTATAAAATTTTCTCTTATTACGTAAATCAAAATCATAATAAAAAAATTGTTAACAATCATGTGATTTGTAAAGTAAAATGTTAATTTTTAATTTCAATAATTATGATTCAATCTTTGATAGCTTTAAATAAAATATATATGTATAAAAAAATACTATATTTATGCTTCATACCATAATTTCTTTTTCCTTTTCATCGAAAGATTGTCACAAAGCAAAAAAAATGTCAACAACAAGCATAAGTTTTCATGGTAGTGTCATTATTTTCACCAAAATTATTATCACTACGACTGATGCCTCATCTCGTGCTCTATATTAATAACATATATATATATATATATATATATATATATATATAAATATATATTTGTCTTCTCCTCTCCCATAGTATGACACTTGTTCATTTATTTTTTTTCCCTCAACAATTTTTTTTTATTTAGGTCCTTTTGTTTTGTTTTCTCAACAATTTTTTTTCTCAATAATTTTTTTAGTTAAATTCTTAACATCTTTTTTGTATGGTTTTTTTAACTCTTTTTAATTTAGTCATCTATTATTGTTTTATGGTATTACTTTATATTTTTATCTATTTGCTTCTTCTACTTGTATATATTTTACTTTCGAATGAAAATTATTATATGAAAGGGTTTTTACTTCTAACTTTTTCAAAAAAAAAAATACTTTTACTTTACATATTGTACTTTGTAGTAAATATAAATAATTCAATTAGTTATTCTTAAAATAAAAATACTTACAGATGAGTTTAAAACTTTACACTTGATTAATAATATGAACAAAGCATTCTTAGCTAATTTTTCTATGAACAAAGCATTTTTAGCTAATTTTTCTATGAACAAAGCATTCTTAGCTATTTTTTTTTACTTATTCATTAAATTGTCTGAACTACTATACCGTATATATATTTTGGTGCTTTTACTTTTTATTGTTTTAGCATAATTATCTTAATTTGTTTATTTCTAAAATAGATTATTTGTTTGTCGTACTATTTAACTTAAGTATTGTGCATTTTTTTAATTTAAGCTAATCCAATTTTTTAAAAAATTATTTTTTAACATTTTGTTTGATATATAAATTCTATCCTTAGTAAACATGTTTTTCTTTTGTACTAAATAATATGAAAGAAATAAATATTTTTATGACCAATAACTTTTATCTAATAATCAATTTTATTAACTTTAAAAATTACAAAATAAAAATAGATCCACAGTATCGCGCGGATTTATTTCTAGTATATATATTTCCACCAAAAAACATATATATATATATATATATATTTATTTTTTGTAGACCTGCAAGCCAGGGGAAGTGTGAAAATGTTGCACGACAAAGGAAATTATTATTATTATTATTATCCAATAGACTGTTGCCATGTAGTCTAGCAATTGTAGCAGCTGCAATAAAAAGCTCTGCGCAACTCTCTGGTAATATATTACGTCCACTCAATATTCACATTCAAATCAGTGTTGTGGGGTTCTGGATTCATTGAACTGTGGGATCATAAAATTAACCACTAATGCCCCCAAAGTTTGAAGACATAGTCTTCAATAATAATTTCGTGATTGAATAATTAAAAAAAATTATGATATATTATAAATTTTGAATTCAAATTCAAATGATATAATGTTTAAATTTAATTATAAAAAAAATTAAAAAAATTTGCCGGAGAAAAAATGAGGACCCCTAATTATCAAATAAGCAATAAAAATGATAAGGGATTGTTTAATGTGATTGTAAGGAACAACAAAGTGGTTATATTTAGCAACTCTCTAAAACAAGAAATAATTTTATTTGCATCCGACCATTTCATGGTAGAGAAACAAAATTAGATGAGTTTAGACTACGAAGTTGTGTTTTTATATTGTTTTTGGTTATGTCTTGATCAAGTATATTGTTTTAGTTTTGGGTCCGTTTGGTTGCCCAACGGGCACAACAGAAAATGACAAAATGTAAGAGAGTAAAATTATCTTTATGCCCTTATTTTAATATTTTTTTTATTATTTTATTTAAAAATATATATCTTAAAATTTATTATTATTATTTTTAATCTTATTAAAATTAATTTCGCCGTCTATTCAAACTAGTCATTTGTTTTTTTTTTTTTGATAACAAACTAGTCCTTTGTTGCTGGTTAGTACTTAATCAAAGAACAAAAATTGCCTCTGTTTTTAAGGGCACCTGAGTTTTGTGGATACGAATCTTCTTGTGGAGGCCCAATTTATTTTAGTAGACAATGGCCAAGTGTAGAGTAGGGTGGAAGTTGGAAGTCCAAAAGAGAAGAATAATAGATGGCAAAGAATAATAAAAATCGGGCTTGATTTAGTAGTTTTTTTGTTTTACAATCAAAATATTTTCTGTCCAATTTGCGTGCACTTCTCACATTTATACGATGCATCCAATAAAATTAATTTTTTTCAGTGTTAGCATCAATACTTGAATTTTAAATTTAATTTATAAGACGATACTTGCTTATTGATAGATCTAATTTTAAAGATTTTGATTTAGTGATTATTATTTCTCTTTAAAAGAGATTAAATCTAAGTTTGCTTTGAGTATATTTAAGGAAATAAAATTTAGAATAAATTTAATTTTTAAAATCTTTCATGAAAAAAACAAACTTATTTTTTTACTAGATAACGTAACAAAACATAAACATCGAAGAAGATAAGTGGTCCAATATTCCATTTTTTTCAAGGCAAAACAGCTGACAAGAATGAAAATATCTAAGGTTGGAGTATGGGATGATGTTTTGGCCCGAAACAAAGCCATCATTTTCAGTTTTCACTTTCCAAAGTCGCAACATGGTAGGTCCCTCTTGTCCTTGTTTTTATGTTTGCCAGTTGATCATTGAAAGCTTCTTCTCTGTGTCTATGCCCGTTGATTCTGTTTTGCTGCTATGTTTTTGCATATCACGACTTTCCTTGCAAACATAAACAACCTCCAATGATGGTCCAATTTGTACATGTCTCAGGGTTGAATTGAACCCATATTTTGTGTGATCATGTAGAAAACGAACATTATTGTATTAAAAGTTGAATAAATACATTAAATAAAATACATTTTTTGGATTTTACAGAAACTAATGTACAGTTTTTATCGAATTTTTATTTTGTTAAATTCATTTTCATATTATATCTTTTTTTTTGTGTCTAAATTTATCAAATTTACTTTAAAAAAATCATTACTCATTTGCAAGGGTAAACTAAACCTGTTCAAAAGCGGTAAGCCAAGCAATTAGTTTAGGACACATGTTCCCATTTGAGTCCACAATAGTTATATAAACTTGAACCTCCTCTTCAATGGGTTCAATTCAACCATAAGACGTGTAAATTTATATAAACTTGAAACTATTTAAAACTATTATCCAATAAAAAGAAAGTAAATGATTGGAGTGTTTTTAATCCTAATTCTACTTTCCTCCATCAAATTCATTAGATTCAATTAACAACATTCCATCTTTTTCATTTATTTTAATGATTTTTAGTCCAGAAGCTTGAATTTCCTACACCAACCCATGTGCATATCTTACTTGCTTTGGTCAATAAAAGAAATAAAAAATTATCAATTTAGCAACCTTTGATTAGTATGACTTAAAAATGCTTGCTTAAAATTTTCTTAAACTAATAACTATCATTAGAACTCAATTTTTAAGGACCCAAAAAAATAAAGAAAGGGTGGTATAGTACTGAACAGTCTATTTTTCTCTAAGGAAAATAATTGAAAAAAAAATATGAATTTTCTTTTATTATCTTTCTTTATTAATAATTAGCGGTACATTTCTCATAACTATTCATATTTATCTAAAAGGATCAATTTAATTGGCAAGAAGTTTTTTTTTTTTAATCAATTGGAACTTGTTTTTTCTTAAATCATTTGAAAAATAAAATAAAAAATGCACTTTATTTACATGAAATAATACGTTTTAAAAATCAATTTAATGAGCACGAAAACATTAAACTCAAATAAAATTTAAAAAGAATCTTCATCTTATTAAAAAAAAAACCGTTCACGTTTATATAAATCTAATCATAAAAAAAAGTCATCAAGAGACTTTATAGTTTTATGGGATAATATTATTTTACAAAAAAAATTTGAAGAATTCAAACTTTAATAAAAATGTAATTTTTTTAAGTAATTATATTTTTATCTGTTTTATAATTTAAAATTAATTTTATTAAAATAAAAAATAATAAAACGATAAAACCAGTAGATTCCTAACTTCAAAGAGTTAACTTTCATGCGCTTCCGTAACAACCAATAGACAGAATTTACCAAAAAGAAAAAGCTGAATCACATAACTTATTGCTGTTCCATCATTTTCATGCTTTAGAATATTCTAAAGCTGCTCATAATCTTAGTACAAAGACCTGTACGTTTTACTTACTAGATTCTTAAAAACAAATACAACGATAGAACCAGTTAATTTTCCACGGTTCAAATTAAAGATCGGAACTTGGAACCAGCAAGAGAAAAAGAAAAGGAAAAGAAAAAAGAAAAGAAAATTCAAAGCATTCATTTGAATCTAAGCAAAAGACAAACAAGAAAATAAAAGTAAACAAAGTAATTGCACGGCTTAATTGGCTTCAAGTCTACCTGTACACCTCATGACAACCAATCACAATCATGGGAGATTGTGAAAATTAAATGCATACATTTTAGGATACTCTCGGAAATTCAGGAGATATTTTTGGGATCTGGGTATATTGAGTTTTTTTTCTTATTGCTGTGAAGCCTGTTAGTTTAGTCTCTACTTTGGTCTTAACGGCCTCGTGTTTTAGAACTCTGTGGATTAATAAGTTACTTTCAAAGTGACCCTTTTTTTTCTTTGTTATAGCTGTTAATGAGTTTATGTTTTGTTTTTGTCCGTTTTGTACTTTCATTTGTCGCTTGACTTGTCTTTTTCTCTTCTTTCTTTTTCGGTTCTAAGTTTTATATTTTTACTGAACCCCATTTTCCAGGATTTCCAAGGGTTCCATCTTTGATAACCAGAGATTGTTTCTGTCACTCCTTGATTGGTTATAGTTCAAGGTTATGTTTTTTACTAAACCCTATGTTCTAGGATTCACCAAAATTTCCATCTTTGAAAACCCAGGAGTGTTTTTGAATTTGTGATTCTGGGTTTTGCTAGTTCTTGTGTGTCCTTGATTGTTGATTCATGGGTCAGTCAATGTTCATTGTTTTATCCTTTGTGCTTTTAATTTGCTGTACTTGTTTTTGTTCTTCTTTTGGAGATCAAAATTTGGATAAAATCACTGAGTTACCAGGACAGCCGAAGAATGTTGAATTCAATCAGTATTCAGGATATGTGACTGTAGATGAACGAGCTGGCAGGGCATTATTTTACTGGTTGATTGAGTCACCAGTGAATCGTAGACCTGAGACAAGACCGCTTGTTTTGTGGCTCAATGGAGGACCTGGTTGCTCTTCTGTTGCTTATGGAGCAGCTGAAGAGATTGGTCCATTTCGTATTAGGCCTGATGGAAAGACTCTTTACTTGAATCCTTATTCTTGGAACAAGTGTAAGCTTCTTCGATCTTCTAGTTTTGTTTTTCTTCTATTTGTGTCCTGTATGAATTTCGTTTAATATTTTTTTTTAATTTGATTTCTTGTTAGTGGCAAATATGCTATTCCTTGAATCTCCAGCTGGTGTTGGCTTCTCATACACAAACACAACATCAGATTTATACACTGCTGGTGACAGGAGAACTGGTAACTTATTTGCTTGTATCTGGATAATTTGGTATTAGTAATGTAGTTAGTTCTGCCTGACGTTGAGGTTCTGAGTTCATGTGAATTGTGTTTCTTTAGATTCTAAGAGAGTTGGTTTTAATATCTTTAGATATTTTTGGGATCTGGGTGTTGTAAATTTGCAGCTGAAGATGCATATGCTTTCTTGGTCAATTGGCTTGAAAGGTTTCCGCAATACAAGCACAGAGATTTTTACATTGCTGGAGAAAGTTATGCCGGTGTTACTTCAATCCCAGTTTTGCTGTAATATTTTACTTGATCCATAGTTGGAGCCTGGAGGTTAAATTAAAGGACTAAATTTTTGGTAACTTACTTTCAGGTCATTATGTTCCTCAATTGTCTCAAATTGTTTATGAAATAAACAAAGGGGTTCAGAATCCTGTTATCAATTTCAAGGGATTTTTGGTGAGAATGAGTTAATATGAGATTTTTTTATAACATTGTTGCAATTTCAATTCTTAATGATAACTAAATCTTGTATTTTGGCAAATGACTTCTGTGCTATTCTGTCATTGAATTATATAGGTTGGAAATGCTGTTACTGATGACTACCATGATTTTGTTGGCACATTTGAGTACTGGTGGACTCATGGTTTGATATCTGATTCAACTTATAGAAGTTTGCGAGTTGCCTGTGACTTGGGATCCTCTACTCATCCCTCCTTGCAATGCATGAATGCTCTCAGAGTTGCTGAAGTGGAGCAAGGCAACATTGATCCATACAGCATCTTCACACAACCTTGCAAGGATATCGCAACTTTACGACACAACATGAGGGGTCATTATGTAAGTTTTCATCAATCTTTTTTTCCCTCTGAACATATTACTGTGGCTTTTCATGTAAATGTTTGTCAGCGACCTGGCATAGTTTTACACATAATCCAGATTCAATAGAAGCTTATCTTCACTTTCATTCCTGTTTCTTTTCTAGTTTCTGTAAGGAGTTTTTGTCCACTAGTATAGCTTTGAATTATGGTTTTAATATAATGAAATTTGGATATCATTCATAACATTTTACACATTTGCAATGTTCTGATGAAGAGTTACAAGTTACAACCTGGGTGTGAAGAGTTGGTTTTTCTGGCCTCACCCTCCACCCATTAGCATCTCTTTCCTCCTCTAATACAATATAAGTATGGATGGCTGTCAGTCTGACAGCTATTATTTAGTTGACTAAAAGCTTCAACTGACAGTTGTGGACCACATGGTACAATCATGTTAAAGTTGGTGCACTCAATAAAGAGATAAAGAGGCACATGTATTCACATTTTAACATTTTATGGCCATTGAGTGCAGTTATAAGATGATTGGCCGTAGTGATGAGACAACTGCATAACTATTTACTTGGTTGTTGTAACTTGACAGATTTTAGTTATTATTGCTGTTTTCTTCTATTAATTTGGTGCTTTTTGCATACAAATTTTGGACATTTCGACAACTAAATTTTACTCGCCAATATAATTCGTTGCACATGTATTATCTAAATCATTATATTTAGATCCAAATTTTCATTACAATTTTTCGTTTTTTTTCCCTCTATGCTAAATTTTCCATCTTTCCCAATTATTATCTACATGCTTTAAAAGCTGTATTAATGTCAGTGAGAATTATCCCTGAGCCAACTTTTGTCATGAATACAACAGCTGGATGAAATTTGCTTTGAATTACTGTGTGAATATGATCTCATCGTATATTTAGCAAATTCCTTTGCAGTCCCCCCATTGACCTTGTCTTGTTAAATAAATGCAGCCATGGATGTCAAGAGCTTATGATCCATGCACTGAGAGGTATTCGAAAGTGTACTTTAATCGCCCAGAAGTCCAGAAGGCACTCCATGCAAATGTAACTGGTATTTTTTATCCATGGCAAACATGCAGGTAGGTGATTGACTTATAGATTTTGGATAATTTCTTTTCGATATTTATTAGCATTGTTTACAAAATCTTTGTTTGACAGTGATATCGTTGGAAATTACTGGGCGGATTCTTCTCTGTCTATGCTTCCTATATACCAAGAACTAATTGCTGCTGGTCTTAGGATATGGATATACAGGTAAGTTTCTCTCTTTCTTTTCCCTTTTCTCCCGTCTCCACAAAATAAAAAAAGCCTGGAAAGTTGATATTCTTAGTGCATAAGTATTCAGTGAGACTTGCTCAGCCATTGTAATTTATTGCACCATAATTAAGAATTAGCAAATGTTGAAGAATCTACTCTTGCCTCTTTAGATTCTTGTATTTTTGTGTCTGCCACCCCATTTTAATCCCATAGGGTGATAATTGCTAAGTGCTAATATGCGACTGAGTCTGTCTTAATGTTTTTTTTTTTGGGCAAAATGCATGGGAAAATATTGTCTGATTGAACTTTCTCCAGTGGAGACACTGATGCAGTAGTACCTGTGACTGCAACTCGATACTCCATCGACGCACTGAAACTACCTACTCTTAGCAATTGGTACCCTTGGTATGACAATGGCAAGGTGAGTACTGATAAACCGAGACATTCTTTCAAGCTTGTTACCATTGAAATAGATTACTTAAAACTCTCAATGCTATTGCAGCATCAAAAATTTTGATTTTTGGATTAGTGGATATTGTTAGATACGGCCATTGCATATTTTACCTATTAAGCTCGAAAATAGGGTTAGAAAATAATCAAGATCATGAAAACAGAGGTTTTATAATCCTCTTACAACATGACTGTACCATAGCCATAGTGTTTCATGTTACAATTCCCCAATAGATGTTCATCTGACCAGATTCTGAATGCAGGTTGGTGGGTGGAGCCAAGCATACAAAGGGCTGACATTTGTGACTGTAACCGGAGCAGGTCATGAGGTTCCACTCCATCGCCCCCGTCAAGCCTTCATTCTTTTCAGATCATTCTTGGAGAACAAGTTAATGCCAAGTTAAAAAATCCTGTTAGTACTCCTATTCATTTCCCTTGATGAATAATTGAAAAAAAAATTATAGATTTGTTCGTATACTCGAAAAGAAGTTGTAAAAAGAGAAAGCATTCTTCGAGTGCCCCCTCCATTCATGCCTACTCTGCTCCTTTTCCTGGATATATGATAAAGGGAAAGGAAATGCTGAGAGATTTGGCATTTGAATTAGAATACAAATTTGTCAAATTGTAGAATATTTGTATGAAATCTATTCTTTATGGTACTTCAATAATTGAAGCTGTAATTTTTCGGAATGATCAGATATTTTCTTTATTATTGTTTTCTGTGAGACGTTTTAAAATCTTGAGATTTTTTCTTTGATTAAGCCAAAACCTCATTGGCAGATATATTCTTTATTATTTTATGTTTTCTTGTAGTAGCAAATTTTGATAAATGTCGTCAAATTCTACTTCTTATTGGATCTTTTGTTTTTCTAAGTAGTTTGGTTGTTGACTGAACGACCAAAACCCAACCATTGTTGGTTGATGTCTTGATGAGACATATTAGATATGGGTTTGGTTGGGAAGTTGATGTTCACGAGATTTTCAGTTAAATCTTTCCTTTTCCCTATCTTGTGATTACAATTCTTGTTTTAGGTCAATCAAACATGTTTTTTTTTTTCTTGGATGCCTATTGTTTGTTAATTGAAAGTCAAAATAGTTTGTTATTTTTCGGAAAAAAGTGTTATCAATAACTAGTTTTTAATTGGATGAGTATAATTGTACTTAGTGTGAAGTTTTTAAGGATTAGAGAGTTCAGGCATGTTTTATTAAATGATATATATGAAAATTAATAAAATTTTATAATAATTAAATGGATGTGTGACAATATTTTATTTGAATAATACTTTAAAAAAAATCAGTTGAAACAAAAAAAAAAAGAAATATGTCACATAAAAGTAATTTAGAAAAGGATAACAATTCAATACATTATCAATGGAGCTTTTAGACTTCACAAACTATTTTAAGATGACGATATAAATGATTTTCACATACAAGGAACTCAATCTAAATTTTATTTATTTATTTATTGGCCAAATCTAAATTTTATTTTTTTTAAAAAGTTAAGACTTAAAGAATTTCTCTTTAAAATGATTGAATAAAAATTTAATTTTAAAATAAAATCTATAAATTCATAAATAAATTAATAACATGTAAATAATTAATTAAAAAATTGTAGTCATGTATAAAAATTATTTTTTCTTATAAAATACAAAGGCTTTGCTTGGTAAGAATGATAGAAAAGGATGAAGATGGAAAATTTACTAATCTAATGGTTAAGCTACAAAATAAGAAAGTAGTTATAAAACTTAACCATTAGATTATTAAATTTTCCATCCTCATCTCTTTCTATCCTTCCTACCAAGCAAAGCCAAAGTGTCTTCATATTATTTTGGATATGAGATTAATCCCTAATCCCCACTCACGTTTCATGGTTAGCATTGGTTCAAGGGAATTTGATCTAGTGACGATTCGAATGCAAGACTTCTCGCTATAAACCATTCTCACTCAAGAACACAACGAAACCTTACACCATTGATTCAATCATTTGGGTTCATGTATAAAAATTATATGATAATTGTTGAAAAGTTTTATCATGTTATTAATTAAAAGATAATTATCCCATATACTGCCAGTGGAGTTTTTTGACTCCACAAGCGATGTTAGAATCATGACACATGTCATTTAAAAATATTTTTACCTTTTAAATATTATTAAATGACATGTGTTAGATCCTAATACCTCTTATAGAGTCAAAAAATCCCACTAATGGTGTATGGGATATTAATTCTTAATTAAAATATTCATTTAAGTTGTGGAAGAGGGTTTGGAATGTAAAAGCTCTGAACAAAATGAAGGTGTTGATGTGGAAAGCTTTACATGGGTTTCTTCCAGTATTGGATGGGCTATGAAGTAAGAGAATCCTAAATGATGCTATATGCAAAAGATGTTTGGCTAATGATGAAACAATCCTACACGCCTTGTTTGAGTGTCCAAAGGCCAGAGAGGTTTGGATGAAATTGAACTACAGATGGGCTAGTTCCATAAGCCAACAGTTAGCAGATGATAATATGAATTTTGTTATTGCACTCTTAGCAGAACAATTTCAGCAGCTAACCTTTATGGTTTGGGGGGTTTGGAATGCGAGAAATAAGGAGGTTCACGAGGACGGAAAGAGTGATCCAGGGGCTGAAGCAGCGTTTCTGTTAAGGTACATGGCAGAATACAACAGAGTTTGGGAGATGATGGCTAGGAGGAGCTCTACCACTAACCTACGTTGGGAATGTCTAGTAGAAGGAATTTATAAAGTGAATTTTGATGGTGCAACAGACAAAAACTCAATGGTGGGTGGGGTTGAAATAGTGGTCAGAAACTACAAAGGTGAAGTAATTGGGGCATATTTAAGGAAGTGGAGAGGTTTGGCTGACCTACTGGTGATTGAAGCTCAGGCAACACATAAGGCACTAGAATTTGCAGTAGACTTGGGATTAACATATATAATATTGGAAGGGGATGCCATAGGCGTGTTGAATACATTGAAGAACAATCAGGAAGACTTTTCAGAAATTGGAGATGTAATAGAAATGTCAAGACAGAGTATGAAGTATTTTCCAAGCTGTCAAGTTCGACACACTTTTCGATCAGGAAACCAAGCAGCCCATTTATTAGCAAAATTTGGTTTTTCTTGTGAGGAAGAAAAGTACTGGATAGAAGATCCACCAGATTTTATTAGTGATGTACTGAAAACAGATCTATTTCCTTGAGCAATAAAGTAGCACTTTTTTTTTATAAACAAAAAAAAGTAGCACTTTTTTCTTTCAAAAAAAAATTTATTTTTTAAATCTTGTTAAAAGTAAAATCGAAGTAATCTTAAAATAAAGCCATAACTACATTGATTATTTCTTTTAGAAGGAAGTACAAAAAAGAATAATAAACTTTGGACTTAATTTCCTTTGAAGGTTTCTTTTGGTCAAATTTTAATATAAAAAACCAATAAAATTTACATTATGCCAAGTTCAATTTATCATAATTGCACTGTAATTTATTTATTTTTTATATGTATAAAAATCATAATTTAAGATAAGAGAAAATACAATTTTAAATTTGTTTGGAATCATTTTGCTTTACAAAAAATTTAATTTAATATTAGGTTTATTATCTTATACATTGTCAGTGAAATTTTTTAATTTCGCAAACGAGATTAAGATGATAACATGTATTATATTTTATTTATTTATTTATTTTTTTAATATTTTTAAGAGACACGTGTCTGTGTCATTATCTTAATTTTGTTTGTGGAGTTAAAATATTTTACTAATGATAGATAAGATTATTGAAAAATCGGATTTTCAAAATATAAAAAAATTATTTTGTAAAAGAAATCGATTCCGTGGGCAGCAAGTACGCGAAAAATGAGGCGCCCAAGGGGGCGGGAGAGTGGATCCCTATCGTCCGATCCAAGAAACCGTGCTTAATTGGCAAGCCAAAAGAGGAAATAACGAGGTTCAAAAATTGTAAATCCAATGGTTGAATATTCAATAGTTTAGACGGTGGAGATTAAGTCCACATGGACTTAATTGGGAATCAGCTGCTTATTATAAACTACAAGGCGCCATCAATGCCATCTACGAAAAGTCAATGCAAGATGCGGTAGATCTCGCATCTTGATCCAGGTCAGTTTGATCTTGTGGTCTTTACAAATTTTTACATCATCATCATTATTATTATTATTATTGTATATGTTGTTGTTGTTATTATTATTATTATTGTATATGTTGTTATTATTATTATTGTATATGTTG
Source organism: Heritiera fomes (assembly GCA_032173925.1). Classification (NCBI taxonomy): domain Eukaryota; kingdom Viridiplantae; phylum Streptophyta; class Magnoliopsida; order Malvales; family Malvaceae; genus Heritiera; species Heritiera fomes. The sequence continues at coordinate 28,300,342 of JAPDPM010000012.1, forward strand.
TTGTTGTTATTATTATTATTATTGTATATGTTATTATTATTATTATTGTTGTTGTTGTTGTTGTTATTATTGTACATGTTATTATTTTTATTATTATTATTATTATTATTGTACATGTTATTATTATTATCATTATATATGTTGTTGTTGTTGTTATTATTGTTATTATTATTATTATTATTATTATTATTATTATTATTATTATTATTAAATGGAACATTGTAAAGTGTAGACATAACATAAACAGATTAATAAGGCATAAATGACTTTTTTGGGTTAAAGGAAAATTTAAATATCAAATCTTTTTAATTTTTGTGAAATTAAACGTTAGGATTAATGACTAATGGTAACATTCACTTTTTTCCTTTTTGTGAAAATCATATAATTTTATAAAATAAAAAATTTAAATATTTTATTTATGAAATCATCTTAATTTAATATGTATAACACTGAACAGCCTTTTTATATAATTTTATTTTTTATTTGAAAAAGGAAGATTTATTTATTTATTGATATTAAAAGATCATGCATAATTTATTGAGTCAAATATTTCAATGTCTTGCTTATTTTGCCTTGAATTAAAAGCAAAACTCATTTCCTATAACTTTAAAAATAAGTTTGATGTGTAACAAAAAAAAAGTTTGATGTGATCAAATATGTTATTTACAAATCTTATCCATTTTTTTTTTAAATTTTTGTGTCGGTCTTTCCGATGTCTATATATTGAAAATAGTAGCTAATAATTAAGTTTAAGAAACATAATAGCAATGAATAAAAAAAGGAGAGGAAGCTTAAATGTAAAATTGCTAATGTTGCTATCATATTCAATCACTTTCAATTACTGTAGGAACTAACCATAACTATAAAATTGGCAGAAATCGTTGATCTTTTTGGTATTACGATGGTTCAACAAAACGTAAAAGACAAAGGGAGTAGAATCGTGTGTGGTTCAACAAAAGAAAATAAAATTAATATTTCTTTTAGCCTAAACGGATGTCTTCATACTAAGATCAATGGGCTTTTTGGATGGTGATCCAATTAATACATTAAAAATGTTTCCCCTATACGAGTTTCTATGCACGTTGAAATAATTTATTTGTACCTCCAATTAATAATATTTTAATCGAATAATTAAGCAAATTTAATATATTAACTTTCATTCTCCTATTAAATATATAAAAAAACACAAACTTATTTTGACCCTCAAAACATTTAGACAAAAAATAAAATAAAAGAAAATTCCAACTAGTTTTAATTGAAGTCAATGGAAACAAGTTAACAAACCAATTGAAGCACTTTATTTAAGAGTCCAAACTCCAAAGTTGTCCTCACATTACCGAAGAACGTAGCTTTTGCATTTTTGTTCTCAACGATGAGAGATCATTACATTAAGAAATCTTCTTTCTCCTTGCTCTATGCTTTGCTCATTAGTAGCCTTCTTCTTCTTTCCACAGCTCCTTCTGCAGCTGTAGCCGGCGGTCACCGGAAAGAGCAGGAGAGAGACAGGATTATCAAGCTACCGGGGCAGCCACCTAAGGTCAACTTTTCTCAGTACTCTGGCTACATTACCGTTGATCCAAAGGCGGGCCGAGCCCTGTTTTATTGGCTGATCCAAGTCCCTACCAAGAGTCATCCTGCATCAAAGCCATTGGTTTTGTGGCTCAATGGTGGGCCAGGCTGTTCATCTGTGGCTTATGGGGCCTCCGAGGAAGTGGGTCCCTTTCGGGTACGATCAGATGGCAAAACTCTTCGTCTGAATCCGTACGCTTGGAATCAAGGTAAAGTATATGTGAACAAGGTGATTCTAGTCATTCTTTTTGAGTAAGATATGATTTATATGTTCCGTCAACTTTTGTTTTGTAGAGGCGAATTTGCTATTCCTTGATTCGCCGGCCGGCGTTGGATTTTCTTACTCAAATACTTCGTCCGATATATACACTGTTGGTGACAAGAGGACAGGTATATATAATATATGTACAGTATATACTTAAATTAATGCATGCAGTAGACTGAGTCATGCAAAAACACAAAATTGTCACGAATTAGTTAGCCAACCCTAACTAATTCCATAATTGGACATGCAAATGCAGCTGAAGATGCTTACACGTTTCTGATCAAATGGCTAGAGAGGTTCCATAATTACAAGCACAGGCCTTTCTACATAGCCGGAGAAAGCTACGCAGGTAATTAATTCTTTAATTTCATCACCATTAATTAATTTGGATTAATATTAATCTGGTAAATTTCTTTTTCGAAAAACAGTTTTGGCTTACTTTTTGATCATCTCAATTTTCAGGTCACTACATTCCTGAGTTATCTCAACTTATTGTCTGCCGCAACAAAGGAGTCAAGAATCCCATCCTTAACTTCAAAGGTTTTTTGGTTAGTCAAAACCCTACAAACATCAAATGTTTAATTAATTGATTTCTTTTTATTGCCAACAATCTCTTAATTCAATAATTAAAATTTTTTCACAAATTGCAAGATTTGAATTTGAACTCAAAAAGTCTCGACATTTACTTTCAATTATAAATAAAAGAGTTTTCTTTTACTATCAAGCAATGAGTTTAATGTAAACGTATTGATTACAAGTTTTTAATTATTTTTTCTCTGTTTGTACTGACTTTTCTTATATATAATTTAATTATGGATTTGTGACAGTTGGGAAATCCTCTCTTGGATGATTATTACGACTATAAGGGGACACATGAGTATTGGTGGAACCATGGTTTGATATCTGATTCTTCATACAGTGAGCTAAAAAAGTCATGCTCAAATAATACATTCTTATTCCCAAAAGGAGAATGTAACAATGCTATAAATCAAGCTTTGGAGGAATTTGGAGACATCAATCCTTACAACATCTACAGCCCTCCTTGCAATGGAATTGCCACTCTTAAGCATAATTTACGTCAATTGCCATTGGTAAGCTCTTCTCTGTTATATTCTCGGTTTCATCTTTCAATTTTTTTAATAATTTTAAAAACATTAATTTTCTTGTCCATTAATATATGTCCATGTGAATTTCACATGGATCATGTATCATTTCTCATTTATTGAAACGTATTTTTTTATAAATCAGTAATCCAAGGAACATGACAGAGAAAAGTTGCCTTAGTCGATGATATATAGATGTATTTTTTACTTAAAAATTTTTATTCAATCAATCACTTACTCCTTAGTAATTTAAAAAGAAAATTAATTTGATCTTTTTTAAAGAATTGGATTTGAATTCTATTTCTTTCAAATAAAAAGAAAATTTTGGGTTTGAATTTTTAGCTTTCTAAATGAAGAAAAAAATTCAGGTTAGAAATTAAGAGGTCTTTAATTATTTTACGTAAGATAAGAAGTAAACTGATGAATAGAATCCATACTTCACAAAAGTCAGCTTCGGGGTTTTTCCATAGGGCTATCACATTCACATGTGGGTTGAATATTGTTTTTAAAAGCTTTTTTTTTTTCGATTAGATTCAAAGAAACTAAAGTGTTTTTGCTGAGTTTCATATGGTTTTGAATTAAAATATAAAACGTGCAGTTCTAGCTAAACGGCTAAACCTTTTCATTTCAAGTTTCAACCCTTTTCTGATTGTCATTTTTACACGCTTCATTGCTTTAGAGGTTTGAGACTATATTTATTGATTATGATAGAACATGAGAAGATATGGAATTTGGACCAATATAAAAATCATCTCTCTTATATAAAAGATTAGAATTTGATTATTCTTTGAAATAAATTGAATTTGGAAGAGTTAAAAAAAGGACAAATTAATTAATATGGGAATTCAATCTTTATTAAAACATTTATTAGGGTCATAATATAGCTCAATTTTGATTGTAATTGTTTTATTTTAGTTTTCATCGATGATTAAATTAAATAATTTTGACATACACTAAAAACAATAAAATATTATTTCGAAGCAACTGTAGATATTAAAATTCTAATAAAAAACCAACATTGAATTTTTTTTGAGAGAGAGGCAAAAGAAATATTGAAATTTGGTTTCAGCTGGAGTATTTGACAATTGAGCCATTAAAAAGAGAGAGAATATTTATCAAACTTGAATGATTAAAATTTCTCACGAAATTTGAATGCAAGATTGGCTAAGATTTGCAATATGCAACCCAATCCCAAACAAACATAGACATATTCAGTAACTTGTTTTCTTCAAGCAACTCATATATGAATGTTTTCTTTAATCAGCCATGGAGATACAGAGGAAATGATGAATGTGTAGTAATGTACACGAAAAGATACATGAATAATCGGAGGGTGCAGAAGGCTCTTCACGCAAATGTTACCCACCTGCGTTACCCTTGGGCTACTTGCAGGTTTGATCCACAAATTCGTATTGTCAATTTCTACTCTCAAATGAAAACCCAGTTTCATTAAATTATGTATCATCTGAAAATTTTTTCAAAAGGCTAAGCTGGGTTTTTCTTTGGCATATCTTTGCAGTTCTACTATTAGGAGAAATTGGACTGATTCTCCAAAATCCATGCTTCCTATCATCAAAGAACTTATTGCAGCTGGCATTAGAATCTGGATATTCAGGTACAATCCAGTATTTGATCTAATGATAAATGCACATAACTCTTTTATTTCTGAAAAAAAAAAAATCCATTTTTCGTCTTTAAAATTGTAAACTGAATTAGTCTGAAGGCTGGAAGCTTATTACAGTATTTTTTTTCAAACAGTGGAGACACCGATGCTGTTTTGCCTCTGACTGCAACCCGATATTCCATTAAAGCACTTAAGCTCCAAACCAACGTCAGCTGGTATGCATGGCTTGATGATAATGCAGAGGTATTTAATTAATAACCCAGTTTCCCTTGAAATTAAAGGAATAAATTGCTGAGATATATCATTATTAACTTTTAACAATTTTTCCAATTGAAATGGATTTTTTTGGGTGAAATATCATATCATTCAGGTTGGTGGGTGGACAGAAATATACAATGGTTTAACCTATGTGACAGTGAGGGCTGCAGGGCATGAAGTTCCTTTGACACAGCCTCAACGTGCCTTGGTTTTGTTTAGGTATTTCTTGATGAACCTGCCCCTACCGGCATCGCTTTCCGATTAGGATTTGGGGTTAAATTTGTTGTCATGAACCAGTTGATTATCAGAAATAGTTATATAGAGCCAATATCAACAGAAAATTACAGTCAAAAAGAGAGAGAGAAAAAGAGTTCTATCCAGGTTTCATTACATTAGTGATTTATTGAAGTATTACATTTTGTAATATTTACTTATCAATTTGTTTTGTTATATAGTGATTAATTAAATAAAGTTAAATTATTTAAAAAAAAAGTTAATTAGATGTATTTATGCTCCTTGTAAGTAATAAATTTCTTTATTGTTTTAATTAGTTCAAATTTGAAGCTTACTTTTATACATTCCTTATTATTATTTATGTATATTTTCCATTTATATATTTATCGATAGCAATTCCATTAAAATTGGTCTATGGAAGAAAATTATTTTGCACGTAACGATGGAATTTTTAAATTTCACAAATAAAATTAAAAGATTATCATATATATTATTAAAATATAATTAAAAATTTAATAAATTTTTATAATAATTAAATGGACATTCAAAAAACTTCTGTTTTGTTTTTGCAGTTTGGAAACTTCATTTTGAATGTATAGAATAATAATCTGTTTAATTTTCCCATCCTAATGCACTATTGACGTTGAAAGCAACGAGAAAAGAAAAAGGAAAGAATCATTTTCAGTGATTGAAAATTGTGAACTATTTTTCTACCATTCATTGTGGTCAATAAGTAGCAACGAATATGGAATGATAGGAAATTTAAAATTTGGTGGAATCTTTCTCTATTCAAGAAAGAGAGCTTCTAAACACATCCTATTTTTTCTTCTCACACCCATTTTTCTCTCTTAAATGAACAGTAATATGTAGTGTAAAATAGGGTGTGAGAAGAAAAAACATGGGTGTGTTTAGAGGCTCTCTTCAAGAAATTCATTGAACTAGTGTCGATTTCTAGTGGAGCCGTAAAGAGAATCAAAACTAAAAGAACATTGGGAGAAGATAAAGGAGGAGGAGAGGCATCCATTTTATATATATTCTATCTCCACCTAAAGATTAAACACAATTCTGGGTTTCAAGAATCATGCTTTTAATCGAAGAAAAAATGGGGTCCATCACTAAAATTTAAAATGCAACTTCTAATTCAAAGCATAATATACAATTCCGGTTGATTTACCAAAACGGCTTTAGGCTGATGCTTCTTGTTTAAAGCATCATTTTCAATTCCAATTGATAGTATTCCTTGCTTCCCATAGCATTGCATTGTGAATTTGATGCTTCTGGCGAAACCAGCTGTTTTTTCTCTATTGGATTTCGGTGATGCCTTTGGCATCTCATACTGAACTCCTCTAGTGCTCCGTGCCGAAGAGGATTTTCACAATCAACTTTTCAATATGCTTTCTGGAGATAAACCAATATCTGATCGAATCTTGATGAGTTTCAAGGGACAATGATATTTAGCCCATTTTTTTTTGAGACCATTTCTTTTATTGCATGACATTATTAAAATCGTAATTCTTTGTGATGAATAAGTAAAATGATTTGTGTTAAGCGAGATTATTAAAAATAAATCTCATGTCGATTAAGTATTAAATGCGAAACAAATATCACAAGCTCTTAAGTATAAAAATGCTTCTATAACTATTGTGTTAATTAATTTAAATTGAGGATTGATTTGGATAGATGATGAAGTTGATTTTGTTGAAATTGAAAACGATAAAATAATGAGTGTGTAAGGATTAAAATAATATAAAATATTAAAAGGGGACATTTTGGTAATTTTATTTCAAAAATTTTTGTCCTCTAGTCAAAAGATTCTACCGCACCTCACCCAAACTTAGCTTTAATGTCTTGTAACAAACATTTTACATAATTGTCGATTACACTTTATCATTGTTTCAAATTAGCTTGTTATTTGTAGGCCAAACTATATATGCATGAGATAGTGGGAAATTATATTAGCTTAATTTAGCTTAATTATTGTTTTGGGCTCCTTTATTCCCATATATACTCCCTTTTCAGTGTGGTGAGGGGCATTCTCTAGACAGTGCTAAAGTTCCTTGATCACTAAGAAGCATGGATTAGTCCTTTCAGCAGACATCAAATAAATAAAGCTTATGATATAGAATCGGCAAAGGGGGTTAACATTTTGAATTCTTGAAAGCTTTATGGGAACCTAAAAAAGGAAAAGCAAAGCAGTGCATTTTACTAATTAAATAAAAGAGAAAAAAGAGAGAAAAGTAGAAGAAGACTGCATATAACAAGAAAAGAAGCAAACCAAAAGAAAGATAAAGAAGAAGAGAGCATTCTCAAGGGTGCAAAAAGAAAAAATCAGTGAAAAACAAGGAAGATGTATAGGTTTAGCAACACTGTGATAGGTTTCTTGAACCTTTTCACGCTGTTAGCATCGATACCGATCATCGGAGCAGGTTTATGGATGGCAAAGAGTGACACAACCTGTGAAAGTTTCCTTCAAACCCCACTGCTTGTACTAGGTTTTGTTATACTGATAATTTCTTTGGCAGGTTTCATTGGTGCTTGCTTCAATGTGGTTTGGGCACTGTGGGTGTATTTGCTTGTCATGTTGTTTATTATCGCAGCTTTGATGGGATTGGCCATATTCGGGTTTGTAGTTACTAGCCAAGGTGGTGGGGAGGAAGTTCCTAGTAGGGTTTATAAGGAGTATAGGTTGGAAGATTATTCACCATGGTTGAGAAACAGGATTAAGGATCCTCAGTATTGGAATACTATTAGGAGTTGCTTGTTGAATTCCAGAACTTGCGCCAAGGTTGCCTTTTGGACTACTCTGGATTATCTTAACAAGGACATGACCCCAGTTCAGGTAAGATTTTGATTGTTTTTCAAATTTTGATTCTTAAAGAAAAGATTTTTTCTTCTATAATTTAGGGTAGCATAGTCTTCTGTTTTCAGCTTTTAGTTTTTTCTTTTAAAAAATTTATTTCTTATAAAATTAGTTTTATATATTGATATGAATGAATATGCAGTCTGGCTGCTGTAAGCCGCCAACTTCATGCAATTACAACATGGTGACCATGGAAGCGCAAATCCCAGATTGCTACAGATGGAACAGTGCTCCAACAATGCTTTGCTATGAGTGTGATTCATGCAAAGCTGGGGTGCTTGAATCTGTCAGAAGGGATTGGCACAAACTCTCAGTTCTGAATGTTGTCATGCTTCTGCTGTTGATTGGGATTTATTCAATCGGTTGCTGTGCTTTCCAAAACACTAGAAGGGCTGAAACTGATTACCCTTATGGCCAAAACAGGATGTCCAAAGTTAGACCAAGATGGGACTACCATTGGTAAGTCAATCATCAAATAAATACCTAATTTTAACTATTCCTTTTTTTATACTTCATTTATTTATTTTTGAAGCAAATTTAAAAAAAGGTCTATTAGTCAGTAACTGTGGAATTGATGGTTTGGGTATTTTGAATTGAATCATTTAAATTGTTTTAAGTGTGGATCATTTTCAAATTCAAATTATTTTGAATTTGATATTCAAATTATTTGAATTCGAGTCAATCAAGTTAGATCATTTGGAATTTAATTTATTTTAAATTTTAGTTAATTTGAATTTAGATTGAATAAATTCGAATTGTTAATTTTTTTAATCAAATTGAATTGAATTTTTTGACAGCAAAGCAATATTGTTGTGTTTAGTCATGAATCAATTAAATTAAAAAAATATAGACACATTTTTCTTCGTAAATATAAATTCATGACATGTAAGAAATTTGTCTAAAGGGTTCCCATGATTATTTAAAAGAACTAGGAGGGTTAGGGTTTAAGAAGATTAAAATATCTTGTGAAAAAATTGTACAAAGGCAGCTTCTAGACTAGATAGAAAATTTTGTGTAGATGGTATATAATTTTTTAAAAAATTTTTTGTCCCCACCGTATAATTTTATTTTATGCATGAAATGGGAATGGATTAATTTTCTGAATTTAATCTTACCATATTTTTCTTTTCTTATAACTATATTTTTTGGGAGTCACCATTCATTTGACAAGTAGAAATCACAAAGATTTAATAACAACAAAGAAAGGTTGGGCCTGTTTGAACTTAACCTAAACATAGGTCCATTTCATTCCAAAGAAAGAACTGACCCAACTAAAAGAAGGCCCCTTATAGATCTTCAATTAATCCTTTGTACTTTTATTTTTGGCAGGTGGAGATGGTTGCATTACAAAAGAGAGCAGCTTTATTAGCATAATTTCATTTTTTCTTATTTTCCCAAAAACTTTCTTGGGTCAATTTTCTAAACTTCTTATGGTTCCGTAAGGATGGGACAAAGAGTTGTTTCTCTGTATGGTCTTGCAACTTTTTTTTTTAATTTTTAGAGAGTTTCTATGGTTTTTTCTTTTTCTAAAATGTAAATACAAATAGTAGGTTTCATTTACTTTCTTTAGGAAGAGTTGAATTTAACTTTATTTTCAAAAATCATGTAAATATCTTTCTTTCTTTCATGTACACTCCTTTTTGACGTTACTGCAAGTCTGCAACTTATAATGCATAAAGTAGGCTCAAGTACTTGTACCTTATTACCTAGTGGGTGCATGCTTAGTTGTAATTTCAACCTTTAAATCTTTTTGGAATTTTCTCTTTATAAAAGAATAATTTTTAATTTATGTTTGCTTTACCTTGGCATTATGATAATATATACATTTGATTATGCATGGTTTATTTATTTTATTGAGCTAATTATTAAAGTAACAATCTAGGAATTTCAATTAGCTCAAGTTTACACTATCCATTTATTTATTAATCTATTACTTTTTTTGATAGGATTGATACGACAATTAATCTCACCTTCTGTTTCTCATAAAAAAAATATGATACATGACATATTGTTTTTCGATTAAACAAGAAGTATATAAATATTGGATTAAGCAGAAATTAATTTTAAATTGAAAAAAGTATTCATTGTTTATTATGGTAATGGTACCTAGGTGCCCTTACATATATAGAAAAGACAGCCTGCAGATCATTGATAAGCTTTGTATTCATTGCATGGTTATGGAACTAAAAAGACACCACCTTTCACTTTATAATCTAAAATTATATGTTACAGTAAAAAAAAAAAACGTATATTTGTTCATTGATCAAATGGGTATAAACAGAGTTTTAATAGATTTCGAGCGGGCTCGGACTTGGTTTATTGATCTGATTTTTGAAATTATATTTTGTTTAAGTTTGCTTTTACATTTAAAGAGAGCATAGCTTTTCCAGGCACCACTAATTTTTTTTTTCAAACAAAAAATTGAGAATATTGGATTGAAAAAAATTATATCCTACTAGGCTACTACATATGTTTAGTTTTCATAATTTAAAATTTACAACCTTTACATATATGTTTATATTTAAATTAATTATATATATTTATTTATTCTATATTTAACAGTCGAGTTGAATTGCACCGTGTTTGAGCTTAGATGGTGAAATCAAAATCCCACCCAATTTTTGGTTGATCCTCATTTGCTTGATTAGACCTATCTAATGAATTTAAAATTTCTGTTCATATCCTCTAAAAAAATCAAACGCATTTTCGACCTTAAATAAATAATTCAATCTTTAAACAAGTCTATTTACAATTTAACATATAAATAAATTAAGCTTAATTTTTGAAAAACAACGACATTATATTAATATATATATTTAAAGTTAATAATATTATTGTAATTTTTATTTATATATGTATATATAAAACTTCATGACATAAACTATTGTCAATTTGAATAATCTTATTAGACACATTTTTCCATCCAAATGTTTCTTAACATTCTTAATATTTTGATTGATATGCAATAAAATGAAACAAAGACAACAACAAAATTCAACCAAAACATTCCCATTTAAAAGAAAAGTAAGAAAAATAGAAAATGGGGAAGTCAGCACGTGTTAAACGACCGGATCAAGATTTGGAGTCTTCTCTAAATTTGGTCTTGTTTTGCTGCTTGCGACCGTTTGGCAGACGGGCGCGGCAAAGGAGGCAGGGGAACAATAAAAGTAAAAAAATAGTAATTAATAATATTATGTTATTTGTTTGGCTGGGCAGAAAAAGGAAGGAAAATGAAAATGAAAAAACGAAAACTGTTATTTAAAAATTAAAATTGTTCACCTTTTTGTCAAGGCACTGAGTGGTCGTTCTAACCACTACTGGGTTTCATGTTAACGGTAAACCAACCGTAGTTTGAAAACTTGGTGGAGCCTAGAAAATTAGACAAAGTTGTTAGAAATTAATTGGGGATATGACACTAAAAGAAAAGAAATTGTATTAATATTTCTGCGGTTGGCAGAAGGAGTTCTAGATTTTGATTAATAGGTCAATTTGATGGTCTAAATTTGGTACATGTCTCTTATCATCTCCCTTAGATTTAATGCTAAAACCCACTTGCAAGAAAGGCTTCCACACTAGTAATTGTGATCTCAAAATTTTGCTTTCATTTTGTAAATAATTAGATGGACCATAGTATGAAGGATCATCTTCGAGATCAATATGCAGCTTGGTCAAGTATATGGGGAAGCTTTGTTTAAAGATTCAATTGCTAGATATGTAATATATATGCTATTTTATAAATTAATTTCCTTTAACGGTTTAATGCAAAATTGTGATGAAAACAGTAAACCTTGGCTCAATTAATTGATTATGCTTTCACCTTTACATTGCGTTTTGATAAGAAGGAAAGAGATGAGTTTTTGGTTCAATTTTTCTCTTTTCCATTGATTTCAATTTGTAGGAGAAAAATAAAGTGGAGATATTGTTTAGATTTGCACATTTCGTTTTTCATCCAAATTTAATTCTTAAAAAAATGAGAGAAAAATACTCATTCTGCTAGCTTTAATAAATTTAATTCAACCCCAATTTGCAAAAACTTAGGGTTTATAAGTTATATCCTATATAAAAAAACAAATAATTAGTGACAAAATATAAACTAATCAATCCATTCGAATTCAATCTTATCCAACTCAGATTTTTGTCTTTGTAACTAAATAAAATAGTTTTCGACCTGTGCAATATACAAGAATACATTAATCATAATAAAGTCATTAATAATATGTATTTTTTGGAAACTTCATAATAAAAATTATTATGTTTATGAAAAAACAACATATGTAAATTTAATATTTTTTAATTGAAATTTGTATATTACAATACAGTAATATAAAAACAATCATATATAGGATATAGTTATGTAAATTTTATAAAAGTTAAATCAAACTCATATTGTAATCTATTGAATGAAAATAATATATAAAAAAAATTTAAAATGTTTTTTATTCAAAGAAATTGAAAATTTCTTAGTCTTAAAATCAATCTTGTGTACAAATATTTTTAAATAGAGATTTTTTAATGAAATTTTGTTGAGCTGAAGTGGTAGTAAATGATTCTTGAGTATTCATTGTTATCTTTGAATAATGTGTCACTTTACTTGATGATTTAATATATTTTACAGACGAAATAAAAGACATGAATAAAATCCTAATATGCAATTTAATATTCAATTATAACGTATGTTATATGAAAATATGACAAAGATCGTTATATTACATAAGTGTATACATACTTGTTCCAATAATTTGGGGATATGATATTAAAAGAAAAAAATTTGTATTAATATTTCTGCAGTTGGTAGAAGGAGTTATAGATTTTGATGAATAGGTCAATTTGATGGTCTAATGTTGGTGCATGTCTCTTATCATCTCCCTTAGATTTAATACTAAAACCCACTTGCAAGAAAGGCTTCCACACTAGTAATTGTGATCTCAAAATTTTGCTTTCATTTTCCAATTAATTAGATGGACCATAGTATGAAGGATCATCTTCGAGATCAATATGCAGCTTGGTCAAGTATATGGGGAAGCTTTGTTTAAAGATTCAATTGCTAGATGTATAATATGTATATGCTATTTTATAAATTAATTTCCTTCAACGGCTTAATGCAAAATTAGTGATGAAAACAGTAAACTTTGGCTCAATTAATTGATTATGCTTTCACCTTTACATTGCGTTTTGATAAGAAGGAAAGAGATGAATTTTTGGTTCAATATTTTCTCTTTTCCATTGATTTCAATTTGTAGGAGAAAAATAAAGTGGAGATATTGTTTAGATTTGCACATTTCGTTTTTCTTCCAAATTTAATTCTTAAAAAAATGAGAGAAAAATACTCATTCAGCTAGCTTTAATAAATTTAATTCAACCCCAATTTGCAAAAACTTAGGGTTTATAAGTTATATCCTATATAAAAAAACAAATAATTAGTGACAAAATATAAACTAATCAATCCATTCGAATTCAATCTTATCCAACTCAGATTTTTGTCTGAATAAAATAGTTTTCGACCTGTGAAATGTACAAAAATACATTAATCATAAGAAAGTCATTAATAATATGTATTTTTTGGAAACTTCATAATAAAAATTATTATGTTTATGAAAAAACAACATATGTAAATTTAATATTTTTAATTGAAATTTGTATATTATAATACAGTAATATAAAAAAATCATATATAAGATATAGTTATGTAAATTTTATAAAACTTAAATTAAACTCATATTGTAATTTATTAAATGAAAATAATATATATAAAAAATTTAACTTGTTTTTTATTCGAAGAAATTGAAATTTTCTTATTCTTAAAATTAATCTTATGTACAACTTTTTTAAATAGAGATTCTTCAATGAAATTTTGTTGAGCTGAAGTGGTAGTAAATGATTCTTCGGTATTCATTTCTATCTTTGAATGATGTATCACTTTACTTGATGATCTACTAGATTTCACAGATGAAATAAAGATATTAATAAAATACTAATATGCAATTTAATATTCAGTTATAACGTATGTTATATGAAAATATGACAAAAATTGTCATATTATATAAATGTATATGTTGACACCTAATTTTGTCCCTTTTTTGTTATTATTATTATTATATATTCTATTTATTATTATCTTTTTTATTATCATTTTTATTTTATTTTGTTATTATTATTATTATTATTACTACTACTACTACTGCTTCTCTATATATATTTTTATTTTATTTGTTATTATTATTATTATTATTATTATTTGTTTTGTGGTCTATCAGCTACTGCCAGCTACTCTGCCACCCATCCATCAACCAGCCTCCTACTCCTGCCAGCCATCCCATCTCCACCAGCCCGACGCTAAACCCAAGCCTTTTACAATCCCCCCATCTTCGGCTCACCATCAACACGGCATCATCCTTACTACCCGAAACCCCCATTCGACCACCACCATTTCTCTCGGGACCAGACGACCCAAAAGAACCCGAGACCCATTACCAACCCCCCCTTTTACCGAACCACCATCACAGCCATATTCACTACCCTCACCCGAACCCCCAACAACACCACCACCATCACCGAAAAACCAACGCACAATCCCAACAGCCACCTGAAACCCCAATTTGAGACCCCAAAACCTAGATCTGAAACCCCCACCTGCAAAAACACAAAGCAAAAAAAACAACAAAATATCCAGAGGCAACAACACAGCCACAATCAAAATCAACAGTAGCAAAAATCCAAAAAAAAAAACAAAAAGAAGAGAAATTTGAGAATAAAAAAAAGGAGAGTCGATTCAAGGGCTTTTCAAGGGGTTTGGGTCTCGAGATTTAGTGAGAAGAAGGCCCGGTGAAGAGTTGGGTGCTCATCGGATGGCGGGAACACGACAAATCTAGGTTGAAGGCTGCGGCTTTAGGCTCAAATCTACGTGGTTAGAGGATTTTTTAGGGGAAACGGAGCTCGGAATTGAAGAGAGGAGGCGGAGAAGCTTCGGAAAGTTGAAGGCCTTTGGATTTTCGGCCACCGGCAGCGATGGCCGGAGGTGGCGCACGACGATCTGCTGCGGTCGAAAAATTCTTGGACGGAGAGCTTCAAAGCTCTGAATTTTTTTTGTGGAAAAAGTAGAAAAAATGAATTAGAAAAAAAGGGGACCTATTTATAGTTCAAAAAAAAACTACAGGATTCGCTCGTGGACCCGGATCTGACCCGTGTTCACGCGTTCGACCCACCAGCGGAGCAGAATTCGCGTGTCACCTACCCGACCGGACCCGCGTGCCAACTGCCTGACCTGAACTGCGCGCCCGACCCGTTTTAGAGGAGAAGGATTCGCTCATGGAGCCGACCCGACCCGATCTGCGACCCGCCTCTGGCCCAGCAGCTTCAGCCCGTCCCAAGTGCCTTTTGGGCCTGATTTTTGGGCTCCCTTTGGAAGTTTCTTTTTGGACCTAAGCCCAAATTTGTTTGGTATTCTTTTTTTCTCTCTTTTATTTTTTTTATTTATTTAGTATTTATTTATTTATTTTGTTAGATAATTTATTTTGTGTTTTAATATACTCTCATAATAAAAATAAATATTTATATATATATGAATAAATAAATAAAACTCATAAATAAATATAGGAAATACATATATATATAGTTTTAAGATATATAAAATATATAAATAACTATATAAAATATATATAACCATATAGTTTTTAAAATAGAATAAAATTCTTGTTAGACAATTTGTTAAAAATGTATTTTAAAAAAAAATTAATAAAACAATCTTCCGATGATGGGATGTTACGAAGTCACAAGTAGTGATTCCTAACTGATCCCTAGGTGAGAAGAGTTATACTAAATGTTGCCAAAAGTATTGGAATATTTATTATGATTCTTCAATAATTTAATTTTTTGTTAAACATAAAAATAAATACATTTTTTAAAAGAAAATAGAAAAAGGAAAATAATAATAAAATTTAAATTCAATTAAATGAATGTCCGATGACGGGATGTTACGGAAGTCACAAGTAGTGATTCCTAACTGATCCCTAGGTGAGAAGAGTTATACTAAATGTTGCCAAAAGTATTGAAATATTTAGTATGATTCTTCAATAATTTAATTTTTTGTTAAACATAAAAATAAATACGTTTTTTAAAAGAAAATAGAAAAAGGAAAATAATAATAAAATTTAAATTCAATTAAATGAATGTCCGATGATGAGATATTACGGAAGTCACAAGTAGTGATTCCTAACTGATCCCTAGGTAAGAAGAGTTATATTAAATGTTGCCAAAAGTATTGGAATATTTAGTATGATTCTTCAATAATTTAATTTTTTGTTAAACATAAAAGTAAATAATTTTTTAAAAGAAAATAGAAAAAGGAAATAAATAATAAAATTTAAATTCAATTAAATGAATGTCCGATGATGGGATGTTACAGAAGTCACAAGTAGTGATTTCTAATTGATCCCTAAGTGAGAAGAGTCGTACTAAATGTTGCCAAAAGTATTGGAATATTTAGTATGATTTTTCAATAATTTAAATTTTTAATAAAAATGAAAATGAATAAGTTATTTTTAAAACAAAGAAATATAAATAAACCAACAAATAAATAATGAAATTAAAAACTCATTTGCATCATACATTATTTGTTTGCATCATATGCATTCACTTAATTTCTAAATAAACGTGAATCTACCGAGGATGAGATTCTATAGAAGTCACAAGCAGTGATTCTTTAGAAATCTCTAGGTGAGGAGAATTATTTCAAATGTTGCCAAAATTATTGGAATATTTGATTTAATTTTTCAATAAAAGGGATTCATATTTATTTTCAAAGTAAAACTTATTTTAATATATGATAATTTTCGAAATAGGTGTGAGCCCTTCCGAGGATGAGATTCTGTTGAAGTCACAAGTAGTGATTCTTAAGAAATCTCTAGGTAAGGAAAATTATTTCAAATGCTACCAAAAGTATTGGAGTATTCGATTTAATTATTCAATACAAAAGGATTCACATTCAATTTCAAAAAAAATAAAATTTAGTTTTTTTTTCTAAAAATGAAGGAAATGATTTTTGACAAATAATAAGAAAATATTTTTGAAAAAAAAAGTGCAATAAGATAAGAATTATTTTTAAATATTAATTCAAGACCATTTTATTAAAATTAAAGGATAACACATGATTACAATGGTACCGTTTTTTAACGGGCGTTGTGAGGGTGCTAATCCTTCCCCACGCGTAACTGTACTCCCGGATCCAACTTTGTTTTCGCAGACCCAAATTGTCTTTTTAATAAAACTTAATTAAGTTTGAGATTTTGTTAAAAAGATAAATATTTTTAGGTGGCCAATCACACCTAGTAAAAAAAAATTGGTAACGACTCCTTTTGTTTTTAAACGTTTTTCAAAATCGTCGAGCACGAAGTCGTTACGACAGTATACATAGTTGTTCTAATAATTTTCGACATTCACGTTTATAATCAAAATGACATACTTTAGACACGGTAAGCTTAGTATCTCATGTCTAATTATTATAGTTTGTTGCACTTCTTTTCAACCCAAAAAATTCACCTTTGAGATCTTCAAATATTTCACGAATTTTATAATCATTATTTTCTTAAATCATGGTCATAAACATAAATTGAATATTGGGCTATACTAAAAAAATTGCTAACTAATGAATACTTTAATGAAAATTTCATAAATATTGTCAACATTTTTATTAATTAAATTTTTAGCTTTTTGAAAAGTACAAACATTGCTTTTCTAGAACCATTAAATATCTCAACATTCAACTTGTACTATAAGATATACAAAATGCTATAATTAAGTTATTTATATATATATTAAAATTATAAAATGTTTTTATTATTATCATGGAATAATTTATGTTTAATGATTTAAATATAGTAAATAAAATTATTATTTACCTTAGAGTTGGATTAGGGACATCAACATTACATGAGGAACAATGAATTTTTTCATTAATTTCAAACAGTTTTTGTTGCAATCACAAGATATATAATACCAAATAAAAGTTGTATCAACTTAATTTTATGATAGTTATTCCACTGATGAAAGATTTTCCCTATATATATAACACAAATAAAAAAATAATTAATAACAATATACATGTTAGATCAGTTATTTTTTAAAATTATGCTGTTATATATTTTATCATTGAAAAAAATGTTAACCTGGCAATATTTCCTAGAGTCTCCATTGTTGGGAATGCTTTATCATTTACCACTTTCGGCCCGAATAAGATTAATCTCAGACAATAAAACAAATAAGGATAGCTATGATTACAAAAAAAAGGGAAAATCTCATTCGACACTAATCTTTTATGTAGTGTGTGATGAAATTCAATGCCTGAATCTCGTTTACATAATCTAAATAAAAAAAGAAGAAATTTCAATTTTTGACTCTTAAGATCCATAAGTACTAAGTATTGATAAAAAAATGAATGCTTACATGCAATTTATATAATAAAAAAGGAGAAAATTAAAAATTTTAATATAGATAGATATAGAAGTTATATTTTAGACAATTAATAAGATTTAATGGATAAACTTTGTAGATATATACTTTATATTTTTAATATTAATGTGAAAAAAGGAATGATTACATATTCCTATTAATTAAAAATATTTAAAAAATAAAAAAATAATGTTATCATTTAGAAACTTATAAAAAACTAATGGTATTGCATGTCATATATTACGTTATCTATACTGATTTTAATATATACATGTTATCTTTTAGAAAATAAAAAAAATTAATTGATAAAAAAATATAGATATAGAGATAGTTATTTTATTTTGTAATCTTAATGTATGGAGAGATAAATGATATTTAATTTTAATCTATATATAGATATAAATGTTTATTATTTAAACATTGAAATAGATAATTAATTTAAAAAATAATTGATTTATTTTGTACTTTTAATATATATATATGTATATATATATAGAGAGAGAGAGAGAGAGAGAGAGAGAGAGAGAGAGAGAGAGAGATTTTTATCCCTTTGCAATTTTAAAAAGATAATTATTATCTTAGTAAAATAAATGTCGCATGTCAAACCTATGACAATCCACATAGGAGTTTTACTTTTATTCAATTACTTTGGCTTATATATATATATATATATATATATATATATATATAAGATGATAGAATTTAACTGATCCAGATATAGTCAGTTTTTACTCAACTTGATTCAAATTAAATTGATTAAAAAAATTAACAATCTAAAATATTCAAAATAACGGGTATTTTATAGTATTTCAATTTTTATTGCAAAGCTTGATTGTTGGTTTGAGAATATAACCATTAATTCGTGTAAGTGAGAATGCCTTTGTCTAGGCCGTCGGTTGGCATCCCCTTGGCCCTCTGGCCCCAAATTTACCTTGACTCAATCGTATTGTCTACTCTGGGATGAATCCACTGGGCTACTGCCTCTCACGGTTTTGTCGGAGTGTGCCATTTTTTCCACAACCCCAATTCACGTTTGGAGCGACTCGAACCCTTGAATTCCTTAAGTGTCAAGTCACTCATAACCAATTGTCCTAAACACTTGAGGAAGTCAAGTGTTTGAGTCACACCATATGTGAATTGGAGCTGTGGCCTTTCGAGGTGCACTCTAACAAAATCATGAGGGGTGGTGGCCTAGTGGGTGCACCCCAGAGCGGACAATACGGTTGAGTCAAGGTAAAACTGGGGTCGGAGGGCCAAGAGGAGGCCAGCTGATGGCCTACTGAAATGGACTGGGCCTTGACAATAAAACGCATGTATTATTGTGACGCCCTGGGGTGCACCTGCAGGTCCTTGACCCAGGCCACCGCCCCTTATGGTTTTATTGGAGTGTGCCATTTTGGCCACAACTATAATTCAGACAATTGGTTAGGAGTGACTTGACACTTGAGGAAGTTAAGGGTTCGAGTCGCTCTAGATGCGAATTGGAGCGGTGACAATTTGAGGTGCACTTCGACAAAGCCGTGAGAGGCGGTGGCCTAGTGGGTGCACCCCAGAGATGATAATACAGTTGAGTTAAGTTAAACTTGGGGCTGGAGGGCCAAGGGGAGGCTAGTCGATAGCCTATTGAAACGGATGGGCCTTGACAATAAAAATCGCATATTATTGTGACGCCCCAAGGTGCACCTGTAGGTCCTTGACCTAGGCCACCACCCCTCATGGTTTTGTCAGAGTGTGTCATTTTGGCCACAACTCCAATTTGGACAATTGGTTAGGAGTAACTTGACACTTGAGCAAGTTAAGGATTCGAGTCACTTCAGACGCAAATTGGAGTGGTGGCCTTTCGAGGTGCACTCCGACAAAGTCGTGAGAGACGGTGGCCTAATGGATGCACCTCAAAGCGGACAATACGGTTGAGTGACTCGCCTTGGGCGGTGGCTTGTGTCAAGGACCTGCAGTTGCACCCTAGGGCATCATAATAAAACTTGCGTTTTATTGTGACCCTTGAGTTTAGTGTGAGCACACCAAATTTAGCTAAATCCGCGTTTGCGGCCATAGAGTCGCACTACACATTCAAACGTTGTCAACCGACTTAGTATCAATCCCATAAATTTCTAATTTATTTTTATGAAAATAGATGGTATTTCACATATCTCCTATCGAATCTAGAGGCTATTTCTATGACAAAATTTCAAGCCTAGCCAAGTTTCTACCAAAGACACTAATACTATTTTTTCAAATTAGTATTACTCGTGGAGAGAATGGTCAAGGTCAAGAACTGTCGAAAGTTCATAAAGTAGTTTAAACATTCTATCATTTATTAAGCAATTTTCTTCTTCCTTTTTTTTTCATTTTTTTTATAATTGGAGGTTGGAAGATAAAATTACTTAAATTCGAATTTAAATCTTATAGCATATCACTACTTTCTTTTAATCACTTCTACAAAATTAATCCATCTGAATTGATCAAAAATAGATTTCACTTTTCTTTTTTGGGAACTAAGCACAACCACATGAAACGGAGTCCCTTCACATTTCTCTTGTGTCCAAGTTTGGAGGATTTTTGGCCGTTAAACTTTCCAAAGGTTTTAAAAAAAAAAGTCTAAGTTATTGGGATATCAAATAGGACGGCACTTGGTATTAAGAAAAGTCACATTTTTTGGATGGAACGTAATTGAATTGTCATTTTCAATTTCTAATAACATTAAACGGGTATGATCACAAACGTATATATGTTTTTTGTTTCTTTATAATAATTTTTTAACATTTTAAAAATTTATTATCTGCTTCAAGAACCATTCATTGAACGAACGAGTCCATCTAACCCGTAACAAGACCCCACAAACATCTATTACATTCAAAATTTTAATTAAAGCAAATGAAGGAATGTTTCAAACTACTAAATTATGTAGTTATTAAGCCTTAATTAGAGTAATTAGACTATTCTATAAAAACAAAAGAGAGACTTTTCAGTTAGTTTTATATATCAGTGGTGAAAATGTATCCCATGCTTTTGTCGACTTGCTTGAAAGACTTGTTCAACTTCAAACTATACTCTGAAAAGCTAATTATACATAAATTATTTTTATATGAAATTGGGTTTACTTACAAAACAAATATGGGAAACATATGGTTAGGAAGGTGACAGGTGACAAGTGACAACCAGAGACAGGGATGTTACAGATTCATTTAATGAGTTCATGTAAACAATTTCAAAGGATATTTATATATAGTTTGACAATCAGACCAGACACCGGAAAGCTTGGGTCAGAGGCAGCGAAAATTGCTTGACGAGTTCTTTTGTCTTTAACAACGTTTATTTTAATTAAATTTATACTCGTATCTAGCTCGTAAGTATGTTTTAATCACAGAGAAGTATCGTAAGAATGTTAATTAATTAGTATTGAACCATTTTCGTCACGATGAGAGTTTTAAAAACAAGAATATATAGATAATATAAATGAAAGTCAAATGTATAAAATCTGTTATTACATTTTTCTATGGTCCAAATATTCTGTGTGTTAACCGCACCATTTAACAAATTGTTATGGAATATTTAGATAAAAATTAATAATTTTTATATGTACTTATACATAGTGGAGGACACAAGTCGATTTGTTGAATAATTTTTATTCATCAATTATTTTTAAACTAATAAACCTTTTTTTTTTATTTTTTTTCTATAAAAGGAAATGTCGTCAGGCTTTCTATATCTGCAGGATCTCGTTTGACGTTTAAAGGATCGGATTATTTAAAAACCAAAAACGCTGATTTTAATTTTTTTAATCAATAAATTCCCACTAATATTATAAATTATAATTATCCATATATGTTTTTGTTAGTTCAAATTAATATTCTAATCCATGTGGTGTACCATACTGCATTACAATATGAGCAATTTCTTGGGATTTTATTTATTTATTTATATAAAAGATTATTTTACTAATTCCATGGACTTATCCTAAAATTTTAAGTCTTCCATATGAATAAATGATAACTGAAAATAATATATTCCTTTTTTTATTCATCAAAATACATGTCTCACAGATGATCAATTTTTATTAATTACATCCCTCAAAATTAATTATAGTAAATCCTTTTTTCTTACTCCAACCACTATGTATTCAAGCTGTTCCATTTTCTCTTGGTCTTTGTGGCTCTCTTTGGATAAAAGAATAACTGCAAATGCAAATTGAAAATTAATGATTAAATTCTAACATATCAACAAACTATAATTAACATTAATCTCATACAAAAAAAAGGAAAACATAATTAACAGAAATATTAATTATTAAGATAATTACTTCATTTAATGTTTGTATTACCCAAGTTTCTTAGAAAATTCTTGGTTTACTTATATATGCACTTCATTAATGACCTTTTTTTTTTCCTAATTAAACCTAAGGCCCATAGGCAAAATATTCTGCTAAAAAACAATTAGTAGCGGTCAAGCCAAAAAGAAGACGTAGTAGAAAAGGCACTTATTCAGCAAAAGCAAAAGCAAAAGAAAAAAGGAACAACGCGGCGTGTTATTTTAGGGATTTAATTAAAAACCCAGCTTAGTCGCTGAAGTCTTTACTCCAAATTTGTACCCAAAAAAAAAAGTCTTGACTCCAAATTCCAACACCCTTCCAATAACTAGACTGGGATCGAACATTGTTTGGTGCAAAGAAAAACTGTTTTGAAAAGAAAAAGGGGAAGTGGGGGATCTTTTTTTTAAAAAAATTTTACGTGGGATGTTATTTTTTTAATAAAAAACATATTTATTCCTAATTTTATGTTTTCAATATACTATCAATAAAATTTTTAAATTCGACAAGCAAGTTTAAAATGATGATACAAACTTTAACTATATTAATCCCGATTGTATAGTCTAAAAACTTAACTTACAGTGTAATAGATAATAATGTTTTTATAATAATTATTTTTTGATTTTGAAATAAATTTATCAGTTTATTTTCTTTGAAAAGATTTATATATTTATTTAGGTAAGTTTTTTTAGTATATTTCAGTGAAAAATAATTATATGCAATGGATGCATACAAGTAGAGGTAGTAATTGACTGAGTCAAGTAGGATCATTTTATGATTTCGATTACCAATATCGCAGAGAATTTAAGAAGCCACTAATCAGATAAACCTCTCTCCACAAAGTGAGAGTTTCTCTCTCGATATGAGAAAACTATCGCAGAGTCGAAAACCTAGGTTTCTGTAACCTTCTTTTCTTTGTATTCTTTCTTTTTTTGTTTTTTTTTTTCTTTCTTATTCTAGTGTAATCCCAGAGGCTGTGTGGTCTACTGCTTTGATTCCTTAGGTTGATCTTTCATTTGTTTTTGCTGTATAGGTTTGCTTAACAATTTTTTTGCAGGGAAACTAGTGATTAGTCCTACATTGACAGGGTTATAGAAGATCTCCACTCTTGAATTAGTTCAATCCTGATAGAATCAAAAGGGAACTAGTTATAAGATGATGGCGGACTTAGAGATCAAATTGGAATCTGCTAGAGAGGAGGTACAAGAATCAACTCAGTTTACTTTGATTGGAAGTTTAATCGCGGGGAGATCCTTGAATAGAAAAGGCGTTTTGGGAGTTTTACAGAGTATGTGGGGAAAAAAAGATCTAGAATCGGTTTGGGAACTGGAAAACAATGTTTTTGCGATTGCTTTCAGGAGCAAAGAAAGTATGGAGGAAGCTCTAATTAATGGTCCGTGGACAGTTATGGGCCATTGTTTGAGTATCAGAAAATGGGAGGTTGATATGGCGATTCAAGATATATGTTTCTCGAAAGTCCAATTCTGGATTCAAGTCCATAAACTTCCATTGGAGATGCTTACTATGCAAAATGCGGAGAAAATCGGAAATACGATAGGATCTCTTGTGAAAATCGAAGATCCTATGTGGAAAAGGGGTATAGGAAGGAGTTTTCTAAGGATAAGAGTGGTAATAGATGTTGAAAAGCCATTAATCTCAGGGTTTTGGGTGAAGAAACCAGGCGGAGGAATGGTATGGGCAGAAATGAAGTATGAAAAAATGGCGGATTTTTGCTACAGATGTGGAAAAATGGGACATGTTATGAAAAACTGTAGAGAGGAAAACTCAATGGAGGAGACCGTCTTAGGAAGGAGAGGATATGGGCCATGGATGAAGGCGGCACAGATTAGGGAGGATAGAGTGGAGCTCGTAATGGAAAAGGAGAGTGTTAGAAGGGTGGAGGAGGTACAGGAGGAGCGGCGGTTGGAGGTTTCAAAGGAGGCGCGTGTAACTAGCATGGGAACAGAGCGCGTAGTGGATGAGCAGCAGGTAGGGGAAGCGGTTATGATGGATAGGCACGTGAATGATAGTGGGCGGTTAGATAATGTTGTTTCAAATGAAAAAGAAGCGGGAAATTTTGTTAAAATTTTTAATTCTGAAGGAGGAGTAATTGGAGCACGTGGGGAATATTTGGAGGATGAGAGAATGGGTTCGAGTGAAAATAAAGGAAAAATTACTATGAGGAACGATCTAGTAGAGGAAGTATCATTAGGTAGATATGGGGAACAAGAAGACAAGCTTTATAAAAGTGTGAGGAATATTTTGGGGAATAGTAAGGGGAGCAGAAATGATGGTGATATGAGGAAAATACAAGGAGAACAAGAAATAACACTATACGATAGAGGAGCAAATGAAAAAGTGGTGAATATGATGGATAAGGAAGATGTGGGAAGCAAGTACTATGTGGAATTACCTCCAGAAGATTATGTTCAGGAGCATGAAGGAAGGCAACTGGGATACTTAACTAGTGAAAGAGAAAAATTTCTTGTTACTGGGATGCAAAATATCAGCTTAAAAAGGAATTTATTAGAATTGGGTGATGAAATTGAAGTGAACAGAGCAAAGAAAGGAAGGTTTGGAGAAGAAGATTTTAATAAAATGAATCAAGAAGACAATTCAGAAAAAGGAAAACATAGAAGATTTGTGGGAAGAGGAAAGGGTAAGGATAGTGGTCGAAGAAGGAGTGGGAGGAAGGTAACTCGAACTGAGGTTTTTAATTTCTGCAGTAATGAATTATGGGAGGTGCCAGTAGGGATTAGTGTGGAATTGGAGGCAAAGAAACAAGGTATCGAGGATGGAGTTGAATATATGGCTGAAGGTTATGGGGGCTGTCCTATAACAGCCACCAAGGAGAAATGAAGCTGATCTCGTGGAACTGCCAAGGGATCGGGGCCCCCTTGACAGTCCAAGCTCTTAATGAGCTAGTAAGAAAATACAACCCCCAATTGCTCTTTTTAATGGAGACAAAAAATAAGGAAGAGAAGATGGAACAATTAAGAAGGAGAATGCATTTTGATCAGAAGATTTACGTGGAACCAGAAGGGTTGAGTGGTGGGCTAGCAGTGTGGTGGAATGATGATGTAGGAGTGAAGGTATTAGGTAGCTGTAAGAATCTTATAGATATGGAAGTGAATGAATATTGTTCTGGGAAAGTGATAAGAGTTTTCTGGGTATATGGCCCTACAGATTTTGATGAAAGACAGATTGTTTGGAGACTCATAGTTGACAGAAGTAGTAGTATACGAAGTCCATGGATTTGTGTAGGGGATTTTAATGATTTTCTATATCATTATGAGAAGGAGGGGGGGAATGTTAGAGATGAAAGGAAGATTAAGGGATTTAGGGAAATGATAGAGAAAAGCAAATTAGTAGATTTGCATTTTAAGGGGCAGAAATATACGTGGATTAATAAAAGGGATGAAGCTGTGATAAAAGAAAGGATTGATAGGGCAATGGTGAATGTGGAATGGTTAGAAGAATTTCCAAAAACACAAGTTGTTAATCTTCCTTTTGTTGGGTCTGATCATGCTCCTGTTTTAGTTGATTCTGATTTTGAAGAAAGAAAGTCTCCTAAGCAGTTTAAATTTGAGATCTACTGGATGGAAAATGAAGAGTGTGAAATGGTTGTTAGGGAGGGATGGAACACAGATATAAGAGGCTCTAGGGGATATAAGTTGATGTGCAAATTGAAAAAGTGTAGGAGATTGCTGGTGGACTGGAGTAAGAAAGTCTTTCCGAATAATAGAAGAATGATTGAGGGAATTATGAGTAGGTTGGCAGAAATTCAGAATGATCAGTACACAAAGGAGACTATGATTGAGATTAATAGGTTAATAGGAGAATTGAGTGAGGCATGGAGAAATGAGGAGATGTATTGGTTTCAGAGATCTAGAATTAAATGGTTAAATCATGGTGATAAAAACACAACGTTTTTCCATCATAGTACTATAAAGAGGAGGAGATTTAATAAAATAATAAGGATTAAAGGAGAGAATGAGGAATGGATTGAACAGGAGGATGAAATTCAGGAAATCTTCTGCTCATTTTACAAAGAATTGTTTAGTTCAAGCTGTAATGGCTCATGGGATGACATCCTAGAAGCAGTACCTGTTATGGTAACTCAGGCAATAAATGAGGAGTTAGTAAAGGAGGTTTCGGTGGAGGAAATAAAAAAAGCAGTTTTTGAGATGGGAGGGATGAAGGCCCCAGGGCCTGATGGATATTGTGGTGCTTTCTATCAAAGATATTGGAGTATTGTTGGAGAAGGTGTTATTGAAGCAGTAAAGGGGTTCTTTGAGTCAGGAAGAATGTTAAGGGAATTAAACAATACCAATATTGTTTTAATTCCTAAAGTTAAGAAACCTGAAGAAGTCTCCCAGTACAGACCTATAAGTTGCTGTAACTTCTCCTATAAAATCATTTCTAAGGTGATGACCAATCGTTTGAAACCGTTCATGGAGGGATTTATAACTCAAAATCAAAGTGCATTTGTGGGTGGCAGACAAATTCAAGACAATATTCTTGTAGCAAATGAGGTGTTTCATTATTTGAGGGTTAGCAGGACAGGGAAGAGGTTTGAGATGGCTATGAAGCTTGATTTAAATAAAGCTTATGATAGAGTTGAATGGGGATTCCTTGAGGCTGTATTGGGGAAGATGGGATTTGATTCTAGATGGATTGGATGGATAATGGAGTGTATTTCTTCTGTTTCCTACAATATATTTGTCAATGGTAAGAGATCTAACACTTTTCTTCCTACTAGAGGTCTTAGGCAAGGGGATCCTCTATCCCCTTACCTCTTTCTTTTTGTTGTTGATGTCTTATCTAGATTGATAAATAAAGCTGTTCAATCTAATAGGTTGTCTGGAATCAAAGTAGGTAGATATAGTCCTGCTATTTCTCATCTTTTGTTTGCAGATGATTCACTTTTATTCATACCAGCTACTGAAGCATGTTGTCAAAATATTAAGAGGCTGCTACAGAGATATTGTCTTGGTTCAGGACAGAAGGTGAATTTGCAGAAATCAAGTATTATTTTTGGAGCTAATGTACCTACAGAGATTAGAGATAGAATGGTGAGTTTGTTGCAGATCAATGAAGCGGGTAATATTGGCTCTTACCTTGGCATACCATCTTTTTGGGGAAAGACTAAAATGGCAGCAATGGGATACATCAGAGATCGAGTTCTGAAAAAGTTGCAGAGTTGGAAGAGATTATTACTTTCCCATGGAGGTCGTGAAGTATTAATTAAAGCTGTAGCTAATGCAATTCCCACTTACACCATGCAATGCTTTAAAGTACCAAAAAAGATTTGTGATGAGATAAACTCGGCTGTGGCCAGATTTTGGTGGGGACAGAAAGAAGATGAAAGGAAGATACATTGGGCTAATTGGCTAACTCTAACTAAGCCTAAGGAGAAAGGAGGTATGGGATTTAAGGATATGCATACATTTAACCTTGCACTGCTGGCGAAGCAAAGCTGGAGGATGGTTTGTTGTCCTGAAGCATTGTGGGTGAAGATATTAAAAGGCAGATATTTTCCAAATGACTCAGTTTGGAATGCTAAGAAGGGAGCGAGAGCTTCTTGGGCTTGGTCAAGTATCATTGAAGGAAGGGACTTTCTTAAGGCCAATATTTGCTGGCAAGTGATGAATGGGGAGGATATAAACCTGTGGGATGATGTCTGGTTGAATAAAGCAAGGCTTGTGGCTGTGGGAGATTTGGGGAGTAATTGTCCAAAGAAGGTAGCAGAGATTATAGACAAAGAAAGAGAAATGTGGCGAATTGATGCTATCAGGAATGTTCTATCAGACAGACAAGCAAATGAAATTCTGGAGACCCCATTCTGTCTAAATGGGGAAAGAGACAAAGTTGTATGGATACACTCAAATGATGGGAAATATAATGTCAGGAATGGTTATGCCGTTTTAAATGAAAAGAGAATAGCTTATGAGAAAAGGAAGGCTTCCAGTTCCCATGTTGTAGAGGATTTAGTTTGGAAGTGGATATGGAAAGTTCCTGCTACTACCAAAATTAAATGTTTTCTATGGAGATCCTGTACTAATAGCATAGCCACGAACTGGAACCTGTGGAAGAGAAAGATGAAGGAATGTCCTAAGTGTCCAATATGCCAAGAAGCAGATGAGACTATAGAACATGCTTTGCTGATGTGTCATTGGACTAGAACAATTTGGTTTGGAATGGATATAGGGTATAAAATGGATAGAAGCAAGATATCTACAATGGATAAGTGGATTCTAGAGGTAGCAAAAGCTGAGTGTAAGAATAATGATGATAGATTGAAATTCAATTGCAAAATTGCTATGATCTGCTGGGGGATATGGAAGAGTAGGTGTGCTTGGGTTTTTAAACAGGAGAAAATAAGACCAGAGGAATGTATAAAAAATATTAGCAGAGCGGTAGCAGAATATGAACCATATATTCAAAAGTCCAAAAAATCAGTAAAGACAGCTAAGTGCAAGAATGCAACCTGGGAGAGGCCGGCTAAAGGATGGCTTAAGATCAATTGTGATGGTTCGTTTGCAAAACAGAATGCAGCAGGGATAGGAGTGGTGGTAAGGGACTTTCAAGGTAATATCGTTGATGGAATAGCTAAAAAAGTAAGGGCGAATGTTCCAATTGAAGTTGAAGCTAAAGCTGTCAAGGAAGGCATTATGCTGGCTATATCAAAGAAATTCAACAAAATAGTGATAGAAACTGACTCTGAGGTTGTTAGTAGAGAAGTTAATAATCCTGTTCTGCATTCTGATTGGAGAATCTATCCAATCATTAGAGACATTCAAAGGAGGAAGGTACTGTTTGAAGATTTTCAATGCAGATGGGTTAATAGGGAAGCTAATTTGGCAGCAGATTGGGTTGCTAAACAAGCAAAACAGGAGATGTGTCCTGGGAATTGGATTTCTTTTCCCCCATCTTCTCTTGTTCACATTTTCAATAAAGATGGAATACCTGCTCCTCCAAGATAATACTGTATAGTAGCTTAAACAGAGAGATAATTGCTTCTTTTGCTGCAGCTTTGTTTAAGCTAGTTGTATGTTTGGTGATTTGTAGAGGATACTGATATTCTTTGAATAAAAGTTTTGTTTCAGGCCAAAAAAAAAAAGTAGGATCATTTTAAGTTGAAGAAAATTTGAGTAATTTTAAATTCGAATAATTTTGGGTTTGAATTTTTTGAATTTGGCACTCAAATTATTCAAATTCAAGTAATGGGACTCAAGTTATTTTAGATCCAAATTATCTAATTATAAAAACAAATCAACTTCATTTCAGGTTAATATTTCAAATAATTTCAGTTAGATAATTTCAATTTCGACTTTCAAACTTCGAACATTTTGGCTTGAGGTTAGATGAATTTGGATGGTCTTGATCAAATCAATTTGATTTAAGTTTGAATTTGGACAAATTTAAGCTAATTTTTAAGTTGAAATCAATTTTTTGGGCTTTAGATATAGTAGTAAAACATGTTGGTGTAGGTCATTAAATGGAAGCATTATTTCATCGATGCTCACAAAGAGTTTTATTTTAAAATGTTTGATAAATTGCAGTCGGGGTGAGATTAATTGAATTTGGAGTTAAATTATCACAATATATGTGATTTTTTTAATTACTTTTTCAAAACGTTTAAAATTAAATGGATGTGTTTTAACCTTTTTTGTTTCTAGCTATAATAAAATTATGGATTAATCGTCTTCTAACTTAAAAAATCGTGGACATGATAAATCACATTTAGTTTTATTTGTCAAGTCAATAAAGTTGTCCAATTATTTATTTTCATCCAAAAATTTGAATAGAAAGATTTAAATAACCTTAACGAAATATATAATATTTATTTTCTTGTTATTTACTGGTCAATCCGGTTTGGCTGAGACAAAACGGTGGGGTGGTCTTCAGTCCGGTCCTCACTCCTCAGGCACTCTTTCTTCGACATTGTCAAAGTCATCTCTTTTTGCCATGATTCTATGACTTCCTCTTTTATTCAAAGAAACTCAACTGTATAAATAACCCATAACTTACTCTCGCAATTCATTAATAAACATTCTCATCAACTTTGCTCCTATATATGCCTTTCTTGCCTGATCTCATCATCCTTTTTACTTACAACGACTTTGTTTTTGTAGCAAAGTTTTAAAGAAAACAAGAAGGAACTGAAGTTTTCTGAAGTTGGAGTAGCGAAAGCTTTGCAACTATATCAATGTCGGATGCTACTAAAGCACGTTCCTTGGAGGAGACACCAACGTGGGCAGTTGCTGTGGTGTGTTTTGTGTTGGTTGTTATTTCAATCTTCATCGAGTATGCCATTCACATTCTAGGGAAGGTTAGTTTTTGAATGTTTTTATAGTTTTGTTCTTATAGATTTGGTTTTAGCTAAATGCTTGACTTTGTCTGGTCAGAAATTGAAATAAAAATGTTACTTTTTTTAGTTAAATGCTTTGTTCAAGAAAAGATTCAGTTCTAGCAATTCAGTTGCTCTTGCACCATAGTTTTCTCGGCAAACTTGGTGTTATAACCTTGAATCAAGTTTACTCTTAGAAAGTAAAGTTATTTCAATCAACAATCACAGTTCCTGTCAAATACTTAGTGATGGAGTTGTGAACTTTGGCAACATAATTAACTCTTTAGACTTTAGCTCCATTCAGGAACAATAATTA
Source organism: Heritiera fomes (assembly GCA_032173925.1). Classification (NCBI taxonomy): domain Eukaryota; kingdom Viridiplantae; phylum Streptophyta; class Magnoliopsida; order Malvales; family Malvaceae; genus Heritiera; species Heritiera fomes. Next base: position 28,331,673 of record JAPDPM010000012.1, read on the forward strand.
TCCTTTCTTGAAATAGAAAGTTTCCATATCTTTTGTTGATTACACATGACATTCTTGCTTACCTTTACACAGTGGTTGAAGAAAAGGCACAAGTCAGCTCTTTATGAAGCACTTGAGAAGGTTAAAGCAGGTAATTAACTAGCTTTACATTCTAGTTTTTCTTTGATCTTTGTCAGTTCTAAACTGAAAAAGCTGTGATAAAAACCCTAACAGATACTTTTCTTTTCTTGTAGAGCTTATGCTTATGGGATTCATATCCTTGCTGCTAACAGTTTTCCAAGGTCTCATTTCTGATATTTGTATACCAACAAGCATAGCAAACACTTGGCATCCATGTGATCCGGGAGCTGAGGCTAAAAAATACGCTGAAAGCTCCGGTAGAAAACTAATTGAATTCTCAGATGACAGTTCTGATATTCCTCGACGCAGTCTTTCATCAGAATATGATAAATGCGCAGAACAGGCAAGATTTCTGCTACTTCGATTCTATCCATATTTGACAGTTTACTTTGGTAATCGAAGGGTAAACGGAATGTTATAAAGTTTTTCATATACAAAACCTGTTTCCTCTTATTGAATCATTTTTTGTAGTTGAATTCATTAAGGAAACTGGAATCTAATTGACTGAGAACTATTTTTCAGGATCAGGATAAAGTTGCATTTGTATCGGCTTATGCTATCCACCAGCTCCATATATTCATTTTCGTGCTAGCAGTTTTTCATATTCTCTACTGCATCATAACCTATGCTTTGGGAAGAACCAAGGTAATAATAATAATAATAATAATAATAATAATAATAATAATAATAATAATAATAATAATTTTCTGAGGTTTTTTCAATCTTTTTTTTTTGAAATGTAAGAAATTTTATTAATAAGAGGATATTACAACCAAGCTAAAAGGTCATTGTTTCTGTTGACCCCAGCTTTGTAACATCCCGTTACCACATTTTTCACGTATTTTTATACAACTTTATTGGTTGGGCTGTCTGTGATGCCATTAACATTCTACATTGACAACAATAAGTGATAAACCTTTATTAACAAATACGAAATATAAAATTCTTTTCTTTATTTCCTTACATCTAACATCCCCTACTGACTTTGTTCCACTAAAGTAGTACTGTATACTTATGTCTGAAATGTAAAAGAGAAGAGGCTGTACCTGTCATTGTTAACATCCATCTTGAAGCTACTTCTCTAACTCAGTGTCTTTTATCTGTGGAGTTAAAACAAAGGGGTGAGCGATTCATACGCTCAGTAAAGGAAACATATGCTGCTTTATAAAACAAAACTATATATCACCAAATATATGTTTTTCCTAAAAATCATATCAAATAGGAAAACAGTGGATATAGTAAGCAACACTCTCAATACACCATTCAAACCACTGGTTAAACAGTTTACTTTGAAATGTAGTAAACAGTAAATAGGATTTAATAAATCCTCTCAATAAACAGAAATCAACAAGTTGATACTAGGCATCACCCTATAAATAAGTCATGCTATCATCGTTCCCCCTCCCCCTTGCGAGAACGGAATCTGCCGTTATGGGGGTGCACCAGTAGGCCATCGCCCCTCACGGCTATCTCAGATCTATGGCCATAATCTATAGGTGGTCCTCGGGTCCACTTGCCAAGTGACCTCGAGACCTGCTGATGACTTGGCGGATCCATCAGCCTCATAACTCATAACAATGCATGAAACTAGGGGCCTAAAGTCTCAAAATCACTTTATATCTCATGAAAACCTTTAAGGGCTTCTCTCACTCACATTATCATTTACTCAAATGATTTAATTCCCGAAAAGGTTTTGGTTTTCTGTTTACAAAACACCTTGAAAACCTTTAAAAATCTCAACGTTTAAAACCTGTTCGCCTATGGTCTGCTCACCTGATTTGGTTAGCCCATGGCAGCTCGGCCAGCGCGGTGAACTTGTGTTCGCCCGCCCAACTTAGCTTTTAAAATCAGAAAGCAAAACTGGCTCGCCCTCAATGGCTCGCCTATTAGTCAATTGCCCAAAAGAGTTTATATTTTCTGTTTTCAAAGATAATAAAATTAGTTTATTTTTCAATTTAAGAAACCTTGGAAACGTGAAACCTATTCGCCATGGTCAACTCGCCCATTTGGCTCGCCCATGGTCAATCATCAGTGCGGGAATCAGTATTCGCCCGCCACTTAGGTTTTCAAACGGAGTAATATGGCTCGCCCGCCTTTTATTTAAAACAAGGGTCGCCCGCCCCAAACAACATTAAAAAGGTTCCACCCTCGGTGGCTCGCCCGCCTTATACTAAAAACAAGGGTTTCTCGCCCCAAAACAAACACAAGAGGGATCGCCCACCGTAACAGTTCGCCCAGTTCACACCCATTATCAAAACCATTATCAAAACCAATGCATGTCAGAAAACAAAACATTTATCTCAATATTTTCATAAAATTTACTCCACAGGACATGCATCACTTCACACACATCTCCCTTACCTGGTTTAACGAAGCCTTGCTTCGCCCTGCTTCCTGCTCGCCAATAGCCATTCGAATTATCGGCTGCAAATTATATAAATTCCATTAATATTTTCTTTATAAATATTTTTCCATTACTTGGGCGAAATTGAAATAAATCGAATCACTACTCGCCCAAATAGAGCTTCACTAGTTCGCCCAGACGAGCTCGCCATTCACCATATGGCTACCACGTGGCATCTCGCCCGCCATTACTCATCGTGGTTTTGTGAGCTCGCCCATTAACTAAACTACTGTTGGGCGACCTAGCCCACATGAATAACGTTGGCGAATACATCATTTCCTACTCGCCTCATTGGCGATTACAAACTTTCGACACGGGCGATCAACAGAGTCGCCATTGTCGTCACTTATTCCATTATTTTCTTTGTTTCCATATTCTCCAAAGATCTAACTAAAACAGGACTGTATCTATGTTTATTACTGTATAAAACATAGAAATCTATCATTGAGCCTCAAGAAATCCTCAGAAAATATGAAACTCACCTCAACCAACTTCACTTCCAGAACATACTGCTTTCTGTCTCATGTTGGCCTTCCTTTTGCTTATTCCTTCAGCTCACCAATTATGAAAGAAAGGCTTTATAAGCAGGTTCATGTGTTTTGGCCAACTGAAGAGTGAAGCTCAGTAAATCAAGTATGACAGAAACGGGAGGAATAACATAAGCTCTCAGTTGCATAATTTTCGGGAGGGAGATGAAGTTTGCTAAACAGATTTGCCTCAAGTGTTTCTTCTTATATAACCCTGCTCAACCAATCACTAGCTACCGCCTGCCTCTTATCCTGTTTCTTTCATCATTCCTCACGTCCATCACTCCTTTAATGCATGAAGAAAACTGAAGCACAAGTGGCGTGAAAGTCTCCCTTTCGCACTCTTTTTCTTCTGCTGCAGACTTTGTTTACTTCCTCAACCAATAAGGCTAATTCCCTTATTGACTTTAACTTTCCTTCATTTATTGTCCTCGACCGTATATCTCACAAGTCAATCTTGGCTGCTAATGGTTCTGAAGCCATTTTCCTTGTCCACACAAGCTGATTCCCGGTCTCCACCTCGTCTGTTCGCCACACTACACCAGTTCGCCAGCCATTCAGTTGCCAGCTTTATCTTGGCAATTAAAAGAAATTTTCTTTTTTTTTTTGACAAATACATTGAGACTTAGCGAATGGCAGTTGCCTTCTCGCCAACTAAGCTATTCTTTGCCCCTCTCTTTGGCGATCACAAGTTCTCGCCCTCGTCCAACTCGCCATCACCATTGGCGATCACACACTACCTTGCTCGCCCATTGGCGAGCCGCTTCTTCATGGTACTCGCCCGTCGAGTATTTCACCTAATTGACTCCGTTCTCATCTCAAGTTAAGGAGCTTTTCACCAAAATGTAAATCTTTATTTATTATTTACTTAATTTCCAATATCCATTTTATGAGATTAAGGTCTACAGTAGGGTAAAATCAGATCTTACATGCTTTGGCTAAGAAATCAGCCAAAAAATTAGCCTCTCTTAATACATAGACAAAGGAGATCTCACCAATGCTAGAAATAAGATTACGCAACTTATTGATAAGATTGTAGTATTTCCAAGGGCTATTATCAGCTTCTTGTATCCAAGAGATCACAACCCGAGAATCACTCTCGATGATGAGGGGAGGCCATGAGCTCATACCTGTCTTTGACATGATGGACGGCGAGAAGCTCAGCCAAATTAGACTCAGCAATCCCAATATTTTTAGAGAAAATCATCCTGATATTTCCACCACAATCTCGCAAGACTCCACCAATACCTGAAGCGCCTGGTTTCCCCAAGGAAGAACCATCCACATTTATTTTCCAAACCCTGGTAGGAGGAGGCGACCAGCAGACCTTTAATCTATCAGCTTTTTTCTTCACCGGAATGGATAACTCATTAAGGTTGAGAAGAGTGTTATTTATATCAAGACCCAGGAACTTAGCTTTTAGCCACCAGCTACATCTAATAGAGATTAAGTAGCAGATTTGATCGAGAGAAATTTTTTTCGAATTAAAGACCATGTCATTTCTAGCTAACCAAATAGACCACACCGTAGCATAAAAGATCATCATCCAAACAGGTTTTTTGCTGCAACTCAGGATTATAGCATCCTAAAACAAAAACAATGTGCTTAGGTTATCAGGAATTACCCAATGTTGATTCCATAGTTTAATAAAGTGAGACCAAATCAACCAAGAAAAATTGCATTTCACAAACAGATGCGAAAAAGATTCTATGTCATTGCAGAAAACACATTTGCTATTCACATTTATCACCATACCTCTACTTTGTAGGACCTCCATAACTGGCACAGAGCCATGAATAGCGTTCTAGAAGAACAACTCGACTTTAGGCGGGGCACATCCTTTCCAAATACAGGATTCAATCGAGCAACTAGAATTCAAAGGTTCTAGCATCTGTCTAAAGGATTTGGCCTTGTAGAGACCATTAATGCTATGAGACCAAATCAATCTATCCTTTGCAAAGGGGGAAATCTGGACAGAATTAAGAAGTTGCATCAAGTCGTACCACAACTCTTTTTCCCAATCAAAAAGAGTCCTTCTAATGTCAATTTTCCATGTCCACGATCTATTGGACCAAAACCCAAACTCGTTTATACATCCTGTTTGATTCAATGCCAGCATAAAAATCCTCTTGAAAGAGTTCTTGAGGATTACTCCTTGAATCCACAAGTCAGTCCAAAAAGAGATTTTGGAGCCATCACCTGCACATAACAAAAAATTTGAATTTAAATTGTTAGTAGAAAAATTCCTGGTCCAGATATTTTGGATGTCTCACCACACAGTAGAGAGTTTTTTCACATTGCAAGGTCTTGGCCACAAAGCATGGGAAGGAATACAGTACTTCTCACAGACCACTTGTTTCCACAAGGCATTGTTTTCAACACCAAACCTCCAAGGCCACTTCAAAAGGAGTGATTGATTGCAATCTCTAAGGTTAGTGACACCCCAGCCCCCATTTTTCTTGTTACAACAAATAGTATTCCAACAAACCAATCTCATTTTCCTTTTAAACTCCGTATCACCCCATAAAAACTGCTGTTGAATTTTCTCCAATTCATTCACAACCCCTGCCGGCATCTTGAATAAAGACATATAGAAAACAGGAAGATTAGAGAGGGTGGATTTCACAAGAGCTAATCTACCTACCAAGGAAAGCATTTTACTCTTCCAAAGACCAAGTTTGCTTCTGAATTTTTCAATGACAGGATTCCAAGAGGATATAGCTCCCATATTAGCACCCAAAGGTAGTCCTAAATATTTACAACGAAAAGTATCAGCTTTACAATTAATACTTCCAGCCCATTTCTTCAACAACTGAGCATCTACTTTAACTCCAAACAAAGCATTTTTTGTGAAATTAACCTTCAACCCAGAAGAGACTTGAAAGATTCTAAGAACTCTTTTGATGTTTAACAACATTTGTTTACTTGCTTGGCAAAAAACGATCGTGTCATCAGCGAACTGAAGATGTGTAATAGAGAGGTTGCCACCTCCAATAGGAATGCCGGTGAATAAGTCCAGAGAAGATGCTTTGGTAAGAAGCATGCTCAAGCACTCTGCCACAATGATGAAGAGAAAAGGTGATAGAGGGTCTCCCTACCTTAGACCTCTTCTGTAACATCCCAAAGCTACTGTATACCATAACACTTACTCATAACTTACTTTTAATTACCGGTTGGGCTGTCTGTGATGCTTATCAACTCCTATCACTTTAATAAGAATAATTAAATCATTTTCTTAAGATGTATATACATTCCCTTATATTTAAAGTAGTACTGTACAACTTTACTGAATACATAAAAGAACACAACATACCTTCGATATCCAATCTCAGGACGGTAAGTCTCTTAGCTCAAATCAGTTATCTGTGGAGTGAAAAAATAAGGAGTGAGCGACAATGTGCTCAGTAAGGAAGGTGTATGCTGCTTTATAAAAATAAAAGCTATATTCTCAAAACTATTTAATTATCCTAACGATCAAACTCATTAGGAAACAATAAATATAGTTAACATGAAACAGGATTCACCAGATCCTTTCATAAATCGTTTAATTGAGACTAGGCAACAATTTAAATCATGCAAAGAACACAAGTCATCCGGTTTTGGGGTGCACCCGTAGGCCATCGCCCCTCACGGCTATCTCATCTAGATGTATGGCCATAATCTGTAGGTGGTCCTCGGGTCCACTTGCCAAGTGACCTCGAGACCGCTGAAGACTTGGCAGGTCCATCAGCCCTGTAACGCCCTAGGGTGCACTCATTGGTCTATTTGGCCCGAGCCATCGCCCTAAGTGGGTCACGCAAAGTATATGAATGATAATGCATGAATTCATGGCCTAATGTCTCAAAATCAAGTTATCTTATATATCATTTCCATAAAATGATTTGATTTCCAAAAGGGCTTATACAACAATAAAACAGCCCGTAACTTCAACATTTTTCGTGTGAGAAGGTACGGGTTAGACTGGCTCGCCCATGGCTAGTTCGCCCATGGTAAGCTTGCCAAAACTCAACTCGCCCCAAAAAGGTTTCATATTTTTATTTTTGAAATATTTAAAATAATTCATTTTTCGTTTAGGAAATTACACTTTAAAACTGTTCGCCAGGGTCAGCTCACCCTTCACGGCTCGCCCCTGACTAACTCGATGAGACGGCGAATTATTAATCGCCCGCCACTTAGCTTTTCAAAACAAAAGTATGGCTGGCTGATAACAGTTCGCCCGCCTTATATTTAAAACAAGGGTCGCCCGCCCAAACACATTAAAAAAGGTTCGCCCGACTATGGCTTACTCGGATTTCTCTTTAAAACAAGGGCACTCGCCCAGTTTCCATAAAAGAGAGCTCGCCACTTGGCTCGCCCCAGGTTTCTGCTTAGAACAAATCTAATCGTTCGCCCTAATCAGTTCGCCCAACAAAACAACGTATGACGGCTTGTAGCTCGCCCAATATCAAAACACTTTATCAACCAATGCATGTCAGAAAATAAAACAATTTCTAATATTTTCTTAACATTTTTACTCCACAGGACATGCATTTACATCACATACTACTTCCTTACCTCGTCTGATGAAGCCTTGCTTCTCGCTCGCCGTATCAATCTCACTTCTCGGCTGCAAGGTAAAATATTAATTCTATTAATATTTTCTTTTCTAACAACTTTTCTAAAACTCTTTTCAACTATTTTGGCGAAATAACCGCTCGCCTAACTGAGCTCGCCCTTCATTAGCGGCTTATTCATGGGAGTTCGCCCAACGTGGGAGCTCAACTCGCCATGCTCATCAATTCAGCTCGCCAGCCGTGGCCTTTCATTCATAAATGGGCTCGCCCATGAATTGGATAACGTTTGGCGACCTCTTTATCTCCTTCTTGCATCATTGGCAATCATCAACATTTCACATTGGCGATCACTGTTATTGCCATTCTCGCCTTTTGGAGATTATTGGTTCTCGCCCGCCCGGACAGTCATTCTGACTATCCCACAATACTGGCGAACTCACATAACAATTTCTCAAACTCGCTCTATCCTTTGGGCGAGTAGTCACCCATTTTGACTAGCAACTTTCTACTCGCCAACGTGTTTCCTTACTCATTCTTGGTTATTTTTCCATCTAGTTTTCTTATATATTCAACAATATTTAACTACAACCAGGCTATATCTATGATTAAATATCAAGAGAACTGTAAAACTATGAAACTCACCTTTACCAAGTTACTCCTCCAACAACAGAATGCTTTCTTGTCTTTCTTAGCTTTAGTTTGCTTGTTCCTTAGCTCTTCAACATTGGAGGAAAGGTTTGGCTAACTAATAAGGAAGTTTTCATAGCTTACATCTAAGAAAAACTGAAGAACTAAAGATGAACTTGTAGTGGAACAGAATGGTCGAGAAGGATTCTGGAGAGGATGTAGTTCATTTCCATCCATTTCTTTCTCTTGAAGCCTCTTTATATAGTTATGTTAGTCCAACCAGAACTCACCATCTATTTCTTATCCCTTTCTTCATCATTACCCGTCTTGTAGTGCATTAATTCACGAAGAAAATTGCACCATAAGAACGTCTGAACCAACATTAAAACGGGTAGAAAAAGTGCAGCAAAAGACGTCAATAGCTCATTTCTTTCCTGCATGTTATTGACTAAATTTTCTTTCATTTCTTTTTCTTTCTAGCCCACGCCACTTCTTGCCACTATTCTTGACTTTTCTATTTCCTTTTCCTCTCTTTTCCACGCCCATTTCTCTTCCAGCCAACATTTATTGGCTCTCCTTTCATTCTTTTCTTCATTTGTCCCATTGCCATTAATTCCTTTTACACTCTCATTTAATGTTTTCATACCTTTTATCCAAATTAAATTCTAACAATTTCTTGCTACACTTTAATATTAGTTTTTCTTTCTTTAAACACCATACTATAATTCATCACTTAAATTACAAAGTGAAAATTTACATTCGGTTATTCTTTAGTTTCACTAAAAGAATTTATTTTCACTATTAATAATGTACACATATGATATACAGTATAATAAAAATTCGGATTTTACATCTTCTCATTTGAATTGGGTGAGAAGGCGATCCATTTATCAAAATGGAAACCGAGGCAGAAGAGATACAATTGGCGATCCAAGATGTCCACCTTTGACCGAAACCCATTAACTTCATTGTATCCCATAGAAAACTCCAGCTAATACTGTCGAAGGCTTTTTCAAAGTCTAACTTAACGGTTAGACCACTAGAATTCGATTTTCTCATGATATCGACAACCTCATTTGCTATCAAACTACTGTCTAAGATCTGTCTTCCTTCAACGAATGCTGACTGTGTGAAATTGATAATAGTCCCCATTACTTTTTTCAATCTTTCTTCCGCTTGTTATTCCCTTCTGTAACAATGGCTTGGATTGCAGATGAAGAAATGGAAGGCCTGGGAAAATGAGACAAAGACAATTGAATATCGATACTACAATGGTATGTGGGTCTAATTAGATTTCTATTACTGGTAAATTTCCTGGGAAAGCAACCTCTCCTCATCCAGGGTCTCGTTAGAAAACCCTATAATGATTTAGTTAATCTGTCATTAGCTTGGCCTTGCTGGCCTCTTTGTCATAGCTGCTTGTTATAATCTATTTATTTAATTTTACAGATGATGGATAAGTAAGTTGGCTTTTCTAATGCAGATCCAGAGAGGTTCAGATTTGCAAGGGACACTACGTTTGGACGCAGACATATGAACTTCTGGAGCCGCTCAACCTTATCCCTCTGGATTGTAAGTACTCGTATGAAAATGATTATTTACATAAAAACAGCTTTTACAATAGAAATATATGATATAAATAATAACTAAGCTTAATCTAACTATTATTACTTCTTAAAAGGGAAAGGATTCAATCCCTTCTTTTCCTTGTCCTTAAAAAAATGATTATTTATCTGTTATATAAATTTAAGGTGAATGTAGATATGAGTACAGAGAATATGAGTATATTCAATATTTTAAAATTTTCATATATTTGAAATATTAGATTTCAACAATTAAAGTTTGACTTAATAGTTGTTATCCTTTCTTAAAATAGATTAAATTCAAAGTTTGAATCCACTTTATTCTTTGTACTTTTTTATGAACAATATATATATATATATATATTTATATATAAATATAATTTCCCTAATCATGTTTGCTGAATACATGTTGGATACATATACTTAACAAAAAAAAAATTATTGTACTTCGAGACAGAACGTTAATCAAGTTTGAATATCAAATCCTTAAGTGAAAATTTTATCTGTCACCTTATTTATCATCATTAATCTAGTATAAAAGTCCATCAACCTAGAATTTATAGCAGCAAAATTTATACCTAGGTAAATTTTTATGGTTCTGAATTTCGATTTAATTTTTTATTCACTATCAGGTGTGTTTCTTTAGACAATTCTTGGGGTCAGTTACAAAGGTTGATTACCTGACACTGAGGCATGGATTTATCATGGTAAGCTAAGCGCCATGAATGTTATATAGTGTGGTAATTTCTGTACTGTTACTGAGAAGGATTTCTCAGTTTTCTGTTGCTAATTGAAAATTCAACGTGCTATGCTTTCAGGCACATTTGGCATCCGGAAATGAAACAAAATTTGATTTTCAGAAATACATCAAAAGATCATTACAAGAAGATTTTAAGGTGGTTGTTGGGATCAGGTTAGTGCTCTCAGGCATGTAAACCAACATTTCTTCAGTTGATTACTTACATTACAATACTAACTTATAGTTGCATTTGCAGTCCAATCATTTGGTTCATCGCTGTCTTTTTCTTGCTTGCCTATACACATGGTAAGGCTTTCATCATCTAACAATCAACTTCACAACCTTTATACTGAGTTTAATATTGCCATGTGATGCCGAAATCTGCTATGAATTCCAGGGTTAATAAATTTATCTTAACAATAACATGGTTATGGATTTCTTGTGCTTACTGATGAGATGACTAATAAACAATTTTCTGTTTAATGACAGGATGGTACTCTTATTTGTGGCTACCCTTTATCCCCTTAGTTGTAAGTACAACACCAAATTTGTTGTATTTTAAATACTTTTTCTGAGGTTGTGAACAGGAATCTGATACCCTCAATTGGGACTTTGCAGATAATTCTAATGGTTAGTACCAAGCTGCAAGTGATCATAACTAACATGGGGCTGAGGATTCAAGATAGAGGGGTTGTAGTCAAGGGTGCACCTGTGGTTCAACCAGGTGATGACCTCTTCTGGTTTGGAAGACCTCGCTTTCTTCTTTTCCTCATTCACGTAGTTCTCTTTACGGTAATTTCCCTTAATCTCTATCTATTTACGGATTCATTTTAATCTACCAACATTTAATCATCAACATCATTGTGCTAATGCTTATATGTGGATTCCTGATTTCCTCTGCAGAATGCATTCCAACTGGCCCTTTTCGTGTGGAGCACGGTAAGCAATCCTACTACCTCAGTCATTCATATCTTTGTTATGCAACTGTTCGATTAGCTTGTCTAATAAGTACTTGTTCATCTTTTTCAGTTTAAATTTTCCATAAGGTCTTGCTACCATGAGCGCATTGAAGATATCATCATTAGAGTCTCTATGGGGTGAGCTCATAACATTCCAAGTACAAGATTATAAACTAAGATTATTGATTTGACGAAGTGAGAAGATTGCTGATGAAATGCAAAATTTGCAATTTTCAGGGTCATTATACAGTTTATTTGCAGTTATGTGACTCTTCCACTCTATGCTTTGGTGACTCAGGTAGACCTTTCAGAAACTTCTGCCATTTTTCTTATTCTGATCTATGTACTATAAATTGAGTGCATAATTAAGAAAATCGTTTTTAATTTGTGGGTTTTGTTTGTTGACAGATGGGAACTAACATGAGACCAACAATCTTCAACGATAGAGTAGCAGCTGCACTGAAAAACTGGCACCATACGGCAAAGAAACACACTAAACATGGCAGGCATTCTGAGAATACAACACCTCTTTCAAGCAGGCCAACAACTCCAACACATGGGATGTCTCCAGTTCATCTTCTGTATAACCATCCTCGAACTCTCGAAAGTTACCATGCATCTCCAAGGCATTCTAACTTGGGAAATGATCATTGGGATCCTGACACCTTTCATTATCCGCCCCACCATGAATTCAATGATGCTCTTCATGATAGATCGCAGCTAGAAATGAGGGAACTAGAGGGGACAGTTCAAGAATCTGGATCTTTACAAATGGCTGTAGCACCTCGGACAATCCGAGCAGAACATGAAATTGACGTTACTCCATCGGATTTCACCTTTGCGAAAAAATGAGCAAAACTATTGATCGGATCAGGTCGGATTAAAGGAACAATGCTGCTAACTTTTGCCATGTGCATTTCTTGTACATGTTATACAATGAAGCCTGCCTGTTGGGAAACCAAAGGACAAAAGAAGATTGGAAAAAAAGGAAACAATGGAGTAGAGAGAGTGTACCTTTTTCTTTGTGACAGGGTTTTTTTTTTTTTTAATAGCATCCTGTACTTGCTTTTGCTTTTTACAGTTATGATTCTTTTGAATAAAACTTTATCCAGGTTTACAGTTCCATTTTTTTCTATAGATTTCTATAGTGGAACTAGTCAAGATACTTCATAAAAATGATTATAGCAATATGGAAGATTTTTATGAGCTCATAATCCTAGGAAATTTGTATAATAAAGAGCTTGAATGAAGTAAAGCACTTGGCCTAGCATTCCTAACTCCTCCCTATCTTTACAATCATTTTTTTCTTTAGGGATGATAAAATAAACCCATTGTTAGACATGTTTTCCATTTTTTTTTATGGGGTTTGTTAATTTATTTTTGGTTCATAGGGAGTTAAAAAAAGAAATAGAAATTCGAATCTTGAACTTACTCTCTTTCTTAAGGAAGTGTAATAATCGTTAAACCAAACTTTAATTGTTTGTGAAATTCAGTAGTTTTATATGAGCTGATTGATGACTATTCACTTTTACCTTACTTATGTTAATTAACAAATGAAGCATTTGACATCAATGATTGATTTGATGCTAATGTTTTGTATAATTATGTGATTTTTAGATGAGATTCCTTTCTTTATTTTATTTTTTCAAACATCAAATGTTTATTTTGTCTAAAATATTGCTTTTAACGCTCTTTGGGCTTCCTTTTCAGTACTCGTGCTACTCAGCCAGCATGTCTTTCCTGACAGAATTTCTTGATAAAGCTCCAAGGAAAGAGCAATGTGATTCAGAATATATAGCAGCGGCGTCAATCAAATACATTGGATAGTAATCCGCTTTCATCTTATATCTTGTTACACAAGAAACACAGGGAATATTTGCATAAATCTGTCTACGGTAAATTTGTTTGTTGCATCTCTCTTGTGATTGCAAAATAAGGTCTATAGAAGTTGTGCATTTCTTTCGTCAATTGAAAAGGGTGTTCATATTCTTCTTGTTTGATTCAAATTGTATCTCCTTAAATCTTAGTGGAGTTTACAAGAATGAAAAATCGATGCATTGAGTCAAGATCGAGGGCTTAATTTTTTTCTTTCTTTTCCTTCTTTGGCTCGGACACCAAATTCCTCAAACTATGATCGATGTATGTAGATATGTATATTACTTTCTCATCAAGGGTAAATATGAAAAGGAAGTAACTCCACGAAAAGCAATGACAGATGGAACAAAATTTCGTCCAGTCATGCCAACAACTTCTAGACTAAGTAGTTAAAAGAAGAACTATAACATATTATAAGAGTTGAGTTCAAGTTCAAACAGCTCCATCCCTATTTCCAATGATTGAAAAAAGTTGGGTAAATATGAAAAGGAAGTAACTCCACGAAAAGCAATGACAGATGGAACCAAATTTCGTCCAGTCATGCCAACAACTTCTAGACTAAATAGTTAAAAGAAGAATTATAACATATTATAAGAGTCGAGTTCAAGTTCAAACAGCTCCATCCCTATTTCCAATGATTGAAAAAAGTTAAGTTAATGACAAATCGAACCAAGTTTCTTCAAGTCATATCAACAATTTCTAGACCAAATGGTTAAAGAAGAGTTGTGACATATTATAAGAGTTGAATTCGAATTCAAACTGCTCCATTCCTATTTCCAATTATCAAAAAATGTTTTTTCAAGTCAGTCATAAGTTTCTGATATGGATCTCCACGTATATGTACAATAAACGAGGTGAAAAGGAAAAGGAAAAGGAAATAATATATGCACCAAATGTAACCTATATCATTCTTCCATCGAAATATCAACAAGAGCAGGTGCTTTGCATATGGGGCAGGCATTTTTTATGGCCAACCACCTTTTAATGCAGAGAACATGGTAAACATGTCCGCAGCGCACCGTCCCGATTCTGTCATCGTTCTTGTACTCCTCCTGCATGGTTGGCAAGAAAGGGCTTAGCTAAAATTCCCCAGTTGCAAACTGTTTCAGATGAGATAGAACATATCACAATTTCATCTAGGTCAACAAGGGGGAAACAGGAGTTTCAAACCTCTGATCCTAAGAACTGACTAACACTAGACATGTGATATCCTAGTTCAGTATGTTTTATCTGTTTCTTTTCATTACAGAAATCTTGAGAACCTCTCAGATATTGGCAGGATTTAAATCCCAATAAAGAACTCTGAACTCTGAAGGCTCCTGAGCTCTTGTCACTGGAACTAAGTTTGTCACTCTACCAATAGACTAAACCACTGATGGGTTTTAAGCTTATAAGCTTCTGAACATTGAGTTCAGTTCATTTATGGTATTAGCCATTAGGATGATATATGAATTCAGGCTTGCTTAATTCTCGGATACAAATAAATCAAGCAGGGTATACATTTTCTTACGAAACAGATCGCACAGGTTGCTTCTGGCTGGTTCTTATCTGAAAAGTATATAGTCTCTTTCAAGCAGTTTGACATCACATATTCAGACAATCCTGTGTTGACATGCCCTATTCTTTCTCCAGGAGCAAGCAGTTCCTATAAACAGAAAAAGACCGGAAGTTTATAAGAGCTTGTAAACATATATGAGAAGAAGGGCATAAATAAAAACAAACAGCAACCTCATAACTCATGTTGTCAACATCTAGTCTCATATCCCTGTATTCATCAAAAAAATCCCTGGAGCCATATAAATATGAGTGATCCGCAAGAGCCTGCAAAAATAGCAGCACAAAAACATGATCAATTAGAAGCAGAATAATAACAGATAAAATAAGACAGGAACAGAATGCTGAAAAAGCTTGTCAGATATCGGGTGTAAGACCCGATTTTTACTACACTGTACACCATATTTGTATATGATTGATAGTGGAAAAAAATATTTTTATTAGGAAATTTAAGAAAATATTGAATGTGAATTTCCACTCTTTATTTTAATTTTTGGGAATTATGAATTATGGTATGTTGTATAAAAGAAAGAAAAACAAACATTAAAGTTGCAACAAGATATAGATGAGATATAATCTTGATAAAAAGGTAGAAGTGTGAAAACATTAAATGAAGGGTTGAACAAATGAAGAAAACAAATGAACAAATGAAATATAACAAAGTCAATGATAGTGGCTGGAAGTGGTGTAGACTAGAGAAGAAGAGAGGAAAGTCAATATAAGAGGCTATAAATGGACTTCACGCCACTTTGCTTTCCTTTACAATCGGTTTAGGTAATTAATGATAAGGAAAAGATGAGACAAAAAGGTCAATTATAGTGGCTAGCTGGAAGTGGCGAGAAGAGGAAGGAGAAAAGAAGAGAAAAAGGAAAGAAAATTTGTCAAAATTGCAGCAAGAAAACAAGGTGGCGTAGACTTTCCTTAATGAACTGTGGAAAAACTTCACCTCGCCATTTAATGGAATGACCATTTTTCTCTGTCATTTAATGAGCTATAAGACATGGTAATGATGAAGAAAACGGGATAAGGAAACAGGTGGTGTGTTCTAACAGGATTAATATGGCTATATAAGAAGGAAGACATGAGAAGAAGAACCAAAGTAGCAAACTTCATCTTCTTCAAACACCTTCTCGCCAGTCTGTTTCCACTGCATGTTCACATTTAGTTCTTCCGTTTTTCTCATATATGAGCCATGAAATTTCATCTTTTAGTTAGCCAAACCTCTTCTTCAGTGTTGAAGAGATAAGGAACAAGAGAAGTGAAGCTAGGTGAGGCAGAAAACCACTCTGTCTAAAAGTGCAACTTAGTTAAGGTGAGTTCCATATTGCTATGGTTCTCTTGATATTTAACGCTAGATTTCTATGTTTCACAATGTAATGAACATAGACATAGCCTGGTTTTAGTTAAATATTGTTGAAGATATAAGAAATTAGATGGAAAATAATCAAGAATGAATAAGGTAATACGATGGGCGAACGGCGAATAGACTTATTTAACTGCTCGCTAAACAGTTGAGTACTCGCCCAAAGGTTGAGGCGAGCTCAAGAGTTGCATGAGTTGGCGACATATGTGTTTGCCAAACTCTTTGGATAATCAGAATGATAATTGGGATGGTCGAGGACCAATGATCGCCAAACGGCGAGAATGACGACTATAGTGATCACCCATAAGGAATGTTTGTGATCAACAAAGAGGCGAGTAAGAAGTAAAGAAATCGCCAAGTATTAGTTCAATTAATGGGCGAGCCCAACACTGAATAAAAAGTCACGAATGGTGAGTTGAATGGTCCGGGCGAGCTGCCATGTTGGGCGAGCTCAAACGTGTAAGCCCACTAAAGGAGGGCGAGCTCGTGGGCAAATGGCAAGCCTAATCTCGCCAAAGTGTCACAAATATTAGGAAGGAAAATATAAATAGTTTTGGATAATATTCGAAAAAAAAGGAATATTAATAGTTTTAATAAATTTTTGCAGACGGGAATTGAGAAAGGCGAGTGGGAAGCTAAGCTTTGAAAAGACCAGGTAAGGGAGTTGTATGTGAAGTAAATGCATGTCCTGTGGAGTAGAAATATTATGAAAATATTGAGAAAATATTTGGTTTATGACATGCATTTGTTTGGTAAAACATTTTGATTTTTGGGCGAGCTACAAAGATAGTCGACCTCTCTGTTGTGTTGAGGGCGAACTGGTAAAAGTTCGAGCAAGCTAATTAAGGTGAACCCTTTTATGATATAAAGGGCGGGCGACCCTTGTTTAATAGAAATTCAGGTGAGCCAAATTGGGCGAACCCTTTATAATGTTTTGGGGCGAATGACCCCTGTTTTAATAGAAATCCGGGCGAGCCAATATGGGCAAACCTTTTTATAAATTTTGGGCGGGTGACCAGGTTTTTTTATGAAGTGGGTGAGTTGAACATGGCCAGCGCTATAGTGGGCGAACTGACCATGGCAAGCCTCCACGAGCGAGCTAGTTTCAATGGGTTTTGAATGATACAGTTGGCGGGCGAACACTAGTTCACCCTAATGGGCGAATTGATTATGGGTGAGCCACTATGGGCGAACTGACCCTGGCGAGCCAATTTAACCCCTATTTTCTCATTCGTAAAGTGGTGAAAATGAGCTATTTTTTTAAAATCTGATTTTGAGACTTTAGGCCCAAATTCATGCGTTATCATTTATATAATTGCATGACTCGCCTGGGGCGGTGGCCCTGGTCGATGGACCTACAGGTGCACTTCAGGGCGTCACAAGGTTGATGGACCCGTCAAGTCATCAGCGATCTCGATGTCACTTGGCAAGTGGACCCGAGGACCATCTATAGATTATGGCCATAGATCTAGTTGAGATAACCGTGAGGGACGATGGCCTACGGGTGCACCCTAAAAGCGGATGACTTGTGTTCCTGAAGGAACAATGAGAGCATGATGTATTTGTTGCCTAGTCTCAACTTATTGACTTCTGTTTACTGAAAGGATCTATTGAATTCTGTTTAATGTTAAAGGGGTTTGAGTGATTGGATAAATAAGATTGTTTTTGGGAGTATAATTTTTATTTTTATAAAGCAGCATACACCTTCCTTACTGAGCACTTGTCGCTCACTCCCTATTTTCCACTCCACAGATTATTGAACTTGGGGTAAGCGAATTACTTTCCAGAGGTTTGATATTGAAGGTATGTTTTATTCTTTTATATATTCAGTAAAATGGTATAGTACTACTTTAAATAGAAGGGAATGTATATACATCTTAAGGAAATAATTTAATAATTCATACTTCTATATAGGGATAAGGAATTGAGAGTGCTAATTCTTATAAAAGAGATAGGAGTTGATAAGCATCACAGACAGCCCAACCGGTAAGTGAGTGTAATTAGTAACTGAATATTATGTATTTGGTGGATTTAGGATGTTACAGATTTAATGGTATCAGGCAGTATATTCCCGACATTGCTCAAGAAAAATTACAACAGGAATTCATGGATTTAGTTCAGAGTAGTATGACAGTGGCCTAGTATGAAGCCAAATTTACTACATTAAGCCGTTTTGATCCACAGACTAGTGCGAATACCAAATATAAGATTTCGTGGTTTAGGGCTGGTCTGAGGCCATCTATTAAATTGAAGCTAGCCCCATTTCATATACAGACTTATGATGTGATAGTTAAACGGGCTCAGCTATGTGAGCGGGACTATGAGCAGTTCCAGCTCGATTTCAGTAGCAAGAGTAAGGGTAAAGAAAAAGGAAAGGCTAAGAGGTTTATGAAGGATAGACCAGGTAGAGAGCAGTCTAAGAGGACTAGATCTATGGGATACAGATTTCAGAGGGTAGATTTGATAGACCAGCAGTTTCTACTCATGCCAGTGGCCCTACCATTACTCAGAGAAGTGTTGCGCCCTTATGTAGACATTGTGGAAGGTCGCATGGGTCACGCCCTTGTCCTTTAATGTCTGGGGCATGTTTTAGATGTGGACAGACGGGGCACTTTATTAGAAATTGCCCGATGCTCAGAGAGTCAACTGCTTCTACTAGACCTCCTGCATTACCTCCGATAACGGCCCCGGCAGCTCAGAGCGAGCCAGAGAAAGCGACACCCTCACAGTCTAGGACGGCGACAGCCGCAAAGAAGGGTAAAAAGGTTGTGACTCAAGGTCGGGTGTATGCCTTGGATCAGGAGACTGCCGACGCCTCTATCGATGTGATTAAAGGTAAGGTTTATCTTTTTGATATCCCCGGTTCTACCCATTCATTCTTATCGCCTGCATGTGCCAACAAGACCCTAGTAGAGCCGGAGTTGTTAGAGTATACTTTGCAAGTGAAAACTCCTTTTAATGATTTTCAGAGGACGGATATTATATATAGGAATTGTAAATTGACTATAGGAGAGAAGGTTATGACAGCTAACCTAATTTTGTTGGATATATATGATTTTGATATCATTTTAGGTATGGATTGGTTAGCTGCAAATTATGTTAGTTTGGATTGTAATACTAAGTTACCTTCTCTCATCCCGAAAAATACATTGTAAAATTATTGTAAATTAATAAAATGTTTGTGAATATATGTTTGTGAAATGATGTGTACTGAAATTGTGGTTGTGTATGAATGTTTATGAAGGATATATTGCTAGTGTGGAGGATGTAGAGAGGAAACATCCAGAGATCCAAGAGATTCCTGTGATTAGGGACTTCTCGGATGTATTTCCAGAGGATTTATCAGGGTTACCACCAGATCGAGAAACAGAGTTCATGATCGAGTTGGTACCCGGTACGGAGCCGATTTCTAGACCCCCATATAGGATGGCACTGACAGAGTTAGATGAGCTCAAGAAGTAGTTCCAAGAGTTATTAGATAAGGGATTTATACGTCCTAGTGTGTCACCATGGGGAGCTCCGATATTGTTTGTTCGGAAGAAGGATGGTAGCCTCCGGTTTTGTATAGATTATCGGATGTTGAATCGGGCTATCATTAAGAATAAGTATCCATTACCTCGGATTGATGATCTGTTTGATCAGCTCAGGGGTGCACAGGTGTTTTCCAAGATAGACATCCGATCAGGCTATCACCAGTTGAAGATTAAGGAATCGGACGTGCATAAGACAACATTTCGGACTCGTTATGGTCATTATGAGTTCTTGGTGATGCCTTTTGGATTAATAAATGCCCCTGCAGCTTTTATGAGTTTAATGAATGAGGTGTTTCATCCTTTTCTGGACAAGTTTATCATAGTATTTATAGATGATATCTTGATTTATTCTAAGACTCCAGAGGAGCACGAGCAGCATTTGCAGATTGTTCTACAGACCCTCAGAGAAAGGAAATTGTATGCTAAGTTTAGTAAATGCGAGTTTTGGCTTGACCATATTACATTTCTCGGACATGTAATGTCGAAGGACAGGGTGTTAGTTGATCCGTCCAAGATTGAGGCCATTGTTCAGTGGGAAAGGCCTAACACGGTTACCGAGATACGGAGTTTCTTAGGTCTTGCCGGGTACTATCGCAGATTTGTGGAGGGATTTTCTAGACTTGCTGCTCCCTTGACACGACTCACACGTAAGGATGTAAAGTTTGAGTGGAATGATGCGTGTGAGCGTAGTTTTATTGAGCTTAAGAGGAGATTGACTACTGCCCTCGTATTAGCCCTTCCTAGCGGATCAGGAGGATTTATGGTGTATACCGATGCAACCGCTTAAGGTTTAGGGTGTGTGCTCATGCAGCATGGTCGGATTATAGCCTATGGTTCTCGACAGCTGAAGGATCATGAGAAGAATTACTCGACACATGATTTAGAGCTAGCCGCAGTAGTGTTTGCACTGAAGATATGACGACATTACTTGTACGGGGAGAAATTTCAGATAGATACAGATCATAAGAGTCTGAAATATATATTCTCACAGCGAGAGTTTAATTTGAGGCAGCGACGGTGGATGGAACTATTAAAGGATTATGATTGTAAGATTTTATATCACCCAGGTAAAGCTAATGTAGTAGCAGATGCACTGAGCCGTAAACATGTTGGCATGGTATCTTACATGATGATCAGGGAACATGATTTGATAGAGCAATTTTCTAACCTCAGCTTGACAGTTGTTTCCTCTGACCAGTATGGATTTACGGCTAGTTTTCGTATAGAGCCGGATTTGATGGATCGAATCAGGGAAGCTCAGAGGAGGGAAGATTATTGCATTGGGGTTGCCAGTCAGATTCAGATGGGAGTTATGTCAGATTTTAAGATTGGCACCGATAGGATACTGAGGTTCAAAGGTCGGATATGTGTTCCCGATGATCGACAGATTCGAGATTTGATTTTATCATAGGCCCATACCTCTAGATACACGTTACATCCGGGTAGTACTAAGATGTACCAGAATCTCCGGAGAGTGTATTGGTGGCCTAAATGAAGAAAGACATCGTTGAGTTTGTTGCTAGATGTCTAACATGCCAGCAGATTAAGATTGAGCATCAGAAGCCGACAGGTATGCTTCGACCATTATCGATTCCTATGTGGAAATGGGAGCATGTTACTATGGATTTTATTATGGGATTACCACGGACCCGGAAAGGGTATGATGCTATATGGGTGATAGTAGACAGATTGACTAAGTCTGCTCATTTCTTGGCCATGAGATCTACAGATTCAGTTAGTGCCTTGGCCGATTTGTATGTCAGGGAGATAGTGAGGTTACATGGTGTTCCAGTGAGTATTACCTCTGATAGGGACTCCCGCTTCACCTCTCATTTCTGGGAGAGATTTCAGGAGGCTATGGGATCCCAGCTGAGTTTTAACACCGCTTTTCATCCACAGACTGATGGACAGTCCGAGCGTACGATACAGACGCTCGAGGATATGTTCAGAGCGTGTGCATTGGATTTTAGAGGCTCATGGGACGATCACTTACCCCTGTCAGAGTTTGCTTATAACAATAGTTTTCATACGAGTATCGGCATGACACCGTATGAGGCCTTGTATGGCAGACGATGCAGATCCCCGATAGCATGGGAAGAAGTGAGAGATCGTAAACTGTTAGCTCCCGATTTGGTCGAGCAGGCTTCTTGTGATGTACAGATGATTTGTGAGAGGCTTAGAACAGCTCAAAGTCGGCAGAAGAGTTATGCAGATACTAGATGCCGACCATTAGAATTTGTAGTGGGTGATTATGTGTTTTTAAAGATATCACCGTCCAAAGGTATAATGAGATTCGGGAAAAGAGGAAAATTAAGTCCCCGATACATTGGACCTTATGAGATCTTAGATCGCGTGTGAGATGTGACATATCGGTTAGCACTACCACCAGAGTTGTCAGGAGTGCATAACGTATTCCATGTCTCGATGTTGAGAAAGTACCATCCAGATCCTTCTCACGTGATTCGACATGAGCCACTGGAGATCAGAGAGGACATGAGTTACGTTGAAAAACCGGTACGGATCCTGGATAGGAAAGATAAGGTATTGCGATCTAAGACGATACCTTCGGTTAAAGTGCTCTGGCAGTATCATAACGAGGAGGAGGCTACTTGGAAGTTAGAGAGCCTTATACGTGAGAGGTATCCAGAGCTCTTCCAGTGACAGGTCCAAGTTAAATTTGGAGGACCAAATTTCTTAAGGTGGGGAGAAATGTAAGACCTGATTTTTATTACACTGTACACCATAATTGTATATGATTGATAGTGTAAAGAAATATTTTTATTAGAAAATTTAAGAAAATATTGAATGTGAATTTCCACTCTTTATTTTAATTTTTGGGAATTATGAATTATGGTATTGTGTATAAAAGAAAGAAAAACAAACATTAAAGTTGCAACAAGTTATAGATGAGATATAATCTTGATAAAAAGGTAGAAGTGTGAAAACATTAAATGAAGGGTTGAACAAATGAAGAAAACAAATGAACAAATGAAATATAACAAAGTCAATGATAGTGGCTGGAAGTGGTGTAGACTAGAGAAGAAGAGAGGAAAGTCAATATAAGAGGCTATAAATGGACTTCACGCCACTTTGCTTGCCTTTACAATCGGTTTAGGTAATTAATGATAAGGAAAAGATGAGACAAAAAGGTCAATTATAGTGGCTGGCTGGAAGTGGCGAGAAGAGGAAGGAGAAAGAAGAGAAAAAGGAAAGAAAATTGTCAAAACTGCAGCAAGAAAACAAGGTGGCGTGGACTTTCCTTAATGAACTGTGGAAAAACTTCACCTCGCCATTTAATGGAATGGCCATTTTTCTCTGTCATTTAATGAGCTATAAGACAGGGTAATGATGAAGAAAACGGGATAAGGAAACAGGTGGTGTGTTCTAACAGGATTAACATGGCTATATAAGAAGGAAGACATAAGAAGAAGAACCAACGTAGCAAACTTCATCTTCTTCAAACACCATCTCGCCAGTCTGTTTCCACTGCATGTTCACATTTAGTTCTTCCGATTTTCTCATATATGAGCCATGAAATTTCATCTTTTAGTTAGCCAAACCTCTTCTTCAGTGTTGAAGAGCTAAGGAACAAGAGAAGTGAAGCTAGGTGAGGTAGAAAACCACTCTGTCTAAAAGTGCAACTTAGTTAAGGTGAGTTTCATATTGCTATGGTTCTCTTGATATTTAATGCTAGATTTCTATGTTTCACAATGTAATGAACATAGACATAGCCTGGTTTTAGTTAAATATTGTTGAAAATATAAGAAATTAGATGGAAAATAATCAAGAATGGATAAGGTAATACAATGGGCGAACGGTGAACAAACTTATTTAACTGCTCACCAAACAGTTGAGTACTCGCCCAAAGGTTGAGGTGAGCTCAAGAGTTGCATGAGTTGGCGACATATGTGTTCGCTAAACTCTTTGGATAATCAGAATGATAATTGGGATGGACGAGGACCAATGATCGCCAAACGGCTAGAATGGCGACTATAGTGATCGGCCATAAGGAATGTTTGTGATCAACAAAGAGGCGAGTAAGAAGTAAAAAATTCACCAAGTGTTAGTTAAATTAATGGGCGAGCCCAACACTGAATAAAAAGCCACGAATGGCGAATTGTATGGTCCAGACGAGCTGCCATGTTGGGCGAGCTCAAACGTGTAAGCCCACTAAGGGAGGGCGAGCTCTGTGGGCGAATAGAGAGCCTAATCTCGCCAAAGTGTCACAAATATTAGGAAAGAAAATATAAATAGTTTTGGATAATATTCGAAAAAAAAGGAATATTAATAGTTTTAATAAATTTTTGCAGACGGGAATTGAGAAAGGCGAGTGGGAAGCTAAGCTTTGAAAAAACTAGGTAAGGGAGTTGTATGTGAAGTAAATGCATGTCCTGTGGAGTAGAAATATTATGAAAATATTGAGAAAATATTTGGTTTATGACATGCATTTGTTTGGTAAAACATTTTGATTTTTGGGCGAGCTACAAAGATAGTCGACCTCTCTGTTGTGTTGAGGGCGAATTGGTAAAAGTTTGGGCGAGCTAATTAAGGTGAACCCTTTTATGATATAAAGGGCGAGCGAGCCTTGTTTAATAGAAATTCGGGCGAGCCAAATTGGGCGAACCCTTTTATAATGTTTTGGGGCGAATGACCCCTGTTTTAATAGAAATCCGAGCGAGCCAATATGGGCGAACCCTTTTATAAATTTTGGGCGGGCGACCAGGTTTTTTTATGAAGTGGGCGAGTTGACCATGGCCAGTGCCATAGTGGGCGAACTGACAATGGCGAGCCGCCATGAGCGAGCTAGTTTCAATGGGTTTTGAATGATACAGTTGGTGGGCGAACACTACTTCACCCTAACGGGCGAACTGATTATGGGCGAGCCATTATGGGTGAACTGACCCTGGTGAGCCAATTTAACCCCTATTTTCTCATGCGTAAAGTGGTGAAAATGAGCTGTTTTTTTAAAATATGATTTTGAGACTTTAGGCCCTGAATTCATGCATTATCATTCATATAATTGTGTGAGCCGCCTGAGGCGGTAGCCCTGGTCGATGGACCTACGGGTGCATCTCAGGGCGTCATAAGGCTGATGTACTCGTCAAGTCATCAGCTGTCTCAAGGTCACTTGGCAAGTGGACCCGAGGACCATCTATAGATTATGGTCATAGATCTAGTTGAGATAGCTGTGAGGGGCGATGGCCTACGGGTGCACTACAAAAGCGGATGACTTGTGTTCTTGAGGGAACAATGAGAGCGTGATGTATTTGTTGCCTAGTCTCAACTTATTGACTTCTGTTTACTAAAAAGATCTATTGAATCATGTTTAATGTTAAAGGGGTTTGAGTGATTGGATAAATAAGATTGTTTTTGGGAGTATAATTTTTATTTTTATAAAGCAACATACACCTTCCTTACTGAGCACTTGTCGCTCACTCCCTATTTTCCACTCCACAGATTATTGAACTTGGGCTAAGCGAATTACTTTCCAGAGGTTTGATATTGAAGGTATGTTGTATTCTTTAATATATTCAGTAAAATGGTATAGTACTACTTTAAATAGAAGGAAATGTATATACATCTTAAGGAAATAATTTAATAATTCTTGCTTCTATATAGGGATAAGGAATTGAGAGTGCCAATTCTTATAAAAAAGATAGGAGTTGATAAGCATCACAGACAGCCCAACCGGTAAGTGAGTGTAATTAGTAATTGAATATTATGTATTTGGTGGATTTGGGATGTTACATCGAGTCACACATCCACCTCATTAGTGATTATAATTGTGATAACCGTAAATTTTCTAATTATTGGAAATTAATATTAAAGCAAATAAATAAATAAAATTGTGAGAGTGGGATATTGGTGAAAATCCCGAGAATTGAAGAAGTGACAAATCGAGAAATTCGAGTGAAGAAAGTTAAATTGAAAATTTGAAAAAAAAAAGAAGTGAGGAAATTTAATTTGGATAAATGAAAAATCCAAATTAAATAAGGAAATGAGAAAAGAAAATAGGAAATATGTTTATATAATTATATATTATATAAATGTATTTTTATACAAATACATATGTATTTAAAATATTATATGGTATATATATAATTATACATTGGTATACATGTGTGTATATATATATATATTATTTAAAGGAATTAAATAATACATATGTATTTCAGTAAAATCTCTTATGTATTTATAAATATATATATATATATATATAATTGAGAAATGTAAATATTGATTTACATTAAAGTTGAAAATATATATGAAAGTTATTTAAATTGGAAATATATTAATGTACATATATATATAGGTATATATTTTGTAATATACAATATATATTTTATATATACTATATATTGAATTATATTATATATGAAATAATATATGTATAATATATAGTATATATTATATGTATAAAATATATGTTATAGTATATAATATATAGTAAATAGTATATTATATACTAAATATGGAAAGGGGAAAAACAAAAGAGGAAAGGAAAGGAAGAATCGGGGAAGCAAACTTGACCCCCCAGCCAGAACCGACAGTGGCGGAGTTGCCACCGTCAGCGAGGGAGAAAGGAGGAGGGAGAGAGAAGGATGATGCCGGCGATGTGAGGAACGGAGATCGACGAAGGAGATCGGAAAAGAAACAGAAGGAAATCGGCGAAATCGAAAGAGGAAGAAGAAAAATAGGAACCGGCGGTGCCGGCCAAATTGGCCACCGCCACTGTAGCCACACCATCGTCGAAGGAAGAGGAAGATGTGGGAGGCCACGACTGAGGCGGAGAACGGCGGAGGAAGGCTGACGGAGGAGAAGAAGAAATCGAAGGTAAATCGAGTAGATCCGCCGTTGTGCCGTCGATTCGTGATGAACGGAGGCCAGATCCGGCTTCACCGTGGTGCCGGCCAGCTGTGGAGCCGTCAAATCGCCGGAGAACCGGCCGCCGGAGGAGAACCGGCCGTGGAGGAAGGTTGACTGGTTTGATTGGTCCGGTTGGAAGAAAAGAAAAGGAAAAAGAAAAAGAAAAAGAAAAAGGAAAAAGAAAAAGAAAAGAAAAGAAATGAGAAAAAGAAAAAAAAAAGGAAGAAAAAGGAGAGAGAAAAAGAAAATTTCCGAACTTCGAAAATTTCTAGAATTATGGGAAATCCCGAGAATTTGAAAACCCGGGAATTACGGGAATCGGTAAGAAAACCTGAAAAGTATTAAATTATTTAAATAATTTATTTATTTAAATAATTATGAAAAAATTCTAAATTTTAGAATTTAATTTCCAAAAAAATTTCCTCGATAACCGTGCTGATGGAATCGGGCAAGGTGAACACGGGCGCGACCTTCGAGAGGCAGTCGCCGACTCGGAACAGGTAAGGGAGACATGTGCCGCCTGTAAGGATATTCGGCCACATTTTTTAAATTATGCATTTAATTTATAAATGCACTTTATAATAATTGGTTTTGAAATTTGTGGTGATTTATCAGTTTTAAATTGTGGTAAAATACAGGTTGAGAAATAAAAACTGTATTTTTTATGCAGGAGGCTAGCCAAATTGGCAGCCGTTATACTGCCGAAAAATTATCGAAAAAATTACTAAAATTTACTGAAAATCATCGAAAATCATAATAAATGATTTGATTTCACGTAAATCGATTTTCGGGTACGAAAATCGAGAAATCAAGTAAATTTCATAAAACATGAATATAGTGATATTTAATTTTAAAATATTCATGTTTTCGAGTATGGTGAAAAGGAAATCACCGAAAATTCACTGGTAGATGATATTTCACGTGAAACGAGATGAAAATAAAAAAGAGACCGAAGTGAATATTTTTATAAATATTCTTAAATATTCACTTGATTTAATATAAAACCTTTATGGTTTTAATTGTGAGATAAATAATTATATAAATTCTATAAAGGTTAAGAAATGAAGAAAAATTACGATTTCGAGACTAGAGGTCTCTACACGTGTTTTTAGAAGAAAACATGGTAATGGGAATTTAAAGTTAGAAAATAAATAATTTATTTTCATAAATTATAAAAATGATTTGTTTGAAATTTTGATAATTATAAAATCATGTTTTCTATTGAATGCACGGAAAAGCGTGCATATGTTTTTTACTGTGGAAAAAGACAGTTTTGCCCTTCTATACTTTCAGTGATGATTTTGCAAATTGTCTTCATCGTATGAAAAACTTGATATATACCTTTATGAAATAATTTGAAAAATGTTATTTATTTTATAAATTTCATAAAGGTGATTATGTTTACATGTGAGCCTTATGGATATTTGATTTACGACGTTTAAAATCTATAAAGGTTATGGTACGGTTTATATTGTTTTGAGACTATAAGCCCTGAGTTCAGCATTATTATTCATGTAATTGCGTGACTCACCTGAGGCGGTGGCTCGGGTCGATGGACCAACGGGTGCACCTTAGGGCGTCATAAGGCTGATGGACCTGCCAAGTCATCAGAGGTCTCGAGGTCACCTGGCAAGTGGACCCGAGGACCATATATAGATTATAGCCATAAATCTAGCCGAGATAGCCGTGAGGGGCGATGGCTTACGGGTGCACCCCAAAAGCGGACGACTTGTGTTCTTGAGGGAACAATGAGAGCATGATTTATTTGATGCCTAGTCTCACACAATGATTACTGTTTACTGAAAGGATTTGCGGAATCCTATTTACTGTACTGTTTACTGTACTGATCACTAGTTACTGTTTACTGATGAAAAATCGTACCAAAATACTGTGTTTACAGAACTGTATTATGCACTGAAATGGTAGCCATTGATTACTGTTTTACTAAACTGAAAGCTACCATTTACTGTTTACTGAACGGAAAGCTACCGTATACTATTTACTGAATTGGTAGCTACTGTTTACTGTTACTGACTGAACTGTATCGAGATACTGTTTTACTGAATACTGAATATATTGTTTTACTGAACTGTACGATACAGTTACTGATTTGAAAAGAGAAATAGATGTTTATTCTAAAAGAAAAACATAAGAATTTATTTCTAAGATAGAAATAATCAAAGAAGTGTTTATCCAATGATTGGATATTTACAAATCACTGTACTGTCACATGTTTTAAAGGATACTGAAGTGAAAAGAAATAAGGGGTTTACTCTGTGGGAAAAACGAAAGTCATATCGTTTTGAGAAAAATGGATTTAATACTCTCTACAGTTGCTTCTAGGTTCCGGAACAAGTTAGGTATTTTAAAATACCTGCCTTACTCTATCTGGATCCCTAGCCAACTGTAGTATCCTTCTTACATGTGAGCGTAGAGCCAGCTAGGAAGATTCTAAAGAAAATGAAAAAAAATAATATTTTCAGCATATAGATAGCTGAATATCAAGTGTGACATATAACTCTCTTACTGAGCCGTGGTTTGCTCACCCTTTAATTTTAAACATTTCAGGTTTTAAAGATTTTGAGATCAATTGATTGTGGATCACGGCTGTACACAAATGGACAATGTGACAGACCGACTGATTTATATGAGGTACGATAATTTATTTTATGTATTTAGACATGTCTGCAGTACTACTTATCTGATTAACTAAGATAGGGGATGTGTATAATATAAACAATGTTATTTAAATTTGTTTAACAGTTAGTAAAAGTGAAGTATCACAGACAGCCCAACCGGATGAATTGTGTAAAATAAAGTGAAAAATGTGGTAATGGGTCGTTACAATAATTTACTACAACAATAGAGGAAATGCACCAGCATGAATGTAAGAAATACACTAGTAGAAAAGTAAGAAACCCTACGTGCAAAATATCATAAGCTTGAAGAGTCAGAAGCACTATGAACGGGATATTCAATGAGCTTATTGGTACAAATATAGATTGAAAATGGCAATTACGCACCTCAGATCCCGTTCTATCATGTTCATTCACAGCATTTTGGAAAGATTGGAATCTGTCAGCCGCTATCCTTGACCTTGTGTCTCTATGGTTACGTTCGCTTCTAGCAGAAAATAACCTAGAATATCTGGAAGAATAATTTCCTGAGTGAGACAGTAGACTATTTTCTGTTGGAGCTGTTTCTTGCGGCTATTGAGAAGACCTTAGTTCCACTCTATACGGAGGAACTGCTCTTTGTAAATGATTACCATGAAACTCCATTGCAGCCTGGTAATGCAGACTATAAGAATATTGGCCTGATGAAACAGGATCTCTGCAAACAGATTCATGGTTGTGTCCTACGATTTCTGCAGTACTTCCTCCAACAAAGAATTGATCTATCCCATGTCTTAAGCCGGTATTTCCTACAATTATATCTAACACTTTCCTTATAAATAGTTCAATTAATAAGAAAAAGAATCAACGTATCTTCAACTAACCTGGTATTGTAAACTTTCCCTGTGTTGGATGAGAAATGCTAACATTATTTTGATGGTAATTGGTTGCACCGGCACTGAAGGAAGATTGATTCCCTCTACCAGAATCACTTAACTGATGAGCTGTTGGCCTATAATGGTGAGAAGAATATGATGATGGACATATGGTCTTTGGGTTGCACTGCCAATCAATTCTAGGTCGGCTTCTCACATTCCTGGGGTGATCTTCATTGCCGATTGAGAGATTGCCTCCTCCATACTGTGGTAACCCAATGGTACCAGAAGGGTAATTTGAGTAGTCTAAAGCTTGTTTATCTGGATGAATGTCAAAGGAGTCAGAGGAACTTCCGGCACTATAACATCCGCTTGTGTTGCCTCTTTCACAGCTTAAAAAAGCACGGCTTTTTCTTTTGAATGGTCCTCTTCTAATATTCATTCCATAATCAAGTATACCATCTCCAACTTCACGAACAACAAACTTGTCACAGAGAATTGAATGGCTATGGCTGTTATCATTCACTTGGGCTGCGTGGAAGCTTCCGACTCTTGGGAAGTTCAGGAAGGACTCATAAGATGGGGAGGAATGAGGAGCACGAACTTGTGAATCTCCCAGCTGAAGGCTTAATGAAGAATGCTCAAGTGGTCTTCTTGCTATGTACCGTGGCGTGGCAGAGTATGGTATTCTTCTTGGAACATTTTCCACAGGGTAAACAAAAGAACCATTTCCAGGAGCAATAGCCCTTCCTGCACGCAATATTCAGAAGAAACGAGGGCTATAATGCCCATTTAATACATACTATATCATTTTACATTCAAGTTAGAGTAAGTGATGAAATCTTGGTTGCTTTTTGAGTACCAATTAATATTTTTGACGGCTAGAAATCAATTTTGCATTGCCAAGGAGATTTACAACTAACCAATTTAGTTTATTTAAAATATAGACTTTATTTTCAAAATAAATTTTAGCATAAATTTCATTTTCAAAAGACACTAAAATAAATTTCATCCTCATTTGATTCCCAACATAGCATAAAAGAAGAAATACTAAAGCTTCAATACAGGATCATAATTAAAGTAAAACCTCATATATGATTTCCAAATCCCAACAATTTGAGAGAAGTTAACACGCTGCAGAGCAGATTTCAAGTTGTTTCTTGATTTTCTAATTTGCATAATCAACATACAGCAACAGCAGTCAATAAAATGAAAATTAGGAAAACAGCATCTCAAGAGTGGGAGGCAATTTGAATCATCCATAATACCTCTATGCATATAGGGTTGTTCAGGTGTTTGACTGCTTTGATACTGATTCTAGTCCTCGACCAATTGCACTGCATTATTTAAGCGTCTATGTTCCATAGCCTCGGGTTATCAGATGATTCAGGTTCTAGAATCACAAATGGAAAAGAACACCAACCTGCATTTTTGTGTGAAAAGAGGTATCTGAAGAGCTCAAATGCATATCGAGTATGCAATAGACCATAAACTGTATAGTTTGTGAAACAAATGTAAACATAAACCAAAAAGCAGAGGCATTATATATGAGTATTCATAAATGTGGGAAAACAGTTTTTTCTTATT
This sequence comes from Heritiera fomes, assembly GCA_032173925.1. Classification (NCBI taxonomy): domain Eukaryota; kingdom Viridiplantae; phylum Streptophyta; class Magnoliopsida; order Malvales; family Malvaceae; genus Heritiera; species Heritiera fomes. Next base: position 28,363,454 of record JAPDPM010000012.1, read on the forward strand.
TTAGGAAATTATGTGCTGTAATATAAGAGATTTAGTAGTTATTGTATTCCTTGATTTTTAGGAAAAAATCCGTAGCCTAAGATTAGGAGATTTCCTGATTTTCTTTTCTGCAGTTGTATATATATATGTAACAACCCTAATAATAAAAAAATAACATAGAATCAACATATTTTTTTCAAGATGGCATCAGAGCTTTAGGTTCTTCCTTTGGGAATTTGTATTCCTCCTAAAGTCGATTCTTTTTTTTTTCTGGTTCCCATTCCAAAATTTTTTTCCCTTTTTTTCTGCTCTTACTCGGTTCTTCTTGAGCCATGTCGAACATCACTGATGGTAGCCACACATCTAAACCTCTCGTGACTGAGACCCAGGCCATCGAGAATAGCTACTCTGCAGCTGGGGAACTACCCAATATTCAGGCCACATACAGATTAAACGGGAGAAATTATTTGAAGTGGTCGCAACTGGTGCGGACACATTTAAAGGGCAGAGGCAAATTGAATCATTTACTCGGTACTGCCCTAAGAAGGGAGATCCAAGATTTGATGCGTGGGATGAGGAAGACTCAATGGTGATGTCCTGGCTTTGGAATTCCATGTCTCCAGAAATCAGTGATAGCTGCATGTTTCTTAATACTGCCAAGGAAATTTGGGAGGCTATCAAACAGACATATTCAAAGGTTCACGATGCTGCGCAAATCTATGAGATCAAGACTAAGATTGCTGCCACCAAACAAGGAAGTCAAACAGTTACTGAATATTCCAATCTCTTGCAAAGTCTTTGGCAAGAGATGGATCATTATCAATGCATCCAAATGATGTGTAGTGAAGACGCAGCTGCGCTTAAGAGGTTCGTTGAAAAGGAGAGAATTTATGAATTTTTGACTGGACTAAACATGGAATTTGATGCAGTACGGGTCCAAGTACTTGGCAAGGAGGATTTGCCGTCTCTTAATGAGACAATTTCAATAATTCGTGTTGAAGAAGGTAGAAGAGGAGTTATGGTAGAGAATGTATCTGTTAAGAGCTCTGCATTGGTGTCAAAAACAATGAGCAGAAAGAGTACTACATTAGAGCAGCCATCCACAGAAGAAAGCAAACAGCCAAGCCAGTCAAAATCCTTTAACCGAGACGATTTATGGTGCACTTACTGTAAAAAGCCTCGTCACACCAAAGAAAAGTGTTGGAAGCTCCATGGCAGGCCATAAGTCCCAAACAAGAATGAAACAGGAAAGAGAGGACAAGGAAGAGGATAGATTCAAGCTCATATGGTTGGAGTACAGTTAACCGAAGATAACAGCAACCAAGAAACACCTCTTGGACTCAATAAAAATGAGATTGAGAAATTGAAGAACTTTTTGAGTTCACTGGAAAGCCCATCTACTTCAGCAGGTACTAGTAATTTAGCCTTTTCATGTATATCTACTCCTTCTCATCCCTCTAATGCTTCGGATAATATCCCTAACACATGGGTCATTGACTCAGGAGCCACAGACCATATGACCTTTTCCTCAACAAAATTTATCTCATATACGCCTTGCCCTAGTAATAGGAAAATCACCATAGCTGATGGTTCAGTCACTATTGTTGCTGGTCAAGGAGATATCTTTATTAGTGATTCACTTACACTGAAAAGTGTTCTTCATGTCCCCAAATTGTTCACCAACCTTTTGTCTATCCAAAAACTAACCAAAGATGCTAATTGCAATGTGATTTTTTATCCTTCTCATTGTGTATTCCAGGAACAGGGTACGAGGAAGATGATTGGACATGCTAGGGAGAGAGATGGCCTTTACTATCTTGAAGAGCCAAGTGAACAATGTAGTGTTAAAAATCATTTGCCTTTGTCATTCCTTTCTGAGTCATTCAAATCGAATAAAGACAAAGTATGGCTTCATCATCTTCGTCTTGGTCATCCATCATTTCATGTCCTTAAAATTTTGTTTCCTTCATTGTTCAATAAAATTTCAGTTGAAAGCTTTCATTGTGATGTGTGTGAACTTGCAAAGCATAAACGTGCTGTTTTTCCAATAAGCAATAAAAAAACATCTATTCCATTCACTCTTATTCATAGTGACATTTTGGGGCCTTCTACTGTACCTAGCATCTCTGGGGCTCGTTGGTTTGTCTTATTTATTGAGGATTGTACTCGTATGACATGGATTTTTCTTTTAAAAAACAAATCAGATGTGAGTCTTGTGTTTCAAAAAATTTTCAATATGATTTAGACACAATTTGGAGTGGGGATTAAACGATTTCGATCTGATAATGCAAAAGATTATTTTAATCAAATCCTCTCTCCATTCTTTCAACAACATGGCATCATTCATGAGTCATCTTGTGTTAGCACTCCCCAACAAAATGGAGTGGCTAAAAGGAAAAATGGCCATCTTTTAGCAGTTACCCGAGCCTTTCTTTTCCAAAAAACAAGTTCCAAAAAATTATTTGGGAGAAGCTGTGTTAACTGCAGCTCATATCATTAATAGACTCCCCACAAGGGTGCTTGATTTTCAAAGTCCCGGACAAGTGTTTGCAAAATTCTATCCCAACTTCAATGTCACCAACAATCTTGTTCCCAAAATATTTGGCTGTGTTGCCTTTGTTCATGTACATTCTCAACATAGGGGCAAACTTGATCCAAGGGCTCTCAAGTGTGTCTTTGTTGGTTACTCATCCACTCAAAAGGGCTATAAGTGCTATCATCCTCCCATAAGGAAATTTTATGTGTCTGCCGATGTCACCTTTGTTGAAGACGATCAATACTTTCACAATCCTTATCTTCAAGGGGAGACGACATTCATAGAAGATAAGGATAAAGACTCTTTCCTTCTTGAGCTGCCTGTGTCTAAGTCGTCCTCTTCCGTTCCAGTTTAATCCGAGTCTGTCTAGTCTGAGTCCACCCCTATCCAAACTGTTCGATCCAATTCTGATCCTGCTGACCCTACTACTCCTGTTTTAGTAGAAAGTGATCCTCCTTCTACACCCATAACACAGAAAATAAACCATGCTTGTCCACTCCAGGTTTATTCAAGAACGAAAAGGCCATTCTCTCAACCGGTGTAAGCACAATCATTTGATCCAAACCCGGTGACTGTTGAAGTAAGTAATCAAACCACTTCTCCCAATCCTAATGTCCCCAATACCCAAAAAGAAAATGATCTTGACATCCCTATAGCTTTGAGGAAAGGAACTAGGACCTATACCCAACATCTTTTGTACCTTTTCATATCCTACAAAAACCTATCTCATAGTCATAGGGCCTTTCTTACTAAAAACATTATCTGAGGCACTAGGAGATGAGAATTGGAGAAATGCCATGAAGGTGGAGATGGAGGCTTTTGAGAAAAACAGAACCTGGGATCTGGTGAAATTGCTGAGAGAAAAAAAACTGGTTGGGTGTAAATGGGTCTTTATAGTGAAATATAAGTCTGATGGCTCATTAGAAAGGTATAAGGCAAGACTAGTTGCCAAAGGTTATACTTAGACCTATGACATAGACTATCTTGAGACATTTGCTTCAGTTGCAAAAATGAATACGGTGAGAGTATTATTGTCATTGGCTGCCAACTTTGGATGGAAATTGCAACAATTTGATGTCAAGAATGCTTTTTTACATGGCGATCTTGAAGAAGAAATTTATATGGAACTTCCTCCTGGATTTGGCTCTACAAATGAAGAACAAATAGTATGCAGATTGAAGAAGGCGTTGTATGGACTCAAACAATCTCCAAGAGCTTGGTTTGGAAGGTTTGCCAAAGTTATGTTGAACCTTGGATTCAAACAGAGCCAAGGTGATCATACTTTGTTCGTGAGACATTCAGCTTCAGGGAAAGTCACAACTTTGTTGGTTTATGTGGATGACATAATAGTGATTGGAGATGATATAGAAGGAATTGAAAAGTTAAAGAGTTGTTTGGTGAAAGAGTTTGAGATCAAAGAGCTTGGGAAACTGAAATATTTTCTTGGCATAGAAGTAGCTCACTCTCGGCAAGGAATCTTCATATCTCAACAAAAGTATGTGATTGATCTTCTGAAGGATACAGGTAAACTAGGATGTAAGCCAGTTGACACACCCATAGAGCCCAATCATAAACTAGGTGATGTTCCAGAAGATGCTACAGTTGATAAAGGTAATTATTAGAGGCTTCTTGGGAAATTGATTTATTTATCACACACTAGACCAGACATAGCATACGCTGTTAGTGTGGTGAGCCAGTTTATGCATAATCCCAAAGAAACTCATCTCAGGGCTGTGAATAGAATCCTACAATACTTAAAGGGTTCAGCTAGTAAGGGAATTTTGTTCAGACGAGGAGGAGGATTGAGTCTTGAAGCCTATACTGATGCAGATTATGTAGGGTCAGTGGATGATAGAAGATTAACCTCAGGTTATTGTACATTCTTAGGTGGAAACCTTGTTACATGGAGGAGTAAAAAATAGAATGTGATTGCAAGATTGAGCGCAGAAGCAGAATCCAGGTCAATGGCACTTGGGATCTGTGAGCTTCGATGGCTGAAGATAATTTTGGAAGATCTGAAGATCAAGTGGGAAGGTCCAATGAGATTGTATTGTGATAATAAGTCAGCTATCAACATTGCACATAATCCAGTACAACATGATCGCACAAAGCATATAGAAGTTGACAGGCATTTTATAAAGGAGAAACTTGATAGTGGCCTGATTTGCACTCCGTTTGTCCACATAAAGAATCAGCTAGCCGATATATTCACCAAGGGGCTGTCTAGCACAGTTTTTCAGAGTCTAGTTGACAAGCTTAGAATGGATAACGTCCATTCATCAGCTTGAGGGGGAGTGTGGAAAAACAGTTTTTTCTTATTTTAGGAAACTGTGTGCTGTAATATAGGAGATTTAGTAGTTATTGTATTCCCTGATTTTTAGGAAAAAATCTGTAGCCTAAGATTAGGGGATTTCCTGATTTTCTTTTTTGCAGTTGTATATATATACATATATATATGTAACAACCCTAATAATAAAAAAATAACATAGAATCGACATATTTTTTTCAAGAATAAATGTCAGCCACATAAGTATTACATTTTGTTGGAAAGATTAGGAAAATTCCAGAATTATTAGGATTTGATTAGGGTCAACTTTCTGATTTTTTATTTTTGGTAGTTTCCTGTTTTTTCGTTCTTAGAATTAATTGTGTCTATTTTAGGATAGTTCTCCTTCCATAAAATAAACCCTACTGTATGTCAAAGAAATAGGGAAAATTATTTTCTAAACCTCTTGTTTCATGGTGTCAGAGCAGGTATTCCTGCTGGCATATTCTTCTTTCTGGCCTTTCATACTTAGCTAGAAGAATTGGTAAGAACAATGGCTGGTACTGCCCAGTGCTCATCTACAGTAGAATCCTCTGCTGTTTGTAACCATCAAAAAAATTCTTTACCCTTTTTATCATCTTCCCTAGACACTCATTCTCTTCAAATAACCCAACACAAACAACCTGCAAATTGGAAACCCTGGAGTCAGAGAAAATCAAACCAGTCAGCCTATACTATCGAGTCTGCCATAGACTCTAAAAAACCAGGCCAACTTCCCTTCACTGCAAAACAAATGGAGCTCTTGAGGAACCTTCTAAACCAGTCAAAACCTCTTAAAGAGTCCGAACCCACTGCACCCTCCTCCACTCCCATTGTTGCACAACGAGGTAACACCAAATCATCTTATTTATCACACAAAGTTACAGGTGAAGGTTGGATAATTGATACTGGTGCCTCAGACCATATGATTGGCTCTTCTTCTGCTTTCTCGACTTATGAAGCATGTGATGATGACCTAAAAGTTACGGTTGCTGATGGTACTCTCTCAACTGTTGCTAGTCGAGGGGATATTGAACTTTTTGGTTTGCGATTAAAATCTGTTCTTCATGTTCCAAATCTTAAGTGCAATCTTCTTTCCATTAGCAAAATTACTAGGGATCTTAATTGTGCAGTAACATTTTTTTCTACATATTGTGAATTTCAGGATTTTTCTTCGAAGAGGATGATTGGCAATGCTGAAGAGCGAAATGGCCTTCAAGACCAAGATCACTTAGTAATGTTACACTGTCCACTGTTTCAAATTCTGATGTTCTACTTTGGCATAAACGCCTAGGCCATCCTAGCTTTACTTATCTAAAGTTTTTGTATCGTCATCTATTTATCAATAAAGATCTCTCTTTATTTCAGTGTGAGCATTGCATCTATGCCAAACAACCAAGAAAAAATCATCCCATTCAACCTTATCAATCTTCAAAGCCATTTCACCTAATCCATAGTGATATTTGGGGACCAGCCTGTTTTTCAAGTTTAACAACCAGCCGACGGTTTATTACCTTTATAGATGACCATACCCGTGTTTGTTGGGTTTACCTTATGAAAGAAAAATCTGAAGCCGGATCTATATTCAAACAATTTCATAAACTTGTCACCAATATCTTCCAATCTTCTGTTCACATTCTTCGTACTAATAATGGTGGGGAATACTTTCCACATGAGATAAAAAACTATCTTGTTGAACATGGAATTTTTCATCAAAGCTCATGTGGCTATACCCCTCAACAAAACGGAATAGCTGAACGGAAGAATCGACATCTTCTTGAAGTTGCCTGATCCCTTATGTTTGCTAGCCACGTTCCAAACTCTTTTTGGGGCGAAGCCATTTTAACTGCAGCTTATCTTATCAACCGGCTTCCCTCTAAACCACTCCAATTTAGAACTCTACTAAGTTGCTTACAAAATTGTTTTCCCCAAGTTCGAATTCTTAACTCTCTTCTACCTCGAGTATTCGGATGCACTATCTTTGTTCATAATTCAAGTCCTAACCGAGGGAAGTTTGATCCAAAAGCCTTCAAATGTGTTTTCATTGGATACTCTCCTACACAAAAAGGTTACAAGTGCTATTGCCCATCTTCCAAGCGATTTTATTTTTCCTGTGATGTAACATTCTTTGAAAATCAAACATTCTATCCCAATGCTTCTCTTCAGGGGGAGAAATCTAACGAAGAAAATAATTGGGATCCTTCCATTTCACTCCCTATTTCTCTTCTTACCTATCCATCCTTTTCTCCATCACTAGATCCTCATATTACTTCTTCACTAAATCATTCTGAGCCTACTTAAGTGACAGGTCAAGGGGGAGTGCCAACTCTTACACCAAACTAGATTTTGGTTTACTCAAGAAGGCCACAAGTTCTTCCTCAAAGCCAACCATCAGAATCAGAGCCAAGTCCTTTGGAAATCACAAGGGAAGATGTTGCCACAATTGATGATCTTGATGTTCCAATTGCTATCAAGAAAGGGGTAAGATCTTGCACTGAGCATTCCATTTCCAATCATCTAACCTACTCCAAGCTGTCTCAAGATTACAGGGTGTTTACTTTAATGATTGATAATGTGAAGATTCCTAAAGACATTCAAAGTGCCATGCAAGATCCTAGATGGAAAGCAGCTGTTTTGGAAGAGATGAAGGCTTTGATTGATAATGATACATGGGAAATTGTTGACCTACCTGAAGGAAAAAAACTTGTTGGGTGCAAGTGGATATTTGTGGTGAAATATGGGTTTGATGGGAACATAGAACGATACAAGGCAAGGTTAGTTGCTCAAGGATTCACACAAACCCATGGCATAGACTGAGGAAACTTTCGCACCCGTAGCAAAATTAAATTCGATTAGAGTTCTTCTATCTCTTGCTGCCAACCTTGATTAGGAATTGCATTAGATGGATGTAAAAAATGCATTTCTTAATGGGAGCCTAGAGGAGGAAGTTTATATAAAGATACCACCTGGCTTTGAGACAAAGGAGGAAATGAGCAAGGTGTGCAAATTAAAAAAGTCCCTTTATGGTCTGAAACAGTCACCAAGGGCATGGTTTACAAGGTTTAGCACAACCATGAAACAGTTTGGATACAAACAGGGGCAAGCTGATCATACTCTTTTCATTAAACAAGCTAAAGATGGGAGGAAGTCAATTCTAATAGTTTATGTTGATGATATAGTAATCATAGGTGATGATATTCAAGAGATTGATGAACTTAAAGGGACGTTACAATCTGAATTCCAGGTGAAGGATCTAGGGAAGCTCCGGTACTTTCTTGGGATGGAAATAGCTAGAAGCAAACAAGGTATCTTCATCTCCCAAAGGAAATACACTCTTGAACTCCTGAAAGAAACCGAAAAACTTGGTTGTAGACCTGTTGGAACTCCTTTAGAGCCAAACTGGAAACATAAAATTACTAAGGAAGATCCACCTATAGATAGGGAAAGGTACCAGCGTTTGGTTGGAAAACTAATATACTTATCTCTGACAAGGCCAGACATTGCCTTTGTGTGAGTGTAGTAAGTCAATTCATGCACTCACCCACAAGAAGGCATCTAGAAGCAGTGAACCAAATTCTTCGTTATCTAAAGGGAACTCCAGGTAAAGGACTTCTATTCAAAAAAAATGAACTAAGGGGAGTTGAAGGTTTTGCTGATGCTGATTGGGCAGTGTCGATTGAAGACAGCAAATCTACCACAGGATATTGTACTAAACTATGGGGAAATTTGGTGACTTGGAGAAGTAAGAAGCAAACAGTGGTTGCTCGAAGTAGTGCAGAAGCGGAATATAGGGCTATTGCTCAAGGGGTTTGTGAGCTAATCTGGTTGGAAAGGATATTAAAGGACCTAAATATACCGTTATCAGGTCCTATGAAGTTATACAGTGATAGCAAATCTGCCATCAGCATTGTTCACAATCCTATTCAGCATGATAGAATGAAGCATGTGAAAATTGACAGAAATTTCATCAAAAATGAGATTGAAAACGAGACTGTTAGCTTGTCTTATGTATCAACTAAGTCGTAAGAAGCTAATGTTCTCACTAAAGCCATGTCAAAACCGAGATTTGATTCTTTTGTAAGCAAGCTGGGAATGATTGATATCTATTCACCAGCTTGAGAGGGAGTGTTGGAAAGATTAGAAAAATCCCATAATTATTGGATTTGATTAGGGTCAACTTTTTGATTTTTTATTTTTGGTAGTTTCATGTTTTTTCGTTCTTAGAATTAATTGTGTCTATTTTAGGATAGTTATCTTTCTATAAAATAAACCCTATTGTATGTCAAAGAAATAGAGAATTATTTTCTAAACCTCTTGTTTCACATTTAACTTTAACTTTAAGCATTAATGAAGGCATGTAAATATGTTGAAGCTAGTTGCTACAAATATTTAAAAGCAAAAAAGTTGTGACCTCCCAGGATAGGAGCTTTAAGCTCAAGCTTTGATAAAGATATATTACATTGTCAGATAGTTGTCGTAGATACATTAAATGAAAATGACGCAATGATAAAGAGTAACTAATAAATAACAAGCTAAAGGGAAGCTTCCTAAAAGATCCCAAAAGCAGACACAAAGAACTAGAAAAACAATAGGTACAACCATATAATTCAGTGCATATGTATGGGGAAGCTAGCCATGGAAGTTGCAGAACTTTAGAGATGGATTAGAAATAGAAGAATTTGGATCCAAAATGAAGTTCGGAATTTCCATAGGTCACTTGTCTGGGGATAGTTAATAGAAATGCGCTCAAAAGATAGATCATTGGTAACCTTTGAGAGCATCTTGAGCATATATATGTTTCATTTAGATGCAATCAGGTAACAAATGTTACTGGATAAGAAGCTGTAACCACAAAAGAGAGAACCAAGATGGCAGTATCAGGTCAAGTTTGACTAGACAAAGAAGTTAGCACTTAGAGACAAAGAGATGGAGTTACATGGAAAAGTAATGCATTTAAGAAATCAAATTTAGAAGGAAAGAGAAGACATTATGAGAAAATAAATGGCAATTTTTATTTTAAAAAAAGGTATAAAATAGTCGTGAAAGTTATATTTCAGATAACAGATTGAGTTCTAAGAAGTATATAGAACTTTCAGTGAAAACATCCAACAGCTTCCTACAGGTTACAGCCATAACTGACATTTAAAGACCAAACGTTCTAAGTTCTATACATGATTTTTTGTGAATAAGTGAGATTAACAATAAGAAATGCACACAACCAAGCAGGAAGAACTTGCCAAGGGCAAACACTCCATGAAATTGATAATAAGTGGGCAAAAAGAGAGACAAAGTTCTATCTTCAAGTACTAAATTGCAAGGCCAAGATCCCATCCAAAAGAAGAAAATAAGAAAAACAGATTATGCCACTTGAAATGAGACTATGATTGCATCTTTTATAGATGCAGATGACAAATCCTGCTAGCAAGGTAGCAACATTTCCTCTTCTTGCCGCAGCATATTGATCTGTTCTGTGAGTTTCGAAGCTTTTTGCTTAAAAAGTTGGCTTTGTCTAAAAAGCTAGGTCTAATTGACTTCCATGAATAACTTACCATGTCAGAACTCTCACATGTATCTCTGGCATTGAATCCATCACAGACCATTTACACTATTATAAAACATGTATCTCAAGTATTTTCCTGAGAAAAAAATTATATTGTGCTAAGGAATGTTTCTTCCCATTTAAGGTTACTTCTAAGTTTAACCTGCATCCCTGAAAATATCTTTCTAAGAAACATTGCAGCCTAACCTTAAAAGTTATATTAACAAAGAAAGCTGAGAATAAGAGCCTTAAGTTGAGAACTGAAAATCAAAACAAACATTAAGAGAAGAAAGAGTTAAGACTGGTTGTCACTATCTACATATCCAAGAGAAATATAAAGTCCATTTAAATTTGAAGAATCCAATAACCTAAAATTATACAACATCAGCTGCCATTTTCAATGAAGCTATATATCACTCCAACATGACAGTACAATCAACTACCTCCTGTTAGAGAGAGCAAAATCTTTCTGCACATAGTAAAATTAACACAAAAAATAAAAAGATTAAAAAGTTAAGAAAAACACAGATTTTACGTGTTTGGAAAAAACCCTCCTACATGGCTTTTTATATGTTTTTGAGAGTTACATAACACAAGAAGTGGCTAGCTACCCTTTTAAACATGAGAATTAGGACAACACACTTTAATATAAAATTACAATAATACCCCTTTAATTAGGCTCCATTCCTTGATCTTTACACAATTCCCCAAGGAAATCCTTCAACAAAATCATCTCTTTACTTGCTTCAATCACGTCAATATAAAATGCTCCAGAAGTTGAAAGAGCAACAATCCTTCTTTGTGGTTGAGATACCCAACTAGAAGCAGTTCCACCCAAAGACATAATCGGTAGTGCTTCTATTATCAATGTCACCATCTAAGTCTATATCAACAAATCTTGCAGTCATATTTCCTCTTTTGAAACAAAGTGATAATGATGTGGTACCTATCAAATTTTGAAAATCCACTTTACAGCCTCCTAAGGTTGTTTTCCAATATTAGTTATGAACCTGCTTACAACTCTCATTACATGTGCTATGTCAAGTTTAGTAGAAATCATTGCATATATTAAACAGCCAACAACTAAAGCATAAGGAAATCGAGACATAAACTGAAACCTTTCATCTGTTTTGCGTGATTGTTCCTTAGAAAGCTTGAAATGACTTACGAAAGGAGTATCAACAAGTTTAGCATCTTGAATTCTTAATCTGTTCTCACAGTTTTGATGTAATTAGCTTATGAAATCTTCAAAGTACCAGCCGCTCCAACCAAATAATCTTCTTCCCACGAATTTGCTTTATAGCACATAGATCCTACATTGCAAATTCATTTGATAATTGCTGTTTTGGCTTACTGATCCCCTAGATTTCAGATCTTTGAAATAAGCATGTTATCCATGTGCAGCAATAGAACAATATAGCAATTATCAAACCTTTTAAAGTAGCAATAATGATCCATGTCACCTCTTGAAATCGTTTTACACAATAATGAATCAAATTTCTTGTACTACTATCTTCGAGCTTCAAACCATAAAAACTTTTATTAAGCTTGCACAAAGCTTTTCCTTTCCAAGAACCAAAAATCCTTCGGGTTGAACTATACAGATATCTTCTTCAAAATCACCATGAAAAATAGTCTTTGCCCCTAATTGTTCAAGATGTAAATCCTTAGAAACTACTATACTCAACACTAACTTGATTGTAGTTATCTTGACAACCTTAGAAAAATCTCAATAAAATCAATACCTTATTGTTGTTGAAAGCCCTCCACAACTAATCTAGCCTTGTATCTCTTACTACTATCATGTTCTTCTTTGACCTAGTAAACCCATTTATTTTGCAATGCTTTTTTACCCATAGTCAATTATGTCAACTTCCAAGCATGATTTTTCCACAATCACTATTTCATCTTTTATAGCAAATTCTCACTTCAAAAAGTCATCAACTTGCATTGTTTCATCAAAGGATTCTGATTTACCTCAAATAGCCACTAACAAATAATGCAGAGAAGGGGAGTACAATTGAGCACTTGAGTAGGCTTAAGTACTTTGTTTGACGTTCTCAATTAAAAGACAGGTGTAGAAGATTTTAATTGAAATGAAATGTTTTGAGGATTTCCTTGCATCTCATTAAAAACATCACTTCTAGTGATTTTTTTAGTTCAGTTTGTTCCAGCTTACTAATAATTTTTCTTGCAGTAATAGATTATGAAACATGCCTATTTATATAAACAACACTTTCATTAAACACAACATACTTTTAATGACTTATATTTTCATCATAAACTATAGCCAAAATCATCAAAACCATAGCCAATGAAAAAGCATTTTCTTGACTTTGCATTAAGTTTATCTCTATCATCAGAATCAATATGCACATATGAAACACAACAAAATATTCTCAGACGTGAAAGATTTACTCCAAACTTCTTCAGATAGTTTCATAAAGAAATAGATGATCTTTTGTTAATCAAATAGGTTCCAGTGCAACCTGTATTTACTCAAAATATTTTTTGCAACCCAACATGTATCCTCATGTTCCTAGCATGCTCTCAAAATTTTGTTCTTACGCTTTGCAACACCGTTTTGTTGTAGTTTATCAGGAATGATCTTCTCCATTAGAATTCCATTTGCTGCACAGAAATCTTTGAACTTGTCATTGCTATACTCATCTTAAACTTGTTCAAGAGCTCGGCTACCCACCCAAAAATGAACTTGGGCTTGAAAATCAAGGCTTGATGACTTAAGCTTGGGTTCACCATTTCAAGTCCTAACCCAACTAGCTTGACCTAATAATTATAATTTTTTGCTATTTTTTATATCAATTCATTTTTTAATTACTGTTCTTTTATGCAATTTAATTTGAACTTGTATTATTTTTAGACTTTAATTTAAAATTTTCCTTTTTTTAGAATTTTTTATAAGAATTTATTTGAGCTTATTATGTTATTTTTTTCTTAACTATTACGTGTTTTAATTTTTTTATATTTTATTATAATTTCTTTAAAAAAATCCAATAGTGTTTGTGCGGGCTGACAGCTTTGGACTTTTAGTTGTATGAGAAAATGAGATTGGGCAAACAATTAAGCCTGAAAAGTTGGGTTGGACCGGGCTTAGGCTCATTATAAGTTACTTAATACATTATCCAAACTCAACCTGAGCCTAATTAGAACCGACCCGACCCATGAACATCTCTAATCACCCTCTATTAAGATATCAAATGCACTATTTTTTTTTTCCAAATTTATTCTCCACCGGAGCTTTCAATTTTTAAAAACATAAAAATTATCATATTTATTTTTCAAAAAATAAACACATATCTTACGAGTGGAATCATTAATGAATGTGACATAATAACATGATCTGCCAACAGATGAAACAGATGAGGGACCATATATCTGTATGAACAAGTTCCAGCTTTTCCGTCTTAAGTTCTCTTCTAGCATAAAATTATTTTTTTCTTGCTTCTCAAAGATACAATCCTCACAAAAATCGACATCATCAGACTTCAAACCAGACAATGATCCCTTTGATGCTATTTCATTTAACCCTTGCTCACTTATATGCCCAAGTCGACAATACCAAATGTTTGTATCAATTTCAGAATCAACTGCTACCATAGTATCTTGTGTTTGTAAGGTCAAATAAAGAGTACTAAACTTATTTTCACGTGCTATAACCATAAAACTTTTGATGATTTTCCATGAACCGCCAACAAAAGTTGTTGAATGTCCATCATCATCAAGCTGTACTATTAAAATCAAATTTCTTCTTAGTTCAGCAACATGTCTGACATTTTTTAACTGCCACACAATCTAATTGATTGTTGTAATATGAACTTCACCCTTTTTTACAACACAAAAGGCTAATTATTTGCACAATGAATTTTCTTGAAATTACCAGACATAATTTCTAAACCACTATCTGTCAAGTCATGTAAAAAAATGCACCCAAAAATGTAATATCCGAGAGTCAATTGGACTGTCAACACTTGCAAAATCATTATCATTCCACTGTTGGTTCTTCTTCCGCTTACAATCTTTTTTTGAAATGTCCCTTCTTACCAAGTTCCAACAAGTAGCACCACCAGAGCTAGATACTTCTCTTCTTAGATCTAGATCGTCCTCTACTTTTCCCACATTGAGCAGTTCTTCCCCCACCTTCAGTACATAAGGAAGACTTAAATGATTCACTAATTTATTTTCTGCAGACATCTTTGCTCAAAATCAAATGTTGAATATCATATATTTTAATTTGCTTGATCCAAAAGTACTAATTAGTCACAGTAATATCCCAATTGTTTGATAAAGAGGACAATAATAAAAAAACCTAAATCTTATCACAAAAATTAATTTCAGGTGAATTTAATTGATTAATAATCAAATTAAATTCATTGATGTGATCAGCAACAGAAAAACTAGATATACCTTATTTGAAGCTAATAGCTTCTTATACGAATTTGATAGCGCCTTTATCAGATCTACAATGGTCCTTCATTCCTTATCAATCAAATGATACCTAGTGCTTATCTATCCAATAACTCCCAATCTGCTACCAACATAGACTGTTTTTGTTCCCAACAAAGGTTGATACAATTTCTTCTAATACCAATAATCTTTAATATGTATCTTCCAAAAGTCAAAATCAATATTATAAAACTTGCCAATCCTCACTTTTCTTTCTTCCACTACCATCACTTTCACGCTTGATTGCTTTACCCAAAACTCTGATACCAGTTATTAGGGAGAGCAAGATCTTCCACAGAATTAACTCAAAATAAAAGGAACACAACATAGATTTTACATGGTTTAGAGAAAACCTTCCTAAATCCACATCTGCAGTGAATTCTTATTATGTTTATTAAAGTTACACAATACAAGTGGCTAACAACTCTTTTAAACATGAGAAATGGAGCAACACGCTTTTAATAAAAAATCACAATAATACCCCTTTTTTAATTAGGTTCCATTGTTAACACCTCTATACATTAAAACCTAGGTCTCAACACAAAATATAAACTACAACATAAATTTAACAATTGTACACTAGTTCAGATACACCATAGGGAAATTTCCTTTTTCTAAGATTAGATTAAATTTGATTTTACAACTTTGGAAATCATCACATGTAGGGGGGGAATAGTGCAGCTTGAAATACATAATTTCATGTCATTGCTTGAGATTGGGCACTTCATGCAAAATCCAGCTTCAAAAAATCCAAATCAATTTTCAAAGCAAGTCTAGATGGCTCCTAACCCTTGCAACAAAAAATTCAGGGGTAGCAACAACTATCGGCCAATGGACACCATAAAATTTGTCATCCAGTCAAAGAGAGTGAGAGACAGATCAATAGTTGCTTTAGGCTGGCAACATTTGTCCAAATTTTCCACAATACAGTAATTTTCCAAAGAGCTGCATCACCATATACAACCTTTTGTGAATGCCTAAAAAGTATTCTAGTAACTCATGTTGCACTTTTCATTCACTTGTGCAATGCAGAAGAAAACTTTAACACATTGATAATTTATCCACTCCATAACATTCTCATCAATTCCTCACAACAATCATCTTTAATTGCAGGAAAATAAACAGTAGTTCTCTTCATATTACAATTCCTCTCTGGTTGTCACCTTGAAATTGCTACTTGAGAAAAGGTTCAGTAAATTCTTAGATTGCAATATGTGCTTGACTCATAACTACCACTTAGACACATGATGCTAGACAATGAGGAAGTTATCATTTTAGAAGAAGTGATCAACATAATTTATACCACCATCAGAATACACCTTCAAGGAAGA
The DNA here is from genome assembly GCA_032173925.1 of Heritiera fomes. Taxonomy (NCBI): domain Eukaryota; kingdom Viridiplantae; phylum Streptophyta; class Magnoliopsida; order Malvales; family Malvaceae; genus Heritiera; species Heritiera fomes. The sequence goes on from JAPDPM010000012.1 coordinate 28,379,608, forward strand.
CAATCCACCCATGCCACCCCAAAATATAATATTGTACCATATGATTACCACAATAATATTGGACATTTCAAAATAAAAAGAATATTATGCCAAAGACTTCTGGCATTCTCAAATTTTCACTCTAAGAGTGCTTAAAACACCCTTTAGATTTGATGCCGCATTATCACTGAAATGATCGACATAATTACACAATACATTCCTGTGAAGATCCTTAAAGCTTAGAGTAAATAAGGAATGTGTTGACACTTTCAGTGTGAAAGACTTCACAACAAAGTTTACATGCTTCTATGAGAAAAAACTTGCGTCCTGTGTAGAATTGATTTCTAACAAAATATATTAGCTTTTTGTGCACAAAGAATCTCATTATGAAGATAGAAACCTGAAAAAGGAAAATTCTTTCTTCTGCTGGCAAATGTGACCAAAAGTGCCTGCAATGCAACTTGTACACTTTAGATAATAAATATGCTCATAAAGTAGAAAATTACCAAACCGTCTATCAAATCTTGGCAATCTTTTGGATTGCTAACAATCAATTACTACTTAGAAGAATTAAAAGAATAGGCAGAAGAACCCTCCCCAATAAAAGGAAAAAAAAAAGAGGCAAGGGAGGAATGTTCAACAAAATACATGTTTCAAGAAAGATAGGGAGAACGAGAACTTGTTTAAAAGCTAAGGATATGCTTACAACAAAACAAGTGCTTTCAACTGAAAACATTTCTTAATGAATATACAAGTATTTTTGTCCTAAATGATCCTTTAAATACCCTTTGACACCCAATTTCCCATGGAATCCAAAAGTTCTATTTGTCCGAAGTGAAATTGGCAAGATTGAAAACAAGGATAAAGAATCTGCATGCTAACACACAGAAAAACCTTATAGAGGGCAAGCCATCTCACTTCTCAAAAGAAACAAAAAAAGTGAAAGATGATCAAATTAAGCCTTCAAACTAACATCTCACTATCATCATCAAAGACTTTTCTTTTAGTACCTAGTTTGAGCAACTCAAAGATAATGAGCAAAAGTACTAAAGGCTAATGATAAACACCCATAACAAAAGGAAGCTCAGTAGGTGAAACCGTCCATCACTAACTAAACTTTAACCAAACATTAATGACACAGAAGAAACTATAAATTCATGATCTTGATCTTTCTGCACATTAGCAGAACATGACAATGACAACCTTCAGAATGTCATTTCCTCCCTCCTTTGGAGAAAGTGTTGATGCACTATTCAAATTAGATTCTCACAAAGCAGATTGCCATCACAATTAGATTCCTCCCCCCTTTAAAGGAAGTTTACTTTGTTTTCTTTACAGCACAACCTTTTCTCTAGCAATCTGACAGTGAAATAAACTTTTAATTTAGATATGATCCTACAAATCTCTCCAATTAGATACTGAAATCTTTTACCGTCCCTCCATAACCATATCTTTATTTTAAATTAGTTTAGTCGCATCCTTGATAATAGTACTTTCTCTTCTCTTAGCACTAGTTAATCACTAGGATCTTTGTAGTTTAATTTGTTTGTCGTTCTATTGAGTTGTAATTAATATGAACTTGATAGCTTCCATGTACGTAACACACGTGCACACACACACACACACACACACACACACACATATATATTGCAAAAGCATTAGAATATATGAGTAGATTTTAAAGGCTATTTGGAATTTTGTTGTGCCTTCACTTTAAACCTCAACTAATTATTTCCACCTACGATACAATCCACCCAAAAATAAATAGAAGAAAATTTCTTTACACTGACAGTAAAAATCATTATTGCATAGTTGGTACACACTAATTTTATGCAATTAATAGCATATCTAATACCTAATTGTCACAGCAACTCAAAGTCTGTCCATTTTAATTGCTAGGGTTGATCTAAAAAAATTCAAATTATAGAAAAAAGAGGCCTTTATTAGGAAATAAAACGAGTACAAAATGAGTAAGAAGGATTCTTCAGTAAGTAGACACGTAGGGCCAAGTACAACATGAGAAGAGGTGGACAAGAGGTTCATACAAATATGCTAAACAAGCTGGATCAGAAAGTAAGTTTCAAAGAAAAAATCAAAAGCCAAACATCATAAAAGATGAGGGGGTGGGAGGAGCAGAAAAATCAATTGTGATTTTTTTTTTTTATCATCTTATTAAAGTTGCAGCTCTGCAATATCTGACCCATCATGTACTTTATCTCCAAAGTTCTTAGGACTAGAGATTAAAATCAGAAATTCCCTTTCTACCCTAAATCCCTATCTCTAACCTTGCATCTCAAAGTCCCCAATATAATGCTAGAGTTCCCTTCTGAAGAATCACCAGAAGCTGCACAACTAAATAAAGCAAAGGAAACTGAAACTGTATCCTCTCTCTCCAGAAAAACAACCAATTTCAACAGGACCTGGTTAGCAAGAAAAAAAATACTTGACAAACAAGCAACATAAGATGTTGGCAAGCTACCATACTGTGCATTACCATATATACGATAAAATTACCTATAAAAAAATTTGAGAGTCAAGCCTGGCAGTCTCATGTTCATACTCTAAGGATGGGTGCTTCCCAATATGTTGCTCATACCCCATGAGTCTCGGTATGTAAAAGAACATTTTAAAGAATCCTTTTCACATTAATGCCACAATTTTAAAGCATCCAGCATTATCTTTTGATTCATTTCATTGTAAACAATAAACAAATTTTCACCTTAAATACAGATTAAGCCCATTGCTTTTCCTCACTATTATAATTAGCCTTTTACAGCGCATTTCTGTTACTAAAAATAATCACAAGGTAGTACCATTGCATTTCTGAAACTTACTAAAAAAATGGAAAAAAAAGTAATAAACCACATGCATTAATAAAACGAAAATCATAACGGATTACTCACATTTTTTTTTAATTTCAAGCAGGAAAAAAGAATCATATAGTCAAGAGATTAAATCAAAAACAATTCCCAAAGCAGAATTAGGAATTTCATGGATATTGAATATTAAAAAATGTTAGATAGCAATTTCTCTGGATTAGACATATAGTTACCGCCTGGAAGGATATTTCATTAGAATACACCCAAATTAAATAAAAAATTTAATCTCCAAGCAATATTTCGCCAAATAACATAAACTAATACATAATTAAAACTGTAATTACCAATTTCTATTACCAGAATCAACAAATTAAATAGAAATCTTCAATAAAAATATAATATGAAAATCGCATAAAAATGATAAAAGGACAAAGACAAGATAATCAATTTCGAGAAAATTTATACAGAAAAAAGGGAAATTGTCATCATCAATCAAGCATCAAACATAATAATAATAATAATAATTTGATCAATTAGGGATTAACTTGTCCGAAGGATGATCGGTCATCGAAACGGAGAAGTTTGAACCGGAGATTACCTTGACCGTTTGATCCAACGTTAACGGGAAGAATGTTGAGAGGATCGGACGGTTGACAAAGAAGCGCAAAGAGAAAATTTCTGTATATAAAAATTACAAGTGGCTTTTTTTGTGGACAAGAAGAAGATGAGGGTTGATTCTCTTCGCAAAAAAAAAAAAACCCTTAAGAAAAGAGGAGTAATAAGGTGCGACGCATAATTTTGGAAAAAAAAACCAAATCAGCTTTGTTTGGTGACTAGCCTAAAAGTTTTGTTTTATTGTAAATCTAACGGTCTCCTTTTTTTAATAGTTTAAAAGTTTTTTTATTTTTTATTTTCATTAATTTCGTTTAGTTATTAATATTATTTTCGAAAAATAATTCTTCATCCATTATTTAGCATATTTGGGAGATTCCTTACCTAGTAACTTGGATCACTATTCATGATCAAAAAAAAAAAACTTGGATCATTACAATGTATATCATATTATACAAGAACATTAGCTATTTCATAAGCAGTTTCTTTAACATAAACAAATTGACAATAAATAAAATTTTTAATTGTATTATATTTATTTAGCGTTATATTTAATTCTTAATTTTATTATAGGTTTTATTCTGGTATTAAATTGCTTCATTTGTATTAATATCTATCTTTTGAAAATATATTCAATTGTTAATGATTCCAATAAAAATATTATGTTGAAAATAAAATTTAGCTTCTGATCGGTTTTAGAGAAATACTTTTTTCGGTTTTAGAGAATTTTTTTTTTTTGTTTAGACTCATTTCGTTTAAGTTAATCGAATTCAATTGCGAATATTAGAAAAATATGTTTATAAACAATTAATAATATGTTCATGAACAATAAAAAATCGTAAGCAAACAAATTAATTAAGTAAATAATTAAAAATTTAGGTTAACATTATGGCAAATGGGTATTATCATCAACATCATCATCATCTAAAAATAAACAAACTTTAAACTATTTATAAACAAACGAAATTTAAATGATATTTAAACAAACTTGTTTGTTCGAAATCCATTCATTTATTTAATAAATGAATCCTAAATATAGTTTTTTGATCATTTATTAAACTTAACAAACAAATATAAAGAAACAAAAAATCGAGTTTGTTCATGAAATCTTCTTCAATGTGTTTTTGTTCGAAATCAATTCCTTTAATAAATGAACCTTAATATAGTTTTGTGATTGTTTGTTAAACTTAATAAACAAATATAAATAAACTCAAGAATTGTGGTTCAGTTGGCAATGCAGGCTGAGTTTGTGGGAAGAGCTTTTGGGTTCGATTCTTACTAAACACATCTTTAGAGAGAGGTAAAGAGCCTTAATTGTGACTAAACTCCGAACAGGATTAATCTCAGACTGTTAAAACGGATGAGGATATCTGTAGTTTACACAAAAAAAACAAATATAAATAAACAAAAACCTTTCATGAAATATTCTTTAATAGGCATTTATTTGAAATCACACTGTTTAATAAATAAATTTTAAATATGCTTCGTGATTGTTTATTAAACTTAAATATGTCCTATACCTCTATTTTCTGGCTAAAGCTCAACATATAAATATATAAATGAGTGCCCTATAAATGAGTATTTTATACTGTCCAACTCGATTAAGTAGAGTTAAGGTTTAGATAGTAAATCTATTACTTGTCATAGGTTTGGGTAGTGATCTTAGAGTGCTCTATTATCCGAACTCGATTATAAATAATAATTTTTAAAATATTATTATATACATTTTTATCTATAATATATTTATTATTAATATAATGCTTAATTAAATTAATTCATTAAGTATTTTAATAATGATTTTTAACATTAATTTATTTTTATAAGTTAATTTAAATTTATTATTTTAATTTTTTTTAATAATATGCTATAAAATTAATTTTAATTTTAAATTTCAATGTCAAACTTTAAATTAATAAATGAATATTTAACGCATTTAAGTAGTTAAATGGGTAATTCTTATATTATATGAATAAAATTTGTATAATAAAAATATAAATATTCAAGTATTTAATCAAGTTTTGGTAGTTTAAAATAAAATCACCTTAAAATTAGCAAATACTCACCATGTTTACATATATCCCACTAAAAGTTGTTTAAATTCAATTGTTTTTTTATTTTTGCTTCAATTACGCTCATACCTCGTGGGCTGTGAAAACCAAATAAAAAATAAAAAAATTAACTCAAATAAAAGGTTTCGAATAAACTCGATTTATATAATAACAAATTTCGATTTAGATTCAGGTGACATCATTAATACCAAGTTATTTTTCAGTTCAGATATAAATTATATAAAAATATTTTGTTATTTAATATTTTGTAATTCTTATTATTTATATCTGATGTGGACTAGGTCAATTATTACTGGGCTTTTCTATAAATCAAGTTGAAGACCATTGAGCCAAATGATAATCTAAGCTCAAGAGGAAAGAGGATTCAGAAGGCCCATAAATGATCCACTAGGTTATTATTTAAGCTGTGGGGGCTTAAAGGTAATTACGCGCAAAATAACTCATATAAATAAGTCACAGGTATCATTCTTAAACCCTAAGCTCTATTTGCCTACTGGAACCCTGTCTGACTTAAGCATCGGAGTGCGCGCGCAGGGGAAAACCCCTGCGCCCCTCTGACTTTTCCTATTTCGCAGATTCGTTGGAGACAGATTAACGCGAAGATCGAGGATCCAATGTAAACAAAACATTTATTGTTGTTTTTGGCAACAACAATTGGCGCCGTCTGTGGGAAACAAACAGAAAAGCCATAAAAAATTGGTGAAAGACGATCTGCGGAAGAGAAGGTACGTAGGCTGCGGCAGACTTGCATGGGCAGGAGGCGATTTCAACTTTTAGTTTTATAAATAAGGCACTATGACCCTGACTGCGGGGTTCCCAGGGGCGGCGGTCCCGCTGGCCAGTTAGCGGGCGGGGTCAAGGGGCAGCGCCCCTTGCGGGGTTTGGGGGCGGAGCCCCCGAGAAAAAAAAAAAAAGGTAGCAAAGCTGCTGGCGACAACATGCTTGTCGCCCGAGACCGCATGCGAGAGACTACCTTGTTGCATTGGGCGAGAGCTATCTCTCGCGCAGACATGTCCTTTTGGCGAGAGACTGGATCTGGCCCATAAGACAGCTACGAGTCGAGAGCGTAGCTCTCGCGCTCGACAAGCTTTCGGTGATAGAGTACAAAGCAATTCGGCAATTGAGTGGCTTCCGCACGAGATAGCATTGGTCGAGAGAGTGGCTATCCTGTCGCCCAACAGCCAAAAGTCTCGCCCAGGATCCTCTCGCCCAAGAGCCTCACATGACCTCTCGCCCAAGAGCCTCGCATGGCCTCTCGCCCAGGAGCCTCTCGCCCAAGAGCCTCTCATATCCTCTCGCCCAAGAGCATCGCATGGCCTCTCGCCCAGGAGCCTCTTGCCCAAGAGCCTCTCATATCCTCTCGCCCAAGAGCATTGCATGGCCTCTCGCCCAGGAGCCTCTCGCCCAAGAGCCTCTCATATCCTCTCGCCCAAGAGCCTCACATGGCCTCTCGCCAAAAAGGCCTCGCATGGCCTCTCGCCCAAGAGCCTCGCATGGCCTCTCGCCCAAGAGCCTCGCATGGCCTCTCGCCCAAAAGCCTCTCATATCCTCTCGCCCAAGAGCATCGCATGGCCTCTCGCCCAGGAGCCTCTCGCCCAAGAGCCTCTCATATCCTCTCGCCCAAGAGCCTCTCATATCCTCTCGCCCAAGAGCATCGCATGGCCTCTCGCCCAGGAGCCTCTCGCCCAGGAGCCTCTCGCCCAAAAGCCTCTCATATCCTCTCGCCTAAGAGCCTCACATGGCCTCTCGCCAAAAGGCCTCGCATGGCCTCTCGCCCAAGAGCCTCACATGGCCTCTCGCCCAGGAGTCTCGTATAGCCTCTCGCCCAGGAGCTTCATGGACGACAGCTAGCATAAATTACTTCACCAAAAGGTTACAATCAGCAGAACTAAAATAAACAACCATGCAGGAATCAACCGCTGCAGACAAGACAATTTAACTACTGCAACAACAGTTGGCAGAAGTGTTAGTGGCAGAGTGAAGGAGAGATGCAAAATTCGACTGTGTCCCCCCCCCTCGCCACCGGTCTACACTTGCTGCACGCACATGACAAACAACTTTGGCGATAGAATGCATTGATTAGCAACTGCCCAGCCTGCCACACTCAAGGTTCTAGGCTATAGAGTAGCACGCCTAAGAGACAATATAGCCCGAAACACGTGAAGACAACTTTCAATATAGTGGCGGGCAAGCACAGTACTCGTGCGGTAGGACCTTGACGAGGTGGAGCAATAGGCAAACATAGATCGCACGTGGCAGGTTCCCTTGACGAGAGAGTGGCTCGCCTAATAGAACAAAGTTGGCGAACACAGGGCGCCCGCGGCAAGAATCTTTAGCGATAGATTCACTTACTCAAAACGACAAAAACTTTGGCGATAGAGTGGCTCGCCGAATTGAACAGCCAATGCAGGCAAGCACAAGACCAATGCAACAGACACTCTCGGTGATTGAATGGCATGTTGTTATTGTATAACCTACACCACAGCCCAGCCTCCACAGCAAGGCTTACTTGGTAAAACACGTGTCAAGGCGCGAGAAGCGATCTAGATGGGCAAGCATGGAACAAGCTGAAAAGTTTTAGCTGAGATACGCCCACGATGTTATCGGGCAAGCCCCAATCAAAGACCTCAGAGAACGTACCAAAACTTTAAAGGCTAACTCGTGTTTGTCCAGGTGCGCATGAACATAGATAAGCAATGGAAACCAGGCAATGCACAAAAGGTCAGACGGGTTAGTGACCACCACACGAGTACGGATGTGAATGATGAGTAAGAATACAGCCATCCTAAGACCCAGGCAAGCAGGCCCTTATCAATCGATATAGGAACTCGCCTAGGAGAGAGAACTCTATGGGCGAGCCATTCAGAGTGACTGAATCGAGAAAAGATTAGGCAACTCTGTACACCATCAAACACAACGCTCAAGAAAAAGTTCATCTTTGAACAGGAATGACAACACTATTTCAAAGAAGAACTCGGGGAGCTATATAGTGTAACGGTACGCTAAATACTGTAAAAGTAAAAGGTATTGTGCCGCAAAAAAAAATGGAAAAACAAAAGAAGAGAAAGAAAAAGCTGAGGCTATGACCAGTCACATATTTGGCGACAGGCAATAATCTCTGGCAGCAGAATACAAGAAGTGGGCTACAACCCTGCCTATCGCCCATAAGTTCCCTGGTGATTGAGTACACGGAATGGGCAAAGTCCAACCCGTTGCCTGAAAGATCTCTGGCGATAGAATACAAGGAATGGGCGACAGCAGTGTTTTCAATTCGACGAGCACAAGCATGCATATGACTAATTCTGGCGACAAGGTTCCACGTGGCAGACTCTTTCTGCAAGAGGTGGCTCACGCGTGTGATAGCCAAAATACCTAGAAAGGGGGACTACTATTGAAGATCTCACAAAGATGCTACTCTTTTGAATACACAGTTGCATGCAAGGCGTTATGTGACAGAACAATCTGTCGCTTGAAAGGGGCTTGCTACACTGCAAATTTGCGCGACTACAAGCATGCAACAGGCACTCTGTCCCAAGCTAGCTCAAGGCCACGCGACAGAGCAGTTTGCACAACTATAGGCATGCGACACGACTAGAACATAGGCAACCTTATCTTCTTCGTTGTGAAATTGAACTTTAAAGCCAAGAAGAGTGACAGGCCGTGAGCTAGACAAGAGCTCCCGTGCGGGAAAAGCCTTTAGCGAGACATGGTCTCCCGCATGCGACAGACCTTGGGTGACAGGGGAGCTCCCACGAGCGACAGGCCTTGGATGAGATATGGGCTCTCGCATGCGATAAGCTCCCTACTTTGATAAAATGACAGCGAAAAAAATTAGGTTAACACAGCACTCATACGCAAAATTCCCCCGTTAGCACAATGCAGGCGATGTCTGCGCACGCCCAAGTGCGGGATTTGAGCGGAACAATCTAGAATCTTCTAGACCTAGTCCGGCCGAGTGTCCAAAAGCTTCCTTCGACCCAAGAACTGCTCTAGCAATCTAGAAGTGGCTTAAGAGCCACACACTTAGACTATTGATAATCACACATGTGAAAGAGGGCTTATCTATATAAAAAGTGTGTCGGCTTCATGAGTCCTTTAAGCAAGATAAGGATGTGCCGGCTCAAGGTGTCGAGATCAAGGATGTGTCTCTTTTGTAAGCCCCTATACGTAGCATTCTGGAGTATCAATACAAGTGAGTGCTTGGAACAACGGAAATTGCAAACACACTCAAGCAGGGACATAAGGGTGGTAACCAGATCTGAGGTACTCTCAAACGATGTTTTCAATTTTCTTATCCACTCTAACAATTGTGATTGAATTAGGCAGGTGTCCGAGATAGGCACTAGCCACTGTCGTGAAAGGCAGCAAGCCAGGAAAAGCTTGGTTCAATCGAAAACAACTTGTGGTAAGCTCGTGAAGATAGATTGATGGTACCGAGGCACGACTCGGTGCACAATCCATGGTTGACAGCAAAACATCACAGCACTCGTACCTTACAGATTTTTCAAAGACAAAGACTTGGAATGGTACTGGTGGTAAACATTTGCTATTATTGTTTTAACATTTGCTGCAATTATTCCACTTAATTGAAAATACTACATTATGAAACGAAAGGCCAGTTATTCTTATTTGTACTATGATAATCCTCCATGTTTGATAGACATGTTGCAGGAATAGAAGAAGAAAAAACAGAAGCTGGCCAAAGAAGACGCAAAATGGGCATAAATAAGACCGTAAACCCGGCAGAAATAAGTCCCTGAGCGAGAAGAATACGCGAAATGGGCATAAATAAGACCGTAAACCCGGCAGAAATAAGTCCCTGAGCAAGAAGAATACGCAAAATGGGCATAAATAAGACCGTAAACCCGGCAGAAATAAGTCCCTGAGCGAGAAGCATACGCAAAATGGGCATAAATAAGACCGTAAACCCGGCAGAAATAAGTCCCTGAGCAAGAAGAATACGCGAAATGGGCATAAATAAGACTGTAAATCCGGCAGAAATAAGTCCCTGAGCGAGAAGCATACGCAAAATGGGCATAAATAAGACCGTAAACCCGGTAGAAATAAGTCCCTGAGCGAGAAGAATAAGCGAAATGGGCACAAATAAGACCGTAAACCTGGCAGAAATAAGTCCATGAGCAAGAAGAATACGCGAAATGGGCACAAATAAGACCGTAAACCCGGTAGAAATAAGTCCCTGAGCGAGAAGAATACGCGAAATGGGCACAAATAAGACCGTAAACCCGGCAGAAATAAGTCCCTGAGCGAGAAGAATACGCGAAATGAGCACAAATAAGACCGTAAACCCGGCAGAAATAAGTCCCTGAGCAAGAAGAATACGCGAAATGGGCGCAAATAAGACCGTAAGCGAATAAACGCGAAACCGGCAGACATAAGTCCCTGAGCGAGAAGAGTACACAAGCGGACACAAATATATGTTGTTACAAGGTACGTTACAATACATTCAAAATATATATATATTTGCTTATTGGCTGATCAAATCTAACAAGTCCTTAAGCGGATAGTACGCAAGACAGGAGCAATACTCCAGTAAAAATTCTTCTTTGGACACAAAAAGTCGCAAAGAAAAACTTGGGGAGCACACAGTATGCACGCTGTGAGTCTTATCAATTCTATAAAGTCAGACGAGCAACACATGGGCTTGAAGCGAAAAGTGCACGAAGAAAGTCTGACTATTATGGATTAGTGCAAGGTAAATGTGTAGCTACCTCTGTAAATGTATCTAAAAATGTGTTAATGAGTTTTTAAAAAACTAAGCTCTTTCGACTAAAAACTGGGGAGCACATGAAGAAAGTCTGACTATTATGGATTAGTGCAAGGTAAATGTGTAGCTACCTCTGTAAATGTATCTAAAAATGTGTTAATGAGTTTTTAAAAAACTAAGCTCTTTCGACTAAAAACTGGGGAGCACTCTAGATTAACTTCTGCCTCAAAAGGAGCATCGATTCTAACAGGCACCCAAGCATCTACGCCTTGAGGTGCTATAATTATCTAAATCATCTTCGTCCAAGCCTGTGAGAACCCCGACCATCTCGGGTTAACGAAAAGGCTCTTAAGGGCTGGTAAGATCAGATAGATCTTTGCCTATTCTCAAAACATGTTCCAAATCCTCAGCATCAGGATCAAGCTTCAACCAATTCGGAGCATGCCAAGCACAAATCGCATCTGATGAAACCAAAAGGCTTTGGTGGCTCAGCAATCTTGTAATTTCTCCTTATAGCTCTTGATTTTGGTTAGCTAAAACCTTGAATTTGAAAAGAAGGGTGGTATATTCCACTGGAGAAGCATTTAGCTCAGAGAAGAAAAACGTATCCCGGTAGTGTTCTAAAAAGACACTTGACAAAAGAAATGATGACACGAAATCGTTTCTGCTACAAATAATAATGAAGTTCACTAGTTAAGCCCTCAAGTGAAGATGAAAAGATTCTTGTGATAATCCTAGGAAAAGGGCAGCAAAAGAATTTGAAAAGCCCATTCTTTATATACTCTTTCACAAGGTAAACCTTGTAAAAGAGTGGGGAGCAATTGATGTGGACTAGGTCAATTATTACTGGGCTTTTCTATAAATCAAGTTGAAGACCATTGAGCCAAATGATAATCTAAGCCCAAGAGGAAAGAGGATTCAGAAGGCCCATAAATGATCCACTAGGTTATTATTTAAGCTGTGGGGGCTTAAAGGTAATTACGCGCAAAATAACTCATATAAATAAGTCACAGGTATCATTCTTAAACCCTAAGCTCTATTTGCCTACTGGAACCCTGTCTGACTTAAGCATCGGAGTGCGCGCGCAGGGGAAAACCCCTGCGCCCCTCTGACTTTTCCTATTTCGCAGATTCGTTGGAAACAGATTAACGCGAAGATCGAGGATCCAATGTAAGCAAAACATTTATTGTTGTTTTTGGCAACAACAATATCAAAAGCTCAAATTTTATAATTAATTAAAAGTCCAAAAAAATTAAAATAAGGCCCTTGATTCCCTAAATACCTAAGAAAAACTTGAAATATAACTCAAAAATTGCTTAAACAAAAAAACAACTCGACTAATCGATCCGAATCAATCTGTACATGTTCAGATCGGATCGAATATTTTTTTCTATTAAAATTGGATACAAATAACAAAATAAAAAAATGTGTTTAGATCAAATCGAATTAAAAAATTATAAAAATCCAATATGACCTGACCCAATATCACCCTAGTTAATGCTCCCCAATCCAATATACGGAGATCATTTTAATTTTATGATGAACCCAGCCACAACCAACTCTTCCTCCCCCACTGCTATACCCGAAGAAGAACAATGCCAGAACGCCGCTATTCTATTTCTAACAGTGTTTCAATTTTTAGGTGAAATATATAACTTTCCTATATTTAAATCAAAATAACACTAATCTTCTCTAGTTCAAAATAACATTTTTTTCCCTTTTTAAGCACAAAATCATAAATCCAAAAATCATAAACTTTAAACCCTAAATCCTACATTCTAAAATCATAATTAACTTTAAACCCTAAGCCCAAATCCTTTATATTTTAAACCTAAAAACCTAATCAAAAGGAGAAAATGAGTATTTTGTAACTAAAGAGGTTAGTGTTCTTTTTTGATACAAACATAGAGGTTTATGTATTCCCTTCAATTTTCCTTATTTAATTTCTAAAGAAAAAAAAAGAATAATACCAAACAAAAGAGAAAAAAAAATTAGTGCTTCCAATAGCAATAAGCAATCAAATTTGAAGTATTATTAATTATTTATGAAATAATTAAGACATTATCCAATAATATTTTCCATTCAGCTTTTAGAAATAAAATTTTGCTATGTTGATATCTTGTTTTAGGAGATGGTGAGCTAAAACCGATTAGGACTGAAATATGCTTGGTTGAATCCTTTGCAATAAGGAAAATAGTTAGGTAATATTGAAAAATTTCTTAACACACTCTGATACTCAAATTAGTACGTATAAAAAAAAATAAAGTGAGTCACATAGTGCCAATAACTTTTTTTATTCAAATTTTCTGCCTTTTATACATTTGTTGCAGAGACAATCAGAAGTCTTCCATGTAGATTACCTATCGTCTTAAATTAAAAATATTGATACACGTAACTTGATTATTTCTACTCTAGTGATTATATTATTTTGTTTATAACATTGTTAGACTTATTGGGCTTAACAATTATATTTATCAATATTTTGTTTTTCATTTTTCGAAAGTTTTAAAGTTTTTTCAAACAAATGAAAATTAAAATCAAATGGAAAACCAAAATAACAATATATATATACACACACATATACACACACACTCAATATCGTTCAAAATAAAACTCATGTTTTTAAAGTAGTGAATCCAAAAAAAAATTCATTTACATAACTAACGGTTAACCAAACTATTTTAGTTTTCAATAGATAAATATAAACAAAATTGTATTCTTATTCAAGGATCGAAAAAAATATATTTTCTAAAAAACCTTGGCATATATAAAGATGTTTTTTTAAAAAAAAAATTAAGATTTGGAAGAAAGAAAAACCAAAATAAAAGAAAATATAAAAATTGCAACAGAACTTCCTAGTTACTACTTCATGCCATCCTTCCCTTGGATATGGGAGATTGGCAATCCTATTCTCATTGTGCACAAACTATTTAAACTATCCTCTTCGTATCGGGTGTTTTTATCTCCACCAAGACTAAAAATAACGAGCCTCACTAGACAGATGACAACATAAACTCTAGTAAATGATAGTTTGATAAGAAGAGGTGCCTACAATCCTAAAGCTGCCTAGATAAACACCATGAACGCATCATGATCGCACATCCTCAACGCAACTACTAGAGGTAACCTGCAATGCCTACCACCACCACCAAGAAGAAAAAAAAAAATCGACCCCTCTCATAAACAAGGAGACTATCATTCATATACCAATATACAACATTAGATAAGTCTGACTCAAGGACAGATTAAACAACTTGTACGCAATAAGAATCAAAAGTGAAAATAAGATTACCCATCTCGATAAGTCTATATTCAAGAGATCATGCAGTCAGAAACAGGATACCATATAGTAGCAAGCTCTATTTCAGTTTTTATATTTCCTCTTATTTAAGTTTTTCATTCTTCTAAATCTTAAACTTTTCTCTTTAAAAAACTTGACACCAAAAGATCGTAAGCCTCTCTCCTTATGTACGTGAATGGATAGATAGTTTTTTTTTTCTTCAGTAAAAAAAAAATACTATTCTTGTTTATATTTTTTGCTGAAAACTAAAATAATGTGATTAGCTTTATGTAAATCATTTTTTTTTATTTTTCTAAAGCATGCATTGTATTTTGTATAACACTAAGGGTGTGTGTGTGTCTATATATATATATATATATCTTTCATCATTATTTTAATTCTCCTTTTGATCTCAGTTTTTATTTTTCTCTCGAATGAAAAAGTTTTGAACTTTTTAAAAATGAAAAACAAAAATTGGTAAATATAATTGTTAAACCCAATAAACCTAATAAAGACCCAAACAAAAAAGACAGCTGTGTAGAGCAAGTCATGCGTACCAATATTTTCAAGGCAAAAGGAGACTTACATGAAAAATACCTAGCAGTTGCCACAACAAAGTTATAAAAGACAAGAAACTTGAAGGAGAGGGAAAACAAGACAATTTCTCAGCTTTCTCAGCAAACAAACCAACACTCCCTCTTGAGCATGCTTTTATTCCTTCTTTCATCCTCCCTGTTTCATCTTTCTTTGACACTATCTCATTTTTCCTTTTTTCTATATACACTAACTTCAGTATCAGAAAGCATCTTGGAGCAATATCTCTAACACCACCTGATTGTCCTCTACATTTTGCAGCAGATTCAACCAACCTCAGTCAAGCCCAATTTCACCACACCACCTCCTAAAAACACATCAACACAAAGCAATATCAATTTTCAATGTGAAAAAAAAAACCTCTGATGAAGAAAACAAACAAAAATCACAATTTTTTAACTAACTTTTTTATTTTTTAAACTAGTTTTTATTTTGAAAATATATTCTTTTTAAATTGACATTTATTCATGTCATCCATTTTGTACATGCCAACTAGAGAACATACCACATGTGATACATGCGGTACCAACTACATTAACGCCAAAATAAACAATCTAAAATGGATAAAAATATTATGCTTTTAGCACTCGAAAATCAACAAATTGCATTTTGAAAGTTAAATGATATTTGACCCAAAGTTAAGGACTATGCTTGCTATTTACTCTTCACGGAATGAGAACTTCTACAAAGAAAGTAAAGGTCCACAATGCGGATAAGCGCAATAAAAGTGGTCCAAAAATAAAAAATTAATACAAGCAAGCATTGCTAAAAATCCAAACAAGAACAAAAAAATTTTAAAAATGGAGAATGAAATTTGCCTCTATTTTAATGTAAAGGTAACAACATAATCTAAAATTCTTCTCATTTCTACTCTCTCTCTCTCTCTCTCTCTCTCTCTCTCTCTCTCTCTCTCTCTATATATATATATATATATATATATATATATATATATATATATATATATATATATATATATGATGCATGAGCACAGATGGTTCATTGTGCAAAGAACACAACAAAAAGAAAAATGTAAAAAGGAAAATGAAAAGCAATTTGAGCACTATGAGAACCATAATCCACAGAAGAATATAAAGCAAAACAGTTAACCAGAATCCAAAAAAAAAGATACTTTTCCAAAGATTGCATATAACCTCTATAGCTGTTGATGATGCTGGAGTTTCTGAGCAATCAAACATTATCAGCGCCATCTACCTGAGACTCTTCTAAATTCTTTCCAGCAGCCAACCTTTCCTCCAGTGCTCTAGCCCCTCTTTCTCTGCAAGGTGATAGGTCAGAAACCAACATTTTAATTTCTCTCACAAAAATTGCCCTTGTTTTGTCATAATGATAGAACACCATTACTGTATTAACCATAGAAAACTTATGCAACAACTGCTGGTGCTGCCCACAAAATAAAATCCACATCTTTTTTTCTTGAGAGATAGAGAATACGTCGAATGAAAAACCCACCTAGTCACAACTACAATAAGTGATCTTAAGAGGAAACTGTGCAATGTATTGACCACCATTACTACTGTACATACAGTGGTTTTGGCTTAATATTTTCATTGCTGTAGTAAAGTGTACTGTAAACCTAACAACAGCAATAAGGTGCTCCCCTCCCAGAAGGGGTAAGCCTTTTGTCTTCAGATTTGTTGCAAAGCTAGCGCAAGTTTGTAACCTGGAATTGGTTTACCACATATTTGTTATTCACAAATTATCCTACTTCAGATATTACAAGGCCCAGTCTATTCTAGATATTTCATTTCTTAAATGATGTCACTTAACTTTCTAAATGCAGTTGAAGACTTGAATTAATATCCTGTGCTATTCCAACATTCTTTATATTTATCTCAGTAAACAACAGTATCTTTTTGCTAAAAAATTCCAGCTTTTGCATTGACAACTTTCCTGATAATGAACCCACTTACAGAAACCATTTTGCTCAAACATCTTCCCAATTATTCATCTCCTTTCTTCCAACAAGAATCGACCATTTTCAACATATTAAAAGCACAAAATTCATGATAAAAGAGTCTTTTCAAATATCTGGTGTCCCTATTGTATGTTAGACTCATTAGATATCCATTATAACAGAGATAATGAACCACTGATCATTCCAATGAGTATGGCAGAATTAACAAAGAAAGGTGCCTTCTCCTCGATGCCTCAATGGGGTCAGAACCAGGTAACGGTGCACCTCCCAAGGTATAACCCTGAGCATCTGTGGAAGCTTCAGATCTGCCACAAAGCATCCAGTGAAATATTGAAGCAATGGGATCAATGATTGGTCTGTACCATATCACAGGAAAACACTTAAGAAAGAAAGCGAGAGAGAGCTTAAAATGAACTTGTCATTTCAATGATTGGTCTGTACCAAATCACAGGAAAACACTAAAGAGAGAGCGAGAGAGAGAGAGAGAGAGAGAGAGAGAGAGAGAGAGAGAGAGACCATAAAATGAACTTGTCATTTCATAAGCTACAAGGAAAGCCAAACAATACCTGATAAATTCAGGGAAGAATGTAGAGAATGCAAAATCTTCACTTGGATCACCCTTATGCTTTACTTCTGGTTTTCTCTGCAGGTATCTGAGATAAATCCAGCCCATATAAGTTCCAAATATCAAAGTTGGAAGATATGTTGCTGATTCTGGAGTGAAGAAACTTATGGCAATGGAAAGCAGCAGCATAAGTGATGGAAGCCACTGCACAGAATAGGAATCATCAAAAAGTGTGAAGCGTGACTTCCCAGCTAGAAAAAAAAATATTATCAAATTGAATTTAATAGTGCTCGCATTATAAATTTTTTTACCTTAGCTTTTATTTTCAGCAGAGATAGCTCTTGATCAGGTACAATTTGCTTGATCCCAACCAAGAAGCCTGCCAGCACCCCATGGAAGCCAGAAAGAGGCATGTAACTAGCACAAAGAACAAAAGAGAATCAGCATACTAAGGTTGAGAAGCATAAAAATGTAAACATGATGGGCAAAAAAATTGGGTTAAATTTTGCACTATGTATTTTCATCAACTTCAAGATAAAACACCATTTCCTACCAATCAGTTGGAGAAGAAGAAGGAAAAAGAGTACTTCAATTTTCCAAGTTTATTCTCTTTACCTTCTCAAACATTTGATTATGAATAATGGTGGAAAACAGAACAAGCAGAAAGGGAAGGCATAAGGAGAAGCCGTATAATTCATATAATGGTTCATCTCATGTAATTCATATAAGGAGAAGTAACCAAAATAAAACCTTCTTACACAGATGGGGAGATCATAGTAGTGGTACTCACAGGTAATTTTCCTGCCTTGTTATGTAGTACAAGGCAATAGCAGTAATGAAAACACAGACAGAGTTAGAAAGTTAATTACAAAGATGAACTTCAAGAACTCCTTAGAACCCCATATAGGTTCAAGCAACTTCCCCATGAAAAGAAGTCCAAGACTGCTGACAACCACCTGCAGAAATCAGTAACCATCAGTACAACTATATGGGAAAAAAAAAGGAAAGGAAAATTAGGCAAACTAAAGAGTAAAATAAAACATGTTCATACCCCATGAACTGATTGTTCAATATAACCAGCAGTTATGAGGTTCCAACCAAAAGGAATCGCCCTGAAAAATAAGTTTCAGGTGGGACAAAAAAAATTAAGTACTTGAAATAAACTAGCAATCCAAAGCATTACTTTCTTGCATCTTAAGGAAAAAGAGTATTCCAACATATCTGAATCCAATACCAACCACAGATAAGGACATAAAGTTACAGGTGCATGGATTGCAACTGGATCCATGATCTCAAAATGTCAAACCCATTCTTTTGACAGGACAGTATATCATATTGATTTTCCCAATACATTCAAAATCATTTTTAGTTCTTTAATCCCTAATCAATAACAAGAAGGCACTGGTTTCTATACCAAGATCCACTTTCAACTTTCAAAATCCAGATCAATTTAAAACCCTGAAACAACTCTCTTTGGCCAAGCTTAAAACAAAATAATTCAACCAATCAAACAGTAAGCAGCCATGCCCAGGAAGATGTTAAAAATTATGATTTCTATAAATTTTTTTCAAGCATCAGAATTCAGATCTATGGATCTGATTATCAATATCGTAATTCATTCATTTCACCCATGAATAAAAGCAATAATTATTCTACTTAACTAGAAACAGCTGACCTAAAAGAGCAAGCTAGTTCAAAGAAAATGCTAACAAAATTACATAATGATTGAGAATAGTCTATTTCAAGTTCCTAAATCCAGATCGAAGCATTCCAATGAACAACGTAGTAAGTTCCTTTTAAACATATGTAAAGAGCATATACATTCCACTTAACTAGGAAAAAAAAAACACCAACGTTCAAAAGGTACTAGCCAAGTTCAAGAAAATGCTAACACTATTCCGAAATCCAGATCTAAACATCCATATAACAAATCTTAAGTTAGTCCATCAAGCACGTCGAGACATCAACTGTTTGATTACAATCTGAACAACCACATCAGTAAATATACACCCAATTCCCAAAAATGAAAATAAAAGTTCCAATGTTATGATTCCTCAAAATTCGTTCAATTAGCCCTGAAATTTGACTTAAATCTTATATCTGTATTTCACCAAAAGATCAATCAAAACCAAAAATCAACTCACAACCCAAAATTTCTAACATAAAATTGAATAGAATTAACATAAAAAGGATGAAAAAGAATTGAAACGGGAAAATGGGAAAAAGCACTAGCGGGAATAAGAGCAAGGTAAGTAACAGAAGAAGGAAGAAGCTGAACCACAATGTGGCCACCGATGAGTATCACTGCCAGTCCCTTACACAGCTTTGTAAATCCACTGAATATTCCTCTTCCCTATAAATTCAAATTTAACAATAATAAATAAATAAATTCAAAATTTGGATGTTTTTCATTTTCGTTTTTTAGAAAGGAAATTTGGTGAAGATTAGATTACCGGAGAGCTCATGGTGGAGAGAGTGAATTGCACCAGTGGATTTCTTTTTTCCGGTGAAACGGCAGAGTGATTTAAAAAATTAAGATTTTTTTTCTCGGTTTTTTGAAATAATATGAGTTTTTTGAGCTTTTTAAAGTTTTGGTCCTTCGCTCCTTTTGGGTCGTAGTGACGGAGTAAGGAAAGGTAAGGAAAGAGCGCGACTTAGGTCGGAGGGAAGGATAGCGGACATACATGTATTATACTTAATGCATTTTCATTTATACAAGGAACAATGTAGAATTTGACAAAATTAATATTTAATATATTCTCAAAGGAGTTTTTAAGTTTTATAAGAGATTAAAATGACAACATATAATTTTTAAAAATATTATAAAATAAAATTAAGTAAAATAAAATACATGTCATTATTTTTACTTTACTTGTAAAAGAGACCGACTATTTACACCCTATTTATTTCTAAGCACATTCTATTTTTAATGAAAGTTTTGATTCCTAAAAGATCTTTGTAGTAAATGACTATTAAATCTAGAAAAAATCTAATTTTTGAAGCTCCACAAAAGTGAATTTTCGAGAGCACAACATAACTCCTAAAATAAATTTTTGGGAGTTATATATAAAATCCGACAGTGGACTGTCGAGTACCTTTATTGGCCCTCGGCAATCCACTATTGTGTACCACCAAAGGGCTTCGGCAGTGAATTGCCGAGCCCTTTCAAAGGCCCTCGACAATTTATTTTCCTCCGGCAATCTAGTGCCGAGTGCTACCAAAGCCCCCCCCCCCCCCCCCCCCCCCTTAATAGTGGACTACCAATGGCTCTTAAATAATTATTTAATTATTTTGTTATTTATTTTTGTTTAATAAAACAAATAATTTATTTAATATTTGTAGAGTGATAGAAGATTAGTGATTTTTGAACAAAAAGTTTATTCTTATCAATTTGATTGCATTAAATCATTTACTACGGATAAGGTACGAAAATGTGAAATTTAATAATATATTGAATTCAAATAAAGTCAGTAACTCGTTAGTATTAGTATATTGTGTAGGTTTAATCTACTCAAGAAGACTTGATCACATGGGATGAATCATAAGGAGATATTTGTTTTTTTTTAATGTTTATTGTAACTTCAACATTATCGTTTGTTATTTATTGAAATGATACTTTGTATTTATTTGTTAAATGTTTGTTTTTGCTTATATGGTATTAGTTGAAATACAAAATAAAGAAAATAATAAATAAATAGAAAATAATAAACTAACAATGAATGAAAATAAAATGAACTATATATATAAACATCATTCTGTACATAAGTAAAAGTCAAAATAAGAACCAAAAAAAAAAATCTACTCTCTCCTTCTATTATGCCTAACATATACGATCGGTGATGCTACTGCTGCCGAAGGTAGTGAAGGTGCTGCTGTTGGTGATGGCGTTGGAGGTGCTGTTGGTGGTGGTGTTGGAGGTGATGGATCCAAATGGGGAGGTCGACATGATGTAGGACGTGGAGGAGGCAATGACACAACTGCTGACATGGCATAAACAGCATGCAGCGCTCGTCAAAATACATTGATGTCCTGATCGTCTCCTCCCGCAAACACCAACTTAAGTCGCGAACACCATCTTAAGTCGTCTATGTATGGCTCTCAATACGTGCTACGAAATAATATAAACACAAATACATCAAACACATCAAACAAAAACTATAATGCATGATTACCATAACAAAAGAAATTAATCACTTACAGCCTTGGACGACTCCCCACTACGCTACTTTGTACATATATATGCAAGATTGACATATAGTCTTATGCACACTCTCCAAGGGTTCTGCATCTATCACCTCTTATATCCTCAGCGATCATATGGAAGTCCCAATCATACCAGTAGCCATGTAGAAAGTGATAGTGCATGTCATAGTTTGCTCGCTTCGAACCTTGTTATGCACGAACTAGGGTGAGAGGTGGGCGCGAAATGCTTTGTAGATAGTCCCACTGTCGAAGAACTCTCTACAGATGGTAAGACTCCACAATCTACTCGAACTTAATGCATCTAATGAAAAAAGGCAATCTACAACAAAGGATAATGGGCTCTAGAATCTACATATGGCTCCCAGTTGACCTGATGACACTGCATGTTAGCAAGTCGCTCCCTCAAAACTCGTAAATCCATGTCGTAGTTACGTGGCTTCCATCGTCAAGCTAGACGCATCCCACGTCTATATGACACGTTTGGCATAGGATCCAAAAAAGAAAAATGCTCTTAAATCCATACCTGCATAAAATAAAAGAAACATTTATAATAAAATAATAAGCTAATGAATATTAACTCAAAGAAAATGAATATTTTTAAAGAAATAAAAAATACCTGAATCAGTGTCATATAACCAGCTATCAAATGGCAGTCAGCTTTGCTGGCTGTTTATATGTGTAAGCAAGGCAAGCTATACCCCATGCATATTCACCAATAGTCGTAAGAATCTCCAAAAATGATAAGTACGCTATCGGTACTCTTGTTGCACTCTTATCAACAAAAGAATATATCCAAGTAGAAACAACATAAATGCGTGAGTCACATACACTTTCTTCTCCTCGCCAAAAGAGTCGATCACATTGCAGAACGTGTCTTTCAACCATGCCATCCTAACCAATGGTCCTGTGCAATATGTTGTCTCCTTAACTGCTTTTTCTACTTCCACCCCAAGCAATTGTACTAGCATCTCATTTGCTTGGTCAATGTCAACGCTATCAAATGATATAATGTTACCAACAACCGGAATGCCAAGCAACGTAGACACATCATCCAAAGTGATGTCATCTCTTCAAAAAATATATGAACTGTGTTTGTCTCTAGCTGCCATGTCTTGGTAAATGCGGATATGATAGTCTTTTTGCCCGTGAGATAATTGCACTGCAACAATGAAGCCAAACTTGATGCTAGACCCTTGTTCGGATGAGTGATTGACTTGCATCTAATAGCCATGTAAAAACTGTCGTAACGTATATGTCCGGGGACCTAATCGCTAGACGTTAAATTATGGAGTTGCCACCAATCTTTTGTACTTAGGTGTGATTGGTCACTTATTCAAAATTAAGGATAAGTACATTTATCTACGTTTCAAAATTCGGGTTTGAGAGTACGATTACGTATGAGGAAGGGATTAGCACCCCCACAACGCCTGTCCGATGGATAGTAACCATTAATCACATGTTATCCTAAAAGGTCTTAACTAAGATGGTCTTCTATTCTTTTTTATTTATTATTTATTAAAACATTGAGAATTTTCTTAAATATTTTTGACACTTTCAGTATAATTTAAGAAATTCTCTCACCTCAAGAGTATTCAAAAAAATCACTTATTCTTTTGAAGAGGCTCCGTCGTCGGTTTTAATTTCAATATTCTTAGATAAAAGACTTTTACTTTATCTTGAACTATAACTTTAAATATTTTACCCTTTTTTATGTATTTTATTTTTATATTTTATTGTAATATTTTAAAATCTCTCCAACACTTTTGGAGAGGTAAAGTTCCTCACTTAGGAACCCCCATTTTTTTTTAGAAAATCGTTATATGAAAATTCTTTTCAAGTTAATTATTAAAAATAAGATTTTATAATTACTTTTATTACTTGAGATTTTATAGTTAACTTTACTTTAATATTTAAAATCTCTCCAATATTTTTGGTGAGATAAAGTTCCTCACTTAAGAACTCTTTAAAATTTATTATTTATCATTGTTGAACATTTTATTATAACCCAATATATTTTCTGATATGGTATAACTATTCGTCTCTATATATTTTTAAATATTTTAACATCCTACCACACTTTGGTAAGATTTGAAGAAAACTCCTCGCCTAGGAATTTTATAAAAAATCCATTTATTATTATTATTTTCAAATGTCATTATTATTATTATTATTATTATTATTATTATTATTATTATTATTATTATTATTATTATTATTGTGATTGTGATTTAATTTTATTTGTTTGAACGTAGACATTTAACAAAGTCTAAGCTTATACAAATATAAAAAAAATGTAAAAAAATATTATTCAACTAAAATCCAAAACAGTTCGCCCCAAAACCGATTTTCACCACAACACAAACAACATGTCAAAATAAAAGGCGCGCAAGCAACAGTTCGCCACGGGCAAGTCAACTTGGGACGAGAGCTCGCCCGAAACAGATCGCCCCAGAACAAGTTTTCACTACAAATAGCATGTCAAAAATATGGCGTGCAAGCAACAGCTCGCCAGGAGCAAGTCAACTTGGGGCAAGAGAGCTTGCCCCAAAAATAGCTTGCCACGAACAAATCTACTTTGCGACGAGAGCTCGCCTAAAAAACAATTCGCTACGAAACATCTCGCCAAATGCAAAAGTTAACTTTCGCATGAGAGCTCACCCCAAACAACGCGAGAGTTCGCGTAAAAAACATCTCGCCAGACGCAAAAATTTAACTTGCACATGAGAGCTCACCCAAAAACATAGCAAGAGTTTGCCCAAAAACAGCTTGCCAAATGCAAAAGTTAACTTGCGCGTGAGAGTTCGCTCGCGCACATGAAGCTGAGCATAAGTGCTCGCCTGTACGAATGAACTTGCGCGAGGAAGGTTTAGCAAAACGTGGGGTTTATTTAGAATTTCTTAAATGGACAAGGTAGAGGATACTTACAGTGTTCGGCTCGGATAAGTTTTATCCTCCTCTTCCTTTCGATTTTCAAATGGGTCTCTCCTCTTCACAGCTTAGTCGCCACTGATCCAACCAAAGCCGCCTCTCACTACCACACTTTCTTCCTCCCAGTCACATCAGAGCAACAGACGTGGGTACTGCTCACCGTTGTCCACACATCCCTTTCACTGCTCCAGTCACCATCCAAGCTGCTCGTCGCTTCCAATCACTAGTTCAGCCTCCAGTTGCTATTGCCTTGAGCTTATTCTTTCTTTTGTTTTGGAATTTTCTTTCTCTCTTTCTCTATCTTTGTATCTCTGTATCTCTCCATTTTTTTCTCTTTTTATCTCTGTCCCTCTTCAGGCCATTTTATTGGCATTTTAGTCAAGAAAAACTAATCAAATCCCTCAAAACCAAGGATCATAATTGATTTTGCAGATGACTTTCACGCTCTAATGGTGTTTGATTTTCTGGGTGTTCTTAAATGTTAGAGAAAATGGTGGTTCTTCTGTGGAGGTAGAGAGCTATAAAGGCAGGTTTTTAGGGCCTTGAAACAAGGATTCTCTTAAATCCGCCCCTTGTTTCTCTTCATCTTTTTCGAGCAGCTTTTAATATGTGTTTTTTAGTCAATAAAAACGGATATTAAAAGCTGAGATTCAGATTTGCAGAAGACTTTCAACTCAAATGAAGTTTGTCAAGTAATTGGTGGAGATGGCAGGGCTAAGCTTAGGGTGGCTGGCTAACAGCCTTTCATGCCAGTGTCGACATCGACACTGCTCTTCTCTTTTTTTTGTTTTATTTTATTTTATTTTTTTAATTCATTATTTTATTTTATTTTTATTTCAATATAAATTCAAAAACCATAATAGGAAAAATGGGCTAATCTCAACTAATTTGGGCTCATTAGATTTTGGGTTTTAGCACAAATAACTTAATTAATTTTAACAAATCAAGGAAAAAAAGCCTAATTATTTAAGACAAATTTAGAGTTGATCTCGATAAACAAAATTTGATTTTTACGATACTTGAACTAATTAATCTCAAACACAAGTTTACTCAAAGTCTGTTTTTGACAAATTAATTCAAGCGCATGATTAAACTGAATTAATTAACAAGCAAATTTCAATCTCAAATTACTAAGACTGAAACGAGATTCAATCCAAATATATTTAGAGTTCCGAACAAAATTAGGTGTCTACAAGAACTTTAGGACCATGATTAATAACTTTCCCCTCTCCTCGATCCTATATCAAGACCAAATAAATAATTAGAATATTATTAATTATAATAATAAAACACACAAATACATAGTAACTTTCAAATATACCTTGTGCTGCCAAATAGCTGCAGCAATGTGAGTCCCAATGTCATGACCTGAAGATCATGACATGTACTTATCACTTTCACTTTATTACAATTTATCAATTTTTCAAACTAAATTTTTCTTTTCACTTTAAGGTTTGCATTCGATGTCAGTGTCGCTTCTAAACTAATTTCGCATTTTTCAATTCAATTTAACTTTACATTCACCATATAATTTACTATCTCTTAAAACAACTCAACTTGATTGATACTTTAATTCAATATTAAATTGGCAAAAGAAAAAGGTCGAAAACTCCCCCTTATATATAATCGATTTTTCCCAGTAATTAATCTGCAAAATAACAGCTATTCCCAACAACATATTTCAATATCAAAATCCACAGTCTATATCAACATATACCTAAACATACTTCCAAAAATCATCAGTTAAATATATGGCATTCCACAAACTCATATTTGTCATACATTAATTATTTCTCGGATCGCACTTGATAATCATATCAATATATAATAAACTAGAGCGATCCTAAGTTACATCCTAAAATAATTCTATAAGCATGTACTTTGCATCTTAAATGCCATACATGATAAACAAAATGACCATTTTTATACCTTAAGCGAAACAAAAACAACACTTGGAGGACTCAGACTAGTGTCACTAATAAAGATCGTCCTCGAGGCCTTGCACCAAAAACTCCAAGTGTGGAGTTTAGCTCGTATGATCTGCAATGTTGTTAGAAAGGGGTGAGCAAAACCACGGCTCAGTAAGTAGTTTAAGTAAACAAATACTAGGCTCATGTCGGTCTATATGTACATGAATGCATGATAGCAAATAACATGACATATATGCATGATGTTGCATTCTGTACATTGGTGTATCTACATGAATTCTCATTCAAGGCTAAGACTATGCGAATATTAATCAGTAAGATATCTTGAGCATCTCACTTTCCGAGTCTAATTATGAGACCTGAAAATACCACCATTTGACTCAATGCCATAATATCACCCAAAATATTCAACACTACAAAAATCCGTTTGCTTAAAGTTGAAAAACTGAATTCTAATACATTTAGCCGAACGAATAATCATACGAAAATTTCAAAGTCAATAAGACTTTGTATGAATCCTTAACTATTGAAACAATTACTGACCACAAACAGATTTCGGATGCACTTACTTCAAAGCAGAGAATAATACCAAAAACTGATAATTAATCACTATAGGCATGAGGCCTTAAAGTACTGAAAACTGATACAGATATCAAAACAGGATTCTGATGCATTTTATTCAAACAAATGGCCTTACAGAAAACTGATAATCTGTCAAACTAGGCATAAAGCCTTAAAATGCTGAAAGCGAATACTGATGGAGTTTAGGCATGAATCCTTGATAACTGATACTAATGTCCATCCTAGCTAATGATGGAGTAGGTGTCACAAGCAACACAATACCTATGGTCATAGATTATACTCTAGTCTCGCTGATCAGTAGAGAGCTGGAACTTGTCTGTTGATTTTTCAGACAAGCTTGATAATGCCTAGAGCTCGAGGCTTGTAAGGCGCAAATACTAATACTGATACTGATACTGAAGGTCTAGAGCACAAAGCTCAATAGACGGGTAATAGAACCTAGAGCAAAGCTCAATAGGCTCAAGTTAGACCTGGCAATTCGTGTTCATAATTCGTTTTCGTATCATGTAAAACTGTGTTCGTGTCATGTAAAACACGAAAATTTCATGTCAAAATTTGTATCGACACGGAAAACTCAAAATGTTATTTTTAGCTTTTACCATATTCATATATTAATTTACTTAATTTTAACCCCATGTCATCTTGTGTTATCTCATGTCATTTATTCGTATCGTGTTCGTGTCATGTTTGAGATTACTAGGTCTAGCTCAAGTGACCCGAAGGTTAATAGATCTGCTTGCACTCGAAAAGCATATCGGAAGATAGTTTTCTCGTGTAGCTCTCAACTTCCACGATTTTCAAAACACTGACAAAAACATTTTTAAGCTTTAAATATACCAGATTTTCAATTTATCTCAAAGTCAATTCAAACCAAAAAATTTTAAACTAAACAATATGCACGTCGTTGTAGAACTCATGCGTAAAATAGCTTGCATTAAAATATGTTTATTTGAATGCATGTATGCATCAATAAAAGCTCCTCTATGCATATTGCACTGCTACTAAGTGTAGTCTAATTCGGACCATGCACATATGTACTTAACTTATGTAGATACATTGGTAGTTTCATATAAGAGTATCGAAAACTAATGTCACACAACATGCGAACTTGCTTGGCCACAACACACAACATAGAGAACATAATTTCAATTCCAGCCGAAGCAATTTCCAGATTCACAAATCAAACTTTTCTTTACATCTTACCTTAGTAGCTCGATCGACCACATTTCGTCTTTTAATTCATAAGCGAGCATAATTATAAAAGGAACTGAATTGTTTCCTACAAAATGGTACTAGTAAAGCTTACTTAAACCACTTACCTCAAGGTTTAACAATTATCTTCTTCAAGCCTCTAAATCGACACTAAGTCTTCCACTTCAGTCCAAGCCACTACAAACCAATCAAATCACATAACCCGTCACACTTATCCACATGTTAACGCACATATCTTAAAGTCAAAATCATCTAAATTCATTTCTATGCCAATAATTTAAATCTTTATTATCTTTAAGATCTCTATATTTATATATATATATATATATATATATATATTTAGAGATGAGTTTATCCATCTTTTTATTTGAAAACATACGTAAATCTTAACCAAGTTACTTTTCCTTACCCTTGAAGAATTTTCTTTAACCGAGGTTTGTATCGCTCCTTCCCCCAAGCATCCAAACCAAAACCTACACCATATATTTATTTCTTCCTCCAATATCATACCAATAATATTTATACACCTATAAGTATACATATATACATGTATATACATTTGCATGAAAGCATTTATGCTTAATCGAATCCTATATTTCTTTCCTCATCAAGTTGATGAGTTATATATTCACATTAATCTATCCTCAACGCAGTCTCTTAGTACGTTTATATATATATGTATATATAAACAATATTGCATTAATCCATCCTCATTTCATACTCTTAGCATATAGAGCAATATATACTTAAATGCTAAACTTCAGGACTCCTTACCCTTTTTGAAGTACTACCAAATCTGAGATAGCACTAAGCTAGTCTTGTTTCAGCCATTGTTCATGCCTTTCGGTTTGTCCTAGTAAACAACCATTCCTCCACTATTTCAGTTTAAAACACAGCCTCATAAAATACCCCAAATGGTCTTCGTTCAATCCCCCATTTCAACGTCCAAGGTAAGCTCAAACTAGCCCTTGTTTAACATCCCCAACACAGTACCAAATTTCAAACAAAAACAGCCCTCAATCACTCCCGATATAGCCTTAAAAAATCACACTTTCAACTGAGTTTTTAGGCCTTTCTTCTCACGTGGAGCTGCTGCATTTCGATCTTTTTCCTCTTCTGTTCTTCTCGTCACTTGCAGCAACTCCTTTGCTACTCTCTTTCTCTCGTTTCACTCTTTTCTTCCTCCTCTATTTGCTGCAGTAATTCTTCTCCCTTTCGATCGCAAGCTGTTTCTTCTTTCTTTTCTTCTCTCTTCTTTCTTTCTCTCTTTTCCTTTCACTGTAGCTCACACTTTCTCTCTCGTTCAAGCTGTTGCTGCATCTTGTTTCTTCTCTTCTCACCGAATGGGTATAGCTCCTCTTCTTTTCGACTATCCCCCTTGCACTCTCCCTCTCGATCTATTGTAGCTTCAGTTTCCTTTCCTTTCCTTTTCTTCTTGTTTTTTTTATTTGGGTCTGGTTTTGGCAGAGGACCGGTAGAGTCCTCTGCTTTTTTCTTTGTTAGTTCTCGCTCCCACGATAGTGGGAGCAGGTAAGGGAAGTCGATGGCTTCCTAAGGAAGCCTTCGGTTTTTCCCTCTCTTTCTCTTTTTTTTTAATTATTTTTTATACATATCTTATATTATCTAGTCACATTTCCTATCCGAATTTATATATCTATATATCTCTTATATGGTGTATTTATCTATATTCATATATATATATATATATATATATTTCTTTTATCTCAATTATATATATGATTTATGCATATATATATTTAATAATATATATACACATAATAGTAACATCCTTATATTTTATTTTCCTTTATTTATTTATTTTATTTTATTATATATATTTTATACCTAATATTTTTACATTTTCTTATACATATGCATATATATATATACATATATATATATCCATACACTCATGTGTATATCACTCTTAATTTGATGCACCTGTATCCTTAATTTGATTAAATGAAAGTATATATTTACTTGTTCTTTTGATTATCTATTCGCTTAGATTTCGTAAGTGCATTCATATAATTTATTAGTTTTCTTCACAATTGTGCAAAATTTTTAATTTATTTTCCTCATATGAATTAATATATATATATATATATATATCTTGAGTTTATTTATACAATTCTAAATTACACAAAGATATTAATAATTTATTATTAAATTTACTAAACTTAAAACTTCATTCTCGTTACTTAAAATAATAATAATCATAGAGTACATCTTTGTACTTAGCTTATCCTATATCTTTTATTATTTACTGTCATGGCACAGATATTTGCAGTCTTCACACCCAAAGCTAGTCAATATAGATGTATCAACTGGACCACCAAGATATGGTCCAATAGTAGCAGTTGCATCGCCAGACACGAGCACCTATTAGTGCCTAGCATCAATAACTACTGCGTAACCAGATGTACTGATAGGCTGGCTCTCTTCGATAGCTGTTGCCTTTGTCACAAGCTGTCTGACCTTAGCAACAGATGCCTCTATCACAATGCATCACCTTTTCTCAAATGTAGGAGGTCGCCTGTAGGATGGACTAGAGTGGGGATGATTAAGATCACATGATGATCCTTTAGATGACTCGCATCCTCGTGTATGTGCCATCTGTAAAAACACACAATTACACAATCACAAATTGATTTTATCAGTAACAACACATAATTACACAAATCTAAACAATTCTAAACATATACCAAAAGCTTCAACACAAAAAGCATACAAAACTATGTGAATATTTGTTATAAGTAAGGACAACACAAACCAATAGAGATAAATCAAATGCACAACACAAACCAATAGGGATAAACCAAATGCACAACACAAACCGAGATGTAATCCATCTAAAGTAATTGTATTCTTAAAGGCAGCAAACGGATTAAAGCTACTTCCAACATTAATTGAAGAAGCAATTAAGAGGTAATGATAAGATAAAAACCCATAAATCACTATAAAGGCATCATCAAATATAATTTGTCTACTTAAAATAATTTTATTATAAGATAATTATAATTTCTTAAGTAGGCACCAATGCCTTCCAGCACCCGGGTGCTGAGAGGCTTCAAAGCCTCACGACACTCTGGTACCACGAGGTCTTCGTCACTCACTGCAATTCATTGCCATGAGCCACGAAATAGACATAAAGATCAAACACAATCCCAGCAAACTCATCATATGAAATTTCAATGCAATAATACATAAAGAAAACAAATTTCTATGATAACGTTACATAAATTTACCTTATAATGTTGCAAAACAATGAAATTATCCCAAGATTTGAAGAGAAGGAGAAGGAGAAAGCCTCGAACCATCCGTTCCTGCTTTGAACCATCCGTTCCTTCCTCGTGTTCTTGCCTTAAAAAACAGAAATGCGTGAGTTGCAACACAACAGAAATAGGGAATGGGAGAGGAAGAGAGAGCTGATAGTGTGGTTGGTGCGTTTGAGGTATTTTAGAGTTAAAGTTGAAATGGAAAATGTGGAATGGGAGAGGAAGAGAGAGCCGGTTGTGTGGTGGGTGGGTGGGTAGGTGGGTGGGTGGGCTTAAGGGGTACTTTTAGGTTAATGTTTAGGGATTTAGGGTGTGAGTAGTAAAGAGTCCGAGAGAAATGGGAGAGTTAGGGTGTGAATAGTAGATAGGGTGGGATTAGAAGTAAATATGGTATGAATAGTCTGTCTCTTTGTAAAATTTAAAAATTTCACTAGCAATATATTGAATAATAATACAAATATGATTGTATTAATTTTTTCTTAATTTTTGTACATTTATGATATCTTTATAATTATTTCCTTTTTATATTTTACGAAAGGTCAAAAAATTATTATACTACTTTAATTTTATCTTTTTTGTCAATTTAAAGCTAGTTTGAATAGAGATGAGATTGGTTTTGATGAAATTAAAAAAAAACCATTATATATATTTTTAATAAAGTAATAAAAAAACTTAAATCCAAGAATAGAAAATAATTCTTCTCTTCAAATTTTTGTCCTAATATAATAAAAAAATGCCTAGACACACAGTACCGGTGCTAACTGGGCATCCAAGCTCACCCTTACAAAAAAAAAAGGATAATAATAAATTTATTTTGTTGTATATTTATTGGTTGTCAAACAAAAAATGATAATAATTGCATTTAAAATCAATGTCAAGGCGTTACACAAGATTTTTTTTTGTTGATAAAAGAATATTAGCACTTTATATATTATATTACACTAGTTTTAAACCTGTGCATTGCACAAAAATATATTAATCAAACAATAAAGTCATTAATAATATATATTTTTTGAAACTTCATAATATAAATTATTATGTTTATGAAAAAGACAACATATGTAAATTTAATATTTTTATTTGAAATTTGTATATTACAATATTTTAATATAAACAAGTCATATATTTGATATAATTATGTAAATTTGTAACTATTAAATCAAACTCATATTGCAATTTATTGAATAAAAATAGTATATAAAAAAATTCAATATGTTTTTGATTCAAAGAAATTGAAAATTTTCTCATCTTAAAATCAATTTTGTAGACAAATTTTTTAAAACAGAGATTAATTCTTCAATGAATTCTTGTTTAGCTGAAGTAGTAGTAAATGATTTTTAAGTATTCATTGTTATATTTGAATGATATGTCACTTTACTTGATAATCTAATAGATTCCACAGATAAAATAAAAGACATATAAGATACTAATATACAATTTAACTCTCAGTTATAACGTATGCTATATGAATATATAATAAATACCGTCATATTATATAAATGTATACATACCTATTTCAATAATTTTTGACATTCAAGTTTATGATCAAAATGATACACTTTAGACACAGTAAACTTAGTCTTCCTATTTTTATATTATAGCTTATCGCTCTTGTTTTGAACACAAAAAATTCACCCCTAAGATCTTTATATATCTCTTGAATTTTATAATCTCTATTTTCTTAAATTATGTTTATAGATATATCATTAAATTAAATTGAATATTGGATGATATTAAAATAATTGTTAACTAATCAATACTTTAAGAGAAATGTCATAAATATTGTTAACGTGTTTATTAATTAAATTCCTAACTTCTTGAAAAGTACAAACATCACTTTTCTATAACCATCAAATCCCTTAAAATTCAACTTGTACGTATAAGATATACAAAATACTACAATTGAGTTTTATATAAATAAATATATATTAAAATTATAAAATGCTTTTATTATCATCATAGAATAATCTCTGTTTAATTTTTTAAATATAGTAAATACAATTATTATTTACCTTAGAGTTGGATAAGGGACATTAACATTACATGAGGAATAATGAAATTTTTCATCAATTTCAAATAATTTTTGTAGCAACCACGTGATATATAATACCAATCAAAAGTTGTACTAACTTAATTTTATGATAGTTCTTCTACTGGTGAAAGATTTTCCATATATATAAAACACAAATACAAAAATAGTCAATAACAATATATATGCTAAATTAGTTATATTTTAAAATTATGTTGCTACATATTTTATAATTGAAAAAAATGTTAATCTAATAGACTAATACCTTGAATAGTGTCTTTGTAACTAATTCTTTAATCTCCAATAGAGGTATCCTCCTTATAAACATTGAAATCTCATATGATACTAATTTTTATGTGGTGTGCAATGAAATTCGATGTCAGAATTTCATTTACATAATCTAAATACAAAAGGTAGAAATTTCATTTTTTGACTCTTAAGATCCATGATTGATGAAAAAAATGAATGATTACATGCAATTTATATAATAAAAATAGAGAAAATTAAAAATCTTAATATAAATAGATATACATGTTACCTTTTAGATAGTTAAAAAAATTTAATTGATAAAAGTTGTAGATATATATTTTACATTGTGTAATATTAATATGAAAAAAAAGGAATGATTATATATTATGTATTAATAAAAAATATTTAAAATATTAATAAAATGATGTTATCGTTTAGAAAATTAAAAAAATTAATGGCAACTATTAAGTGTAAGATATTGATATATTATTACATGTTATATATTACATTATACATACTGATTTATATATATATATATATATATAAATACACACACACGTTATCTTTTAGAAAATAAAAAAAATTAATTGAAAAAATATAGATATAGATATTATATTTTGTGATCTTAAAGTATGAAAAAATTTATCATATGTTATTTTTATTTAATTTTAATCTATATATAGATATAAATGTTTCTCATTTAAAAATTGAAATAGACAATTAATTTTAAAAGATAATTAATTTATTTTGTATTTTTAATATATATATATATAGAGAGAGAGAGAGAGACAGAAATTTTTATCTTTTTAAAATTTTAAAAGTGATAATTATTATATTAATAGAATAAATGCCATTTGTTAAACCTATAGACAATTCACATAAGAGTTTTACTTTGAACCAACTGCTTTGGTTTGTTTTTATATATATATATATATATATATATATATATATATATATATATATATATATATTACACAATAGCAATAAATCATATTAATTATAAATTAATTTTTTTATCTCAAAATTTAAATCTAACACCAAGTAAAATATTAAATTTATTTTTTTAAATTTTAACCCTTAAAACATTTCATTTGAAACCTAGTATACGTCGTACCCATTTTAACATATCTAATAGTGTACTAAATATTTTTTGCATTCCATCCCTAAAAATTAAAAAATTGAAGTGTAAATATTTTACAAGTAAAAATTCAAATATCAACATTTACATTTCTTCTTCCTCAAACTAAAAAGCCTCATTATACCCAAAAAATAACTTTATGATATCAAAATATGGATGAAATTTTAACTCATGATTTACATTCTTTTAAAAGTGATTGACTAAGCAAATTATCTAAATGGATAGTAACTAACAAAAAATGTTTGTAAGAAGATCAACGTTTATGCTTTAATCATTATCAGAACGAAAACGAAAACCCTCGAATAATAAATGCTGATGACCGCATTTATCCATACAACAAGAACATCTTGATACTAATTTTCAACCACACCCACTTGCCCCATAGCAAAAGTATACCCAAAACCCGACAACAATGTTTTGAGATGTGTTTTCAAATACCTAAAAAAGTTCAAATCTAGAAGGAGATTTATGCCATAGCAGAGATTAATAACGAAACCAATTCCAATCATGTCGTTTTTCAGTTTCTTTCAATTCGAGGACAAAACCTAGTTGAGAAATAAGGAAAAGACATGCTGGAAAAAAATAAGGAAAATGTAGGCTAACCATTGATCACCACTGAAGTAATTGCATGGCATATAATATGTTATGGATATGATACATCTATAAATTCATTTGGATGATGAAATTAGACTCTTTGATACTTACATGTAGGTCTATACCGTACAATGTCGAATGCCAAAATTGTTACCCGAAAGCTTGGGAATCCTCTGTTACTTACCCCGCCTAGTGCCTTCATTAACATTGCTGCAATTACACTGGCGACAAAGTGTTGAAATCTTCCATGTATGTAAAGGCTCGAAGCAGTGATTTTATATACACTAGGTGTACCGTTTGCATAGAAACAATGAACTATGTTCACCGAAGATACCATGCAGTCTAACCACGAAGAATAGTTACTACCATGTTAGCTTCACTCTCCCACAGATCAGCTCCAGTTGCTTAAGAAATACTTCGTGGAAAAAGAATTTCTCTGTCGGTTTCAAAAAGTATCATGCACCGATTGCAAATCGTTTGGGAGCAAATAACACTGGCCCCAGGCAGGCTTCGGACAAAGACATTAAAAGCCGATGAAAAGCCAGCGCTGCAGCAGTGATGAACATTACAAATGATGCCCAGTAAAACCTTAACATTAATGCCGGTTCCTGCCTTGCAGACTTTAGGATCTTGAAGAAGATCAACTTTAGTCGTCTATCCCTCAAAAGGGACTGGTAGTCGTAGGTGGGTGTAGATAATCTGGATGATGGACCTCGCTCCCAATTCTGAGGCCCACCAGCCAGCCTTAACTGGTTACCATACTGACCAGCTAGTGGTACACCTTGCCCAAGAGCTTCGGACATCCATTGACATAGGATATCAGCAATAATTTTGCACAGTTCGAACCGAAAGACTTTTGCCTCTTTGGAAACCACAGAACGAACTAATGAAGCTCCATCCTGCTTACCAAAAGCAAGATGAGTTTAAAATACAAATTGCATATTTGAGAAAGGATTTGTTATGGCCAATGATGAATAACATTGCATCTAGGAATGGGTAACCATGCAAGAGATCTAGTTCAAATCCCGTTTTTCCAACAAATGTACTAAAAAATTGCAGCTTCCATATCAATAATATCAGGCAAGATAACATTTAGATAAACTGTAATGCCCCTCAGAATTCAATTTTCATTAATAGGTATGCATTTCAGGGGCAACTAGGTTGCCATCAACCATTCCGTCAATATCCAAAAAGGAAAGACAACATTCCATCTCCCACAATCAGAATTAATATATTGCCAAAAAAACAAAAGTACTCTTTATGTTCAAAGAGAATTTGGGAAGAAAAAGGGAATCAAGTTGAACGGCACTCACCGCAGTCATTATAAGTCTTCTAAACACCACACCTTCTTTAGATGGCAAAAGCCTCAGCAACATATATGCAACGTCAAATACACCATTAGTCTTACTATGTAAATTATCTAGGGAAGTTTCATCACTTGATGCTACCACCCACTGCAAACTCTTTCTGCAGAAAATATCAGAATTAGAGCATAAATTTGAACACCAAAAAAAAGCTACATTAAAAGCTATCAGAATAAAAATGAAAGTTTCATTAGAATGATGCCTACCCTGAGAGCACATGATAAAGAGCAGGCATGGCTTCTCCAAATGCATACATTTCCTTAGACCATAGAAGAATACAAAACCTTCTATTTTTTTGTCTTTATGTGCTCAAGAGAAAATTTAGTATAGAACTACTTTCAATTTCTTGAACTCTTACGTATGTTTCTTATGTTCATTAAATAATGCAGTTCATTTGACTGTCTGCCCTTTATACAGAAGTAGCTAGATATATGAATCTACAACTCTGACTTTCTTTCTCATTGATATATGTAGAATTCTAGAGGAGGATTTCTCTCCTCCTTTGCTGACAGATAATCTCCCTGATTTTTAGGAGATATTCTCCCTGATTTTTGGGAGAGATAACTCTCCTGTAATTATCCTTTTCTAGTAGATATTCTCCCTGATCTTTAGGAGAATATCCCTGCAGTAATTTAGATTCTGTTTTTGAATAACCTAGCTGTTTGAGGCATGTCTCTTCAGCTATTTATATCCTACAAATAAGGCTGTATTTTTCATAAAAGTAAAATAACAAAAATACCAAATTGTTCTTTCATTTTCTTTAATATATTTACAAACAACATATGCAAAGTAAAATATCTCTGAACTCCGCTTGTGTGAGTTAACGCAGCCGGTCCCAAACTCAGGTAAAGGAGGAGGGTGGCGGTAGGTTTGGACAACTAGCCATAAAAACTAGTCCAATCTCATGAAATGAACCAATATCAAAACATCGTTGGGGAGTCCCCTACTTAACGCGCTTCATCGGAACCCGAGTGTAGTGAAAAGTGGGCAAGAGTTGCTAGGCCGTCACCCGGAAATGACGCGCCACATCAACGCTTGGATGTGGTGTTAAATAGGCAAAGGTTCCCACACCACAATGGACGGGAGTGGGTAAAGAAGTTAGTCCATAACCATAAGCTTAGGTTAAGATCTTGAAATATAGGTACGCTTAGCGGTAAGTTAGCTGAGATTTGTGAAGTTATGAGTAGGAGGAGGGTTAACATCTTGTGTCTTCAAGAGACCAAATGGGTTGGGTAAAAGGCTAGGGAGATAGCACCTTGGCAATATAAGCTTTAGTACACAGGGAAAGATAGAAACCGAAATGGAGTAAGTATCATTATAGATAAAGAGTACCATAAGGATGTTGTACAGATTAGGAGACAAGGGGATAAGATTATTTTGGTTAAGCTAGTTCTAGAAGAAAGCAGTGTTGAATGTCATTAGTGTGTATGCACCCCAAATAGGACTTGATGAGATTAGTAAACGACAATTTTGGAAGGATTTAGATAAGGTAGTACAAGAAGTGCCTCTAAGAGAAAACCTTTTTATTGACAGTGACTTTAATAGACATGTAGGTACAAATAGAGAGGGTTTTGAGGGCGTACATGGGGGTTTTAGTTATGGTGTAAGAAAGGAGGGTGGGGATGCTATCTTAGATTTTGCTTTATCTTATGACCTAATCCTAATAAACACATTGTTTAGGAAGAGCGGAGATCAATGCAAAGTTGGAATTATGGAGACAAACGTTGGAATCAAAAGGATTTAAACTAAGCAGAGTGAAGACTAAATACATGAAGTGTAAATTCAGTTCTAACCGAATGGAAGAGCATAATGTAGTGACGTTAGATTGGGTAGCGATACCTAAGCGAGACCATTTTCGATATTTGGGATCAATAGTATAGATGGATAGAGAGATTGATAGTGATGTGACCTATAGGATCCAAGCTGGATAGAGTAAGTGGAGAAGTGTTACGGGTGTGTTGTGTTATAAAGGATTCCTATATGATTGAAAGACAAGTTTTATAAAATAGTTGTTAGACCAACATTGTTATATGGTAGTAAATGTTGGGCGACTAAGAGGCTTAATACACAAAAGATGAGTGTAACAGAAATGCGAATATTGCGGTGGATATGTGGATATACAAGAAAGGATAGAATGAGAAATGAAAATATTCGTAAGATGGTTGGAGTGGTACCTATCGAAGACAAGATGTGTGAAAATTGTTTACGTTGGTTTGGACATGTAAGACGTAGACTTGTAGATTCTCTAATTAGGAGAATAGAGGCTATGGATGTTGAGAGAATGGTTAAGATTAGAAGAAGACCGAAAAAGATTTGCAAGGAAGGAGTTTGGAAAGATATAAAGGTTTTAGAGTTGGATGAGCAAATGACCTTGAATAGAAATCTATGGAGGAGGAGAATACATATGGACGATCTAACGTGAATTAAGATATTGGTTCATATAACCTACCACAATCTCTTGGAATAAAGGCTCTGATGATGATGCATGATTTTGACGTAAAAGCATTGAAATTGTTATGAATGATTCTTCTTTCCCCGTTTGATTTTTCTTCCCAAACAGTATTTGCACAGTAAAAACCTCTAAACACATGAATTTTCAAATAAAAAAGATTAAAACTTCTATGAAAAGAAATTTGATTTATCACTTTCAAAAGCTTTAGAGAACAACATCATATAATAATGCAAAATGAAGGAGGTTCCAATTATGGACAGGATCCTCCAAAATAAGGAGAGTTAAACATACCTTGTTCCACCGAGTCTCAGAAAAACTGCCAGCCTCTCCCAATGAAATTCCTTCTTTTTGTTCAGAACCACCTGGATAGGAAAAAATCAAATTGATAAACAAGAAAAAAAATCCAAAATTAATTTAGGAATCTCCCTATATTTGCAGGAGCTACCGACAGAAACAAGTTTGGTACCCTACATAGCAGTGACCACAACAGTCAGGTCCTAAGCACTACATGATGCATTTTACATTGCCGTAAATTAAGAACCAGCCATTGTTTCGTCTTCAGGAAAAATAAACTTCTAGATGCTAACAGTGATAAAACAGAAGTACCTCAGAGTACAACTCAAACACATAAAGTACCTTTTATGTAACATCCATACCCTACTAACTTAGAAAGTAACATTCCAAAGCCTAAAATATATGTTCATTTGAAGCAGGAAAAGTACTTCGGAACAAAACTGTTACCAAATTGTTTGAGGTCTATTGACAGACTTCCAAACTGATGCATGATAAATTGGTACAAGCATATAGCTCATAAATAAACTAGTCTTAAAATGTTACCGAATGTAAAATTTTCCTTGTTTCAACTGAATTTTCAGTTAGAAGTTTGCGGACAACAAAAGGATAAGCAGCCTCAAATGTCTTAAAACTTGGATCTGCAGCTACTGCTAAACCTGAAAGAATATCACGGAGAACGCCAGTTGAGATGATTATGTAAACTAGGTACAAAAGATCCAAGATGTACTATAAAATGTTAAAACAAAACTGCAGCAATGAAAAACAATTAAATAAAGATATGGAATGGAAGAGAGATACATAGGATACACTATCAGAACTCAGAAGTATTTCCCAGTCCATTTTTGTTGAAAAAGATACAGACACATATACTGTATGGATTAGTTCCCCCCCACCTCTTTTTTACGTTTTAGAAAATGGGG
The DNA here is from genome assembly GCA_032173925.1 of Heritiera fomes. NCBI lineage: Eukaryota > Viridiplantae > Streptophyta > Magnoliopsida > Malvales > Malvaceae > Heritiera > Heritiera fomes. The sequence goes on from JAPDPM010000012.1 coordinate 28,420,358, forward strand.
CCTGAAGCAGATGCAGACTTAGCACCTCTCTGACAGAAAATCTACAACTAATGGCACACACCCTTCCAATTGACAAAAGAAAATCTGTTGACATCACTCCTATGATTGGTATTTTAATTTTTCTCCTTAGCTCTTATAAGTTGATCATACAAACCCTTGTCCTCACAAAAGATCTTAAACAAGCGAACCCCAAAAACTTTGAGGAACACTAAAGTTTTTTCAGTGCACAAACCAGGACTGTTCAGCTATGCAAATTATTCAAATCACAAAGGCTCGGTTCCTCTAGCCGGGGGTTCCATTAGTAATGATAAAAGTAGTAACAGTATTCTTTTTGTCACATAAAATTTCAAAGTTAAAATGTTAACAAAATTATGCACTACATACTTCTGAATCATTTTTAACACATTGTTTCCTCTCAAAGTTTCTATTCATTATACCACCTTCGAATGTCTCCATGCAACAAGTGCTGCTGCGATTTCAGATTACAGTTTCCAACCCGGATGAAAGAATAAGTATAACCAACAACAAAGTTCCAACCAAATAAATAAAGGCTTAATACCTACATATGCCCTTAACATTTACAATTTTTTCTAGGGATTAGACCGTTCGATAATTTTGAAAATATAACAAATGAGAGTGTCACTGCCAATCGTTTTTTATTAGGTGTGATAGGCTACCTAAAAACATTTATCTTTTTATCAAAATCTCAAAATTAATTTTTATTAAAAAGATAATTTTGGTCTACAAAATTAAAAATTGAATTTGGTAGTATGATTTTGTGTGAGGAAGGATTAGCACCCCCACGACGCTTGTTTAAAAACAATACCATCGTAATTATGTGTTATCTTTTAATAAAACGGTCTTTAATTTAATATTTAAAAATAATTCTTATTTATCGCAATCACTCCGTAACATCCCATCATCGAACCAATTTTCATTTATTTTTATAATTAAGACGGATACACATGCTGCAAACATATAACACATGATGCACATGCAATTTTTATTTTTATTCTAATTTTTGATAAAACTTTATTCATTTTAAATGAAAATCCACACTATTGAAGTATCGTACTAAATATTCCAATACTCTGGTAATATTTGATCGACTCCTCACACTTAGAGATTAGCTAGAAATCACTACTTGTGAATTTTATAACATCTCATCATCAAACCAATTTTCACTTATTTAGTCAACATTTTCTAAGACACACTAGAACCAAAAAAAATTGTTTTGCTTTTTTATTATTAAAATTGAAATCATTAAATTACAATAAACTCAAATATATCATTATCCTAATAAACATTTCATATGTATTTTTTTAGGCTTAATGGCCAAAGAGACTCAACCTTTAGCGCAAAATGGAATTAAGCCCTCAACGTTTTATTGCGTGAAAATCAATCCATAAACTTTTATTTCATTGTAAATAAACCCTCAACCTTTTAAAATTATGCAATTAAGTCTAAATCTGTTAAATGACACTAACTGCTATTAGGACATCTAACGTGAATAGCTTAGTTGGCTGCCACGTGACATGCCACATGTGCAATACTAACAGAAGTTAGTGTCATTTAACAGATTTGGACTTAATTGCATAATTTTAAAAGGTTAAGGGTTTATTTACAATGAAATAAAAGTTTATGGACTGATTTCCACGCAATAAAATGTTGAGGACTTAATTCCATTTTGTGCTAAAGGTTAAAAGTTTTTTTGGCTATTAAGCCTATTTTTTTATAACATAAAAATATTAAAATGCACAACATAAATAATCAAATAAATATACAAATGCATAAAAATATAAATTGAAAAGGTAAGAGTGTACCCAAGTGATTTCGGTTTAAAACCAAAGGAAGCGTTTTTTAAAATGGCCCAAGAAAGGCCCAAGACTTGTCCACACAGAAATGGGCATAGACAAAGTTGGGTCAAGCCCAATGAAGCTGCTGGCTAGCTAAGAAACGGGTCAAACCAGGAGCATGGATCCCGATTGGGGTCCGAGCAATGCGCGGGTCATAGGGGTTCCTCCCAAACGATGCGTTTAGGCACCATATAAGTCACTTTTTTTTTAATCATTCATTTCCTCAGATTTCTTTAAAAAAAAAACTTTAAAATCCTCCAAAAAAAAAAACTCTTAGCCTCTCCCTCACACACGACTGGCCACCTTCTCACCCACCAGCTGTCTTTGTCTCCGCCACCAACCGGCAATCAAAACTAAAAACCTCCTACTTTCCAAAGCTTCTTTACCTTCTCTTTCCCTTTTTCAACTTAGATTTCTCAAAAAAACTTCTTTCTTCACGAAAAATCCCCAAACCCAAAAATAAGACAAATATATCTATTGTTGCCGCTGCCTCCAATGATCGCCAAAATTTCACCCAAGCTTCCTCTCACCTTGGCCTATACTCCCACCGTTGGGATTTTCAAAATAACACTTAGAACCCCTTAATTCGAACACATCTTTCTTTAATTATTTCCTTTTCTTTTCTTTTGTTTTTTTTTATGGTTTCTAATGTTGTGTTGACAAGCTAGGCTTTTTGATTTGGGGGTCTCAGATGTGGAGTTTGGGTGTGCGGTGAGGGTATTGGGTATGGGTTTTGGCTTTGGCTATGGCTTTTGGGAGACGTTGGAGTCAGGTTCTTGGGGTTGCTGGGTACTGGTGTATAGGCTGGGTTACATGGTGGTGAGAGGTAGGGCTAGAGTCGGTCGTGGGGTTATTTTTGTTTGCTGTGGAGGGGATTTGATGTGAATGAGGGTCGGCTCAATATTGGTAAGGGCTGAAAATATTGAATCTGTTGTGAGGATTTGGATGGCTGTGATGGTGATGCTCTCGGGTTTTGGTAGTGTGGAAGGGTGATGTGGATGTGGTCTAATGGTGGAGGGTTGGCCACGAGTGAGGCGAGGCCAGGTGGTGAGGAAGAAAGGCCAAAGCAATGGATAGTAGGCTCGTACAAAAGTAGGAGGTCTAGTTTCAAATGCCCAGGCAACTAAAAGAGCTACGCCAAAGGTTAGGTTCATTAGCGACCTAACTGATATGGATGGTTTGAGGTCATAAGGTGCTACTTTTGTTGTGAGGCCCTTAACTTCATCCATTAACTTGCTCACTCTTTTCATAGCTTCTTCTATCATAGGATCCTTGTTTGGACAATTGAGAGCATCGAAGTAACAATTTCAAGTGGTCTTGTGAAACGTTGATTGGTTTTCACACGCTGATGATTCAACCCGTGATAGAGTTGGAAGCGCTTAGTGTTGAGAAGAAATATCCCCAATCCAAATACCCACAAAAATTAAAAAAGCAAAAACAAATACAATAACTTTTAATATATTTTAGCTCAACCAAATTGGTCTATAATCATCCAATCAAATTAATACACTAATCAAAAAATCACAACTGAGCAATTTTAGAAAAAAAAATTGCAAACTCTTTATATAACCCAAAGCCCAACTACATCCTTTATAATAGTCCAAACATTAGTTATTCTATTGGTATTAATAACACTTTGAGATACTTTACAAACCAAATCTAACACATCATTTCATCATCATCGTCATCAAAGCTTTTATCCCAAGAGATTAGGATAGGCTATATAAACTTATATTTGAACTCACGTTAAATTGTCCATATGTATTCTCCTCATCCACACATTCCTATCCGAGGTCATATGTTCATCCAACTCTAATACTTTCATATCTTTCCCAATTACTTCCTTCTAAGTCTTTTTCAGTCTTTCTATAGTTTTAACCCTTCTCTCAACATTCATAACCTTTATTCTCCTAACTGGAGCATTTACAAGTCTATGTTGTACATGTTCAAACCAACGTAAACAACTTTCATACATCTTGTCTTTGATAGGTACCACTTCAACCATCTTACGAATATCTTCATTTCTCATTTTATCCTTTCTTATAAATCCACATATCCACTGCAACATTCGTATTTCTGTTACACTTACCTCTTGTGTATGCAGTCTCTTAATAGCCCAACATTCACAACCATATAATAACGTTGGTCTAACAACTATCCTATAAAACTTATCTTTCAATCATATAGATATTCTTTTATCGCACAACACACCTATAACACTTTTCCATTCACTCCATCCAACCTTAATCCTATGAGTCACATCACCATCAATCTCTCTATCCATTCGTACTATTGACCCCAAATAAAGAAAATGGTCCAGCTTAAGTATTGCCACCCCATCTAATGTCACCACATTATGCTCTTCCACTTGGTTTGAACTGAATTTACACTCCATGTATTCAATCTTCACTCTGTTTAGTTTTAATCCCCTTAATTCTAACGTTTGTCTCTATAATTCCAACTTTGCATTAATCTCCGCTCTAGTTTCCGCACATAGGACAATATCATCTGCAAACATCATACAACAAAGCACCTTATCCTAGATGAATTTTGTCAGTTCAACCATAACTACCAAACAAGAATGGACTTAGCTAACCCTTGGTGTAATCTCACTGTGATAGAAAACTCACATGTTTGCCCTCCGAATGTCCTCACATGTCCTTGCATCCCCATATATATCCTTAATTAGTTAACTATATTTCAAAGGAACTATTAGCTTCATTAAGGACCACCATAGTACCTCTCTAGGTAATTTATCATACGCTTTCTCTAAATATATAAAGCCTAATACATCATTTATAAGGAAAAACCCTTATAACTTCTATACTTTTGGAGGATTCAAGGCAAACCCCAACAAATCCTCCATTGACTTGAATCCCCAAACTCCCTAAACTTGCTTGACAACATTTGAAAAACTAACATGCCTTAGTCTTCATATTCTTGAGATCAACTTTATCATTTGTTTTTACTAAAGTATCATTAGACAAATATAGTTCTTTCTCATTCTTCTTTCTTTGCAAAACTAAATCGTCTTGTATATTTTACAACAATCATTACTATCAATATATTTGTACCCACGCGAAGCTAACTCCCAAAAAAATCAAATTATAGCTAAAACTGAGCACATACCTCACATTACGAAATCTTGGCACTAACATTATGAAGCTTGAGTTGAATACTTCCAATACCTTCAATTTTCACTCAATTACCATTTCCAACCTCTAAATTGTCAAAACTTTCATCATCTTTCAAATTATAAAAGCGATCTTTATCATTACAAATATGCATAGATGCAACTAAATCTAAAACCCAACTTTTTTCATAGATATTGGATTCATCTGAACAAGTTGCCAAAAAAATCTATCATAATCTAAATTAGACACAACAACACATCTCATTCTTCTTTCCATCATCACTCTTTTGCTATACCTTCTTGAATGTAAGCATATCACCCCTTAATGTCTTACAACGTGTTTGAATATGACCTTTTTCTCTCACTATAATTTCTGAATCTTGATTTTGATCTCTCTTTTGATCCAACATATTTTCATTGGTCCCCTTGAGTAAAACTTGTCATAGCTAGTATACTTCCTGTAGATAAAGAATCTTTGCTCATAAATCTTTCATACAGGTCTTAGGCAAGGATGACAACAACATCAATGTTTTCTCTTATTCTTTCAACTCTTTAGACTTAATAACCAATAACTGTGAAATTAGTTTATTAGATTCATTTAAGTGGCCATGAAAACTCGTACCTTCATCCATCAGAGAGTATAGATCTATCTTTAAACACAATCAATTCGTCAGCAATTTTGTTGCGTAAATGTCCCCCAACTTTTTTCACACTCGAGTTGGTTTCGTCTACATCATTATATTGTACTTAATATCTGGAGTAAGTATCAATTTAATTGTGCTAACAGCCCTTTACTGAATTCTAACTAAATCTTTATCATATGTTCCATCTAGCTTATTTTCTTCTAATATCAAATCTAGATCTTGTTGCACTACAAGATCTTGAACCATATTTTGCCATAACATAAAATTAATTTTACCATCAAATAAAAAAATCTCAAACTTAAGCATATCTCTAGACATAGCTTTCCGTCTCTTGCAAGATCACAAACCTTCGACTCTTGATATAACTTGTTGGGAAAAAATACCCCCAATTCAAACGCTCACAAAAACTGAAAAAAAGCAAAAACAAACAAAACTTTTAATGTAATTTGGTCCAACCAAATTGGCCTATAATCACCCAACCAAATTAATAACCAATAAAAAAATTATAATTGTGTAATTTTTAGAAGAAAAAAATTGCAAACTCCTTAGAAGCCCAACCGTGCAATTTTTAGAAGAGAAAAATTACGAACTCCTTGAAAGCTCAGCTGCGCAATTTTTGTAAGATAAAAATGACAAACCCCTAACAAAACCCAATGCCCAACAACACCCTTTATAATAGCCTAAACACTAGCTATTCTATCAATATTTACAACACTTTAAGATACTTTACTAACCAAGCTTGATATATCATTTATAAGAGAAAAGCCCTTATAACTTCTCTTACGCTTTCAATATGGGATTCAAGGCAAACTCCAACAAATCCTTCCTTGACTTGAATCCACAAACTCCTCAAATTACTCCATAACATTTGAAAAACTAACAAACCTTTTAGTGTTATTATTATTAGGAACAACTCTTACCATTTGCTTTACTAAAGCATCATCAAGCAAGCATTATCAAACAGATATATATGTTTCTCATTCCTTTTTTTTGCATAACTAAATCATCATTCTTGTATACTTTGCAGTAATCATCATTATCAATTTATGTGTACCAATGTGAAGCTAACTCACCCAAACAAACCAAATTGTATCTAAAACTAGGCACATAGCTCACATTATGAAGAGTCTTAACACTTCGATTATAAAGCTAGAGTTGAACTCCCAATACCTTCAGTATTCACTCAATTACCATTTTCAACTTTAATATTGCCAAAGCTTTCATCATTGTTCAAATCATAAAAACAATCTTTATCTTTGCATAAATGCAGCTGAATCTAAAACCCGACTTCTTCATAAGTGCAGGACTTATATGAACAAGTTGGCAAAAAACAAACCATCATCATTTGAATCATTCACAGCAGCAAATGTCTCATTCTTCTTTACATCATCACTCTTTTACTAGACCTTCTTGAATGCAATCATATCCTCCCTTAATGATTTGCAATGTGTTTGAATATGGCCCTTCTCTCCACAATAATAACATTCCACCTCACTATAATCTTTGAATCTTGAGTACCACCTTAATCATATGTTATCTTTTAACTTTAATAAAATGGTCTTAATTTAATAGTTAAAAATAGTTTTAATTTACTGCAATCAATCCGTAATATCAGGCCAATTTTCATTTATTTTCAAAATTAAGATGGATGTACATGGTGTAAACATATAACACATTATGCAAATGTAATTTTTATTTTTATTCTAATTTTTTATTAAACTTTATTTATTTTATATGAAAATCCGCATTATTAAAGAATCATACTAAATATTCTAAAACTCTAATAATATTTAGTTGACTCTTCTCACCTAGAGATTTATTAAAAATCACTATTTGTGAATTTCATAACATATCATCGGACCAATTTTCATTTATTTAGTCAACATTTTATAAAACACACTTTATAATAATTAGAACCACAAAACAAAAAAAAAATTGTTCTGCTTTTTTATTATTAAAACTAAATTCATTAAATTACAATAAACTTAAAATTATCATTGTCCTAACAGACATTTCATACGTATTTTTTTATAACATGGAAATATAAAAAACACACAACATAAATAATCAAATAAATATACAAATCCATAAAAATATGAATTGAAAAGGTAAGAGTGTACCCAAATAATTTGGGTTTAAAACCCAAGCAAGCCTTTTTAAAAATGGCCCAAGAAAGACCCAAGACTTGTCCACACGGAAATGGACTCACAAAATTGGGTCAGGCCCAACGAAGTTGCTGACTAGCAAAACGGTGCATTTAAGCACCATATAAAACACATTTTTTTAAACATTCATTTCTTCATATTTTTTTTAAAAAAAAAACCCTCTCAGCCTCTCCCTCACAAATGTGACCCGCCAACCGTCACCTCCACTACCAACTAGCGATCAAAACCAAAAACCTCCTCGTACTTTCCAAAGCTTCATTAGCTTCTCTTTCCCTTTTTCAACTTAGATTTCTCAAAAAAAATTCATAAAAAATCCCAAAACCCGAAAATAAGACAAAATAGTAGAAGCTTCCTCCCACCTTGGCCTATATTGCCACCGTTGGGATTTTCAAAATAACACTTAGAACCCCATAATCCGAACACATCTTTCTTTTCCTATTTCCTTTTATTTCTTTTTTTTATTTATTTTATGGTTTCTGATGCTGTGTTGACAAGCTAGGCTTTTTGATTTAAGGAGTTCAGATCTGGAGTTTGGGTGTGTGGTGAGGGTGGGTATAGAGTTTGGCTTTGGCTTTCGGAAGACATTAAGAGTCGGATTCTTGGGGTTGCTGGGTACTTGTGTATAGGCTGGGTTATGCGATTGTGAGAGTAAGGCCTAGATTTGGTCTTGGGGTTATGTTTGTTTGCCATGGAGGGAGTTTCATGTGAATGAGGGTCGGCTCAATATTGTTAGGCGCTGAAAATGGTGATGATTGAATCTGTTGTGAGGATTTGGATGGCAATGATGGTGATGCTCTTAGGTTTTGGTAATGTGGAAGGGTGATGTGAATGTGCTCTAATGGTGGGAGGTTGGCTATGAATGAGGCTCGGTGGTAAGGAAGTAAGGCCAAGCAATGGTCTACACATTGGTGAGTGGTGGTCTAACGGGTTTGAGCAAGGGTTTGGCAGCCTTGAGTTAAGCCCTTTGGGTTGTTCTGGATTGGTTTTGGTGGTGGTTTGGTGAGGCAGTATAGAGAAGAAAATTGACCAACAAAAATTCCTTTTTGATTGGAGCTGTCTAAGGTTTTTGTAGGAGAGATTTGGCATGGGGAAGGGGTTACCTACTAGTGATGAGATAGAGTAGGGTGGCTGGCAGAGGATGGGGTAGGGTGGTGATGGTAAGTTTGGCTTGCAAGGGTGGTAAAAGGGCAGTTGGAGAGGCTTGGTGGGCATGGGTACCATGCCCCCATTAAATGTGATTGAACTTAAATAAATAAATAAATAAAATCATATCAATACATACTATTAAAGATAGCTTTGAACAATGTTTTGTCAATTTAAGCAATTGCTGATGACGCGTGTATTTGTCAATTGAAGCAATTGGTGATGACTCGTGTATTACGATAGGTGAATCGAAGAAAATAAAAGTTTCTACAGCTGTGTAGGTTTGTGAGTGGTTATGCAGTTGTGTGGATTGGCAAGCTGTTATGTTGTTGTGTGGATTGGGGAGCTATGTGGGTTAGCGAGCTGTTATGCTGTTGTGTGGATTAGCGAGCTGTGTGGGTTGGCGAGCTGCTGCAGTATTGTGCCTCTGCTCTAGGTATTTACTATGACACCCCCCGCAAGTTGGAGAGTATATGTTTTGGACTCCCAGCTTGGACAAATAATGATGAAAGATTGCAGGATGAGAGGCCTTGGTGAAGATATCAACTAGCTGATCAGAGGACTTGATGGGAAGTAAATGAAGAACACCAGCAGTAAGCTTTTCACGCACAATATGACAATCAATATCAATATGTTTGGTTCTCTCATGAAACACAAGATTCTTGGCAATATGCATGGCAGATTGATTGTCACAAAAAAGTAACGCTAGAGTGGGGTGTGAAATCTGAAGATCACAAAGCAAATAAAGGAACTACTGTATTTCACAAGTAGTAGTGGCCAATGCTCGATATTCAGCCTCTGAAGATGAGCGGGAGACAGTGGTCTGCTTTTTGGATCGCCAAGCTACAAAAGAGTTGCCAAAAAAATATCACAGGAAATACCTAGAGCAGAGGCATATCCTGCAGAAGCTCGCCAACCTACACAGCTCGCCAACCCACACAACATCATAACCGCTCGTCAATCTATACAGTTGTAAAAACTTCTGTTTTCTTCGATTCAACTATCGTAATAGCGTGTATGTCTGATTTTGGGTTGAATTGAAGTAGCTGAAGATGGCACGTGTAGCGGCAAAAAAACCCACGTCTAGACAGCTGCGTTTGTTACTTTCTATAGCTGAAGTTGTTCTGCTGACAGATGTCTAACATGCAACAATGAATAACAACATAATAGTAAAGATAGCTTTTGGCGGTTTTTTTTTCTTTTCTCAATTGAATGCTCAATTTTGTGCCAGTTAAGGTTAGGCATTAATGTTGATTTTGAGAGTAATTTTGGATATATGCATATTTTCTTCATCACGTGTAACCGTGAATGTTTATTCCGCTGAGTGCTCTCTCGAACTAATGACAGGTGGAAAGTTGAGTTTTAAAAACAAATTTTACTTTTTCATTACTTCATCAGCTTTGGGTCTCTACACAAAACAGATATAAAATCCCATGTTTCTCTCCCTTTCCTTCTTCATCTACTTTTTCTTTCCTCATCAACAAACACATGAAAATATTTATTATTTCTTTACTATTTGGGTTTTTATTTCTATCACTAAAAGTATTTCTTTTATTTTACTTGATTTATATTTTGGGCCATTTTAGATTTTTCAATCATTACTTTTTTTTTAATTTGATCATAGTTGAAGTTTGGTTTTTGTAGTTGATTTTACCTCTTCTTCTCAAGTCAATGTAGCTGGGTTTTCCTCCAAAGTTAGGGTTTCCATTCCAAATTTTGAGAATTCTGCTGTCAACATATGTACTTGAGGATTCTTGAGCCCTTCTGATAGTAACAATAAAACTCTTTTTTTTTTACCTTTCTTTGGCATCAATTGAATTCTCTAATTTTTTATTCTTTGATTTTTGGCTGTATTCTTCCAAGGACATCCTTTTCTTTGACTTCTTCTTTAGGAAAAATTTCTCAGCCTTCTTTTCCTGCTAAATTATATTAGAATCAATAGTGTATTTTTCTCTATGGAACTTATGTATCTGGGGGTTTACAACTCTTCAGGGACCTTACCTTAGAAATTCCAACCAGGTAAATTTACTTTTCATTTCTTACCTTTCCTTTTTTTTGAGTATTTTGAATTTTTGTGTTCTATAATTAAATGATTTTATATCAGACTATTAGAGTAAGTTTTTTATTTGAGTTGTGGAAGAAATTTAATGAAAAAATAAATCTTTCTTTATATTCATGCAGGAACACATGAGATTGCAAACAACTTATTCATCTATTGCGTCCTCATCTTTTTAAGATAGCTTTGTACAGTGTTTTGTCAATTGAAGCAATTGGTGATGACGCGTGTATTACGATAGTTGAATTGAAGAAAATAGAAGTTTACATAGCTATGTAGATTGGCAAGCGATTATGCAGTTGTGTGGATTGCCGAGCTATGTGGGTTAGCGAGTTGTTATGCTGTTGTGTGGATTGGCGAGCTGTGTGGGTTGGCAAACTGCTACAGTATGTGCCTACAACCTTTCCTTTTTTGAATATCTTGGATTTTTTTATTCTATAATTAAATCATTTTATATCAGACTATTAGAATAAGTTTTTTATTTGAGTTGTGGAAGAAATTTAATGAAAAAATAAATCTTTCTTTATATACATGCAGGAACACATGAGATTGCAAACAACTTATTCATCTATTACGTCCTCATCTTTTTCATATTCATCATCCTTGTTAATTTCCTTGGCTTCTCATGGTTTCCACCCCAGCATGCTGCTAGGTTTTGGTGAATTGTTTAAAGAACAAAACTTATTAATAAAAGTTTTATTAGAGTATATTTTTTATTGATTTAAATATTTTGTTGTTGTATTTAAATATTTTCTTTTACTAACAATTATTATGTTGTGTATTGTGTGTTCTAGATTTGTTGTATTCTATTCAATTGCTGCAATGCTATCTCTAAAAGTAACTTTAATCTCTATGTAACAATAGTTACATTATTTCTACTTTTACTTCTTTTGTTAATCCATGTTTACATTGAATCAAAATTTCAATCAGGTTTTGTAACAAATTAATGAGCATAATTGTTCAAGTCTTAAGTATTTTAATTTTTAACTCTTCATTTATAAGCACTGAGTTTGAACAAAAAATTGTAAAGAGAAGTTATGAAATATAGGCTCATGCTCTCTTATGCAAAAAAGATGTTATCATCTGGTATGTGGAATCCAACATTCCAAAAGGATTTACTTTTTAGAATGGTAGTGCAAGCTGGATTGCTGAAAAAAATAAAGAATTTTTTAAGTACTAATATACAATTGGTAAGTACCATTTTATTTTGTTTTCCTAGAAAAAGCTTTTGTGTTATTATGGTTTTTTAAATATTTGATTTCCTCGCTCCTACAATTTTTATTTGAAATAAATATATAATTTAAATTCTCAAAAAAAAAACTAAAATAAAAAAATTCCCTCAGCGAGTCACCTACTCTTATTTGAAACAAGTATAAAATTTGAATTCTAAAAAAAATTAAAATAAAAATTTTCCCGTAGCGAAGCACGGGCAATTTTCTAGTATATATAAAATAAAACATAAAATAACAAGATTTAATCAATCCCATTTGACCTTTGCGCTATGAAGCCCATTATCTTGAATTATACTAGGATTGGGCTTGATTAGTGAAACTCAAAATAAAAATTGACAATTATCGGATTCAAATTTGACTCAATTTAAACAAAACATGATCACTCATTTTTCAAGCTTAAAAAAAATTAGTCCACCAATTTTCAACAAACTTCAAAAATTGATTGATACCAAATCCACAAGAATAACTGTAAAACCGAAGAAGATTAGGTATCTACACCACAAAATGGAATTAAGCCATTAACATTTAATTGCATTGAAATTAGTTCATTAATTTTTATTTTAAGCAATTAAACCCTAAACATTTCAAAATAACATAATTAAATACATTTCCGTTAAATGCAGTTAGAGGGGCTTAATGAAAATATACTTAATTATGTTATTTTGAAACGTTTAAGTCTTAATTGCTTAAAATAAAACTTAATGGACTGATTTTGATGCAATTAAACATTGAGGGTAGACTTGCTTAAAGGTCGGGCTACCCGTCCTAGCCTGAAGGCCTACTCGATATTTGGTCAACCTTAGACAAAAATATCTGATGCGGCAAAATTTTTAGGCCTGTTTAAAAATCGAGCCAGGCCCGGGCTTTATCTTTCAAAGCCCGAGTCAGCCTCGACTCAACCCAGCCTAATTATTAATATTAATTATATTTTTTATATATTTATTAAGTATAATATAATTTTATATATATATATAAAACATTAATAATTAATAAATATGATTATAAATATTTAATATGAAAACAGACATACAAATTTTGATAAATTAAATTAAATTTCAAAGGGAATAAAATAATAAAACACATAAATAAATAATTAAAATATAAAAAAATAAATAAAATTATATTCAGGCGAGCCAAGCTCGAGCTTATAGTATAAAGATGAGAACGGGCTTGGACTAAAAGTCAGGCCCGAATTTTCGAGCTGGACCGAGCTTAGATATGCACATTAATCCTTATTACCTGTCTTGGGCTCGACCATGATCAAGTTTAATTGAAGGTTTAATTCCATTTTATGGTAAATGTGAAGGACATATTTGGGTATTAAACCAATAAATAAAGGCTTAATACCCAAATATGTCATCTACGTTTGCCACAAAATGGAATTAAGTTCTTAACATTCAATTGCATGAAAATTAGTTCTAAACATTTCAAAATAATAAAATTAAGGATATTTCCGTTAAATTCTTTGATTTCCGTTACTATTGCAGACTAATAAAACTTAACGACGTTAAAGAGAGTTAACAGAAATATCCTTAATTCTATTATTTTGAAATGTTTAGGACTAATTTCCATGCAATTGAACGTTGAGGACTTAATTCCATTTTGTGATAAATGTGGAGGACATATTTGGATATTAAGCCATAAATAAATAACAAATTCAAACTAACAAAATTCAAACACAATAACTCACCTTCCAAGGAAGCAAGAGATCGTAAGACAAGTGTGTAGTATGGTGGCATCCGGAAATGATATTTGAGAGCTACAGCCCATATTTTACCAAGAACCTTCAACAAGGTTTATGACAATCAGCCACTTAAAGATATAAAGCAGTAAGAGAAAACCAAAAATCTTTGGTTTTAATTTACCTGAGGTCAATAAGAGGAATCATGTAAATCACTAGCATGGAGAATCAAAAACGAAAAGCATGATACTAAGCATATCCAAAAGAATCTATGCTATGAAACTAGGATAGGTCTTTGTCAACTCTAATGTCAAACTATAAAGAATGTGACAATCTATATATAATTAGTTCATGGGCCTAAAAATACTTATGATTTTAAGTTGAACTAAAGGAACTCTAAGGCAGAGAAGTTAAGAAGAAACAAGGCTAGCAAAGATCCATCTTTTTTATTTCTTAAAGACTGAGCAGTGGACTTCTATCATTATTTCCTAAAGCAAATAAAAAACAAAACAGCAATGATGAACCAACATGATAATCAACTTCCATATTTTATTTCCAAACATGATAACAGTCTTCTAATCATGCCAGAATTTAATACAAAAATTTTAAAAAAAAATCAATAGCAGGTCACATTGTACATAGAAATTAGTTGATGATCCATTGAGGTTTAAGAGACCCTATGTCCTGAGATATCTATCTGTGGAAAACTGAGATTTATGTTCTGATTTCTAGGAATTTGTTTCCTAAAATAAAGGGATTTGTTAATCCCATTCTGATTATTTTCTAGCCTATTCTGTTCCTGATTTCCAGGAACAGATTTTTTCTTCTTCCTATTTATTTTCCCCTTGTACGCTTTATTTTCAATAACAATAAGAAAATTTTTTCTCTCATTCTGAAATTCTCTAATGGCATCAGAGCAGTCTCTGAACCTCTAAAACTCTTTCTGGTATGGCCATGGAAAAACAAATTTCATCTTCATCCGATGTTACATCAGGTCCTGAAACTCCAGCCACAGCCAGCCAAGGCAGCTCAGATAGTTTCTCTTTTCCCATTACTGGACATAAGTTGAATGGGAATAACTATCTTCAATGGTCGCAGTCTGTCATGATGTACATATTCCTAATGGGTCTAAACAAGAATCTTGATGAGGTTCGAGGAAGAATTCTGGGATTAAAGCCTTTGCCAAGCATCCAAGAAGTCTTTTCTGAGGTTCGACGAGAAGAGAGCAGGAAGAAAGTGATGCTTGGAGAATCCAGCCCTTTCACCAAAGAACAACTTGAAATTCTGCAAAAGATGTTCTCACAACAAAATTCTGCAACTAGTACAGTTGGAATGGGATCTTTAGCACAAAAAGGTAATTACTCAAGTGCACTCACTGTAAAATCTGAAAAAACAGGTCCATGGATTGTAGACTCAGGGGCATCCGATCATATGACGGGAGATGCCACACTTTTCACAAGTATAATCCATGTCAGCAAAATCTTATGGTGAAAATAGCTGATGGATCCCTTTCTAAAGTGGCAGGAACAGGTTCTATTATTATTTCGAAGGACCTAACTCTACAATCTGTTCTTTATGTTCCAAATCTCGAATGTAATCTGTTGTCTATCAGCAAGCTCACTCAAGAACATAACTGTGTGGCTAAATTTTTCTCTGGTTTATGTGAATTTCAGGATTTGGATTCGGGGAGGACGATTGGCAGTGCTAAGGCTTGCTCTGGTCTTTTTCTTCTGAAAGTTGAGGAATCTCCTATAAGACAAACTCCTAATGCAGTATGTGTTGAGTCAAAATATCTTGTTTCTCATGAAAATTCCAATAAGGATAGTGCAATCATGTTATGGCACTATCGTCTAGGTCATCCTAATTTCTTATATCTACAAAAATTGTTTCCTTCATTGTTCAAGAATAAAAATCCAAAAACTTTTCAGTGTGAAGTGTGTCAATTTTCAAAGCATGTCCGTAATTCCTATCATAGTCTTCCATACAAGTCATCATATCCATTTTCAATGATTTACAGTGATGTTTGAGGGCCATTGAGAGTTAAAAATGTTACTGGCACTAGGTGGTTTGTATCATTTGTAGATGATCATACTAGACTCACATGGTTGTTTCTTATGAAAGAGAAGTCGGAAGTAGGTCATATTTTCAAAAAATTCAACACTATGGTTCAAACTCAATTCCAAACAAAGATACAAGTGTTAAAGACTGACAATGCTAAAGAATATTTTGAGACAGTTCTAGGAAATTATCTAGTGGGACAAGGAATAATTCATGTGAGTTCATGTGTTGATACACCCCAACAAAATGGGATTGCAGAAAAGAAAAATAGACACCTTCTTGAAGTTGCTCGATCACTGATGTTTACCACCCATGTTCCAAAATTTTTATGGGGTGAAGCAGTCCTAACAGCCGCCTATTTAATAAATAGGATGCCCTCCCAAGTTTTAAATTTTCAAACACCATGTCAGGTCCTACTTCAATGCTTTCCCAATACTCATATCCTAAATACTCTTCCTGTGAAAATCTTTGGGTGCACAGTGTTTGTTCATATACATGCACAACATAGGAGTAAACTTGATCCAAAAGCTCTCAAATGTATATTTGTCGGATACTCCTCAAATCAAAAAGGGTACAAGTGCTATTCTCCAGTCACTCAAAAATTCTACAACTCAATGGATTTCTCATTTTTTGAACAACAACCCTACTACAAAGCTAATATTCAGGGGAAGAAATCTAATCAAGAATATCAGCTTTGGAGTTTTGATACATTGGATTCATCTTCATTTCCTATTGTCCAATCCGAACATCCTCAGTCATCTCAACTTTCTGATCCAAGTTCTGTTATCCAGCCAGAGTCAGCTCCTGTTATCCAATCTGAATCTGAATCTTCTTCTCAAATAGAGTTCCAATCACCTCAACGTATTAGTCACACACAACCTGCAGGAAATTCTGAGTTACGTGTCTATTCAAGGAGAAATAAAACTCAAGAAGGGAAAGATTTGCAGCCGCTTGAACAAGGCCATGAGTCTGACCAGGTTCCAAAACCTCAAATTTCACCAGGTAATAATAGCACCAACTCTGATTCTGGACATATACTTGATGATGATAGACCTATCGCCTTGAGAAAAGGCAAGAGGACTTGCCCGGATCATCCCATTTATAATTTTATATCATATGAAGGACTCTCACCCAAATGTCGTGCTTTTGTTAGCAATCTTGACAAAATACAGGTTCCAAGTTCAATTCATGAGGCTCTTAGAATTCCAGAGTGGAAGGCAGCTATTTGGGAAGAAATTCATGCTCTAGAAAAGAATGGAACTTGGGTGATATCTGAGTTACCTCCAGGGAAATGTCCAGTTGGTTGCAAGTGGATCTTTACGGTCAACATAATGCAGATGGGAGTGTTAACAGATTCAAAGCTAGACTAGTAGCTAAGGGGTTCACTCAATCATATGGAATCGATTACCAGGAGACTTTTGCTCCTGTGGCCAAGCTTAATACAGTCCGAGTGTTGTTTTCACTTGCTTCCAATCTAGATTGGCCACTATATCAACTTGATGTGAAGAATGTCTTCCTCAACGGAGACCTCGAGGAAGAAGTTTACATGGAAATACCTCCTGGATTTGATACTCTAGCTACCACCAATAAAGTTTGTAAACTCAAGAAGTCATTGTACGGGCTCAAGCAGTCACCAAAGGCTTGGTTTGACAGGTTCACTAGAGCAGTCAAGAAATTTGGGTATGTTCAATGTCAAACAGATCACACAATGTTTGTTAAGCTCTCACCCTCAGGAAAAAAGGCAATACTTATTGTGTACGTAGATGATATCATCCTAACTGGAGATCATAATGATGAGATACTTAAGCTCAAAAGTTTTCTAGCCAAAGAATTTGAAATCAAAGATATGGGCAATCTCAAGTATTTTCTTGGTATGGAAGTAGCAAGGTCAAAAAGAGGAATTTCAGTTTCACAGCGAAAATATGTGTTAGATCTATTGAGAGAGACAGGGATGCTTGGTTGCAAGCCTACTGACACTCCAATGGACCCTAACTCAAAATTGGGAAATAGGGAAGATAGTGCTCCTGTAGACAAAGGGAGGTATCAAAGGTTGGTAGGCAAACTCATTTATCTCTCACATACTAGGCCTGATATCAGCTTTGCTGTAAGCGTGGTTAGTCAATTCATGAACAATCCTACAGAAGATCACATAAAGGCAGTGTACAGAATCTTGCGATATCTTAAAATGACACCAGGTCAGGGATTATTCTTCAAAAAGACAACAAACAGAGAAGTAACAATCTTCACTGATGCCTATTGGGCTGGGTCTGTAGCTGATAGACGGTCAACTTCGGGTTACTGCACCTATGTCTGGGGAAATTTGGTCACTTGGCGAAGCAAGAAGCAGTCAGTCGTATCTCGTAGTAGTGCTGAGGCAGAATTCAGGGCACTATCACATGGCATTTGTGAGGGAATTTGGCTAAAAAGAGTTCTTAATGAGCTGGGAATTCAAACTGCAGAATCTATAAAAACCTTTTGTGATAACCAGTCAGCAATCAGCATTGCGAAGAATCCCGTCCATCATGATAGAACAAAGCATGTTGAGATCGATAGACATTTTGTTAAGGAGAAGATAGAGTCAGGCGTGATATCACTCATTTATGTCCAGACTAGTCAACAGACTGCTGATATTCTAACTAAGGCAGTACCACGGAAGAACTTTGATAAGCTTAAGTCCAAGCTAGGTTTACTTAACATCTACAACCTAGCTTGAGGGGGAGTGTGGAAAACTGAGATTTATGTTCTGATTTCTAGGAATTTGTTTCCTAAAATAAAGGGATTTGTTAATCCCATTCTGATTATTTTCTTTCCTATTCTGTTCCTGATTTCCAGGAACAGATTTTTTCTTCTTCCTATTTATTTTCCCCTAGTACGCTTTATTTTCAATAACAATAAGAGAATTTTTTCTCTCATTCTGAAATTCTCTCACTATCAAATAAAATAGAAAAGCCTTTTTCCAGTCAAAATCCAGTTGGAATTCATTACTCTACTAATTTGATTCAGACAGAAAAAAGCTACCCCTATGATCGTTTAATAAGCATATATAAACAAAATAAAGTCCAAGATGTGACTCTCACCCTACTGAACTTGACATCAGGAATCCCGTCTTTAAATTCTACCTCCCCCAAGGCATCCTCCAGATCCTGAACCATTTTTGAAATTCAACTATCAGTATCATAGGCAGGAATATTTCAGCCCTCTGTATAAACTTTAAGCTAAAAAAAAATCGGCTTAATACCCAAATATGCCTTCCACTTTTGCCACAAAATGAAATTAAACCCTCAACTTTTGATTGAAAAGAAATCAATCCTAAACGTTTCAAAATAACAGAGTTTAAGTACATTTCCATTAAATTCATTAATTTTTGTTACCCTTGCACAGTAATAAAACTTAACGGTGTTAAAGGGGATTAACGGAAATGTCTTTAATTTTGTAATTTTGAAACATTTAGGGCTAATTTTCATGTAATTAAAAGTTACGGGTATAATTCCATTTTGTGATAAACGTGAAAAGCATATTTAGATATTAAGCCAAAAAAATATGTTGTTTATATAGAGCCATTAAAGAAGTAACTCATACCATTGTAATGAGCCGGATATTAGTTCCTGGCCTTACAACGTCCATTTCAGTCAGAGCTTGAACAAGGGATGACCAATCACCATTTACTATGTGCACTATGGATGCTAGCATTGCAAATTGATGTTTCTTTTCCATTCGACAAAGCAAACCAAAGTCCAAAAAGCTGGGGGAGAAGTCACCAAGAAAAAGCTTAGTGAGCAAAATAAAACCAGAAGTTCTTCTAACACAAAAAAGGCAAGCCAAGTGTACCCTATCTGTCCTGATGTCGTGTACCGCAAGTTTCCAGGATGTGGGTCAGCATGCAACAAGCCTGTCTCGAGCAGTTGTGTAAGTGATGCCTCCACTCCTTTGTTAACCTAAAATAGTTATAGCACAAAAGATATCAATCAATTGAAAATAAAATTTGGGCAGGCCATCATGATAAAGCATTCTGACCGCCAATTATTATAGAAAATTAGCTTTTTTTTAATCAACGGGAAATTAGTTTTTAAGAGCCAATGACTTTGAGGTAAAAAGTGCAATCAGATCTAACTGCACTAAGATGGCACCTAGGACTGACTCCATACAAAATTGTAGATGGTTTATTCAAAACAACAGATAAAATTTTGCAATCAGCAGATTAAGGAATTCAAAATCTTAAATACAGTTCAGAGTTCAAACCCTTGACGTCCACCTCCTACTCACATTCTCAACTGCCAATCTAAGTTGTTTGCTTATTAAGCACTTGCTGTTTGATGTTCTTATCTGTAAAACTTCTTGATAGACAATAGAAGAAGATATTCTAGTTTTTGTGCTATATAAATACTAATAGCAAGCTTCTTTGGACCAACGGATGCATAATCCAAAACCATGTGTATCAATTTAAAATTTATATATAAATAAAAAAAAGCACTAATTGTCTATAAAATATTGATATCATTCCCCGTTAATTCAGGCAAACCACTCACCTAGGTCTAAAATTAATGTGATTCTACGTGTGCTGTAGTCAAATAAGAACTGATTGGTTGGAAGCAGAACTCTATTTCATACAAGGTATCACATGCTAAGTGAAGAGTTTAATAAAAGTCATGAGCATAAAGCAATATGCTAATCGCCACTCACTAGATCAAGAAGACGCCCTTTTGCATCAACTTTCTGCCTCTCTATGTATTTAGAGCCATACTTGATGGAGTTGCTTGTAGTAACAGAGAGTAAATAAGTTGGACTCTCACCAACCATCCATTCCATGGTCAAAACTCTCTTGCTGGTTAAATGTTGAAATACCTTTGGCACTTGCATAAACGAAAAGTGAGAATGAGCATCCTGTAGAAGACACACCCAGTTAGTCAACGAAAGAGCACACTTTCCAGGACATGAACTGAGCAGAAAAAGATGAGAATTAAGGAAAAAGGATGGAAATAAAAATTGTTGACCTGCCACCCACTATAGTTAATATATGGCTGAAATCATTCTCACTCTACCTCAATTCTCAAGGGAAGGCCTCAGCGGGCTGAGGATATAACACAGGAGATGATTTTGGCCAACTTCAACAACTAAACTCCTATTATGGCGACTAAATACGTAAGCTTTCCAGGGAGTTTCTATGTTATTTATTTCCCAAAAAAATTTACAAATTTAAACAGAAAATGTTATGGATACCAGAAATTCAGAAGCATTGGCAGCCTCCAAAGTGTAATCAAGTTCTCCAGCTAAACCTTTCCCTAGCTCATCAGCATATAAACGAGGGTCATTTTTTCTCTTCGCTATCTTTTGCAATAGCCCCAGCTGGAGAACAAAAGTCAATCATTATGTTTAAATCATTAAGAAATGAATGCTCAACCACATTAGGGAACACCGATAGAGATTTCAATACATACCCCAAGGCGTAAAATATAAATATCCCGCACAACCACATGGCGCAAATTAGGACGCTGAACTTTTACAGCAACATCAAATCCATCCAGAGTACTCCCACGGTAGACCTAAAAGAGGGATTAAAACAAGATCACAACAAATGCACTGAGATGAATTATATAATAAAAAATAAAATATAGTAATATCACATGATATATGGTATTTAATAGCCCACCTGACCAAATGATGCTGCAGCTACAGGTTCCTCAGAGATGTAGCTAAAAAATGATCCAATAGGAGAGCCTAAATCTTCCTCAATAATTTTCAAAGCCACAGCCCTGGGGAAGGGAGGAATTTGATCGTGCAGCTCAGATAATGCCTGCCATCATAGCACAATCCAGATTATTGAACCATTAAGCATACTAAAAATGTAGAAAATTCAGACAATGAGAAACCTCGTATGTATGATGTATATATGTATGTACGTAAGTACGTACCCCGTAAACAGATTAGCACACATTTCAAGCATAAACTAATAGCAGAAAAAATCAATTCTGAAGTCAGAAACATGACAAATAAACAAAGAACAGAAGGAAAACAAAGTGTTTGCATCACATGATGAACAGATTAAAAAACCAAAAACAAGATCAAGTTATTCAAGTATTTTATTAGATTTAGTCAAGAATATAACACAAAAATAATGAAATTAAAGACATACATAAATGCATAGATCACCTAATCTTGCCTAAGTGAATTATCTATTTACAAGTAACTACACTAACCAAAATTTAATAAAGGATAAGAAAATTCTCCTTAATCTAACCTTGGAAATTTCAGGTCCAATAATATCAGGTCTTGTGGAAAGGGACTGACCAACTGCATCAGCAAGCAAATGCATGTAACTGGCATATTGGTAAGCTTGTGACTGCGGGAGAAAAATCAAAATGCCCAGCATATAACTCAAAGAAAAAACAACTATCAAGTGCAAACAGCAAAATAAGTTCCCAAACCTCAATTAGACCATATTTCTGACCTTTGATAAAAGTGGGACCAAGGCTTAGCATTGTTTCTTTTAACACCATTCCAAAGTTGTATTGTGAAAAGTTCTCATCAATTCCCTTAGCTGAACCTGGTCTCAAGAACTTTTTGACCCCAGACATTCGAATTCTAATCGCAGCAGAGGCAAAGGATGAGAACACCTTGCAGAAATCAATATCGTAAGCCCAAACAGGATGGCTTTGTATAACTAATTATTCATAGAGATAATATCAGAGGCCGGGAAAAGTGAACAAAAAATCTAACAGAAGATGTAATTAATCTCAGACGCATTTTTCAGAATGTACATTGAATTTCAAAACAGAATTTAGTAATTATACATTTATATATATCCTGTCATGTTATCATATTGCCATCCGTATAGGTTTGCCAATCTTGTCTTGTCTGCCACATGTGCACATTAACTAATCAGCATCCCCAGACATAGACTTCATTTGGTGGTTGTTTCTATTACTTGTTTTTTGCATTTTAGATTCTCAAAGGTTACAAAAAGTGAAAGCAATAAGGAAAAAGAAAATACATGTTTGATTAAAATAAGTTGTAGCAATATGATACATATTGAAACATTTTTATTCAGGATAAATAATAAAAAATAATTCATTTTACTAATCACAAAATTTTACTCTCTCTCATTTAACTATTCGAAAGTTTTCACTAGCTTTTATATAAAAATTCTCTAGTTGTTTCTTGCTTTCAGAAGCAAAGAAGTAAAGCATATCTTAAGATACAAAAACAGATAGTAATATTTTCAAAGAAATAAAAATAAATATTGTAATGATTGAGGCAACTGAAATGCATGTTTTATTTTTTATCAAGAATAATTATCTTAGTGTAATAGTATTAGTTTTTCATTATATAATTTATTCTTTTTATAATCTGAAACCTTTTGTTCATTTTTAATCAAAAATATTTAATATTCTCTTATCATTTACTTTGACTTTAAGCAACCTTTTAAAGGTAACATAGAAGAAACGAAAAAACAAATGAAATTCCGAACATGGTTGATCAATAATTTTAACTACCTCAATAAGGCGAAAGGCCACCACATGAGGCCGGCGACTGAAATAATCAGCTACTTCTTCCGCGTCATAAGCTTCTGGAAGTGGCTTTGACCATTTTTTTGATTGGTAGTAGAAATAACTAACATAGGCTTCCAATGCTTTGAGATCAGCCATCATCAAATCCAAACCAGACAGTTCTATAAAATAATCATATTCCACTGTCAATAACTAAAATAGTATAAATCAAAACTAATTAATTTCCTCTACCTATGGTTTCTAATTTCACCAAAATAAAAATCATAACAAAACAAATATTTCTCTTCTCTTCCTTCATTTCTCTCTTGATTTTCTAAACCAAACAAGAGAAAATATAACAAAAGTTTCTCTTCATTTTCTTTTTCTTTCTCTCCATTTCTCCCAATTCAAACACCACCGAAATTCAAAAAACGTTTGCAACTGATTAATTATTTCCTAATTTCACTAAAATGTAAAAAAAAAAAAATTCAAAATGACATTTCACCTATTTTCCTTCTTTCTTCATTTTTCCTTCTCTTTAACTAATACTTTCAACAATTAATTAATTAAAAATTTGATCAAATACGAAAAAATGAAGTTCCAAAACTAACCTGGATAATAAGGATGAGGCCACGGTGGCTGTTGCTCAGGCGGAGAGAAGTGAGGATCCTCGAAATTCCGAAGCCAAACAACATCGTCCAAAGTTTTCTTTATCTGAGGAATCCGAAACGTTTCGTTCGCCCACTCCGCTCCTCTTTGAACTCCTTTCTTCAAGAACTCCATGTCTTTCCGTACAACATCGCCGAAATGACTAAAATTGCCAAAAACCACCTGTACTTGTCGTTGTGGTTGCTGCTGCTTCCCTCGCTGGCTTTGCTTTCTCCTACACGTCGTTGCTTTCACTACTCCTCTGTTCTCACGCGGCACCGTCACCGGAAGCGCCGCCGTCAACAACGTCGACAAAGCCATCCTCTCTTTTTTAGCGTTTTTTTTTTTTAGGATTTTTTGATTTATTTGAAAGTGAGGGAGTTTGTGGCTGTGGAGCGAAGAAAGTGCGGAGGGAATGAAGCGGCGAAAAATGTGGGGCTTCGATAAATCCCAAGTAAACTTGACACTTTGAAAGAAAATGATTTGTACTTTTCAAAAAAAAAAGAAAATGATTTGTAAAAAAAAAAAATCAGTCTTAAATCAATTTCAAATTGCCACGTGTCGAATTTTTGTAGATTTCACACGAGAACAAGTGGTCTGTGGTCGGTTGCCGCTTTTTCATCGCAGTACAAATTTTGACAGTTGGCACTACACGCTAATAGACCGTTGAGAAAATGTTATTATTTTATTAACATTAGATAAATATTAATAAAGAAAAAGAAAAGAATAGAAGATAGAAGACGTTACATGTATTTTTTGTTTGATAACTAAAAAATAAAACAAATGAAATTTTAAGATATATTAAAAATTAAAAAATTAATTAACAAATAACACATAGGATCATTTTCCATATTATTTTTAGACTTAAAAATTTTTAGGGTATATTAAAAAATGAACTTATTTATTAATATAAATTTAATTGTTATAAAAAGGATACAAGTAGTTTGAGTGTATTTTGTGAAATTCAAGTTTTAATACGTGATTATTGGCTAATTAATTAGATATTTTTATATATTTTAAAAAAAATTTAAGTGACTTGAAAACAATTTTTACAAATGAAAACCAAGAAATTCTAAATATACACCTGTTTTTGCTCTTCATACCCCATTTTTGTGAGCAATAAACAGTATTTCACTGAAGAGAATGGGATATAAATAGTAAAAATGTGGATATATTTAGAATTTCTCATGAAAACCTGGTCAAATATTGTTTGCTTTTATATTTATAAAGTATATATTTATTTTCTACGCATAATATATTTAAATGTATTTGGGAATTGTATTTTAGGTATAAGAACATGGTCAATTAATCAATTCTTTACGTTATGCAAGCTTAACGAAGTTAGGCGCCTTAGGATTTGCTCATACTTTGAGAAATTAATTATTAGGAGGAAATTTTTTTTTGCGTAGTACATTCTCATTCAAAGTTATAATTATAATTAACATATTACATTCCATAAACCAGTAACTTGATAAATTGATAAATACAAATGATAATAACCAACTAAACAAATAACAAATAAACTTACTCGAACTCACACTCGGTGAGACTCGAACCTAAGACTTCAAATTATTAGGAGGGAATTTCTTAAGACGAGTTATTTGCCGGTTGACCAAATGAGATGCATGAAAAATATGATCGAATTAAAAAATATATATCTTGAAAAAATAAAATGAAATAGTTGGTGTAGACACTCCATTTTGTCCAAACCTGTAATACTATCACTCAAAATTTCATATTAAAGATTGAATGAGACTTGTTAGATAACAAATTCGTTTAGAATAAAATTCGATGTTTTTTAGATCAATTTAAATAAGATTATTTTTGTTTAAATATTAATTCTAAATTCTTATTGGGCCATAATATATTGTGATAAGTCCAATTGAGCGTTCAAAGTCTAAATTAAAATATATGCGCTTCAAAATCCAAAGAAAATGGGCTAAATTTGATTTTTTATTTACTTTATTTATTATTATTATTGTTGTTGTTGTTTTATTTTCAATCACATTCAATGGGAATAGACATTCCCATTGCCTGCTGCATGTTTAGGCCGAGACTTCCAGCCGCCAGTGCAGTTCAAGCCCCTGTTCTTAGGTCTCAAGTTTCACCAAAAATTCACCTTCTCCACGCAATCAATCCCATCGCTGACAATTGCCTTTAGTGATCGAGAAACAATAGAAAAAACCTAAGTATTGATTCTGAAATATTAGACAAAAGGATGTTCCTAAATTTGCTTAAAAGGCATGAACAATTCAAGCAAAAAACTCTCAGACACAAAAAAAAAAATTTTTGCAGAAATTCTACCCATTCATCATCATCACCGGAACACCAAGCCATCACCAAAACACCACCACGTCACCACCTTACCTAGCCATAACCTAAGGTCGAAATAGCCACCCACCAGCACCTTTGCAACTAACCCAACCCCAAACAAATAGCCACTACCCAAACCACCACTGAAACCATCACACCACCCCCTATCCCATACCCTAAGCCGAATGCCCTAAAACATCAAACACCATTAAAACAACCACCACTTCTCATTAAGCTTCACAACCGAAAGTCAAACCCCTAAACACATAGCTCAAACCTGAGATCCTTCGAAAACCAGGTTTCAAAACCGAAACCCAAAACCCAAATTTTAAGCCAAAAAAAAAGAGAAAATTTTTAGATCAGTGACCCAAACCCTAAAATCGATTCTCAAACACCTACAAGAAAAAACCACAACAAAACCCAGCAGATCCAAGAACATTTGGAACCATCAACAAAAAACAAGAAAAAAAACAAAAACTAAAAAAAAGGAGGGAAAATGGTTTCGGTTTCTGTCAGATCTACATGGTTAAGGGAATTTTTAGGTGGATTAGAGGCCAGATCCGAGTAGAGGAAGAAGAAATGAGCATTTTTAAGGTCTCGGGAAGACTCATCGAATGCCAGAGTATGACGACTCATGGCGGCTGGCAACCCTCGGCTTTTGGAGTGGTTGGGAGAATTTTTGGATTTTTTTTTTTGAGAAATCGGGGGAAATGGAAGTTTAACGAAAAATTGGGTCTTTTATAAAAGACTAACACCCAGTGTTTTGGAGACCCTTGGGTCCGCGTGCCACCTTGACTCGGATCCGAGATTCGTGCGACCCGGCTCCCTAACCCACTCGCTAACCTACTTCAACCCAACAGACCAGGCCCGTCTTTGTGAGCCCTTTGGTGTTTGGGCTTTGATTTTTGGGCTGCTTTAGAAAGATTTCTTTGGGTTCTAAGCCCAAATTAATTTGGGTATATCTCCACTCCTCGCATTTTTTTTGTTAGATGATTTATTTCTTGTGTTTCTAATATATTATCATGGTAAAAACGTATATTTATTTGTATGTAAAATAGTCTAGGATTTATAATAATTTATTTAATTACATGAGATTAGTTACAATAATAAAATTATACACTTCTTTAAAAAAATATATGTAATAATAATAACAATAAATTTTTTTAATATAATTTTTTTTAGTACTAGGCAAATTGTTAGGTTTCAAAATGTATAAAAGAAAAAACATTAATTAAAATAAATATGATTTTCGATGATAAGTTTTCATAGAAATCGCAAGTAGCGATTCTTCGAAAAACTTTAGGTGAGAGGAATTTATCGAATATTACCAAAGTATTGGGATATTCGGTATTATTTCTCAATACTATATTCGTATTTATTTTAAGAAAATATATATATCTAGTAATAATAAGTAGGAAATACTTAGGAAAATATTAATTAATTGAAAATAAAATAAATGAATGAAAACAAAATAGATAATGAAAATTTTAATAAGTTGAAAATAGTTAAAAAGAAATTGATTAAAAAAAGAAGAGGCTAATTAATCCAGAAAAAACAAAGAAGATAGTGGTGAAGTTTCAAAAAGTAAAGAACAATTACAAAAATTGTCATAACGTTTCCTAGGGTTAGGTCGTTAGACGTTAAAGAAATGGAGTCGCCACCAATCTTTTTTAACCTAGGTGTGATTGGCCACCTAAATGACTCTAAGGACTGGTCTACATTTTTAGTTTTGGGTTCGGGAGTTCATTTATGTGTATGGAAGGTTATAGCACCCCTACAACGCCCAAAATTGGTATCATTTTAATTTTGTATTATTTTAACTTAGTCTTAGTTATGTGGCCTTTATAATTTATATATATTTTTTATTATTTAAATATTGAAAATTATTTTAAGAATCCTCCATCATTCTGAATGAACTCTTAAAAAATCTTCTCACCTCAAGAGTATTCAAGAGGTACCATTCGACTCCCTTGAAGAGGCTCCGTCGTCGGAAATATTTTAGAATTTATTTATTATTTTTACTTAATTATTTTTATTACTTTTATTTATTTATTTATTTTAATATTATTTTTTATATATTATTTATTAATATTTTTAGGATTTTTGGTATTTAATATTGAGAATATCTGCTAAATTTTCCATCATTCTAGATAAACTTAGAAGAATCTCCTTACCTAGAAATTCCTCAAGTGTTACTCATTCGTAATCGCCTTGAGGATTCCATCATCGGAATTATTATTTTATTATTTATTAACTTTAATTATTATTTATTATTTTATTTTTATTAGAATATAAATTTTATTATTTATTATGTTTTTATCTTTATTTATTATTCGTTTATTTATTTTAAAAATGCCTTCTAAATCTTCCATCGTTCTGGATAAACTTAAAAGGATTCTCTCACCTAGAAATTCCTTGAGTGTTACTCATTCGTAATCACCTCAAAGATTCCATCATCGGAATAATTTTAATTTTATTAAACAATTTTCAATATTCATTGAAAGATTTATCCTAATTTTTATTTATTTATTTTTTATCCCTTATTTTAATTCCTATTTTAAACCTTATTTGTCATTATCCTTATACTTATACCCACTTATTCTTATTAAACACCATTTCTATCTTCTTAAAATATAAAAAAACGTGTACTAACTAACTAACAAAAAACCCATATAAAATATAAACAATTCAAGAGGCATAAAAGCATACCAATGTTGTCAGATATTACTTTTATCTTTGACTTCACGTGGCCTTCAATTTCCAAGCGAATGAACCCAATATTCCAAGCGTTGATTTCTCTCGTAAATCCTTGATGTGGGCAGCCCTTCCTTCCTAGCTGCTTTTACTCTTCGTTGGAAACTTGCCTCAGAGCCTCTTGCTTAAGCTTAAATGCCGCTCCCGGAAACAACGAGTGGCCAAATGTCGTCGCTGCTTTGATTGAAATTCCCTTCTTCTTTTTTTGTTGTTTTTTTCTTGATGCAGACTGCTTTTCTTTTTTTATGAATTTTTCTCTGAGAATTCTTTTTTTTTAAGTTACGGGGTTTGACCCATTTTTATAGTCATAAACTTATTAGAGTCCTAATACAACTAATCTATTCTATTAATTATCTCTTATTTTAATATTTTATCTATTTAATTCTTATGTTAATCCTAATCTAACTTTATCAAATCTAAATAATTATCCTAAAAATCTAATTATCCTATTCTAAAATTAATTTTATTTTCTTTTCTTATCTCTTCCCTTTTTTATTATCATTCCTAAATCCTATTTTAATTTTAATTTCCTAATTAATGTTAATTCTAAAATCTAAAAAATTCTCATTTAATTCTAGCCTAATTCTAAATTGTTAAATTAAAATACAATGTCACCCAATCCAATTAATTATTTTTACAAATTAAAACTCCGGACAAAATAAAGTGTCTACAAAAATAATTAAAATAAAACAAATAAAAGAATAGATAATATTAAATTTTTTATAATAAAAAGAGAATAGTTTGACGAATTAATTAAATTAATAAAACTAAATGGAAACAAAAATGAATGAAAGTGAAATACTCAAGTTATTCACGTAAGGTAAAAGCTAAACACCGATGACGAAATTTTACGGAATTCGCAAGTAGCGATTCCTTAGAATATTTTAAGTAAGGAGAATTCAACTAAATATCACAAGAGTATTGGGATATACGTTGTAAATTCTTCAATAAAAAGTAAAAACAATAATAATAATAATAATGTTTTTTATTAGAATAAGTTAAGTAAGAAGATATAAAGATAATAATAATAATACTAACAGAAAATATAATCAAAGAGTTTAGATAAAAGTGAGATGATAAAACAATGATGTAATTTAATATAGTTTAATTATACGTAACTTATCAATAAAATAAAAATAAATGTGAATCCCTCGATGATGAGATATCGTGGAAATCACAAGTAATGATTCTTTGAATATTTCTAGGTGAGAGAGATTTTTCATATATTACCAAAGTATTTGAATATATGACATAATTTTTTGATAAAAGGATTTATATTTATAACATAAAATGATGAATAAATCATTCTTTATGAAAACAAATAATATAAAAAATTAAAAAAAAATTTAAGTGATGGAATTAATAATAGAATGAACTAAAAATAAATGGCAATTCATGAATAAGCATTATGCATTTCCTTTTGCACTATTTCTAAAAGTTCGATGATGAGATGTTATGGAAATCACAAGTAGTAATTCCTAACTGATCTCTAGGTGAGAAGAGTTAACTAAATGTTACCAAAGTATTAGAACATTTAGATAAACTTTTCAATACTGTGAGTTCTATTAAAAAAAACAAAATATATAAAGTTCCTTTTATAAATCCATATGCATCATACATCTTTTGTTAATATCACACGCATCCATAATCAATTATACAAATAACGTGAGTTCTACCGAGGATGAGATTCTATAGAAGTCACAAGTAGTGATTCTTAAGAAATCTCTAGGTGAGGAAATTATTTCAAATATTACCAGAAGTATTAAAATATTTGATTTAGTTTTCAATAAAAGGGGTTCATGCTTATTTTCAAAATGAAACCTTTTTTAAAATATATACATATAATAATAATTTTTAATCAATTATACAAATAATGTGAGCCCTACCGAGGATGAGATTCTATAGAAATCGCAAGTAGCGATTCTTAAGAAATCTCTAGGTGAGGAAAATTATTTTAAATATTACCAAAAGTATTGGAATATTTGATTTAATTTTTCAATAGAAAGGGTTCATATTTATTTTCAAAATGAAACCCTTTTTTAAAACATATATAATAGTAATTTTTAATCAAACGCATAAATTTCTTTGTAATAAGCAAATTAAATTGTATATGAAAAAGGGATTAAACCAAGACTGTTTTATTAAAATTAAAGGATACCACGTGGTTAAGATTATACCGTTGTCTAACGAGCGTTGTGAAGGTGTTAACCCTTCCTCACATGTAATCGTACCCCTAAATCATATTTTTCTGTTTTCATAGACTAAAAAGTTGTCTTTTCAATAAAACTTATTTAAAAAGTTTATTAAAAAGATAAATATTTTTAGGTGACCAATCACATCTAGTCAAAAAAGATTGGTGGTAGCTCCCTGTTTTTTATGTTTTCGAAATCATTGAGCAGTCGAATTTCCGAACGAAATCGTTACAACAATTGGCATATTATTTTTCTTCCGGGCTAAATTTCTGTCATTGAAAAATTCTTTTCTTGAAGTGATTTTGTCTTGATGATGATGATGATGGTGGTGGTGGAATATTTAATATAATGTCCATTAAACTACAGGATAATAGGCTTTTGGTGAGACATTTTTAGTGGCGTTTATTAAAAAACACAGCTAAATGCTGCTTTTAAATCAATTCACGGCGTTTTTTCAATTAAAACGCATTGAAGTTTAACCAATAACGGCGTTTATGTAATTAAATGCCACTAAATTGATCAGATAACGGTGTTTTTATCTTATAAACGCCATTATATTTTAAAATAAAATAAAAAATAAAAATTTTTATTCTAATTTTTTTAAATATATATTTTATTAAAAAAATTAAATAGCGGCGTTTTTTTGAAATAAACGCTTCTATGTTAAAATTACATATATAAAAGTTTTCTTTCAAAAAAGTTTTCTTAAATATTTCGATCAAAACCTCTCCTCTTATAAACACCCTAAACCGAGATTTTCCCGATTCTCTCTTCAATGTTTTTCGATTCTCTCAGATTTCAGTCTCCGATTCTCTTTTCGATTCCCTCTTAGTGCTTAGAATCTCTCTCCGATTCACTTTCCAGGCCTTCAAGCTTCTAAGCGTTAGCAGCATTGGGACGGGATTCTTAGATTCTCATCGATTCAAGTTTAAAAAAATTTGCATTTTAATACCTCCATTTGCTTTATTATCTGATTTTATGTCATTTTCTCAATCATCCTCTGCTACTCCGGTGTTTTTTCTAAATGTAGGTACTTTTTTTTAATTTGTCAATCATCCATTGTTATAATTTCATTTACTAATTTAATGATTTGCTAATTTATATATGTTGCTACAGGCTTAATTGATCAATCCAGCGGCCTCAATCCCTTTCTCTCTGCCCAAAGCCAAATCCCAATCCCTGATTTTTTTCGCAGTCTCCACTGATTTAATTTCTCCGATTCCGGTACTTCTATTATTCTCTCCTTCATCTTTTTCCCTGTTCTTGCTCTGTCTTGCAGAATCATTTTAGTGTTGGATTTGATTGTTCTACTGTTGAAAAACTTTGGTTTTTTTTTATTGTTCACATGTTTTTAGTTGTTGATTTGATGATATGATTTTTTGTTGTCGGTTTTTATGCAGTGATGATGTTTATGTTCAATACATTTTTTTTTTTTTTGCAAAACCTTGTAGAATGATTGAATCAGTTGCCTTAAGTCAGTGGTTTTTTAATTTTTAATTTCAAATTTTTAAGGAGCTTAAATGACTAATTGATGCAATAGATAAATTTTACGATGCCTAGTAAAGTAATTGTATCTCATGGCTGCAAAAACCTAAAGGTAAAGATCAGAGAAAGCTAGTCAAGTGGTATTTTAGCTGCAGTACCTGTTCAGAACCTGAAGAGCCTCCTGCAGTATTTGTATCTTTAAACATGATAGCTTGACATCTCTGTCAAGTGGTATTTTAGCTGGGAACTTTCCTTTTTCTCTTTTTGGTCAAAAACATGAACTGACGGTACTCAGTAGTTTTAGCCTATGAACTCGAAACTTCAGGCATGGTAATTAAACTACTTCTTTATTGAATTTCTGTCTCTTTTTTCATTATTAATTGCCTTTCGAACATGTTAATCATATCAATTTTCCTGTAGACTTGTGTTTTGGAATTGGATACCGATGTTCCTGGCTGGCACATAGCAATGATTAAATTATTCAAGTCTATCCAAGGTTTTTGTCTCTTTTAAAATCTTCCTCTCGATTTTTGTTTATTTAGTTCCTTTTCTGGTGCCAACGAAAATTGGGTGTTATTTTTTTTTATCAGATGTATCTTACTCCATTGATGCACAAACAAAGTTTGCTCATGTTTCTGGTAAAGTTGACAAAGAAATACTACTAAAGTTGCTAGCAAAAACACATGTTCTTACTCATCAAATAAACTATGGAATTCATCTTCGAAAACCAACATCAGAACCTATGGCTTCCCCTTCTTTTCTTCGTTGATAGTGACTTAAAAAGTTGCATAATTTTCCTGCAGAAATGTCTTTTGCTAGTGGATACTGATATTCCTGGTTGGCACAAGACAAATGTGTCTATTATTCAAGTCTATACAAGGTGTGTGTTTTCTCTTGATCTAATCTGATTTTTTTCTTTTTTTTTTGTGCCAAATTAACTTTTGGGTATTGTAATTCTGTCAGGTGTAACATTCAACATTAACGCATTTACAAAGCATGTATATATTTCTGGAAAAATAAGTCCTCAGCTACAGTTGAAGTTGCTAGCAAAAGCAGCTCGGCTTTGCTGGCTATATTATGCATATGAACATGATCCATATGGAGCACCTGTTCATAAAGAATCTGATCAGGCTAACGAGAGCAGCAATCCAGCTCCCAAACCCAAAAACTCATTTTGTTGTTTGATGTAAATTATTCTTGGGATTTTATTTTTGTTGTTTAACTAGCTAGTAGCAATGTTTCTCCTATTTTTAGTGGAGGAAAACAATATCTGCCATGGTTTTATTTCTTGTAAGGCTGACTTCTCTGAGAGTATTATGTTTGGAGGCAGCTAAATTATCCACCAATATATTATGTTTGAAGTCTTTCTTGGCATTAATCTTGTTTAGTTTATACACAAAAACTTTTGCCTTGTGTTGATTAAACTTTCATGGAGAAATTTGATTTACCGTTATTTGTGTTAGTTGTTTTGATGATTATGTCATTATGTACCATGCAATTGAATTGCTATGTGTATATATATACAAAATATATATTTTGTACTGCAGGTATGTTACTAAATCCTTATGATTTTTAATTTAAAATATATATTTTACTAATTGACTCTGGATTTTGTATAAACTGTTATCGGGTCTTTATGATGACCCTCAGAAAGGAAAGAATCCTACTCTTGGGGGTGGGTGTACAATTAGAGAATGCCTTGCTTAATTGTTTATACAGCTAATCTTGCTATGCCCTGTTTTTCTACTTGTATTTCTACATTTTATATTTCAAATGACTGCATTGGGTGGCTGGTGTGTAAACTAACCGTATGATGGTAGGACTGTAGGAGTATACATGTGTGCTTAGATCATGCAATATTGGTAGGCTGGAGATTCCAACTTTTTTGCTGGGAAAAATACTTGTAGTTGTATTGGGATTTATTCATTTGCTCTATGTTGTGCTATATGCTCTTCTATATCTCAGGATAAGACTAATTCTAATAATTGTGCTTTCTTTACTGTTTTGTGGTTGCAGAGTGGATGTTGTGGCCTTTGTTATCTGGGAATTTGTTAAAGAAAGAAAGGGCAACTTTTGGATGTAAAAACTTAAGTATTCTGTAACCTTAATCTTTGTTCTTTCATTCTTTTTTCTTATATATGTTCAAGCGTTTAGGACAGATTTATTTTTATATAAAATAGATGTATTTTTTATATAATTATAAAAGTACATTACACTTATTTTATATATGAACAAGTTGACCAACAGTTGACAACTCTTAATATTGAAGGGAAAAGCTATAGTTTTATCATTCTGTTTTGTTCTTTTCCATGTATTATGCTGCTGTAGTCGGTTTTGTTGAAAAGTACTGAAAGGATTAGGGAATGCTTTGTTCTTTTCCATGTATTATTTGACATGCCTCATTCCTTCTCAGTTGTTCATCTGTAAAGGCTAGTCATATGTGTTATTGGTGGTGACTCCTTACGAAGGGTTCAACTGAACAATTAATGACTGGGTTTGTACATATAACTTTTTCTAGTTCCTGGAGAAAATGATTGACAAGCTAGACAAATGCTTGGAAATTCTGGGTTTGTATGTATAACTTTTTCTTGTTTGTGTTTTGTTTGGTGGAAGATATTTCATTCACTGAGCATGCGTATTACTTAGATTCTCTAATACATTAGTTTGAGGTTCCTGAGATTTCCCATTGTTGGGAAGTTTTGTTTTGAGACAATTCATACATGTTTTATTGAATTTTTTAATTTGTTCTTCTTGATTGCTTTTCAGATTGTTTGTTGATGACATGCTTATTAGTTTATTTCATTAGATTCTTTTCAAGTGTCTTGTAATAGTTGTCAAGATGAATATCAGAGGAGAATATGGCTTTTTGTTATTGCTGTACTTGACCTGAGCTAGGAGTGGTCCGGTCCTCCCTTTGTTGTGGTATGTTAACAGCAACTAGGAAAGAAAAAAAATAAGATAGTGAAGTTGTTCGTTTTGCTCAAGAAATAGACTTCTTCAAAGTTGTAATTGAAACAAAGGTGACGAGCAACAGCTACTGTGAGAACAATTCAAAGTTCTCATGTGCCCCAGGGAAGTCCTAATATGGTTGTGGACCCATTCAGCTTACAAGGAACATTAATTATGGGAAAGCAGGAAATACGCTCGGGCTGAACTTATTGAACAATCCAGAAATGGTGGCCATTGATCCTGTAGTCTCATTTAAGATTGCACTATGGTACTAGATGAATGTTGTCTGCCCTGTGGTCAGCCAAGGGTTCGGAGCAATGATCAGAGCCATTAATGGTCCACGTGAATGTGGAGGAAAAGAACTACAAAAGGTTCAGCGTCGAATTAGGTTTTACAGGGATTATTGTAAGCAACTTGGCATTCATCCTGAAGCCAGTCTCTCTTGTTAGAGTTTCACTAGAGTTTGAGTTCTTATTCAACTGTTTTTCTAGCAGTAGAACTCAATGTATGCTTACTAATTAAATAATACAATCCTGGATTTCAATAAAAAAAATATTCAAATTGAAAAATATAAATTAAATTTATAACTTAAAAAAATATAAAATCTAATTATATAATTAAAATTATAAAATATATAAAAAATGCCTAACTTAGCGGCGTTTTATAACAAAAATGCCACTAAGTTTCAAGATAGCAGCGTTTTAGGAAGAAAACGCCACTAAATTCACGGCGTTTTAACGGAAAACGCCGCTAACTTGCGGTGACTATAAACGCTGTTAACTTGTATTAAACTGCCGCAAACTTAGCGGCATTTTTATGAAAAACACCACTATTTTTCCCGACACTAGAAAAGTTAGCGTTTTTTTACGGCGTTTTTTGCTATTGCCGCAATAGTTTAGTGGCATTTATAAACGCCGTTAAAAAACACAAAAACCGTCGCTAAAAGTATATTTTGCTGTAGTAATTTGCCTATTGTGAAAAACTCCATGTAATCATATGTAATGAATTAGGATTTCATGACTTTGATATGTGTAATATGTTGTTTTACAAGTTTCATTTTGTGTGATCTTTTACCTAAACACCTTAATTATTATGAAAATTTTGAACTCTCTTTTCAACTTTGAAAATTCTGTAACTTATCAAGTTATGCTCCAAAGACACAAATCAAGAACGTAGATTTTTTATTTTTGGTTCATAGAAGATACAAAAAAGAAATAAAGAATCGAATTTTGGACTTAATTCTTCTTAAGAAAAAATAACAACTGTTAGACCAAAATCTTGGTTCAAAAACGTGCATTTTACATTTTAATTTCATTGATACCTTACTTTACTAATGATCTAGCTGTGTAACACCAACCCAAACAAGGCGATATGAAGAAGCATAACATACGTACGAAGAATAGCACGAAGAATAGCAATCAATAAGAACATAAATTGAAGACGATAAGAACGTAAATTAAGATTTATTCCCTTAATTTTTGTAACAAAGAAAATTCAAGGCAACGTCGAAGCGGCTGGTGGGGTGTGATAGCAAACACAAATGGTTCCTCCGAAAGGTGTTGGGTCTTCCTCGCATGCAGATCTAATCAGCCTGCTTCCATAAGCAGCACTGCATTTGTTCTGACAATCAGGTTGGGAACATTTAATCACAATTTCCACAGCACCTGCTGGCTCTGGTGCTGCAGCCATGAATGTCAAGATCACAAAAGCTAAAACAATGGCCATTGACAGCATTCTTTTACTTCTCAGCTCCATCAATATCTTTCTCTCAAACAAAACCTTTGATTTTCCTTTGAATTTCTAGGGGATAAACTGGAAAATGTAATGGCTTTGAGTGACCAAGAATCTGGTATTTAAAGAGTTAGTTTGGTGATTCTGACTATAACAATTTTGGGGTGGTAATTCTAGTGATTATTATTTTTCTTTTTTGGAAAATATGAGCCTATATTTAGCTTTAATTGAGGAATGAATAAAAGGCAGGAAATCTACATAAGCTGGTGTGAATACAAAATTACAAGATAGTATTATTTAATTAATAGAGAATCGAAGAATTCTATGTAAGGTCATAAATTTTAATTTTACTGTAAAGTCAACATAAAAAATATATGATTAAGCATCAACTTAAAGTCATTAGACGTAAAGTATCATAAACACTTAATAATTAACTTATTGTTAATATAAACAAAAAATGATTAAATATAAATATAAAGTTATTAGGCATAAAATATGTTAGAAGTGTGTAAAAATATGATAATTAACATAAACACACATTATAGCAAAAGTATCATTTGTTTAAATCCATTGACACTAATGTTTACATCGATAATAATAATATTTTTACAATACTTCTAATATATTTTACGTCTAATGACTCTAAATTAATGCTTAATATATGTTTTTATGTTGACTTTGTGATGTTACTGTAGAAATTCTCAAAAAAAAATCGCTAATTTCATCATTAGTACAACAATAATGTGATTAAAGAGCAAAAAAAAAATGTAATTCGATTCTTAAATATATTGCTAACACTCAATATTTTGTGAGTTTCTACCCTATCAGTTGAGATACTCCTTAAATCAAGTTACTCGATTTCATTTACTTCATATGATATGTTAGAAATAGATAACTTCATATATGAATATATATATATATATATATTTATATATATATATGCATGCCATGCTACATAAAGTATGGAAAATGAAGAAAATTAATGGATAAATCTTCAAAAAACTAAGTCAAACATGTAAGGTTAATATGTACCGGTATAATTACATGTGTCTGAGCCCTAGTTAGCAAGAAAATTGGAAATATGTCGGTGTGACGTCCCCGTCACTTCATCTTATCACTTAACCTTTTCCTTTCCTATTTCCACTTAACTTGATTAGATTTGCTTGTCAATGTCAATCATACTTTTCTTTCTTAAGCTTAATATGAATAATTTAATTTCAATAAAACAGACTAATGATACATGTATATATGTACCATCCATTTCCACAGGATCTCATACATCGTCTTAACTTAAATCCCCGACATCTTATATACATTAATGATTGTTGTACTGTACCATAACTGAATTACAATTTACTTTGCATAATTACATAAGGATACCTTCTATACTACTTGGGAAGCGTCTCTCGAAGGTAAACTTTCAAGATCCACTCATAGACTCTTCTATCGAGAGCGAGGGATTACTTCAGATAGTCTGTATGAAAAATGTTCGTAAAAGGGTGAGTTTACGCTCAGTAAGAAAAATATGTAAAAGAGCGTACTATGCCTCTATATGCATTTTTCCTACTTGGCTCTATAATGTCATGTAAAGCATTATAAAGCATGTATACATTGTATACTCATTTCATGCATTGTTTGCGACCATGCATATTTCTTTCAAATGATTTAAGCAAACATACTTTCTTTAAAACATATAAACATGCATCATACTTCTTTCTTCTTATACTTTCTTTAAAACATATAAACATGCATCATACTTCTTTCTTCTTATACTTTCTTTAAAACATCATACTTCATAATTTACTTTAAAACATACTTTACATGCTTTTATAACATAGCATGTTTCGTATACTTCTTCAAAACATATTTCAAGTACTTCTTTCAAATATCATTTACATACATACATACATACATACTTCTCTTAAAACTTCTTGTACCAGTAAATCAAGTACTTTCGATTTCTTTATTCTTAGAAATCGCATATACATATAGTTTTGATAACATAAAACTAGTTGTACTTTTGTGGAGTTATGCACTGCATCATCATCATCATCATCATTATCATGTGGCGTACCCCGTAGGGCCAGGAATCCTCCCTTAGCCGAACATGAAATATAAACAGATTGGCCAACTGCGGGTGGCTACAGTTAACACTAGTCAGGTGTCCTTTTGTAGCGACTGAGGCCTGACTTATGGTTCCTCAGCCCATAACATACATTACATCATTTCAGGACTTGATCAGAGCCCCTATTATAAACATGAAAGTGCATAATCTCAAAACATATGCCATATAGCTTCTTGCCATGACATTTCATACTTTCTGAAAATAGGTGTAAAATCTCTTTTCAAAATAGGGTAGTCGACTGGCCTCATAGGGCAGTCGGCTGCTTCTTCATACTTTCATTTATCGAAATTATTTTCATTTAAAATTCCGATAATTTCATCTTTGAAAATACATGGGGGCAGTCAACTGGTCCATATAGCAGTCGACTGGTTTTCAAACAGAATGCTTCTTAGCAAATAGCAGTCGACTGGTCATATAGCAGTCGACTGGTTTTGAAACAGAATGCATTTGGGAAAATAGCAGTCGACTGTCCCATATAGCAGTCGACTGGTTTGAAACAGAATGCTTCTGGGTAAATAGCAGTCGACTGGTTTGCATCGGTTTTCGGAAAACAACGTTTTGGTTGTCTCTAGGCAGTTGACTTCCCTTTATGGCAGTCGGCTGCCCCTAGCCTAATTGGTACTAGGAAACAAGTCCGAAAATGCATCTTTTCCTGCACAAAATCAACTAATACTTCTCTCCAAAACATGTAAAAACATCATAAAACATGCGGACATAGCCGCCTTACGTCCGTTACATAAATTCCTTACCTCGATTACTTCGAGAACATGAAATCACTTGGTTCACCAACCCTAATCCTTTTCTTCTTCAAATCTGAAATCATCATATCAAAGCAAACCTTTAAGAATTTGCCATAAACATGTTATACTAATTCTATACAACACCATACTATGAACATAATTGACTAAATCATCTTTTTCTCTTACCTTTTGCTAGTGGCCAAAATCT
This sequence comes from Heritiera fomes, assembly GCA_032173925.1. Taxonomy (NCBI): domain Eukaryota; kingdom Viridiplantae; phylum Streptophyta; class Magnoliopsida; order Malvales; family Malvaceae; genus Heritiera; species Heritiera fomes. The sequence continues at coordinate 28,460,955 of JAPDPM010000012.1, forward strand.
CAAACTTTGAGATCTCTTCCAATACTTGGAATCAATCCACCAAACTTCAGATATAGCCTCGTCTATTGACTATGATCGTTTTTCGTCTAACAAACTTAACGATTTGGTTACTAAACAAGGGTGTTTGTCAAGGTAGCTATGGAAGAAGACTTATGGAAACTTGGAGAACACGGGGGAGAGGGCTAGAAGAGTTGCTGCCGTGGGGTGATGATGATGAGGATGGTGAGTCATGCAACTTCATTAATTGCTTCTTATCCCATCATTAATCTCAGCCATGCTTTTCCTTGACCCCTTTGACCCATTAATTCTCTTCTTCCATTCTTCCATTCATGCATAAGCCACATATGTTTAATTAACCAATCAAAAATCTGATTTTGTTTCTTGTCTCATACTCTTAATATTTTTCTGATATCAACATTAAATCATTTGACTAATTGACATTCACTTTCTTATTTCTTCCATACATCATGCATACATCACTCATACATTAAACTTCATATTCATTAAATTATGAAAATCTGATATTAATTCTTTGCTCATACCTCCATTATTCTTATAACATCAATTTAATTTCCTTGACTATTTAATCTTTCATCTCATTACTTCTTCCATGTTCCATACATCCTTCATACTTCATAATTCTCATATCTACTTATTTTCATTTAAGCTAACATACTTTATAATTATGGAGGAATTTCCTGAAATTGGGGATTTCACAGTCGGAGTCCGGGTTTGAATCGGAGACCTCTTAGTGGAAATTTGCTAAATTTCTTTTTTTTTTTGGTGAAAAAATTTGCTTAATTTGGGAAACCCATAGAAATTAAGTATTCATTAAAAAACCAATACTTACTGTAGTAGTTATTACCCCTCTTTAGGAAAAATTATGTCTAAAATTCAAACCCTCTCTTATCCTTGTAGCTCTTATAGGCAAAAAAATCGAGTCCAAGTATTAATTAACTCAACTTATTTCGGAGTATCAAAGGATATATGAGTTTGACTACTTTTTGCTTTTATATAGACACACAAAAGTTTTTTTTCGGTAAATCACGAGGTGTTCTTGTTAGATTTAATCGTATACATAAACACACATCCAGGAACTCTAAAACTAGATATCTCATGCTTTCTACGCAATGTAAAATTATTTGCATTACTCTGTCCGCTGAAGGTGTTAGTGAAGAAGAAGAGAAAGCCATCGTTTCAATCTCTGTAGCAGTAAACAGATTTCTCTCTCTTGCTCTGTTTTCTTTCATTTACAGTGTGGATGGAAAACACCGTACGTTCTGAAAGAGAGAGAGATGACCTATTTTATTTTAATTAAATAACTACCACTCCAATCATGTCCATCATGTGATTGGATGTGGTTCCTAAAATTAAGGGATAGTGACCCATTAAAAATAACTTCCCTTAGATTTTAATTGAGCCACACAATGATAAACGTGGGTTTATCTTACATTCTCCCACTTGGCTCGAATAAAATCTTTATAATGGAAGTTAATTTATTATCTCTCATCATAATACCATAATATAAAAACTGTTCGGTATGAGTTATAGCGGTCATGTTTTAATTTATAAAACACTCCCTTCCATATACTACAACACCTGCAATTTATTATATTAGGTCCTTAGATTATACTATAATTTCTATTAGCTTTAAATTGACATATATATTTTGAAATGACAAAAACTTAAGTAAGCTTTAATGTTTTAATTCATATTGTAAATTTGCCTTATCACACATGATTTTCTCAATCCATTTTCAAGTGATCATATCAAACATTAAGACCATGATTTAATGATGCATACTCTTATTGGTCTTAATACTTTGTAAATGTTTTGAATATTTTAGAAAATCACTTAATGAATTTTTGGACCATGTTTTCATCAGAGAAAGTCAAGAAAAACTCCCACAAAAATGTCAAAATGTTTTGGGTTGGATTAGGATCAAAGGTCATATCATTTCTAACCCAAAAGTGCAGGAAAATAGCTCTCTGGAGGCATGGGATCGATCCCTTAAGGGAAGGGATCGATCCCTTTTTGGCAGTAGGCATTTTGGCGGAAGGAAAGGTCCCTCAGCCCAGAATAAAGCATTCTGGAATGAAGGGATCGATCCCCTATGGAAAGGGATCGATCCCTTTGCCCAAAAATAGCATGTAACGGCTAGTTTTGTGAGATACAACGGTCATATTCAAATTTGGCTCCACCCAACGTTCACAAACCATCCAAGGGACTATAAATAGAGGCGTAGAAGCTGAAGCAACTAAGAGGAACTACTCAGCAACTCCAAAACACATATTCCTCAAATCCTCAAGCCTCAACAACAAATCAAGAGCTACAAATTCCTCATTTTCTATCATTCACATATCTCTTGTATTGTTTAGCACAAACATTGTATAGGCTTTTCTTTGTGCCTAATTTCTGTAATCACTTGCCTATCTAAAGGCCCTTCTTTGATTATATTATTTGTAACCCATCATTCCTTGTAAAGGGGAGGTTTCTCTTAAGCCTTAGAAAAAGAGGGAGGTTTCTCTTGAGCCTAGAAAAAGAGTGTTAGCTTTAAATTGACATATATATTTTGAAATGACAAAAACTTAAGTAAGCTTTAATGTTTGAATTCATATTGTAAATTTGCCTTATTACACATGATTTTCTCAATCCATTTTCAAGTGATCATATCAAACATTAAGACCATGATTTAATGATGCATATTCTTATTGGTCTTAATACTTTATAAATGTTTTGAATATTTTAGAACATTACTTGATGAATATTTAGACTATGTTTTCATTTGAGAAAGTCAAGAAAAACTCCCACAAAAATGCCAAAATGTTTTGGGTTGAATTAGGATCAAAAGCCATATCATTTCTAACCCAAAATAGTGCAGGAAAAGCTTTCTGGAGGCATGGGATCGATCCCCTAAGGGAAGGGATCGATCCCTTTATGGCAGAATGTCTTCCCAAGGTCCCTCAAGCCAAGAATCAAGATTTTGGACAAAAGGGATCGATCCCCTTGGGCATGGGATCGATCCTTCGGGACGAAAATAGCCTGTAACGGCTAGTTTTTGTGAGACAACGGTAATATTCGAGTTTTGGCTCCACCCAACGGCTAGAATACATCCAAGGGACTATAAATAGAGGCTTAGAAGCTAAAGAAAGCAAGAGGAACTACTCAGCAACTCCAAAACACATTTTCCTCAAATCCTCAAGCCTCAACAACAAATCAAGAGCTACAAAGTCTTCATCTTCCATCACTCTCATATTCCTTGTATAGAATAGCACAAATATTGCATAGGCTTTTTCCTTGTGCTTAATCTTTGTAATCATTTGCCTACTTAAAGGCCTTCTTTGATTACACCTATTGTAAACCAATTCATTCCTTGTAAAAAAGGGGAGGTTTCTCTTAAGCCTAAGAAAAAGAGGGAGGTTTCTCTTTAGCCTAGAAAAAGAGGGAGAAGAGGTTTCTCTTAAGCCTAGAAAAAGAGAGAGGTTTCTCTTGAGCCTTGAAAAGACAGAGTGTATCACAAATTCAAAGATAGTGAATTTGGGAAAAATCCTTGGGAGTGTCTCAAGGTAGAGGACGTAGGCAAGGTAGCCGAACCTCTATAAATCGCTTGTGTAAATCTCTCTTTCCCTACTCTCTTTATTTACAATTATATTGTGCTCATTGAATTAAATTTATATTGCATGATTGAATAGCCTAGAGAACTTAGAAAATATTCATATAGGCTAGAGAATTTAGAAGAATCGAAAAACGGGCTTAAGGCTAGCTAAGAACCGATTCACCCCCTTCTCGGTATTGCCTATAAAAGCCAACAAAGAGGGAGGTTTCTCTTGAGCTTAGAAAAAGAGGGAGGTTACTCTTGAGCCTAAGAAAAAGAGGGATTGTAATCACAAATTCAAGATAGTGGATTTGGAGAAAATCCTTGGGAGCGTCTCAAGGTAGAGGACTTAGGCAAGGTTGCCGAACCTCTATAAATCGCTTGCGTACATTTCTCTATCCTTACTCTCTTTACTTATTTGCAATTATATTGTGTTCATTGAATTGAATTTATATTGCATGATTGAATAGCCTAGAGAACTTAAAAAATATTCATATAGGCTAGAGAATTTAGAAGAATTGAAAAACGGGCTTAAGGCTAGCTAAGAACCGATTCACCCCCCTCTCGGTATTGCCTATAAGAGCCAACAATTAGTATCAGAGCTTGGGCTCGAGATTGATTTAGACTAACTTCTATTGAGCAAAATGATCTTAAATGGCTCACTTGAATGTAGGCACACCCCTAGGAGAAGAAGGACACTCATTAGTTAGACCTCCACTCTTCAATGGTGAGAATTACTCCTATTGAAAAATTAGGATGATGTTATTTGTGCAATCCAATGACTATGAAGTGTGGAGAGTAATTGTTAATGGCCTTAGAATCCCAATAAAGAAAGTAGATGAAAAAGATGTCCTTAAGAGTGAAGATGAGTGGGACACCAATGACATAAGATTGGCACAATTGAATGCCAAGGCTATGCACACCCTCTTTTGTGCTTTAGGTCCCAACGAGTATAGTAGAGTATCCTTATGTGAGAATGCTAAACAAATATGGGATAAACTAGCCATCACACATGAAGGGATAAATCAAGTTAGAGAGACCAAAGTAGGAATGCTCACACATGATTATGAGCTATTTAGGATGAAAGAAAATGAGTCCATTAGCGAAATGATCACTAGGTTTAATGATATAATTCATGGACTTAAGGCTCTAGGCAAGGCTTATTCCAATGTTGAAATGGTAAAGAAAATTTTGAATAGCTTGCCTAAGTCATGGGAGGCAAAGGTAACCGCAATAGAAGAGTCTAAGGATCCAAATACCTTGTCTCTAGATGAGCTTATGGGCTCCCTACTTACATATGAAATGAAAATGAAAAGAAATGAAGTGCCTTCAAAGAAAGTAGGGGTAGCACTTAAGTCTTCCACTCATAAGGACATTGAAGATGATAGTGATGAGAGTGGAAATGAGGCAGAAAAGGAAATGGCAATGTTTGCCAAAAGATTCAATAAGTTCATGAGAATGAATGAGAGAGAGCAAAATAGGAGACATCATAGGGGAGAGTCAAGTAGAAGAGAAAAAGACCCCTTAGTGTGTTATGAGTGTAATGAACCGGGTCATACTAAGTTAGATTGCCCCTTACTTAGGAAGGAAAAGGATAGGAAACCTAGGAAGAAAGCATTTGTGGCTGCATGGAGCGATAGTGATAGCTCCGATGAGGAAAACGTCGATAATGAGGTAGCCTACTCATGCTTTATGGCTATTAGTGACGATGAGGCTAGCTCTAGTTCTAGTGAAGATAATGATTTTACATTTGATGAGTTGCAAAATGCTTTTAATGAATTAGCAAATGAATTTCAATGCATGAATTCTAAATATAAGAAAATCATTGCTAATTTGAAAATAGAAAAGGAAACCTTGACCAATGTTAAGATAGAATTAGAGAAGAAACTAGAAGAGGTCAACTTAGAAATAAATGAGTTAAATAAAAAGAATACAAATTTGCATAACTCATTCTCTAGGTTCTATATGGGTCAACAAAAATTAGATCACATGCTTGAGACCCAAAGAGCTTTCTTTGACAAAGATGGGTTAGGATATAATGCAATACAAAAAGAAACTCATCTAAAGAATTTCCTAGTGAGCAAAAATACTATGCATGATTTATCTTTTACATGCTCACTATGCAATAAAATAGGACACTCTTCATAAGCATGCACTTATAGAAAAACTACATTTAGAGGAAGAGTTGTTAGAAAAATGTGGGTGCCAAAGCATGCAATAAATAATGATGATTTGAGTTTGAAATGGATCCCCAAATGATCAAAAATTGTTTGCACTAACTCTCATGGACCCAAGAAAATGTGGGTACCAAAGCATGTTTGAATATGGTTTGTTGTAGGAGTGTTAGAGCATGGGAATACAATGGAACAATGGAGTTTAAATGCTCAACACATCCTCATGGAGTTTGCTTGTGCCAATGAGAAAAAGGAAGAGCTTGGAAATCCATCCTTAGCAAGGTCACAACAATTCTTCAAAGAATGGCACAAGGTGGATTCAATTATTCAAGGCAAAGCATTCTCTAGCAAAGGAGTATTGTAAGCTTAATTCCTTACTCCTTAAACTTTTTATTGTTTATGCCTTGATGATATGGTTTCTTGATGATTCTTGATGCATTGTGAGTTGAATGATTGAACAAAAAGGCATGACAATGATCTTTGAATGTTTGATGAATAGTACTTGATGCATTGAATGCAAAGCATGATTTATGATTTTGAAATAATTATTAGATTTCTGCATTTTGAACAAGTTTTCTATGTGTTGATAATGTATTTACTTGCCTCAAATGATCAAATATGTCATTTATACAAAATGTCATGTCATGAGTGTCGTAACGGCTTCGCGCTCGACAATTTTGAAAAAACGTTTAAAAACAAAAAGGAGTCGCCACCAATCTTTTTTGTCTAGGTGTGATTGGTCACCTAAAATATTTATCTTTTTAACAAAATCTCAAAATTAATTAAGTTTTATTAAAAAGATAATTTTTGGTATGCGAAAACAAAGTTGGGTCCGGGAGTACGGTTACGCGTGGGGAAGGATTAGCACCCCCACGACGCCCGTTAAAAAACGGTACCATAATAATCATGTGTTATCCTTTAATTTTAATAAAATGGTCTTAACTTAATATTTAAAAATAATTCCTATTTTTATTGCAATTAATTTTATTCTTTTAATTTTGACACATTTAAGTTTTATTTTTTATTTGAAATAAGTGAAAATCTTTTGTATTGAAAATTATTCCGAAGTACCCCAATACTCTAGTAGCATTTCGGATAATTTCCTCACCTAGAGATTTCTTAAGAATCACTACTTGTGAGTTCTATAGAATCTCATCATCAGAAGATTCACACTTGTTTCAAAAATTATTATGAATGCATATGATGCAAACAGATAATAAATGATGCAAATGCATTTTTATTTTCTATATAAATATTTCCTTATTTATTTTAAATAAAAATTCTTATTATTGAAAAATTGCGCTAAGTATCCTAATACTCTGGTAATACTTAGTGAACTCTTCTCACCTAGGGATCAGTCAAGAAATCACTACTTATGAGTTTCATAACATCCCATCATCGGACCTTTATTATTAATTTCCTTTTTTCTATTTTCTTTTAAAAAAACTTATTTATTTTTATTTTTTAATAAAAATTTAAATTATTGAAAAATCATACTAAATATCCCAATACTCTGGTAACATTTAGTAGACTCTTCTCACCTAGGGATCAGTCAAGAAATCACTACTTGTGAGTTTCATGACATCCCATCATCGGGAGAATTTCATTTATTTTCCTTTTATTTTTATAAACATGCATGAGAAATAATAATAAATGAAACATCAATTTAATAACAAAATATACCATAAATTGGACCAAAATCCAAATAGAAGTGGGCTTGAGGGCTGCTGATTGGCTGGCACCGGTTGGATCTGGGTGAGGCGTAGCGGGTCGGGCTGGCTCGTCAGAGGCGTGCGGTTCTTCTTCTTCCTTCTGGCGGCCGGGCGAGCACCCCTATTGGAGGGCGGGCGAGCACGCTTCTTCTTTTTGGCGAGGCGGGCGAGCTCACGAATCTTTGCAATTTTGGCTGGTGGCACGAGCTCTTCCTTTTCCTTGAGGGAGCGAGCTCACAGATCTTCGCAATTTTGGCAGGCGGGCGATCTCACAAGTCTTCCCTCTCCTTGGGCGGATGAGCTCACAGCTTCTTCCTTTTGGCGGGGCGGGCGAGCTCGCGGACGATGTTTCTCCTCGAGCGGGCGAACGCGCGGATCCTGCTTCTCTTCGGGCGGGAGAGCTCACGGGGTTTACTATCTTCTCAGGCGGTCGAGCTTATAGATCCTGCTTCTCTTCGGGCGGGCGAGCTCACGAATCTTTGCTCTTTTTAGGCGGACGAGCTCACAAACCCTGCTTATTCTCGGGCGGGCGAGCACGCAGCTTCTTCTTTTTGGCTAGCGGGCGGAGTTCGCTTAGCTGGTGGCTGGGTGTGCGGGTCGCGTGGACGGGTCGGATCTCGAAGCGGGTCGGCGCGCGGATCCTTCGACTTCCTTTCTTTTCTTTCTCGGCTATAAAAAACCAACTTTTTTTATTTCATTTTCTTCTCTTTTTTTTTCACAAAAAATTTTAGAGACTCTCAAAGCTCTCGGCTGGGGCGATTTTCGGTCGCCGCCGGACCGCCGTGCACCGCTGCCGGCCTCTATCACCGATGGCCAAAAAGGGAAAAGCTTATAGCTTTCCGAAAGCTCTCAACCTCCTAAGCCCGAATCCAGCCTCCATTTCACTCAAAAGCAAACCTAAATCCCCAAATCTGAACCCCCGAAAAGACCATTCCCTTTTTTTGTTCGTTTTTTGTTTTGTCTTTTTTGGTTGATGGTTTGGTTGGTTCTCGAGGTTTTGCGATTTTGGTTTTGTGTTTTGTTTGTTTTCTTTGTTTGCAGGTATTCAGGAACTTATTTGATTTTTTTTGTGGAGTTAAGGCTTTAGATCTGGGATTCTAGGGTCTCGGGTTTGTGGTTTTTTTGTGGTTTTGGTGATGGTGGTGAATGAAGGTTTGGTAGGCAAGTGTGTGGTGGTTTCGGGGATGGTGTGATAATGTCGGTGGTGGAGACTGGGACAGAGGTGGTTCACGGTGGTGTTTTGGTGTTTCGGTTGTGGTGTTTAGTGGGTTGTGAGTGTTTCGGAAGTGATGGCAAATGATGGCCGTTTCGGTGGTGATGATGAATGGGGGCTTGCGATGGGTTCACGGTGGTTGGAATGTGGCTGTGAGGGGCTAAGCTAGGTTCATTGGCAGGGACCAAAATGGTGAGGTTTGGTAATGATGGCAGTGGTTCAGGTGAGGGTTTTGGAGGAAGGGGTTCGGGGGTGATGATGATGATGGTGTTTGGTTGTTGGCAGTCGAAAGGCTGGATTGGGGATGGTCGAATGGTGGTGTGAGCTTGAAAAATGGGGGCTCCCTTGGGTGAGGATGATGCTCGGGTGAGGGAGAGAGCTTGAAGCTTGGGTCCCCCGAGTCGCCTCTCTTTCCTCGGTTGATGGTTGAAGGGTTGAAGGGTCCCTTTTCTGTGTGGGGTTCGGCTGGTGATGGGATGACAACCTCGGGAGAGGCCATGGCAGGGGTCATGATAGCCTGAGGGGACGGGCCTGGTAGGGGGGGCAGATGACTGTGGCGGTGATTGATGGATTGGACAAAAAAAAACAAAATAAAATAAAAATAATAAAAAATAATAATAATAACAAAGTAATAGAAATAGAAATAAAAATAAAATAGAATAAATAATATATAAGTAATAATAATAATAATAGTAAAAGAAGAAAAATAATAATGCTAATAATAATAAAACAAATAATAAAAATAAAAACAAATACAAATATATAAAAATAATAACAAAAATGAGATAAAATTAGATGTCAACAATGAGCAAGAATGAAGAATTTGTATGTTGGAAATCATGGCATAATATTCACAAGTATGATGATTTGATGTTATATGTGCTTAAAATCTATGTGAACAAGTTTGCTTTGGCATATTTGTGGTATCCAATGCTTTGGTTTTATCAAAATATGCTTAACTCTCAAAATGACCTCCTTTGAGGCCAAAAATGCATTTATTGGTAAAAATCCTTCCAAAATTACAAAATCTATTGTTAAATGGTTTTTCATTCATGTTTTTCATTCATACAAGTTTAAAATCATGTTTTACAAATGTTTAAACCCTTACTTGGACTTAAATACTCAAAAACGAAGTTTTGGCACCTCACAAGTTGGATTTTCTGTCAAAAATCTGCAGAACCAGGATGAGGGATCGATCCCTCTACATACAGGATCGATCCCTTTGGAAAAACATGCAGGAAACTTGATTATGGAGTTTAGGGATCGATCCCTTTGCTCATGGGATCGATCCTTCTAGGCAATTTATGCCCTTTTCTGCATTTTTAAGTATTAGTTGAGAAGTTTTCTTAATTCTCTTGATATCTTCTTTCTTCTCAACTTAAAATTCAATATTTTAACTTCCTTTTGATGATATTTAGAATGTGAAAAATCATTTTTCATTGATATCATGCCTCAACTCCATCAAATTGTGTTATTTCCAACAATGGCATCACTTTCAACAATTAATATCATTTTTCTTGAGCTCACAAGTACAAAATCATTTTTCTTGTTGAAAACATTCATGAATCTTGAAATAATCTTGAAATATACTTTCAATGAATGCTTAAACATAATTTTGAGAAATATTTCAAGAATTTATGGATATATCTGAGAATTTGATGAACTTGTGTTTAATGAATATTCTTCATTCTTTTTTGTTCATCGTAGTCAAGCATGCTTATAGGATTATGTCTCTTAGCTTGACTTATCATTCCACACTAGGTTTCATGATAATTATACATCTAGTGGATTGATTCCAAATGTGAATTCATCAATTGGTAATTGTCATTGGCCTATAATTTGTGATGGTAAATGGATCCTAAATGTTCAAATGCATGAAACTTTATCATCCTTGTACTTAAAGAACTAGGGTCTTAATGACAACACCAACATTCAAAGATAAATGCAAACTTGAACAAACTTGATATCCATGCATTTATTATTTGAATCTTTCCTTGCTCATAATTGGTTAAGGACTTAAATTGGAAAATGAGCATAGGATTTTTGTGCTTGAAAACAAGGAAGAAAATGTGTTTGCTTGAATACTTTGATTTTATGAATCTTCCATATGGTATAACTTTGTGAATATGAATATGGATTAATACTTTATGATTGTATGCTTATGTTTAATTAATCCATATGCATATTTGATGATGTGTGATTGTGTTCTTACATATTTAGAATGATTATTTTCTTGACATGAACACACTACACATAGATATTGGATTCATGCAAAATGCCTAAGTCAACCATTAGTAACAATTGGTATTTAGATTGAAATAACAATTAGTATAATTGGCACCATATTTTCAATAATTGGTAAGCCAAATCTAAATTGCCAATTGATATGAGCTTTAAATTGACAATTCTTCTGATACTCTTTAGTTTGAAATGACAAATAGAGAAGAATTCATTTAGGATATTTTTGCATGAAACTCTTGTGTGCTAGAATTTGTAGTTAATTGCTATATATCTTGATTTTATGCACACTCTTGCTTGAACATGATTTATGAGCTCTTGCATATGATATGTCATCTAATTTTAGCTCATAATCATGATGTATTGTCATGCACCTTAGTTAGACTTTAAAGAACAATTGTTATACTTAAGTGCTTGCTTAATTTCTTACCAATTGAGACCTTATTGCAAAATTATTTATAAACAATTGGTTTAGGATCATAAGTCATATTCTTTGCTGAATATTTCATACTCTTTGTGAATATTGACTTATTTATTTGTGCTATGAGTCCCATGTACTAACATGTTTCTTGTTGGATGGAACATATTTTTATCTCTTCTCACATAGCCATGATTTTAGGGGGAGCATATTTTTTATTATTTTTTCCTTCTTTTTGCTATGACAAAAAGGGGGAGAGATAGATATTAAAATGGAGAGATATTAAGGGAGAGAGATAATGGGGGAGAAATAGTTTGAAAATTCATTTTCAAAACCCATGCTTATATTAAGGGGGAGCTTTGTAAAATCCTGCTTGAGGGGGAGCATTTTTTCAAAGAATTTTCAAAGCAAATTTATATTAAGTTTTGTCATATCAAAAAGGGGGAGATTGTTAGCTTTAAATTGACATATATATTTTGAAATGACAAAAACTTAAGTAAGCTTTAATGTTTTAATTCATATTGTAAATTTGCCTTATCACACATGATTTTCTCAATCCATTTTCAAGTAATCATATCAAACATTAAGACCATGATTTAATGATGCATACTCTTATTGGTCTTAATACTTTGTAAATGTTTTGAATATTTTAGAAAATCACTTAATGAATTTTTGGACAATGTTTTCATCAGAGAAAGTCAAGAAAAACTCCCACAAAAATGTCAAAATGTTTTGGGTTGGATTAGGATCAAAGGTCATATCATTTCTAACCCAAAAGTGCAGGAAAATAGCTCTCTGGAGGCATGGGATCGATCCCCTAAGGGAAGGGATCGATCCCTTTTTGGCAGTAGGCATTTTGGCGGAAGGAAAGGTCCCTCAGCCCAGAATAAAGCATTCTAGAATGAAGGGATCGATCCCCTATGAAAAGGGATCGATACCTTTGCCCGAAAATAGCTTGTAACGGCTAGTTTTGTGAGATACAACGGTCATATTCAAATTTGGCTCCACCCAACGTTCACAAACCATCCAAGGGACTATAAATAGAGGCTTAAAAGCTGAAGCAACTAAGAGGAACTACTCAGCAACTCCAAAACACATATTCCTTAAATCCTCAAGCCTCAACAACAAATCAAGAGCTACAAATTCCTCATTTTCTATCATTCACATATCTCTTGTATTGTTTAGCACAAACATTGTATAGGCTTTTCTTTGTGCCTAATTTCTGTAATCACTTGCCTATCTAGAGGCCCTTCTTTGATTACATTATTTGTAACCCATCATTCCTTGTAAAGGGGAGGTTTCTCTTAAGCCTTAGAAAAAGAGGGAGGTTTCTCTTGAGCCTAGAAAAAGAGGGAGGTTTCTCTTGAGCCTAGAAAAAGAGGGAGGTTACTCTTGACCCTAAGAAAAAGAGGGATTGTAATCACAAATTCAAGATAGTGGATTTGGAGAAAATCCTTGGGAGCGTCTCAAGGTAGAGGACGTAGGCAAGGTTGCCGTACCTCTATAAATCGCTTGCGTACATTTCTCTATCCTTACTCTCTTTACTTATTTGCAATTATATTGTGTTCATTGAATTGAATTTATATAGTATGATTGAATAGCCTAGAGAACTTAGAAAATATTCATATGGGCTAGAGAATTTAGAAGAATTGAAAAACGGGCTTAAGGCTAGCTAAGAACCGATTCACCCCCCTCTCGGTATTGCCTATAAGAGCCAACAATTTCATTATGGTCCACAATAATGATTTGTTAAGTCTTTCCTGTCAATATCAAACAATAATGTATACATAGCATTATAGAATAGGAAAACATAATAGTGTCAGAAACATATCATTGAGCTCAAAGTGTCACTACAAAACATCATTACAATCAAGACCCATCCTAAGAACATGTTCCTTAAATAACTTGGGTTGTAAACCTTTCATTAATGGGTCAGCAATCATGAGATCAGTACTAATATGCTGAATGGACACTGTTTGTTTCTGAACCTCCTCCTTAACGGCAAAATACTTCAATTCCATATGCTTGGCACCTCTAAAGTATTTGTCGTTCTTGGAGAAGAATACTGCTGCGGAGTTATCACAATAAATTTTCAACGGCTTGGTAATGGTGTCGACAATCCCAAGTCCTGAAATAAAGTTCCGCATCCATAATGCATGAATTGCAGCTTCAAAGCAAGCCACAAATTCTTCTTCCATCGTGGATGAAGCAATGACAGTCTGTTTTGCACTTTCCATGAAATTGCTCCTTCAGCTAAAAGAAACAAATAACCAAAAGTGGACTTCCTACTGTCAAGACATCCGACAAAATCTGAATCCGTGTATCTGACTACCTCCAGTTGATCGAATCTCTTATATGTGAGCATGAAATTCTTTGTTCCTTGAGTACCTCAAAACTTTTTTTGCAGCCTTCCAGTGATCAATTCTAGGATTACTTTGATACCTGCCTAGCATTCCAACCGCAAAACTTATATCCGATCTAGTATAGGTCTGCAAGTACATTAAGCTTCCAACAACAGAGGCATAAGGAATTAATTCCATTTCCTTTCGTTCCAATTCATTCTTTGGACACTGCATGAGACTAAATTTATCACCCTTCTGAATGGGAACAACCCCGGGTGAACATTTGCTTATATTAAACTTTTCGAGAATTTTGTTGATATATGCTTTCTGAGATAGGCTAGTATTCCTTCTGATCTTTTCCTGAATATTTCTATTCCAATCATATAAGAAGCCTCTCCCATATTTTTCATTTCAAAATTCTCAAAGAAAAAATCTTTAGTTTCACTCAGTATACTTAAATCATTTGCTGCAAGCAAAATATCATCAACATATAAGACTAAAAATATAAACTTACTCCCACTGATTTTTTAGTATATACAACGATCTACAATATTTTTCTTAAAGCCAAAAGACGTGATAATGGCATTGAACTTAATGTACCATTGTTTGGAAGCCTGTTTTAGTCCATATATTGACTTCTTAAGTTTATACACCATTTGACCTTTACTTCCTCCTCTAAATCTCCATTCAAAAAGGTAGTTTTCACATCCATTTGGTGTAACTCCAGATCATATTGAGCCACCATTGCCATAATTATTCTTAATGAATCTTTTTTAGATACAGGAGAGAATGTTTCTGTATAATCAATGCCATCTTTCTGAGTATAACCCTTCGCAACAAGTCTGGCTTTATAACGTTCCACCTTGCCTTTTGAGTCGCGTTTGGTCTTGAAGACCCATTTACAACTGACTCTTTTACATCCTTCAGGCAATTGAACGAGATCCCAAACTTTATTTTGTTCCATGGATTTTAGCTCTTCCTTCATGGCATCAATCCATTTAACAGATTTTGAACTTTCTATAGCTTGTGAAAAAGTAACTAGATCTTTATTAATGCTAAGATCAAAGTCTGATTCCTGTAAATAAATCACATAATCATCCGGAATAGCTGATCTCTTTTCCCTTTGAGATATTCTTAATGTTATTCCTTGTGATTCAATTGTATTCGATATTCCTTCATTAGATCGAATATCAGATCCTTGATCATTATACAATCCGACATCATATTGTGGAAGTGTTTCATCGTTCAAATGTTGATCAACATTGTTGTCATTTTCAAATGTTGGATCAACAGCAATGCCAGTTGTGGATCAATAATGGATAGAGGAAAATTTACTCGTATCTCGTTTATTTCCACAACTTGACGTTTTACACTCCCTCTGACTTCAGCATTCTCAAAGAATTTGGCATTACCGGTTTCAATTATTCTTGGATTATGGGTCGGACAATAGAACACATATCCTTTGGATTTCTCAGGATAACCAATAAAGTATCCACTTACAGTTCGAGAATCCAACTTTTTCTCTTGTGGATTATACACTCTTGCTTCCGCTGGGCAACCCAAAACATGCAGGTGCCTTAAACTTGGTTTCCTTCCCATTCACAATTCAAAAGGTGTCTTTTGAACCGCTTTGGATGGAACTCTATTCAATAAATAAGCTGCAGTTTTTAGTGCATGCATCCACAAGGATTTAGGTAAGGAAGAATTACTCATCATACTCCTAACCATGTCCATTAAGGTTCGGTTTTGCCTTTCTGCTATACCATTTTGTTCAAGTGCACCAGGCATAGTATACTGTGCACATATGCCACATTTTTTGAGGAATTTAGCAAATGGACCAGGACATTGTCTTGATTCATCATATTTGCCATAGTATTCACCACCTCTATCAGATCTTATGACTTTCAGTTTTCTATCCAATTGTCTCTCAACCTCATTTAGGAATATTTCCAGAACATCTACAGATTGACATTTTTCCTTAAGTAGATAGATATATCCATAACGTGAATAATCATCAGTGAAAGTGATGAAATATTTTTCTCCATTAAAGGATGGAACATCAAAAGGCCCACATATATCATTGTGTATTATTTCAAGAAGCTGTGTGCTTCTTGTGGCTCCTTTCTTTATATGTTTGGTTTGCTTTCCCTTTATGCGATCCAAACAAGTTCCAAGATCCAAATTTTGTAAAATCCCATTATTTACCAATCTTTCTATCCTTTCTTTGGATATATGACCCAAACGTTTATGCCACAAATAAGCATAATTTTCATTAAGTATGCTACGTTTTGAACCAACACTATTATGTGTGACATGCAAAGATTCAACTAAAGCATTATCAAGTTTTAATATAAACCATCAATAAGAAAACCCGATCTATAAAGAATAGAGTCTTTATATAGATTAAAACTACCAGAACGGAAATTAACATAAAAACCACAATTGTCCAATTTTCCTAAAGAAACAAGGTTTCTAGAAATTGAAGGTACATAGAGTGTATCATAAAGGTCCAATTGATATCTAGTTTCTAAGACCAATCTGTAACTCCCTATGCCTTCAACAGGAGCCTTTATGTGGTTCCCCATAAACAGAAAATCATTTCTTGGATTTGTGGTTCGGATCATAAGGAATCCCTATATAGTATTGGTAACATGAGTTGTGGCACCAGAATCAAGCCACCAAGTATTGTTAGAAACTTCACTTAAATTTGATTCAAAACATGCAAAAGTATTGAAAATACCTTTCTTTTCGAACCAAGCTTTTCATTTATGATAGTCTTTTTGATAGTGCCTAACTTTCTTACAAAAGTGGCACTTTTCTGTCTTCTGTTCCTTCTTTTCAGTCTGAGAATCATTAGCAGACCATTTCTTCTTAAACTTTTTGGCTTTGACAACTCCCTTTCCTACTAGGTTAGCAGAGTGACTCTTTTGACTCTTGAGTCTTGCTTCCTCTTGTACAAGCTTACTGGCCAATTCATTAACATTCCACTTATCCTTTATAGTGTTGTAGTTAATTTGAAAAGGCCCATATTCAGGAGGCAAGGAGTTCAGAAGAAACTGAACTAAAAAGGAGTCCTTTACTGCCAAACCCAAAGTCTTAAGCCTTACAGCAATGTTCATCATCTCGATGATATGTTGTTGCATTCTTATCGACCCATTGAACTTCATGGTCGTAAGCTCAACCATTAAAGTACCAACGAGTAACTTGTTCGCAGAACGAAACCTTTCTTCCACAAAACTTATATATTCCTTAGCACTCTTTGTAACATCCCGTTACTACATTTTGCACGTATTTCCATACAACTTTACCGGTTGGGCTGTCTGCGATGCCATTAACATTCAACAGTAACAGTGATAAATGATAAACATTTATCTATTAATTATGGAATAGGAAATTGCTTTTCATTATTCCTTACATCTAACATCCCCTTATTATCTTATTTCACTACAGTAGTACTGTATGCTTATGTCTGAAATGTAAAAGAGAAGAGACTGTACCTGTCATGTTTAACATCCATCTTGGAGCTACTTCTCTAACTCCGTGTCTTTTATCTGTGGAGTTAAAACAAAGGAGTGAGCGATTCATACGCTCAGTAAAGGAAACATATGCTGCTTTATAAAAATAAAAGCTATATTTTCAAAACTATTTAATTATCCCAACGATCAAACTCATTAAGAAACAATACATATAGTTAACATGAAACAGGATTCACCAGATCCTTTCATAAATCATTTAATTGAGACTATGCAACAATTTAAATCATGCAAAGAACACAAGTCATCCGCTTTTGGGGTGCACCCGTAGGCCATCGCCCCTCACGGCTATCTCATCTAGATGTATGACCATAAGCTGTAGGTGGTCCTCGGGTCCACTTGCCAAGTGATCTCGAGACCGCTGAAGACTTGGCAGGTCCATCAGCCCTGTGACGCCCTAGGGTGCACTCGTTGGTCTATTTGATCCGAGCCATCGCCCTAGGTGGGTCACGCAAAGTATATGAATGATAATGCATGAATTCATGGCCTAATGTCTCAAAATCAAGTTATCTTATATATCATTTCCATAAAATGATTTGATTTCCAAAAGGGCTTATACAACAATAAAACAGCCCGTAACTTCAACATTTTCCGTGTGAGAAGGTACGGATTATACTGGCTCGCCCATGGCTAGTTCGCCCATGGTAAGCTTGCCAAAACTCAACTCGCCCATTGGTCAACTCGCCCAATGGTCAACTCGCCCCAAAAAGGTTTCATATTTTTATTTTTGAAATATTTAAAATAATTCATTTTTCGTTTAGGAAATTACACTTTAAAACCGTTCGCCAGGGTCAGCTCGCCCTTCATGGCTCGCCCCCGACTAACTCGATAAGACGGTGAATTATTAATCGCCCGCCACTTAGCTTTTCAAAACAAAAGTATGGCTGGCTGATAGCAGTTCGCCCGCCTTATATTTAAAACAAGGGTTGCCCGCCCAAATACATTAAAAAGGGTTCGCCCGACTATGGCTTACCCGGATTTCTCTTTAAAACAAGGGCACTCGCCCAGTTTCCATAAAAGAGAGCTCGTCACTTGGCTTGCCCCAGGTTTCTGCTTAGAATAAATCTAATCGTCCGCCCTAATTAGTTCGCCCAACAAAACAACGTATGGCTGCTTGTAGCTCGCCCAATATCAAAACACTTTATCGACCAATGCATGTCAGAAAATAAAACAATTTCTAATATTTTCTTAACATTTTTACTCCACAGGACATGCATTTACATCACATACTACTTCCTTACCTGGTTCAACGAAGTCTTGCTTCCTTTTCGCCTTCCAAATCGCATTCACCGAGTTCATAATTCCCGGCTGCAAATAATTTATAAATTCTATTAATATTTCCATTTCATATTACTTGGCGAGATTGAGATAAATCAAATGACTACTCGCCCAATAGAGCTCGAACTAGTTCGCCCAGACGAGCTCGCCATTCACCAAATGGCTTCCACGTGGGAGTTCGCCCGCCATTACTCACCGTAGGTTTGTGAGCTCGCCCAACATTCAACTCACGAGGCCTACATTGGCTTAATTGTGGGAGTTCGCCCACAATCCTATTCGCCCAATGCCTTATGCATGTGAGCTCGCCCATTAGTTCACTTCACTAGAGTTGGGCGTTCTCGCCCTTTGAACACAGACTTTACATTGGCAAGTTCCTTATCTTCTACTCGCCTCATTGGCGATTACTTACTTTTCAACATGGGCGATCACTGTAATCGCCATTGTCGTCACTTATTCCATTATTTTCCTTGTTTTCATATTCTCTAAAGATCTAACTCAAAACAAGGTTGCCTCTATGTTTATTACTTTGTAAAACATAGAAATCTATCATCAAACACCAAGATAATCATAGAAATAAGGAAGCTCACCTTAACCATTTGCACTTCCAGAATAGATTGTTTTCTGTCTCATGTTGGCCTCCTCTTGCTTATTCCTTCAGCTCATCAACTATGGAGGAAAGGTTTGCAAATAGGTTTACATGTTTAGCCAACTGAAGAGTGAAACTCAGTAAGTCAAGCATGGTAGGAATGGAAGAATTAGAATATTAACTTGCAGTAGAAGAACTGCCGTGAAGAAGATGGAGTTGGCTAAATCGATTTTCCTCACTTGTTTCTTCTTATATAGCCCAGCTTATCCAATCCAACTCTACCACCCATCCCTTATCTGCTTCTTTCATCATTTCACGTCTATCACTCCTTTAATGCATGAAGAAAACTGAAGCATAAGTGGCGTGAAAGTCCTCCTTACACACTCCTTTTTCTGCTTCAATTGACTTTGTTTTGTTTCTCAACCAATAAGGTTAATTCCTTACTGACTTTAACATCTTCTCCATTAATTGTCTTCAACCGTATGACTTACAAGTCAATTTTGGCTGCTAATTGGTTTAGATCTATTCACGTTGTCCACAAATGTCATTCCACTTCGCCTATTCAATCTGAAATCTCAGCTCGCCCATTCCATTTCAATTTCAGTTCGCCAGCATTATTTGGTGATTTACTAGCTGATTTTCCTTCTCTTGGCGATCACATTGGCTTGGCGAGTACTTATTGCCTTACTTTCCTGCAAGACTATCATTTGTCCCTCTGTATGTCACTCGTCATACCCATCTCTTGTGCGATCACAAGTCCTCGCCCATTCGGGCGATCACCTTACACACTAGCTGGCGAACTAACCTATTCGCCCAACAAACAATTTAATCAATCTCGCCCAACAGCACACTCGCCATCATCAATTGGCGATCACTTCTTACTCGCCCACTGGCGAGCTATTCGTACTCGACTCTAGTATTTTTCACAAAAATTGATCTCTTCTCATTTTAAATTAAGAAGCTTTTCACTTGAGTAAAATCAATATTCATTATTTATTTAAATTCCATTTTCAATTTTATGGAATTAGAGTCTACAGTAGTGTAAAATCGGATCTTACACTCTTAGTTTGTGGAATCGTAGTCTTAACGTTGTTAGCAATTGTCATTCGTAGAAACTTTAAGCATAATCTGTTGCTTCTTTCCCATGTAGCATAATGTGACTTCTCTGCCTTACTACTTGTAGCCTTAATAGCAGCAGGTTTTTCATGAATGAGAGCTAAGTTAAGATCCAAAACCCCTAAGTAGAAATCAACTTGCTCTCGCCATTCTGAGAAGTTCATGCCATTAAACATAATAGATGATGCATACGAATTAATTGCGATAATTGCAAACATAACAAATAAAGCTCACATTTAATTATAATGAATTCAGTAAAATAAACAATAAGATATATAGTAGTTCTCCTTTGGGTAGATACTACAATATACATGCATTAATAAACATAACATAAATATAAAGTAAAATACCTTTGGGTAAATTTTACAATATATTTTTCTTTAAATGAGTTAAATGTATACACTTTAATGAGTAAATAAATATTTAAAATCGAACATGTTTTTTATCTTTGGATAATTAACATATTCAACCAAAATATTAATTAACCTCCCATAATATCATTAATTTACTGAATAATAATTTACCTTGGGGTAAATTTCTTAAGTTCTAGTAATTAATGAAAACTTATTTATTTATTATTTTTTTTATAACTCATTATTTTTAGATCAAAACTTTAGGATCTAATTGAATATCAATATATTTTTCGTACACATTAAACTTTAATTTTTCGGTAAACACTTAATATACAAAATTATATACATTACCGAAAATTTAACAAAGCAGTGGAACAAACATGGATAATCACTCATAATAGTAAATCATACAAAATATAAGATCATTCAACGAATTTAACTTTCACACAAAATTGTGAAAATTGAACAAACACGATATCATCCTTAGTAATCATCATTGTTATCATTAAATAACATTATCATCGTTAAAAATCATCATCAATTCATTAGCATGGTTAATGACAAATATATAATATATATTATTGTTCCAACAAAAACGTTTTTACTTGCTCAAACATAAATGGTTTCACACCCCTTATAGATACTATTTTACTGTTTGAACTATTAAGGCTACAAGTGCTGCTATTCTGTTTGAATCCATTTTTTTTTAATCATCACATCATCATCAATATTAATCAGCATCAGATTAAACATCATCATTAATTCATTACCATCATCAATCACAGTCGGCAAATTTATATCTTTGCAAACAAGGAAGGTTTCTTCCATTTACTTATATAAATATATATAATTTAAAGTTTACAAATTTAGAATAAAGGCTTTACTTAGTGAAAGCTTTCAAGAATTGCAGCTTGGACTATTCATTATCACTATTAGAATTAAGTAGTTATAGTCATGAAACGCTACAAATTGCACAAATTCTCAAAAACAAAACCATGCAAAAGAAGAAACCTTTACGGCACCACTAATGAGAGCATTTTTGTATAAAACCCTTTACTTGTAAAAATTATATATATAATATACATAACCTTATAACATTATATGTATAAAAACTTTACTGTTCAAAACTGTTATAATGTTGTATGAAACGTCAAGCTTTTACTTGCAAACATCTTAGTTCTAACATCATCATCTTCTAACAGTGAAGGTTTCTTAATGGCAAATATGGTTGCCACACATTATTATTATTTTAATTCTTAATTTTCTAATAAATTTCTTCGAACATTTTTCTAAAATCGTAAAATTTTCTGTTATGGCAGAGAAAACAAAAGGAGAACATCAATCTTTGGAAGAGTATATCTAGTTTGGAATAACCATGCTCGGATACCACATGTTAGATTTAATCGTATACATAAACACACATCCAGGAACTCTAAAACTAGATATCTCATGCTTTCTACGCAATGTAAAATTATTTGCATACCTCTGTCCGCTGTAGGCGTTAGTGAAGAAGAAGAGGAAGCCATCATTTCAATCTTTGTAGCAGTAAACAAATTTCTCTCTCTTGCTTTATTTTCTTTCATTTACAGTGTGGATGGAAAACACCGTACGTTCTGAAAAAAGAGAGAGAGGACCTGTTTTATTTTAATTAAATAACTACCACTCCAATCATGTCCATCATGTGATTGGATGTGGTTCTTAAAATTAAGGGATAGTGGCCCATTAAAAATAACTTCCCTTAGATTTTAATTGAGCCACACAATGATAAAAGTAAGTTTATCTTACAGTTCTAATACCATATTTACGCTCATGCTACGTGGCTAACGTTGAACCAAGGTATTTTAACCTAGTGAGTATTCGAATACGAGACCTCCCACTATGAAATGAAAATACAGTTGTTAATTATCAAATATTTGATTTAATTATTGATATCGTATTTAAAAAAAACAAATTATAGTTGATGCACTGACAATATATTATTTCAACCACAAAGTAACAATTAATGAGTAAAGTTTATAAATACACATACTCTTAAGAATAAATTTAAAAACTTTATTTATATTTATTTTTAAGTGCTTGCAGAATATTGAACTTTATCCATTAATAAATTGTTACTTTGTAATTAATTAATAGTATATTGAATTTATAAACTATCAATGCATATAAATATGAACTCTTTTAAAAATTAATTTGAATCTCTCGCCTTCTAATATTAAAAACGCAAGTAACCCTATTTTATTCAATATTCTATTCCTCTTTTATATATATATATATATATATATATATATATATATATATATATATATATATATATATGAAAAAAGATAAACTTCTTTTTTTTTTAATATTCAATATGGTTGTTCTGTAGACATGTTTTAGGAAAATAAAAATGGATATGGTTTTGATGCGGGTAGGATTACACTATCTTGAGTGTAATATTGCTTCACACGAAAGCAAGTTGCCTCAGGATACAACAAAGGCTTAAGAATGTCTTTGTGAAAAGTCAGAAAGTAGGGTAATAACTCTTTAGATAAAATATGAAGAGTCACGAATGAATGATTCTGATTATCTGTTAAATAAAAACCATTTATTTTCAAATTCAATTGTTTCAGACATAACTGAAAATGTCTAAAAATAATTCTGGCAAAAAATAAAAAATCTGATTAAATCAAAGAGCCAAGTGCCCAAGTGCCAATCTTTTGAGTGTTTAAAATTATTTTAAAGGCCCAATTAAAGCATATGGTTAAAGTCCATTTGCTCTTTGACTCTAAATTATTTTTAAAAGTTGATTTCCTTTTATAAATATATCATTTTATTTATGAGTTTGTATATGATGCACTGACAGTGTATAGTTTTTATACACTGTCAAAGCATCAAAGGTTGACACCTCATCAATAGGTCCTTATGGGCAAATTAAAAAATTTATTTATATTTGCAAATAAGGGTCTATTGATGAGGTGTCAATCTCTGGTGCATTGACAGTGTATAAAAACTATACATCGTCAGTGCATCATATATAAATCTTTTATTTATTTACAAGTAATGTGAAAATTTGTTCTTTTGTATTTATTACAAGTTATCCAACAACATGGAGAGAACGAGAATCAAATGTGACTACACTAGGCGGTGTTATCTCCACTGTGTGCTAACTGTTTTGTTTCAAGCTTTTGTGTCATTCTCTTCCCACGCTTTCAATCAATCTAGAGTTTTCTTGGATCACCTCATCGAAAGAAAATCGGTTAAAACATATCCTTCGTCCATGCCAAGTTCTTACTTTAAAATTTACAAAAATTGTTCCCAAAAGGAACAATTTGGATTGAACTTTTGAATTTGATATCTACAGTAAGAGTTTGAAGTTGAGTGCACTTTGTTTTCATTTGCATTATACGGTTAGTCAAATAAATTATTTTAGGTTGAGAATGTAATTTCAGAGTCTGATCATTTGGGGAAACATCAACTTTACTTAGGCCAAAACGATGAAAATTTGATCAAACATTTAGCATATATATAGTTGAGAAAATGATGCAAGCTATTAAAATTGAATGAACTTACATATCATGATTTTGATACTTGGATATCATCAAAGAGTCAAAGTTCTTCCACTTTCCCTTGGTTGGTGCATATGCTGTAATAAGTTTTATTAATTTTTAGATTAATGCAAAAATTATTGTTTCAGTACAAAATGATCCAATCACTGACGTATCATAAGTGTTGGTATAAATATCCATGTGAGCTGAATCTTGGAAAACATGTTAGAGAAGAAATAGGACCAAATGAAAGATTCGAATTAAATAAAAGCTCAATCAAAGTAATGTTAAATATGTCTGATTTGTTTAGTAAGAATGTTGTCCAACTCTTTCAAATAACGCATATATTTCATATTTATTTCTTTGAAAGTATCAAGTCGATGTGGAGGTGTCAAGTGTGCCTTTAAGATGTGTCGGAAAAAGAATTAGTTTTAAAAGAAGCCTAAATTGATTCGAAAACACCCTAATTGTAGGAAAAAAATGAGTTTCTTCACCTTATTTAAGTTTTTTTTTTTGACTCGATCCTACGCCATTCTACCTGACCCTTCATAATATTTTGGGCTTTTGCAATGACTAATATTTAGCAGAGTCATGGAAAGCTTGAAACCTTAAATGCCCAATGGGTATGCATTAGAATACTGGATCACCCTTAGTTGTACCCAACATAACTTATTTCCACTCTAAAGCTTTCATTTTAATTGCTTATATCATTAGGCCCAAAATTAGCATTTTCAAAAAAAAAATCTAAATTTTAACATTTCATATTCACTTATTCATATATCATTTACTTTTTTTTTTCTTCTTTCTTTTGTTTTGTGTTCCTAGATTTAGACGCATATCTAAAACATCTTTTATTTTCTCTCGATTAATTTGCCATTTTCCATCCAATCGTCTTAGTGCATGTTTGGTGTATGAGATAAGGATAGGATAAGATAAAATAATATTGTGGATAAGATAAGATTAGATGATAACATCCTATCTTATGTTTAGCGTGTACAAAGATTAAACATATAATAGGATGATTTTTTATCCTTTACCATATTTGTTATGTGCAAGATTAAAATTAGGATAAGATTATATTTTTTTTATTGGACAAAATTTAAGGATAAAATAGAAATTTCATTAATAAAAAAATTTTGAAACATATCATATCCTATGGATTAAAAATAATCTTTCACTTTTCTAAAGGATTAAGTTATCCTCTTGATATAGGATGACTTATTCTCTCACTAATCTTATCCTTTTACTTAAATGAATAACAAACATAAAATAAAATTATAATTATCTTATCTTTTAAATAATTTTATGTGTCAAATATGCACTTAACTAATTATATAACCTTGTTGAACAATGTAATTCTCAACTGCTACCCTCATGAATATATATCTACATAGAAAAATGGAAAAACAAAGGACAGGGACATGAATGAAGTCCCTTACACTATTTGCCTATAAATGGCTTTAAAATTGAAAAGCTAAAAAGGCACAAAGACAGACAAATACTTCGCGAAGGTACTTTCAAATTTCAATGCTGTCTAAGGACAACAATTTTGAGGTTGTAAACTTGTAATCATGATGCCTCTCCCTTCGTACATATTGCAGCTGGGACTCACGTTTTTTAAGATTTCTTTTTTCATTTCCTCTTTCCAAATAATTAAAAAAAATAAAAAATACTAAAAACAAAACTATGATATCCCCTATCAAGTTCCAATCAATTGCAGGTTTTTCCTCCATTCCCTTTCCGTTTTGGGTTTATAAAAGGGCGTTTGGTTCGAAAAAAATAAATTGTTTTTAAAAATTTGATTGCCACCAAAATATTATATATTTGAGAATTTTTGAAATATTAAATTTTTGTGTTTGGTTTGATTAGAAGGAAAATAAGATTTTTGTGTTTGGTTGAAGAAATATAAAATTACCTAATGATTTATTTTACTATATTACCCTTATATATTAGTAGTTGTGTTAAGTGAATAAGTCATGACAAAAATAAATTACTTACTTATTTATTTAACATATTAAATTATTTAGTATTAAATATATAATTTATTTATTTTAACATGTAAATAATATTTAAAAAATTATGCTTAAATAATTTTTTATCATTTATATTAAGTCAAATTTAAATATCATTTATGTAAATTGTTTGTTTATTTAACCTGTAAATTATATATTAATTTGTTTAACATTTAAATTATTTATATATTTATCTAACATGTAAATTGTTTGTTTATTTAACATGTAAATTATATATCAATTTACTTAACATTTAAATTATTTATTTATTTAACATATAAATTACTTATTTGTATTCTTTAACATGTAAATTATTTATTTATTTAACAAGTAAATAATATTTAAATAATATTTAATGGTTGGGTTGAAAATATTGCTTAACAATGTAAGAGGGATGTAAGATTGTGATATAATAAAACACTTTTATTTTGTAATATTTAGTGACTAAAAAGGATAATGTGGTCCAAAAACATAATTAAGTGAGGACAAAATTGGAAAAAAAATATTTTTCCCCAAGAATTCTAAAATATCTCAAGAGATAGAAGTAATATGATTCCCCCTATTTTCCCCATTTTGGTACTATTGAGAATATTAAATTACTGATATGAGGGAAAATTTTGAAAACCAAACAAGGTAATCATATTACAAAAAAAAATTACTGATCGAAATCAAAAATTCCTTGAATCAAACGCCCCTAAGAGTCAAAGTTCTTCCACCTTTTAGTATTCTTTCTGGGGTACGTGCTTCCCACTGCACCCTATATATATATATATATATATATATATATATATATATATATATATGAAGAAGAACTTAAGAGTAGACATTTTACGTATAAAACAATGTGTATATACGTGTATAATATACAATTACACATACGATATTTGGTTTACATCAACATGGAAAGAAAGAGGAGAGGAGTAGAATGATTAAGAGAAACTGCGGGCAGATATAATAATATAAATATTTTTCTCAAAAGGGGAGCTACATACGCATATTGGGAGGGTACAAACTACAAAGAGCAATAACATGCGTGTTGGATTGGGTTAAATTCGAGGAGAAAAAGAAGAAGATATGAAGAACCAATGGAACAAAATAATCATAAAAAAATTCATTATAAGGAACAAATTAAACTGATATACATATATATAAAAAGGAAAACAAAGGAAGGAAAGAGAAAATGCAGGGCACATGACTCTCTGCCAGAGAATAGCTCATCATCATAATTCTCAAACTCAGATCAGTGTTTCTTTCTTTTTTTGAGTTTGTGCAGTTCGAGGCAGAGTGCTGGAGAAGAAAAGAAAAGAAAATGGGGGAAAAAAAGAAAGGAAAGGAAAGGAAAGGAAAAGAAAAGAAAGGTTTGAATGAAACTGATTGGAAAAAATAACCAAAAAAAATTATGCTACCATTAGTATATATAAAGAGAAAAAGAGAGAGGGAGAGAGAAATTGGAGTAGAATCGAGCCGTGAGACATGCAATTGGAAACAAACAAAGAATAAGAGAGACAGGAAAGAGAAAGAAACAAACGAGGGAAACCTCTCCAAAAAAAAGAAGCTGAAACTGAAAGCCCCATTGTTCTGACACCAGGATTCCCACACTTGTTGCTTCCAACACTCTACACGATAAAATTATCATTGAAAAAAATAAAAATCAATTTCCTTTTTTAATATTGGGGTTCTTCTCCCTTTTTCTTTTTCATCGTTTACCATTTTCTACATACAAGGAAAGCAAATTCTCTTTGTTTGCAGCCTTTTCTAGACAATGGAAACTCTCTCTCTTCCCCAGGGCTTTACCTTCTCCTTCTTTCTTTCTTTTTTCTATTCCATTTCTCCACCATTTTTCAATATTCTTCACCTTTTCATTTCTTCTGATCGAGGTTTTGTTGGGTTTTTTTTTATTATTTTTCTTTCATTTTTTTTGCTTTATTTATTGTTTCCAATGCTAAGTTGTCCATGGAGGTTTAACTTTTGTGATGGTTTTATGTATAGAAGATGCATGTAGAAAGATTGTTGCTGTTCCATTCTTTCATCTGGCCTTTTATGTTAGTAAATGACAAGAGAACCAGGGTTTTTTTTAAGTTGAAACATTAACTAATGTGTACAGAATATTTGTGGTGACTTTCCAAGCACATTTCAAACTACCAATACCAAATTTTGCTAGGGTTTAATAGCCAGTTGTAGCCCTTACTAAGTTTTTTTAGCTTGTTTATCAACCATCAATTACTTTGATTATTAAGGAATCAACTACTGCTTTTTGAGTAATTAATTAATGGTTTGAAAAGATGCTTATGGATTCACTCAAAAAAAAAAGATGCTTATGGTGTTTTCCTCTTTGAACTTCATGAATGTTTTTGCCATCTATTAAACTAACAAGAAACATTCCAATGTGGAAAGGCCTCAAAAAAAGATTCATTAATTGCCTACCTAGTCCCCTCAAGAGCACTTACATTATTCATATACAACTTGAGGAGTTTTAAGTATCATTTGGTTATTTCTATACTTGTGTCTACTTCTAAATATTCAATGCATATTGTTATCAGAATGATAAAGGTATTATACAAGGGTTCCGTTTTGTTTCTCTTTCACTTTTTGTTTGGTTCTATTCTTTTTTTTTTCTTTTATTCAATATCTGCAGTTGCTGGGCTTAGGTGTTTGTCTTCAATTGCGTGTCATATAGTGTTCTTGGTAGTCCTTTCCAGATCTAAATCTCTATTGTTTTCCCTTTAAATTGATATCAATAATATCTTGAGTCTTGACTTTGAAAAAAAAAACTTTGAGAATTAGAATAATTTATAGTTCTACATGAGGGGCAATTCATCACCTTTTGCAAAGGCCAACTTTGCAAGGGTTGATTGCCAAACATTTGGTTTGATTTACTATGCACTCTTTGCCACATTTAAATATCTATAGTTGCACCATATTTATTCATTAATTTGCTTTCAAAACAAAAGGAAATTAACAAACCAACAAGTGGTTGGAAGAAGTGAAGTAGACTTCTTCCTTAGGTACTTAGATAGGGTTTTGTTGAGACAATATCCCTCAAACCAAACATCTACAAAAACGGAATAAAGCAAAACAAACCGAACAAATTTTAATGAGGTTGGGCTCAACCAAATTGGCCTATAACCACATAACCAAATTAATAACCAATCAAAGAATTACAACCGTATAATTTTTAGAAGAAAAAAATTGCAAACTCCTAACAAACCCAAATGTGCAATTTTTAGAGAAAAAAATTGTAAACTCTTAACAAAGACCCGAAAGTTCAACTACACCCTTTTAATATCCCAAACCCTAGCTATTCTATTGGTGTTTACAACTCTTTTATACATTTTACAAACCAAGTCTAACACATTATTTATAAGAAAAGAGCCCTTTTAACTTCGATGTGAGATTCAACCCAAATCCCAACGAATCTTCCCTTGACTTGAATCCCCAAACTCCACAAATTGCTCTAATAAGCACGTAAAATTTCCTCAAACCGTAGAGTAACTCCACCATCATCATTATTATCATCCTTGTCATCTTCCTTCAATCATCATCATCAAACTCATCATGATAATCTTCCTGACCTCATCATTGTAATCTTCATCTTCATCCACTTCATCTCCATCATCTCCCCAGATGGCTTTCTTTCTCTTGTAAGATCTCAAACCTTCAATTCAGATATCACTTGTTGGGACAAAATATCCCTCAAACCAAATACCTGCAAAAACGGAAGAAAGCAAAACAAATTTTAATGTGGTTTGGTCCAAGCAAATTGTGCTATAAACACCCAACTAAATTAATAACCAATTAAGCAATTACAACCATGCAATTTTTAGAAGGGAAAAATTGCAAACTCTTAACAAACCCAACAGTGTAATTTTTAGAGAGAAAAATTACAAACTCCTAACAAAGATCCCAAGCCCAACTATACTCTTTTAATAGCCCAAACCCTAGCTATTCTATTTGTGCTTATAACTCTTTGGGACACTTTACAAACTAAGCTTAAAACATTATTTATAAGAGAAAAACCCTTATAACTTCTCATATATTTTCGATGTGACATTCAAGGCAAACCTTACTAGATTTGAGATTAGAATCTCAATTGTTGGAAGAGTTTTACCGATTACCACTCTCTGTTCGAACAAAATTAATCTCATACTGAAAAACAGATCAGGATATATGTATTTACATAAAAAAGAAAAAGGAAATTAACCGAGCAAAAAGTACTTGAGCATATACAGTATGCCAATTTGGAAGTAAGGAAAAAAATTAAAGAGAAAGCATAGACACATATGTATGAACAGAGAACAAAGGCTATGATTGAGAATTCTGTTGAGTTTCAGATATGCAATAAGCTTTGCCTTTCAGTATAACAGTAGCACTTACCAGGAGAAAAAAAAAAAGAAAATAGATTTGCTGTTTTCGAGAATAAAACCAAAACTTACCTAAAACTATTTGCATGACATCTTTCGGATCAATTATTTGAATTAATGAAACAAAAAATGGTGATCTTTTTTGAAAGAAAAAAAAATCAGATCATCATCATGTGCATATGTTTTACTCACCCAATATCTTTTGAATATATTTTATAAAACTTGCCAGATATATATATTTCTGTTTTTTTTTTCTTGCAAAATATGAACATCAACCCAATTCTA
The DNA here is from genome assembly GCA_032173925.1 of Heritiera fomes. Classification (NCBI taxonomy): domain Eukaryota; kingdom Viridiplantae; phylum Streptophyta; class Magnoliopsida; order Malvales; family Malvaceae; genus Heritiera; species Heritiera fomes. The sequence continues at coordinate 28,491,698 of JAPDPM010000012.1, forward strand.
GCTATATACATACATTTTTATGCCATCTTTTAACTCATGCATGCTTATTTTTGGTGGGCATATTTATTGATTATTTATTATATAACCTTACAACCAATATATTGTTTATTGATAATCATTTCAGCGAGGAAAAAGGAGAATTTGTATTTTTATTGCATATAATTGTATATGTCTGTAACAAGATTAATGAAATTTATATAATTTATCTTTTTGAAAGAAAAGGAATTGGAACCTGACTCTCTTAAATGCATTCATCCCATCAACTGAGATGCATGATTAGGTGCAATAAATTACATTATTTGTCAATGTCATATATGTTTCAATGATTTTCATAGAAAATTTGTATAAGTTTTAACTTAATTACATTAAAATTCTGGTATGGGACATTTATTTTCCAACAAAGATTTCATAAGTAAGGACATAACAGGTAAAATATTTCACCTAAAAAAATAAAAATAATAACATTATTTGGAACAATTTAAACAATATCATTTTTTTCTTTTCTTTTTTTTTTTAAACTTTTTTGGAGTAGAATGCATAGAAAAGAATTTTTTGAGTGAAGTTGTCAACCGTAAAGCAAAGAAATTTAGGTGAAAGGGCAAAGAAATTGTAAGAAAAGGTCTCACCTTCACTTTATATTGACCAAGAAGAAACCAAAGCTGAAATTATGCAAGCATGTGTGAACTGAATATTGCAGCTTCTCACTTTTCACACTCAACAGTTGTGTTTTGAGAGTTTGAAAGGACAGTGAAATTTCAGTGAACATAGACAATAATTGGTCGAGGAATGGAGCAAAAAAGGAATATATCCTTTTTGCCCTATTTCAGAAAGGTTAATATAGTTAGTCCCATGCATGGAGTAAATCCCGTATAATTACTTGAATTAATGGACTGTTTTAATATTTATTTAAATCTTCATCCTATTCAAAAATATAGTTGTATATTTTTACTAAATAAAAATATAGTTGCAAATAGAATTTCTTTAAGCAAAAAATCAAATATATCTTTGCTCGATTTAACCTTTAACTGGAAGGAATTATTAATAGATTCAAAAAAGATCAATTGGGTTAAATATTCTCACCAACAGAATCATTTGGCAAAACTTTAAGTCTTGTGAACCAAAAGATTATCTGACGAGCCTCACTTTTGCAATAACCCTTTATCATTATAATCATCAATTAATGAGACAAAAGAGACTTGACCAAACATGAACAGAAAAAGAAAAACAATAGAAGAAATTTAATTAACAAAAGTAGTGATTACTATTCTCTTGTGTTTTAGTTATCATTAAGTCCAACTAGTGTATAGGCATAGCTAGTTTTAGGTCAAAATCACAAATCTAAAACTGTGTAACTGTTAAATCGTACTATAATCTACTATTTAACTAAGACATTGGAATTGGATTTATAGTTTGACTGACCTTCTAATTTTGTCTTGGATACTTTGATCCAAGCAATGAACCATAGGGACCCCCCTTGCTCCCATCTTTCTTTTTCAAGTATCTAATGGAGAGAAAAAGTCCTTTCCATAATCACTGAACATGTAATAGTACATGTACCGAAAGTAAAAAGATTGACACACACACACATATATATATATATATAATATATATATATATATATATATATATAAAAGAAAAAAAAAGTGAGTGCCCTCAACAATTAAGGTTGAATAGTACTGATTTTTTTTGGTTATTAAGTTTATTAATTTTTTGTACAAATTGTATAATCTTTACTCAAGTTTAGGAAAAAAAATTTGCTCATGTTTTTAAGAAAGCAAATTCATTAGCTGATTTTCTAGCCAAATTGAAGGTTAATCGTAATTGAATTTGCTGATTTTCTAGCCAAATTCAAGGTTAATCGTAATTCTTATTTGATGGCAATGTATTTTAACTTTCAAAAATAAATATATAAATAAATAAACTGTGCACCAGAAAAATAAATAAACTGACCCTAAAGCCTAAAGGTTTTATGTAGGGCTTTCCCCATAGTGTTTGTTCAAGTTATAAATAATTTATTTTAAATATTTATTTTTAAAGGTTTGTATATTTTGTAACTTTATTCATTAGACTCTCTCTATATATTAAGATATCAAAGCAAAAGGGGTTTTTTCTATATATCAAAGTTTCAAAGCATTGATGGTGGAAATATAGAATTGATATATTCAATGTTATTGATTGAATGGAGTATTCAAAAAGTACATAACATGTTACTTTAAATATGCATACTGAAATTGAAATATGAAAAAGTAGTAAATATCTATCAAAGGAGAAAGATATGCTACCAAAAGAATAAGCAAAAGCAACGAAAATGAGGTATATTATAGACTCAAAAAGTCAAAAAGCAACATAAATTCAGTGATTAATGTGTATCTAAATTTCAAAAGGAATGTTTACTGTTTATTTTCCATTATTACATTTCAAATGAATGATGATCACCAAATAAATTCGATTTTTTTAATTAAAGACCCGTGAATCATAAAGAGAGTGTAAATAAAATAAAATGTGCCCTTTTATTTTTTAAGGATACCATACATAAAATTTAGAAAATTTGAATTTAAACGAACTTGATTTAGCAGTTGTTATTTATCCTTAAGAAAGATTAAGACTATGTAAGTACATCAGACAAGCCTAACATGCTTCTACACAATATGAAACATGTTAAAACAATCAAATGCGGAAGCGATAGGATCTAACCTCCAGCCATTACACTCTGTAACTTTGCTGTTGAAGCGATTCCTGAATCTGACAATCTTCTCTGTGTCGATCACAGGCCTTCCAAGCACTCGATTGCTCACTAGATGGTGTATGATAGAGCAAGTGATGCTTGGGGACCGGATTCTTGCTCTCTATTTGTGAACTGGAGCCTCTCCTATTCTGACCAACTCAAAAACAGATAGTTCAAACCATCACAGAACATTCTTTTATGGTCAGAGAATCAGTGAAATAATGGACCATTTATTTGGCATTGATTATCATAGGTTATAGATGGCAATAGCCAGATTTTGTCAACCTATGATCAAGGAATATGCCAAAATTCTCCCACTTGGTCCATATATTTCACTCACAGAAGAAACAAATCACATGAATCATGGCGATAGTTCCTCTAATGGTGAGTATTATCTTCCCTGTATTACTATGTAAAATGTTTCTAAATCAACCCATTTTTACTTAATGAATAAACCTTATGTTTATTCTCGGTCCAAACAACAAGGATATTTCTCAAATAAAACTTTAGTATATACAAATCAAAATGAGAAACATCATATTATTAATAAGAGTTTCAATTACAATCAAAATGTGGGACCAAGTCCCATTCTCTCTACATGATCCTTAAATTTAAACGGTGGCATGCCCTTAGTCAAAGGATCAGCTAACATCAGTTCAGTGCTAACGTGTTCAATGACCACTCTTTTATCTCTAACACGTTCTCTAATGGCCAAGTACTTAATGTCGATGTGTTTACTTTGACTTCCACTCTTATTGTTCTTAGCCATGAATATCGCAGCTGAATTGTCACAATATATCCTCAATGGCTTAGATATATAGTCAACAACTCTAAGCCCACCAATGAAACTCTTAAGCCATACACCATGTGAGGTAGCCTCAAAACAGAAAATGAACTCGGCCTCCATAGTAGAAGTGGCAGTCAGTGTTTTCTTAGCACTCTTCCATGAAACAGCTCCAACGGCAAGCATAAAGATGTAACCGGATGTTGATTTCCGGGAATCAACACAGCCAGCAAAGTCTGAGTCTGAGTAGCTAATCACTTCCAACTCATCGGTCCGTTTATACATAAGCATGTAATGCTTAGTGCCTTGAAAATATCTAAGCATCTTCTTCGAAACTCTCCAGTGGTCCATCCCCGGGTCACTTTGGTATCTACCCAACACTCCCACAGCAAAAGCAATATCAAGCCTGGTACAGACCTGTGCATACATAATGCTTCCAACAGCTGAGACATATGGAATGTTCTTCATCTGTTCCCACTCAAGATCATTTTTCTGGCACTTGTTCAAATTGAACCTGTCACCATTCACAATGGGAGCTGGGCTTGGTGAACAATCTTTCATTCTGAATCTTTCCAAGACTTTATTAATATAGGCTTCTTGTGACAGACCTAATATACCTCTATGTCTGTCTCTATGAATCTTAATGCCAATGACATAAGATGCATCACCCATATCCTTCATATCAAAGTTCTCAGAAAGAAATTGTTTCACCTCACGTAGCATCCCCTTATCATTGGTTACAAGTAGAATATCATCCACATATAGCACAAGGAAACAAATCTTGCTCCCACTGACCTTCTGGTATATACATTGATCCATGATGTTCTCAACGAAACCAAATAAAGAGATGACTTCATGGAATTTTAGATACCATTGGCGAGAAGCTTGTTTCAACCCATATATGGATTTCTTCAGCTTACAGACCAAATGCTCACCATTACTAGAGGAAAAACCTTCAGATTGTTTCATGTAAACCTCTTCCTCTAGATCACCATTGAGAAATGCCGTTTTCACATCCATTTGTTGCAACTCTAAGTCAAAATGTGCAACAAGCGCCATTATGATGCGGAGAGAATCTTTCTTAGATACAGGAGAGAAGGTCTCCTTGTAATCAATTCCCTCCTTTTGAGTGAATCCTTTGGCTACGAGTTTTGCCTTATAACGCTCAATGTTGCCTAATGAGTCAGTTTGGTCTTAAAAACCCATTTACAGCCTATAGCCTTGGCCCCATTAGGCAACTCGACAAGATCCCATACTCCATTAGATGCCATCGAATTCATCTCATCCTTCATAGCATTGAACCAAAGTTTTGATTCTTTGCTATTCATGGCTTGTGAAAACGTCTCTGGATCATTAACAGGCCCAATATTGAAATCATACTCTTGTAGATACACAATATAATCACTAGGAATAGCTGATTTCCTTTCCCTAGTAGACCTTCTTAATGTTGGTTCAACATTCTTCGAAGGATCATGTTGTTCAACTGGTTGCTCACTCAATTCTGGTGTATCCAGAGCAGCCTCGTCTACTGGTAAGTTATCAGCTACTTGTGGATCTTCAACGATTGGTTGTTCAATGTCCAGTTGTATTGAAGGGACATTGTTCATGATAACCAATCCTTGACTCGAGGTAGAGGGTTGATCTCTCACAAAAACTAGGTCTTAAGATTGATAGCTCCCACTAACTAAGTCATTTTCAAAAAACTTGGCGTTCCTTGATTCCACAAATCTAGTACTATGAGATGGACAATAGAATCTGTAGCCTTTGGACCGTTCGGCATATCCGATGAAATACCTACTTATGGTCCTAGGATCCAGTTTCTTTTCCTTTAGGTTGTAAACTCTTATCTCAGAAGGACATCCCCAAATGCGCATATGACGCAAACTCGGTTTCCAACCTTTGAATAATTCAAAAGGCATCTTTGGAACAGCCTTGGTCGGAACCTGGTTCAATATATATGTTGCCGTTTTAAGAGCTTCAATCCACAAAGACTTAGGCAACTTCGAGTTGCTAAGCATACTACGCACCATTTCCATCAAAGTTTGGTTCCTTCTTTCTGCAACACCATTCTGATCCGGTGAACCAGGCATGATATATTGGGCAACAATCCCATTTTCTTGAAGGAACTTCGCAAATGGTCCAAGTGCTTGTCCATCTTCAGTGTATCTACCATAATACTCCCCACCTCTATCAGTTCTTACTATCTTTATGAGTTTTCCACATTGTTTCTCTACTTCAGCCTTAAAGACTTTAAAGGCGTCTAATGCTTCGTTCTTGTTATGAAGCATGTAGAAATACATAAACCTCGAGTAATCACCAATAAAGGTGATGAAGTATTTCTGACCATATGCATCAATGTCTGGACAACATATGTCAGAATGTATGATCTTTAATATGGTTGAACTCCTATTGGCACCTTTCTTAGACTTGTTGGTTTGCTTACCCTTAATGCAATCTACACAAGTGTTGAAATCAGTAAAATTGAGAGTACTAAGTATTCCGTCATCTACCAATCTCTTAATTCTATTTATGGAGATATGACCTAATCTCCGGTGCCATAACGTAGAGGAGTCCTTATTCATAACACATCTTTTAGTGCCAGTTTGAACATGCAAGGCGTTATGAGCAGTGTCGTTTTGCAAATCAATAGAGAAAAGACCATCACATAAGGTACCATTCCTAACAATATCAGACTTAAAATATATCAATACTGATTTATTTGAAAATTAAAAGGAATATGCATAAGGTACCAGCCTAGAAACAGAGATTAAATTTCTTGAGAAACTAGGAATATAAAAGGTCTTTTCCAATTGCAAAACAAAACCACTCCTAAGAACTAAAGTGCATGTTCCAACGCCTTCAACACGCGAGCGCATCTTGTTTCCTGAATAGATGCTCTCCTCATTTCCCACTGGCTTCCTTAGGTTTGTCTTACCCTGTAAGGAAGTCGAAATGTGAATTGTAGATCCATAATCAATCCACCATGTGTTATGATTAACCTCAACCATATTTGATTCAAAACAAACATATGAGAGTGGATTACCTTTCTTAACGAGCCACTGCTGAAGCTTGGCACAGTCCTTCTTCATGTGTCCCTTCTTTTTACAGAAGAAACACTTGGACTCTTTCTTAATGTCAGCTTGGGCAGGGATTTTCCCTTTTCCCTTTTCCCTTGTTCTTGGCTCGATCTTTGGTCTTTCCTTGGCTTGCAAAAAATGCACTTTCACCCGATTCCATAAGCAGCCTTACACACATGGTCATCAATTCATTGATGGTCCACTTATCCTTATGTGTGTTATAGGATATCTTGAATGGTCTGTACTGCTTTGGTAGAGTGTTCAATATGTAGTGCACAAGAAAAGACTCAGACATCTCCACCTCTAGCTTCTTGAGTTGGGCCGCTATATCTCTCATAGCCATTATGTGCTCGCGCACTCCTTTGACATTGGTGAGCCTCATCGATGAGAACTTCATTATTAGGGTGCTGGCCAACACTTTGTCTGAAGTGGCAAATTGATCATCTATGGCTTTCAATAAGGCCCTAACATTGGTATGATGTTCGACTGAACCACGTATCCCAGCATATATTTTTGTCTTAATATACATGAAACTAAGGCGATTGGATCGCTCCCAGCGTTCATGTAAAGCTACTTGAGCAGGAGTGCTGGTCTCATTCAATACGGGCTCGTCTTTCCTTATAGCATAGTCTATATCCATGCACCCTAATTGGAGGAGAACTCTCTCCTTCCAAACCTTGTAGTTCTCTCCATCGAGCTCGGGAACTTCTAGGTTAATACTAGCCAGAGGAAACACTGCATAGAGAATCAGTGAAATAATGGACCATTTATTTGGCATTGATTATCATAGGTTATAGATGGCAATAGCCAGATTTTGTCAACCTATGATCAAGGAATATGCCAAAATTCTCCCACTTGGTCCATATATTTCACTCACAGAAGAAACAAATCACATGAATCATGGCGATAGTTCCTCTAATGGTGAGTATTATCTTCCCTGTATTACTATGTAAAATGTTTCTAAATCAACCCATTTTTACTTAATGAATAAACCTTATGTTTATTCTCGGTCCAAACAACAAGGATATTTCTCAAATAAAACTTTAGTATATACAAATCAAAATGAGAAACATCATATTATTAATAAGAGTTTCAATTACAATCAAAATGTGGGACCAAGTCCCATTCTCTCTACATGATCCTTAAATTTAAACGGTGGCATGCCCTTAGTCAAAGGATCAGCTAACATCAGTTCAGTGCTAACGTGTTCAATGACCACTCTTTTATCTCTAACACGTTCTCTAATGGCCAAGTACTTAATGTCGATGTGTTTACTTTGACTTCCACTCTTATTGTTCTTAGCCATGAATATCGCAGCTGAATTGTCACAATATATCCTCAATGGCTTAGATATATAGTCAACAACTCTAAGCCCACCAATGAAACTCTTAAGCCATACACCATGTGAGGTAGCCTCAAAACAGAAAATGAACTCGGCCTCCATAGTAGAAGTGGCAGTCAGTGTTTTCTTAGCACTCTTCCATGAAACAGCTCCAACGGCAAGCATAAAGATGTAACCGGATGTTGATTTCCGGGAATCAACACAGCCAGCAAAGTCTGAGTCTGAGTAGCTAATCACTTCCAACTCATCGGTCCGTTTATACATAAGCATGTAATGCTTAGTGCCTTGAAAATATCTAAGCATCTTCTTCGAAACTCTCCAGTGGTCCATCCCCGGGTCACTTTGGTATCTACCCAACACTCCCACAGCAAAAGCAATATCAAGCCTGGTACAGACCTGTGCATACATAATGCTTCCAACAGCTGAGACATATGGAATGTTCTTCATCTGTTCCCACTCAAGATCATTTTTCTGGCACTTGTTCAAATTGAACCTGTCACCATTCACAATGGGAGCTGGGCTTGGTGAACAATCTTTCATTCTGAATCTTTCCAAGACTTTATTAATATAGGCTTCTTGTGACAGACCTAATATACCTCTATATCTGTCTCTATGAATCTTAATGCCAATGACATAAGATGCATCACCCATATCCTTCATATCAAAGTTCTCAGAAAGAAATTGTTTCACCTCACGTAGCATCCCCTTATCATTGGTTACAAGTAGAATATCATCCACATATAGCACAAGGAAACAAATCTTGCTCCCACTGACCTTCTGGTATATACATTGATCCATGATGTTCTCAACGAAACCAAATAAAGAGATGACTTCATGGAATTTTAGATACCATTGGCGAGAAGCTTGTTTCAACCCATATATGGATTTCTTCAGCTTACAGACCAAATGCTCACCATTACTAGAGGAAAAACCTTCAGATTGTTTCATGTAAACCTCTTCCTCTAGATCACCATTGAGAAATGCCGTTTTCACATCCATTTGTTGCAACTCTAAGTCAAAATGTGCAACAAGCGCCATTATGATGCGGAGAGAATCTTTCTTAGATACAGGAGAGAAGGTCTCCTTGTAATCAATTCCCTCCTTTTGAGTGAATCCTTTGGCTACGAGTTTTGCCTTATAACGCTCAATGTTGCCTAATGAGTCAGTTTGGTCTTAAAGACCCATTTACAGCCTATAGCCTTGGCCCCATTAGGCAACTCGACAAGATCCCATACTCCATTAGATGCCATCGAATTCATCTCATCCTTCATAGCATTGAACCAAAGTTTTGATTCTTTGCTATTCATGGCTTGTGAAAACGTCTCTGGATCATTAACAGGCCCAATATTGAAATCATACTCTTGTAGATACACAATATAATCACTAGGAATAGCTGATTTCCTTTCCCTAGTAGACCTTCTTAATGTTGGTTCAACATTCTTCGAAGGATCATGTTGTTCAACTGGTTGCTCACTCAATTCTGGTGTATCCAGAGCAGCCTCGTCTACTGGTAAGTTATCAGCTACTTGTGGATCTTCAACGATTGGTTGTTCAATGTCCAGTTGTATTGAAGGGACATTGTTCATGATAACCAATCCTTGACTCGAGGTAGAGGGTTGATCTCTCACAAAAACTAGGTCTTAAGATTGATAGCTCCCACTAACTAAGTCATTTTCAAAAAACTTGGCGTTCCTTGATTCCACAAATCTAGTACTATGAGATGGACAATAGAATCTGTAGCCTTTGGACCGTTCGGCATATCCGATGAAATACCTACTTATGGTCCTAGGATCCAGTTTCTTTTCCTTTGGGTTGTAAACTCTTATCTCAGAAGGACATCCCCAAATGCGCATATGACGCAAACTCGGTTTCCAACCTTTGAATAATTCAAAAGGCATCTTTGGAACAGCCTTGGTCGGAACCTGGTTCAATATATATGTTGCCGTTTTAAGAGCTTCAATCCACAAAGACTTAGGCAACTTCGAGTTGCTAAGCATACTACGCACCATTTCCATCAAAGTTTGGTTCCTTCTTTCTGCAACACCATTCTGATCCGGTGAACCAGGCATGATATATTGGGCAACAATCCCATTTTCTTGAAGGAACTTCGCAAATGGTCCAAGTGCTTGTCCATCTTCAGTGTATCTACCATAATACTCCCCACCTCTATCAGTTCTTACTATCTTTATGAGTTTTCCACATTGTTTCTCTACTTCAGCCTTAAAGACTTTAAAGGCGTCTAATGCTTCGTTCTTGTTATGAAGCATGTAGAAATACATAAACCTCGAGTAATCACCAATAAAGGTGATGAAGTATTTCTGACCATATGCATCAATGTCTGGACAACATATGTCAGAATGTATGATCTTTAATATGGTTGAACTCCTATTGGCACCTTTCTTAGACTTGTTGGTTTGCTTACCCTTAATGCAATCTACACAAGTGTTGAAATCAGTAAAATTGAGAGTACTAAGTATTCCGTCATCTACCAATCTCTTAATTCTATTTATGGAGATATGACCTAATCTCCGGTGCCATAACGTAGAGGAGTCCTTATTCATAACACATCTTTTAGTGCCAGTTTGAACATGCAAGGCGTTATGAGCAGTGTCGTTTTGCAAATCAATAGAGAAAAGACCATCACATAAGGTACCATTCCTAACAATATCAGACTTAAAATATATCAATACTGATTTATTTGAAAATTAAAAGGAATATGCATAAGGTACCAGCCTAGAAACAGAGATTAAATTTCTTGAGAAACTAGGAATATAAAAGGTCTTTTCCAATTGCAAAACAAAACCACTCCTAAGAACTAAAGTGCATGTTCCAACGCCTTCAACACGCGAGCGCATCTTGTTTCCTGAATAGATGCTCTCCTCATTTCCCACTGGCTTCCTTAGGTTTGTCTTACCCTGTAAGGAAGTCGAAATGTGAATTGTAGATCCATAATCAATCCACCATGTGTTATGATTAACCTCAACCATATTTGATTCAAAACAAACATATGAGAGTGGATTACCTTTCTTAACGAGCCACTGCTGAAGCTTGGCACAGTCCTTCTTCATGTGTCCCTTCTTTTTACAGAAGAAACACTTGGACTCTTTCTTAATGTCAGCTTGGGCAGGGATTTTCCCTTTTCCCTTTTCCCTTGTTCTTGGCTCGATCTTTGGTCTTTCCTTGGCTTGCAAAAAATGCACTTTCACCCGATTCCATAAGCAGCCTTACACACATGGTCATCAATTCATTGATGGTCCACTTATCCTTATGTGTGTTATAGGATATCTTGAATGGTCTGTACTGCTTTGGTAGAGTGTTCAATATGTAGTGCACAAGAAAAGACTCAGACATCTCCACCTCTAGCTTCTTGAGTTGGGCCGCTATATCTCTCATAGCCATTATGTGCTCGCGCACTCCTTTGACATTGGTGAGCCTCATCGATGAGAACTTCATTATTAGGGTGCTGGCCAACACTTTGTCTGAAGTGGCAAATTGATCATCTATGGCTTTCAATAAGGCCCTAACATTGGTATGATGTTCGACTGAACCACGTATCCCAGCATATATTTTTGTCTTAATATACATGAAACTAAGGCGATTGGATCGCTCCCAGCGTTCATGTAAAGCTACTTGAGCAGGAGTGCTGGTCTCATTCAATACGGGCTCGTCTTTCCTTATAGCATAGTCTATATCCATGCACCCTAATTGGAGGAGAACTCTCTCCTTCCAAACCTTGTAGTTCTCTCCATCGAGCTCGGGAACTTCTAGGTTAATACTAGCCAGAGGAAACACTGCATATAGAAACTAAATATACTTATGTATCTTGAATTTTTGAGGCAAACTTAATTATGTCTACCAATGTAAACATATTTTATTAATCAATTATGAATCTCAGACATAAAACTTGCCTGTGGGCTAAAGTTCTAATTCTAATAGATTCATATCATAATGATAAACTATCAAATTATATCATTTCCTAATCCCTGTGGGTAAATTAAGAAACTAATTTGATATTTTATCCTAATTAGTTATAAAATCATGATAAAAATTCCTGTGAGATAAAATTTACCATAACCATATAACTAATCACAATTTATGTCTAATACCATTATATGATTCTGACAAATATAATTTTATTTAATTAAGGTTGCTGTGGCTAAGCCCTAATCAAACAAACTATGGATCACTTAGACATATTATCAAATTTTAAGTCTATTCATATTTTAAAATTGCAATCAACACAAGGCAATTTAATTCCTAATAATATGAATAAATTCTATTACATGTGCTTAAATCAATCACAGTATGCAAATAACAAATTATACATAATCATGATAAGCACACAATTAAAGAAAACATTTAAATATTAAAATTATGCCAAAATGCCCTTTCAATATATATATATATATTTTTACTTTTCGCCCCAGCTGGATGGCGAACTAAATATCCACCGTTTTGCCTAGCCAAATGGTGAGCAGCGTATCCCATTCGCCATTAGCTGAATGGGGAACGACGAGCCCATTTTACCTAACTGGAATGGTGAACTGAGTACTCGCCATTCACTCTTAGTTGAATGACGAACAGCGTGTCCCATTAGCCATTAGCTGAATGGCGAACGACGAGCCCATTTCGCCTAACTGGAATGGCGAACTGAGTACTCGCCATTCACCCTTAGTTGAATGGCGAATAGCGTGTCCCATTAGCCATTAGCTGAATGGCGAACGGCGAGCCCATTTCGCCTAACTGGAATGACGAACTGAGTACTCGCCATTCAGCTTTAGTTGAATGGTGAATAGCGTGTCCTATTAGCCATTAGCTGAATGGCGAACGGCGAGCCCATTTCGCCTAACTGGAATGGCTAACTGAGTACTCACCATTCACCTTTAGTTGAATGGTGAATAGTGTGTCCTATTAGCCATTAGCTGAATGGCGAATGGCGAGCCCATTTCGCCTAACTGGAATGGGGAACTGAGTACTCGCCATTCACCCCTTAGTTGAATGGCAAACAGCGTGTCCCATTAGCCATTAGCTGAATGGCGAACGACAAGCTCATTTCGCCTAACTGAAATGGCGAACTGAGTACTTGCCATTCACCCCTTAGTTGAATGGCGAACAACGCGAATGGGCACAAGCCTTCCTCTTATGGAGAACAGTGCCTGCCTTTCCTTTATGGCGAACGGCGATCAAGGGAGCAAACTTGAGGGCGAACGCGCCCGCCTTTCCCTTTATGGCGAACGGCGATCGACATCATTTGTTGCTTCCTTCTTCGCGAAAAAACGCCATCTTCTTCACTCGAATGCCTGGTTTTCAACCTGGTTTACCACCCGTTTACTAAACAACCTTTCCTGCTTCGATTTGAGTGGTTCTTGATCCTAAATCAATAAGGAGAAAACGAAAACAAGTTTTTGAAATTGGTTTTGGCTGAAAATGTCTTAAAACATATAATTCCAATTTTCCAGGAATCCATTATAACCAAAACGTACAAAACTGAGGCAGACAAAATTTGGCAGATTAACAAGATACAAAGTATATATCTTAACGCAAGACAGAGGTTAATTGTAGCTCTGATGCCAACTGTCAGTACATCAGACAAGCCTAACATGCTTCTACACAATATGAAACATGTTAAAACAATCAAATGCGGAAGCGATAGGATCTAACCTCCAGCCATTGCACTCTGTAACTTTGCTGTTGAAGTGATTCCTGGATCTGACAATCTTCTCTGTGTCGATCATAGGCCTTCCAAGCACTCAATTGCTCACTAGATGGTGTATGATAGAGCAAGTGATGCATGGGGACCGGATTCTTGCTCTCTGTTTGTGAACTGGAGCCTCTCCTATTCTGACCAACTCAAAAACCAATAGTTCAAATCATCATAAAACATCTTTTTATGGTCAGAAAATCAGTGAAATAATGGACCATTTATTTGGCATTGATTATCATAAGTTATATATGGCAATAGCCAGATTTTGTTAACCTATGATCAAGGAATATGCCAACAGACTAAAATTTTGAATACTTTTATTTCTTATATCTCCCTAAGAAAAAAAAATGAATTTGAATATTGATAGAAGAAAGCTGAGAATTTACAACATGAGAAGATTATTATGCTCTTTTATATGGTTCAAGAACATATTAATAACATGAACTTTTTTTTTCAAAAATCTGCACAAACTAAATCCTAAAACCAGCAATTTTGATTGCCATCAACACTCACCGAATCTTCCCTTCAACCAGGTGTTATCAAAATAATGAACCACTAAATTAAAAAATTCAAAAGAAAGAAAAGATGGTAGAAATTCAAAAAGGCTACCTAAAAATTCCAAATTCCACTCCAACCGAAGTCCAACATCCCAAAAGGACTGGTCCCCTTAATTGCATGATTGTGTAAATTCTATATCCATCATTTGGATCACTGAACAATGCTCATTAAACTTCTCTAATCATCTTTTCATGTTCACAGTCAAAGGAACAATCTTATTCTTTAAGCATAATAAGCATCAAGTAAAGAAAAACAATGATGGAGAAAGAGCAGAAAAGGAAACAGCAGACAAATAAAAAAGCCATTTGCCCATCAATGTTCATTCCAGTAATGCTGTTGAAGATTAATAAATACGTTCACTTTTTGGCATCCTCACCAAACGACTTAAAAACTTTATGTCGATTTCATCTTAGACTTTCTTTCTTTTTCTTTCTTTCTTTCTTTTGAGCTAATTTCAACTGAATTTTCTAGTTTTTGGAAAGGATTTACTTTACTATAAAAATTTAATTGAAATCTATAAACTAAAATTGGTTTTAAGAAAAAGGGTTTATTTAAGCTTAGGTCCTGTGATCGATAAATTTGACTAGGTTTGAGAATATTATTAACACTATGACCACCTCTTAATTTCAATTCAAGTTTCAAAGTTGTTTTATTAATTAATTGATTAATAAGTTAGGTGCATGTGATTTAAATATTTACTAATTGTAATATATGAAATATATACACCGATAATACATTTTATGTTCTGCTTGAAGTGGGACAAATCAAATATCATGATGAACTCGGTAACAATTCAACATTATTGATTAGCATTATTACATGCTCATGTGATGTTTATATTTAATGTTATTGAAGATTAAACTATAATCGTTAGAATTAAAATTGAAAGCTCTAATAAACAAAAGATATATATTTTGGATAAATAATGAATTTCAACTGTGACCATCTAGAAACATCTTAGTAAAAATGATATAAAGACAAATTATGCAAAGTGATTCAAGCCTGAAAAAAAGAACCCGTTTTTTCATGTCAAGCAAAAAATTCTATCGGTGGCCTTCCTATGACAGCAAAAGATTCTCATGAAGAAATTGACTATTCGTAAAGGATTGCATAAGGTTGGGATTATTATTGGAAAACTTTAGTTAGTCGGTCCTGTACAACGGGGAAATTCACAGTGATGGGTAAATAAGTTAAGGATGATTATTCAATATACTTTTTGGTGGAGTTTTTAAATTTTACAAATAGGGTTAAGGTGATAATATACAACCAAATATTAAAAATATAAAAATAAATAAAGTGGTGCTTAATGTCGCTTATAGAGTTTAAAAATATTACTGACAGTTAGACTTGATAATTCTAGACACAAAAACAATACGAATGAAAAACACGAAAGTGATACGGTCTAAAATTAAGTAAAAATTATATATGAAAATGGTAAAATCTAAAAATATAGTTTTTTTATTTTCTTTTTAACATGAATTTTGATACGATATTTTTGCGTTTTACAGAACACGAACAAGCATTTATATGATACAAACATGAATTACAAACACAAATTATCAAATCTATTGACAGTATATTGCATAATAATCCGTAAGATGATTAACAATGATAGGTAAACATGAGCAAAGGGTTTAGTTCAAGAATAAACTAAAATTTTAGTCCTAGCTTCCTCGCGGGCTTAAAAATTTTTATTAAATGTTTTTTAATTTTTAAATATTTATATTTTTATGAATTTTAGTTAGTATAATTAATTAAATCTTTTAAGAATTTATTTTATGAAAATAAAATTTAAAATAAAAGATAAAGTTAATATTTAAACGGATCCTTTGAAACAAAGGTTTGCTTGATTCGTTTATTTTTATGAACCTATTTTAAGATTATTTGAAATTTGATCGTTTATAGGATTTTTTTAAAGTTCATTTACCATTCGATTATACCAAATCAATCATAATACCCGTTTATCATAATATTATGCTAAACTTATAATTAATGTCTGCTTATTTGTTTAGTTATAATTCATTTATAATTCATGAACATGTTCGTTTATATATTTATATTTATTTAATATTAATGAATAAATTCATTTATTTTAAACGAATCAATTCTAAATCTATCTCAAACATTCAAAAATCTAAATGAACCGAATTCAAACATAACATAAAATTTACTTACCAAATATGAATCAAATATAGATAACTCTAAAAGTAATGTACAAATCACAAATATAACAAAATTCATTCATGTTTAGTTCATCTAAATTCCTACGTATCTATTTTTTCAATTCTCTATCTCAATAAAAATATAAAATACCTTTCAAAATAATTTATTTTCTATAATAAATTAAAAAACCAAATATAAATCAAATGTTGAACCAGATATCCTCAATATATGGTTTTTCTTTAGGTTTCGATAGAGATATAAATGAGGTTGGAAGTTGACGTGAAGAAGCAACCAAAATCCAATAAAGAAGAGAAAACCAAGAAATAGAGAAATAGAGGGATGCACAATTAAGTCGCAGAAATGAAAAATTATCGTAAATATGTGGCTAGAGATAAACGTGAATAACATGTTAAAATGAAAAGAAAACCCTAAACATTTTCATTTATCAAATTCATAATTGACATAATAAAAATGATTTATGTAATTTTTTTATGAAAAAGAGGATAACAAATTAACCACGACAGTTTGATTTAATGGTCCAATACCAGCAGCAAGACCTTATGATTTCGATTAATCATGTCTATGGGCAATGGACCAAATATAAATTCCATTTTGTTTTTCCTTTTAATTTTTTTTTTATATATGCCATGATATATGGAATGTTCCACAAATCTAAAATAAAATTTGGTTTAAGTGTGAACCGAGTTCAGGAGCAATATTAAAAGTAACAGTAGTAACGTAATCAATTAGCAATACAAAAAGGAAAAATGGTAGAAAAAGAAAAAATTAAGAGACTCAGCAAAAAAAAAAAAATAAGAGAAATAAAAAAGCAAAAAGATTACAAAATATGGTTTATTTATTCCACCTTTTTACTTTCATAAAAAAATAATAAAGGGGAAATAAAGGAATCCAAGTATTTCCAAGCACTCCAAGACAAAATGCGGTTCAGAATAGAAAAGTAACTTTTGCTTTAAGACCTAGAAAAGGAGACTTCAAACATCATAAGGTTAGCTTAGGAAATTGCGTGGCTAGTAACCCAACCCACCCTTTCTCTCTCTTCTCACTTTGCCTTTGGTGTCTATATTTAGTGGCCAAAGATGAAATGGTAGGGTGCAATGCAACTTCAACCCCACAACACAACACTTCCTCTTCCTTTCGCTCCCAACAAAACAACCCACGAAATTTTAGATCAGTCCTCTCCTCCTCTCCTTGGCCCTAACTCTGCCCTATGCCTCAACCCACATATTTGCTTCTTTTATGCCAAATCTAAAGGGTTTGAAAATTTGCGATTAAAATAGAAAAAGAAAACCCACCATGCTTGTTTGATTATGACCCTCGCTCCCTCAAATCTTGTTAATTTTTGCCTTTCATATCTCCATAAATACCTCCCTTTTCTCTTCTCTCCACCCCCTTCACCATAGCTTCGTTAATCTTCTCAGTAGAAGAAAATCATGCCAGCCTAAGCATTGATTGCACTCTCCGGTTTCCACGCATTTCCTATATTCAAAATAGAATACCATGGCATGCAAGCATGCATATATATACGCACCATGCATCACCATCATGATCATGGCATCCATGTATGTATGTGCCTGGCTCCCTGTATGCCATTTGTAGAGCCCTTCGAACATCGATGGCCTCCGTGGATGGCGTATGAGGAGCCATGCATATATTCCATTTCTCATGTACATATGTATGCATATATATATCCATGAATATCTTTCCTGTTCTTTGCTTGCTTTTCAGGCTGAAGGGCACCAATATTGTTTTTCTTCTTCCTGGGAATCAAAAGGTACTTCATCATCTTCTTCTTCTTTTAAACCCTTTGTTTACCTGTAATTTTTGTAAGGAAAAAAAATTAAATGCACACTATTTTCTTTAAGCTTCTTGGGAAGATTTTTATTTTCCTTTCCTTTTTTCATTACCAAGGTTTCATGTTATTTCCATGAGACTAATATCAAATCACTACACTTGTGACGAGGATATTTTAATTACTATGAAAATCTGTAGCTTAAAATTGCAGTAAAAATCTTAACTGTTCCTGACTACACAGAAGTTACACAGGAACTTTTACATAAGTTGCCCTATCTATCTTGTAAATTGTTATTTAGTATTTGTACTGGTCTAGATGACCTTTCATGTGACCTCTGGTAATCATATCAGAGTGTTTAAAAATTTCACTTAAAATTAAGCAAATATCCTAGTTCTCTAATCATTTAAATTCTTCTATGATGATCAATATTTGATCATGCAAACTAAGCTTCATTTATCCCTTAATTATTAGCTAAATATACATCAAAAGGGAAAAAAAAGAGAGATATATTCAGAGCTAAAAAATGGGTTTATTAGCTTACATTTTTCTCTCAGTTTTTCTTAAAATTTTGTGATTTTAATCAAATGTATAGTTTCTATGAGTTATACACACAAATAGCAGAGTTCAACTAGATTAAATATATACTATATTTGTAAATGGTTGGAAATAAAAAATGGAATAATGGAAGTAAAAAAATGAGATTAGCTAGAGTGTATTTTATCTTTCAAATTATGTATTGTTAAACATTTGATAAAATTATATAGATAAATTTTCATCAAAAAAAATTATATAGATAAATATCTTTTAATCATTATTAGTTTAAATAGCTCCATAAACTAAAAGTTCAAGCCCGATTAAATCTAATCCCTGGGGGTAGTTTAATTTTTTATAAGACCTGAGAAAGCTTCTATATATATTATAAACTTTTGCTAGTGGAGCTAATAATTAATTAGCTTATATCATTTCAAATCTTTACCGCTAAAAATGGAGATTCAAAGCAAATCCCAGTTTTCATGTAGACCATTGATCATTTGACATATAATAAAGAAGGTAAATAGATTAAAATATAATCAAAGTTTAAGCCTTCAACAAAGTTTTAATTAATTTATTTTAATACCTTATCAACTATATACCAGGAAGTTGGTTCCAGCCATTAAATCACTGTCTACCATGCCTAAAGCTGGTGAAAACCTATTAGAAACAAAGTACAAACAAAATTGTGTACCATGAAATCTTTTTATACTATCTAATAGCTGCAGCTAGCCAGTTATAAATTGAGCAGTACAGTCTTCCATTTGTATATGCACAGACTAAGATTTTAGGGATAGGATTCTCAGATCATATATCTCCTCAAATTGGTTTTATTTTTTTTTTCCTCTCTTTCTTTATCAGTCAAAAAATATCTCTGGCCAGGGATGGAAGAAAAAAAAAGGGGAAAGAGAATGAATTCTGGGAGAGCAAAAGTTAAAGTTTTGTTAAAAGTAGGTGCAGAGGACTATGATTACGGTAGTAGCTGGGGAATCTGATAGGAAAAAAAAAGCTTTTTTTTTTCAATCCCTCAGGCCTCAGGGTTTGAAGTCTTTGTTTGTGATTGGCCAATTGGGAATAATGCTATACGGTCAAAGCAGGTCAAAAAAGACAATTGGGTGAGGCGGAAACGAAGGGACCACGATTTAGTTTGGGTTAAAAGGTAAAATTAATTTTGATAAGATTGAAAAATAAAATATAATTATTAAAAAAATAATTTTAATAAAAAATAAAAAAATTTTGAAAATAGATATTGAAAGATAATTTTTCCTTTCACTCAAATTTGTTTATATGTTTGGTTGATGAAATCCAAACATACTCGAAGTCAATTTGTTTGAATTTTTAGGATTTGGTTAATTGAATACTAAGTAATTTTAATCTTTTTTCACGGTCCTAATGAGAGAACATTCTCCCTGGATTGATCAGGGTTTTGCAATTGGAATTTGTATTTTTTTAATTAAAAAAAAGAACGAAAAGATCTGCCCGTTAAGCAACAGGTAAATAAGCCATTACGGTTTGGGGACCCACACTTGTCGATGGGTTTTGCTGTTAATTTCAAAGTTGCACCTTTCATCTTTTAGAAAGCAGATTCTGTTCTATATTATTTTTTACATAAATTAATTCCTATTTCTTGGTAGGTTATTTGAAAGAATAAAAAAAAGAAACTTTCTTTTTGGGGAATTTATCTTTGGGTTTTTCAAATGATTCCATGTCTCCAAAAGAAACATTTTAAGGCATGATTACATGGATTTCTATTGGGGTGACTTTGTTTGTACTGTGGCAGGCACATCTATATAATTGCCTGCCTGTCTTATCAATAATTGGGTAACTCAACATGAATAGTCAAAAAAAGCTTGTTTATTTTTACCAGGAATTTTCAGGTCTCTTTTTCTTTCTTTTTTTTTTCTCCATTGAATTTTGAAGCCCTTTTTTTTATATTACTTTCTTCTTTTGATCACATGCATGTAATAAAGCATAAATAGTACCATCAGACAAAATAATAATGTTTATCTGATCTTAACAGCAAAAAGCATGAAAAATCGTAATTTTTCTTTTTCTTAAAAAAAGTTTCATTAGTCAATTAAATACTCATTATTGCGAACAGGATAAAGCTTATTGGACTTCACATGCATTATTTCTAAAGGCATTTTAGGCTACATATATGTCAGTAATTAACCGCCTAGCTTTTTTTCATTTCTAGGTTTCTCGCCATGGAAAAGAATATTTCAATGTTTTTTAATTATATGCATCCATACAACATATATTTATTTAAAATATGGTAATAGGGATAAATAGAAAGATTTAGTTTTTTTATTAGATTTATCTGTTCTTTTGCAAGATGTAAATTTACGAATTTTTTTAAAATTAAGTAGCTAATATTAACTCCAGATGGACATGTGCCTTTCCTTTGAAATTTGCCAAACAAATTATGTTCTTAAATCTTGATTCTTCTTCTTAATTGTTAATCTGCAAAATAGTGTTGTTTATAATTCTATTGTTTTTAATTTTCTCTGAAATGAAATTGTTTGCAACTGCCCAAAA
The DNA here is from genome assembly GCA_032173925.1 of Heritiera fomes. Taxonomy (NCBI): domain Eukaryota; kingdom Viridiplantae; phylum Streptophyta; class Magnoliopsida; order Malvales; family Malvaceae; genus Heritiera; species Heritiera fomes. Next base: position 28,512,933 of record JAPDPM010000012.1, read on the forward strand.
CCTTCTTACTTTTGGAAAAATGGTTCATCACTTCTGATTTCCATAATACATTGTTTTCTTAGCTAAAAGCCAATAGTATTTCCACAACGAATAATTATTTGATTAATAGATTAGTCACCCCAAATTAGATAGCCCAGCCAGAATTTGGATCAGTACATTTTCATACATATATTTAAAAAATAAAAAGTTTACTTGCCCTTTAGTCTCCTTTGTCAGCTTCTATTTAGCAGTGTTTATATGACCTGCTTAGCATTTTTTGGGTATGAGAATATTCATTCTTCCCCAAAATACTCAATTATTTCTTAGATATCTCACTTGTGGAAGTAGCTTAAACATATATGCTAATTATTTCTTAGACATATGTATATGTATATTTTATTATCATACTAAGCAGTAGGAAATATTTATCAAGAATAATTAGTGATATGGGAAGGGAGTGGGCTTTACCTGTCTTTATTTTATGAAATATTTAATTGCAAAACAAAACTTGTGCAAAACAAAACAAACTCTTAATATTAGCTTTAACTACTAAATTAAATGTATATTTCTCTTTTTAAATGGAATCTAAACAGCATTTTCCTTAATGTTGAAACTTCAAAACACTATTTTGGTTAATTTGAATTTTAAAGTAAATCAAAATAAATTTCTTCTTGCATCCCATGGGAAAATGAGAGTGTAAATTCACAGTGAATTATATCACAAATGTTTCTACAAGCCGTTATATACTAATATAATGTAAAACGTAATGCTATTTTCTACACCACTTGTACATTCCAACTACATAAATGTTATCTATGTAATAAATTGGAAAGGATAATTATTACATACACTGATAGTGGAGTTTTCTTATTCCACAAGCAGCGTTAATAGACATTAAGTTTTTGTGAGCAGTCAATACACTTTCACATTTCTCTAAAGTAAAAATTTTGTGAAACTAACATGCATAAAATACATAAAAACAATGGTAGAAGTAAATAATCTCGCAATCTGTCGTAAAATATTGAACTTTTAAATTTAGTTATTAGAATTTAATCTCCAATAACTTCAAATATAATAAAAAAACAAAAATAGAACTTTAGATCATGTTGCTCAGAACATTAATTTCTCCTCGAATATTGATTAGGACTTATTAAGGTAAAATTCGATGGTGATTTTCCACAAAAATTAACATTGGTATTTAATTTGGTTTGCCTTCCCTAAATATAAAAAAGAATGATTTATATATGATACTCTGACAATGTATAATTTCTATTTACTGTTAATGTACCAAAGGCTAACACCTTATTAATAAGCCTTTATAAGCAAATTTAAAAATTTATTTGTATTTATTTTTTAGAATTTGGCATATTTTTTAATTTATTAATTGATGAGGTGTCAATTTTTGATACATTAACAGTATATAGAAACTATACACTGTCAGTACATTATATGCAAACCCAAAAAAGAAACCATTTACAATCTATCATGAGTAGGAATGAAAAAAAAATGCTAAGCAAAATCAATGCACGATCTCCTACTCTTTATAAAGATCATAGCTGAGGGCTTAACATTTTGGAAAAGCTTGGTGATGAAGAACGTCTATTATTTCCTACTTTGACATCCATGATATTGGTGATGAGCCCTGGATTTGATATCTGCAATTCATCCATGTCGATTTCGTTGTGCATCATCTTAATCGCCTTCGACATGTAAGGCCGAAGCCGACATTTCTCTTGTACGCACAGCAATCCTACCTTGGGCTTGAGGAATTGAACAACTTCCTGCCCTGAGAAGCCGCTACCAGTCACTAGTACAGGATCCACCAGCTGCACCAGCTTGTTTGATTTGTACATGTCCCATGCCTGCACGGGGAAGCATACTATTCATTAGTTAAACTTGCTCTGTAATTGTAGATAATAGACTTATTTTCTTTCTTCGATCATTCAATTGCTAGCATCCAAGGAAAACTTTCAATTTTAAATTAATCTTGAAAATAGAATAATTAAATATCTTCGATTATTTTAAATTTTAACATGTCTGATATATATGAATAAAATATAAAACTTAATACTCGTATTAAAAAATATGAAAGAGTGCAAAAACTAAACTAATTTTATACTATTGTAGTTGAATTCTTTGTCTTATATATAGCTTCAATTGCAAGTATTTAATCCGACAAAACTTATAGTCACTTTTGATTTTGTCGCATAAATGTATATGGGACTAAGATTTGAATATGCAATGGCTATTGTTGGCCGCCAGTGGCAGACAGGCACAGGTAGCAAATGGGTGACCCCACGATAAAATTGACAAATGAATGTTCACTAATTTCACTTTCAAAAGATTTTATTGCCAAATCTTTTGTATATGTAAAATATACTCAAAAGTCACTTTCTTGAGAAAGAAAATTCAAAAAACTATTATAAATAATGACTGCAAAAAAATGGACGGTGGGCAGGTAGACGATAATGAAATGTTTGTTAAGGTGGCCTCTTCTAAACTTAATAATTAAATAAATTAATAAAAAAATTAGTAAAATTTTAATTAACATGATTGGGAAGTTTTCTCTTTGTAGGATATTAGACTTACCTATTTCTCTCTCTTAAGACAAAATTTAAGGTAATAAAAAAATTAAAATTAAGCTCTAATTTTTAAAGCCTATAGTTAGTCTAGAATTTGAGGGTGTCGATGGTCGGTGATGGCTGAATTAATCTTGCACAGTAATTTTTTCCTTTCTATATTTGAGGGATTTTTTTTTTTTTCGTATTTCTTACTAATATATTTTCGTATGATATATGTGTATGAAAGAGAAATGTGTGAAAATGGAAATTAAAAGCGCTGAGCATACAGAAACCAATCATTATCAATTTATCATAAATAAAGATGAAGTTTATAAATAATATTATAACTTTATAATAATATGTATAAATTGATACTCTCTAACTATTTAACAACTAAATTCATTTGTTTTCATCATAGTAACAAAAAGTTATTGGTCAATTTATTGATACAATATGTTGAGAAATTAAAATTACAATTTTCATGAATGGCACGATGATTATCCATTAGACAAGTATCTATAAATTATGATTTCATTTAGAGAAACAATTGTGAGAGTCGAATTGTGTTTGGTTTAAAAAAATTTTTATTAAAAAAGTTTGGGTTATTTTAAATTTGAATCATTTAAAATGTAAATGGTTGTATTTTGATTAAAATCAAATTAATTTTTGAATTACTTTTATTTTGGTTAGACCGTTAGATGGATTTAGGCTGTTAGATTTTTTTTTCTTTTATCAAATTAAGTTGGATAAAATTCATATTTGAAACGAATTGAACATGTTTTTCAAATTCAGATTTAACTTTATTCATTTTTAATTCTGTTTATGATTTCAAAATATGTTCTATGTACATTAAAATTTTTTTGTTAAGTATTTATTGTTTCCACCTTTCATTTTATCTTTCATATATAAATGCAGCGACAAAAATTTATACCTTCTGAACAAGGAAGAATTCTCCTAGTTCTACATCGAAGTCGATTGCTGTTCGTCCACTGACAATTTCTAGGAGTAATACTCCAAAACTATAAATATCTGATTTTCGTGTCAACCGTCCGCTTACAGCGTATTCTGGAGCAAGATAACCTCTTTGATACAACAAAAAGAAAAAAAAAAGAAAGAAATTAGAAATTACCCCTTATATCTAAAATAAAAAGGCTAATTTTATTTTAATTTGCTAAAGACAAGCTTAAAATCTCGAGCCACCATCTTCCAAGCAAAATATTTTATTTCAATTGAATTTTAAATATATATATCTGAAAACTATTTCGTTCAAATTTTTGAAATAGCATAAGTTAAAATTAAAAATTGATAAGAAAAGTTAACTTAAAATTGTGACAACTTTCATGGGGAAAAGGGTGTGGGAAATATTAAGTAGTTAAAAGAAGAGAATATATTCGTACAATGTTCCAGCAACTCCAGTACTAAGGTGAGTGATGTTGTCGGAAAATAGTCTGGAGAGGCCCCAGTCTGAAACCTTGGGAGTGAAATTTTGATCCAAAAGTATATTGCTAAGTTTGATATCTCGATGCACAATATATGGATTCACCTCCTCGTGAATATATGACAGTGCCCGACCAATCCCTAGAGCAATTTCTTTCCTTGATTTCCAACTAAGATTTGCTCTGCTTTTCTCCCCTCCTACCATAATAAAAAAAAATGAGAATCAGACAAATGCATATATAAGTTGCATACTTGCATTATTTTTATTTGGAAATCTTGATTTTGAATCATGAAATGGAATACTGAAAGTTATTGTGGGATTCGAATTATTTCTTTTTGCATGGTTAAAAGCCAACGGAATTTTATACGAAAAGATTTAGAAGAACAAAAAGAAGAAAGAAAGAATACATACCAAGAAAGATTTGAGCAAGACTATTGTTTTCCATGTACTCATAAACAAGAGCCCGAGAGGGACCGTCAATGCAGCCACCATGGAGTTTAACCAGATTTACATGGCTAATGTTGGATATTGAGGCTATTTCAGACATGAATTCCCTGTCTCCTTGCTTTGATTCAACTGACAAAACTTTGACAGCAACTGTTCTTCCATCTTTTAGTTTCCCCTTTAAGGTCCAAATCAAAAACAATGTTAGCCAAAAGGATTTCTTTTTTAATTTGCAAACAAAAGAAACAATAAGTTTTTCCTGTCTTAAGTTTGACAGTCCATGCATGAATGTGGGAAGTGGGTTTCAGCCCACTAAGGCGGCTCAAAAAAAAAAGAGCAACTTTTTTCTTCCTCTATAACTACTTAACTAAGAAAAATTGCTATAATAATGATAACAAAATTATACTTATTATTATTGATAATGAGCCCGTCATAAATGATAAACAACTAATAGTAATATAAAGTCAATATTGAATGAATCTAATTAGTTCTCTAATCATGAAAATAAGTTAATAATATAGGGATTTTGAAAAATATAAAATTAGCCAATAAAGTCTTGGCTTAGTAGCAAGAAGGATGTTTTAAGATTTTAAGATCCTAAGTTCAAGTTTCACCATGTGTGAAATTAAATTTAATTTGTTAATATTATTTATTGATTTATATATGATGTACTGAGATTATGCACTGTCAATAAATAAAATTGCATGAAATTAAGAAATATGTATATGCTGACATATGCATATATATATATATATCTTTTTTTTTTCCATTAGTTAGGTTAATAATGACGTAACAAGAGAAGTCTTAATAATTGAATTTAATTTGATTTTGCTATGTGTATGTGTTATATGTGTAACAATTCTTAATTAATATATATATATATATATATATATATATATATATGTAGAGAGAGAGAGAGAGAGAGAGACAGAGAGAGAGAGAGAGAGAGAGGAAATTTCAAAGAGAAAAGTGTTAAAAAAAAACCTACTTTATAGACATAACCAAATCCTCCTGCACCAATTTTATTGGAAAATCGAAATCCATCAGTCGCGCTTTTCAATTCACCGTACAAGAAAGCATGAAGGTTTGGAAGAGTTTGTGAATCTGGTGACAGAGTAGCTCGCATTAAACTCTCAAATAAAAAATATATTTATAAATGATGATGACGACCCATGATGCATGAAAAATAGGGCAGTCAACTTGAAGGAGATAAGAAACTTTAAACCTAATATAATAGAAAAAAAAAGAGCATTGTTTTTATCCAAATAGGAGTATTGTATTTGTTACCAAATAAAGGGCTATATCGATCCATTCATTCCCCTTAGACAATTGTTCTGGCCTTTCCTCTACTTTCTTCTTCTTTTTCTAATCACTTTGAAATCATAATCTCAATGATTTAAACTTAATTTATGCAAATTGGATGGAATACCTAATCAACAAACATTACATGTTTTTTTATGATCAATGCATTGTTGGAGACTGATAAAGCAAACCCAAACATAGAAGAAAACAACGGAAAATATGGAAAATCGAAACTGCTACACTCAATAATATACACATGAAACCTATAAGTTATTTATTAAAAATGAAAAATTAAGAATAAAGAAGATGAAAAAAGAAAAAAAACTCCACTTAAAAAGAAAAAGAATAAAGGACTACAAGAACTTAAAGAGGACGCAGAAGTACGAGCTTATAAAAAACTTTTATATATTTACGGAAAAATTATATTTTGTTTTCGAAAGCACTCATTCATTGATGAAGCTTAGACACACAAATTGAATCATTAAATCATATTTATTTTTTTGGTACTTTGCATGAGAGAAAGATGTTGTAAAGTAAAGATTAATTCTTCTGAAAACAAAATTTTTAATGCACCCACCTTGATCGTCATGATCGAAAAAATTTTCCGATAACGAAGAAAAACAATTCAAGCTCGAGAAGCAGAAATTCATGATCGAGAAATGTGTTAGATTGACCTTGTTATTTTCGCTCAGAGACGGAACACGCCACAACAACAAAACCGGTTGGTTTGTTGTTGCGCGGAATCCCATATAAAGAAGACTCACGCACACTGTCCCAGCGATGTGGGATACAACTTGGTTTTTTTCGCTCAGAGACGGAACACGCCACAACAACAAAACCGGTTGGTTTGTTGTTGCGCGGAATCCCATATAAGGAAGACTCACGCACACTGTTCCAGCGATGTGGGATACAACTTGGTTTTTTTTGCTCAGAGACGGAACACGCCACAACAACAAAACCGGTTGGTTTGTTGTTGCGCGGAATCCCATATAAGGAAGACTCACGCACACTGTCCCAGCGATGTGGGATACAACCTTGTTATGAACTCAAACTTTCATTGTATGAACGATGATCCATCAAAATTCTTGGAAATCAAACGAAAAATGCAGAGAAAGAAGAAAGTGAGATGTTAGTTGGAAACTTAGCTTCAAAACTCTTTCATACGTACATCTAGCAATCATTGAACCAACTTGATCGATGCTATTTAACACGTGCATTCAGTCATGCATTGAACCCGGGTGACGAATTGACGGTGCAATAAATGAAAAATCCCTAGTAAAATTGGACGGCTGAGATCTTTTTATTTTACGTTTCCAATTGTGTTTAACACACTTGGATTAGATTCAAACAGCGTCGGGGGCGGCTGCTGTCTATGTTGATAATATTAATACTCTAATTTTGATTTTGATTTTTTTTGTTTATTTAATTTGTCAGTAATTTCTGACTTCTTTGATGGAGACAAAATATTTATAACCAATTATGTGATAATACAGGTAAGAATAGTTTGAAAAGTCTATGTATATAGGAAATTTACGTAGGCTTGTTTTTAACAATTAATATTAATAAAATTATTCAGAGATTATAAGGTTATGGAATTATTTTTTTTGGTTAACTATGATATTGGTACGAAGTATCCACCGTCGACAACTGTGACTAATCTCCGTCGGGAATTCTGAGCGCACATAAAGTGGGTAGTCCTCTCCCAGCAGAGTTTGCTTCATACCCAAAATCAGGAATCGAACCCTAAACACTTGGTTAAGGGGCGAGAGCCGCTACTATTCACGCCAACCAATGTTGGTAGGTTATGGAATTATTTTACCTATATCTGTTTTTTATACATTATTTTATTTTTATCTTAACTGCTGGCTAATTAATTTTGAGGCTGTCTTACTCTCCCATAATAAATTTATAATTAACATTTTTTTTACGCAGCATGGTGTGCAATTGGTGTATCTTTTGTCTTTTAGAGGCAGGCTACTTATTTGTAAGAAAAATATTTGTTAATAAATTTTCCAACCGAACCTCAACGCTCAAGTTCGTCTCTATGCTTTATTTTCTTTAACGAGATAATTAATTTATCTATAAATTAGTTAAGGCAAGAATTGCTATGTCGGCAACTGACGTTTTTGGATTTCGGATAGTTAAAATAATTAAAATAGTTAATTATCTCTTTCTCACCTCCTTTTTTATTTAATTTGGATAAATCAAACAATTTTGAACCTTAACTCCTTTATATAAAAAAATTGAAAACAATTTGATTTATTGAAAATAATACAAGAATAAATGAGAGAAAGTGATATATCTAAATAAAAGTTTCTGAAAGTTTAGTGCATCCTTTTCGTGTTTGATATGTTTATTTCTTTGATGCAATATTTTAATGTTAGTTTATTTGTTAGTGTCGGACTCTATTTAGACTTTGTAAAAGTCAGGGCTGTTATGTAACCAAAAAAAAAAGTCAGGGCTGTTAGAGTATTTTTTGGAGGATAAACGTGGCCCACTTTTAGTAGACAATGGTAGTCATTTGGCTGAAGTAGGTAGTTGTTATTTCTCAACTTCTACAGTTCCATTTCTATAAATTGTACTTTGTTCTTGAATAAAATTATTCACTCAGCTCTACTCAAAATAAATTATTTACTCAAGTCATATTTAGTGTATAGGATGATAAATAAAATAAGATGATAATTATCTTATCTCATGTTTAGTGCACACATTAAGGAAAGGATAAGATTACAAGGAGGATTAGTCATCCTCTTAGTATAGAATAACTCAATCCTCTCAAAAAGGTGAGGATTATTCTTAATCCTATAGGATTAAACATAAATACTCATATTTTATTATTTTATCCTTAACATTTATATTTAAAAAGTAACTTAAACATTTAATAAAATAGTAAGGATCTTTAATTAGTTAATATAATTTTTTCCTTCTTTTTCTTTCTTTTCTTTTTCTTGTTTTTGATTAAAGAAAAACTATAATTTTGATAAAATAATATTTTGTTGTACAAATTTTTTTAAATTATTTTTTAGAAAATAAATTTTCAAACATAAAAATTATTATAAAATATAATTTTTAACTATTTTTTTCTTACATTTAAATTTTTATTTTTTCTTTCTTAATTTTTTTCTTTTTGCCTGAAAAAAATGAAAAAAAATGACTATTAACCATAAATTATTAGAAATTATATATTTTTTAACTCATCAAAATTGAATTATTAAATTTAACATGTATTTTTTTCTATATTTCCTTATAATTGACAAAAAAAAAGAAAGAAGATAAAGAAACCATAAAAATAAAGAAAAATATTTAAGAACAGTCTTTTGGAAAATTTAATGTAATTAAAAAATAAACTTATTTCCAAGAAAAACTCAATTTTCTAAAAAAAATATATTTAATTTACAATAAAAAATTATTTTAAATTTAATCATATAAAAGAAATAAAAACAAAAAGGAAAAAAAGAAAAAAATGAAAAATACAAAAAATGCTTTTTATAAAAATTCATTTCTTAACAAAATAATTTTTTTGAAAAAATAATATAAATTTTTTAGAAGTAATTTTTTATTAAAAAATCAGCTAATAAATTGGACTATTAATTATAGTATTATAAATAATATTTTAATTTTTAATTTTTAATTTTTAATTTATATTTATAACAAAAAATTATAAATTTAAATTATGTTACTTTAAAAAAAGTACTTAAAAAAATCATTTTATACTATTTTTAATTTTACACATAACAAATATTGTAAAAGACATAAAAAATATTATATCCTATTCTTAATCCTTGTATACACCAAACATAAGATAGGATGATATAATCTAATCTTATCATATCCATAATCTTATATTATCTTATCTTATCTTTATCTTATGTACTAAACATGATCTCAATTTTTCTGTTAGCCAACAAAGGAATTTGTTACATGGTATCCGAGCCAGGTTATTGGCTATCAAGTACTTTGTTTTTTCTTGTCTATTAAGTGAGGAAAGAGTTCACTTATTGGAGAAAAAAAAATATACTCCTTCTTTCAAATTCTTAGTTGAAAACATGGAAGTGAGTGGAACTAATCCTAGTAGCAGCATGGAAAAGCTTGTTGGCACCAATTACAAATATTGGCGCATGTGTATGGAAGCCTTTCTCCAAGGACAGGACCTATGGGATTTAACATTTGGTAGTGATAAAATGCTAAACGATACTCCTGAAAATGCTAAAGCTAGAAGGAAGTGGAAGATTAAGCGCGGAAAGGCTTTGTTCGCATTAAGAATGTCGATTAGCAAGGAATTCATCGATCATATCGTGATGTTCAATCACCGGAAGAAGTTTGGGACATCCTTGAAGCCTTGTTCATGAAGAAGGATACAGCAAGACTGCAATTTTTAGAAAATGAGCTTGCCAGCCTCGTTTAAGGTAATATGTCTATCTTTGAATATTTTTTGAAAGTTAAAAACTTGTGTGCTGAAATTTCAAAACTAGATGAGAAGACCAAGGAGCCCTGATTAAGGAGATATCTCATTCGTGGATTACGAAAGTAGTACATGCCGTTTATCACTTCAGTTCAAGGATGGGCGGAGCAACAGAGCATTGAGGAATTGGAGAATTTGTTGAGTAACCAAGAAGCTTTAGCAACACAGATGGCCAAAACCAATATAGCCGGAACCGATGAAGTCCTATTCACAAAAGGAAAAAGACAAAATAGAAAGGGATTCAACAATACCCATCCTAATGTTTCGTCAACCAAGGACAACAAGAAGAAGAAATGCTACAGGTGTGGAAAGCTCGAGCATATCAAGAAAGATTGTCGCATGAAGCTTGAGAATGGGAACCTAAACACAGAGAAGGACAGAAACCAAGATCCACTGGTAACAAAATGGGAGACATGCTTCTCAAATGAGGTGGCCAAAAGAAGTGTTGATGCAAATGCACTAATCGATTCTATAATGATTGGGTCTTCGACTCTTGCTACACTCACCATCTTACTGGAGATGGTTCTTTGCTTTCAAATACCAACATCTTGACGGAACTAAGGTGATTGTTACAGCAGATAATTCAGTTCATTTGGTGGAAAAGGAGGGAACTGCCAATGTTTAGGTAACACACTCTGAGGACAATAGAAAAACTGTCTTAAAGAGTGTTTATCATGTTCATAGAGTTAAGAAAAATTTATTTTCAGTTTAACAAATAACAGATTCAGGAAAGTATGTTCTCTTTGGACCTAATGATGTGAAAGTGCTAGGAAATGTAGAGGCAATAGTCGGTGATGTTATCGACACAGAAAATAGAAAATCTAACATGTTTGTTTTGTCTGCATCTGAAGCTTATGCAGAAAAGACAAGTCAAAACAATGGTGCATCAGTGTGGCATGCAAGATTGGGCCATGTTGGATATCAACATTTGAAGGAAATCTCGTTGAAACAAATGGTTGATAGAGTTCCATTTCTAAAGAACATACCTCCAGATTTGGTTTGCCAAGGATGTCGGTTTGGAAAATCTCAACGTTTGCCCTTCAAGAGATCGCAGAACCAAAGATCAAGTCCTTTGGAATTAGTTCACTTAGACTTGATGGGACCAACTAGAACAGTCAGCTACAATAATTTTTATTACATGATGATTTTTGTTGATAATTTTTCCAGATTTTCTTGGGTGTATTTTTTGAAGCAAAAAAATAAGGCTTTTGCAAAGTTTCTTAAGTTCAAGAAGTAGGTCAAGAAGGAATTTGATGCGAAGATCAAGTGTCTAAGAACTGATAATGGACTCGAGTATATAGAAACAGAATTTCTCAAGTTTTGTGAAGATAATGGGATTCAAATGTATATGACATTTCAAAAGACTCCTCAGCAAAACGGAGTTGCTGAAAGAAAGCTTACACATCTTATAGAGATAGCTTTATCATGGATACATGACAAGAATATTCCTCGACAATTGTGCTGAAGCTATGAATTGCTCATGTCATGTGGTGAATCGCTTACCACCGTGGCAAGGTAACCAATCTCCTATTGAACTTTTATACAATAAGAAGCCAAATGTGAGTTACTTGTAAGTCTTTGGTGCAATTTGTTATGTTCATGTTCCAAAAAGTGACAGAACAAAACTAGATCCAAAAGCAAAGAAATGCATTTTTGTTGGCTACGAACAGCATCGGAAGGGTTGGAGGTGCATGGATCCGGAAACGAAGAAGTTCACTACTTCTAGAGATGTGGTCTTTGACGAGGTTTCACTCTGTCGTAACATATTAAATTTTAGAGAAACCTAATAGCTAGACACAAAATCTATGGAGTCGTCACCAACCATTATACCTAAGTGTGATTGGTCACCTATTCAAACTATGGATAATGATTGGTGTACATCTCAAATTTAGCGTTCGGGAGTACGGTTATGTGTGAGGAAGGATTAGCACCCTCACAACGCCCATTCTAAAATGGTACCAACTAAATTTAGGTTATCTCAAGTTTGCCTTAGTTAATCTTAAGTTCAATAATTAAATATTAGAAAATATTTCTAAGCATCCTCTATTAAGCTGGTGGGATAGCTTAAAAAATTTCTCTTCACCTCAAGAGTATTCAAGTAGTACTATGTGACTTGCTTGAAGAGGCTCCGTCGTCGAATTCATTTTAATGTTTTATGAAATATTCTAGTTTTGACTCCTATCTAATTCGTTCTTGCTATCTTATCATTTTTATTATTTCTATTGTATTTTTATTATTTTATTAATGCTTACTTTTATTAATTTATTTTATTAGAGAATGAATATGAATTATTTTCTCAAAAATTCTTTTTAGATCTTCCATTAAGCTGGTAAGATCTTGAAAGAAATTATTTAACCTGAAGATTTCAAAAGTATTACTTAAGCATAATCTCTTTTGGAATCTTATAATCGGAATAATCAATACTTAATCTCAATAATTATTATTAATTATTATCATCCTATTTTATCATTTATTATTATTATTTCTTTAAATTTATTAGTTTATCTTTGTTACTAATTATTTTAATTTTATAATATGTCTTATTTTACTTTTAGACTAATACAAGCCATTAGTTATCGAAAACCCTCTTTAGACCATCCATTAAGCTGGTGAGGCCTTGAGAGAACTTTCAAGAAAATTACTTAAGTGTAATTCTCTTGATATTTTATCATCAATGTAATTCATATTCACATTCATTACCATTTAAATATCTAATTCTAGTTTCTTCATTTATTTTCCTTCCTTATTTTGTTATCTACGAACCATTAATATCTTTTTTCATTTTGTAACTAATTTTTTTATTGTAATTTCATAATAAATTTATTTTTAAAAAGAATATAAATTATTTTTTATTGAAAATCCTATTTAGACCCTCCATTGAGCAGGTGAGGCCTTAAATAGAATTTTTCTCACCTCAAGATCTCTAAAGGTATTACTTAAGCGTAGTCCTTTTAGAGTTCCGTCGTCGGATTATATTATTAAATTTGGTAAAATCGTATTTTTCATGTAACATTTTTGTAAATTTCTTATATATTTTAAAATTGTTTTACATAACTAGAAAGCATTAGATAAACAACAAAAAATGAAGATAAAAACAATATATATAAATAAAATAAGTGAACAACATAAATGTGTACAGGATGGCTTAGATAACGTATACTAAGTGGGAAAATAAACAATTAAAAGAAAAAGTGCACAGAATGACTAACACCATATGCATGTAATCAAGAAATAATATAATAAAATAATAACAATAATACCTTTTTCCTCAATCTGCTTTTTCCTTCTAATTAATTCTTTCCTTCTTGTCTACTTTTTGCTCTCACATAGTAGCAATAACTCCCAATCCACACAGCAGCAACATGGAAACAGAGCAGCAACACGGCAGTGGGCTTTGGAGTGGTGCAGCACAACTTAATGGAGCATGCTATAACTGGACAGCAAGTGATGGTGGCTACGTTTAGCAGGAGTGAGCAAGGTGCGATCAGGTGGCTTGGTGATGAAGACGCGCAACAGGGGTAGATTGATGCAATAACACGAGCTATGTAGGGAAGAACGAGGTGACTGGGAGCTTGGCAGAACCGGTTTGATGGTGCAACAACCACTGAGAGTCTCGGTGCAAGTATGAATGCAAAGGTGGAGGTGGCAAACAACTTCCAAAATCGCTTGGACAGTAGCCGACGATGAAGACAGGGGAGTTGGCAAGAATAGTGGCAGTAGAAAACCCTAGTGTCTTTCTCTTCTCTCTCTCTCTCCCCCCCCCCCTCCCCCGGGGTGTCACGAGGATGACAAAGGATGGTGGCTAAGAGTAGTAGAAATTTTTCTAGGGTTTTTCTTTCCCTCCCCCCCCCCCCCCCCCTTCCTCTTTTGATCAACCGTGGCTCCCTCTTATATATCTTTTTTATCATTATATTTTTTTCAAGGAAAATAAATCAAAGGCCCTTTATTGATCCTATGATTATGGGATTCTTCCATTTATTTTCTTTGACTTATCTTTTTTTTAATTTATTTCCATTTCATTTTTTTATTTTTGGTAATCAATCTTCAGATTTTATTTCACGGTGATTATTTCTTTTATTATTACTATCTTTCTTATGGCAACAAATTTCTTTTATTTTTGGCAACAATATCAACTTTAGTCAACTTTTGAAGGTGTGAATTTTGCATGTGCTTCACATGAGATTTTTAAATTTGAAATTTTTAATTTTAGAGTTTGCATGGGATGCATGGGGTTCCAACTTAAGATTTGACCAAAATTGACTTGTTTCTTTTTATCATTTTATTTTTTTATTTTATTTTTTTTAAAAAATGTTCGGACAAAATTAGGTGTCTACACACTCTAATATGAAAATTCAAAGGCAGACAACAAAAATCACTTTATAAAGTTACAACCAAGCCTAGATGATGATTTCTCTAATCAGGATGTGACCAAGGAGTCTAGTGAAAGGGGGAGCAGTGAAAAAAAATTGTAATGATAGGCTAGTAGATCAAGAACAAGCACAAGAGGAGAATGAACCAATTTTCCCAACACTATGGCAATCAAATTGAGAGAAAAGACAACTAGTTTGGCAAAAAGACTGAAGTTAAAGCAAATGAGTGCACTATAACCCAATGTCTTTTTGCAGGGCTTATTGACTCTCAAGAACCTTCATGCTTCAAAGAAGCTAGAGGACACCCAAGATGGGAAGTAGCAGTGCAAGAGGAAATTTTAGCACTCTTGAAGAGCAACACTTGGGAACACGTGCCAAAGCCAAAGGATATTGAACCAGTAACTTGTAAATGGGTGTACAAGTTGTAGAATAAGGTAGATGAATCAGTGGATCGATACAAAGCTCGGTTGGTA
Source organism: Heritiera fomes (assembly GCA_032173925.1). Taxonomy (NCBI): domain Eukaryota; kingdom Viridiplantae; phylum Streptophyta; class Magnoliopsida; order Malvales; family Malvaceae; genus Heritiera; species Heritiera fomes. The sequence goes on from JAPDPM010000012.1 coordinate 28,527,962, forward strand.
GCTCGAGGTTTCTCACAACACTATGGACTAGATTATGAAGAGACTTTCAGTCTAGTTGACAAAATGACAATAGTCAGAACTCTCATATCCTTGACTGCCCAATAGTGAAGTGTTCATGAATCAACCTCAAGGTTTTGTCTCTAAGGAATTTCCAGATCATGTGAACTGACTCAGGAAAGCCTTATATGGCCTCAAGTAAGCTCTACATGCATGGTTTGGAAAAATCTCTGAATACTTGAATTTTTGTGGATTTAAAGTTTCTAATTCTGACTCAAGCTTGTTCATTAAGAAAAATTCAGAAATACATGTGTTGGTTCTTTTGTATGTTGATGACATGATTATTATTAGAGATAACTATGTTGAAATTGAGACTTTATGTGAAGAATTGGCTATTCGATTTGAAATGAAGAACCTAGGAAAAGCAAGATGTTTTCTTGGGTTGGAAATTGAACGAATGGAAAGTGGCTTGATCTGTCTCAAAGAAGATATGCTCAAACTTTGTTGGAGCATTTTTCAATAGAGATGTCAAGCCAAAGGGGACTCTTATGGAACCACACATTAAGCTGAAGAAGGATGAAGGAAAACCAATGGTGAACTCACGCAAGTTTCACCAACTTGTTGGTAGTTTGATTTATCTGACCATAACAAGACCAGATTTGTCTTTTTCTGTAGGTGTTATTTCACAGTTCATGGAATACCCTCAACTCCCTCATCTCGATGCAGGAAAACAGATTTTGAGATATGTTAAGAACACTCTTGAGTTTGGGCTACTGTACAAGAAAAGTGAAAATTTTCTATTAAGTGGCTTTGTAGATTCTGATTGGGCAGGAAATGTGGAGGATCGGAGATCTACAACAGGCTATTGTTTTAATATGGGATCAACTACAACTTCATGGTGCAGCAAGAAGCAAATCAGTGTTGCTTTATCTAGCACCGAGGCAGAATATTGTGCTGCAACAATGGCTGCACAAGAAGGAATTTGGCTGAAGTAGTTAATTATTGACATTTATAGACATGTGGATTATCCAATCACTTTGAGATGAGATAATCAAAGAGCTGTTAAGCTGGCATCAAATCCAGTTTTTCATGCAAGAACAAAACACATTGAAGTTCATCACCATTTCATTCGAGAAAAGGTTCTCGAACAAGAGATTGAGCTAAAGGCAATTAAAACAAGCGATCAAGTTGTTGATGTCTTCACAAAAGCACTCGCGAGGCCTAAACTAGAGTTTTTCGTGAAGCTCTTGGTTTAATAAACTGAAAGCATGCACTAAGGGGGAGTGTGAAAGTTTAGTGCATCCATTTGGTGTTTGATATGTTTAGTTCTTTGCTACAATATTTTAATGTTAGTTTATTTGTTAGTGTTGGAGTCTATTTAGACTTTGTAAAAGTCAGGGCTGTTAGAGTACTTTTTTAGGAGTATAAACGTGGTCCACTTTTAGTAGATAATGGTAGTCATTTAGCTGAAGTAGGTAGCTATTATTTCTCAACTTCCAGAGTTTCATTTTTATAAATTGTACTCTGTTCTTGAATAAAATTATTCATTCAATTTTTCTGTTAGCCAACAAAGGAATTTGTTACAAAGTTACATATATAATACTTTTTTTTGTCACAAGTTGCAAAATACTTTGCTTTGTATAATAGTTTATATTCTTAATTCAACCATTAAATTTTTAATTACAAGTCAACCATTAAATTTGAAAGTATATATTGTTCTAGGTAAATCATGAGTAATATTTCTAATTTTAAGTTAATTAGAAAATCATAAACATTTCATTCACTTTAATTGTAAAAATTTTTATTAATAAATATATGTAGCCAAAATATGAAATTAAAGACAATACTCTTAACTGATGTTGTATAAATATTAAATTTTGAAAATTTACATGTATGTCATGATTATATTGTTGAATAAATCAATTGATTATTTGGTAAATGATTAATTCTATTATGTGGAGAGTCAAATAATGCCATAATAATTAAATGATTGTTATACTAGTGATTTATAAATAATTACATGAATTATTATTATAGACGTTTAATTTTGTCCTGATTCGATTCAAATTAAAATCATTAGCACATAACTAAGGTAATGAGACCCTTTTCTTCAATCTGCATAACAAGTCCCATGATTCAACTCTTTTAAACATATCAAGTTGTCCATAAAAACCTGTAAATTGCCATTCATCCTTGTCACATTCATGCTCACTTTAACATCAATGTTTCATAAAGACAATGTAAGTAAAGAAATCTTCATATCATTAACCCACAAGAAAGCTAAACCTCCTTTTTGACTTAGACAATCTACAGCAAAAACAAGATCAAAACCCAACCTTGCCCAAATCCATTTCATCTCATTGCTTTTCTTCATTGTATCAGAAAGGAAAAAAAATTAGGATTTGTGTTCTTTGACCAACTTGGTTAGTTTATGAATTGCTTGGGGTGGCAATTCCAAAATAAACAACTCATTGGCATTGGCAGGATTGGCTTTTCTGACTTATATCTATCATTCTACATTTGCCTTCTTGACCCTTTACTTCCACCTCCTCATTATTGTTGGGATTTTCACATCGGTTGTAAAAAAGGCTAGGTATGTGTTTATAAGTGTGAGAAAAAGTCTCACCTCTTGAGCTAGCTTTTGGAGGTAGGAAGACTCAATAGTACTCAATACTGATATCAGAGCCTAGGTTATCAACATCTTCTTGTGTTCACTGTTTCGAGCCAAAAAGTGCTCTACCCAAGACTCGGTGTGTGAATGGGGAGATTATTGGAGTTCTCACATTAGTTGTAAAGGAGATTAGGTGTATGTTTATAAGTGTGTCGAAAAATGTCACCTCTTTGGCTAGTTTTTGGGGGTGAGAAGACTCACTAGCATCCATCAATTATCACATAATTTTTTACCCTTATTCCCTTTTACTGTACCATACACCTTTGACTCATTTTGGGATCTTTTCTTACCGACAAGTAATTTGGTTGCCATCTTTTATGTTTAAGTAACAGTGAACCCCTATCCCTTTTCCATTTTTCTTTATCTGCATGGCTCATTTGAAGAGTCTAAAGCTTTGAAAATTAGTTGTCCTTCCTTCATAGGTATGAGGCTAATTTGGATACGTAGTGAGATTGATTCCGATGAGATAAAAAAAATAACTATTAAGTAAAAAAATTTTAATAATATTATAATAAAATATAAAAGAGCGGGTAATAAAGTACTTTCCCCCTTCCAACATTTTTATCTTTAGTGGTGGGATTCCACTACACCAAACTAGGCCATGATCACTGACGGCTCAACCCTATAATGCGTCCACAGAGGCCACATCAATTTTTTTCTTTTTTAATTTTCCTCCTGGTCAGCTAGAGTATCATATCCTTTTCCAAACTCTCTCTCTTTTTGTAAGTTTTGGACCATAACTCACCTATTCACATACCATAATACCCTACTACCACGCACCACGTTTAAGGAATATCTACAATGATCTCCCTAAATTACCATAAACATAGTTTTCTTATTGTAACGATCTCATCCGTCGTCAACTAGTTTATCATCCCCACCTTGCTGCCAATTACCATCTCGACCACTACCAATCAACCATAGCTTTTTCACCTATGACAACTACAACAAATAAGACTTTTAGTGACGATTTTCTTATGACCATAAACAATTTGGTCACAAATATGAGATTTATTGTGATCAAATTTTTGTTTGACACTATTGTCGTAAGCATTTGTGATGTATCATTATTTGGTCACTATTATTATATTACTTGTGATAATTTAAGTTTTTTCACAATTAAATCGTCACTATAAGAATATTATTATGATACAAAAAAATTTATCACTATATATTCGACACTAATAAAATACACAAATAGATGCTACTTGATTTTTGGTAAAAAAGTAATATATTTGTTACAAAAAATAAAGTCGTCACTATTTTTTAACTTTGTTGTGACGACAAAAATTATTCGTCACTTTGAAATTTAGTTTTTTTGTTGCGAATTTTTTGTCACAATTAAACATAATGAATTAATGACGGCTACATGTCGTCACAATAATAAATTTAGCTTTGTGATAACTGAAATCATCACTATTTTAAAAAAATAAATAGAAACATATTTTGTTAATGATAAATTTAAAAAATTATTTTTTATTGCAATTTAGTTTGTTTTAATGTTTTGTACCACAAACAAAATGATTGTTATAAAATCTTTATTATTTTTATAAAAAGTAGCCATTATCTTAGCCTATTATATTTATAATGACTTTTTTCAATCATTATTTAATTAAAATTCGTTTAATTGGGTATGATTTAATCGTTATTAAATTAATTTTTTATTTTTAAATTTGTATTTATTTATATTTGATATTAGTAACATACCTATTTAACTAATATATAAAGTGATATATATGTATAATTATAAATCGTAAGTTACAGTTGGAATGAAAATGGGGAAATTTGTGAAAAAATCCCTTACTGCAATGCAATGGTAAAAATATATATTATAACTTTGCACATAAGTTCTATGTGCATACAAGGTACCATATTACATGAACTTGCTAAAAATTTAATTTGTAGTTAGAACCAAATTATTAAAATTTGTGAAAAGTTTTTTTTTTTAAAGAAAAATTTATGTGAAGTTAGATATGTTTTTATTATTGATTAATGATAAATTATTTAGTAGCTTACCTATATAAATATATATTGTCGTAACGATTTTCGTCCGGGGATCTAATCGCTAGACGTTAAAAATTATGGAGTCGCCACCAATCAATTTTAACTTAGGTGTGATTGGCCACCTATTCAAAACTAATAATAAGTACACTGATCTACGTTCCAAAATTTGGATTCGGGAGTACGATTACGTGTGAGGAAGGTATTAGCACCCCCACAACGCCCGTCCAATGGACGGTACCAATTAATCATGTTTTATTTTTAACAATCTTGATTTAAATGATCTTTTACTCTTAATTAAATTTTCTTTTCCTTAGGATATTCTCCAACACTTTGATCGAATTCCCAAGGAAAATTTGTTACCTCAAGAGTATTCACAGGACACACTCATCCTTCTGAAGAGGCTCCGTAGTCGGTTTTATATTTTTAATTCTCTTGTAAAATTTATTATAACGAAAATCTTTAATATTGAAATTATTTTCCCTAAATTTTCCAACACTTTGGTCAAATTTAGAAGAAATATCTTTCCACTTAAGAATTTTCTAAATATCGCACACTCGCGAAATTCTGAAATTTCATCATCGGTTGGGTTTTCATTTACTAAAAATATACATTTTCATTAAAAGATCATTTATTATCATAATAATTTATTCTTGAATTAGGCAAATTCCTACATCCTTCAACACTTTGATCGAATGTAGAGAATTGGAATTATTAATTTTTATTCCAAATTTTTCCAACACTTTGGTGAAATTTGGAAAAATTATTTTTATTTTTTTATAATCATAGATTTATTTTTAATTTACTAGCTCACCTGGAATAGTTCGTCTTCACAAGATGTCACCCTTTTCTGACTTGCCAAGCATCAACTTGCTGGCAGGAACTCGCCCTCATAAATCATTTTGTACAACTCGCCACACATCAACTTGCTAGCAAGAGCTCGCCCTCTTATAGCTCAAAAATCAATTTATTCGTAAGAGCTCTATTGGAAATTTGGAAAATTAAAATTATTTTTATTATTATTATTTTTTAAAAAAACTTATTTTTAATCTAATCGCCCGCCCGAACCATCACTCTTCTTAATAACTCACCCGTGAAACGGCTCGCCAAACACAAGTTACCTATAAGAGCTCGCCCTATACAAATAGAGCATGGAGAGCTCGCCACTCAGTAGGCTTGCACCATAGTTGGACGCATGATGAGATCGCCCACCCACATAGTTCGCCATAAAAAAAAATTGAACTAGCTCCTAACAGGATCGCCTGACCACTATAAATCGCCCATACATGTGGACTGATGCGTAGTGAGTTCACCCATACAATTGAACTAGTGTAGTGAGCTCGCCCGCAAGGATGGCGAATAAGATGTGGGCGAGGTATACTTAGCTAGACACGAGATTTATTTAAAATTTCTTAAATAAAGAATGTAGAGTATACTTACAGTGTTTGACTCATGTAAGTTTTATCGAGCTCGCCTTTCAATTCTCTTTATTTAGGCTCTCCTCGCCGCTAGTTGAACAAAGGTCGTCTCTTGCTACCACATTTTCTTCTTCCCAGTAACAAACGAAGGTACTGCTCACCGTCGTCCACACTTCCTATATGCTGCTCCAGTCACCATCCCAATCACACCAGAACTGAAATTGAGATCGAGTTCTCTCTTTTTCTCTGTCTCTCTCAATATTTTCTTGTCTCTGTATATCTTTCTTTCTTTTCTCTCTGTCTCTCCGTTTTTTTGTGTTTCTCCTCTGTGTTTCTGTGTTTCTCCTCTGTGTTTCTGTGTTCTTCCCTCTTTTTTTCCCCCATATCTCTGATCTCCTTTAGACTATTTATAAGCATTTTTAGTCAAGAAAAATCAAACGAAATCTTTGAAACCAGGGACTAAAATCCATTGTTCCGCTGGTTTTTCCTGAGCATTCTTAAATGCATGCTTGACATTCTTGGTTTTCCATTTGGATGTAGAGTTGCAGAGGATCTCGTAATGATTTTCCTTTCTTCTTCATGTTTTCCGGGCAACTTTTAGTCAATAAAATCGGAGCAAATTAATTTTCAGTAGACTTTCACTCCAAATGAGGTTTGTCTAGAGGTCGGCGAGGATAGCAGGGCTAAGCTCAGGTAGGGTGGCTGTCTGATAGCCTTCACACCGGTGTTGTTGACATTGTTCTTTCTTTCCCTTTTTTTCTTTTCCTCGAGCAGCTTTTTATGAATTCCTTAGTCAACAAAAGCGGATCAGATCTCTAAGATGAAGAGATTATGATTACTTTACACGATTGGTGTCAGTGAAGTTGGTGAAACAGCAGGGCCAGGCGACCTCATGGCTGGCGAACACCATTGGCGAACTGGTGACCTCATGCTGGCGAACACCAATCGGCGAACAGGCGTCCTCAAGGCTGGTGAACACCTATTTTATTTATTTATTTATTTTCTTTTTATGTTATTATTATTATTATTATATTTTTTTAAATACCGATTTTTTTCCTTTTTTTTATTTCTAATATTTTTTAAAAAAATTCAAATATATGATTAGATAGGTTTATTATTCCGGACAAAATTAGGTGTCTACAGCTGCCCCTCTTTGCACATTGTTGAGAATCAAGAATAGGGCAAAGACAATAGACAACAATTTTGTCCGGCTCATGACTTATTTCTCTTTTTTTTTCTTTTTGTTCCCCTTTTTTTTTAAGAAAAGATTTGAACTTAATAGCCTTCTTATTACCAAAGGCCCTTTATTTTAATCGGGTTCCTCTCAAAAGGCGCACGACTTTGGAAAATAAACTAGGCTCCTCTTTTTAAAAGGCATACGACTTTAAAAAATAAATAGAGCTCCTCTTTTTAAGAGGCACACGACTTTGAAAACTAAACTGGATATGTTAAGATTATGCCCTGAGGTCTTAAAGTTTGTGCCCGGAGGACTTCAAATTGTGCCCGGAGGTCTTGAAATTGATGCCCGGAGGACTTAAAAATTTAAATTTGTGTCCGGAGGACTTCGAAATTTTGCCCGGAGGTCTTATACTTTAGTGCCCGGAGGACTTGAAAATTTTGCCCAGAGGACTTAAATTTGTGCCCAGAGGTCTTGAAATTGTGCCTGAAGGACTTCAAATTGTGCCCGGAGGACGTACAATATTGCCCAAGGGGCTTGGATTTTTGGAATTGAATTTGGAATTTCACCTGAAGGACTTAGAATTTGTGCCCGGAGGACTTGGATTATGCCCGAAGGACTTAGAATATTTGCCCAAGGGGCTTGGAATTTGGTCAAAGGACCTGAAATTGTGCCCGGAGGACTTAAAATATTGCCCGGAGGTCTTAAAATTGATGCCCTAGGGGCTTAAAATTTATGCCTGGAGGTCTTAGAATTGTGCCCGGAGGACTTAAAATATTGCCGAAGGGGCTTGGAATTTGGTCAAAGGACCTGAAATTGTGCCCGGAGGACTTAGAATATTGCCCGGAGGTCTTAAAATTGATGCCCTAGGGGCTTAAAATTTGTGCCCGGAGGTCTTAGAATTGTGCCCGGAGGACTTATCATTTATGCCCTAGGGGCTTAAAATTTGTGCCCGGAGGTCTTAGAATTGTGCCCGGAGGACTTAGAATATTGCCCAAGGGGCTTGGAATTTGGTCAAAGGACCTGAAATTGTGCCCGGAGGACTTAGAATATTGCCCGGAGGTCTTAAAATTGATGCCCTAGGGGCTTAAAATTTATGCCCGGAGGTCTTAGAATTGTGCCCGGAGGTCTTATCATTTATGCCCTAGGGGCTTAAAATTTGTGCCCGGAGGTCTTAGAATTGTGCCCGGAGGATTTAGAATATTGCCCAAGGGGCTTGGAATTTGGTCAAAAGACCTGAAATTGTGCCCGGAGGACTTAGAATATTGCCCGGAGGTCTTAAAATTGATGCCCTAGGGGCTTAAAATTTGTGCCCGGAGGATTTAGAATATTTTATCTTTTGAAAATCTTGTTTCAATTTTAATTAGACTCATAAACATGGTACTAATTAAACTGGATTTAAATATTTCTTTATCATGAGTAAACTTGACTTTCTTATTTTGAAAAAGGTTGCATAACCTTTAAAATCTTGATTGGATGTTGTCAAGCCTTCAACTTGAAAAACTTACTTCCAATGCTAATGCTATATGATATTGTGTATGAATGCATGTATGCATGACACTTAATCCTATACATTCTCTAACTCTGAAACTCTTTCTTATCTTGTCAAAGAGGCACATCATTTGCCTTTTCTTTCTTTTTTTTTTCTTCTTTGCCCCAACATGATCATGAAAGCTCATTTCTATTTTCTATTTCTGCAGAGCTTTTGCACTTTCATCATACCCTTTTGATGAAAAGCACTAAAAATTTTCCTCATAACTATTTTCCAGGAGGGAAATGAATCCAAATTTCACATGTGATACTTGATCCTTTCGGAAAATTGGTAATTACTTTTCAAGATGAGTGACATAAATCTTATCCGGCTCTTTTCAACTGGACAATTGAAAGTTTAGCGCACTAGGATGTTTTGGTTGGAGAATACTTTGCCATTTATCCAAAAACCAATAGTTCCTTTCTTGGCTCAAACTAATTTTCTTAAAATACCATCCCCTCTTTTTCTTCTTTTTTTTTTCTTTTTTTTTCAAACAAAAGTTTTTTTCGAAAAAAAAATTTACAATTTGGTTTGACAATCTCTTAAATTCTCGAATAATAGCATACTATAAATGCCAAGATCAGATATGAATGACTGGAGTCTTTTCTGTTTAGGAAGAGTATGTACAAGAAAAAAGGTCCAACTTTTTCAGAAGAATGTTGGGCAATCAAGAGACATCAGAATCTTTAAGCATTTTGAGGGTTTCTCAGGGATTATTGGTTCTCTTTCCATATTTTCAATTCATGTCACTGCTTGACTTGGTTGAAATAAAAGTTCATTGTTTGCTCTAGACTGCCTTTTTCGGGTTTTCACCCTAGAGCTCTACTATTTCTTTTGTTTTCTTTTCTCTTTTTTTTTTCGATTGTTCCACCATGCATTTGAGAATTCAGATTTCATTCAAACCAGATAATGATGAGAATTTTCCAAAGAAGAGCTCTTTGATACAAGCACCCACATTTGATCAAAATGGACTTTTAAGTACGTAATGTAGGCCATGGTTCAGGGTTTTGAAAGAATGGATAAACAGGCCCAAAACATGTGTTTACAGGTTGATCAAACCAAGGATCATTTCTTCTCATATGAACATTTATCCTTTTCATTCTTTGAAACACTTTTCTTTTTGTACTTTTCCTTGTATTCCTTCTTCTTTCTTTTTTTTTTTGTTTCTTTTTTCTTTTTTTTTATTCTCATCCCAGATTTCATATCTAATTTGCCCCGCAGTAAACCTTATTTGACCAAAACAGAAGAGTTGAATCATTCATGTTCTTTGGAGGAATCCTTTCTACACATGCCCTTCAATGTGAAGGGTGATCCTTGGTTAAGGTTTATTTAGAAAGAAATTATCAGGCTCAAAGGGGTAGCAAATGGATTATTTTCATATTTGTGAAGGGAAGATGAAAGATGGCCATTCGTTATTTCAAATTAAGATGCTTCATCAAAAAGCAGTTCTTAGGGTAAGTTTTTCTTTTGACTTTTGAAATCATCTGAATATCACAATTGCATGGTGTCACAATCAATTTCATCTTTTTTTTTGAAATGCAACATTTCAATATGACAAAACTTAACTTCACAGACAAAATATTTATCTAAGGAAAAGGTGATGCGCAACCTAATGGTGTTGTGTAGATGGACATTAATGGACAATCCTCAACTTGGGTTCTCTTTTTTTTTCAAAAACATGGGTGAAAGGCATCTCGGGAGTACAGGATTGAAGAGTTTAGGATCTGGGTGGAAATGTATTTCAAAATGATCTTGGCAAATATCAGACCACCACTATCCAGAATCTTTGAGATTGTCATTGATTTCCAAAAAATCTCAAAAGTTTTTGCAAGTCGATCATTTCTTTGAAAATCATTAACAATGAAGCTCTGTCATGGTCAATCAGACTTTCACAATCTTATGCCTCAATTTAAGCTTTTTGGCTCTCAAGTGACTTAGATTTTATTGAGATGTGATCCTGGAATGATTTAAGACATTCACCTTTGATAGTAATCACCAATTTTTTTAGAATCATTTTTATCATTAATGTGAAGAATAGAAACATTCTTGTCACATGCCACTGGAAAATAAATTATGCAAAAAGTTGTGCTCATACAATTGTCACCTAGACCAGAGGAAATGACAAAGCATTTTCCAACAAAACACAAACTCTAAAATCTTGACATTTCAGTTTCTTCCAATCTAGTTTCTCATCATGACCTAACTTTGCATCAAAGTGGACTTCCACTGATCCATAAGTTCTTGAGTCAAGATTCCCCCATTGATAAGCTCCTCAATCCTTTCCTTCAACTGCCTGCATTTTTCTGTTGAATGCCCAATTGCCCCCATGTGATAGTCACATTTGCTATTTGGATCATAGCTCTTAGCCAATGGGTTTGGTGCTGTTCTCAAAGAAACAGGGGTCAGATATTGGTTTTTACCAAAAACGGCAAGATATCAGAAATTGAGATAGGAATTTTTCCTTGATTGCTTCTTGGTCTCTTTTTATTGTTCACTGGTTGTTGGACAGGTCGAGCTATAGGATTAGTCATAAAGATAGGTGAGTGAGCAATTACTGGGGAGTAAGAGTTTGCTTGGAATCTTGGTTGTGAGATTGGTGAATAAAGATAAGGATCTCTAGAAATATTGTTCAAGGTTGGATGGTATGATGGGTGAGGCCAATAAGGATGAAGTGGAGTGGAGTTTCTGGGAAATTGCCCCTCAAATGTCACAGCTTGCACTTCTTCTTCCATTCTTTCTTGCTTGTTATCAGTAATGTCACCTATCTTGATCTTGCCTCTCTTGATTGCGTTCTCAATCATCTCTCCGGAGGCCACCATGTCAGCAAAATTCTTAGTAACATTCCCGATCATATTGTCATAGTATGGTGCCTGAAGGGTACTAAGAAACAGAGCTGCAGTCTCTTTTTCTGTGAGGGGAGGCTGGACCTGGGTAGCAACATTCTTCCATCTCTGGGCATATTCCCTAAAGCCTTCAGTAGCTTTCTTCTCCATGGTTTGCAAAGATAAACGATCTGGGGCTAGACCCACAAGATGCCCATATTGGATGATGAACGCCCTTGCCAATTCTTCCCATGAATGAATATGGTCCCTCTCTAGTTGAGTATACCACCTTGCAGCAGAACCTTTGAGGCTATCTTGGAAAACATGAATCAGCAGATTGTCATCACGCATGTAAGCAGTCATCTTCCTACAGTACATGATAACATGAGTTCTAGGGCATGTAGTCCCATCATACTTTTCAAATTTTGGTGCCTTGAAATTAGGTGGAATTACTATGTCTGGTACTAAGCAAAGACCATTTGCATCTAACGATCCTTGAAAATCTATTCCCTCAATGACTCGAAGCCTTTCTTCTATGAGATCTATCTTTTGTTGGGAACCCAAGTCCTCTTCCACTCGCTGCTTCTTTGTAGTATACACTACATGCCCCTGGACTTGACCATAACCAACTGCAGTTGGCATATTAGGGCCTACACAGCCTTCGAGGGGTAGTGTTTGTGGCCTCTAAGATGTTTGAGCCTCAAAAATGGGGTTGTTTTGTGATTGGTGCCCCTCTTGTGTGGCCATTTCTCCCATTATTCCCATTATTCTTTTTCCATTGTCTAGCCTATTCAACAAATCTGTCATTTGCGCCAATTGTTCTTTCATCTCATTCTGGGTCTTTTCCGTCCTTTCTATTCGAACTGCTTCCGCTTCTTCCATTATCCAAATCTCGAATGAGTTATCTAAAACCCTTTGGTATCCAAGCTATCTCTGTTATAACCCCAAGTTAGAAGCCATGATAAATGAAACATTTTTTGTATTTTTTGTATTTTTTGTTTTTTTGTTTTTTGTTTATTTATTTATTGTTTATTTATGAAAGACAATGCATATATGAAATGTGATATGCAAGTAAGATCAATTAAACTCCATTTATACGAAAAATATTTACAAGATTCAAAAAGTACTATGTACCATCCTAATGCCTTAAAGAAAATTACCCAGCAAAATCCACATTTCTCATCCTTTAACCCTCATCGATCTTCTCAGATTTTCTGACCAATGACCTTTTCTATATCGAACAGCTTTGCATCCATGAGTGATTGCACCTTATACTTGAAAGCATTACAATTTTCAATAGAATGCTCAACATTTCCTGCATGATAGTCACATCTTGCATTCGGATCATACCATTCTGGGTATGGAGGCACTAAAGGGTTCAAAAATTTGGGAGCAACAAGACGCATTTGAAGTAAGTGAGGGTAAAGCTCTCCATATGTGATAGGAATAGGGATGATCTCAGTGCGTTTTTTCTTCTTGGGTTGTTTTTGGACAACTTGATTTTTAACTGAGGCACTTGATGGTATTGCAAATGTGTGAGCTCTAGGGGCTAGCTGAGGAAATGGTTGAATGTGAGCAGGACGAGGGTATTGATTAAAATAAGGACTGAAATATGGAGGCTGTGTAAAATTGTGAAACCCTGTTCCAAATGTTTGAGTAGGTGGCCGAATGGGATTAGGATGAAAATGAGAATTAGGCTGCGGCTGTATTGGTGTAGGTTCTAAAGGAATATAAGGTTTTGTTTTAGGCATAAGGCCATCAAGATAATCCATCCACCTTTCTATCTTTTTCCATGCCTCTTTAACAGCTGGATCTTCACTTGGACTGTTAACAATGTCAACATCATCCTGACAGGCAGTCTCATGAATATTCAATTGGTCTTCATTTGTCAATGATTCAACATGCGACTGAGTTGGAAGTGACAAAGATCCCTGAGGATGAACCACTTTAGCCTTTCCTAGACTTTCTACCATTTTCATTATTTTTGCAAGCTGCTCCTTCATCTCTCGCATCTCAAGTCCAAATTCTTCTTGATTATTCTCCAAAGCAATTATTCGTGCTTCTAATTGATCTCCCATGTCCTCGACTCCTTTTAGCCCAAAAATAAGATATTTACTCTCCATGTTATGTAATGTGAATGTAATGATGCAATGTTCAAATGAAGATGACAAATGATGTGTGTGTGTGTGTGTGTGCTTTTTTTTTAAAATTTTAGATGAGAAAAAGAGAAACAAAATTGAATTTAATAAAGGATGTTTTTATTTGAAAAATCATTTTTAATTTCAATTTTTTTTTATAGTTTTGTTTCTAAGTTTTACCGTTTTCAATTTATTATTCTCACAAAAACGTGCTATGTCAAAGTGTTCCTTCATGTGCCCCTAACTTTAGGTTTTCTACAAAATAGATTGGGTAAGACTCTATTTTATGGTTAGTGCCTTAAGTTCACTATATGCTGGGTTTAGGATTTAAAGTGTCTAAAAGTTCCCAAATTGCTCCTTACTAACGTCCACACAGGACTAGTAAGGCACTCCAATCCTCACCCATAACCGGTTACAAACGGAAAGGATTCAATTTGAGTGGGAGTTATTCGCTAGTCCATGCGGAGGTTACTACCTCACGAGAATGTAGCTACTCACTCCCTCCTAAAGAGGACAGAGCTCGGGACTTAGAGCTTATGCATGCAAATACACGTGTTATGTGTGTGAAGGAACATACCAACATATAACCCTCATCTTAGATGCCCCAACAATTCATGAACGATAAAATACCAAATATAAAAATAACACAATTAATAAAATTCAAAAACAAACAACATTATTTCGAACTTAAAGAATTTAAACACCAATTAAGACCATTAAACCAAGACTTGAAATATCACATGATTAATTAATGGTTCGACTCTCGAGTCCCCAGTGGAGTCGCCAAGCTGTCGTAACGATTTTCGTCCGGGGATCTAATCGCTAGACATTAAAAATTATGGAGTCGCCACCAATCAATTTTAACTTAGGTGTGATTGGCCACCTATTCAAAACTAAGAATAAGTACACTGATCTACGTTCCAAAATTTGGATTCGGGAGTACGGTTACGTGTGAGGAAGGTATTAGCACCCCCACAACGCCCGTCCAATGGACGGTACCAATTAATCATGTTTTATTTTTAACAATCTTGATTTAAATGATCTTTTACTCTTAATTAAATTTTTTTTTCCTTAGGATATTATCCAACACTTTGATCGAATTCCCAAGGAAAATTTGTTACCTCAAGAGTATTCACAGGACAAACTCATCCTTGTGAAGAGGCTCCGTAGTCGGTTTTATATTTTTAATTCTCTTGTAAAATTTATTATAACGAAAATCTTTAATATTGAAATTATTTTCCCTAAATTTTCCAACACTTTGGTCAAATTTAGAAGAAATATCTTTCCACTTAAGAATTTTCTAAATATCGCACACTCGCGAAATTCTGAAATTTCATCATCGGTTGGGTTTTCATTTACTAAAAATATACATTTTCATTAAAAGATCATTTATTATCATAATAATTTATTCTTGAATTAGGCAAATTCCTACATCCTTCAACACTTTGATCGAATGTAGAGAATTGGAATTATTAATTTTTATTCCAAATTTTTCCAACACTTTGGTGAAATTTGGAAAAATTATTTTTATTTTTTTATAATCATAGATTTATTTTTAATTTACTAGCTCACCTGGAATAGTTCGTCTTCACAAGATGTCACCCTTTTCTGACTTGCCAAGCATCAACTTGCTGGCAGGAACTCGCCCTCATAAATCATTTTGTACAACTCGCCACACATCAACTTGCTAGCAAGAGCTCGCCCTCTTATAGCTCAAAAATCAATTTATTCATAAGAGCTCTATTGGAAATTTGGAAAATTAAAATTATTTTTATTATTATTATTTTTTAAAAAAACTTATTTTTAATCTAATCGCCCGCCCGAACCATCACTCTTCTTAATAACTCACCCGTGAAACGGCTCGCCAAACACAAGTTACCTATAAGAGCTCACCCTATACAAATACAGCATGGAGAGCTCGCCACTCAGTAGGCTTGCACCATAGTTGGACGCATGATGAGATCGCCCGCCCACATAGTTCGCCATAAAAAAAATTGAACTAGCTCCTAACAGGATCGCCTGACCACTATAAATCGCCCATACATGTGGACTGATGCGTAGTGAGTTCACCCATACAATTGAACTAGTGTAGTGAGCTCGCCCGCAAGGA
Source organism: Heritiera fomes (assembly GCA_032173925.1). Taxonomy (NCBI): domain Eukaryota; kingdom Viridiplantae; phylum Streptophyta; class Magnoliopsida; order Malvales; family Malvaceae; genus Heritiera; species Heritiera fomes. The sequence goes on from JAPDPM010000012.1 coordinate 28,543,827, forward strand.
TGGCGAATAAGATGTGGGCGAGGTATACTTAGCTAGACACGAGATTTATTTAAAATTTCTTAAATAAAGAATGTAGAGTATACTTACAGTGTTTGACTCGTGTAAGTTTTATCGAGCTCGCCTTTCAATTCTCTTTATTTAGGCTCTCCTCGCCGCTAGTTGAACAAAGGTCGTCTCTTGCTACCACATTTTCTTCTTCCCAGTAACAAACGAAGGTACTGCTCACCGTCGTCCACACTTCCTATATGCTGCTCCAGTTACCATCCCAATCACACCAGAACTGAAATTGAGATCGAGTTCTCTCTTTTTCTCTGTCTCTCTCAATATTTTCTTGTCTCTGTATATCTTTCTTTCTTTTCTCTCTGTCTCTCCGTTTTTCTGTGTTTCTCCTCTGTGTTTCTGTGTTTCTCCTCTGTGTTTCTGTGTTCTTCCCTCTTTTTTTTCCCCCATATCTCTGATCTCCTTTAGACTATTTATAAGCATTTTTAGTCAAGAAAAATCAAACGAAATCTTTGAAACCAGGGACTATAATCCATTGTTCCGCTGGTTTTTCCTGAGCATTCTTAAATGCATGCTTGACATTCTTGGTTTTCCATTTGGATGTAGAGTTGCAGAGGATCTCGTAATGATTTTCCTTTCTTCTTCATGTTTTCCGGGCAACTTTTAGTCAATAAAATCGGAGCAAATTAATTTTCAGGAGACTTTCACTCCAAATGAGGTTTGTCTAGAGGTTGGCGAGGATAGCAGGGCTAAGCTCAGGTAGGGTGGCTGTCTGACAGCCTTCACGCTGATGTTGTTGACATTGTTCTTTCTTTCCCTTTTTTTCTTTTCCTCGAGCAGCTTTTTATGAATTCCTTAATCAACAAAAGCGGATCAAATCTCTAAGATGAAAAGATTATGATTACTTTACACGGTTGGTGTCAGTGAAGTTGGTGAAACAGCAGGGCCAGGCGACCTCATGGCTGGCGAACACCATTGGCGAACTAGCGACCTCATGCTGGCGAACACCAATCGGCGAACTGGCGTCCTCAAGGCTGGCGAACACCAATCGGCGAACAGGCGTCCTCAAGGCTGGTGAACACCTATTTTATTTATTTATTTATTTTCTTTTTATGTTATTATTATTATTATATTTTTTTTAAATACCGATTTTTTTCCTTTTTTTATTTCTAATATTTTTAAAAAAAATTCAAATATATGATTAGATAGGTTTATTATTCCGGACAAAATTAGGTGTCTACATATATTATATGTAAAACTAATGCAGTAGGCTTAGAAAAAATTAATGCAGTAATTTGTATTAATTCTTATATTTTATGTTGGAAAGAAAAACATTAGTCATACTTACCATTAAAAATTAAAAAAAGAAAACCCACCCTCTAAATTTTTTTTTGAAAAGAAGACTAAATATTTTAAGAGGCCTTTTTCTCTTAGTATCCTACTATCATTCAAACTTACAAAGTTTAAAACTAAGGCACCAACAACTAAAAAAACAAAATTACAGATACCTAGTCGTCACACTTCTATAACCCTTAGCCTTTGCTTGGCTGCTTTCTTTTTCAACTAACTCTCAAACACTATGGCCATTAATATTTCTTTCTATCTTCCAATTGTCAACCAACACCCATCTCTCAATTTTTCTCATAGGTAATTGATATTTTTTGATTTATCATTTCAAGCGTCTTATTTTGTTGGGGATTTAAGTGGTTTTATTGTGATGTTAATCTAAGTTTGATAAATAATTTTGGTTGGGTATTCTGAAAATTTGCTTTATAATAAGATTTAAAGTTTTTGGTATTTTTATTTTGTTAATCCCAACATGTCCGTATCAGATTGAAATTTTAGGTTGGAGAAATAATTATAGAAGTAGTATGAAATCATTTTTTTATTAGTTTTTGTATGATTATATCATTGTATGGATACTTAATTTCGATTTGGGTTGTATTCAAAAGATTGAATTAATTTGTAATACTCTAATATTTTCTTATGGCAAATGAGTGGATTTGGTTATTGTGAAAGACAAGTAAAAAGAATTCCGAAAATTAATTACACAATGTAAAAAAGAATTCAAAAAATTATTGAGTGATTGTTTTTGTTTAGTCAATTGCCTTGTTTTCTTGTATTGTATTACAATATAATATATTTTTGCATAGTTTTAATTGACTTATTTTTTTTTTCTTGTGTTTGCTCATTAATTTTGCAGGAAACCAAAATTCAAATTACATTTTTTCTAGAATCGTGGATGTTATTGTTTACCTTGTATTTTTTTATTCGTTTATTTTCATGTTAATGAATTTAGAATTTGTTTAGTATGGGTTTTTACCCGAATATTGTAATTATTTCAATGGAATGTAAATGGTATTTTAAATTATATTTTGAATATTATTTTTATATCCTAATGAATATAAATTGATTGTTTAGAAATTAATCTTGTAAATTTTTTACGTTATTAATTTACTTTTCATATTATAATAATAATAATAATAATAATAATATTATTATTATTATTATTATTATTATTATTATTATTATTATTATTATTATTATTATTATTATGAATACTAGTGACAAGATAATTGTAACTATAAAAAAATAACATGAGTGACAATAATTTTTTGTAACTATTATCAATAATTTTATAGTCGATATTGTCATCACATGAACCCAAGTTATAGTGGCAATTTTTGTTTGTCACTATTTTAATTTTTTTAGTGTCAAAATATTTGTCACAATTAAATGACTTATTGTGACGACATATTTTTGTCACGTATTCTAATATTTTTAGAAACAAAAAATTTGTCACAAAAAAATGAGATATTGTGACGATTTAACAAAAATTGTCACTAACAAAATAGTGACTGTGTTATTTGTGACGACAGGTGACGACTCGAAAATTGGTCACTATAAATTATAGTGACAAAATTTTATACTTTTAGTGACTAATTTTTTCTTCACTAAAAATGCTTTTTCTTGTAGTGGACTGCCAACATTTTGAGTTCCTATGAGAAGACGAGGTTGCTTTTGATGATATGAATTGAGAATAACTACTTTCTTACTGTGCTAGCCAACTCTTTTGAATTTCAGCCTGCATCCAATTCCTATGCTCCCTAACCACTTTCCCAAGATCATTTCTCATTATAGTGGCTTTGTTGCAGTCGGTTTCCAAGTAATACAATTTTCCACAAACAAAACAAAAATCAGGCAACCTTTTATATTTGACAATAAACCACCTTAGTTTCAAAATTTGCGATGGCGACTTTAGTGTATCTTTTTAGTGGTTTAGGGACATTAGCAAGTACTTTGATATGCAAAAAACATCCCCAAGCAGTTTGATCACCAGCGAAATCAATCTCTTGAACATCACCAATAGACTTCCCTAATACAATACCTACCCTCTCACACATCATCCTAATGGAAGTCCATGAATTTGAATCCATAAGGTAAAAATCCATTCATATATCATCTAAATTCCCTAACCCTTCAAACTCTTTAAAGATCATCAAAGCCCTATTAAAAGACGATGACTGATTGAGTAATGCTCTATCCTTCCCCAGTTTGCTTTTAAACTATAATATATATATATATATATATATATATATATATATATATATTCGTGCGCCCACCTCTTTAACAACCAAACCCTCAAGACAGTTTCCAAATCTTTCCAAAGACATTCTTCATTACTTCTACATGGACTCCTTTCTTGATAAAGATCTTTCCTACCAAACAAAACTTTCCCAACTCCAACGTTGCATCAACCCATTCCCTCTCAATCACCACCTTATTTTGCTCATCCTCGGTTAATGACAACTTACTCAATTTGTCCTTCAAAAGTCTTGTCATCCTTTTTTGTCATGATAGCCTAACAGGAAAGAAGAATAAGGAAACATCAAACTCTTAACACAATATGAATAAACACTAGAACTGAAGAAAACCTAAGCACACCTTCTTACAAATAATATGAATGCCATAGAAAGAACAAAACAAACATCCACAAAAAGAGTAAAACCTTAAGAGAGACTCACCTAAATAAAGAAAAATTAGCAATATTTTTTTTATTTTATTTCCCTTTACCTTTCTTTCTTACCTAGTACTACTAAAACTCATTGTCTTTTTACTTTTCACTCACTCCTATCCATCTTCTCGCTTTTCTATTTGTTGTTACACAAAACAACAATGATTAAGTGCTGACGTAGATTGCTTGTTGCTCCTTCACACGTGACACTAAGATTTCTGCAAGAAAGAAAAGTCAGAGAGACGCGATGGTGGTTCTCTGCGTAAACACTCCGATACTTAAGTCAGTTCAAGATTTTTCCCAATCTAAGTGAACTGTAAAATAGTACTTAGAGTCAGATAATACCTGTGACGACCTATTTATAGGGAAACAAATTGCCTTTATTGCTGTAGTAATTATCGGAAGATAATTTCGTCTTTTTGCGCACTTGCAGGGTCTGTTTCCTACACATAACAAAGACTTTGTCATGCCTCTTGTCCATCTCAGCGGGAAAGTGCCTCTCATAGAGCGGGAGAGCATCTTTCGCGCTGCGGGAGACTGCCACAGGCGGTGCGAGAGCCAGATATGTGTGGTGCGGGAGGTTATCTCCTATGAGGCGAGAGACTATCTCTCGCTGTGCGTGATGTCATTGCCACGTGGCACAATATCATTGTGCCGCGTGGCTAATCTCCATGGCTTCTAGGTCTACTGGCCCAATTCACTTAATTTGGGCTTTTTCCATATCACTACTCTACCCAGTATAGCTTAAAATTAAACTATGATTTATCGTTGATCAGATATTTTTTCATGTTACTCTTGAAAACATGCACATTTTCTTCTTGGTAAAATGCCAATATATAAATTATTCTTACCCAAAAAATTGCCAATAAAATTTTAGTTCCCCCAATACATAAGGAGATAAAACAGGAGAGGCTAAAATTGGGATGAAAACGTGAGACCAGGTCGACTTTATATTGACATATAAATTATTGATGGATGGGTATATGGCCATTATTTGAACAAAATAAGGTTAATTTTCTTCAAAAATTCAACTCAATGAAATGATGCGATATGGTCCATTCAGAAGAAACAGTCAGTAGTCTTAGGTCTAACTGTCCATCCAAGACTCATTCAATTTTGATCCCCCATTTCTTAGGTTATATTCCTACAATTTTGATTTCGATTTTCTTATGACTTCCTCAATTGCAAGTCGTACGGTCCACTTTCTTCTCCTCAATTAATTTCGTTCAAAATCAAAGTTTTATTAATTAGAATGAGATGAAAAAACAATATCCATATGTAATTATAATTAAAATTTATAAGGTATAGTATCTTTTATAAAATTTTGTGGCTAGAAATAAAGTTACCCTTCCAATGACTTTGAGTGGGAAATGGAATCAACAGAGGGCATGCACATGCAACATCATTTTTTTTCATATGTTAAACAAAATTCGATCTTGATTTTTTGATAAAAGAATAAACATACGAGTTTAATATTGAATCAAATATTAAAAAGCAAATTTATTTGTAATTAACTTGAAAATAAAACCAAGAAAGATGAGAGGAGTCGATAATTAATTAATTAATTGAATTTTAATTTTTAGTACAATGAATCACAATCTTAAATTGTTAAAAATTGAAGAATATTCAAGGACCCTCTTTCGATATTTTTCCTGCTTGAAACTTTTGACCAGAAAATGGCAAATGATTTAATCCTCAGCACATAAACAGCAAACTCTTATAAAGTTAGATAAAGATTCAAATTCTAAGTTTTTTTACTTCAAGTTAAGTAATCGCTTCTCATTATTCTAATCGAAGGCTAGGAGCCAATTCAAAGACTTTAGGAAATTCCATCTAAAGTCAGTTATTTATTAATTGCTTGTAAATTTGAAATTAATTCTTGGATTTCTCATGTTAGTATATTTTTCCATGCATATGGGGTGTTGAACTAACTGATACTATATTTTAATTTGTTTGAAAGTCTTTTAGTTAGTGAATTTTTTGATAACATTTTTCATAATAACAAAATATATATGCCAAATTGCCACTTTTGTATAGCTTAAATGATTTGGAGTGGAGAATGGATTATATATATTAAAAAAAATACTACACTCTATAGATTACTAAAAAAAATCGTTACTCATAAAAGCAATTAATACTTTAATTCATTAAGCGAAAAATATTAAAAAAAAACCATCGAATTTGACTGGAAAATTTAATTTGACCAGAAGTTTACAATGAGTTACTCCAAATCAAGCAAAAGACAGTCATAGGAACAAATTCAACTTGGAACTTGAAGTTAATTATTGCTTGCTTCATTCTCTTTCTCTCCGAAGCTTGAAAATTCAAAGAAAAACTTATTAATATATAGAAAGGAGTTTACGAATTTTAATTAAATGTTGATTTGTTTGAATTTTTTTGAAAGAGGATATCATTTAATAAAGTCAGATCATTTATTTTTTCCGTCAAACAAAATTAAATATTTGGCAAAAAGTCTCTTTATCATATTCGTCTTGAGGGCCTGGCTTTCATCTACGTCTGGAAGCCCAATTTGATCTGAGTTGTGAGTTTCTCCCACCATGGGCTTCAGCTTAGGAAATTTAAATTCAAACTAAACTTCACCTGTTTCAAACTAATATATATTATTTTATGGACAAATATTAGTATTATATTTTTTTTAATTTTAATTTTAAAGTATATATTAATTAATAGAGTACACATATAAGAGATCGGATTTGTGTGAATTTTTTTTGAATTTCATATAATTGTTGTGAAAATATACCATAAAAGAAAGAAGAGTTCATTTTAAGCAGAGTTCCATTGTTGTTGTGTTGACTTTATTAGATTTTTTCAGAAACTTATGTCATGTTTTAAAAATTATTGATTATTAAAAAAAAAGAATTCACTCAATTCTTTTGTGATAAATGAATTCACTAACAAATGTAAACGAAAAAAATGTTTGATGAATAATTTATAAATATGTTCAATTTATATTCGTTTGTTAAACTTAACAAACAATCTTGAGCAATATTTTAATATTCATTTATTAAATGAACCGATTACGATGGGAAGTGTACTTTTTTTCGTTTATATTAACAACCAAATTCGTCTAAAGTTTTTTTTTTATAATTTCATTCCTTTAATATGTCGTTTATTGTTTATTTGTTTACTGTCTAGTAAAATAAATTATCAAAATTACATATTTTAAGTTTGTTTTTGTCTTCTAAAAAAATGATAGTAGATTTTATTAAGTTTATTTTATAAATTATTTAGTATTCACTAACATGTATTTGTGAACATGTTTTTTTTATTATTTATAAACATTTTCTTTTGATAATCACACACATGCATTTGTGAACATTAAACAAATATTCTAATTAATCCAAAATGAACTAACACAAAAATAAATACAGTTTTTTTACCCAAAACAAATAGTATTAAAAATAAATGAATGAATAAGAATATAATAAAAGTTGTTCATGTTGAATTTGTTTACATTTCTATTTTCACTTAAATCTTATTTAGTCAAACAAATAATAAATTAAAATTAATCATATGACAGCACTAGTATGCACCAACTTCTTTCTCTTTGTCCCTAATAATCTAAAATGGAAGCAAGATTTGGGCTGTCACCGCCCACCAACCCTTTTTTTTTTTCTGTGAATAAAAGCTTAGGAATAGCAGAGGTTATTCCATCTCTAATGACAATGCAAGTTGTCAACCCATATTTAGATTTACGGATGTATTAAACTTTTACGTATGAATTTTTTGAACTAACAAATTATCTATCAATAAAGGATTTGGGGGGTTTGAGCTTTGATTCTTTGCACAAAAATCTTAACCTTACCCACTTACGCAAACCATCATTGGCACCCACCAAGTCATTTTCCAGAGGAGAAGCTATTCATGATTCAAACATTTTCAAACAAATAAGAGAGCTACCGACCCACCAGCAATAGTGAAGTTGTTTAAAGAAAGTTTCTAAGATTGTGACGGGAAACCAAAGTTAGTTAATGATCCTTTGGACGACATCTAAATTCCTAAACTCAATATTACCTTTGTCTTGTAAAAATTTTACAGTAAAATCAATTTATTTTATGCCTATTTTAAGATTATTTTCATTTTAAAGATATCATAAACACATGAGAATAGTGTAAAATTAATATTAATGGACAAAAATATATGATAATAAGCATAACCACATAAAAATAAACAAAAACACATTAAAATAAACGTAAATCTGATGCCAATAAATATAAAATAATTTAACATTATCAAAAATAAATATTAACAGACAAAAATAGTTAAAAATAATTTTAAAATAGATATAAAATAAACCGATCTTATAATAACATCGGCCTTATTATGAAGTAGTCCCTCTGTCTTATGCCAATTCATGTTCATCATTGTGCTGAAGAAAAGAGATTCATGTTCATCATTAATCATATAATTTAGCTGCTCGACGTCTTTCCTTGGGTATGGGAACTTGGTAAGATTTTCTTCATTTTGACGGTCCAATAGGATAAATTTCTCAAAGTCAAGTGGGTCCAACTCCATTGACCAAAACCAAACTGCGGGTCCTAATTTTTTTTACGCTTCTGCGTTTCTTTTTCCCGATTTAGGCGGCTTCCTCTCCACTACCACCTTCAACACCTCTGTTTTTGTCCTCTCATTCCTCCCTAGCCGTTAGTTCACCACACGACTTCACCAACAAACACCCTCTGCAATCATCAAATTTATGTTCTCAAAACTCTTCAAGGTTTCGGTTTCTTTCATCTTCTCTAGATTCTTGTTTCTTTCTTTGTCTGTAAGATCTGCTTATCAAGTATCAACTCCTTAGCCTTGTCTCCTAACTTTTCTTTTTTATTTGTTTTGATTATATACATTTTAATGACATGTTTTATTATCACTGTTAATGGTGTGAGAAAGAAGGGATTTTTCTTTTCAAAGTTTCTTTCTTTCTTTTGAATCTTAAATCTTGAACACCTTTTGCTCTTGCATATAGATGAGTTAGATTGTTGCTTTATTTGAATCCCTTGCTGTTTTCTGGAAAAAAGAGTTCTCTTTACTTTTGTTTGAAAAGGGTACTCTTTTATGTCTATGATGGACCTTAGTAATATAATTTATGTTACTAGTGTGTGTATATAATATTTTGATATATTTGCATATCTATCAATGAAAGGTTCTTGTTTGTGCAATTTTAGAACTCTTGATCAACCGGGTTCACATACATTTTCCTGTTAATAACTACTTCTGACAGCTCACTTTCTTCCAAAAAATGTTGAAGGTTTTCATAAGTATGTAGGACTAGGCCATTGTTCTCAGTTGGCAATGAATGGAAATTAGTGTTATAAGATTCTTTCAACATTTGATCTACTATATCTGTTATATCCATCATATGATTTTTGTTTATGCAAATCTATGGTAAACATTTTCAATTCACTCTTATGCATGACGCATATTTATGTTTTATATTGCTTCTACGTAGTGCATACATGTTTACTTCTTTAAATGGCCAACATCAGTGCAAAATAGGTGAACCTTGTGCACAACTGCACGTGTATAGATAGAATATGTCTTGTTTTTCTTGAAAGGTAAATGATTACCTCTTAATGTAGGTTTATCTATTTAAACATGGCCGTGTGGCCTAAGTAATTTCTTTATGGATTTGTTGAGGGTGGGAAGACTGCTGAACATTGTCGCAGCCACTATGATTTGACAAAGTGTATTTTTAGAAGCAAATTTATAGAAAGCCTAATTAGAAGAGTATATGTTTAGAAGAAAGTTTATAGAAAATCTAATTAGAAGAACTCCTTGTTTTGCAGAAAGTGTAGATAAAGGTTTTGTGAACATTGTTACCGAACTTCCCTTTCGAGGCAAAAAATGAGCTTTACTTTGTGTTCTTCTGAAATCACATATCCCAATGTAGATGGTTTGAAGAATGCAAAGGCAAATCTAGTGGCATCTAAATCTTTCATAAGGGCTGGTGGTTACTTCAAAAAGCATTATGAGCATCACATCTGGATGCTAGAAAAGTGGTAAAATGTAGCCATCTAGTTCCTGGCCGTTTAGAAGGATCATTCATGGGAAAGAAACGGAAAGAGGAGCCTAGAAAGAAGCTGGAATTTGTGAGGACACTGTTGATTGACAACTATGATAGTTACACTTACAATATTTACCAGGAGCTGAGTGTCATTAATGGCTGTATGTTTTTTCTCCACCTCCTTCCTGCTTGTGCATGTCTTTGTGTGTGCATATGTTTATAGCAATTACTTACACTATTTTGTATTTAAATTCTGTTCAACTAGGTTGGTTTCATTTGTGTTAACTTTCACTTCAAGAACATTGAGATTTAGACTATCCAATTAGGTAGTAAATATCTTGCTGTTTTGACAACAAGAAACATATAGAGTTCTCCTTATGAGCTCTAATGAGGTACACTTAAAAGTCTTTGATGAAAATGTTCATGGGCATACGCTGCACCTTTTAGTCTCTGTGTTGAGATTTCAAATTTTGCCTCCATACTTAGAAACAAAGGGGTGGAACTGCTTGTTATGGTCTGGAACTGTTTTTGGATGTTTTGGTTTATTTAAGTTAATTTCCGCATCTGAATTCTTTTGCGCCTCTGTTTCACTAGGGTAAATGATTACACATATAACCTGAACGATCTTCTATATTGTTTTCTGCACTCTGCATTATGGAATAATTTCTTGTTACTGAAGAAGTACCAAATGTCTCCTTATGGTCTTTGACATCTCTCCTTGTGGTCTGTAATTGTGTCAGTGCTGCCTGTAGTTGTGCGAAATGATGAGTGGACGTGGAAAGACATCTTGCATTTCTTGTATGAGGAAGGTGCATTTGATAATATTGTTATATCACCTGGACCTGGTTCTCCAACATGTCCAGAAGATATAGGTGAGAGTGTTAGTAGTAGAAGTTAATTTTTATTTATGTACTTCTTAGCAATGTAGCAGATTGGGAGAATAGAGAAGCACATTCCTCAAGTTCTTCAGACATATAGTGGACTTTATAATTATGAGGATAGGGAATTTGGGTTTTGGCTATATAATTGGAAAGTGTGACAAGTGTAAATTGCAATATGCTTCTTCAATCTGGGACTTCTCAGCTCACCTTAATCCTATACCATATGAAGTAATATAATACAGTCAAATAATTTTTACTTATATGAACTGAACGTAATTGATATTATCTCCCCAAACCAAAAGAAAAACATTAAAGAATGCATCTATTTGAAGTTCTCAGATTATTTTAGGATTAACATTTTATAACCATGCCTTACGAACCACTTTGAAATTAGCAGGAGTGTGTCTTCGGCTGCTGCTAGAGTGCTGCGATATCCCTATTTTGGTTGTTTGCCTTGGGCATCAGGTACTTCTTTTCCTTTCCTTTACTTTACATGCATTTTAAATGCACTTATTACCTTTTTTAATGAATGAACTTTCTTATCACTTCTTTGCTAATGTGCAGATATGCTTGAATTTGTCTTTATATGCCTTCATTTCTATTCAGTTCAATTCAATCTTGCCTTCAGTTAGAGCTGTATTCTTTGTTCCAATGAATGATCCTGTTTCATTATTCAATCTATGATTTTAGATTTTCTTTGTTGGATTTGAATGTTTCCCCAAAAGGCTAAAAGTGCACTTTTGGTCAATGTGCTGTTTTATGTTGAAAAACTTCTGTGAAGGTTCCATGTGTACCTATAAGTTCTTGGTGTTCTGAGTTCTGACTGATTTACTCTCTTTTAATAGTGCCTGTTTTTCCATATTTGATGAAATTTGATTTTGCAGGCTCTAGGTTATGCACATGGTGCTCAAATTATCCATGCCTCTGAGCCAATCCACGGATGCCTGAGGTATGATGAAATATGACTACAAAGTCGTCTTGTTTTCTTGACGTTTGTATGATAATTGATCTGACTATTATAGAATGGAAACATCTCTACAGGTATGAAATGATGGATGTTCATTTTGGAGAAATTTTGCTTCATAATGGCTTTTGATAATTTTCACTTCAATAATTGGTTTTTACTTTGGTAGTGTTATAGACACACATGCATGCAAACATGTGTTCTTCCTTCCAAATGAGGAAAAATCTTTTCTTTCCAAGTTATTAAGTTGTTTTCCTTGGCACTTATTTGGTCCTTGTTCTGTACAGTGAAATTGAGCATAACAGCTGCAAGCTATTTGCTAATATTCCGTCTGGCAGAAATTCAGGATTCAAGGTCTGCCTTTCCTTATGTTTGAAAGAGCTTGAATTTGAAAACAATGTTCTCCAGATTTCCATTGAAGCTCTTCGTGTTTCGCTGTGGAGCTTCATGTTGTTGGTTATTTTGACTTCTCTTTTTATGTAACTAACTTATGGAGCACTATAGAGTGCTCACTCTTCTGTCATATAAATCAGTTGCTATGAGGCAGTGGCATATAATCTAGAATTTCTTAATTTTTTGGATAAATCATGTTTTTTAATTTATTACAATGTGAGATGCCATACAATGAATTAGGCATGACCAGCATATGAAATAGTAGTTAGAATGATAGCTTATTTCTCAATGAAAATCGCATGAAAGCCCTGAATAATATGCACACCTAGTATGCTACTTATTGCTTGGTATGAATGTTAAGTGAGGGATAACAAAATTCATACTCTTGTAAATTATCATCTTTTAATTCTATACAACTAAATGCTGCATCTTTTTCCGAAGTTTGCAGACTTCTAGTTACTATGAACCCAAAAAATGCTTGTGTCATTTCTAAGCCCTGTTGGTTGTTCTTCTTTACAGGTTGTTCGATATCATTCACTTGTTATAGATGCAAAATCTCTCCCGAAAGAGCTCATACCAATAGCTTGGACCTCCTCTGATGACGCACTTTCTTTTCTTGAGACCCAGAAGTTTGATGTCATCCCAGATGTTTATGAGAGTGAGAGACAGCAATCTAACTTTGATTCTATTTTATCACATTTGAAAAATGGAAGTCATTGGTCTTCCAGCCATGCTAATGGAACAAAAAGCGGAAAAGTTGTCATGGGCATCAGGCATGCTACTTGGCCTCACTATGGTGTTCAGGTCTGCTCCAAGATTAACTCGTTCCAAACTGTGATTTCCTCTCTCTATCTCTATCTTAATTCTTCTGCCATTCTCTTGACTTCTATAATTTTACTTCAGTTTCATCCAGAAAGTGTTGCAACATCTTATGGGAGACAGATATTCAAGAACTTTAGAGAAATAACTAAGGATTATTGGTTACGAATGAGTTCATCATTCAGCAGTGAAAGAAATATTCATTATACTGGTAAAATGGAACTCCTTTTAGAAATATTATTTTGCTATTATCGTCGTGAACTTGCTTTATATCCCCTTCCCCTGCCCCCTTTATTTCTCTTCTGACACATGCTGCTACAAGTATTTATCTATCTTGGCTTTTTTATAATAATAACTTGGATGATAGTCTGTACAATATTAAAGATGATTTTCTTATGGGGAAAATGGTGGTTTAACATATATCTGAAAAATATATACACCAGCCTCTTACAGTTTGTCTGATTGATTGGACTGAGATCTCTGCTTTTGATGCTGCCTTTCATCTTCTGCTTTGTCTTTGGTGATGCATATGCTTCTCTGAGCAGTAAACTTGTTTTAGCGTCCATGCAGGTACCCCATGCTAGTAGGCTGTTTGGAACAGTTCCTACAGGTGAGCAATTAGCAAAAAGGGCAGATGTTCGATTTAATGGAGAAGCTTGTAGCAGTGGGCAATTGGTGCATGATGCAGACAAGAGAAGTTTACACTTCCTTGATATGGTAAATATTTTGCGTCCAAACATGGGTGCTAAATTTCTAAAGTTGAACTGGAGGAAGTTCGATCACTTGGCAAGAGAAGTTGGTGGAGCAAGAAACATATTTTCTGAACTATTTGGGAAAAATAAGGCTGAAAACACTTTTTGGTTGGGCAGTTCATCAACAGAGAAGGTCTGTTTGTTAGTCAGTGAAATTTCTTGCAAATGAAAAATTGCACCTTTTTTCAATCATTTATTCATTTTATTCCTTTCTGTTAGTTATTTAGGCACTGCAATTTATGTTGGATTCTGTTTCAAGTGAATTAATTTGACAGGAGTTGTAATCCAATGTGCGTGTATATATCTATGAGTGATCAAATTGTGGAACTCATTATTAGCACACATCCACGAAATCAACACCAAGCTTTGCCGTAGATAAATAACTTTGATGATTACTGTTGACATTCAGACTGAATTAAAGTTTTGACTAGGTGTGTCATTCTTGACTGAAATTGAACTTTTGGTGGACATAGAAGAATATATACTATATATTCTATTGCACAATCTTCTAATGATAAAGTCAAGGATTTTTTTTGTTCATAATTTAATCAAAATACTAGTGAGTATGCATTATTAGTTGTTGCATCTAAACTTCAATTGTTTGACTGGAATTGACTATCTGCTTTCTGCTATCTTAATTTTTTTTATCTGATGTTCAGGGAAGAGCTAGGTTTTCATTCATGGGGGGTAAAGGCGGATCTCTTTGGAAGCAATTAACATTCAGATTATCAGAACAAAGGTTCGGATAGAATCTATTTCTGTCATCTTTGATTTGATATAGTCAAAATTTCATTTTGTCCTCATAAATTTTTTAGATTTCAAATTTATTGGTCTTTCTTTGTGCTTTTACTAAGACCTTGTTATATAATTGATTGCTCAATGATCAATTGTCTAATGGAGAACTATTTATAAATTTTCATTAATTATTTAGCATCATATGGTGGTTGAATAGAAGCACATTCCTTTTGTAGTGATGTGGCTTATAAACAAGGAGGTCATTTATTGATTGAAGATGCTGAAGGCTCTACCACCAGCACATTTTTGGAAAAAGGTTTTTTCGAATATTTGAACAAGGTATTTGTTGATTTTATGAATCCTTCATTTCTGGTCAGCACATCAAATGGTATAAATTGAAATTTGAAAATATTATCCTGGTTATTTACAATATTAGTAAATGGAACAAGATTCCTTCCATTCTTTGTTGAATTTGAGAAAAGTTTTTAAACTTATAAACAGAAAACTATCAAAATTAGTTTTGTTTGCTGAGGCAGAATTAAGTTTGCCCACCTCATGCTAAGGGATTGGTGCTCTTAGAAGTATATTAACCTGTGCAAAGACTGGAAATGATTCCCTAAAATGCGGCAGACTAATCCTTATTGAACTCTTTCTTGCCAGAAATCTTCCTTCGGAGGAAGAACAAAAATTAAAGATCAAAAAGACTGATAAAGACCCGAAAATTGATTGCTAAAATTAAGTGAATGTAATCAGTTTAGTTTTTTTCATGTATTGCTATTTTTTTCAATAGGGCTTGACCTGATATCCTCTTAAAATCCTATGACTCCAATCCAAATCTATTGAAGAATGGAAAAGTTGGGAATTGTTCTCTGCTGCTGATGATTAGAAGCAAGTTTTAGTTATTTGTATGCTCAAGGTGTATATGATATATCTCCAGATGATTGTATACACTTGTTAATGAAAAACAAAACATTCCGGTCCAAGCTTATGATAGTAAATAATATTTTGCTTAGGTATCTTCTGATCATACTGAAATTTGTTCTTGTTTTTCGTTCTAATTTATATGATTAAACAGCTCCGTTTGGGTAACTCTCATTGCTAGATTCATGTAACAGGAGCTTCTGTCACTCTGTCACGAAGAAAAGGATTATGAAGGATTGCCATTTGACTTCTATGGTGGATTTATTGGTTACATTGGGTATGTAGTTTGTAACTACATGAATTTTATCACTTCACATGAATTTGCTCTCTCCCCAAGTGTTTTTTTTTTTTGAAATGCAGCTATAATCTTAAAGTAGAATGTGGTGCAGCATCAAATGGTCACAAATCCACAACTCCGGATGCTTGCTTTTTCTTTGCCGATAACCTTGTCGTTGTTGATCATCATTCTGATGATGTTTACATATTGTCCTTACACGAAGGAAATTTAACTAAGACATGGTTGGATGATATGGAACAGAAGCTTGTCAGCTTGAAAGCATCTTCCGCAAGAAAGTTAGATGAGCAGAGTTTACGAACTGTGACAAATTCTCCACATGAAGCAGGCTTTCATTCTGAGAAATCCAGGGATCAATACATGAGAGACGTTACGAAATGTCTGAAATACATTAAAGATGGAGAAAGCTATGAGCTCTGCCTAACAACTCAGATTAGAAAACGCATTGGAAAAGTAGATCCTTTGAGACTTTATCTTCATCTTAGAGAGAAAAATCCAGCACCCTATTCTGCGTGGCTAAATTTTTCGAAGGAAAAATTATGTATATGCTCCTCTTCTCCGGAGAGGTTCTTAAGATTGGATAGAAACGGTATACTAGAAGCAAGGCCAATTAAAGGTACCATTGCTCGTGGTGCAACACTTTAGAATGACGAACGGCTCAAGTTACAATTGCAGAACAGGTGATTCAATCCATTCTAGCAACAATAAAGTTATCATTAGAATTTGCACCTGGTGGTATGTGCTACGGTTTTACGAGATTTCAGACACGTTAAACTATAACTGTAAGCCAATTAACTCTCTCTCTCTCTCTCTCTCTCTCTCTCTCTCTTTACACAGCTAAAAGGATCAGGCTGAAAACTTAATGATAGTCGATCTTCTAAGGAATGACCTTGGTCGCGTCTGCGACTGCGAACCTGGCACTGTTCTTGTGCCCCTACTTATGGAAGTGGAGTCTTATGCAACTGTTCATACTATGGTGAGCACAATTCAGGGGCAAAAGCGGCCAAATGTTAGTGCTGTTGATTGTGTGAAGGCAGCATTTCCTGGTGGTTCAATGACGGGAATGACTAAATCTATCCCTTTTTTGCTTTTCATACCTCATCACCCTTTAAATGAACAGTAACACTATGAAGGAAATGGGGTATAAAAAGTAAAAACTGGGGTATGTATAGCAGCTCTCTTCAATGACAGGAGCTTCGAAGCTGAGATCAATGGAAATTTTAGAATCCATTGAGAGCTGCTCCCGAGGTATATACTCAGGCTCCATTGGATTTTTCTCCTACAATCACACATTTGATCTCAATATTGTGATAAGAACAGTTGTCATACATGAAAATGAAGCATCAATAGGTGCAGGGGGGGCGACAATTGCCCTGTCAGATCCTGCAAAGGAGTATGGGTAAATGGTTCGGAAAACCCTGGCTCCAGCTAGCTGTGTGACGAAAATTCAATGCAAACATTGATATTTGCTTAGGCTTTGAATTCTGTAACAGTGAGTATACCCCCGGGCCCGGTCTGCAGTGAAGTGTGGCAATCTATAATGTATCACAGCCATCTTACCACGTGATCCATCAATTATTTCTGTCAAATCCCGACACAGATGTTATCGTTTCTTTTTTTCTTTTTTTTTTCTATGTACAAAAAAAAGGCAGAAAGGGTCTAAAAAGCAATAATGGGTTTCATAATTGAATTTTTATTTTTTATTTTTTTAATTATCAATTGAGTTTTTATATTTTTAATTTCATCTTATTGAGTTTTTTGGTGGACAAAAATAGTTAAATATGTTTTTTTATCATATGTATTATACGAACTTAACAGTATTAGTATAAATTTAATAGTTTTTGTTTACAAAAAAATTTAATTGAGTAAAAATTAAAATATAAAAATTTAATTGATTGCAAAAAAAATTAAGAATTCAATTATAAAAATTATTATTTTTTGAGAATCTTTTTAACCTTTTAACATACAAAAAGTTATTGTTTCAATTTTAAAATTACAGTAAATAAATAATTAAAAAAAAGTAAAAGTAAATTTTTTTCAAATATTTAGATATGGTTTTAATTTTGAAATTGTCACTATTGGAACTTAATTGTTTATTATTTTTTATTTAAATAAAATTAATTTTAAATTATAAAATAGATAAAAATATTTATGATTATGCAAAAAAATTTCAAACAGTTATTTTTTCTTATACTCCAAATCTATCCATGTGATTTTTTTTTTAGGAGACTTGGGAGAAGCGCAAGCGCCCAAACTTTAACAGGTTGAAACTAAGGCTAAAGGGTTGGCTTAGGATAGGACAAACTCCACCGCTTTACGTGACAGGGATTCAGGGCACATGAAATGACGTGAAAATGAAAATTTTATTAATTTAATAATTAAATTTTATAAAAATTTTTATTTATAATTTAATTATTAGATTAACAATTTTTTTCAATATCTTTCTTTCTTTTCTATCTAGCAAAACTTTAGCTATTTTTAGACATGCCTTGTCTTATCTTAAATAGGAGTAGAATATAGGATAGAAAGAAAGTAAAATATAACAACATTTCAGAATATGACTAATGAGTTGTGACTCAATTAGTAACACAAGTTGAATTTGTGAAAATAGTTTTCGCGTTCGACTTCTACTAAATATATTTTTAAAGATGAGTAAGGAGCTTTAACTATGACGAAGCTTCGAATAGGATTAGTTTAAGACCATTAAAACGGATAAAAATATTTGTAGTTTACACAAAAATACTATACCTGGTAATTCGTGTCAAAAATTCTTTTTCGTGTCATGTAAAGTCGTGTTCGTGTCGTGTATTCGTGTTAAAAATTCGTGTCGACACGAAAAACTCAAAATGTTATTTTTAGCTTTTACCATATTCATATATTCATTTTACTTAATTTTAACCCCGTGTCATCTCGTGTCACCTCGTGTTATTTATTCGTGTCGTGTATTCGTGTCGTGTCTAAGATTGCCGGGTCAAAAAATACCATTTATAAATATGGCAAGCCAGCTAGATGTTTAACATTCGAAGTGTCCTTATTTTTAGAACCAAAAAAAAGTGTACTTATTTACCAATTTAATTATTTATATCATAATTATACTAAAATAAGTGATAAGCAAAAAAAAAAAATTTCCCGTTTCAAAATATTAGAGTTAATTATAGTTAATAAAAAATCTAATAATATTTAATCTTGCTTTGATTTTTATATAAACACATATAATATTAATAGTCCACTGAATGTGCAATGAAATTGACTCTAATAAAATAAAAAAGAAAATGTTAGAAACAATTACTTTGACGGTTATATTTTAACACTATCAATTTTATTGAGTCATGTCACTTTTTAATTTTACATGAAGATCGGTTACTGTAAGATCCGATTCTACACTACTGTAGAGTCTAATTTCATAAAAGTGATAATGGAAATTAAATAAATAAAGAGTATTGATTTCCACTTAGTTGAAAAGCTCCTTATCATGAGATGAGAATGGAGCAATTTCGGTGAAATAATGTATGGGCGAGAATACAAAATAGCTCGCCAACGAGTGAGCAAGAAAGGATGTTCGCCAATTGGCGAGCAAATCGCCAATGATGATGGCGAGTTGGATGGTATCAAGGGCGAATAGGTGAGTTCGCCATGTCTCTTAGATAGGATGATCACCCGAATGGGCGAGGACTTGTGATCACCCATATGGATTATTGTGAGTTATGCGGTTGAAGACATTAAATTGAAAAAGAATAAAGTCAACAAAGGAAGTAATCTTATTGGTTGAGGAATAAGACAAATGGTGTAATAAGTCAAGAAAGGAGGTTGTGGACTTCACGCCATTGGCCTCTCGGTTTAGACAATTAATGGCAAGTGAAGTAAGTCAAAATGTGCAGAGAATGGCTTCTTATAGCCATTGCTTTTGCTACAGTTTTCATCATGCATTAAATGAATGAAAGACGTGAAATAAATGAAGGAAATGGGATAAGGCCAAGTGATGAGTTTTGATTGAATAGCATGATTATATAAGAAGAAACATTTGAGGAAACCGACTTAGCCATATTCATCTTCTTCACGAGAGCTATGCAACTGCCAGTTTATGCTCTGATTTCCTTCCACTTCTACCATGCCCGATTTACTATATTTCATCCATCAGTTGGCTAAACATGTAAACCACCTTGCAAACCTTTCCTCCTTAGTTGGATGAGCTAAAAGAATAAGCAAAGTAAAGCCAACATGAGACAGGAAGCAATCTGTCCTGGAAGAGCAGTTGGTTGAGGTGAGTTTCAGATTTCTGAGGTGTTCTTGATATTCAATAGTAGATTTATATGTTTACGGTATAATAAACATAGAATGCAGCCTTGTTTTGGTTAGATCTTTAGAGAACATGAAAACAAGGAAAGTAATGGAATAAGTGACGACAATGGCGACTACAGTGATCGCCCATGTTGAAAGTTAGTAATCGCCAATGAGGCGAGTAGATAATAAGGAACTCGCCAAGGTAAAGTCTTTGTTCATATGGGCGAGATCGCCCAACTCTAGTGAAATGAATTTAAGGGCGAGCTCACATGCATAAGGCGATGGGCAGTAGAAATGTGGACGAACTCCCACATTAAAGCCTTGTGGTATGGAATGTTGTTTGAGGGCGAGCTCCCTCTGAATAGCCAAAATATAATAATAGCGAGTAAAGGTGGGCGAGCTCCCACGTGTAAGCCACTTGGTGAATGGCGAGCTCGGTCGGGCGAGCTAGTTAGAGCTCTGTTGGGCGAGTCATTTGATATACCTCAATCTCGCCAAGTGATATGAAAATATTAATAGAATTTATAATTATTTGCAGCCGATAATTGAGAATGGCTATTGGTGAGCAGGAAGCAGGCGAAGCAAGGCTTCGTTAAACCAGGTAAGGGAAATGTGTGTGAAGTGAATGCATGTCCTGTGGAGTATAAATTTCATTGAAATTATTGAGAAATGATTTTGTTTTATGACATGCATTGTGTTGATAATAGTTTTGATTGGGGCGAACTAAAATCTGACCATTATGTTATGAGTGGGTATAGAGCGGGCGAGCTCTTGTGTTATAATTTTGGGCGAGCTGATATGGCGAGCGAGCCAAGACTTTTATAATTTTTGGTGAACCCTTTTATTATACTTCGGGCGAGTGGCTCTGTTTTAAATAAAAAATTCGGGCGAGCCAATATGGGCGAACCCAATTAATGTGGTTTGGGGCGGGCGACCCCTGTTTTCATGAAATGGGTGAGTTGACCATGAGAATGCCACATATGGGCGAGTTGACCATGGCAACGCCATAATGGGCGACCCACTGAGGGCAAGCCAGTTTTACTTGTGGTTTTTAAAAGCAAAGGTTGGCGGGCGAACACAAGTTCTCCGCACTAGACGAGTTGCCATGGGCGAGATGACCATGGGCAAGCAGGTTTTAAACGTGGGATTTTGGAATGTTTTCAAGGTGTTTTGTAAACAGAAAGCCTAAACCTTTTTGGGAATTAAGTCATTTGAGTAAATGAAAATGTGGGTGAGATAATCCCTTAAAAGTTTTCATGAGATATAAAGGGATTTTGAGACTTTAGGCCCCTATTTCATGCATTATTATTTATGTTGTTGCGTGACTCACCTGGGGCGGTGGCTCGGTCAGTGGACCAACGAGGGCACCTCAGGGCGTCATAGGGCTGATGGACCCGCCAAGTCATCAGCGGTCTCGAGGTCACTTGGCAAGTGGACCCGAGGACCACCTATAGATTATGGCCATAGATCTGAGATAGCCATGAGGGGCGATGGCCTACGGGTGCACCCCAATAGCGGTAGATTCCATTCTCGCAAGGGGGAGGGGGAACGGTGATAGCATGATTTATTTATAGGGTGATGCTTAGTCTCAACTTGTTGATTCTGTTTATTGAAAGGATTTATAGAATCCTATTTACTGTTTACTACATTTTAAAGTAAACTATTTAACCCGTGGTTTGAATGGTATGTTGAGAGTGTTGCTTACTATATCCACTGTTTCCTATTTGATAGGATTTTAGGAAAAATAAATAATTGGTGGTATATAGTCTTATTTTATAAAGCAGCATTTGTTTCCTTTACTAAGCGTATGAATCGCTCACCCCTTTGTTTTAACTCCACAGATAAAAGACACGGAGTTGAGAGAATTAGCTATCGGATGAGTATAGCTATGTTAAAGCACTGAGGCATGTTATGCTAAACGTGACAGGTACAGTCTCTTCTCTTTTGCATTTCAAACATAAGTATACAGTACTACTTTAGTGAAATAAGTCAATAGGGGATGTTGGATATGAGAAATCCAGAAAAGAATTTTTATATTCTGTATTTGATAAATAAATGTTTATCAATTATTACGGTCATTGTTAAATGCTAATGGCATTGCAGACAGCCTAACCGATAAAGTTGTATGGAAATACGTGAAAAATGTGGTAACGAGATGTTACAGATTTAATGGTATCAGAGCTTGGATTGGTCTGATGTCTGTTGATGCTTTTAGCATGAGAAGTGTTGAAAAAGATTAACATCCCCTGTAGTACTGTATAGTCTGAATGTATAGAGGAGTCAAATGACTGTGAATTGAGTTAGGTGTTGAGATGTGATGAAAGTCTGTGAATTAAGGATTACAAATGGAGATTGTAATCCGGTAAATTTGCATGAGATAGGCGATCTTATCATCATAATGTCAGATCTATTCGGTAAGGTACAGTGAGGAACTCGGTGAGGGCCCCACCAGGACTTCTCTGTCCATATCGAACTAAGATCCTGAAATGATAATATTGAGACAAAAAGGGATAATATTAGCCTATAAGCCCTAAGATCGCGTGTTTGGAGTTATATTGATGAGAGAGAATTAAAGGGGAATTTATGAACATACCCCTAAATTGAAATGTTTTATCTAAGTCATAAAATAAAAAAAATAAAAAAAAGACAAAATTGATTTAAATTAGTATATAATGGTGAAATGGTATGTGATAGTGTAAAGGATGATCCCTACCGTGGACCCCACTAATATATTAACGAATAAGGCGACCCAGAGTACAAGCTATGAGAGGTCGCGAGATAGTCAACCCTGTTGTGGATTTTAGAGTCTGAAATTAAAGTGAAAATATAGGTTATATTGGTGTGAAATTACTGAATATTATGAAATTTATGTGAAATACTCGACGGGCGAGAACTACATTGGGAAAGCTCGCCAATGGTAGTGCAAATGTATGATCGCCAATGGTGTTGGCGAGTTAGATGATGGCGAGGACTAACATGAGTCCGCCAATATAACAGGAATTGTTAAAGTGGGCGAGGATCCTGACCGCCCAAATAATTCTAGTGATGATCGCCCAAAGAGTATGGTGAGTAATCTGATCAACGAATTGTGGTGTAAATCATAGCAATGTGGCGAGAAGAGCGATCGCCAACGTTATAATATGAATCAAAGCAATGTGGCGAATAGAACAATAGCTGTAATCGCCAAGAAAATGAAATTTCTCGTATTTGCCAAGTTATAAAGTTGGCATCAAGATTTAGTTGACAAGCTTAGAGGTTGGTGAATTGAAATAGAAATTGTTTATAAGCTCTTACCAGTGGATCAGTAGAGCTTGAGAAATTACTCAAGTGATTGATGAGTAAAGACTCAACTGTTTTGATATAACTGGTGAAAACGAAAATTATATCGTTTTAAAAACAATGGGATTTATACTCTCTACAGTTGCTTCTAAGTTCCGGACCAAGTATGGTATTTTAAAATACCTATCATATTCTTTCTGGATCCCTAGCCGACTGTAGTATCCTTCCTATATATGTGTGCCTAGAGCCAACTAGGATAATTTTAAAGAGAATAAATATGTATATTAATATAAACAATATTGTTGTATAAGGTATGGAAAACCTTATTGTTAAGTCAGTGACCATTGGTTTCTAATTGAAATATATATATTAGAGACGTGAGGTCCCAACTGATTAAGCAGACATTAAAATTGTCTGAGTAAAAGATTTTACTACTTAAGTGAGGGTAAAGTGTGCTTATTGGGGTATAAAATTTATGAGTTTTACCCGTATAGCACAAATAAATTGTTGGAGAGTTTGTGAAATTTGCTACCCTATTGATACAATACTTATTGGTGGAAAAAGTGAAAGTGAATGGGTATGTATGAATAAAGTATTCGAAAGGGTTATGAGATAGTAACAGTAAAGTACTATATTGAGTGGGAAAACAATTGTGGTGATGAATGTAAAAGAATGAAATTGTCTTGAGAGACAAGTCGTATGATGACTATGGAACACGAGTTATGAGGTAGTTCCCAAGTATAAGAATAAATGTGTTTTCCTCTGACCATCATATGGTTATGGTTGGAATTAATGACAAGCCGGAATTGGAAAGATGAAATTGTCATATTCAGAGGAGCAGATACAAGAAGTACTGCTAATCCTGAAAAAGGATATACATATGTGTATATATGTACATATTGGGAAAGTGAATTGGTATAAATAAAGTGGTGATGAAAATCTGAAAGATAATAAATTTAAATTTCAGAAATTGATGTGAGGAAATTATACTCTCAAGTATATTCTCCAAGTAATGACATTATATGTACTAGGAGAATAGAAGAGATAAAATGATAACTTGATATAAGAGAAGTTATCAAGGGGAAAATGATTTCTTGAGACGTAATCGGTGGCTAGTATTAAGGTCTGCAAAAGAAGAGCAGTCATAGTGTAACCATGATATTATAGAAGTGATTATGGATTGAGTAACCAAACTATTTCACTTCTTTATCATCAGGTTTCGGGATGTAATGAATGCCTTAGTCGATATGTATTGGTGAAACAGAGAGAACGTATGTGAAGTTCCAGTGAGTGGATACTTGTGATAGGGATCCCTGATTCGCCATATGCTTTGAGGGAATAGCAAGTGGCTTTA
This sequence comes from Heritiera fomes, assembly GCA_032173925.1. Classification (NCBI taxonomy): domain Eukaryota; kingdom Viridiplantae; phylum Streptophyta; class Magnoliopsida; order Malvales; family Malvaceae; genus Heritiera; species Heritiera fomes. The sequence continues at coordinate 28,568,538 of JAPDPM010000012.1, forward strand.
GGATTCCAAATTTTTATTGTTAGCACCGCCTCTAATTGATATAGATATCCGAGCACATTGTGTGGACGCTCCGGGATATATTGAGAGCGAGTGCGTTGTATTTGAGAAACTATTGGGACAATTTCATACAATTGATTGAAACTATCTAAACGATAGTCACCCAAAATTATTATCGACTAAGCACTAAATGAGTTACTATGTAAAGGAAGTGAAAATTACTAACTCCCAAGTATGATAACGGACTTGAGGGAGTGTAGATTGGTTTTGAGAGAAGAAGCCCGAGTTCTTCAGGAAAATTGTATAAATCCGGGATGGCGACCCATGAGTGGGGTGATCGCCTAATAACAGATAATAGGTGTGAAATATGGGCGAACTAGATGGTCGCCGACTCACTTGAGAGAAATCTTAGAGCGCGGGAGAGTGCCAAAGGAATGATTATTGATGGCCTGAAGAGGCGGGCAGTACTCTTAAAGACAATAATGAGTATAAAGAGATATTCGTGGTCTCATATTAGAGACGAGAATAAATAAAAGTTGAGAAGGTGATAAGGAAGAAAAAATATTTATATTAGAGGTACTTCCTATAGTAAGTGAAAATTGAAAAAAGTAAATTGCTATCTAGATAGTAGTGGATATATTGAGTAAGTTTGCTTATTCCTTAATTATGGAATTTGTTGAGCTAATTAATGCCTTGGTCGGATTATATGTCAGGGAAATGGTGAGATTTTACAGTATTCCAGTGAGCATTACAGTTGATAGGGAGTCCCGCTTCGTGTCTTAGTGTTGAGAGAGATTTCAGGAAGCTATAGGATCCCGATTTAGTTTTGCACCGCAGATCATCCACTGACTGAGAGACAGTCCAAGCGTATGATATGGACGCTCGAGGATATGGTGTGAGCTTGTGCAGTTGATTTTCTAGGCTCCTGGGATAATCCTCTACCCTGGCAGAGTTTGCTTATGATAATGGCCAAAGGAAAGTATAGGCATAGCACTTGAAAAGGTTTATTTAGCAGACAATATAATCCACAATAGCATGGGAAAATGGAAGACCGAAAATTATTTTCGACTAGGTCGAACAGACTTCTTGAGATATACAAGAGGTTATGTATATTAAGGTCTCACCATTGGGATGCATAATGAGAGGGAAATTGAGTTCCCGATGCATTGGATCGTTAGATATCTTAGATCATGTGAGAGATGTGCACTACCTCCAGAGTTGTCAGGAGTGCATAATGTATTTCATGTCTCAAGGATGAGAAAGTACTATCCATATACTTCTCACGTGATTCGACATGAGTCCTAGAGATTAGAGAGGACATGAATTACGTTGAGAAATCGGTACAAATTTTGGATAGGAAGGATAAAGTATTGTGATAAAGTGTGGAGATTAAAGATTAATTCTTTGATGGGATTCTCTGACAGTATGAGGCTACTTCAGAATTAGAATGCATTATGTGTAAGAAATATACACAGCTTTCACACTGATAGATCTGGTTGAAATTTGGAGGACCAAATTTCTTAAGGTGGGGAGAAAATGTAAGATCCGATTCTACACTACTGTAGAGTCTAATTTCATAAAAGTGATAACGGAAATTAAATAAATAAAGAGTATTGATTTCCACTTAGTTGAAAAGCTTCTTATCATGAGATGAGAATGGAGCAATTTCGGTGAAATAATGTATGGGCAAGAATACGAAATAGCTCGCCAACGAGTGAGCAAGAAAGGATGTTCGCCAATGGGCGAGTAGATCGCCAATGATGATGGCGAGTTGGATGGTATCAAGGGCGAATAGGTGAGTTCGCCATGTCTCTTGGATAGGATGATCACCCGAATGGGCGAGGACTTGTGATTACCCATATGGATTATTGTGAGTTATGCGGTTGAAGACATTAAATTGAGAAAGAATAAAGTCAACAAAGGAAGTAATCTTATTGGTTGAGGAATAAGACAAATGGTGTAATAAGTCAAGAAAGGAGGCTGTGGACTTCACGCCATTGGCCTCTCGGTTTAGACAATTAATGGCAAGTGAAGTAAGTCAAAATGTGCAGAGAATGGCTTCTTATAGCCGTTGCTTTTGCTGCAGTTTTCATCATGCATTAAATGAATGAAAGACGTGAAATAAATGAAGGAAATGGGATAAGGCCAAGTGATGAGTTCTGATTGGATAGCATGATTATATAAGAAGAAACATTTGAGGAAACCGACTTAGCCATATTCATCTTCTTCACGAGAGCTATGCAACTGCCAGTTTATGCTCTGATTTCCTTCCACTTCTACCATGCCCGATTTACTATATTTCATCCATCAGTTGGCTAAACATGTAAACCACCTTGCAAACCTTTCCTCCTTAGTTGGATGAGCTAAAAGAATAAGCAAAGTAAAGCCAACATGAGACAGAAAGCAATCTGTCCTGGAAGAGCAGTTGGTTGAGGTGAGTTTCAGATTTCTGAGGTGTTCTTGATATTCAATAGTAGATTTATATGTTTACGGTATAATAAACATAGAATGCAGCCTTGTTTTAGTTAGATCTTTAGAGAACATGAAAACAAGGAAAGTAATGGAATAAGTGACGACAATGGCGACTACAGTGATCGCCCATGTTGAAAGTTAGTAATCGCCAATGAGGCGAGTAGATAATAAGGAACTCGCCAAGGTAAAGTCTTTGTTCATATGGGCGAGATCGCCCAACTCTAGTGAAGTGAATTTAAGGACGAGCTCACATGCATAGGACGATGGGCAGTAGAAATGTGGACGAACTCCCACATTAAAGCCTTGTGGTATGGAATGTTGTTTGAGGGCGAGCTCCCTCTGAATAGCCAAAATATAATAATAGCGAGTAAAGGTGGGCGAGCTCCCACATGTAAGCCATTTGGTGAATGGCGAGCTCGGTCGGGCGAGCTAGTTAGAGCTCTATTGGGCGAGTCATTTGATATACCTCAATCTCGCCAAGTGATATGAAAATATTAATAGAATTTATAATTATTTGCAGCCGATAATTGGGAATGGCTATTGGCGAGCAAGAAGCAGGGCGAAGCAAGGCTTCGTTAAACCAGGTAAGGGAAATGTGTGTGAAGTGAATGCATGTCCTGTGGAGTATAAATTTCATTGAAATTATTGAGAAATGATTTTGTTTTATGACATGCATTGTGTTGATAATAGTTTTGATTGGGGCGAACTAAAATCTGACCATTATGTTATGAGTGGGTATAGAGCGGGCGAGCTCTTGTGCTATAATTTTGGGCGAGCTGATATGGCGGGCGAGCCAAGACTTTTATAATTTTTGGTGAACCCTTTTATTATACTTCGGGCAAGTGGCTCTGTTTTAAATAGAAAATTCGGGTGAGCTAATATGGGCGAACCCAATTAATGTGGTTTGGGGCGGGCGACCCCTGTTTTCATGAAATGGGCGAGTTGACCATGAGAATGCCACATATGGGCAAGTTGACCATGGGAATGCCACATATGGGCAAGTTGACCATGGCAACGCCATAATGGGTGAGCCACTGAGGGCAAGCCAGTTTTGCTTGTGGTTTTTAAAAGCAAAAGTTGGCGGGCGAACACAAGTTCTCCGCACTAGGCGAGCTGCCATGGGCGAGATGACCATGGGCGAGCAAGTTTTAAACGTGGGATTTTGGAATGTTTTCAAGGTGTTTTGTAAACAGAAAGCCTAAACCTTTTTGGGAATTAAATCATTTGAGTAAATGAAAATGTGGGTGAGATAATCTCTTAAAAGTTTTCATGAGATATAAAGGGATTTTGAGACTTTCGGCCCCTATTTCATGCATTATTATTTATGTTGTTGCGTGACCCACCTGGGACAGTGGCTCGGTCAGTGGACCAACGAGTGCACCTCAGGAAGTCACAGGGCTGATGGACCCGCCAAGTCATCAGCGGTCTCGAGGTCACTTGGCAAGTGGACCCGAGGACCACCTATAGATTATGGCCATAGATCTGAGATAGCCGTGAAGGGCGATGGCCTACGGGTGCACCCCAATAGCGGTAGATTCCGTTCTCGCAAGGGGGAGGGGGAACGGTGATAGCATGATTTATTTATAGGGTGATGCCTAGTCTCAACTTGTTGATTCTGTTTATTGAAAGGATTTATAGAATCCTATTTACTGTTTACTACATTTTAAAGTAAATTGTTTAACCTGTGGTTTGAATGGTATGTTGAGAGTGTTGCTTACTATATCCACTGTTTCCTATTTGATAGGATTTTAGGAAAAATAAATAATTGGTGGTATATAGTCTTATTTTATAAAGCAGCATTTGTTTCCTTTACTGAGCGTATGAATCGCTCACCCATTTGTTTTAACTCCACAGATAAAAGACACGGAGTTGAGAGAATTAGCTCTCGGATGAGTATAGCTATGTTAAAGCACTGAGGCATGTTATGTTAAACGTGACAGGTACAGTCTCTTCTCTTTTGCATTTCAGACATAAGTATACAGTACTACTTTAGTGAAATAAGTCAATAGGGGATGTTGGATATGAGAAATCCAAAAAAAATTTTTTATATTCTGTATTTGATAAATAAATGTTTATCAATTATTACGATCATTGTTAAATGTTAATGACATTGCAGACAGCCCAACTGGTAAAGTTGTATGGAAATACGTGAAAAATGTGGTAACAGGATGTTACAGTTTCCAATGTGAAAGATTGAAAAGGTGAAATATGTGATGAAAAAAAATTATTTTTCAAATAATATGTAATAATAGGCAACAAATTTTTACATTAAACTAAAAAGTAATGTGATTTAATAAAATAAAAAATATTAAAATATAATTATGTAAGCGACTGCCCTTTAACATTCTCAAATTAAAAATAACAAAATCGATTATTGAACGGTAAAATTAAAATCAATAATTGAATAACTGGAAGGACAGTGCTGGTGCTAACTGCGCAAATGCCATCGCATCTCTATTTGTGTTGACATCCAAACATAGAACTACAAAATCGCATTATTAAGCTCACTCTCTTCTTCATCTCTTTCAAGCTATACCCTTTTCTTTTTTGTTAGTTTCAAAATGCTCATGGCTTCTTGCATTACATCAAAGCCTTTCTTTGGGGCTACTGAACCCAACTCTTCAATTTCTTCTGATCTTCAAAGACTCTCCTTTTCCTCTGTTGATATCTTAATCAAACCAAGAAATCACAAAAAATTTCGTAAGTTTTGTTCTTTTAGCTTCAAGTTCAATTTTTTTTTTAATTTTGTTGATAAAGATCTTTATATATATAATTATTATTGTTTTTAACATTTGTTTCTTTTTCTGGGTATTGAGTTCTTTAGTTGTTGCTGTTGACGTTAGTAGTTTAATGGAATATGTTAACTGGATTGATATTAGGTTCAGATGTTTGTAGTAGCTATAGTTTATAGTTGTTATTTTCATGTGTTTTGAGCTGGGAGTGAACTGTTGTGATCAATGTGATTTTAAGATTAATAAACACTATAGGCTGAGATCCACGTAGGGACTTAGAGTATTACATGCAAGGACTGGATTTGAGAGTTTTTATCATTGAGATTATTTCTAATATGTTCCCATTAGGTTAAGATTACATAGGAATGCTTTTTTTTTTATGTGTGATCATGATCATGAGACTTTCTTTAAAACCATTTAATAATACAGTATCCCTCTAAAATAATAATCTTGGGACTAATCATTTAGCATTAATTTAGAGGATTATTGATTTAAAGGATTTTACTTGTAAATTGTTATTTTATCTTAGAAAATGGATTTTACTGGTATTATCGTAGGTTTGATTTTGTGAAACAGTGGATCTTATAATTTTAGACACAACACGTTGATATGACATGAATAAAATATTTAAAAATAATATGAGTTAAAAGTTTGTAAAAATCATATACAAATTTTGGTAAAAACTAAAAAACAGGTTTTATGTCTAGCGTGCCTAGACGAATTGTAACACGAAATTTTGTGTTTTATATTATACGAACAAGATTGACACGAACATGAATTTAATAAACGAATTGTCAGGTCTATTAAATGAAATAGATGGGAAATGAAATAAGTATTCTATAGAATTTTTAAAAAAAAAAAGAGAGAGAGAAATAGTATAAAATATAAGGCTCCATATGATTCACTGAAAATTATTTTTATAAAATAATTTTTTGGCAAATGATTTTTGAAAAATTGATTTTCTCGAAAAAACTACTATTTTATGTTGTTTGGTTGATATGCTGAAGAATATTTTCTGTTATTTGTTGTTTTTTGAAAAATCTATATTGATATTAAAAAGTATTATTCACATAATAATAATAATAATAATAAAGATGAAAGAAAAAATTTTTTAACAAAATATTTATACATTTGGTTGTATAAGACAATAAAAGCCAACTCTAAAAACTGAAAATAACATAGAAATAAGAAACCTTCAAAACGCATACCCTCATAAACAATTTCATTTCAAAGACCTGAACACTGCAATCCTAGTGACAGCAGTAGCACACAAGTTTATTCACCTCTTTAGCTTACACCTTAACATAACCAACATGATCAGATTCTATACATCTCATATCAGCAAACCTGCAAAACAATCCTCGCTGCCAACCTCAACAAATCCCCAATTAACAAAGATCTGAACACCAAAACCCCATGATACAGTAATTAACAAGCAGTAAAAAAAGCTTATCGAAAGACAAATACAACAGTAACTTCCCATAACAGAGACCAGCAGCAAGATGGCTAGTCCCATAACAAATCCAATTTGTCAACTCCCATCTTTACTAATGAGTCCACAAAAGAATTGGATATCCACATGAACATCAACAAAACAACAGTTAAACACACATCAGACAGAAAACCACAGCAGTCCAACATCAATCACCAAAACTAACGAGAAGATCAGTGATGCCGTCGAAAAGATCAGTAGTGCCGGTGAGAAGATCGGTGAGGAAAAGTGGCAGGATTGGTTTGGGGCCCAAAAAGTGAAAAATATTTTTTGTAAAAATAAAATATACGAACCAAACGAAACCTAAATTATGAAGCTTAATTCATTGAAATGGAAAATAATAAGAGTTACTATTAAAATGTTTGGTTAGTTTGAAGAGTATGATTTAAAATAAGATAAAAGATTATTTTACCCTTTTATTAAAATAATTATAATTTATTATAACAAAATACTAATCACATTTAATTAATAAAAAATATTATATACTATTAATAATTATGATTAATTATTTATTAATTATTTATTAATTATTAGTTTATTATTAATTAATGGTTAATTAATAATTAATTATTAGTAATTTACTAAATATTTAATATTATTTAATTATTAAACAAAAATAATTAATAATTAATAAAAAATTATAAAAGTATGTATAATGGGGTTTAAAAAATGCTTTTTGGGAAAAAGTTTCTAAGTGAAGAGAAATTCTATTCCCAACAATTTTTTTACTCAACCATTTTTTTTGTTGTTAATATTTTGACAAAAATGCCCTAAAATTAAATATATTATTTACCTTAAAATTTATTTTTTCCAAGTTTTCGTGCTTTTCGGAAAGGCCTCCTGAAAGTCCCACTTTTGGAAAGCCCTTATGCTTCTGAGATATAAGAGTTTCGGGAAGCACAAAAATTATGAGAATTCATTCATTTTAATTTGTAAACATAAATTTCAGCTATGAATGAAAGTGATTTTAATATAATTATATAGATTTTGAAACATAATTTTCATGTTAAGTTTAGAGAAAATTCAATAACTTTAAAATTAAAGCAAACAAAACATGGTACCAATTTGGCTGCATTTTAATCATTTTCAAGGAGTTTTTTTGGGTGCTTTCATAACTGTAATCTGTGGAATTCTTCTGTGCCTGCGTGAACTTTATGTGAAGCATAGCAGTAACCAGGAATTCTACCATTGAAAACTAGTACTTTTAGGAAGAAGTTTTTGCAGGGCGGAAGCTTAAATTGGGATGAAATACATAATCTCCTTCTATTTATACTGAAAAGACATTAATTCTTCTAATTTCAAAATATCAATTTTCTTCTGTTAACAAGGGTTAAGATTTAAATTTTTGGAGTTTTTGGTTTGGGGTTTAGAATTTAAGAGTTATAGTTTATGATTTTTGGTTTTTCAGATTTAGAATCTAAGATTTAATATTTACTATTTTTGGATTTAAAAATAATGAATGGGAAAAAATTTCATATTTTGAAACTATAAAGAAATTAGCATCTTTTCGATATAAGTATAGGAATTTATGTATTCCAGTCACTTAAATTGTATATCTAGTAGATATTGTGCACTGTTATTGTGTCTTTGCAACTCCTGTCTGTAATATTATTAGAAACAATTTCTCCAAAATGAACAGTGAGGTTAAATTGAGCTTCAGAAGCCTGACAAAATCTGTTGCTTAACAGAGATACAGGCGTCTGGGAGCACATTTGGAAATTATTCCCGTGTTTCAACATTTGGATAATCTCATGGAGGTGGCGTTGGTTGTATAGTTGACGGATGCCCTCCTAGGATTCCTCTCTCAGAAGCTGATTTGCAAGTTGATCTTGACCGAAGGTACTTGATTATAAGAACTTACCATTTTCGCTTTAATTCTATTGCTTGCCTTTAGATGAAGATTTGTGTATCCTTGTGGTGGCATCGTGTCATTCATGTTGATCTATTGTTACAGGGTTTGCCTATTAATGATAGAATGCATCTAACTTCCTTTTAATAATATAGCTTCTCTTTTGGGGCAAATTTCTTTGTCATTATGGATTAACAGACGAGTTGTTTGCAGGAGGCCAGGACAGAGCCGAATTACTTCCCCTAGGAAAGAGACTGACACATGCCGAATATATTCTGGAGTTTCTGAAGGTTAAATTTTCTTCCTCTGGGTCCGAATTCTAGCGTTACCTTCAGCCATCATTGTTGCTGTTTCATTTCACTGTTCTATTTTCTTATGTTTAAATAGACCTTTCATGACAAATTGCAGGAGTGACTACTGGAACACCAATCCATGTGTTTGTACCAAATACTGATCAGAGAGGACATGTGAGTTTAAAATGGTTGAACAATCCTTTGCTTGGGCTTTTCAATTCTGGCATGAGATTTAAAATGGTTGCAATCCATTTTGAATCATCATTTGAAGCTAATCTATCTCACACCAAGACTCAGTTTGCAATTGTAAAGCTGATACTGCTTCTAGACAGTGATGAGAACTCCTTAATTAATCAAATGATGTAACTATATACATGGCGAATGAGACCTCATTAATCCAATGACATAACTATATAAACTGTATTCATTGGTTAGACGATGTACAAATATGTACTGATTTGGGGTGTAATCTAGTGAATCATTTCAATTTAGGATCAAGACTTTAATAAGTTAGAAAATTTCGAGGAAAGCATGCATATAATCTGAGGAACATTGGCTCAAATTTGACTTCATTATTTGTTCTTATGAAGGATTCATTAATGATGTCATTCTACTTTCAGGATTACAAGGAAGTATCAATAGCTTATAGGCCATCTCATGCTGATGCCACTTACGACATGAAATATGGTGTCAGGGCTATACTGGTAATGCTTTTGGGTTTGAGTATCATCCGATATTGCGGATTCTGCCATCAGTTTAGGAGATGGAGATTTGCTTGCACCCAATTATCTGATTTCAACATGTAATTGAAGGGTGGTGGTAGATCTTCAGCCAGAGAAACTGTTGGAAGAGTTGCCTCCGGAGCTATTGCTAAGAAAATTCTCAAGCAGTTTTCAGGAATTGAGGTACGTTTCAAAATGGTGGGATTGATCTTTTTGTCCTTTCTTCTTGTTATATATGATTGTAATTCACTGCATCTATTCTCTGAATTTATGATAATGCTTTTACTTGGTGGAGTGTTAGTTTAATTTGTTGCACTTACAAAGTGATTGATGTGTGATTTTACTAACAAGCAAAAAGAATGATAACTGTGTTCCTTGTTGCAAAAATACGTCTCTTATGTCTAATGAATGTTTAGAATCACTACAACATAGCTTTAACTATGTTTTCAGGATTCAATTCATATGAGCGTGGACTCCACTTCTATTACTGAATCATATTTCTCTTTTTATTTCTTTATTTATTTATTTTGGTTTCTTCTTAATGTTCATCTTGTCTTCAGGTTCTTGCCTATGTCTCACAAGTTCACCAGGTTGTGCTTCCAGAAGGCTCAGTTGACCATGACACTGTAACTCTTGATCAGGTTTTGAACTCAGCTCAATTATTTAAGTCTTGATCTCAACTCAAACCATTTGTGGTTGGCTACAAGAGTTTTCTTCCATTTCCTATCATTTGATGTCACAATTTATCAAATGCATTTATTCCAAGATATACTATGCATTTTGGTCTACTCTCACCCTTGTACTTCATCTAGATTGTTTACTTTCCTTTCGTTTCTGGTCAATTTATTTCAGTCATTATCTAACTATTTTCAACTAAATGTTTCCAGATAGAGAGTAATATTGTAAGGTGCCCAAATCTTGAATACATCGACAAAATGACTGATGCTATTGATGCTGTCCGGGTGAGAGGAGATTCTGTTGGTGGTGTTGTCACGTGCATAGTGAGGAATGCTCCATCTGTATGTACTCTCTTTCTCTCATACTTGCATGTTTTATATGCATAGGCCTCCATTAATTTTTGACATTTTAGGTTGCTCTTGACCTTAAAATGATGGAAATGCTTTAATTTGTAGCTGAAAATCTGTATTTGTGAGTCAGGGGCTTGGTTCGCCGGTTTTTGATAAGCTTGAAGCAGAGCTTGCTAAGGCTTTGATGTCGTTACCTGCAAGCAAAGGCTTTGAAATTGGCAGTGGATTTGCAGGTTGAGAACTTTTTACTGTTATGGTACTACTGTTGCATTCTTTTGAATTGAGTTGGCCAATGGGTGAAACATACTTGAAGGCTATAACTTAAGTGGTTATTTCTTGTTTAGATGCAATGCAAGTTTGTTCTAAACGCTATCCATAAAAACCTTGCAGGTACTTTTATGACTGGTAGCGAGCATAACGATGAGTTCTATACCGATGAACATGGAAGAATAAGGACTAGAACAAACCGCTCTGGGGGTATACAGGTAGTTATATTTTTATTTCCTGTCTCTCCCTAGCAGCACTCTACTAGGCTTCCGATCACCAATGCAACAGCTACAACTGATTTATTTTTCTTAATTGCTGGGCTAAGTCCATGAGTTCAGCATGAGAATTATGAGATTGTAATGTTGAATTACAGGGCGGAATATCCAATGGGGAAATTATAAGTATGAGAGTAGCTTTCAAGCCAACACCTACTATTAGTGTAAGTTTGATCTCTTTTTACCTGCTTATATGTTTCCTATGCTCTGCAGCTATTATAATACTTTATTCTCTAAACTCTGCTGCGATTAACAGTGCTGCAAGTTATGAACCTTGCAACACTCCAAGGTTGTCATAAAATAATTTTGAGGTTTCATTTTCTCTCAAGTAACTAAAGTGCATGAGGTTCATCTTCTGAATAGGCTGTTGTTTTTGTGAACTAAGGGTCCTTTTGCCTGCCTCTATACATAGCTAGCAGTTATGTGCAATGCTATTCTTTCTCTGCATAGCATGTCATAAAGCTTCAGCCACTTAGGCCACTTAGTTTTCTTAATGATATCTTCTGCAGATGAAGCAGCACACAGTGACTCGAGATAAAAAAGAGGTAGAACTAAATACAGGTGGTCGTAGTGATCCTTGCGTTGCCCCCCGAGGTAATTCTTCGGACCATAGTTTTCACTTGCTTCTTTCCCATATTTCCAAGATTAATTTTCATTACATATTTTTTTTAGAATCACCTGTTTACTATCCTTTGCAAGTGTAATTTTTCAAAGACAACTAGATTCCTTGAGAACTATGAAGAACATCTTTTACATCCACTGGAAAATTGTATTAGGCATATTTGATCTCCCAAAACATTATCTTACTAATTGTTGGGATTTGGGTGATGCAGCTGTGCCTACGGTTGAAACCATGGTAGCCCTGGTGCTTGTGGACCAATTGATGGCACAATATGCACAATGTAACTTATTCCCCATCAATCCAAAGTTACAAGAACCACTGAACTTGGATTTCTCAAAGTTCGAGCTGGCGAATATATAGACTTGAATCGTGGCAACGTGGCTGTAACATCTCTGAGAATGTTTCTGGTTTTTATCCACCCTGTAGTCCAAGAGTTCATCCGCATTTCTTCTGCCTTGCTTGAATGAATGTTATGTGTTTTCTTAGTAAACCCATGATATTGCAAATTCCCAATAAGTACACCTTTGTACATTTTCATTTTCTTTCCTTTTAATTTTTGAATAATTTATTTTCTTTTTCCAAAATTTCCATGAATCAAACATACCCCTATCCCATACTCGTGAAAAATCTTTTTTTTATATACCGCCAGTTAAGTTCTTTGACTCCACAAATGATGTTAAAATGAAGATACATATCCTTTAAAATATTAAAAAAATAAATAAAATAAAATATGTATTATTATTTTAATCTTGCGTACGGAATCAAAAAATTTTACTGGAGTAAAGCCTGGCCTCTTTCAAGAATTGGATAAATATGGGCCAAGTGAAACCCAAAATTTCCTGTTTCTGTTTTGTTATTTGATGATCAAGAATCAAAATCTTCCCCAAGAGTCTTGAATTGAAACCAAAAAGATTAATAAATGATTAGTTTAGGAATAAGAATTATTATTTTATACATTAATGATAATTTTTTTATTTCACAAACGAATTAGATATTAGTCATATATCCATTTAATATTTAGTTAATTTATTAATTTTCATAGATATACTTTAATAGAGTACTTGTCAACTTTCTATTTCAAAATTTGTAAAATATAAAAAGTTTCACTGTCAATATAGTAAATAAGTCCTGGAACTTCTTAACAGCTATTTGAGAGAACAAAAGTTGGGTAGCTGTTGTTTTGAAAACCTTATCCTAACTCTTGATGTTCTCCTCACTCACAAACTTTCACTTAACCTGTTGATTCACATGCCATTCTAGCTTGGCAATGTCAATCACATACTAGAATTATGACTTTGTAATTCTGGGTGGGTTTGGTAATTTACTTTTTAAACTTAATTTGTCCACTTATTGCCTTTATAATATGTTCTTTACACTGAGTCCATTTTACCACTTTGCGTCACATTTTTTTTTTCATTTAAATTTTGCTAAATTGTTCGAAATCTGAAAACAAAGACAAAACAATAATCACGCGTGCAAATAATACAAAATTTTATAAAAAGAATTATTTCATATAGTCGAATCATTCTATTTTTGCATTCTTTATCGTTTTTCTTTTTTCTTTTCGTAACAACAATATAAATGTAATTTCATAAGAAATTTCAAAAAACACTTTCTAAAAAAAATTTCAGCTAGCATTCCATATTTTTTCTTAGCATTGAATTGTTAAATCTTGTCGTTGATTTTAAATACATAAAATGACCACTCATTTTCAACCTACTTTGCATATCTTAAACACAAACAGTTAACAATCTTTTCCTCTCATTTTCAGTCCAGGAAAAGGGAGACTAGTCAAGTCGGTCAAGTATTAATCAATTTATCAAAAATTTTTAAATCAGTTTCTAAAACAGTAACCAATTTAAGCTAACAGGCAAATGCTTCATCACCCTCAGAATTATTCATAGCTTTGCTTTACAGAACATGGCTTCTGTAGTTAAAGCATAGTTATTACTATTACTACTCCATAATTCAAGTAATCAAACAAGGAGTTTGTTCGGTATCTACAGTGTTTGATTGATTGTTAATTTTTCACATCATTTTCTACATTTTCTGTCATGATTTAATTAAAGAAGAATATGTACACGCAAACCTACCTTTGCAATTAGTGATTGGTACTGTTTATGACCCAAAAATTAGGGAAGCTTTTGTCCTGTTCATAATTGATGTGAGGGATAGACTATATTTGGTGATAAATCTAGCTAAACCGACTAATTTTGCTGGCTTAAGTTTAATGAAAATTTTGGAAATGATATTTTAGCACAATTAATTTTGAGCTGCTTTTAAGTTGCTTCTTAGTCATTAACATCAATTAACTCAAACTAATTAACTCATGAAAGTATTTTAGTTTTTTTTTCCTTTTAAAAGGGGGTTCGATCCCATACCGAATTACTCCTTGAGAAAAGATACATGCATTTACCATTAAAACAAATATTCGAATCACAAGAGCTTTTAGTCAATAATGAACAGGTAGCAAAAAGGTCTTGGAAACAAGTTAGCAGATAAGGGATTTTTCTGAATTAAGGGATGGATAGGTGACAAATCTCTTCAAGAAGAATACAATGACAATGTTAATTTTAGTTAAATTTGTTCAATGACACACTTATTATTTATTTCCATTCATATCCTCAAAAGATTAATAGAGGCTATGTCTCTTTAAAAATCAATAATTAAAACCAACACCAACTTCATAAACATCTTATCTCACTCTGAATAGTGTGCATCAATCATAGGAGTTGAATTAACTTTTAATCTCCCTTCTGCATAAAGACAATATTTCTATGATATTTATTTTTGAAAGATGTTCTGACAAATGATTTAAAGTGTATTTGCTCTACATTATTTTTCTGAGTCATTCTAATAAAGCCCTTTTTTTCGCTTCAAAGCTCAATTCAAAGCCATTATATAAACAAAGAATCTTTCATTTTTCTTCTGAAAGTGACAGAAAATGATTTGTTTATTCTTTTACCAATCTCCATTTCCTTAATTATCTTTTCACCAAACTATACATACTACTGCAAAAAAAAAATTTTCGTGTCATCTTTTTTAGTTAACATCCCATTAATCAGTCATTTTATTATTATTATTATTATTATTATTATTATTATTATTATTATTATTATTATTATTATTATTATTATTATACCCTTTTCATGTGTATATCTATTAATTATATAATAAATCATGAAATTTATTTTTTAAAATTAATTTCTTGATGCTTATCAATAACCGTCGTCTTTATCTACTGGAAGAATGAGTCATCAACACAAAGACAATAAATATTAATTAATGTAATAATTAATTCAATATTGTCCTAGTTAGGCACTTTAAACATAATCGTAGTCTATATATTTTATATAAAGTAAAGGGCAACGTGTGAATAGGAAATAAAGTTGGTCCAATAACCCTAACTAAAGGATATGGTCTCTTTAATTGTGATAGGAAAAAGCAGATTCCAATCATAATAATAAAGATTTTTTATTTGAATCCTAATTATAAAGTTAGGTTTACACTACATATCATGCAAGAGAGATAGAGGAAAGATCAATGTATTGGACTACAAATTAAGACAAATAATATTATATATTGAGATTGAATGAATTAAGAGTGCCCCAATAGTGCGTTATATATTTCAAAGAAAAATATTAGTTTGTAAGTTTGATCATGACCTAACAACCACAAAAAAAAAATAACATACTTATCCTTTATAATTATTCTAAGGAATTAGTAATACTATTTTTTATAAATAAGACGAGTTATATATATATATATATATATATATATATATATATATATATATATATGTTGAAAATTTATAAATTAAAAAAATGATCGTACATACAATTAAACGTACAAATAATTATTTTTGTCAATGGTTGACGAAAAAAATTGTTTCTTCTCAAACAAATTTGAATATTAATTTATTGGATTATTGACAAAAATGATAATAGATGCAATTAAATGTACTAATAATAATTTTTGTCAATGGTCGACAAAAAAATTGTTTCTTCTCAAACTAATTTGAATATTAATTTATTGGATTACTGACACTTACAAGGAAAAAAAGTCAAATTCAACAGAATATTTTCATTGATAATATTATATTATATATACCAATACATTGATGATATACGATAGGATTAAATTTTATGACGATATAAATACATTCGAAATTTCCTTTTTTTTATAAATAAAGACACATATTATCTTTTAAAGGCTCGATTGGTCTGGCAATGATTGAATTAAAATTATTATTTCTCATGTGAATAAAGTCAAAATCTTTCATAATTAAATAAACTTTAATAAGGACTTCGCAAATTGCAACGGCTAAATGATTGTTAAGAAAGGACTTGCTAATGGTCCTACTAGGTCACCTAGAATATTCATTCACGGTTCATATTGCCTTTAATTTCTTTAGGTTTGGCTTGCTTTTGTTAGAATTTTTTAATAGGTGGATTACTATTAATTAAGAAGTTCGCTATTTAATGAAAAAGTCTAATGATTCAGTCTTGGATAAAACTTAATTAATTGTGATCAGTTGGTAATTATTTGTTTAATTTACTTGGTGTTTTAGTTTTTACATATTGATCCTGGATTTAACTTTATACTCAGCTTTATTTAATTTCCACCAATATTAATTTGTTTTCCTTATCATTTTCCTTCCTTAATGCATTGGTTGGGAAGTGTTTTTTTATAATAAATCAGAATAGAGGTTCAAATTAATATATATTTTTCTCCACATGATTAGTAGAATAATTATATTCTTGGTGTCCTGTTGACCTCTTGATTTAAGCATAATTTTAAAAAAATTTAAAAATTAAAAAAAATGGAGTCTCTTCAACTTTTATTGGCAAATGCATTCCAACCATCATTCCCTACATTAATCAAAAGGTGGAAGAAAAGTGATTATCAAGGGCTAAAATTAAACATTTCTAAACATGTTTACAACCACTCAACTTTGTCAAAAAGGGTGATCATTAAAGCAAAGGTGAATTTTGGAAAAAAGTAGGATTTCTTTATATATCTAGGGTTCATGTATGATTTAACCAAATTACAGAACAAGTTAGATGACTAAACAAATCCTCTTTATTAGATTTTTTCCACACTATGTTATCATTTTTGTGAGAATATTTGCTGAAACGAAGATGATGAAAACTTTGGTTGTTCTTCAATCAATTTCTAAGAAAGCCTGCTTATAAGGAGTAATTATTTGTGTGATTAAAGCTTTTGAGTGTGTCTGTTTTTGATATGGTTGGTGAAGTTATATTAAGGCTTTGATTAGATATTTTCTGAGTGCTAAATTTCAAATTTGAGATTAGGAAATTCACAATGTGCACTGTTTTTTTTTCTGCTATAGATCTTGGGAGAGAGTCGGAGAGGTCATCAGTCATCACCTATTAATTTTCTTTTTTTTATTTGATCTGAACCCCTTAATTATCTGATGATGCTTGGTTTGGTATCTTGTTTCCTTTAGCATGGTAGAAGTGAAATTTTGTTTTTATTTCTCATTTCTTATTTACAATTATTAATTTTTAATCAAATTAATTTAAGTTAATTTTTTTAGTTATTTTTCTATAAATAGCTCAACTTTGAATTGTTTTGCATTTAGATTGAGTAAATTTAAGTTGGTAATTTTTTTATCAAATCAATTAGATTATTTATTAAATTAGATTCGAGATCAAAATGGCCGATTGAAAATATTTTAAATTTAGATCAATTTTGCCAATTTTACATGTATAGCTTACTTAAAAATAACTAAATTACGATTTTATAATATAAAAAGCTCAATGTTCTAAAATGTTTTGTGCAATTTTGCATTCATTTAAAAATGTTCATTTTCTCTAATTATAGTTGAATTTCAAGACACTATTGCAAAAAAAAAAAAGAAATATAAATAAGTTTTTAATGAGACATTTCAACCATTAGAATTTGATAAATTTTCAGTATTCAATTTTTGAAATAAGAGGTATATATGTGAATTTTTTTTATTTGTGCTTACGAAATTCTTCTAATCCTATTAAATTTAAAAAATAATAAATTAAACTTGAATATTAATATTCGAATGAGTGAATAAAATAATGAAATTAAGGTTATCTTGTAACTTAGCCAATAAAATTAAGGAAAAAGAAAGACTACACTCTTGCCCAAAGTTTAGTGGATGTTCTCACTTCTCTAGCTTCATTTTGGGAAAATAAAAATAGATAAAAGAAGAAAAAATTGTTGCTTTTTCACGATGCAAAGGGCAAAGGATTCTAAATTGGCGACCAAGTAAATGCAATGCAATACTGACCAATCTAAAGGAAAAAAAAAAGCCATTAGACATGGCTTTGTTTCCTCTTAGGTATAGGCAGCAATTAAATATTTTCATTTTCTTTCTCTTTACTTTCCTTTCAAAATCCCCTTTCTTAAGTAAGTCAATTTTGAAAATTGTGCACACATGCGCTTCCTTTTTCTAATTTAAGTAAAAAAAAAATTATGTATGTGAAGAAACTTTATTTTCTCAAACTTATGCCTATTTTTATTTTTTTTTTCATTTATGGATACAAAAAGTCTTATAATATTTTTAATTAAAATTGAAATATTGAAAGATTTTTTAATTAATAGTTACATATCTTTATCTCCCATTGCCATCATAATCCACGCGTGCCTTTGTATTAAATTCTTACCATCATTCATCCAACAACAATGCTATATCTTTTTTGAATTAATGTTCTTGAATGATTGTCCAAATCCACGAAAGAAGAAACATTATAAATATATATATATATATATATATATATATATATATTTGGGTTAAAGAGAATAAATTTTTTAAACTACTATATTTCTTAAGCCATTGGATCATGTAAAGATATATTTTTTAAACTACTATATTCATTCATCGTATAATCAATAATTAATTCTTATGCCAGTGAAGCATTAGGTTAGTAGCAAGAAAGAGGTTCCAAGAATTTAAGATTCCAAGTTTAAGTCTAACCAATTTTGAATTTAAGTTAGTCTAGTTATTTACTAATTAGTTTAGTTTGTTATAATTATTTACTAGTTTACTTCATTTAAGTAATATAATTTTCATAATTATCTATTAATGGAATGTAATATGCTGATTTAATTATAACTTAAAATGAAAATATACTACTCAAAAATTATTAAATCTTCTATTGGGATAAAGGCTCTGATGATGATGATGATGATGATGATGGTGATGATATGTAAATACAACAATGATAAATGTATTTAAGAATCATAGATAAAAATGTAATAGAGAGAATCTCAGTTTGTGAAAATGAGTATTTTTATTGTTGATGATATTTGGACTTAACAATGAACAAAGATACAACAAAAACAAGATTAGGGTTTTTACTTACATATGGTTTCTGATCAGATAACATATGGTTTTGATTTGGCTATAATTGCATAGCATCTCAAAAACTTTGGTGGTCATTGAAGTTACTTCATTTTCGTAGTGTTAAATCTTGTTGTCTTATCATCTCTCATATTTGGCATGGTTTTTTGCATTATAATCTATTTTTGAATGAGAGGTGTGATTCTACATCATAGTTAATTAAGCTACAAATGTGAAAAAAATTTGCTTCAAATTCTAGTAACCTTTATATTTTAAGGAATATGTAACAAATTAAATTTGCACGTTAAGTCATAACACTCCACTCATTCTCATAAATTGAATTTATTTTAGGTAATATTCTATTAAAGTCAAATTTTCCAAGTGGGATTGATCAAAGGATGACCTATGCAACCATTTAAATGATAGATTATTAAAACTAAAAATTTATATTTGATACACTGATAGTATATATACATTGTCAATGAACAATAAAATACTACTTCATTAATGAACAAAATTAAAATTATTAAAATTAAATTTTAAAAAAGTTTTTTAATATATTTTTAAAGGTCTAAAATTTTTAATTTTGTTCATTAATGAAATCACACTCTATAAATGACTGACAATATATAAAAATTATACACTATCATTCATCAAATAAAAAAGCCTAAAAAGAAATCAATAAATATTTTAAATCATAAGAACAGCTCCAAAAAAAAAAGCATCAACTAGACAACTACTTCCCACCACCACTCTTTAACAATGGAATTTATAATTGCTTTGTGCAATCATAAGATAATGAACAATTTTTGTAAGAAAAAATAAATAAAAAGGAGTCCTATTATAAATTAACAAAGTTTCAACTTTCAAGGTACAATTAAGGATTTGTCTACATGTAGCAAGGGGGTCCATTGCATTTGCTTCAATTGTGGCCCACTCACCAAATCCTGCAATCTCAAATATAATATATTTGGTCGATTGCTTGTAAAAAAGATGCTCTAAAATCCCTTTCCACCACTACAATTTCTATGCAATAAAATTAAAAATGAAAAAGAAAAAGAAAGGTCAGGTAAAGAAATTTGGCTTCTCTGGTTTTTTTTTTTTTTCATCACAAGACAAGACAAGACAGTCCACCGCCCACCTCATCAAGTTTCTCGAGAATAAGAAAAGAAACAAAAGAAGAGAAAAACAATTAGGATTTTGGGAGGAAAGAGAAAAGGTGAGAAAGGAAAGGTAGGGAATATGAGAACTAAGAAGAGAAATATGGAAACAGTTTTCCCACCTAATGCTTTTCATATTTTGTTTTGAAAAAATCAGAAGATTCACATTCACATTCACACCTGGATTCTAGTTTTGACCTCTGAAAAGCTTAAGAACTGTGGTTGCTTTTGTTGTTATGGTTCTTGCCATTGCGGAAAGGTGGAGTGGACGACATCATGCCTGTCCTCTGCTAGGCAAAGTATCCCACTAAGATCTTGCAACCCTTTTTACACTAGTCAATGTCTTTTTTTTTTCCACTCAATTCCCAGGACTCTCTTTTCCTTGCTCATCTTCACTTGCGAAAAGTAAAAGCTGCTATGTCACGTTCTTCTTTTTTATTCCAGATATCTTTTTTTCATCCTGCATTTTTGAAAACAAAGTTTATTGTTAGAAAATGCATGTGATAACGAAGCACGAAACTCAGAAGAACTAGGCAACAAAACAAAAATATTTTAAGATATATTACAAAACAAAAACCTTTTGTGCTTTCTTGCACTTTTTCCTCCTTATGAACAAGTTTATGCAGCTTTCTCCTTTTGGAAAATTATCACAAAATAGCCGGTTAAGTCTTTAAATTCTATGAGTTAAAAAGTAACTGCAAACCCATTTAAGATATATTAAAAAATATAAAAGTTATGTGTAATAATATTTTAATTTTTTTAAAATTTTTTAATTTGATACTTTTAAATTTGACACAATAATGTTACAAAAAAATATATAAAAACATTATATAAATATAATAAAATTAAAAATTTTAGTTTGTATTTGATGTATCTTAATTTTTAATATAATAATTATTGATTTTTATATGTGCTTAACACATATCAAACATTACAAATACACAAATTTATTTTTTCTCGAGAAAAAACAGAGGAAGTTAGTGGATTTGGTTTATCATTTTTTTCCTGTCAATATTCGAGTTAGGTGAGGGTTCTGAACTTCCTGCCTTTATCTCTAGACTCTAGCATATTAAACTCCAGCATCCTCTAGTGTTGAACAATAAAGAGACTTGTTTAAAACATTGACAAGTTAAATTCCAAATAACAATTGTCAAATATTATTACAACCGTTTAAAAGAATGAAAGTACTATTGAAATTAAAGCAAAAAATAAAATCCAAATGATCTTTTATAAGCTTAAGCTATCAAATTTCAGTGGTTGCTGATCTGTCCCAATAGGGTGTGGAGTGGGGGCAATTCCTCTAACTTAAGCAAGAACAACAACAATTGCTTCACTAATTTACAATAAAAAAAAAAAAAAGGAAGAATGCATGGACAAGTTGAAGCCGCGTGCATGATATCAGATAAGGGCAACAAAGCAATGTAAGAATTAAAACAAAAAAAAATAAATTTAAATTATATTTTAAAATAAAAATTATACATCAATTTTTGAATTAAATATTTAATTTAATTTTGGTGACAAAAGAAAAGAAAAAAGTACTTGGTTCAATGTTTATGAGCAAAAGAATTTAGCTTTTCAAACATAATATGATCACAAAGAGCAACCTTCTTTTCTTTATTTTCCTATGTGACAAAAAAAAAAGAGCAACCTTCTTTCCGGACTACGGACATATTTTTTTATGATTTTGATTTTGTAATATTGAGTGAAAGGTTTTCCCTTCAAAGGACTAAATTACCATCTAACTCTTTCAAGTATGAGTGTCGGTTGACAGACAACACTGAGAGCTGTCTTTCCCACACTACTGTTTCGTCTTGTTCTCCTCTCTCTCTCTCTCTTTTCATCAATGTTTTTTTTTTTTTGTTGTCATTTGCATTTCAGCTCAAATTTCATATCAAGAGAATGACAATTCAAGTCTGAGAGCACAAAAAAAAAATGACACTTCTAAGTACCTTCTTGGAATTATTTGGAAAAGTATGGGTTTGCTGGAAACAACTAATTGTCAACAAAAATAGTAAAAATAAAGCAAATTAATTGCAAAAAAAAAAGTTTAAGGGTGATTTTATTTCATCAAAAATAATCAGGTTAAATTGACCCAGTAAACCTCTAATGCAGGAAGCTCTAATCTGCAAGACCCTTGTCTGTGTTGAATTTTTATTAGGTGTAAAATTTTGATTTTTTTTATTTGGTACAATAGAAACTTTTTAAATATTTAAATTCAATCTTGACTTTGTAAAATTTTCACCATTTACATATGAAAATATAATCATTTAAAACAATGTTAAAAGTCGAAAATTGGGTTTTCAATTCAACTGAAAAGGACATTTCAAGGAGTTGTTGAAAAGGTAAATCCGGTTTTGGAGTTTAGGGTCAAATGGGTCACTCTAGTAGTGTTATGATACTTATAAAAGGAAAAAACAAGGAAGAACAAGAAATTTATGTTTGACAAAACCATCAAAACTATTTGATCTTTTCACAGCTTTATAAGTTTATAACATTAAAAATGTCAGCATCATCCTCATAGAACACAATACAGATGTCCCCATTTGATCATTTCCATCAATGCAGGGTCCACTAAGATGCTTTCTTTGAACAAAACATTAAAAACAATAGCTAGAATGGAAAGGAAAGGCATACCTTTTGCTTTTTGGTTGGGTGCAAATTTCTATTGTAGTTGGATCTTTGGAGTTGCTTGCTTGAAAGCAACAGTGGGAGCTATTCTACAACTCCTCCTCTGATGTTCTTGCACAAGCTCTCCGGCAAACCAATCCAGCTTCTCGAAATTGCTTTGGTCCCCAATCCTCTTACCTCCGAACAGGACTGATTCAACATTTTTCTGCTTCAGCATTTCCTCTGCTATTCCCATCAGCATATTTACATTGCTGGGGCTGGGGTCTGTGTCCACATTGGGGCCACACCGCCCTAGACTGGACCCATTTGCCTGTCACACCAAAATTCAATTGGAAATGAGAGAAATGAATAGATCCATGATTCAATGTCTTAAAAGAGGGAAAACAAGAACTGTTCTTCCACCAAACATGGTAAATTAATGGAAAGGTCCCAGAAATCATAGTCCTTGTTAGTGTCTTTTTTAGCTTTTCCAACAAACAATTAAGGTTGTACCAAAGTCCCCCATTTTTTCTTAATTTCACTAGTCACTTGGCCAAAACCCTTTAGTAGTTCATTAATATGGGACGTCTACCTGATTGTTTTTCCACTTTGAGTTCTTCAATTCTACTTTCAGTATCATATAAAGCTGGTAAAATGACCATCAAATTTGTTAAATTCGATAGGAAGTTAATGTATTCAGCATTCAAAGAGCGAATCTAAATCCTTTCTCTCAAATAAAAAAAGGAGTAAGTCCTAGTACAGCTTTGGATGAAAATGACTTCTTTTATTTGACAATCCAAACTAGAGGAACCTTCCTGCGTACTCTTTTTTTTTTTTCTGATTTCTTTCAATTGGAGTGTAGTGTAGAAGCTCAAGAATGGCAATATCAGAGAACAGACACTGGCATATTAAACAGTACAGAAACTATTACCATAAAAAAAGCTATGCTAATTATAAAAGGCATGTTGACCTTTTTACCTAATACAGAGACATGAATCATGAATGGCATTTTCAGCTCATTCATGGATGTCCCACACTCTTAAACAAGGAATATATCCCCCACCGCGTCAAATGGAAATTTTGTACAAGTATGAAAAACATTCCCAATTTCCTCCATATTATTCAAGAACTTGGAGAAATGAACCCATGAGTTTGAATTATGTGAAAGAGAAGAGAAAACTGAAAGAATTCTCTTTGATCAACAGAATTTCTATTTGTAAAGCAAATTCTGAAAGCTTTAGGTCCCTAGTTCAAAGAATAACTGACAATTTTGACCAAAAAGCACAAATTAAAGAGAGTTGCAGCAAACAATGCAACTTTTGTTTAACTAAAACAACCAGACCAGCAATTGGTCTTCGGTTGAGCCAACCAAAAACCCCTAATTTTAGGTGTTTGCCAAAGGAACACCTCCCCCAAAACCATCACGTGCCATCCAAAACCAGCATGCCTGCCTGAGGCTGAGGTTACCCATTGACAAAGACTAGGCATTGATTTTAATGCTAGTGTTTTATGATCTCAAGGCCTCAACCATACCATACCACAGTCCACACATTACTAAAACAAAAAAAAAAAAAGAAAAGAAAGTTCGGAATAACACGAGCATCAATGATCCCATTGTCCGAGGCCAAAAACATACGTTACCAACATTTGAACCCTTATTCAAGAATGCCAATGTGCAAAAAACAAAGACCCTTAACTCTACCAGCCTGGCTTCCATTGTCCCTTGGCATTGGCAAATGACAAAAACCTCATCAAAATCATCACGAAAACAGAGTTTGCTAAGGACAATCACAAATGTTTCAACTGTCTACTCTATCATTAATATGTTATACTATACTTTGCATGTAACAAAACAAAATAATGTTGTGTGTTCTCGAAGTATACCTGAATTCTTACATAATTACTGCTTCTGCATTGTCCGAATGCCATGGCTACGGCTTGGTCCACCGAGTCGGCCGAACCGTCACCGGATATTCGAGCCATTGGTTTAGCCCAATCCTTGACCCTCCAGTTCTTGACTTGCTCATATTCATAGCTTACTTCAAGTAGCTGACCCGTCCCCAGTGACAGCACCAACAAATCCTCAACCCCTCTAACAAAAGGAAACTCCTGTTTATTATGCAACACGTGAGTAATTGCTGCAGCCGTTGGGTTGCTCATAGCCAACCCACCATCAACCGCCACACACCTGGTTTGACCATCGACAGACCGCATCAAAACAGGTTCGAATAAACCGGGTTCAGCGGACGTGGCCCGACAAACTTCCCATAGAGGAAAATCGAAACTGTCCGTCTCCAAAGCATCCGCCCTGGAAAATAAAAATGGCGCCGCGCTGGAAAGATCATAACACGGAATCAAAACCGGTTTTAGCGTATCTTTCAACGTCAAACTCCTTCCATCCGCCGCGAACGCCTCCTTCACAGCCTTCTCTAAACCGGTTGAACTGGACCCTGTCGAACCGTTTTTCAAAATCTTCTTCAAGATACCGCCGTTTTTCCCCGGACCGGACCGGTATATCCGCTTGCCATTTTCTGCAAGGAACCGCCACGTCTCCTCAGCGGTATAAATCGGGCGGTTGTCATCTTTGGTGGCGAAAAGCATGGCAGTGAAGATACCACCAACGCCAGAACCAGCGGCGACGTCGAAAAAGTCGGCGATTCGAGCATTCGGATTGCCCGACTTGGATTTCAAGGCGTGTTCAAGATAAGCCAAAGCTTTCCCACAAAGAATCCCTCTCATGCCACCGCTATCGATACTCAAAATACAGATTTTACCCCTCTGGTTCTTTATAGCTGACAGGGAATTCTCGTCACCCGGTTGAAGCAACGGCTCAACCTTCGGTTCAGAAACTGGAGAGATCGGTTTCGGAATCCATAGCTTCTGATGATCATCATACCCAAACAAAAATTTGCTTTCCAGAATCGAAAAGATTTCGTAACTCAACTTATCTGTGTCGATGCTCGGTTCTTGCATCTCTGATGAAGTATTCAACGACATTATTAACTTTTGCTGTCGCGAGTCAATCAAACACTAATAACACAAATTCAAAAACAAAAAGCAAGGAAGATCTCTTCTTTTCAGGAAGCGAAAATTTTTTGCATACTCAAAACTGGGATTCTTTCCTTTCCGTTCGTTTACTTTTTACTAAGCAGCAGTTATTGTTTTTTCCACTACCTAGCCATTCACGCCCGCCCCCACATGAAAACTTTTCTGCCAAATGGAAATTTGATGAGTTTTAGCTTCAAAATAATCAAAACAATAATACTAATAAATAATAGTAATACAGGAAGATTTTTCAAAGTATCACCTTATTTGACAAGAATGTTCGACCAACATTTATCAGCGACTAAAATGGAAAATCACTCCCCATTCCTCAATCATTATCATCATTAAAAAAAAAAAGGCAAAACTCTCCAATTTCTTCTTCAAATTCACGCCTTTGCCTTCGAGTTGCGAATTATATCCATATATTTTTCCTTTGTTTTGTAATTCGTTAATTGGCCATTAAAGAAACCAAAAACCCTAAAAAAAAAAGGGCCAAAACCCCAGAAGAAGACAAAGAAAGGAACCCAGAAACGAGAAAGGAAGGAAGCAGAGGCAAGCAAGAACAACAGCAGCAGTTTGCTTTCAGAGGATGTATGTTTAGTTTAGCATTTTATATAAAACTAAAAAAAAAAATTTCCCTTTTTATTTACTTTTTTGTTGTAACCCATTTACCGTTTTCAAAATTGCCAATGGATAACCAACGGTTGTAATCGTTTGTTGGTTTTTGATCGGACGTTGGAAACAGTTTCATTTCATTACTATTGGTCCGTGATCAACGGTCAAAATAAGTAAAAAAATATTATTTTATTTTTAATCTCCCGCGCTTGTCGTTAGCCTCGTGGGGCCATGGAGCCACCACCGTCGGCGAAAGAGTGGAGGAGCAGCACTGATTGTGGGCAAAACTATATCTTTCTGGACAATTTTGCCCTTTAGGTAAAAAAGGTTGGTTCCATTTTGGATGAAAAGAATGTGGGGTCAATTTTGAAGGCTGTGACAATGGGAAAAATAAAATGTGTTTTTAACTTTTAACTGTTTTACTGTGGCGAATGTGAGGATGGTGAAAAGGTGGAAAACAATGGATAAGGTTATTATTGGCGGGACAAGTTTGGTCAACAAAATTGACCAAAGTTTGTAAATATACATACTAAAAAGATTAAAAAAATCAAAACTTGATGAGCAGATGTGATAGCGATTACGCCGCTTACATTCTTTGTACAACCAAAAGAAAAAAAATACCATTATTATAACAAGAATCAATATATGTAAATTATTTTGCACTATTTAACATCATTGTTAATTTTCTTAAATGCTAATATTGAAACTTGAATTTAATTTACAAAACAATATTTTCTTACTAATAGATCTAACTCTTGAAGTTATAATGTCATTATGTCATTCAACCATAAAATATGACTTTATTTATGGGAAAAGAGAAAAAATATAAATTCTTTAAAAATAAATTAATAAATTTTATTAATTGTTATTTTTAAAACTGTGCATTTTTTTTTCTTTAGTAATTAATGAATCGATCCCGACAATTTATTATATTTATCAAGAGTATCACCTTTTTAATATATATTATTATTAAAATTTTATTATTATTGAAGAAATAGTTAAATATTTTCGATTAATTTGAAATTTAACATATATTATTTATGGATAATTATTACATACACTGACAGTGGAGTTTTTTTACTTCACAAGCAGCGTTAAGATCGTAACATGTGTCTTATAAAAATATTAAAATAAATAAAACAGGACATGTGTTACGATCTTAACGCTGCTTGTGGAGTAAAAAAATTCCACTGTCAGTGTATGTAATAATTATCCATTATAAATAAAGCATGAAACTCAAGGATAGGATTAAGAAAAATATAATTCAAATAAAAAAGGAAAAATATAAAAGTAAATTAATTTAAAAATTCGATAGGTGGATATGTATATATGTGCATGTATCTAATTACCAAGTTGTTCGTCTTATTATAATAATTGAATGGATAAGTTACAAGATGAAACGGCACTTTCAATTTCCAAATTTATAAAAAATAAAAAAAAAATACAAAACTTTAAGGATTACAATTATATCCATCGTCGATAAAGTTTTTTAATTTCACAAGAGAGATTAAGATAATGAGACGTATCCTTTCAAAATAATAAAAAAATAAAAAATATAATACGTGTTATTATCTTAATTTTGTTTGTAGAATTAAAAAATTTCATCGACAATAAATAGGATAATAATCCAAATTTTAAATTGTCTTACTTTATTTAAAATTGAAGTGACAAGTTTCTAACAAAAATAATAATCGTACAAATGCTAGGCATGCACCAATCCGAACTCAAATAATTTCTTGGTTTTTTTTGTTAACATGATAATGTCATCAATACTTAGGTTTATATCACTTATAAAACAAAACAAAAATTTTAATTTATTTTTGTTTATATAAAGTTTCTATTTTGATTGAAATTGTCAATTTTATTGCTTAACTGTATAGGTTTAAAGAAAAATAACTTTTAATTGCTAGTATGTATCAATTTTTCCACTTTACTCTTTTTAATATGCAATAATTTAATGTAATTAACTTTTTATTTAGAACTATTGAAAATTAAATATTAATTACTGAAATTAATAATACAATTTTTCATCAATGGATAACATGGGTATTAGTTATTTATTTTATTTTAGATGATTTTCATGATTACTTTTTAAATAAAAAATAATAAAATAAAATATGAGTTATTTTTTAATTTCTATTAAATTACAAGTAAATAAATACAAGTTATGGAAGGGGCAATCGGGGCTACAAAGTAATATCGAGCGAAAGCCAAATCAAAATACAGAGACGTGAAACGGTGTAGATTCTTTTGGGTTCGTTGATTTGAGATTGAGAAGGACTACTCAATATTCATGACGTGAAGTCCTCTTCTAAGCCCTAATTTTATGCTGGCAATTTTAAAATCATTTAGCCACTTGAATATTTCATGCCTTGGACTCTACTTTCAATCACCATTCATTCAAAGTTATAAAAACAAATCTTGAATAAAACAGGGTTTAATCTAGATAAGTGAAAGGAGCTTTTGTGGTTCATGCTTTGCTACCAATTAAGCTCAATATTTAGGACAAAAGAATTTGTCGAGTATTTGATTCAATTGTTAGCGCATATATCATTAATTTTTTTATTTAATCATATTTAAATAAATTTTCCAAAGAAACCCTTAGGTGGCTTGTTTTTTATTTTTTTCATTTTAAAAGTAAAACAATTTCTGATTACTTGAAGTATTATTTTTAATTGATTAATAAATTTAAGCAACTCGTGGCTCAACAAATCAATTGCTATTCTTCTTTCATGAGGATTGATGTTTATTTGATCCTGCTTTTTTTTATATATATTTTTTCATATGTAAAAAAAAAAGAATTATATATAAATGTGGTTTTGTTTGAAGATGTATTTCTTTGTAGAAATTGCACAATTATAAATTAATGTTGGAAAGCAATCATTTTCTATTAAATAAGAAATTAGAAAATGGTCGAGCACTAAAAACCATCCGTATTGCATAAAATATAATTACAATTAAGGAAAATATTTTATTTGTGTTAATTATGAAGCTGGTAGATGTTTATTTATCAATTTTTACCTAGTTTTGGAGTTCTCAAGCCTCTACTAGTTCTTGGAAGCAAAATAAAATCCATTTTGGTTATTGATTCAAACTTCATGAAATCACCCAACTAGCTTCAAAAATTAATGTTTAACTTGTAGTTAACTTATAATTAAGTGGTTTATGATTAAAGGTGTTCACAATTTAGTTTGTAGAATGGATTTAATTTGAATCGAACTTTGGACATTACATTGTACGGCTGAATCCAACTAAATTCAATTAAATTTTAATGATAAACCTAATGTAAATGGGTGAATAAATAATTAGATATTGAATCTAAAATTAAGTTTCAAATATCAATTAAAACTTAATCCGACTTACATTTGTACTTGACCATTTGAACAATATGACACCTCATTGTCAACAAATATTCTATGGTCAAATCATCTTTTAAAAAATGGAAAGCACGAAAGGAACAAAGAATCAATTATTCTAAGTGGAGGATAAAGCCAAGTTCCACATTTCTTTCATGCAGCAATGTAATGTTCTTATCGTTATTATTATCTTCAATAAGTTGCATTTCCAATTCTAAAATCTTGTGGTCTATACTTTCTCCACTAGCTTCACTGGTCATAAGCTTAGTGCTAATGATGAAGACATTTGCTGAAAATGGCATGATAATCTTGACTTCTCCTATGATTTAACAACATTTCCTTTGCTTTTTCAACACATCTTTAATTTCCGAAAAAAAAAGAAAATGAAAGATTAACAAGACTTTGTTTCAAAGTCCGAATAATTGTTATTTTATGCCTATGACAGTAGAATTTTTATAAATTTTATAAACGGATTTAATTAGATATTCGATTCATATTCATTTATATAATTAATTTATTAATTTTAATTTCTTTAGTTATTTACAATTAAGAGAATATATGTTAAATTTGTATATATACTTTCTAGAATTTAAAAATTTCATTATCGGTGCATGATATGATATTTTCGGAGTTTTTGTAACTTCTTATTTTCCCTTCTTATTAGCTTTATCAGACTGAAACTCATTCATGCTTTAGGGATTTCATTGGTGCATATATATAAATTTCTTCTTAACTGATTTTCGGTCTTGGATAACTAATAACTTCCTAGACAAAAGGCATTTAGTCCACTAATCACGGCAGGTGGTCTACTAAAGCACGATTAGAATGATAAGTGGAATTAATCAAAATCAAAGTGACAAACTAAAGTGATTGTTTTGAAGGAAAATCAAAAGAAAGTTTCCTTAAACCTTGTGTTGGAATAGTATGGTTGGCACCAACTAGGATCCAAATTCAACTTTATGCTAGCTAGTTAGCTAGTTCTTAACACATGAACTTATAATATCCTAAATGTTTCCAAGTATCTATTTGCATCTTGATCATATTTCATAATCTTAGTATTTGTCAATGATAATCACGAAAAATCTTAACATTTTTCCTTGTTTTACTAAGAATTTGGGATTTTAATTTTAGGTTAATTAATTGTTTATAATATTTTTCTTTTGACAATTTATTAATTTCTTTTAAATAGAGGTGGCTGTCTTGAGAAAGGAATAATGCAAATGTCAATGTTCAAATTAAATTTCTTCAAGGATCAAGTTATTCATCCAAGTCCAAAGACCTTCAACTTTTGGTGGGATTAGAAAAAAATATTAATATTAAATGGGCTTGGAAATCAAGGCTTGCCTAACTTTTGAATAGGTTTGAAAAAAATATTAAACCTACTGAACGAGTTTGAAAAATAAGGTCCAATAAAAAATTGGATTGAACTTGGATTTCACCATTTCAAGTCCAAATCCAGCTCGTAATTATAATTTTTTTTACTATTTTTATAATAATACATTGTTAATTATTTTAAATTTTTTGTGCAATTTGATTTGAGCTTGTATCATTTTCTTAGATTCTAATTTAAATTTTTCATAGTTTTTCTAGTATTTTTGTAAGAATTTTTTTTAACTTATTGTGTTATACTTATTAATTATTATGTGATTTAATATTTATATATTTGATTATATTTTTTAAAAAAATTAATAGTATTTAGGCAAACTTGGATAGGATTGAACTTATTCATTATATGTAAAAAACAAATTTAGGAAAAAATTTTACCTAAAATGTCCGATCAAGTTAGGTTTGGACTGACTTTCAATTTTTTAATATCTTACCTAAACTCAATTTGAATTTGGTCCGACTTGACTTATGAATACCCCTAATTCAAATATCAGACTTACAAAACTCTCAAATTTTAAAAGTAAGAACATGATCATCTGAATTAATATTATTTTTTTTTCTAAGATATTTCAACGGATAAAAATGTCAAAGATTTTGGCCTTCTAAGTTTTATCTCGTCAGTATTTTAATGCATATATCTATTATAACTTAAAGAGTTAGATTCAAATCTTTCTTCATCAAAAATTAAAAAAGTTTTTTGAGCTTGTCGTCTAATAAACTAACACCAATCACATGCTACTTTCTACATTCACCCCCATCGGCCATCGCTCCCCCAACAAATGGACAAAAAACCAAAAGCCATGGTGAAACAGCTGTGGTGATGTCTGCACGTGTTGGGGGAGGGGAGAGGGGAGTGCTAATGGCATTTATTAAGCCAAAGGGATGGGTGGGTAGGCTGGAGGAAACATCCAGTCAGTCCAGCTGCTTGGAGACTGAGAGCGAGTGTGTGTTTCAAGGTCAAGAGGACAGCAAGCACAAAGCCATAAGAGACAGTAAACATGGTTTACCTTCCCTTGGCATCTTCTGCTTGATCTTCTTTTCATTTTTTGTTGGATTTTTTCCTATTTTTGGTCACAATCTTCTCTCAAACTTTGCCAGGCCCCTACTCCAAACCCCTTTAACTATTTCCTCTCGTCACTTTCACATTTATCTCCTGCCCATTACCCTATTAACCCTACCATGGCATTTCCTTTGTGCCCTTTCGACAGTTTGTTGGCAAGAGGACGGTTATATATTTACATTGCAACATCACTATAAATTCTTTTGTTTTTTCTTTTGAAAATTTATTAATCTTTAAGAATTAAGCACATATTCTTCGGATGGATCAATTGATTAATACAACTTTTTTTTTGAGGTTATTAATACAACTTCTTTAAATGTGATTGAGATTCAAATTTCAATATATACAAAATATTTTATCTATCTCTAAACTACAATATATTTGTATAATAAAACAAAAAGGAAAATATAAAAACTTAATGAATAAGTCAACGTCAATTGCCAATTGAATTGTGATATTTGTAAACGTATTTTCTATCCTGCTCTTATGCTTTTATCAAAATCAGGATTGCAATCAAGTCGAATCGATAAGATTTAATATTACACTTGAGTTCAATTTGACTTAAAGATTCAGACTCAATATTTGGCTTGAGTTCAATCAAACTTTATTTTTGAAACTTAAACTTGACTCAATAAAATACTCAAATCACTCAACTCGACAAACTCGATTTGTCATTTTCAAAAAGTAAAATGATAAATTAATAATAAATATAAATATACATTAAAAAAATTGACTAGGCTTTGAGTTACTCAAATTAAATATTAATATATTCGATTTTGATTTGTTATTCGAATAACTTGAAAATAAAAAATTCAAATGAGAGTAGTTTGATTCGTTAACATTAGATTTTGAACCATTTTCTTTTCCTTTCAAAATTTCTTGGTCCATAATCGAACCCAGGCCATGTTATATAGGATCACATGGGCTTAGACATGGGCCTAGTCTGGATTACAACTGTAGCAAGATGGGTTAGGGTCAAAGACCCATTTCTCTACGTCGGTACTTTGATTACAAGAACTTGCTAAGTAGCAGATTAACCATAGCCATAGCTGTTCAATTTGGTATTTAGTGAAGGAATATTAAACTCGGAAAAAATTTAGATAATTTACAGGTTATTAAAAAAAACAATTAATTCAACATGATTATTTAAATAAGAATTTGTTAATTATTTGAACATGTCTGTGAAGTTTAAATAGACAATGAAGCAAAATTTCAACAGTAAAAAAGGAATATGTGCACCAATAAATATTAAGTTCAAATTTAATTCTCTACACATAATATTATGTAATCTAATAAAAGAATTTATATTACATTATAGTTGTTGTTACAAGAATTTATACTTTTAATTTATAATCTTTTTTAGATCATAAATATTTGATCAAGATTAAAAAAACAGGGTTCAAACCTGAACTTAACATGATTGTATCAAACTATAAAGTTAAATTAAGTGAAACCAAAATATCGAAATGAGTAACATGATTTAAAAATAAATAAGTTCAGTTCTCGCACATTTGATTATTTTAAAAATAAATAAATATTTTGAGAGGTGATTGCTTACAGGAACCTGACTTCAAAGCCCAAAGTGGATCCCTTGCGCATTCTAGTTAGGTATGATAATTCGTGTTCATAATTTGTTTTCGTATCATATAAAATCGTATTTGTATCGTATAAAATATGAAAATTTTATGTCAAAATTCGTGTCAATACAAAAAATTCAAAATATTATTTTTAGTTTTTACCATATTTATATATTAATTTTATTTATTTTAATTCAATATCATCTCGTATTATTTTATATCATTTATTCGTATCGTATTCATATCATATAATTATATTATGTCTGAAATTGTCAGGTGTAATTCTAGTACTCAACATTGAACACCTGCTTGAAAAGAAAAAGATAAAAAATGGTTCACGGTAGCCAATTTTGGGAACTTCTACTTACACTACATTTTTTACTCTTTCTACTACAAAAAATTAAAAAACAAAAAAATCCTCAGGTCAAATGACGTTTAAGACCCGAAGCTTTCTTCTTCATTTTCGTTCCTCTGCTGCTGCCGTTGTTCTCCCTTCCTCTGCTGCTGCCGCTATTCAGATTTTTTTCTTCAATCATTTTATTTTTCTTCAAATGATGGATCTGAGCAGGCTTTGCTTAATTAACTAAAGGCATTAGATGATCATATTAAGGAAAACGCCCATTCATTGCTGGGGAAAAGATTACTGCTGTTGATTTGGGTTTGGAACCAAAGCTCTACCATCTTGAGATTGCTCTTGGCCATTTTAAGAAGTGGATTATTCCAAAAAGCTTGATTTATGTCTACAATTACACGAAGTCGATTTTTTCTTGAGAGTCCTTTGTGAAAACGCAGCCAAGGATCTCGCGCGCAATCTGGGTTGCGCGTTGGGCGATCCAGCGCGCAACTTGAGTTGCGCGCTGGGCGATCCGCGCGTACCTCAACTTTTCTTTCATTTTTTTTCCGATTGTTCAAATTTTGGCGCGAAAATCCACCTGCACTTTTCTTCTTGAAACCCTTCAACTCCATTTTGTCATTGAGTTTTTAGGTCTGCTGGTGGAGGTCTGTTGGTTTTCAAGTCTGCTGCATGGAGGTGAGAGTGTACTGTGTCGTGTGGAAGCTTTGGAAATGAGAAAGAATTGGCTGAAGGAGGAAGATGGCGAGGCTGAAGAGGATGGAAAATGATAGTAAGAATAATTTTATAATTTTAA
This sequence comes from Heritiera fomes, assembly GCA_032173925.1. Taxonomy (NCBI): domain Eukaryota; kingdom Viridiplantae; phylum Streptophyta; class Magnoliopsida; order Malvales; family Malvaceae; genus Heritiera; species Heritiera fomes. The sequence goes on from JAPDPM010000012.1 coordinate 28,603,580, forward strand.
GGGGTGTGTTTAATATGTTTGGTGAGAGTGTAGTGTAGAGAGAAAAAATGGTAGTGAATATAGAAGTCCCCCCAATTTTTTGTGGCTAAACAATAAGAAGTTTGTAAATTCTAATGTGGTCCACTTCCAAGATATTTTGGGTTCCTGGCTTTTACACTCCCTTCGCTTCCACATAGTTCTGTCACTCTCCTTTCTTCCATGGATGCAATATGCATGACTTCATCTTCTACTCCCAAAACTCACATAAGAAATGCAACAATAATCTCTAAGTGGGCAATTCTTCACCAAAGAAAAGATAGAGTTTACGTCAATTCCAGGATGTATGATGTAAACTTTCTTCTTCTCTTTTGATTTTCACTTACCTTTCATTAATTTTGTAAATGATCATCAGTTTCTTTATCTTTTTTTTGGGTTGGTCCTAGCAGCAAGAAATATTCTTGTGGTTGCCAATGGCAGCAGAAGAAGGGAAATCCATGGAGGGCTCAGAAAATTTATGTGACAAAGGAGGGAGAAAGTCTTGTACTAGTAAAAGAGGAGGCTGGAAAAAATGGAACTATAGCAGGGGCAGTTGCTCTTATTATTGGTACTAGTATTGGATCAGGGATACTTGCGCTCCCACAGAAAGCCTCTGCTGCTGTAAAATGCTTTCTCTTTTTCCTGTGTGTGTATGGGTATTTTTAAATAGAACTGTGGTTTATAAGCTTTTGGAAGTAGGTAATTAGTAATGTTCAACATCCTTTTAAATTGCAGGGTGTGCTTCCAAGTTCACTATCCTTGGTAGTTTGCTGGGCATTTCTGCTAATTGAAGCCCTTTTGCTCATTGAAATAAATGTTCGTTTGCGAAGGAAGAAGAGGAAGAAGGAAGAAGAGAGTGAATTGGAGGTCATTTCCATAAGGACGATGGCACAAGAGACACTGGGAGAATGGGGTGGAACTTTGGCCACTGTTACCTATGTTTTCTTGGGTTACACTTCCATGATAGCCTATAGTTCCAAGTCTGGGGAGATCCTGTTCCATTTGATCAATCTTCCTGAATCAGTTTCTGGCTTCCTTTTCACTGGAATTTTCACAATACTCATCTCTGTTGGTGGAACCCAAGCCACAGATCAAGTAAACCAATGGCTAACTGTTTCCATGATAGGTAGGATTTTGGACAAATTTTGGATTGTTGGGTTGCTTGAAAAATACATGTAGTGGTCACGGTTGCCTTTGATTGAATTTGAATGCCCTCTTTAGCAATACAAGAATGTTGAAAATGTGGAGGAAATGATGCATGCACAGGTTTATTAATTGCAATTGAAGTGCTAGCAGTTGTGTTTGGAGGATGGTCAGGGCTGGAGGGAAATGGTGATTGGGGGAAAGTTCCTGCTACAATTCCTGTCATGATATTTTCTTTGGTATATCATGATATCACACCCGGTAAAAAAAACTATTCTTTCAATATGAAGCTTCAGATTTTCCGAGCATGAGAATAATGTCTCTTGGTTTATGATTTTATTACTTTCCTTGCAGTTCTTTGTGCTTATTTAGGAAGTGACCTTACTCGGTTAAGGGCTTCAGTTTTGCTTGGTAGTCTTGTTCCATTGTTGGCATTGCTTGTTTGGGATGGTGTTGCACTTGGCCTGTCAGCACAAGCTGACCAAATTGTTGATCCTGTTGAGCTGCTTATAAGGTACTTCAAATATGCTAGATTATGTGCTGAAACCCTGAAACTTGAGCATTGATGATGGACTTTTGCTAGTGGAATTCATAAAGGGTTCATCAAGTCAGTTAATTTTGATGAGTTGGTACTCTGAATTTTTAATATTTTCTTTCCTTTCCTTGCTTCAGGGTAAAATGGAGTGGAGTTTCATTTATGGTAGAAGCATTTTCACTTCTGGCCGTAGGAACATCAATGATAGGCACTCTCCTTGGCTTTTCAGAGTTCTTTAAAGAGCAGCTTAAGAACCTGTCATGGCAGTCTTCTTCAATACAGGTTGCTCTCCCTCCTGCTCTCTTATTTGAACTGAGAGAGAGCACACAGATGAGTCTAGAATTAGTTTGTCACATTCAACTTACTGTATAATTGTTAAAGCTATATGCAGATAACACCATTGGCGCTGGATGACCTACAACAGGAGCCAGACAAACCCTCAGCACTGACAAATTGGTGGGGAAGAAATAAAACCAGTTTCACAGCAATGGCAATGGTAGTCACCCCAACTCTTTTAGTCTCAACAACAGTTCCAGATGCATTCTCTGCTGCTACAGATATTGCTGTAAGTGAATAAATAACACAGCCGAATCCAAACGTGGGTGGCATATTCTTTTATTTATTTCTAAGGTGTTAAGTTTACAAAGCATGTATCCAAAATCAGAGGTTAGCTTCATAACTTACATTGATCAGTTGACAGTTGCTGGAACACTGATGCAGGGGGGTTACTGCATGACAATGCTGTATGGAGTTCTCCCACCTGCAATGGCTTGGGCCTTGCATAAAAGAGAAGGTGAGGATGCTGATCAGAGGGCATTAATAAGAGCTAGGCCTGCACTCTTTGGAGTAGGACTATTTGCCTGTGGTTTAGTGGTGGAGCAAATTCTACATGATTTCTTGGCGTTGCAATTCTGAGAAGGATAAACACGCTCCCAAGAGTTTGACTGCAGCTGTCTGTATTAACTATTATTGTCCCAATCCCTTTATTGATAGTTTCAATTGATTTATTAGACCATTTAGGCATTTAGCAATAGCCTTTGGAATATGTTATAGGTTGTTTCCAGAAAAAAATACCAGCAAAAGTATGTTGCTAGCAAGGCCTGAATGGCACCTGTATAATTTATGTCTGCATCCCTTCCCTTCATAAACTCAGTTCAAGTTTTATTTATTCGAACAAAGTGGAAGAAATATTGCTATATGTATAAACAAAAGCCAAACACTTGTACAAGGTGTCATTGGGAGTGTGAGAAAGTCAAAATGGATCAATTAAACCATAGTAAGCTGGGATCAAGACTCATCGAGAATAGAGATCAAGTTCCAGGAAATGATTTGGAAAACCCAAGTCCATACATAAATATCAAGAGAAGCAATTTCTAGGGGCACACATTGAACTTTATTTCAGAACTGGAACATGATCAACCACTACATGGCACAAATAAATTAAAGACAAATGATGTAATAAAATAAAATTGTTTCCAATCATGAGCCCTAAGTTTTGACATAAGAATATAGGCATTGAAGGATGCAGACAATTAAATCATCAGCCTCGTACAAGATCCTAGTTCCTCACGGTTGTCACATGCTTCAAAAGCATATGTACAACATCATGGGATATCCTTGCAGCTTCATTCTTCAAGTGATTGATCTTGGCATCTGTTTCTAGCTCAAGCCGCTTCACATTAGCTCCTGAGTCTCCACTACTCTGCACGATAATCCACAAACATGTTTTAGTTCAAATTTGGATCAAGGATAATTGGATCTCAAAGTAATTCTATCGCCAATAGTTCAATCACATGATAAATAGTTTAGATACCACAGAGATGACAAAAGAAACCAAGGAACCATGCAAATGAGTGAAATAATAATAGAGATAATACTCAAAAAAGAATCTGATAAGAATAGGAATTTTAATGAAAACACAGATTCCAGAAGATTTACAGAATTCATAATTATGCAGTCTTTAAATAGTAACTGTGAGATACCTGAGCAATAGATAGATTCAGTAAAAAATTCAATTATTTGTGATTTTATAATTCCAATTGTGATGGAAGCCAAAAAGGGTTGGTAGCTTAGATCTAAGGTTTTCGGCAAATTTGGTCATTCAAACAGATAATATTCAATTTTTTTTAAAAAAAATTTACTAATTCATACCTCTGCTACCTTCTTTTGAAACTCATACTCTACTTGAGCACGATATTCAGCAATCTCTTTCTCTGCCTCTTCCTTGGCCTGTTTTAGTCTAGCCATTTTTGCTGAAAAAAGAAACAGAAGTGAGTCAACATCAAGACCTCCACAAAAGCAATGACTACTACAATAACAGCAACTGAGAAAGTCGAATCAACTTCTCTTCTGCGTTTAATTCACATCTTCAAATTCATGATAGCAATAACCACATGGCAAAGCATTAATGTTTTGATATTTTATTAAAATGGAAGAGTAATCTGATTTGGTGCTAAAACACACAGAAGAAAGTTTATATGTTGCAGAAAGTAATGCAAACAACATAATAGAGGATAAGTTTCCAAATTATGATAATAGCAGAAAAAGTTATAATGTAACTTCCATGATGCCCACATGTGTGTGTTTACATAATTACGTTGTTTAACCAAGTCTCTCTATCAAATGAGATACAGTGTACAAAATATGTTCTATAAATCTCAAATATAGCTTCTAAACAAATAAAGAGAATCAATCCAGAAACTGACATCTCATTATTCTTGCACTAAGATTGCATCAAGGCGACACCACAGAAAAATGCAAAAATATTTACAAGCCAAGGTATGAGAAATATAGAACATGAAATGAGTGCTTACCATTTCTTGCACTGTTAACGATGTGCTGAGCATCTTGTTCTGCAGCTAACAGCTGTTGAATACCATTCTGGCCCCTGTTGGCTTCCATTCTTGATGAATTTTGCTACAGTTCAACCGAAATTAAGAATTTATTTTTTTGAACAAAAACAGTCATTTAGTAATTGTAGATTGCTAAAAAAAACCAATCACACAATAAACAGAAAAAAAATCCATTGGAACAACAGAAAGCCAACTAAGAACTTCAGTTCAATAGCGGTGAACCACAGTACAATAATATCAGGTTTAGTTTGGCAGAGAAATCAACACACAGCATGTAATTAAGAATTTTAGATCCATAGCAAAATTAAAATTCAAAGAAACTTCTAAGAATCCAAGGACCTTATCTTCATGCCTACCAATGATTATATATGTATTTAAGGCAGCCATATAATACATTTTCCAAGCTTAAAGACATAAACCCAAGGACAAGCACTTCAATCTAAGTTAAGTTCAATATCCAAATCCTTTGATACATCAAACTTTTATGACTAACAGTCTCTGATCACCAAGATAATTAACAACAATGCCACCAACAAAAAAAAAATCTCTATGGATTCGGTCTCAGCAATCTCCTTCCAAAATCTCAAAAGCCCATTTTCTATTAACTCATAGACATTATCACTAAAATGACCAAATCATCAAAAAACATGCCAGTTTTTTAGCAAATTGGTTTAATAACTAACTCATCAAATATAGGTTCATAAAAGGCAGAAAAAAAGTACCCATCGAAGTTTTTTACTGAAAAATTAAAATTGCAGTGAATTGCAACAATCCATTAACTGAATTTCCAGATCAAGTGAAAAAAAAAGGTAGATCTTTTAGATTTATATACAATTGAATTATCGAGTTAAAAAACAGTGATCTGGAGTTTAAAGCAATAACAAAACCATGGAAATGAGAAATTGATAGAAAATATGAAGAAAATGTACGGAAATCTAAAGAGAAAATTAAGATTAAGAGAAGACGTACCAAAGACGCGGTGTTTTTGGTTGAGATTTAACGAGAAAATTCAGGGGGGTGTTGGCTCATGGCCTCTTATTTAAAAGAGATTCAAAAATTAAAAAAAAATGGAATAATTGATTCTTCAAATGACTACTCTGCCCTCATTTGTCTTTGCAAATTACTGGTATGCACACTAGTAGTTGGAAGAAGGACAACTGGACAAGTAATATTGATTTTTTCTTTTAGTATTGGCATTTGAATCCTGATAAGTTTAACAAGATTTTTATAAAATATAGTATTTAGTTTTCTTTTTATAAGAAATATATATGAGAAACATGATAAATTTATGAAAAATTGGAAATCCTTTTTTAAGTTTTAATAATAAAATACACGAAAAACTTGTGTATATTTTTTTTCATAGAAAGGTATAAGAAGAAATGAAGAATCAAACTTTAGATCTAATTACTTTTAAGGAAGAATAATAATAGCTAACGGCTAGACCAAACTTTGGTTATTAAAACTTGTATATATATTCAAGGTTCTATATGGTATAATTGTACCTTATTTGCTAATTGGTTATTGAATAAAAATGGTGATGAACCATGGAAAATGCCAAATATTTACTGTAAAAAATGGTGAAGAATTTGAAAACGTAGTTCTCAATGTACATATATATAATTATTCATTTTGAGTTTATATTTAATGCATTAACAATATATTTTTCTACACTATCAGTAAATCATAAAATACTATTTTATTAATAAGTAAAGTTTAAAAATACACTCTTAAAAATTAATTAAGAAACTTCATAGATATATATATATATATTTTTTAAAAGTCTGCATATTTTTTATTTTTTTGTTCGTTAGTGATATAATACTTTGTGGTTGATAGACATCAAATATAAACATATTTTATGTATTATCAGTAAAATTTTTAATTTTATCGATGAAATTAGTAAGATGATACATATTCTAAAATATTTTAAAAGTAAAAAAAATTAATAAAAAAAGAAACTATGATAATCTTTTAATTTGATAATCTTTTAATCTCTCTTTTAATTTGATAATCTTTTAATTTCACTCATAAAAATAAAAAAATTCAATGTCCATGTCCTGAGAGAATACTTAGTTGTTTCTTTGCACGTTTTGCAGCTAAATTTTCAACCCAACAAGATGATTCTTAATTATTGCTAAAGAACAAAACCGAAAGGGGGTCCTTTTGCATGGATTGGATACCAGCAAGAAGTTTCACACTGCTAAAAGTTGAATGACTTTATAGATAATTAGGTATCTATTTCCTATGATAAAAATTCGAACCACAGACAGACCGCTGCAATTCCTAAGCTAGGGGACCGATGCGTGGTTTCTTCATTGTTTTTTCGAGAAATTACACCCCTTGTAGAGTCAATGAAGGCCACTGATGCTTAGATGTAATGATTCGTATATAAAATTTGTGTTTTAATATGTAAAATTGTGCTTGCATCATGTAAAACATAAAAATTTTATATCAAAATTTGTATTAATACGTTGGACACAAAATTATTTTTTTAATTTTTATTGTATTTATGTATAATTTTTATCAAATTTTAATCATGTTTTTTATTCATGTTATGTTTAGAATTATCAAATTTTTGCATTTGTTGAAGTTAGAATTAACTTTTTTTTCACTTTAAAATGTGACAAAAAATTTTGTAACTCAAGTATAATTCAAAACCAAATGGATTAAACTCAACTAATTCAAATTTGAAAGAATTTAAACTTCAATTAATTTAAATTGAAGGATTTAAAACTTAATTTGATATCTTTAATTTTAATTAATCAATTAATTAAAAGAGTAAATGCAATTAAAATTAGAATAATTATTTTATATATTGTCCATGAAGTTTTTTTTATTCCACAAGCAGGTTAGAATTATGACCCATGTCATATTTTTACTTATTTTTATTTTTTTAATATTTTTAAATAATATGTGTTATCATCCTAACATCTTTTGTGAAGTAAAAAAACTCTGCTAAAGGTGTATAAAATATTAATCATTAAAATTATTATCAAAATTCATTAAACCAATCTTAACTTAAATTTATATTTTTTTTAAAAAATAAATATTTGAATAATTTAAAGTATTATTATTCTATTTATCACTGGTGAAGTTTTTTAACTCCACGTTAGGATTAAGACATGTATCCCATTTTTTTTATTTTTTATTTTTTAAATATTTTTAAATAACACATGTCCTAATCCTAATCTTACTTGTGAAGCTAAAAAACTCCAGCGGTGATCAATAAGATAATATGTTCTCATTTTTTTTGTTTTTACAAAAATAAAAAAATTACAAAATAATGCAACTAAATAGATAATACATTTTTTTTTTACGGTGAGATTACATTTGTACTGTTGAATAACTAACCACGTATTACATCAAATACAAAAAACTTAAATTGGAACAAACCCATATATAATATATAATATAATAGAGATAATTAAAGATAAAAATTATAGACAAAAAGTATGATGGCAACAAAGTGAAAAAGTACATGCTTTTTTTTTTAAATCACAAGTTAAACTTATGCATGTAACTAAAGAAAATTTTTAGAATATTCAAATTAAAAGGAATGTAAATGTAATGATAAATTTTATTTTTTGATTTTTTTTAATAAATTTTAACAAATTTTAATGGTGCCAATATATAAAATTTACCTATACATTAGTTATTAATTACATATTAATGACATATATATATATATATATATATATTATAATTTTAAAATTTTAAGCGGGGTCAATTGATCCCACTCTCTCTAAGGTGGCTACGCCATTGATACAATCCATTACAATTGATTTTCCTGCTTATTAACTAATTCTTCAAAGCTGCCATGGTTATGTTGCTAACAACTATTCCAACTCTGTAACTAACTCTAACTTAGCAACTAATCCCCAGCTCAACTCAGCTACAAATCTCCAGTTCTCTCCCCCTTCAAACAGGGCTTGTCCTCAAGGCTTGAAATCAGGAAATTTTTGCTGAAGATCAAACAAGGACTCTCAAGTCATATCCGATGCAAATGAATTAGCCCACCAACCAAATCTAAAATACAATTGAACCACCATTATGTAGTTCTTATTCTTCATCTTCCCAGGAAGTTCAAACCATAATTGGCGAACCATTATTAGCGCCTCATAACAGTCTTTCCCATGTCTGAAATTTGAGGAAGAACACAAAAAATATTTTGCTTCTTCCATTGAGTTGGCCCAATACTCCAAGCCTTTGGGATTTGTAATCCATAGGTAAGAATCAATATTGCTATCATTCATGATAAGCTCAAAAGTACCTTTCACCTTAATTTCCATCTGCAAATAGACACCCATTAAGGAAATAAATCTGGAATTCACTTTTACTCCCATTTTTATTTGAGCAAAATTAGGACAAAGAACATTCACACATATTTCTTAAGGTTTGCAACTTGAGAAGGATTTGACAATAAAGCTTGATTTCTTGGGATGGTTTTGGGAGTTTGAATAGGGGTAGGTAGTGAAGATGGTTCTTCAAGGGTGATGGCAGAGGGTTCTTCCAGGATGGCAGTAGGTTTTTGGTGTCGTGTTTTCAAGATTGATTCTTGAAGATGAGCAATTAGAAAAGCTCCAAGAAGGGATTTTGGCATGAATATTTTGGCATTCTTGTGTATAGGATCCTTGAGCCTATTTAAGAACAAATTGGTTGCATAGTGCCCGCATAATTTTACCTTTCCCAACAAAGTTAAAAATTGATCACGGTATTCAACTACAATACTTGTTTGTTTAAGGCTTAGCAATCTTGTCAAAGATAATTTGTCCTTTAACTCTTTGAGAAATTCTTTGAGAAACTCATCCAAAGATTTTACCGTTCTTAAAAAAATCTTGAGATTCTACCATAGTTGCCAAGATCGAGCTCTAATACCAAATTGATGCATGTAAAAAGAAGAACAATCGTTTATTGTGCAGGTAATTTAAAGAACTGAAGAACAAACTGCAAGCCTAGTGTTCAAGAATCAATATGAATGGAGATGAAATAGAGAAAACAGAGAGAAAAATAAATAAGATTTGAAAGGAACTTGTTTTAATTCTTATTGATGTTTTTGTGAAATGTATGACTTGTATTTATACAACAGTAAGAATCAATATAAGTTCTCCAATTGATACAGTCCATTACAATCGATTTGCCCACTTACTAGCTAATTCTTCTAATTGCAACAGTTATGATGCTAACAACTATTCCAACTCTGTAACTAACTCTAGCTCAGCTATTAATCTCTAGCTCAACTCAGCTACAAATCTCCATGTATTAGATCATATTCAATATTTCTTTATCTTCAATTGGATTAGGCATATTTTATTCACATTAATAGGGTGAAGAGCTAATCCTTCTCCAAAGGTAGATCCTCTTTAATGCTTTGAGAGGGCCTTGGCCCCCCTAAAATTTAGACAACCTTTACGTATACTCACAAGTTCAGTGTCTTTATATTTTGAAAGGGCTTTGGCCCCCTCAAGTGTGGACAAGTCTTAATATAAATATATATATATATATTAAATAAATTTAAATTGTTAATTTCATTTGTTTATATTTTGATGAATAATTGGATTTTATATATTACAATTTAAAAGAAGTTAAAATCTTATTATTTTTTATCTATTCATTATACCACCAATCGCTATTTACAAATTCTTAAAATTAAGAAATTTGTGATGATATTTAAATCATAATAATTTACAAAAACTAAATTAACTTTTTAGCTTTCTCAAAAAAATCTAAATTTTCAATCAAGTTGTAAATGTTTTTTCTCCTCTTTTCTTTTTGGTAAAAGAGAGCCCAAAGTCTATGAGAAATAGAGGAGACTAATATTTTTTTTCTCTTTTTAGTTTTTGTAACTTATTACAATTTTTCATCTTATTCTATATCTTTATTTAATATTATTTTGAAATCTTTTTTCAACCAAAAAATTAGAATGGAAGCACATTATGAGAAGTTTAAAAAAGCATAAGTTTATATTTTAAAGTTTCATTCTCAGTTTTATTAAAAAAGTATATCTATTTTTCTTGTTTAAATAAAAAAAATATGTTGTCTAAAAAAATTGATTTATATATACTTTTTTATTTCAATTTTTTAATTTGTTTGAAATATTAAGAAAGTTTCCGTAATTCATTGAAAGATTGTATAATTGATAATTTTACTATATATTTAAAGTTTTGATATTCTTCAAAGTTTAATGTTAATTTTATGTCCGTGCACGCATGTGTCTATTTATGTAGTGTGTGTTGATAGAATATACTTTATGAAGAGAAAAAAAAAAGAAAATATAATATAATATTAGTTGATTCTTTCAAAATCAAATGTCCAGATCCACTACTGTCCTTCTCTATTACTAGAGTGAGCAAATCTACTTCCACCTAGAATTCTCATGCTACTTGTTGATTGCCTTTTTAATTTTTTTTTTTTTTAAAAAAAAGACGCAATAATTTGGACCAGTTTCATGCTCGAAATAAGTAGGAATATCACAATGAACCCTTCATGAATGAGCAAATGCATTACCATATTGATTCCCTCCTTATTTTCACTGTCTCTTAATAAAAAGGCTTGAAGACTTGTCAAGATCATGAAACACGGGTTTGGCTCCTGAATGACCCAAGAGCCTTAACAGCTCCTGCTCTCCAGATGAATTTGTGGAATAAAACTGCAATGGCTGCTCCGGTCATGGGGCCAGCCCAGAAAATCCACTGAAAAAAAATAAGAATGTCATAAATCAAGACAACCGAGGGAATGCAATTCCAATAAGTAAATAACAAAGTAAATACAAAAGAAATGAAGAGCTGTGGAAATTATTGAGAATTATACTAACATGATGTTCCCAAGCCATCTCCTTGTTGTAAATAAGAGCAGTTCCAAAACTCCTAGCAGGGTTGATGCCAGTGCCGGTGATTGGGATGGTAGCCAATTGAACCATGAAGACAGCAAACCCAATTGGAAGCGGAGCCAACACCTTCAAAATAATAACACAATTGACAACTGCATTTGTAATAATACATTGTTGATTATTGTGATTCGTGATAAAACTAAAATCATGTTTTTGCAAGTTTTTATATGAGACTTTTTACTAATACCATAATTAATGTATTTTAATGACTAATTTGAAGACTTAAAACTTAATTAACAACATTAAGAATTTGTTCTCATCCTGGTTGATTTGCAAGAGTAAACAACCCAACAACTTTCTTTTCAAATTAAAAAGAAGAAAAGAAAACCGAAATCCCTTGGATTACAATTCGTGTTTTAATGGTAAGCACAGGTTTATGGCTGCACTGTCCATTTCTTTAACTTCATCTGTCAATAGGGTAGAAAATCCAATACACACCCTCATTTATCTTCATATAATTAAAAAAATTAGAATTATCTCTGTATTTTTGTTATATATATGAATCTTAAGAATATTCAAATAATGCTTATGTTTATTAAGTATGATGGAAGAAATGTCAAGATACTTACTGGGACATGGGAGTCTCTAGCATTCCTCTTAGGATCAGTAGCAGAAAGGACCGTGTAAACCAAAACAAAGGTTCCAATAATCTCTACAACCAAACCAGTTGAAGTTCTGTAGCCTAGTGAAACAGAGTTCGCTCCACCTCCATACATGTCAAAGTATGATTTATGGAATGCCTTAACCAGCCAAACCCCACAGATGGCTCCCAAGGACTGAACCACCATGTAAGCAATGGCTCGGATGAATGAGACCTTGCCAGCCAAGAACAGGCCAAATGTCACTGCTGGGTTAATGTGACCCCCTGTTGTTGCATGGCAGTAAAAATTACTTAAGCTCAGAAATTTGTTTGACTTTTGTCAAAGCTTGTTCATAGAATTACTTGCCATGGAAAAACACAGTGAATAAAATTCTAAATATGGAAATAACCCTCTTTGGTTTTACTAATTTCAATCTCTTTTCTTAAGTTCTAAACTCTAAAGCTTGGTTTTAAAAGCTTCAATTCTAAGAATTGAAGCGTTATAGAAACAGTACAGATAAAATACAACAAAAAGAAAACTATCTGTTATAAACTCGTGCCATTTTTCATATGAGAATGATTTCTTCGAATACTGGCGCTTAGCAAGCAGAACAAATTCTTAATTGACAATCTCAATAATTTAAAACCATTTTCCATCTAGAAAACAAAATCAAACCCTAGGCAAAGAAAAAGGGAAAATTAACACACCGGAAATACCAGCAGTGCAGTAAACAAGAATGAAGATCATGCCACCAAAGGCCCAAGCAACACCAAGTAAACCAACACCACCACAGTCGATGTCCCGACTCTCAACGTGGCCAATTATAGTCGAGACTGTGATGTAAAGGAAAAGCAGAGTTGCAATGAACTCAGCTATCAAAGCCCTGTAAAATGACCATTTCTTAAGCTCTGCTGTATCAATCCAAGGTGGTGGGGAAGGGTCGACATAGTCATTGACATAAAATGGTCTATGCTCTCCTTCCCTTGCCATGCCTAGCTGGCTAGAAACAGTTGAATTAGCTTGAAGACCAATAAGAAAATTAATTGGATTTGCAAATGCTAGGAAAGGAAGGAGAGACAGTGCTTCGTTTTTTGGCTGCGAAATGAGTCAAGGGTCAACAGGGTGTGGGGCATACTTGCGGAGAGAACAAGAGGGGTATAGATAAGAAAATCCGAATAATTTGTGAATATGTTTGATTTTTGTTTATTTTTACTTTTTGTTAATTTTAAAAATCGACCATGAATAAGTTTTCGAATAATTTGTGAATATGATTGATTTTTGTTTATTAATTTTAAAAATCGACCATGAATAAGTTTGTGCATTTAAGTTTGTAAATAAACTCGTTTAAGTTTTGTTTAAAATTCATTTATTTAATAAATTATTTAGTATTTATCTATTGTTTGATAATAATATGTTTTTAAATTATATATTTACTTATAAATCATTTTAATATGTAATTATTAAAAATATATATTTATGTAAGATTTTTTAATTAGGTATCATACATATAAAGGTAAATAAAGTTTGGAAAATTATTTTATACACTGTTAATGGAATTTTTTAATTCCACAAGCATAGTTAGGATGATGACATGCGTCGCATTTTGTTTATTTTTTATTTTTTTAATATTTTCAAATGACACATGTCATCATCTTAACTCCACTTGTGAAGTTAAAAAACTCCACTGATAGTGGATAGGATAATAATCCATAAAGTTTACTTTTATAATTTTGGTTTAGTATTCATGAATATTTTCGTTTACTGGTTATAAATTACCTTTTTTTATGAACATATTGGTTAATTATTGGTGAACACATGTTTATCAACATTCATGAACAAACTTAATAAATAGGAATCGAACACAAATGATATTAAAAAATAAATAAATAAACACAAAAATAATAATATTCGATCGTGTTCTATTAATTTATACACCATTAGAGAACATAGATACATTACATATGAGTTCTTTCTTTTAAAAATTTTAAATATACCTATTTTTTTTATTATTTATACTCCATTTCTTTTATGATAAACAGTATCTCAGTGAAGAAATTGGAGTGAAAAAAGTAAAAAAGGGTGTAGCTTTAGAATTTTTCCCTCCTTTCTGCTAAAGAGTTGCTTTCCTTTTCATAATGGCGTTCACTCGAAATAAAGCAGAGGAATGAACTAAATATTTTGTGAGAATAAAAATTATAAATAAGATGAAACAATATGATGATTGATTCGTTGAATGAAATACAATAAAAAAAAATTATATTAGGCCCTAAAAAATAATTATGTTAGGCATTTATAAAATAATGATATCTTATTTTTTTAAAAAAATACGTAATAATTATCTTATATTCATATTTATCAAATCAAATCAATTCTAATTAAATTAATTTATTCAAGAGTTAACCATCATTAAATATATTTACTCTCTTATTTAACTCAAATTAATAAAAAATTACAAACTTATATAATTTACAAAAAGACTATTACCATCTAACAAAAATGATATTTTATCTTATCATATCCAAATTATGAAACAGCTACAACCAGAAAGTGGAATGGTTGGTGATTGGATGGGCTAGGCTTAGCTAATAAAGCTTATGTTGGGTTTTGAATGGCAGATTTTTGTTCAAGCCTCTTTTTTTTGTTTAAGTGCAAAATCAGCTCAGTCCATTGAAAAAAGCCTAGTCTAGCTAGGCCATGTTTGAAAAGTCCACCCAGGCTTGGCCCAAGTTAAACATGTTAAATTGTGCATCCTTTGCGTTCAGTCATTCAGTGTGAGGTAACCCGTGCCTAATATCTGTGTGGCTCAGTTTTCACACGTTTGCTTAATAATGTTTAATAATGTTAACATGTTGTTAAGTTCGTTTATTGAACTTTTAATATTCAAATTTTATAAATTTGATAAATTAACTAATAACATCTAAATAAATTTAATTATATCATGTTATTTTATGTTACATTCAATACAATTTATTTAACAAACAATGTTTGATCTAGCGATTATCTTTATTTAATAAAGATTAAATTTAAAATTCGAATTTTTTTTTCATGTATTTTTTTATAAAATAAAAAAAAGATATTTAATTAAACCATTATAATAAATGTTATGCGACTTTATTAATAAAATGTTAATTTAGTGTCAGTAGTAAATGTAAGTAAGCCTATTCTATTTTTTTTTACTCATATTTTTTTTTTAATTTAAGATATGAAAACTTTGAATCATATTGTTTTAATAAAAAATATTCATTAAAACGTTCAAGTACATTTGTATTAGTTTCAAACACTAATCATGTTCAAATCTTTATCTTCAATTGGATTTGCCATATTTTCTTCACGTCAATAGAGTGAAGAGCTAATCCTTTTTTGCGTTACCAGATTGGGCAAATCCACTTCCAATGAGGATTCCCATGCTACTTGTTGAATCCCTTGTTTCTTAAAACAAAAAAAAGAGCCCAATAATTTGTATCAATCTCATGCTTGGCATGAGTAGGAATCTGACATACCCTTAATCAATGACAATGTCACAATGAGCAATAAGTGGAAATTGAGACACAAGTATTGTGATAGTAGCTCAATCAAGCAGCCTAAGCCATCTTTAGCAGGATCACTGAGATATGAACCCAGGGATCATTAACACACTCATCCAGGAATTAGGCTGAAAGCATATGATCCATCACCTTATTCAAGTGATTGAGCAATTTCTTTAAATACTTTGTCAGGAAAAGGAACTAAATTAATTTGCTGCACTGCAAGACTTTCGTTCAAGACAAAAACATAAAGAAATTTGTTAAGAATGCTTGGACATGTGTCACGTCCCGTGCGTAATCCAAGGCTTGATGGACGGAAGCAGGTCAAACTAGGCCCCAGCCAAAGTGATGAGAGGTTGGTGGGCCAAACCAAGGCAGCCCAATGTAGTGGGAGTGACGTGAGTGCTGGCCATAAGGTTTGCGGGCAGATAGGCACACAGGTGCGCAAGTCAAACCCTGGTTGGGCGAGACGCTAACAAGGCGAGCCGAACATTTGAGCAAGGTGCTAGCCAAGTGGGCGATCAAGGTCCCGGGCGCAGGTGAAGGCGAGCGTACTAGGCAGGTAGGCGAGCAGAAGGGATAGGCAAGGAAGTAGCTAAGACAGGTTTGGGCAAGCAGACCCGGGAGGCCCCAAGTGCGGGTCCAGACGTGGGCCTTGAGCGCAAAGGCTTGGAACCCGCTCGGCCCAGTACGCGCACCAGCAGACCTCGGTCCAGTTCGACCCCAGAGGCTTCCAGCTGTCTGCCACCAACAAAGGAAGTTCCCAAAGCAATCT
Organism: Heritiera fomes; assembly: GCA_032173925.1. Lineage (NCBI taxonomy): Eukaryota > Viridiplantae > Streptophyta > Magnoliopsida > Malvales > Malvaceae > Heritiera > Heritiera fomes. The sequence continues at coordinate 28,619,891 of JAPDPM010000012.1, forward strand.
GCCAGCCACACACTTGGCCTAACCACCACCATCGATCTTGGGAGGGTTTGCTTATATAAAAAGGGTGTCTTCCCCCACATTTGTACATACATAGACATGCTTAGTGTTGAGTGAGGCTTAGGGGAGAGTCTCCGTTTGTGGGTGAGGGTGAGCTGAGCGATAGGTTGAGGCCCCTTGTGGGAACCTCCCAGGAAGCCAAGGCAAGTGTGCCGGCTATGATAGTTGAGGCCATAGGCTGGTTCTCCCTATTGTAAAAGCCCCTGTACATTGTAGAGTTAAGTGGAATACAAGTGTACAGTTCCCCACATCTGTGTGCACGTGTGCGTGTGTCTGCTTCGGCTTGTGTACTTGGCTTGACTTTCGCAGGTGTCAAAGTATCCTGGGCAAGGAGTAGGCTGATTTAGGGACACGAGTTTCCCGTCTAAGGCCGCACGGTTGCTGGGCTAAAGCTCTCGGGACGTGACAGTTGGTATTAGAGCAGGCGATCAGTGTTCGGTGGCGATCATAGGTCAGTCTTGTAAGGACCCTCCGAGTAACACTTTGCTCCCCTCAGGGACTCAAGAGGTGGCTCCCTCGGCGCCCCTTACGTTTGGTGAGGTGGTGATCGCCCAACACTCACTTCACTTAACGTATTGTCTGCTTTGGGCGATCACCACTCTTGGGATAAAGCCGTGAGGAGATCGCCTAAGAGTGGTAATCGCCCAAAGCGGATAATACGTTAAGTGAAGTGAGTGTTGGCGAGTCCTTGGCAGCCAACACTCACCAAACGTAGGGGGCATCGAGGGAGCCACCTCTTGAGTCCCTGAGGGGAGCAAAGTGCTACTCGGCGAGTCCTTACAAGTCCAACCTGATTGAGCGTGTGCGGTGCTAGCGGAGCCTAGTGCTGGTTGAGAGGTGGTCCGAGCCAAGTTAGCTGAAGCTAGCAGACAAGTATGCAGCCCGGATTGAGCAGGGATGGTAAGTTTGGAAGCAGGACAGCACACTGAAGGACAAGAGGCTCGAGAGACTTGAACCGAGAAAGGGAAGAAAGGTAGCTCCCGAGATGATGTTGTGTCCACCATTGAAGCGCGGTTAGCCAAGGTAGAGCTGACTGTGCTCGAGGTAGAGGACAAGCTCGAAGACCGCCTCGTCGATTTCTACTCCGAGGGCAAGGAGTTGAGGCTTGAGGTACGGGAGAAGGTCACTGAGATAGATCGGCTCGTCCAGAAGAATGCAACCTTGGAAGCGATGGTTGAAGCAATGCGGGTAGAGCTAGACCAGCTGCGTGGCAAGGTCAGTGCGCAGGAAAGCGCCATGACAGGTCGCCTACTGGCATTTGCTCCCCAATTCAGGGCAGATGTCCCCAAGTCAAAGGAGTTCAGAGGGACACGATCGACTAGATGTGGACAACTTTCTTTGGGGCTTGGAGCAGTATTTTCGAGTAGTTGGCATCAAGGAAGAGGCTGCCAAGGTGAGTACCGCCTCTATGTACTTGGTTGATGTTGCCTTGCTATGGTGGCGACACAAGTGTGAGCATGCCAGGCGAGGAGGTGCTGCAATCAGCACTTGGGCTGATTTCTAGCGGAAGTTCAGGCAGCAGTTCTATCCCAAGTATGGAATAGAAGAGGCAAGGTCCAAGCTCAGGCGGTTGATGCAGCGCGGAGAAGTGCGCGAGTATGTGCAGGAATTCGCTGAGCTGATGCTGCAGATACCGAGACTTGGAGAGGACGAGGCTCTGTTTTCCTTACTAGATGGACTCAAGTCGTGGGCGAGACAGGAACTGAAGTGGATGGGTGTTCAGACGCTGTCAAAGGCCATAGCAGCCAGGCTAAATTATGGACGTGGGACGCGAGTTTTCCGCCTAAGGTCACACGGTTGTTGGGCTAAAGCTCTCGAGAAGTGACACATGTATTGAGCTAAGTTGGAATTATTAAATTCAGAACTCATAAAGCACAATCCAACTTTCGTAAACCAATCAATTACAACACAAAAAAAGCACAAGAAAACGAAAAAACTACAAAAAAAAAATAATTGATGAAATCTTTTACTCCACAATCAAGATTAGATCATAACACACGTTTTATTTTATTTTTTTTTAATTTTTTAATATTTTTATAAGTCATATATCTCCATTCTAACAAGCCATTGATGATTTATGTAATAATTATTCGAAAAAAGCCTAATTTTTAACAACAATGGCTGCAGTCTACAAGAGATACCAAACTGGCATAAACTCAAGAACCCAAGTCCAAAAAGACAATAAACCATCATAAAATAAAAAACCCAAACTAAAAAAAAAAAACTAATCTCTCAAAAAAATACTTCAACAAAATTTTTCCCAAAAAAAAAAGTGAAGGGGAAATTTAGAGTTACCTCCACAGCAGAAGCAACAGTAACAGCAAGAAAAGACCATGAAAATCTCTCTAAAGATCACAATAAAACTTGGAAGGGAATTGGAAGAAACAGATTTCGAGTCAGCAGCTTCTTGGTCATTTAAGAGTTTTTGTTGGTTGCTTGGGGTCCTTGGGGAAGAAGATTGTTTCTCTGCTTTCATTCTATAGAGGTTCCATTCTTTTTTTTGTCTAGGATAGAGGTTCCATTCTAGTTTGCTTAAATAAGCGACTTTGAATGAATCTCTTATTCTAAGTGATGGCCACAGATGCATTTCTTTCTTTCTCTGTTTCTTTTTCTTTTGATCCTACCAAATTCTGGCTATGAAACAAAACATATGAAGAAGAAAAGTGTAAAAAAATGGAGTTCCGATTTGACAGCAAAAAACGAAGAAAGACTGTTTTTAAACGACGGCGTAAGCTGTTTTCTTTTCTTTTTATTTTTGCATTTGTTTTTCTTTTTCTTTCAAGAAACTAGGAATTTTTGCATTTGTTGAAGTTAGAATTAACTTTTTTTTTCATTTTAAAATGTGACAAAAAATTTTGTAACTCAAGTATAATTCAAAACCAAATGGATTAAACTCAACTAATTCAAATTTGAAAGAATTTAAACTTGAATTAATTTAAATTGAAGGATTTAAAACTTAATTTGATATCTTTAATTTTTAATTAATCAATTAATTAAAAGAGTAACTGCAATTAAAATTAGAATAATTATTTTATATATCATTAGTAAAGTTTTTTTTATTCCACAAGCGAGCTTAGGATGATGACACATGTCATATTTTATTTATTTTTATTTTTTTAATATTTTAAAATAATATGTATCATTATCCCAACATCGCTTGTGGAGTAAAAAAAACTCTATTGACGGTGTATAAAACATTAATCATTAAATTATTATCAAAATTCATTCAACCAATATTAACTTAAATTTATATATATATTTTTTAAAAATAACTATTTGAATAATTTAAAGTATTATTATTCTATCTACCGCTTGTAAAATTTTTTAACTCTACAAGCAGGAATAAGACTAAGACATGTATCCCATTTTATTTATTTTTTATTTTTTAAATATTTTTAAATAACACATGCCTTAATCTTAATCTCACTTATAAAGTTATAAAACTCTACCGACGATGAATAAGATAATATGTTCTCATTTTTTTGTTTTTACAAAAATGAAAATATTACAAAATAATACAAGTAAATAGATAATTCTTTTTTTTTTTTGCTTTTTTACAGTGAGATTACATTTGTACTGTTGAATAACTAACCACATAAAAAATAATTATTACATCAAATACAAAAACTTAAATCGGAACAAACCCACATATAATCTATAATATCATAGAGGTAATTAAAGATAAAAATTATAGACAAAAAGTATGATGGCAACAAAGAGACAAAGTACATGCTTTTTTTTTTATTAAATCACAAGTTAAACTTATGCCTGTAACTAAAGAAAATTTTTAGAATATTCGAATTAAAAGGAATGTAAATGTACGTAATGATAATATTTTTTATCTTTTTTAAATAAATTTTAACAAATTTTAATGGTGCCAATATATAAAATTTACCTATATATTAGTTATTAATTACATATTAATGACATATATATTATAATTTTAAAATTTTAAGTGGGGTCAATTGATCCCACTCTCTCTAAGGTGGCTACGCCATTGATACAATCCATTACAATTGATTTTCCTACTTATTAACTAATTCTTCTAAGCTGCCATGGTTATGTTGCTAACAACTATTCCAACTCTGTAACTAACTCTAACTTAGCTACCAATCCCCAGCTCAACTCAGCTACAGTTCTCCAGTTCTCTCCCCCTTCAAACAAGGCTCTCCTCAAGCCTTGAAATCAGGAAATTTTTGCTGAAGATCAAACAAAGACTCTCTAGTCGTATCCGATGGAAATGAATTAGCCCACCAACCAAATCTGAAATACAATTGAACCACTATTATGTAGTTCTTATTCTTCATCTTCCTAGGAAGTTCAAACCATAATTGGCGAACCATTATTAGCGCCTCATAACAGTCTTTCCCATGTCTGAAATTTGAGGAAGAACAAAAAATATTTTGCTTCTTCTATTGAGTTGGACCAATACTCCAAGCCTCTGGGATTTTTAATCCATCGGTAAGAATCAATATTGCTATCATCATGATAAGCTCAAAAGTACCCTTCACCTTAATTTCCATCAACAAATAGACACCCATTAAGGAAATAAATCTGGAATTCACTTTTATTCCCATTTTTATTTGAGCAAAATTAGGACAAAGAACATTCACACATATTTCTTAAGGTTTGTAAGTAACTTGAGAAGGATTTGACAATAAAGCTTGATTTCTTGGGATGGTTTTGGGAGTTTGAATTGGGGTAGGTAGTGAATATGGTTCTTCAAGGGTGATGGTAGAGGGTTCTTCTAGGATGGCAGTAGGTTTTTGGTGTAGCGTTTTCAAGATTGATTCTTGAAGATGAGCCATTAGAAAAGCTCCAGGAAGGGTTTTTGGCATGAATATTTTGGCATTTTTGTATATAAGATCCTGGAGCTTATTTGAGAACAAATTGGTTGCATAGCGCTCACATAATTTTACCTTTCGCAATAAAGTTAAAAAATGATGATGGTATTCAACTATAGTACTTGTTTGTTTAAAACTTAACAATTTTGTCAAAAGTAATTTGTCATTTAACTCTTGAAGAAATTCTTTAAAAAACTCATCTAAAAATTTTACCGTTTTTAAAAAATTTTGAGATTCTATCATAGTTCTCAAGATTAAGTTCTGATACCAAATTAGTGCATGTAAAATGAAGAACAATTGTTTGCTGTGCAGGTAATTTAAAGAACAATTGAAGAACAAATTGCAAGTCTAGTGTTCAAGAATCAATATGAATAGAGATGGAACAGAAAAAATAGAGAAAAACAGAGAGGATTTGAAAGGAACTTGTTTTAACCCTTATTAATGTTTTTGTGAAATATATGACTGTTGTATTTATACAATGTAAGAATCAATCTAAGTTCTCCAATTCATACAATCCATTACAATTGATTTGCCCGCTTATTAGCTAATTCTTCTAATTGCAACGGCTATGATGGTAACAACTATTCCAACTCTGTAACTAACTCTAACTCAGCTACTAATCTCTAGCTCAACTCAGCTACAAATCTCCATGTATTAGATCATATTCAATCTTTCTTTATCTTCAATTGGATTAGGCATATTTTATTCATATTAATAGAGTGAAGTGCTAATCCTTCCCCAGAGGCAGATCCTCTTTATGCTTTGAGGGGGGCCAAAATTTAGACAACCTTTACGTATACTCACAAGTTCAGTGTCTTTATATTTTGAGAGGGCTTTGGCCCCCTGAAGTGTGGACAAGTCTTTTAATATATATATAGATATATATATATATATATATTTCAATTGTTAATTTTATTTGTTTATATTTTTATGCATAATTGATTTTATATATTGCAATTTAAAAGAAGTTAAAATCTTATTATTTTTTATCTATTCATTATACCCACCAATCTCTATTTACAAATTCTTAAAATTAAGAAATTTCGTATAATATTTAAATCACAATAATTTACAAAAACTAAATTAACTTTTTAGTTTTCTCAAAAGAATCTAAATTTTCAATCAAGTTGTAAATGCTTTTTCTGCTCTTTTCTTTTTGGTAAAAGAGAGCCCAAAGTTTATGAGAAATAGGGGAGATTAATTTTTTTACTCTTTTTAGTTTTTGTAACTTATTATAATTTTTCATCTTACTCTATATCTTTATTTAATATTATTTTGAAATCTTTTTTCAACCAAAAAATTAAAATGGAAGCACATTATTAGAAGTTTAAAAAAGCATAAGTTTTTATTTTAAAGTTTCATTCTCAGTTTTATTAAAAAAGTATATCTATTTTTCTTGTTTAAATAAAAATATATATTGTCTAAAAAAATTGATTTATATATACTTTTTTATTTCAATTTTTTAATTTGTGTGAAAAATTAAGAAAGTTTATGTAATTCATTGAAAAATTGTATAATTGGTAATTTTACTATTAATTTAAAATTTTTATATTTTTCAAAGTTTAATGTTAATTTTATGCTCATGCGCGCATGTATCTATCTATGTAATGTGTATTGATAGAGTATACTTTATGAAAAGAAAAGAAAAAAAAATAATATTAGTTGATTCTTCCAAAATCAAATGTTAAAATCCACCACTATCCTTCTCCATTACCAGAGTGAGCAAATCTACTTCCACCGGGAATTCTCATGCTACTTGTTGACTGCCTCTTTAATTTTTTTTTTTAAAAACCCCCAATAATTTGTATCAGTTTCATGCTCGAAATAAGTAGGAATCTCACAATGAACCCTTCATGGATGAGCAAATGCATTACCATATTGATTCCCTCCTTATTTTCACCGTTTCCCAATAAAAAGCTTGAAGACTTGTGAAGATCATGAAACACGGGTTTGGCTCCTGTGCTGGAACTTAATATTTTAATAATAAAATATTATTTTTAACAGTATGTTACAAACTTTATTATGTTAGAAAATAATTTGATGTTATAAAGCATTAATATTATAATAGAAACAAATATAGCATTAAAGTATAGCATTATTATATTAAACGTTGCTAGCTATGATATAGAAAGTACTGAAATTCATGATAGCCGTTTAATCTTTCCTTACTAACGGCTTGTTTGCTTAAACGGATACATTTATAGTTATATTTATAATTACATTTAATATTTGATGTATGTTACAAACATGTGAGATCCATAAATAGAGGCCTTAAGCCTCAAACAAAGACACACCATTTTATTTATGATGAAACACACATATATTCTCTAAACTCGTGAACAAGAGAAGGGTGTATGATCTTAGAGCTCTTTACTTTACACATTGGTGCAGAACTGTAAAGTGTACAATGAAAATAGGTTGGGCTGTTGTAGCTTGAAGGCGACACGCTTGAAATTCTTGCTGCACTCCCACAGAAGCATGAATTATCTTAAAGAGAGTGAGATATCCATGTCTCAGCCTAACTCTTCGTGATCAGTAGAATAATTCTAATTTATATTTTCTTATATTATTTTATTTTGATTACTAACAATTTTTTATTTTTGTTTCTGCTTCTAGCTCCTATAATTTGAGAGGAACTCGAACAAATTTGAGACAAACTCCAACATCTTTGAGGCGAGTTGTGACATCCTCGTCACTATCCAAATAACAACTAACTTTTTCTTTCACATACCGTTTACTTAGACTAGTTTGTCAACATCATCCTTTCTTCTTATACTTTATGCTTTATTACCTATAATATGATATTAAAGTTCTTATGAAATATGATTTTCTTTATGTATACACATAAACCAAATACACCAGGATCTCAAATACTTACATAACCTATTTCCCCAAAATATACACTAATGTAATATTGTACTGTATAATAGCCGAAGTACACAGTCAACTGATTATACCTTCAAAGAATAAGTGTGAAGCGTGTCTCGAAGGTATATCAAAAGATCCCAAAATGTGCTCCTCTATCCGGAGCGGGAATTACTTCAAGTAATCTGTATGAAAAATATTTGTAAAAGAGTGAGTTTACGCTCAATAAGAAACATATGTAAAAGAGCGTGCATGTCACTATATGCAGTGTTCCTGCTTGGCTCTATAATGTTATGTAAAACCATTATAAAGCATATACCATATATCTTTCCTGCAAATATCAAATACAAGTAAAAACATCTCTTTCAAATACTTTCACATACTTTCAATTAGTTTCAAATAGATGGGAGACAATTAATTTCCAGTTAGATTCATGTACCAAGTAATTCTCATAATGGATACAGCAAATATATCCCATAAGGGATAATCTATTAGAGATCTCATAAGGATACCACAAATATATCCCGTAAGGGATAATCCCGAGAGAAATCAAATAAGTGGCGTACCCACGCATGGGCCAGGGATCCTCCCCAAAGCCGAATACAAATAAGAGACATATGGCCATTGTCTATAGCCCACAGTGCTCACTAGTCAGGTGTCTTACTATGGGTCTGAGGACCGGACTAAGGCTCCTTAGTCAAGTACAAGTACAAATAATGTGCATGATCATTAAAGGTGTTCATAGTCTCCAAAACATTATTCATATACCCTTTGGCAAATACAAATATACTTTCTTGAAATAGGTTTTCAAAACCTCCTTTTCAAATGGACAGTTGACTGGTCTTTAGGGCAGTCGACTGGTCTTTAGGGTAGTCGGCTGCTACACCATATTTTGCTTTATTGAATTTCTTTTCCTTTTTGAAATTCAAATATTTTATTTTTTGAAAACCATATAGGGCAGTCGGCTGGTCCCATATAGCAGTCAACTGATTTTGAAACAGAATACTTCCGAGAAAAAGGCAGTCGACTGGCTCTTTGGCAGTCGACTGTTTTCGCAAACAGAACGTTTCTGAAAACAGGGCAGTCGACTGGCTCCCTAGGCAGTCGGCTGGTTTTGAAATAGAATGCTTTTTAAGTAAAAGCAGTCGACTGTCCCATATAGCAGTCGACTGGTTTGAAACAGAATACATTCTGGAAAATAGCAGTCAACTGGCTTATATAGCAGTTGATTGGTTTGTCTCGGTTTTCAAAAATCTATGCTTTGTTTGTCTCTAGGCAGTCGGCTGCTACTCAAGGCAGTCGGCTGCTCCTAACATTTTGGTAACCAGGAGTAAAACCCAAAATTTACCATTTCACACATCAAATCAGCTTTTACTTCTCTCCAAAGCAATTAAAAACATGCAGACATAGCCACTCTACGTCCGTTACATAAATTCCTTACCTCAATTAACTTCGAAACGCGAAATCACTTGATCGCGCCAATTCCTTTCTTTCACTTCTCCAAAGTTGTAAACATCATCACAAATCAAACCTTTAAGAAACCTTTATAATTATATTATACCAACTCCATATAACTCCAAACCATGGCCAAAATCAGCTAAAACTATTTAAATCTCTTACCTTTGCAAATCACCAAAATAATAGAATTTCTGATCTCTTCAAATACTTAGATTCAGCTCTTTATATTACAAACCTAGCTAGAGCTAGTGACAAGGATCGTTTTTTCGTTAAAGGAGCTTAACGATTTGGTGACATGAGATGGTGGTTTGTCAAGGTAACAAAATGGAAACTTGAAGGATTTTAGAGAAGAACGAGAGGGAAGGGCTGAGGGTGTTGCTGCCGACTTGGAGAAGATGATGACTAGCTTGCTTGCATTAATTGCACATTTATTCCATACTCATCTCAGCCATTGACCATCTCATTGACCCTTTGACAAGTTGATCATTTAATCTATCAATCTTATTTATTCCTTCCATGTCCCCTATAGTATTTATACATCGTATTCTCATAATTATTACTTCATTTCACTGAAAACATTACACAATTATGGGAATTTACATGAATTTGGGGATTTCACATTCTCCCCACCTTTAGAAATTTGGTCCTCCAAATTTGAATTAGGCTATCCCTCAAATAATTCAAGATATCTCTCCTTCATTAAGCTCTCTAACTCCCATATAGATCTTTCCATGGTATGGTATTGCCAAAGAACTCTGACTAATGGAATAGTCTTAGATCTCAACACCTTATCTTTTCTATCCAAAATCCGAACCGGTTTCTCTATATAGCTCATGTCTTCCAGAATCTCCAAGGGTTCATATTCGATGACATGAGATGGATCCGAATTATACTTCCGAAGCATCGATACATGAAATACATTATGCACTCCCGATAGCTCTGAAGGTAATGCCAACCTACAGGCAACATCTCCCACACGATCTAAGACTTCAAATGGCCCGATATAGTGAGGACTAAGCTTGCCTCTTCGGCCAAATCTCATATTCCCTTTGGATGGAGAAACTTTCGAAAACACATAATCTCCAACCAAAAACTCAAAGGGTCTCCGTCAAGCATTCGCATAACTCTTTTGTCAACTCTGAGCTATCTTGAGTCTTTGACAAATCAGTTTAACATCTTCAGAGGCTTTCTCGACTAAATCTGGAGCCAATAACTTGGGTTCGCCTACTTCTTCCCACCCAATCGGAGATCGACACCTTCTACCATATAAAGCTTCATATGGTGCCATCCCGATACTTGCATGATAGCTATTGTTGTAAGCAAACTCAGCCAATGGCAGATGTTCATTCCAGGAGCCTTTAAAGTCTAAAACACAAGCTCTCAACATATCCTCAAGCATCTGAATGGTGCGCTCGGACTGACCATCAGTGTGCAGATGAAAAGCTGTGCTAAAATTCAACTGAGATCTTATGGCTTCCTGAAAATGTTCCCAAAAATGAGAAGTAAACCTAGAATCTCTATCAGAAGTAATGCTCACTGGAACTCCGTGTAGTCTGACAACTTCTCTCACATATAAATCTGCCAAAGCACTAAGTGTATCCGTAGACTTCATAGGTAGGAAGTGAGCTGACTTCGTTAACCGATCCACAACAATCCAGACACCATCATGATTCCTCTTGGTCCGCGGTAGTCCCATAACGAAATCCATCGTAATGTATTCCCACTTCCACATAGGTATAGGCAGAGGTTGCAACAAACCTGCTGGTCTTTGGTGCTATACCTTAACCTACTAACATGTGAGGCACTTCGCCACAAACTCAACTATGTCTCTCTTCATGCCAGTCCACCAATACACCCTGTGAAGATTGTGATACATTTTCGTATTTCCCGAATGTAACGTGTATTTAGTGGAATGTGCTTCTGTCAAAATCAGCTTCTTCAACTCATTATCCTTAAGAACACATATACGGTTATTAAATCTCAAAATTCCATCACTACCAATGTCGAATTCCGAGATTATACCTGATTGGATTCCATCCATAGCCTTAATACACTGATCATCTTCCCTCTGAGCAAGCCAAATTTTATCCATCAATTCCGGCTCAATCACCAAACTGGTTATCATCCCAAAATGCTCATAAGGTGTAACATTTAAACTGAGGCTCGCAAACTGTTCAAGTAATTCATATTCCCTTACCATCATGTATGATATCATTCCCATATGCTTCTGACTCAAAGCATCCGCCACCACGTTGGCCTTCCCCGGGTGGTACAAGATCTCACAATCATAATACTTCAGAAGCTCGAGCCATCTCCTTTGCCTCATATTCAACTCTCTTTGAGAGAACAAATACTTCAGACTTTTATGATCCGTAAAAATCTGAAATTTCTCACCATACAAGTAATGTCTCCATATTTTTAAAGCAAATACCACTACGGCTAACTCCAAGTCATGCGCTGGATAGTTCTTCTCATGGTCCTTTAATTGACGAGAATCATATGCAACTACCTTACCATGCTGCATTAGTACACATCCCAAACCTTGTCCTGAGGCATCACTATACACCAAAAATCCTCTAGAACCACTAGGAATGGTGAGGATAGGTGCAATTGTGAGCCTACGCTTGAACTCTTGAAAGCTATGCTCGCAGGCATCATTCCATTCAAATTTCACATCTTTGCGCATTAAGCGCATCAGGGGGTAGCTAACCTCGAGAAACCCTCCACAAATCTTCAGTAATAGCCAGCTAGACCCAAGAAACTCCTAATCTCCATCACTGTTTTCGGTCCCTCCCATTGAACCACTGCTTCAATCTTCGATGGATCGACCAAAACTCCATCTTTACTAATTATATGACCCTGAAAGGAGATTTGATCTAGCCAGAAATCACACTTACTTAGCTTGGCATACAATCCTTGATCTCTGAGGGTTTGCAGGACTATTCTTAAGTGCTGCTCATGCTCTTCTCGAGACCTCGAATACACCAATATGTCATCGATAAAGACAATGACAAACTGGTCTAAGTACGACTTGAATACATCATTCACCAAATTCATAAAAGCTGCAGGTGCATTGGTTAAACCGAACGGCATCACTAGAAATTCATAGTGACCATACCGTGTCCTGAATGCTGTCTTAGGGATATCCTCACTCCGAATCTTCAATTGATGATATCCCGACCTCAAGTCTATCTTGGAAAAGACTTGTGCACCCTTAAGCTGATCAAAGAGGTTATCAATCCTGGGAAGAGGATACTTGTTCTTAATCGTCACCTTATTCAACCATCGGTAGTCTATGCACAACCTCATGCTACCATCTTTCTTCTGGACAAACAGTACAGGAGCACCCCAAGGGGAAACACTGGGTCATATGAATCCCTGATCTAGTAACTCCTGCAGTTGCTTTTTAAGTTCTTCCAACTCCACTAATGCCATCTGATAGGGAGATCTCGAAATGGGCTTAGTCCCTAGCACCAAATCGATCGTAAACTCTACTTCCCTATTCGGAGGAAGTCCTGGAAGATCATCTGGAAACACTTCGGGAAAATCCTTGACTACCGAAATCTCATGAAGTTTGGGACGTTTCTGTTCTACGTCCATCACATAAGCTAACAATCCTTCACATAGCAATGCATACTTCTATCAATTTAATCTCAAATAACCCAAACAAACAATTATGCTTTTACATTAACCATTAGCAAAATTTACTACATAGCTAACGGGAGAAGAGAAGATCACACTTTTAGCACGACAGTCTAATATCACATGATTCTTAGCTAATCAATCTATTCCCAAAATAACATCAAATCCATATATGTTTAATAGGATTAGGTCAGCTATTGATTCTCTCTCTCCTACCCGTAGCTTACAACTACGATACATTATGTCCGTCATTTGTAATTCCTTAAAAGGAATACTTATTTGTAACAATTGTCCTAAAGGCACAGGCTCAATAGGCAATTTCATAGCAATTTCAGGTGAAACAAAAGAGTGCGTAGAGCCTGAATCAAATAATGCAAGGACATATGTATCATAAAGGTAAATCTTACCTTGAATCATCTTAGGTGAAGCATCAGCGGCCTCCTTATCTATTGCAAATACCCGACCCTGAGTCACGAGTGTCTTTCCTTTCTCTGCAGCCGTGGCCTTACGCTGGGGCTGGGTGGTCTTAGGCTGTGCTTGAGGAGTCTTCTCTGATTCTTGGGACACCCTCTAATTTATCTTGGGACAATCCTTAATACGATGTCCCTGTTCACCACACCAATAACAAGCCCCACTCGCAAACCGACAGGGCTGTGTTCCATGAAATTTTCCACAATGCTCACATCTTGGCATTGTACTCCTCGGTGAGCTAGCGGTACTACCAGCTGGATGTCGGGATCTTTCATCACTTATCTTAATCCTGGTAGGTCTAAGAGTTCTTGTACCATAATCATCATCACTCCCAAAATTTCAGTATATTTCCATATAACCATTTAACTGAAACAAAGTTATTTCTTCTAATTTAGTTTCTTACCCATCGAAGCTCTGTCATATGGTTTACTTCTCCTCGATGAATATCTGTCACTCGATCTCTCTCATCTGACTTCCTTTTCATCAATTCTTTACCTCTACTCTTAGCTCGAAAGTCAGCCTGATGAAATTTATAGTCCTGCCCACACAGTTGAGCCTTACGGACTACCTCTCCATATGTAGCGATATCCATAGGATATAATTTAGACCTGATGGAAGGTCTCAATCCCTCCATAAATCTATAGGTCTTATGCTCTTCTCTTCTAATACTTCCGGATCAAATCTGCTCAGCGTAGTGAACTTTGACTCGTATTGGCTAACCGTCATATTCCCCTGAGTCAAGTTCAAAAATTCAACTTGTAACCTCCTCTGAGCAGTACGTGGGACATATTGTTCATTGAATGCTTCTACAAATCTATCCCACGTTACCTCTGAATGTCTAGCCTCTAACACCGTTTGAGTGGCCTGCTATCAGGGTTCTACCTCATCCACTAATAAATAGGTAGCTAATCCCACTTTTTCTCTCTCGGTACAAGTCATGTACCCGAATGACTTAGTGACCGCCTTCATCCAATTCTCTGCGGCCAACTGATCACTGTCCCCCTTAAACTTAGGGCGGATCCAGCTTCTTAAATTCTTTGATTAGGGTCATGCTACAATAAGCTGTGGGATCCCGCCTCTCAGTAACTAAGACTGGTGGGGGTTGTACCGTAGAAGTAGGAGGTACAGTAGGTGGAGCTGTTGGTACACTGGTGGCCACGTTCGGGAAGTTCGACATAAACTGCGTGAACATCGCGGTCATGTTCTCCATGTGCTTCTCCATTTTTGCTAGCCTAGTGTTCGGGCTATACAGTGGAGATGGAGGAGAAGACTGTGTTGGGGGCGGTTCCTCACGACCCCGTCCTCGTCCTCCAATAGTATCCCTCATTTGAGTACTCATTCTGTTAATATTGCCACCAGATAACACGATTTAGTATAACTTTAAACAGTTATACTACACATAATTATGTAGACAAATACAATATATTAGGGATATACTCTAATTCTAGCTTATTGACATAGACAAACTTCAGTCTAAACTGCTCTGATACCAATCTGTGACATCCTCATCACTATCCAAATAACAACTAACTTTTTCTTTCACATACCGTTTACTTAGACTAGTTTGTCAACGCCATCCTTTCTTCTTATACTTTATGCTTTATTACCTATAATATAATATTAAAGTTCTCATGAAATATGATTTTCTTTATGTATACACATAAACCAAATACACCAAGATCTCAAATACTTACATAATCTATTTCCCCAAAATATACACTAATGTAATATTGTACTGTACAATAGCCGAAGTACACGACCAACTGATTATACCTTCAAGGGATAATTAGGAAGCATGTCTCGGAGGTATACTAAAAGATCCCAAAATGTGCTCCTTTACCCAGAGCGGGAATCACTTCAAATAATCTGTATGAAAATATTTGTAAAGGAGTGAGTTTACGCTCAGTAAGAAACATATGTAAAAGAGCGTACTATGTCACTATATGCAGTGTTCCTGCTTGGCTCTATAATGTCATATAAAACTATTATAAAGCATATACCATATATCTTTCCCACAAATATCAAATACAAGTAAAAACATCTCTTTCAAATACTTTCACATACTTTCAATTACTTTCAAATAGATAGGAGACAATTAATTTTCAGTTAGATTCATGCACCAAGTAATTCTCATAATGGATACAGCAAATATATCCTGTAAGGGATAATCCATGAGAGATCTCATAAGGATACCACAAATATATCCCGTAAGGGATAGTCCCGAGAGAAATCAAATAAGTGGCGTACCCACGCATGGGCCAGGGATCCTCCCCAAAGCCGAATACAAATAAGAGACATGGCCATTGTCTATAGCCCACAGTGCTCACTAGTCAGGTGCCTTAATGTGGGTCTGAGCACCGGACTAAGGCTCCTCAGTTAAGTACAAGTACAAATAATGTGCATGATCATTAAAGGTGTTCATAGTCTCCAAAACATTATTCATATACCCTTTGGCAAATACAAATATACTTTCTTGAAATAGGTTTTCAAAACCTCCTTTTCAAATGAGCAGTCGACTGGTCTTTAGGGCAGTCGGTTGCTACACCATATTTTGCTTTATTGAATTTCTTTTCCTTTTTGAAATTCAAATATTTTATTTTTCGAAATCCACATAGGGCATTCGACTGGTTCCATATAGTAGTCGACTAGTTTTGAAACAGAATGCTTTTGAGAAAAAGGCAGTCGACTGGCTCTTTGGCAGTTGGTTATTTTCACAAACAGAACGTTTCTGAAAACAGGGCAGTCGACTGGCTCCCTAGGCAGTCGGCTGGTTTTGAAACAGAATGCTTTTTAAGTAAAAGCAGTTGACTGTCCCATATAGCAATCAACTGGTTTGAAACATAATACATTCCGGAAAATAGCAGTCGACTGGCTGATATAGCAATCGACTGGTTTGTCTCGGTTTTCGAAATCTACGCTTTGTTTATCTCTAGGCAGTCGGCTGCTACTCAAGGCAGTCAGCTGCTCCTAACATTTTGGTAACCAGGAGTAAAACCCAAAATTTACCATTTCACACATCAAATCAGCTTTTACTTCTCTCCAAAGCAATTAAAAACATGCAGACATAGCCACCCTACGTCCGTTACATAAATTCCTTACCTCAATTAACTTCGAAACGTGAAATCACTTGATCGCGCCAATTCCTTTCTTTCACTTCTCCAAAGCTGTAAACATCATCACAAATCAAACCTTTAAGAAACCTTTATAATTATATTATACCAACTCCATATAACTCCAAACCATGGCCAAAATCAGCTAAAACTATTTAAATCTCTTACCTTTGCAAATCACCAAAATAATAGAATTTCTGATCTCTTCAAATACTTAGATTCAGCTCTTTATATTACAAACCTAGCTAGAGCTAGTGACAAGGATCGTTTTTTCGTTAAAGGAGCTTAACGATTTGGTGACATGAGATGGTGGTTTGTCAAGGTAACAAAATGGGAACTTTAAGGATTTTGGAGAAGAACGAGAGGGAAGGGCTGAGGGTGTTGCTGCAGACTTGGAGAAGATGATGACTAGCTTGCTTGCATTAATTGCACATTTATTCCATACTCATCTCAGCCATTGACCATCTCATTGACCCTTTAACAAGTTGACCATTTAATCTATCAATCCCATGTCCCCTATAGTATTTATACATCATATTCTCATAATTATTTACTTCATTTCACTGAAGACATTACACAATTATGGGAATTTACATGAATTTTGGGATTTCACACGAGTTCCAATAGTTTTAAGATGATTTAACTAATGAATTTAAAAGTTTATTTAGGCTAACATATTTAAAAGCAAGTCACTGCTGATACGAGGAGTGGTAAAGAAAGCTGGTAAATATAATGCTGATCTTCGGGCAGTCGTTGGTGAGTGGGTATTGAGTATTTTTGGGTATGTATTAATATCTGTTTACTAAAGCGTGCTTTAACTCTACCGTCTAGTTATTGCACACATAGCTTCTAACCTTATTTTGCTGTGGAAAATCTTTGTTTTGATGGCCTATAAAATGAAGGTTTAGCTCTTGGTTTGAATAAGGACCATATATCCTCATGAATATAGTTATAGAAACCTAGGACGTGATCACTATAGAATTATTTGAGATTCATCCACTTAAAGGTCAATAGATGAATGTTAAATTTATGTTTATAGCTAACGTCCAATATTAAATTGGTAATCGGCAAAATACTTATTTCAAGATTATTATTTCTATTCAACATTTTAAATGCATTAGGGGGATATAAAAAATTTTGAGTTTCTTATCTTTTATACTTTCTATGTGTTAAACATCTAAAAAAATACATAAATCTAATATTCATAATAACTCAAGGCCTAAGCTGTTAACTTACCATGTCTAATCAAGTTTTCATGACCCATTAGTTGGCTAATGACATGAGGTTATTGAAAGTTATTTTTATGTATAAATGTTTACAATGTAGACTTATATTTTTGTAACTCAATACAAGTTTCAGATGTCATAGTTTGTGGTGAAACTGCTGCATAAGGTTGATTAGATGTAAAATCCTATCTTTGTTTGAATTTTGAGCCACTCTAATTTTTATTTCAGTTAAGAAATAGCGTTGCTTAAGCTAGTTTAATATCCACATTGATCCAGTGATTATATTTTATTCGATCACTGCTATAAGTTATAGTATATGGCTTTAACTATTAACTTTTCTTATGTATAACACATATTTATTCATGCAATGTTTATTTAATTTTACCATGCTGATGAGTTACTGTGCTGCAGAGTATTTGTAATTATGATATTTGAATTGAAAGGTGTGACTTCTTAATCAAAAGATGAATATTCACATGTAGCTGAACAAATGTGTTCCTTGTTAGAAAACAAGTTACTTGAGATGGAAATTAAAAATAAAATTGAAAAAATACTTTACGTGACATTGATCATATGGGTTAGATTACTAGTCACATAAAATATGTGATTCCTAATCGTATGTTGGATGAAATAAGGCTACTGTTCATAATATATTTATGATTCCTAGTAGATGACATTGATGTTGGATAAACTTAGGCTATTGGTCATATAAAATATATGATTCCTAGTAGTAGATGTTGGATAAATTTAAGCTACTGGTCACAAAAAATTTTTTGATTCCTAGTAGTATGAGCATGAAAATGCTACAAGCCCTGGTATAAAAATATAGTTGTGACAAGAAAGTTGGATATATCTTTTGTGTGACTAGTAGACAATCCTAAATCTCAATCGTGCGATAAATATATGTGATAGCACTGCTAGAATTGATAGAGTGCATAACCATTATTATAATGGTAAATCCAGATCAATTAGAAGGGAATATCCTTGTTGAGATCCTAAGTGTAAATTATATAACAAAGGCCTTTGGTAGAGATAAGATTTGGTATACATGGAGGGGGATGAAACTTAATTTTGCCTAAATAATATGGAATCTCCTATGAGAATACCCAACCTAATGATTAGAGATCTTGAGAATTAAGTTTAATGGGAAAAACAAATCATAGAGAGATCGTTAAAAGATACACACTAAGAGCTTTAAAGCTCATTTGTTCATCCTATGGTGTAGTGTATCTATCTTGTAACGTTGGAGGGTTGATTATTTAAGAATCTTAATGAAATCTATAGCTTATATGTGAGTGGAGTGTATCAGTTACAGGAACACTCTTGATAGATTTCAACAAAATGTGAGTATTAGAGTGGGGCCGCTCCTATGAAGCTTGGTTAGGCAAGTTTCTAGATTATTCACTAAGTCCGAGATCAAGCACAAGGCCGTAATGTGCTAGCTTAAAAAGAAGCTCGTAAACACTTGAATTATTATGTGTGTACTGCAAACTCTTGTCTCCCTTTTACAGTCAAAATTCAATGCGTATGGCACACTATTGGCTTAGGATCAAGATTTGCTACTACACTAATTAAAGGTTTAATGCGGTCGCATACCTTTATTATGCATAATAATTCATCTCTATCCAACTTAATAAAAAATAATTATAACTTTTAAAATATTATTTTATTATTAAAATGGAGAGGGAACTGTTGGAACTTAATATTTTAATAATAAAATATTTTCTTTAACATTATGTTACAAATGTTATTATGTTAGAAAATAACTTGATGTTGTAAAGCATTAATATTATAATAGAAACAAATCAATACATACTATTAAAGATAGCTTTGAACAGTGTTTTGTCAATTGAAGCAATTGGTGATGACACGTGTATGAACACTGTTTTTTCAGTTGAAGCAATTGGCGATGACGCGTGTGTTACGATAGTTGAATTGAAGAATTGGCGAGCGGTTATGCAAATGTGTGGATTGGCGAGCTATGTTGATTGGCAAGCTGTTATGCTGTTGTGTGAATTGGCGAGCTATGTGGGTTGGCGAGCTGCTGCAGTATGTGCCTCTGCTCTAGGTATTTGCTGTGATACCCCCCCCCCCCCCCGCGCAAGCTGGAGAGTATATGTTTTGGACTCCCAGCTTGGAGAAATAATGATGAAAAGTTGCAGGATGAGTGGCCTTGGTGAAGATATCAGCTAACTGATCAAAGGACTTCATGGGAAGTAAATGAAGAACACCAACAGTAAGCTTTTCACGCACAATATGACAATCAATATCAATATGTTTGGTTCTCTCATGGAACACATGATTCTTGGCAATATGCATGGCAGATTGATTGTCACAAAAAAGTAACGCTGGAGTGGGGTGTGAAATCTGAAGATCACGAAGCAAATAAAGGAATCACTGTATTTCACAAGTAGTTGTGGCTAATGCTCGATATTCAGCCTCTGAAGATGAGCGGGAGACAGTGGTCTACTTTTTGGATTGCCAAGCTAAAAGAGAGTTGCCAAACAAATATCACAGCAAATACCTAGAGCAGAGGCATATACTGCAGCAGCTCGCCAACCCACACAGCTTGGCAATCCACACAACAACATAACAACTCGCCAACCCACATAGCTCGCCAATTCACACAACAGCATAACCACTCGCCAATCTACACAGCTGTAGAAACTTCCATTTTTTTCGATTCAACTATCGTAATAGCGTGCATGTTTGATTTTGGGTTGAATTGAAGTAGCTGAAGATGGCACGTGTAGCGGCAAAAAGACCCACGTATAGACAGTTGTGTTTGTTGCTTTTTATAGCTGAAGTTGTTTTGCTGACAGATGTCAAACATGCATCAATCAATAACAACATCATATTAAAGATAGCTTTTGGCAGTTTTTTTTTTCAATTGAATGCTCAATTTTGTGCCAACTAAGGTTAGGCATTAATGTTGATTTTGAGGGTAATTTTGGATATATGCATATTTTCTTCATCACATGTAACCGTGCATGTTTATTCTGCTAAGTGCTCTCTCGGATTGACGACAGGTGGAAAGTTGAGTTTTAAAAACATATTTTACTTTTCCATTACTTCAACAGCTTTGGGTCTCTATGTAAAACAGATATAAAATCTCGTGTTTCTCTCCTTTTCCTTCTTCATCTACTTTTTCTTTCCTCATCAACAAACACCTGAAAACATTTATTATTTCTTTACTATTTAGGTTTTTATTTCTATCACCAAAATTATTTCTTTTATTTTACCTTATTTATATTTTGAGCCACTTTGGATTTTTCAATCATTACTTTTTTTTTTAATTTGATCATAATTGGAGTTTGGTTTTTGTACTTGATTTTATCTCTCTTCTCAAGTCAATGTAGCTGGGTTTTCCTCCAAAGTTAGGATTTCCATTCCAAATTTTGGGAATTCTGCTATCAACGTATGTACTTGAGGATTCTTGAGCTCTTCTAATGGTAATAATAAAACTCTTCGTTTTACCTTTCTTTGGTGTCGATTGAATTCTCTAATTTTTTTTTTTGATTTTTGGCTGTAGTCTTCCAAGGACATCCTTTTCTTTGGCTTCTTCTTTTAGGAAAAATTTCTCCGCCTTCTTTTCTTGCTAAATTATATTGGAATCAATGGTGTATTTTTCTCTATTGAACTTATGTATCTTGGGGTTTACAACTCTTCATGGACCTTATCCTAGAAATTCCAACCAGGTAAATTCACTTTTCATTCCTTTTCATTTCTTACCTTTCCTTTTTTTTGAATATCTTGGATTTTTTTGTTCTATAATTAAATGATTTTATATCAAACTATTAGAGTAAGTTTTTTATTTGAGCTGTGGAAGGAATTTAATGAAAAAATAAATCTTTCTTTATATACATGCAGTAACACATGATATTGCAAACAACTTATTCATCTATGGCATTCTCATCTTTTTTATATTCATCATCCTTATTAATTTCCTTGGCTTCTCATGGTTTCCACCCCAGCATGCTAGTAGGTTTTGGTAAATTGTTTATCAATAACATCAATAGTTGAATCGAAGAAAATGAAATTTTCTACAACTGTGTAGATTGGAGAGCGGTTATGCAGTTGTGTGGATTGGCGAGCTATGTGGGTTGGCGAGCTGTTATGCTGTTGTGTGGATTGGTGACCTGTGTGGGTTGGCAAGCTGCTGCAGTATTACGATAGTTGAATCGAAGAAAATGGAAGTTCCTACAGCTGTGTAGATTGACGAGTAGTTATGCAGTTGTGTGGATTGGCAAGCTATGTGGGTTGGCGAGCTGTTATGCTGTTGTGTGGATTGACTAGCTACTGCAGTATGTGCCTTTTTTATTAGAGTATATTTCTTATTGATTTTAATATTTTGTTGTTGAATCGAAGAAAATGGAAGTTTTTATAGCTGTGTATATTGGCGAGCGGTTATGCAGTTGTATAATTTGGCGAGCTGTTATGCTGTTGTGTGGATTGGCGACCTGTGTGGGTTGGCGAGCTTCTACAATATGTGCCTCTTTTATTAAAGTGTATTTCTTATTGATTTAAATATTTTGTTGTTGTATTTAAATATATTCTTTTACTAACAAATATTATGTTGTGTATTGTGTGTTCTAGATTTGTTGTATTCTATTCAATTGCTGCAATACTGTCTCTAAAGGTAACTTTAATCTCTATGTAACAATAGTAATATTATTTCTACTTTTACTTCTTTTGTTGTTCCATGTTTACATTGAACCAAAATTTCAATCAAGTTTTCTAACAAATTAATGAGCATTATTGTTCAAGTCTTGAGTATTTTAATTTTTAACTCTTCATTTATATGCACTGAGTTTAAACAAAAAATTGTGAAGAAAAAAATTTTTCCGTAGCGAAGCACGGGCAATTTTCTAGTATAGCATTAAAGTATAGCATTATTATATTAAACGTTGCTAGTTGTGATGTAGAAAGTATTGAAATTCATGATAGCCGCTTAATCTTTCTTTACTAACGGTTTGTTTGCTTAAATGGATATATTTATAATTACATTTAGTATTTGATGTATGTTACAAACATGTGAGATCTATAAATAGAGGCCTTAAGCCTCAAACAAGACACACCATTTTATTTATGATGAAACACACATATATTCTCTAAACTCTTGGATAAGAGAAGGGTGTATGATCTTAAAGCTCTTTACGCATTAGTGCAGAACTGTAGAGTGTATAAAAAGATAGGTTGGGCTGTTGTATCCTGGAGGCGACACGCTTAGAATTCCTGTTGCACCGGTGATATAATTCCCGCAAAAGCATGAATCGTCTTAAAGAGAGCGAGATATCCATGTCTCATCCTAACTCTTTGTGATCAATAAAATAATTCTAATTTATATTTTCTTATATTATTTTATTTTGATTACCTACAATTTGAGAGTAACTCCAACAAATTTGAGACAAGCTCCCACACCTTGGATGACCCAGGAGCCTTAACATCTCCTGCTTTCGAGATGAATTGTGGAATAAAACTGCAATGGCTGCTCCAGTCATGGGGCCAGCCCAGAAAATCCACTGAAAAAAAATAAGAATATCATAAATCAAGTAAACCGAGGGAATGCAATTCCAATAAGTAAATAACAAAAGAAATGACGAAATTTTGAAATTAGTAAGAATTATACTAACATGATGTTCCCAAGCCATCTCCTTGTTGTAAATAAGAGCAGTTCCAAAACTCCTAGCAGGGTTGATGCCAGTGCCAGTGATTGGGATGGTAGCCAAGTGAACCATGAATACAGCAAACCCAATTGGAAGCGGAGCCAACACCTTCAAAATAATGACACAATTGACAACTTCATTTGTAATAATACATTGTTGATTATTGTGATTCGTGATAAAACTAAAGTCTTGTTTTTGCAAGTTTTTATATAAGACTTTTTACTAATACCATAATTAATGTATTTTAATGAGTAATTTGAAGACGTAAAACTTAATTAACAACATTAAGAATTTGTTCTCATCCTGGTTGATTTGCAAGAGTAAACAACCCAACAACTTTTTGTTCAAATTAAAAAGAAGAAAAGAAAACCGAAATCCTTTGGATTACAATTCGTGTTTTAATGGTAACCACAAAGTTATGGCTGCACTGTTCATTTCTTTAACTTCATCTGTCAATAGGGTAGAAAATCCAATACACACCCTCATTTATCTTCATATAATTAAAAAAAAAAAGAATTATCTCTGTATTTTTTTATATATATGAATCTTAAGAATTTTGAAATAATGCTTATGTTTATTAAGTATGATGGAGGAAATGTCAAGATACTTACTGGGACATGGGAGTCTCTAGCATTCCTCTTAGGATCTGTAGCAGAAAAGACCGTGAAAACCAAAACAAAGGTTCCAATAATCTCTGCACCTAAAGCAGTTGCAGTGCTGTAGCCATAGGCATGAATGTTGACTCCACCTCCATACATGTCAAAGTATGATTTATGGAATGCCTTAACCAGCCAAACCCCACAGAAGGCTCCCAAGGACTGAGCCACCATGTAGGCAATGGCTCGGATGAATGAGACCTTGCCAGCCAAGAACAGGCCAAAAGTCACTGCTGGGTTAATGTGACACCCTGTTGTTGCATGGCAGTAAAAATTGCTTAAGCTCACAAATTTGTTTGACTTTTGTCAAAGCTTGTTCATAGAATTACTTGCCATGGAAAAATACAGTGAATAAAATTCTAAATATGGAAATAACCCTCTTTGGCTTTACAAATTTCAATCTCTTTTCTTATGTTCTAAACTCTAAAGCTTGGTCTTAAAAGCTTCAATTTTAAGAATTGAAGTGTTATAGAAACAGTACTGATGAAATACAATAAAAAGAAAACTATATGTTATAAACTCATGTGCCATTTTTCGTATGAGAATGATTTCTTGGAATAGCAACGCTTAGCAAGCAGAACAAATTCTTAATTGACAATCTCAAAATAATTTAAAACCATTTTCCATGTGGAAAAACAAAATCAAACCCAAGGCAAAGAAAAAAGGAAAATTAACATATCAGAAATACCAGCAGTGCAGTAAACAAGAATGAAGATCATGCCACCAAAGGCCCAAGCAATACCAAGAATACCAACACCAGCACAGGGATCATCGGTGGTGGCAACTTGACTCTTGTAGCCAATCACAGTCGAGACTGTGATGTAAAGGAAGAGCAGAGTTGCAATGAACTCAGCTATCAAAGCCCTGTAAAATGACCATTTCTTAAGCTCTGCTGCATCAATCCAAGGTGGTGGGGGAGGGTCGACATAGTCATTGACATAAGATGGTCTATGCTCTGCTTACCTTGCCATGCCTAGAAATGAATTAGCTTGAATACCAATAAGAAAATTATGATACGGATTACCTGTAAAAATGGTGAGTCACAAAGAAAGAAGAAAAAAAACATTCAAGAAGATGAGAGAATCGTGTGAGAGAAAGAGAAATTGCTAACAGAATTTGAGAGGAGGACACTGTATTTTCATTCCCCTCATTTCTTTTACATTACCAAAGGTATATAGCTATCACGTGAGGTTGGCTAAGCCTTCTAAGCAAGCACACAGACTCCAAAACAACCATGACTAATAAGGGAATTGTAAAAGACTCTAATCATAAAAGAACCCAAAATAGTGACTTGGTCAAAAGCACGCAGACTCTAATCAGTGAATAACCTTGTCATAATGGCGTTCGCACGAAATAAAGCGGAGGAATGAACTAAATATTTTGTGAGAATAAAAAATATAAATAAAATGAAACAGTATGATGATCGATTCTTGAATGAAATACCATAAAAACAATTATTTTAGGCCCTAAAAAATAATTATTTTAGGCATTATTAAAATAATGATATTTCATTTTTTTAACATATATAATAATTATTTTATATTCATCTATATCAAATCAACTCTAATAAATTATTTATTCAAGAGTTAACTATCATTAAATATATTTGCTTACTTATTTAACTCAAGTTAATAAAAAAAATTAAAAACTTATAAAAGTAACAAAAAATAATTAATGTTTAACAAAAATGATAGTTTTATCTTATCATATCAAAATGATAAAAAACAGCTGCAACTCGAAAGCGGAATGGTTGTCTGAGCAAAAAAAAAAAGAGAAAGTCGAATGGTTGGTGCTTGGATGGGTTAGGCTTAGCTAATAAAGCTTTTGTTGGGTTTTGAATGGTAGAATTTTGTTCAAGCCTCTTATTGTTGTTTAAGTGCAGAATCAACTCAGTTCATTGGAAAAAGCCTAGCCTAGCCAGGCCAGGCCATGTTGGAAAAGTCTACCTAGGCTTGGCCCAAGCTAACCATGTTAAATTGTGTGTCCTTTGTATTCAATCATTCAATGTGAGTTAACCCGTACCTAATTTCTGCGTGGCTCAGTTTTCACACGTTTACTTAATAATGTTTAATAATGTTAACATGTTGTTAAGTTCATTTATTGAACTTCTAATATTTAAATTTTATAAATTTGATACATTCAAAATAATTTTTTTAACAAACAATGCTTGATCTAGAGATTATTTTTATTTAATAAGTTTAAAATTCGAATTTTTTTTCTTTTTATGTACTTTTCTATGAAAGAAAAAAAGTATTTAATTAAACCGTTATAATACATGTTATGTGACTTTATTAATAAAATGTCGATTTAGTGTCATTAGTAAATGTAAGTAAGCTTATTCCATTTTTTTTACTCATCTCTTTTTTTATATTTAAGATATGAAAGGTTCGAATCATATTGTTTTAATAAAAAATATTCATTAAAACGTTTAAGTACATTTGTATTAGTTTCAAACACCAATCATGTTCAAATCTTTATCTTTAATTGGATTTGCCATATTTTCTTCACATCAATAGAGTGAAGAGCTAATCCTTTTTTGCATTATCGGATTGGGCAAATCTACTTCCAATGACGTTTCCCATGCTACTTATTGAATCCCTTTTTACTTGATTTTTCAAAAAAAAAGAAAACCCATAATTTGAATCAATTTCATGCTTGGAATGAGTAGGAATCTGACAGTGAACCCTTAATCAATGACAATGTCACAATGAGCAATAAGTGGAAATTGAGACACAAGTAAAGATAAGATAAAAATGTCCAATACTTGTCTTAAAAGCATAAACGAGCACGAAATAAGAGGTTAAGTAAATTCTAAGGAAAGTACTTGAAAGTTGAAATGACAAAAGGATGTTAAAAGCCAAAGTCCCCACACATCTAAAACAGTGGTTTATCTACAAATCATAAAAGCATCTTCCCTCGTTATTTTCACTTTCTCCTGAAACAGCTTGAAGACTTGTGAAGATCATCAAACATGGGTCTGGCTCCTGAATGACCCAAGAGCCTTGACAGCTCCTGCTCTTAGGATGAATTGGTGGTAGAATGCTGCAATGGCTGCTCCAATCATGGGACCAACCCAGAAAATCCACTGAAAAGAAAAAAGAATGCCAAGGGAAAATTAAAAAAATTAAAATAAATAACAGAAGAAATGAAGAGCTTTGGAAATTATTGAGAATTATTATACTAACATGATCATCCCAAGCCTGCTTGTTGTTGAAAATAACAGCAGCTCCAAGACTCCTAGCAGGGTTGATGCCGGTGCCAGTGATTGGGATGGTGGCCAAGTGAACCATGAAAACGGCAAACCCAATTGGAAGTGGAGCCAAGACCTTCATTGTAAAAGATATAAATTAAAAATTATATCTTTTATTGTAAAAGATAATTAAAAATTATAAAAAATAATATAAATTAAAAGCCCCATAACTAAAAATAAATACTTTAAACAAAATTAAGCAGGCGAAAATTCCCATGGATTTACTAAATAAGGGAAATAAAATGGAAATTGTTCTATGCCGACACATGAAAGAGAAAGACGTTTAAACTTCGGTTTTTTCAACTCTTTTTTCAAAAGGTTTAATTAAACCCACCGTTCACGTTGCACTGAACCGACCAAGGTTTGGTGGAACAAAGCATTGCCTTCTCTCAAGGGCAAAAGACACAGCAGAAAACCCAACAACTTTTTGTCCAAATAAGAAAGAAGACAAGAAAAACGAAACCCTTTGGATTACAACTCGTGTTTTAATGGTAACCACAGGTTTATCATTGCATTGTCCACTTCTTTGACTTCATCTGTCAATAGGGTCGAAAATCTGATACACACCCACATCATTTATCTTCATATAATTAAAAAAAAAATAGAATTTTCTCTGTATTTCTTTATATATGAATCTTAAGAATTTTTAGAATAATGTTTATGTTTATTACTTATGATGATGGAGGAATCATCAAGGTACTTACTGGGACATGGGAGTCTCTAGCACTCCTCTTAGGATCAGTGGCAGAAAAGACAGTGTAAACCAACACAAAGGTCCCAATAATCTCTGCACCCAAACCAGTTCCAGTGCTGTAGCCCTTTGCAAGAGTGTTGGCTCCACCTCCATACCTGTTGTAGTATGATTTCTGGAATGCCTTAACCAGCCCAACCCCGCAGATGGCTCCCAAGGACTGAGCCACCATGTAAGCAATGGCTCGGACCAGTGAGACCTTGCGAGCCAAGAACAGACCAAATGTCACTGCTGGGTTAATGTGACCCCCTGTGGTTGCATGCCAGTAAATATATTAGTAAATTAAGGTCAGAAATCAATTGACCTGCTGTGAACCAAAATAACTTTATTAGTCATAAACTAAAAAGTGAAGACTAAATCAGCTTTTTTTTAGGTGGGTGGGTGGGTGGGGGTAGGAAAACTTTCGTCAACTTTTGTTAAAGCTTTTTCATAGAACTTGCCATGGAAAAACACAGTGAAAAAAACCTTTTTTTTTGTAAAATATAGAAATAACCCTCTTTGGTTTTACATATTTTAATCTCGTTTCTTATGTTTTAGACTCTAAAACTTGGTTTTAAAAGCTTAAATTTTAAGCTTTTGAGTGTTATCATCAGAAACAATACAGATAAAATACAAATAAAAAGAAGACTGTATGTTATAAACTCTAAAGCTTACAAAATAAAGATATTAATATGGTTGAAATAGTGTAAAAATTAGTTCCAAAAAATAGTGGGCCATTTTCCATATAAGAATGATTTCTTGGAATAAAGGCTAGGATTCTGAGAAGGTTGGTTGTTTCTTTCAACACAACACAGCAGTTGTCCGATTTGTTAGTGGAAAAATGGATTCTTAATTAGAAAAACAAAATAAAACCCAATCCAAAGAAAAAAGGGAAATAAACAAAGTAACATACCAGAAATACCAGCAGTGCAGTAAACAAGAATGAAGATCATGCCACCAAAGGCCCAAGCAATACCCAGAATACCAACACCAGCACAGGAATCACTGGTGGTGGCAACCTGACTCTTGTAGCCAATCACAGTCAAGACTGTGATGTAAAGGAAGAGCAGAGTTGCAATGAACTCAGCTATCAAAGCCCTGTAAAATGACCATTTCGTAAGCTCTGCTGCGTCAATCCAGGGTGCCGGTGGAGGGTCGACATAGTCCTTGGCGTGAATTGAGCCATGCTCTCCTTCCTTGGCCATGCCTAGCTAGCTAGAAACAGATAAACTAGCTTGAAGAACAAAAAGAAAAATGGATTTGCAAATGCTAGGAAAGAAGAGAGAGGCAATGCTTTGTTTTTTTGTTGAGAAATGAGCAGAGGGTTCAGAGGGTGTAGGGGTATATATGGGGGGAGAATGGTGTTTCTTACGAGGCCTTTCTTTTCTATTCTTTTCGTTTCCTTTCCCTTCTTTTCTTTTTTTTTCTTTTTTTTATTTTTTGATAGATACATTTTTAAAATATTTTATATTTTAATAATTATTTTCACAAATTTTTATTTTTTTAACTTCAAGTTCAACTGTTTAAACTGGAAATAAAAATTTATCAAATTAGAATAGATAGAGTAATATTCTTTTAATTTTTAATAAATAAATAAATTTTATTTGTATTAATAAATCTGATTTTAATTAATTTTTTTTATAATCACAAATATTTTCGTTCGTTTTGCTGTATGAGATTAATTCTGTTTGAATATGGAGTAATAAACTATAAAATCAATCTAACAGTAACAACGCCTATTTAATTTTATAGTTTTGATTAAACCACTCAAAATTTCCTAATAATTCTAATAAAATCAAAGCTGTGGGATTAAAACTTATCTGTTTGATATAATTAAGACGATATATAGAAAGAAACTTATAATCTAATAAATTAAATGTAAAACCTATTTTAATATAGTGTTTAAATTAACTCAACTATCCTTAATTAACTTTTCTTTTTTTTGTTCAGAGAAGAAACACACCACTAATACCAAAACGCGTTGGTTTAGGTTAGCGTGGAATTCCTTATAAACACACACACACCACAAAGCAAACGATGTGGGACGGTGAAAACCCACACATATATGCATTTACACACACACTCATGTAGTCAAGCAAAGCTTGGTCACGCGACAACACACACATCGCACACAGAGCAACATACATATCCTTAATTAACTTTTCACAACCCATTAATTAGATCCTCCTATATATATAGTAAAAAACTTTCCAGAAAAGATAAATAGAGTTGGAGACAACTTTCTCTAATAAGTAAGATGACTCGTGACTATCATTATGGATATTAAGATTCTAATTTAAAAATAGCATGTTCAAATGAAATTTTAAAATAATAAGGGTGATTGTATAAAAAAAATTGAACTTCCAAATTTTAGATATCATTTTTTAAGTATGATTGTATAATTATAAATTGTTCGAAGTAAGTTTCAAATTTTATAAAACAAAAATTAAAAGGGTTTCAAAATAAGTTCAATGGTATAAAATTCTCTTAAGTTTTTTGAGTTAAAATAATTCATAATAAGATGTCATGTGTTCAAATTTTTATTAAATTAAACTTTTTTGGTCAATACTAATAACAGAATGCAAATAAGAATTAATCTCGCAAATAATATTTTAAAAAATTAATAAATTGATTAATGCAAAAACAATTGGGGTGGTTTCACACTTTCACTGTCACCTACCTCCCTCCCCCCACCTGCCCTTTGCCAGTCACTTTATCTTTTCACTGTTTTTGTTGCGTTTGCTGCCATTTCTTCTGCCATGTCTTTTCACTCTCTTTAAGTTTCTTAGCCTTAAAAGCAAAAAAACTAAAGGTTAAGTTTTCTAGTTGTTTCTTTTTCCTTTTTTTTTTTCATTTGTTGTTATTATAACAAAACCAAATATACGAATAAACAAACTTTTAATTGTAGCACAGTTTTGTTTCACGCCAAAGGCAAGAAAATGTCATGTTAGTAAAAGCAATGATACATTTGCTAGAATTTTGCATTGAAGCCAACCTTTCTATAATCTTCTTCCTTTTGTTTTATTAGGCAATTATTTGATTTTTTTTTCATATCATTTTTTATAGAATAATTGGTACAAGATATATTCTTGATTTTCTTCTTACTTCACTCTCAACTTCAATCATTTTCACACTTGCATAATACTCATACATGAATCTCAACGTACACGGTTTCAATAAACGTGGCGACAATGTGTTGATTCGTGATTTTTTCTGAAAAAAAAAATTAAATAATATCAATATAAACCCTTTTTTTATTGTTATGATAAATCATATTTTTAATATTTATAAACTCATGTTGAGACAAACAAAGGGTTACTTCATGTTTATGGAATTTATGTCTGTCGATAATAACTAGTCTTAGGTTAAACATCACGATCCATCATTGATTTTAATTTTTAATGTACATCTCACGTGGTATTAAAAGATATATTGCCTTAATCTAGTGGAAGATTAATGGATAATTTATTTAATTTTGATTTTAAAGATAATTTTGTTTCCAGATTTCAATTTCAATTTCTTATTTGTTGAAAGAAAATTGAAAGTTGGTTTGGCACGCTATGTATAAAATTTCATATACTAAATTAAAGATGAAAAAAAATTAAAGAAAAATGAAGAACTCGAGGGAAATCACGTGAAATACATTAGGGCCAACCCAAGCCAAGTAGGTCTGAAGTTTGAACCCTTTTTTGGAACCCACCCTAAAGGTTAAGGACAAGTCATGGTGCGCACTGTATAGAACCAGGTCCACGAACTGCCGTACCTATGCAGCAGTAACGGCACTGGTGCCCTTAATAACTGTACTCTTTTTATAGTATTTTTATTTATTTATCTATTTATTTATTTATGACTATAAATTTCCTGCCGGTTTCCCATACCTTGAGAATGGGAGCCGATGAGGTCCAAATAAGTACCTAAAACAAAATATTAGCGTTAGCAACTATTTTATTGTAATTAAAATTCTTTCTTTATAAATACTTGAGACTGCCAAAAGTTGATATCAATTTCACATTACATGAATATGACTTATAAATATGAAAAATTATCGAGTTTAAATTATGTAATATGATGTAATTTTGCAATTTAAATATATATCTTATAATAATCCAAAAAAAAAACTACATTAAAACTTATTAAGCCAAATTTAAATAATCACTTGCCATTTATATATATATATATATATATATATATGTGTGTGTCATAAAAAAAGATGTAAATTGGTACAATATATTCTCTATAACAAAATAAGAGAAGGGTGTTTGTGGCTGCCACAGTGCCACCTCATAATCATTTCTTGGCTGAGTGGGGAGAATCTTGATGACAAGTCAATTGGTGATGAGCTAATGTTAAAAACACTATTCTGCAGTTGTTGAGGCCACCAAGACTTCGAAAGAGTGTTGTTTAAGCAAAGCTTTAATTACAGTGAGAGGGATGAATGTCTTGCCTTCTTCATTGTTACTTCTAGAAATGATAATTTTGGTATAAAATTTGTATTTGTATTATAAAAAATTATCTTTATGGTACGTAAAATATTAAAATTTGTATAAACATATTAAATATAAAATTTATTTTTTAATTTTTACAATATGCTTACATAATTTTTATGGACTTTTACTCGAATAGAATTCGTGTTTTTTTATTTTTGTCATATTATTGTATTATATCGTAATTAAAATTATCAAACTTTTCTATCTCATTTACTTTGCGTTTTTTTTAATTATTTTTCCTTTTTTGAGTAGTGATTTTTCATAATTATAAGACATTATATTATTGCTTCATCAGAATTCTTTTCATGGTGTGTGTTTAAAATGATAATGTCGATTTTTCAACCTATTTGGATTATTGTTTTTTTCAAATTCTAATATATTTATAATATTAAATGATCATAAGAATAAGATGAAAAGTTTGACAATGACTATACTTTGAAGTCATAATACTATCACTTATACAAAATTAAAAAAAAATAAATGAATTTTAATTATTAATTAAATAACATAATTGATCATGAGAAATGAAAAATCCCAAGAACATTTTACAAGTAAAAGAAAAGGAACTCCACCAAAAAGAAAAAGAAAGAAAAGGAACACTTGAGTCATATTTTTCTATTAACACTTCAAAAACACATGAAAATTTAAAATTATAAAGTTTAATCTTTTCTTTTCTATATTTTTTTATCCCATTGTAGAAACTTTTTTTTCCTTTTTGTGGTGTCTTGATCACTAGTTTATTTTGGATCCTTATTCTTTAGCACCACATAAATAATATAACATTAAAAACATAAATTATTATTTTTTATAAAAAGATTTTTATTTAAAAATAAAAAATTACATACTTCTACATAAAAAAACTACTTACATAACTTTTATTTTCAAAGAAAAGAAAAAAAATCTAAAGTAATTGATGTGTCAAATTTTAGTTTTGTATAATTTATTTGGGTCCTTAGCAATAGCATCACATAAATAAACAAATAAATTTCAACAAAATAAAAAGATAAAAAAATAATTGCACATTAACTTTGAAATTTGAAGATCCCGAAAAGAAAATATGGGTCATAATTGTGCTACAGACATTTGTCATTGGTCGGTGTGCCAGCTAAGCAACCTCTACAAGCACGTGGAAGTCCACCAAAGGTGACCAAACTAGCTTGTCCTTAACCTACTTTTATTAACCACTTTTTGTTTTCCTTGTAAAACCTAACGACAAATTTTTTTTAGAATTTTATTTTTTTATTGTAAAAAAAAAATAGAGAGATAGGAATCCAATCTAAACTCACGCCTCCCTTTGGATTCAGGGAAAAATGGAATATGAAAGAGAAAAAAAGGTAAATTTTGAGGACTTTAACTATTTTCTAATACAAGTTGGGCTTAAAAAAAAAGAAATTAGCTTTTTGAGTTTTCTTGAATTTTTTGGAGGCATTGGCAGTGGCATCCTCTAGATTTTGTTGAATGGTTTGGATCTTACCATTGATGTTAGAACAAAAACTAATGTGTTAATGTTCAAAAAACTTGCTTTATAATTTTTTTTATAGTAACATGGAAAAAAATAATCATTTAGTCAAATTTAACACAATTTTAAATTTTATATGGTATATATATAAATTAATAATTCTTAAAATTTCAATTACATACAAGTAAAAGTCTAAAGCATATGATAAAACTGATAAAAAAGCTTTTTTCAACGTTTACAATTTAAGGGTTTTTATATTTTGATTTTTTAAGATTAAATTTTTGAAAAGATAAGAACTTATTTGAGCATAATTAAAATATAAAACTTACTACAAAATGGAATGGTTCAGTGTTTTTTTTTTTAGTATTTTAGTTATTTTTTAAGATTCGACTTTGACTCCTATATGAAAGAAAAAAGACTCTTTATTCTTTCTTCAACATTATTATGTAATTATAAACTCGTACATATTAATAATTATTTTATGAAAACAATTAAACATGCGCTTATACAAAAAAAAAATAGACATGCGGGTGATCAAAGAACGTCATCCAAACATATATATTTCCTTATTTTCCTCATATTTTAATAATTTGACTAGCATGAAAAACCAAGTGATGACAACTTATAAGCCCAAACTCTAAGTTGCAAGTTCCCACTCTTTAAATAAAATTTGATTCTCTTTTCCCATCATTTTTCTGGTTTTGTGCCCTAAGTCCTAACTGTCTACCATGTACAATGAGGTGGATACATAAGATAAGGGGAACTAAATTGGAAAGCAAATAAACTTAATTAATACCTAATTTTAATAGAGTTGTGCTAACTAAATGGTTCGATATTTAAAAGAATATTGACAATGTGCTTAAATAATATATACTTTTAGAAACAAAGATTTTAGATTCAATGTCTCGTCAGATCATTATATTTTCAAACTCCTTGACATTTGTTTTTTGAGTACATATATGAAAATTCATTAGACATTGAATTATAAAGAATTATTATCTAATGTATAATCAATAGAATTTATAAATTTCACAAATGGTACTAAAATGGTAACACTTACTTTTTTAAGACTATTAAAAAAATAAATAAACCGGTTTTATGTAATTATCTTAACTTGGTTGTAGAGTTTAAAAATATATTATTGAAAATGAGATAATTTTTTCAATCACAATATTTTCAAGCTTATTTCTTTATTTTTTTTTAATGAATTCTCAAATTATAGCATGATTAAATGTGTCATAGGATCGAAAAAGAATGATTATATATAAAATATATCTTTTGCATTTTGAATGGTTATTTTTCATGTGAAATATGATTATATATAAAATATATCTTTTGCATTTTGAATGGTTATTTTTCATGTGAAATATTCTTGTATATATAAATTATTAACGATTTAAAAAAAAAAACCGTAGCGGGCTGAATCGTGGGTGTATTCATGTTATTCTCATATACAAGAAAAAAAAAATAGCATCAACCGAAAGTATGATAAGCCATATCTTGTCCAAAGATCAAACTCCCTATAATTACAAGAGACATAGTTACATTGGATTAAAAATGTGCCTGAATTGCCATTTAACAATGAGGTATTGACTAGTGGTAAGGAAAAGTTTTGGATTTTGACATGTCCAAGTTTTACTGTATATGAGTTTAAACTTGGTTCAATTATTTACTAGTTTATAATTAGTTCTAGTTGTTTATTAGTTTATCTAATTTAAGTAAAATAATTTTTATAATTGTCACTTCAAAAAATGTAATATATTAATTATGATTATAATTTTTAATGAAAATTTACTATTAAAAAAATAGCTGAATTTCCTTAGAGAAAAATTAATCATGAGTTTGAAATATATATGTCTGTGTGTGATTTGAACATGTCTGACATTCTTTCCACTTTCAATAAAAAAAAATAAACAAAATAAAACCATTCTCATGCCCATGCATAACCCACCCGACAAGATTATGTTAAAATCAATCAAACCATTGTTATGAAATAATCATTTGAATTCATTTCTAGAAAATAATATTTCATTTAAGCAAGCGAGCGATTTTGATTTGCTAGTGATTAGAATTCTAGAGATAACGAACTAGGAAGGTTTGGCATGAAATCAGTTGTCAATGGAATGCTAATAAATTTGAAATCAAATTGATAGTAGAAGAGATATTCACCAAATAATTCATTTTACAGATTGTAATTGCAATAATTGCATGACAGATAATTAGCAACTAGTTTATTTGTTGCTAACCAAACTTAATCAATCAATTCCATTTTCTCGAATATATATATATATATATATATATATATATATATATATATCTTGTGATATTAGATGTGCTTATCCTTAGAGTAATGTTTAAATTAATAGCCTAATTTTATGATTTGTTGACGGCTAATTAGTGTAGTTTTTTAAGATTTAATCTAATAAAAACTAAGCTAAATGTCAATAACTATGATATATGCTAATATAACTCAAATTCTAAATGTTTCTAATTTGTTTCTTTTTGATAATAACAAACCCAATAAACTCCCATTCATTTTTTATTTTATTTTTTTAAAAAATACTATTTAATATTAATTAACATGGTGGTTAATTTGTCATCCACTACACCTCTTAAATTTTAAAAAAAAAAACTTTATCTTACTTTTTTACTTTTTTTTTCACGTCTATATATTTACTTCATTAATTAATAATCCAAATTTGAATTGATGAAGCCTTTTTAACAATCGAATTCCTGCCAACAACTTATTGACTGAGTAATTAATAATTAGTTGTTGCATCTTGTAAGTTTGAATTGAAATCCAAACAACCCTATCCCTATCTTCAATTATTTAATATTTTCATTGTAAACAAAAAAAAAACACAATCTCATTGCTAAAAAAAAGTAGGCTTAAGTCTTAATAACCAAAATATATCCTGAACCCTTAATTTTATTATAAAAGTTCATAAATTTTTATTTTATTGTAAATAAACCTTTAACAATTCAAAATAATGCAATTAAGTAAAATAAATAAAATGTTAAGATCTAATAAGCGGTCAACATTTTATTTTAATGTAAAAGTCTATGGCAATTTTGGATTTAATTATGTTATTTTGAAAGGTGAAAGGTTAAAGGTTTATCAGTAAAATAAAAAGTTAAGAACTTAAACTTATATCAATTTTGTGCAAAAAATTGAAATTATATTTGGCTTTTAAGTCAAAAATTAACATCAGTCATACTCAAATTTTGAATCATAGTATTGATACATTATAATTAACATAAAAATTTTTACCATGTAGCAAACATTTTTTAATCTTTAGTAAACTTACAATTGTAATTTATATGTCAATTTGCTAACCTAATTAGCAAACAAATGGAAACAATGAAGCTTTTTTCCAGACAATTCTTAACTCCATACCACCTAACATTCCTACTTGGATCTTGAACCAAATTAACAATGCTATTTATAAATCTTCAACCAAAAATTTAAATTCCACCACAAGAAATATATATATATATATATATATAAATAAATAGAAAACCCTTAAACACACAAATGAAAAAGGGCATTGCCATGTATACGGATGCCAAATAAAGCTATAATTTTTTTTTTTTTTACAATGGACGCTTCTAATTTGAGAAGAATAATGTAGGTGCCGATATTTGAAATATTTGCAAAATTTTCATATTGTAAAAGTGGAGATGTAAAAAAACAAAATGTTAATAAATTACCATATCAATAAGTTTTTATCACAAATCCCGTTATTGAAAACACTCGCATCTATAATAGTTAAAGGTTGAATTATGATTTATAACTAAGATTTGGATTAATATTTAATATATTATCAGCGAAGTTTTTTGATTTTACAAGTGAATTAGAATAATTACGTATATCTTTTAAAAATATTAAAAAATAAAAAATAATATGGGTAATCAGCGTAATCCTATTTATAAAGTAAAAAAAACTCCATTAATGATTATTGGATAATTATCTTTTAAGTTTTAATATTTTAAATGAGATTTTTTAAAAGAATCATTAAAAGAGAACCTCAAACCCCAAAATCCCAAAAATCATCATAGTTTATAAACGAAACATCCATGCAGAAATAATTTTTACATTATTATTATTATTATTATTATTATTAGCGGACATCATTAATTTGTGGAAAAGAATAAAAAGTTTGTTATATATTATCTAGACACATTGTAATTATTTTTTCCCCAATTTTAGACCATTTTAAACTCTTAATCAATGAGAGCAACCCAACCGGCCACAAAGATCTCAAAGTATATAAGTTGGAAATATGAAAGAGACGGGATGAACCGACCATGAAGCTTATTGGACGCTCAAATAACTCTAAAATCACCAAACCAACCACTATGACTATCTAAAGATTAGAGTCAGGACTACGCCAAATTTCGTGGCCGAAATGAAATTGTACAATCGCACCATTTGACTTGCCTTCTACGTTGGGGCCGGTCAGCCGGTGGCCGCAACATTTGACTTTGGGATTTTCATGGTTCATATCAGTGTCTCCCTACTAATTTACTTGAGCTTTTGCTTTTGCATGATGTTTATTTTATAGCCATGCGGTCCTCATCAACTCAAATCAAGTTTTCCTTTTCTTTTTTTTTTTTTTATGCATGTCTAGTAAGGAAGTATAAAAGAAAAGAGAGTGTAACAAATAAATAAATAAATAAATAAAAGAAAAGAGAGACTCAATTTCTACAACATATGAAGTTTCCTTTTTTTTTTTTTAATTTCGGAAATGAATGATTTGGATCTTATTACTTGCATTAGAAATAAAAATGCATCAATCACTAAATCGAAAAGCAGATACAGAACATAAGAATATCAGCTTTTTATTTTATTTTATATACATAATTCTAAAACAATGGACAATATTTGAATCCATTTGACTTTTTTTTTTGTTATCATCAATTATTGCCATTCTAGCTATGTTTTGATTTTTTTTCTCAAGAGACCAAAATTCATGTTTCTAACCATAATCAAGACACAATGAATACTAATTTAAATTTATTTTGTTTTCCATATGGTTTATTAAATCAAGGTTTTACTCCTCTAGAACATTTTGAATAAATTTAATAATGAAAAAAAAAAGAATCCCATTTCTTCATTGAAAATAAAATGCAAGATTTCCAATAGTATTTTAATTAGGTTACCATTTTTTTTTTCAAATTTTCCATGTTTGTATTTAATTGTTATGTGACAAGAAGATGAAAATTTTTGCATTAGGTATTTTTTCTTGAAAAAAAAACTCATAGTTATTTTTTATTAATTAAAAAATTAAAATCTATATATTTTTGAAAAAAAAAATGTTTGATTCAGTTTTAGCTTTCGGAAACAATATGAAAAATATTTCAAAAAAGGGCCAACAAACACACACAACGAAACTTTAGACCGTTAAGGTTTTCTTTTTTTCTTCATTGACCGTTAAGGTTTTCAAGTAAACAAAATTCATTGACCAAGTAGAAGATAGTCACGCCAGCTACTTGAAGGTGACAATTCGAAATTTAATATTTCATATAATTTCAAATTACCTACAGTAATCATATATTAATAACGGTAAAGGTTTGTTAGAATTGCATTTTAACTAACCTTTCTTTGATCTAAAGCATATATTAAGCTCATAAAAAATAATAATCTTAAATAATTTCAATTAATCCTCTTCTTTTCTTCTACTAATTTGCAAATAAAAAAAGAAAAATCACAGTTCTACTCTCAGACTCCTGCAGAATCATCCGTCAGGAAGATATTGCCAGCTTGGCCCAAGTCTTGGAACATGCGTTAGAATCGGCATCATATATTTAAAGAAGAGAATTGAATTATTGGTTATTTAGCAGATTCATTTGATGCAATTCATGGGTTGTGGTTCAGTTAGCAACGTGGGTTAAGTTTGTGAGAAGAGTTTTCGGGTTCGATTCTCACTAAACACATTTTTTAGGAAGGGTGAAAAACCTTAACTGTGAATAAGTTTCGAGTACGATTAATTTTATATCGTTAAAACGGATGAGTATTGTGATTTACACAAAAGAAAAAAATTCATTTGAAGCAAGTCAATTCCCATGCGTTCGTAGGTTGTTCTTTTATTGATATTTTGTGTCGGTATATGAAATTAATCACGTTGTCTCACACGTACTAAAAGGAAAAAGAAGACTGCTAAAAGGTTGAAAAACTAACGAAGACAGATCATTCAAACGGTCATATTCCGAAAAATTAAACGTTCTTTTACAAAATTCCTTCTTTTTTTTTGGTTGGAGCTTTTACAAAAATTTTCAATCTCCTTTAATACGTTGTAAGCATATAAGTTGTTATAGGAAAGAAATTTGAATGACATGTTGAAAATTAGAATGTGACGGATAACCAAATCATAATTTTCACAGAAAATTGGCACATATGTTGAATAATAATAATAAAAGTATTGAAAATGGAATTTGAGGCTTTGGGAAGTGAATGAGAATCCCAAAACGATAGAAATGAAGCCACAGTGGAAGTTTCAGGCTCAGAGTGAGTAATGGGACCACTATTCTTTCACACTCTACAAAGGCCACAAAACAAAATTTGTAAATTGTAGGGTATTGTCATGAACAAAGTTAATGGCTTCTCAATTCTTATCATTTATCAAAGGAGTGACCGTTAGGCGTTTTACTTTCTGAAATTCCACGTGTAATTGTCATGTTCATAGTCTGTATGTATTGCAACAAGTTGCATGTGTTTGAACTCGACCCTAAGCTTCAGACATGTTACAATTTTTTCTTGATTACTCAACGAAAAAAATGTTGGAAAGATTCATTTAGGCATGTATACAAGCATCCTTTGATTAGAGCTACTTTAAGAAAGATATTTTTCATTCAATATATTATTCTCACCAAATTTTAAAAATAATATATTAATTACTAAGTAAATATAATCGTAATCAATATCAGTATATCAATAGACATTCATCCATTGGTAAATAATGAAATTTTGATTCTGGAGATAGGGATTGGGCAAGAATGGATTGCAGACAAGAAAAAAGCATGTGCTTTCTACTGAGTCACGACACCAAATGGAGATGACGAGTTGGTGTTGAA
This sequence comes from Heritiera fomes, assembly GCA_032173925.1. Classification (NCBI taxonomy): domain Eukaryota; kingdom Viridiplantae; phylum Streptophyta; class Magnoliopsida; order Malvales; family Malvaceae; genus Heritiera; species Heritiera fomes. Next base: position 28,660,886 of record JAPDPM010000012.1, read on the forward strand.
ATGATAAATGCAGATTTGAATGGTTACTGTTATTGTTATGGTTATCGACAGAAGGCAAAGGCAGTGGCAGTGGCAGTGGCATATACTAAGATTCATATCTACCAATAAATGCGCATCCATTTCAATTCTGAGGACCACTTCCCATCTTTTTTTCAAAATATATATGGCCGTTTTTCTGTTCTAAGCCTTCATCATAAGCAGCCATGAAATTTGAGCTCGGCTTTCATGGTGGTCCATTCAAACCGCAATCATACTCCACTGCATGCTTAGCTGTAATAATGGCAAAAAAACAACACACCAACAAAACCGGAATACAAACAAACAATGCTCATCTTTCACATTATTCTTTTTCACTGTTATCTTTTTTCAAGTTCTTTCTAAAAGCCTCACATCACGACCTTGTCTCTCCAGGTGCACTGAATTTGCTTTTCTTTTCTTTTCTCATGATAGAAGTAGCTAAAAGATATTACCGAACGAAGAGAACATGAACATGAAAACCCGTCCAAGCAACCCCAAATCCCATTTCACCAGAAAATAAAGAAACCAAAAGCCTAAAAATCTGGAGTCCTAAAAATATTACCGTCTCCAAAAACAAATTAAAATATGTGAATCTTACTGGAATTTGAAAACAATTCCAAATCTAAAAGGACTTAAACCCAAACCGACTCCTCCTCCGGTTCTATTAAACATGCACATTACAGGAGTTTTGCCTCTTGATGATCGTTAAGCATCTGAATCAAATCGCTGACCTCATGTCAAATCTCGACATACAAATGTCTTTTTCTGATTTTCAAAGAGAGTTTGTTAAGTTACATAACGAAATACAAGTCATTTTATTTACAGAAGATGAGGAAAGCCAGAGGAGCACTACGGGCTTCGAGCATTACCATCATTACCCATAAGAACAAACGAGTACAACAACGATTACAAGAAACAACAAAGTAAGCAACGTCTAGTCATGGGGCAGTCAGCATGCAAAGGGAGTAGTAAGGGACTATAGTATATTCACCAGTTTGACTAACACAGCAATGAACCAAAACTGCATACGTTGCCACGAAGGTTTTTTCTGTACAGAATTTACATGTCAAAACAAACCTGAACATCTGACACAAGAATATACAACCGAGTGGGGCAACGATGCTGTTTGGTTTACAGGTGAAGTTCTACCAACTAATCCAACAGTCCCAGATATGTGGACATAAAACCCGTCATGAAAAGGACTTGGTCTGATCTTCAAGTAGAGAAGCCAGCATCCAATGCTTTTAATATTGCAGCGGTATCAAATCTAAAGTTTCGGAAGCTCTTCCCAGGACCGGTGTCAGGCGGGTTAGCATCAGATGAAGGCTTAGTAGATTGGCTCTCCACAATCGTTGAGTTATTTCCAATAGAACTGTTCTTTGCTTTCCACACACAAATCCCTTGACAAGAATTAAAAAAAAAACCCACTCATCAGAAAATACAGACCAAAAGATTTCTATCAATACCTATATCTTCATGGGGTCAAAGCCTCAAAGGAGGCTTAAGCTATTGCCAGAATGCAAAATCAAAGCAGCAAAGCTATTAATGACAGAGTGAAGCACTTGAGAGCAAACCAAACTAAAATGTATAAGGCACTCCTATTTGTGTTTTTAATTGGTTTTCTATGCACCACAAATAATCTGCTATTGTTTAACAAATTATTTCTCCGAATTCAAAACCTGCACATTTTTAGGGCCAATTTTATAGATTCAATTTTATGTTAAATTTCTAGGTTCTTTCCAAACCAACCAGAGGTAACAGCAAAAGAGAAAAAAATAACAACAAAAAATCCAATCTAATAACGTGCTACTGACTTCAGGCAGCTATGATCATATTAAAAATTCCAGCTCTTCACTAAAAGCACTCTAACAGATCTAAAGAATAGATTTGATATTTTACTTTTTTCATGCTATGGCTGTGTGGACATTATATAAGATTGAATTTCTTCAAAGATAAATTCAACTGCTTCTTACTCAGTTTGAGTTTAAGACATGCACAAAGGCACACATGACCAGCTTTAGACTGTCAAGTCTCTCTCTCTCTCTCTCTCTCTCTAGCGGTTTTCAAAACCTCTCCAGAGAAAGACCCACACCAGGGGCTGGTTCCCAGTATGGATCAATTAGTAGTTTGACTGATGTTGGTGAAGTATATGTTAAATAAATTTTAAGTTAACAACAATCGTTCAAATCTCATATTTACTAAAGACTCTGAAAAGAGAAAAAGCATTTTAAGGTCAGTTTTAATAAACCAGAACTGCTTCAACCAGGATTAACTGAGCAGTTCGATACACTCTGCATTGTAGTTAACCAGTTTTTTACCCTCTCCACTTAAGAAGTATGTTCCTGACCAGATAATTGACTAATTTCTGGTTCAAAAAACTGTATTGACTGGTCTGGTCCAACTTTCACAACACTGCCTTCCACACCGGCTCCTTTTCCCTTTTTTTCCTCTTCCAGTTACAGGGTGTACACAAACCCAGTACTATAATAAATAGTCTTCCAACATAAAAGAGAGGACAAACCTTTTAGGGGCAAATCTGGTCTTGGAGGTATTGGGGATGGATGCTTTGAAATCCATGATTTTAAAGATCTGCACAATATCATATAAGTGCCATTTAGCCACCACCGTATAGGCATTTGAAGAATAATTATAATGGAATAAGAGAATACTCACGCTAAAAATGGGGCCACCATATAAAGCTTTAGGCCAGTGATCCCACGAGATATTACTTCATTAGTTGCTGGCTGAAGATCATCAAGCCGGTGCCATGCAATTTCCTGCAGCCAGATAATAGCAGGCTAGCTGTCAACATTATTGCTTTCTAAGAGATAAGGTCTTTAGACTTCCTCTCAATCACTTGGAAAAGAAAGACAAACTACATATGCAGATTGCTGGCCATAAAAGCCAAGAGAAAAAAAACAGATCAAGTACTTACGTAAAAAAACCATTCTGCTGCACATCATTTTACCAGATAGTGGCTACTTTGTCTATACCTGGATCTAAGTTTCTGCTCATGGTACCCATAAGATCAAGGTACAATCTACCGTTGCTTAACATGCGAAAAGTAGATACTATCACACCATAACAAACTTATCATTTGGCCTTTTAATTCTAGAAGCACAAAATTCAAGGGAAAAAATTTTGGTTACAGCTTTTACATTTTACTTCCTAAAAGCAAAGTGGTTAGTGCCACAGACTACCATCTAATCAAGGTAGAATCCAGCATGTTATAAGAGCAATTGCCCAACCATTTCCATCATAGAAATAGCAGACTTTTTATGTTTTCTGCAAAAATCAAAAGGTTGCAACTGGTTGCTACTAAGAGAATATCAATCAAGCTTGTACCCTATTTTCTTAAGATATTTTACAGTAACCCTTCTTAAGTAACTTTTATGATAATTTTGAATAATGAATTTTGTTTCAAAAAAAAAAAGGGGGAAACGAGAAAACATCAAGTATACTGTTATTATAATTGCTTTTACTCTATATCAAATGTTATGAAAAGTCATTATGGAACAATGCATTAAACATATCAATAAAGCAATTCTACTGTGTGTCTCTAGGAAGCAATATTTAAAGCAGACAATGCAGTTTATAAAAAAATAAATAAATAAAAAGAAAGCAAACACAAACAAGAGCAGTACACAATTCTAGACAACTTTGGATGAAAGCATCAGTTTTGTGAAGGTCTCTTTTAATATTCTTCATTTCATTGGCAGAGAAAGACTGAGCAATGACAGGCAATGCAAGTGTCTGAAGTTCATTGTAGACAGAATTTGCCAATAAGATGGTTTTATTCTATTGTTCACAGGTACTAAGCACTAAAATAGCCCAACTGTGAAGTTGCTGGAGAATTAAGGATACCAAAAACAAGCTAATTAGATATATGCTCCAAAGTGCGAGGGAAACTAAAAGCTGTTTAAAATTGGATTCCTACCAGGCCTTTAAGGTTATGTAGTGTACCCTTCCAAAATATCATGAACGAGTAAATTGCACTTATCATCCAAAGAAACACATACACTGATCTCCTTTTTTGTAAGTGGGGCGAAAGCAGTATCATCCTTTACACCAGATATTATATAAAGCCGCACCCTCTGCTTTCCAAATATTTCTTCAATGTACTCATCTTTGTTTAGGAGCCCTGAAACATCGAAGCCTGTTTCTTCTAAGACCTGTGTTTTCATAGAAAATACATCACTAACGATAGATGAGGAAGGGAAAGAGCAAGAAGGAGATAAAGAACTCGAAAGAGTAATCAGTAATCATTTGGATTCCCTCATCATCAGAAACTGGACCAATCTTTCTAGGTACCATCGACCATTATTTCACTGAATAAGAAGGGAAACATGCAGTGAATAAATTACAGGTAGTAATCTAAATATCCAATGGCTCCTTGCCGCTGATGAAGCTCAATGGCAGGTTTAATAGAGAGACTGGAAACCTTACTCTAGCTTTTGCTTTTGATGTGAATGAACAGACATGGAAAGCTAGTTAATAAACTAATATAGATTCTACATTTCTTCCTCATCCATGTCACTAACAACTAGAAAGCAAGATCATTCTGAAGTAAGCATTGACTCTGTAGCCATCTGCATTAGCTAGTAAATTCTTATTGCTACCATCTGAACTCTGAAGAACACAAACAACACTGAATAGATTCATCTAGTTTGCAAGAGGTAAGCCACTTGTCAAAGAAAATACATTTCCTATCTTATTCTTTAGGAATCAGTTTCCAGCCCTTCACACAAAATTGGTCAAAAATAATAAAGCCTAATTACCAGTAAATCATCAGACATATGCTTGTTTAACCATGGACAAAAAGTGAGGAGACGCCCTAAAAATAATATAAGTTAAATGTGCAAAATACTTCCATGAGAAATAAGCTTACTTCGCGAATTGCACATGCATGGTCTTCCTCATCTTTGTTCTTTTTGCCGCGTGGGAAGCTCCAGCTTGTCCCTTTCCATCCCTTCACTAGGATGCACTATTAATTGCAGCAACAAACACAAAGTAAAGATACTCATAGAATGGAAGCTTAGCGAATTCACTTCAACATATATGATAATCCTGGAAAATGCTACAAATCTTGAATTTAACATCCTGATTTGCAAGGAATAGCTTTCATTGATGTTCCATCAATTGGAAAATAACATTTGAATAAAAAAACCCAAAGAAGTATAGATGCAGTAACACAATCTCTGATAAGTATACTAGATTGGAATTATGGGGAAATAGAATGAAGGAGTGGTATTAAAAAAGTAAACAGGAGCAAAATTTGCATTCTTAAGCATGAATACATAAATGCGTTAAGTGCATTAGCAGCATCAAAGTCGAGTATAGAGTATCATGGAGTTAACTTGTCAAATTGGAAAAAACAGAGGGACAAAAAGTGGCATTCACTCACAAATGAAAGCACTAAAGACTCTTCTTGTTTTTAATTAGCACAGGAAAAGACTCACCCGTTCATATGTTTCATCCAAAATAATTGCCCCTGTTACAGGAACTCGAACCTTGTAATCAGTGAAATCCTTAAATATATCATCTATATGCGTAACATAAGGCCTTAAAACATCGCAGTTGTTAAACACTGGAACAAGTCAAGGAAACAGAGGATATTGATGAAATTGAGAAACAAGGAAACAGACATACTAACAGCATGTAATAACAAAAAGTACAGAAAATGCCATAGAGATGTCTTCTAAAAGTAAATAAAATGTCAAGTCAAAAACGATCTTGACTTATACTACACCTAATAGTATAAAGTTGAATCTTCAATTTAGGGAAAAAAAATGAAATTAGAGGCCATCCTCTTGATCTTATAGACTCAAGCTCCACCTCACTGTTATAAACTAGAGTTTTTCCTTTGCCTAATGCTACAGATTCTATGAAATAGAAGCCCAAACTTCTGCAATCATAACACCAAAACCAGATATTCTTATATGCTTTTTATTTTTATTCCAGAAGAAACAATTTGATCGTTATGATGAACAAACTTCATCCTATTTATTTACAACATTAAGGTAAAAGTCAGCATCCAAGCAAAAAACTGCAAGTCTCACATAAGAAGAAATTATTTACAAAATCAAGCAGAGTGAAAACAAAATAATCATGATCCATATAAATAATTGGCAGGCAAACTGGGACAAAATCCCCATCTTTGATCTTTAAGAATAGTGTACATGAGCCTCTGTCTTCTTACCACTTAAATGTTTAACCATTAACAACATTAAAAAATGCCATAAAAGATGCAGTTACATAAATGGCTTCAGCTGGATGAGTGACTAGGGCCTAGAAGTTTTCATAAACCAAGCTGTGAAACAAGATGATACCTAACATTTTGTTTTTATTTTGAATCAATACTTTAATGCAAAAAGCTATGATAATTGTAGATGAAAAGTGGTTTGAACAATTAAAGAAAAAAAGAAAATTAGCATGAAGTTGAAATCAGGTGTGAATATTTGACAAATCAGCAAGCAGGCTAGCATAGCAATATATCAAAACAATAAAGATGCAAAAAATATAGGATACACAAAGAGGTGAACTCCTTCAGACTCAATGACTTTAGAGAAGGATTTTTTTCCACTGTATTGTCCTCGTAGAACCAATGTGCGTACTCCACAAGGAAGAGAATTCTCTCAAATGACTGCTGATCCTCTTTTGGCACATTTAAAACAAACCGGCTGCACAACAATTATTAGCAATAAGCTTTGGATAGGACCAGGGAGGAAGAAGAACAGAAATAAGGTAATCATATGGAAAACACAGAGAGAGATAAAGAGACTGCTTTAATCATCACATGGTAATCATTTTAAGGCCATGATAGCACATCTGAGGAAAAAAAAATTAAAGGAATAGATCATCCAATAATATCATATTGGTGAAACTTTAGAAATAAATTTCCTAGCAACACAACCAATTTCCTGATCATATTTTTCTGGTTTGATGAGAAAAGCCAATGTGAAACACAGGCTGACACAACTCGTCAAAGAATCATTAGGAGGAAAAATTCAATTGTGTGATACTTGGTGGCTGACACCTAAAAACATGATCTAAAGTCTAAAGATTCTTAAGCTTAAACCTCACACTTACTCAATTGACTAATCCTAAATATAGCTACAATATCTACAACTAATATTATAAAGGGTCAACTTCCATAACTCCATTCTTATGTGGCAGCCCCCATGGCAATACCATTAATAACACCCTAGTCCCCACTAAGTTTTAATCTAGGCAATGATCCATACACCATACCATTAATCTCAGTAAGAATCTTCAAAACACATAAATATCAAACTAGCAGCAATAAAAAGAATCATTGCAACTGCACCTTACATGGCCTAGCAATCCTTAATCACGATCTAAACATCACTGGGGTCTTCTACGCTTCTTCAATAGATCAACTGATAATAATTACACGTGTCTAACAGATATTGCAAATGATGATGCTTCCATGTCTCCATAAATTTCCAACAAGTTCAAAAGCAGTGCAATTAAATGTGCAATATATAAGTTACATTTGCATAATAACCTCATACCGCACCAAGAATCACACTAAAAACCTAAAAAAAAAAGAAACATCATTTCGATCTAGCAATATAAAAAATCATGACCTAATAAGTCAAAGCTCTTTTTGTTTTTATCTAACTTAACAGTCATACAACTGAATTCAGTTACTTCTTCTATAAGAAACCCTAAAACTGGTCAACATAAATCAAATAAAGACAAAAAACTGGAATTTCAACACAAACATAAAATTGATACCTGCAAAGATCGTCTAGGAGCTCTTGAGGAGGAAGACCGTTCTTCATTGGCGCACTCGAAGATCGATTAAGACCAGACATAGCGTCAAAAAAAATACTGAAACTAAAAGTAAAACCCTAACACCAACTATTTTGTAGAGAAAGATCCAGAAGATTATAGAAGAAGCTTTTTTCTTTCCTAATTTTCTTGTTTTTTATTGGATCGGAAAACGGGGATGGAAAGAGAAAAAAGAGAGGTCCCGCCGGCCGGGATCTCTCAAGGGATGGTAACCCGAAAAGGAAACCGTTTCTCCGCCTCACTGGAAATGAGCTCTTGCTCGTGGATTTTGGGATTTTACGTCACCCGGATTTATACCTTAACGCACCGGGTTTGAAATTGAATCGGTTTCATGGGGTGGCCCAATAGCCATGGACTTGGACATTAGCTATTGTTTTATTTGTCACGTATTTTTTGAAAAAATAAAATGTTTAGATAAGATAAGATGAGGGAGGGCAGCGATTATTTTTTTTTTTAATCTTAATATATATTTTATGAAGTCAAACACCAATTGTTATCAATTTTTAAGGTGGAGAAATATTGACAGGACCAGTAAATTATGGATCTGAATCATGATTCTTTCAAGTCAAATAGTGTAAAATATAAAAAAGTATTGTAACATAGTTCGTGGTAACAAATCAAATATTAAATTAATTTTTTAACTTCTGTTAGATTTATGTTTTACAGTTTTTATAAAATTTCAAGTATATCAAATTCTCTTTTATTTTAATTTTTCAAATTCTTCAAATATTTTTATGTCAAACAAGAAAATAAGATTCTATAATTTTAAATAATTTGCTTGAAATAAATTTATTTTTAAAAATTTCTTAATTTTTTCTTTGAATCTTCATGCATTAACCAAATATTAAATTAATTTTTTAACTTTTGTTAGATTTATGTTTTACAATTTTTATAAAATTTCAAGTATATCAAATTCTCTTTTATTTTAATTTTTCAAATTCTTCAAATATTTTTTTGTCAAACAAGAAAATAAGATTCTATAATTTTGATTGAAATAAATTTATTTTTAAAATTTTTTAATTTTTTCTTTGAATCTTCATGCATTAACCAATCTAATTAAATAAAATGTAAAAGTACAAGCACGTGTAGCTTTTCTCTCTTTATGGTTATTTGTCCATGAGAAGATTAAATCACATGGAAGCATTAAATGAGGAAAGCTGAGACCAACTAAACTATCAATTCAATGTATGATAATTTTTCAAAAAACAAACACCCCTCTTCCATTTGCTACTATTATTCCCCATTCACCTTTGCAAAGCTAAGCTCATAGCTTAATCAATGATAAAAATCAATCTTCAATTTCAAAATTTAATCACTTTGCATTTAATAATTGCTTTTCTGTTAATCAATTTATATCATAATCATAAACCCTAAACCCAACTTAACGTTAATTTAAATGAATAATACGATTAATTTCGATAAAATTGATAAAAGAAAAATAACTATTGAGGATATAAGTTTTTTAGTAAAATAATAAAAAGAATTTAATATTAAGAGTAAAAAAGTAATTTAATTGTCTAAAATTTTTTGCCTTATCTACAAATATCCAACGCGTCGTGACTAATAAGTGCTAATCAGTGAGCCAAATAAAGCTTAAAAATAAAAATTGTATATTTTTCCTTTTTAGTTTATTTTAATTTATTTTCCTCCTTCCTTTTTATTTTAAGTATAAGTTTTTTTTATAGTTAAATTTTTTTTTGTTTTTTTGGATAGAATATAGTTAAAAAAATTGAAGACTAGTAGCCAATGAGACTTTAGCTTGGTGGCAAAAAAGAAGCCCTGAAATTTTGAGGTTTCAGATTCGAATCTCATTGAATGTGAGTTTGAGTTAGTTTATTTATTATTTATTTAGTTTGTTGTTATTATTTATATTTATCAAGTTTTCGGTTCATGCAATATAATATACTGATTGTGATTGTAACTTTGATGAGAATGTACTATTCAAAAAAAATTGAAAACTAGTAATTTTTTTTTGGATAGAATATAGTTAAAAAAATTGAAGACTAGTAGCCAATGAGACTTTAGCTTGGTGGCAAAAAAGAAGCCCTGAAATTTTGAGGTTTCAGATTCGAATCTCATTGAATGTGAGTTTGAGTTAGTTTATTTATTATTTATTTAGTTTGTTGTTATTATTTATATTTATCAAGTTTTCGGTTCATGCAATATAATATACTGATTGTGATTGTAACTTTGATGAGAATGTACTATTCAAAAAAAATTGAAAACTAGTAATTTTTTTTTGGATAGAATATAGTTAAAAAAATTGAAGACTAGTAGCCAATGAGACTTTAGCTTGGTGGCAAAAAAGAAGCCCTGAAATTTTGAGGTTTCAGATTCGAATCTCATTGAATGTGAGTTTGAGTTAGTTTATTTATTATTTATTTAGTTTGTTGTTATTATTTATATTTATCAAGTTTTCGGTTCATGCAATATAATATACTGATTGTGATTGTAACTTTGATGAGAATGTACTATTCAAAAAAAATTGAAAACTAGTAATTTTTTTTTAAATATTACATGTTTTAGATATTAAATTATAGGCCTCGCTTTGACATAACTCATAAGTACCCAATCCACTGAACAAAAAAAAAAAAGTACCCAATCCGCGTCTCCTACTTCTTAAACTTACACTCTGACGCATTAAAAAAAAAAAAACCTTCCACTCTGACTCTGAGAAATAAACAAAGCTCTGCCTCCGCTGTTACTGTAAGTCTCCCCTCTCTTCTTCCTTTTTCATCGATTTTTTTTTCATCTGTTTTGTTTGTAACTCAATTCAAACTACTTCTTTTCGGCAAGGTTTGTGCAGTTTTTAGCTTTTAAATTGGGTATATATTCCTGTAATTTTATAACTTCGTTGACTCGGGCTTGATATATGTACTAATATTAAAAATATATATATAATAGTAAATACCCATTACTTTATGTTTTTTGAAATTGAAAGTGATAGTCCGTGGTTTGAATTTATGGAGTATTTCAAGTTCTTGCTAAGATTAATGACAATATATATTACCTGATATTAGTTTTGGCATCATGTCAAGAGTCCTTGTTAATTTTCATGAATTTGAATCCATGAAATCATTAGTAATAAATCCGTTAATAGCCAGTGAATTATGATGTTTATATACTGATATTAGTCCTGTGTCACGTCAAGATTCGTGATAATTTTCAAGGATCATTACTCTTGATTTAGTTAGTAGTCTGTGGATGTTCCAATTTTAGATAAAGGCAGAATTTTTTCTAACCAATCTTTTGATCATATTCTGAGCAGATTTATTTATTAAAAAAATGCGAAAGCGGCCTCAAAGTTCATCAATTTCAGGCAACACATCAGCCAACGAATCCAGTGATACGTCCAAAACCAATGACGAAGCCAAATTTAATAAGAGTATTCATATAAAAAGTGCTAGGAGGTCAGGATTCGTATGGCTGACATTGTTTGCGGTGATTGTCTACTCTTCTTGGGCTGTTCACCACTACCAGTTTGAGAGTTTGCCTGCTCCCCTTACTGCTGAGCAAGCAGGCAAAAGAGGTTTCTCAGAGGTGGAGGCAATGAAGCATGTTAAGGCACTGACTGAATTGGGCCCACATCCTATTGGTACTGATGCTCTTGATCATGCTCTGCAGGTTGGGTCCTTTAAATCAGTTTTTAGGTTAATAATAATGGGATTGTTGTTCTGAATATTGATTATATTTTATTCTCTTTGCATTGTTATTAGATTCTTTGCTATGGTTAGAAAAAAATAAAAGAAGGAAGAATATTAATTTTAGTTTTGATCATAATATTTCAGTTGTTTGAATAAGATGTACCTTGGGTTATATGAATTCTATGATGTTGACAAAAATTGTAACTGGATGACATTGTGTTGTTGTTGGTATACCGTGCCTTAAGAAATGTTCTTATGTTACATTTTTAGAGGAATTTACTTGCATTTTTATGATTTGAGCGGCAGAGCTTGTTTTGAGGCCGCAGTCTGTTCATACATCTTCATTGATCTATATATTAAATTACAATGCCTGTTCTCCATTTCTTTTGCAATCATGTTGTAGAGATAACTGAATATGCTTTCAACCACAGTATGTTTTGGCAGCATCAGAAAAAATTAAAAAAACAGCTCACTGGGAGGTTGATGTTGAAGTGGAATTTTTCCATGTCAATTCTGGTGCAAGTCGTCTAGTCAGTGGCCTGTTTGTGGGGAGAACACTTGTCTATTCTGATCTGAATCACATCATATTAAGATTCTTGCCAAAATATGCACCTGAAGCAGGAGAAAATGCTATTTTGGTTTCTTCCCACATTGATACTGTTTTCTCAACGTACGGTTTCTTCCTTCTCTGTTAATCTACTCCATGTTGGTTCAAATAAGTTCTCTTTTTTACCAAAATGTGCAATACTTTGTGTATGACGTGTTGTAGATGTTGCTTTTTTTTGAATTCAGCTAAGCCTAATGGTCTTAACGGTAATTTCTTCTGACATTTTTTCTTGTCATATGTAAGCCGCCAATGTACCAGTATGATATTCAAGTGTTAAAGAATAAAATTGCAGGTTGGCAGCATTGTAATATCCAGTGAATAATGCCATGCATTTCAAATAAGTTAAGAAAGAGTAGGAAAGCTAATTAATTAGTTTTCTGAAGAAAAAAAATACTACCTTTTTGTTCTTGGTCCAAAACAGACTGTTTCGAATTTAGTTTAAAAGGTTGTAGCTGCAACACCTTTAAGCTCATTTCCTGAAAATTTCAACAAGAAGCTGTGGCCTCAATTTTTCATGTGGGAACATACTATGTCTGAATCTTTTTCATAACTTTCAGATATTGCATAACACTGCCACTTTTTGTGTGACATCATAATCTATCCTTCATTCTGTCTTGCTTAAAAGCTTTGGTTATTCTCTTGATGTTGTTCTTTGTAAAATTTCTCGGTATTATTTCAGGGAAGGGGCTGGTGATTGCAGCTCGTGTGTTGCTGTTATGTTAGAACTTGCTCGGGGAATTTCTCAGTGGGCTCACGGATTTAAGACTGCTGTGATATTTTTATTTAATATCGGTGAGGAGGAGGGTCTAACTGGTGCTCATAGTTTTATAACACAGGTTGGAAGTGTTTTCAAGGCCTTTGCTCAAAACTTAAGCTGTCTTATGTATGATTTTTTTTGAGGATTAGCCTCTTAAATGTGCAAGGTTTTTTTGGGTGGATGTATATGTTTTTCTTAGTTAGTCCTTGATGATGAATTGATACCTTCATGCGTTTTTTCCTATAAAATGACTGGAAAATTTGCAAAAAAAATAGTATGATTAAAATAAAGACAGAAGAATCTTATCTGTCTTGTCTTCTGCACATAACGCAGACATGAGGAATGTCTGTGCTATGTTTAGTGCTTGGACTAACCCTATGACCCGTATGGTTTTGTTTTAATGGTTGATTAAACAAATCTTCAATAGTTAAATTTGGATAGTTTCATAAATTTCAAGTTAAGGATGCAAGTCAAAGCATATACATTTTATTCATGGAGTCGAGATCCAGTAGTGCCACAGAGAAATAATAAAAGAATTAAATTAGAGAAAGGAGTTCAGTCAGGGAGAAGATTGGTGAAGCCATACATAGATTTGAAAATCTTAAAAAGGATTGTAGAGGCACTGATTTAGAATGCTGCAAGTTGCATTATTTATGATTTTTGTATTTGTTAAAGAGCACATCTACTGCCATACAGATAAACTGTCTAGATAGTTTTAGTTGACAACTCTATCATAACTCCCCGATTAAGTTTAGTTAAATATTAGTTTCTATTTGTTGTTTTTAATAATTTGTTAGATGATAAAGCTTGAGTGGACAATTGGCACTGAAATATTCGATCTCATTGCATAATAATTAAGAGAAAGTATAGAAATATCTAGAGGACAAGGTGACTTTGAGGATGAGGTTGAAATGCAATTGTTAAGACTATGAAATGTTTTAATAAGAAAGGGTACCCTTTTATGTTGATAAAAATTTAAAAGTTCAAGCAGATGGTACATTGAGTGTCCAGAAAGAAAAGGGGGAAGGGATTTAACATTATAAATTGACAATTATTGTACACAGATAAGCTTTTTTACTTGAGATGGTGAATTATGTTTCCTTTTAGGTCATGTTTCTAGCAAGTGCTTGGATACTTTTTCATCTTTGCATTCTTCTAAGTTGTGGTTTTGTTGGTTTTAGACACATGAATGAGTGATTATTCTTCCGCAGTATTGCTCCAACATTGAATTTGTGGGGCTACTATGCAGATCAAGTACAGAAAGTAACAAAAAAACAAAATCTTTTGAGTTAAAGGGTTAACATTTTCATTTGCTACTGCAGCATCCATGGAGTTCAACCATTCGTATGGCTATTGATTTGGAGGCGATGGGTATTGGAGGAAAGTCCACCATTTTCCAGGTAAATTTCTAGAAATAGTTTTGATCCCCCACCTCATTGACTTCATGCAAGGCGTTGGTATGAATTCTCTGGTATGAACTCTCTGAGACAGTGGTAATTCTTTAAAATTTTCCATTCACAAGCTTAAGCAGATTTACCCAATGGTACTGTGTATGGGTGCATGCCTGCTTGTCAGATTTACCCAATTTTTATTTGTAACAGACTTCTTTCAACCATATTGTCAAAGGTTCATGTATACTGTATTAACTGCTAACATAGATTAGTATCCTTGGTGGATCAGTCCAACTAGTTTTCTCTTGTCTAACTTTAGATACCGGTGCTAATCTAGGAAGGAACTAACTAGGTACTTCTTCCTTTCACGCATGGATGGGCCTCACCAGTGATTGTTATACATCTATACCACCCACGCTCATTTTTCCATTTTTTAAATTGGATACTTTCTATTGTTTCAAGTGCACCTCTGCCATTGTTTTGACCTTGTGACATCAAGCAGATAACTGAATCTACCATCTGCTTGTATGAGATGTTGTAAGATCCTTGTTGTGATTTAATTTGATTTCAGTGATGCTGCTCTTGCAATTTACCATGTGAAATTTTCAGTGTCCTTTATTATATATATTCTGAACCTCAGAATAATCAAATGAAGATTACTTGGTATTTCCTTAGCTTACGTAGTTTGCTTATGGTTTACCATATTTCCCATCAACTTATATTGTGTTCTTTACTTAACAGGCTGGTCCTCATCCATTGGCTGTTGAGAGCTTTGCTTCAGTTGCAAAATATCCATCTGGTCTAATCATAGCTCAGGTATGATTTTCTTCTACATCTCTCTCTGGGTGTGTGTACACATGCATTTATATGTGCATGCATATTCTTATATGCTTTTTATTTCATGTCAGGCTTTGGTAGTTAATTTTTGCTAATGTTAGAAGGAAACCTTAAAGTCTGAATGATATAATGCTGTAGGATCTTTTCTCTTCTGGAGCCATAAAATCTGCAACAGATTTCCAAGTGTACAAAGAGGTTGCTGGTCTTTCGGGGCTTGACTTTGCATATTTAGACAATGGTGCAGTCTATCACACTAAGGTCTTCTTTCTGTTTCTTTGGCTCTTTCTCTCCATTCACTTGGAAAGTTTCATTTTGTCATTAACCTATAGATGGTTTGGAATCTTTTATTACTTTGTTCAAAGGAATGGATGTTACTAGGTCTTTCTCTTTTTCCTAGAATAGAGAAGCTCCTTTATTTAGATGCTGTAGATGTTATTTATGATCCGTATATATGTCTGAAATTTGATAGCCTGGCTGATATTCAAAGATTGAATCCCAGTGTTCTTGGTTCTTCTCGGAGACTGTGTAGACGAGTGGGAGGCTGGCAAGAGAGCAATTGAGGGGTTTTAAACTTAGGGAGCAGGAGCTAAATTGATCTGAACACATGATGCCACTGAATAATGTTCTCTTTGTACTTTGAAGAAAGAGGACATAATATTATTATCTGAATTTTACTGGTATAATGTGCTTGTGTAAATAAGTAGAGTACATTATGATGGTAGGGACTGTATAATAATGGAAAAGGAGAGAGAGAGAGAGAGAGAGTTTTTAATTTGTGGAGGAAGAAGTCCGTGACCTATTGGAAGTTCCTGAATAGTGTATAAGCGAGATTTAAAGCATTTAAGGATAGGCTTTTATCAATGGGAAGCCGTTATGATCAGCCAGTTGAAAGACACAATATGCTTGGTTGAACTAATAGAAAAATGATATCCTTGTGGTAATTACAAGACAAAGGAGAAACCAATGAAAGGTCCTGTATAGAAAATCTGCCATCTTCGAAGCTCAAGGCTCTCCTTAGTGGATTCTCTCTAATTAAAGTTTACCAGATTCAGTATTGATGATTATTCTTTGTCTTGCATAAAATCCAAGAATTATTGGCACTTTAGTTGGATAAGGCACCTTTTAATGATGATTATTGCAATTTCTGATATATAATTTTGAAAATTAATTGAGAAAAACTGGGGCCTAAATTGATCATATGCCTATCTATTTGTTTGAAAACTGGTACTGTAATATTTAGAATTCATATAGTTTCACTCAATAAGTTCAGAGTTTTAGTAATTTGCAAGGAGTGGGAAAGCAGTTTATTTAGGTTTACTGGTTGACATGATGCGATGCACATAAAATTGGCTAGTTACTGTCAAACTACGGGACTTATTTGATATTTAGTAATATAAACTGCACTTTCATTAGCAAGTTTAATCAACATCCTTATATTTATCAATAATTAAAAAGATGAAAATGCTAATTTGCACCTGGTACACAAAACATTTTAAATATTTAAGTTATTAGTGTCTCAGAAGTATCAACTATTTCAATTAACCAATTGCTTAGTCTTGACATATTATTATATTTAATTTTTGGAGTTCTATTGAATCTCAATATTACCTCCCTGCATTCTTGGTCTTGGAAGAAATTCGTACTCTATGAGAGAATTATTAAAATCCTAGTATAAATGAATGGATTAACTATAGTAAAGGAGGGAGATTGAATCATTTTTATTATTTTTTTTTTCAGTGCTGATTAAGAAACAAAAAAGAAAGAGAGACAAAATAGACTGACAACTCTAATTCTTTTCTTATTTCAGAATAGTTAAATTTGAATGTTTTCTGCAGAATGACAAATTGGAGCTATTAAAATCAGGATCTCTTCAGCATCTTGGAGAAAATATGCTTGCTTTCCTGCTCCAGATTGCACCATCCTCTCATCTTTCAAAAGGCAAAGCTATGGACAATGATGGACAATCTAAACATGATACTGCTGTATATTTTGATATTTTGGTACCTTCATAATCTTTGGCACATAGTTTTTTTTTCTTGAAACCTGTTTTCCCTCTTTCCTTTTGTCCTTCACATTTTTATTTCCTCTTTAGCCCTGTTATAATGTTTTGTGGGGCATTCTGCTGCCATGAAAAATTTGCTGTATGCTATTGCTAAAACTTTGTTGATCTCAGGGGCAATATATGGTTGTATACCGTCAACGTTTTGCAAACATGCTTCATAATTCAGTGATATTGCAGTCACTTCTGATATGGGCTACGTCTTTGCTTATGGGTGGTTATACAGCCATAGTTTCATTGGTCCTTTCATGTTTGAGCATTATCCTCATGTGGATATTTTCAATAAGTTCCTCTGGTCTAGTTGCATTCATTCTTCCCCTGATATCTTCATCTCCAGTGCCATATGTTTCAAACCCGTGGTTGGTGGTTGGGTTATTTGCTGCACCGGCTTTTCTTGGGGCTTTAACAGGTCAACATTTGGGTTATCTTGTTTTGCAAAGATATTTATCAAATGTTTATGCCAAGAGAAAACAGCTGTCGCCTGTTATCCAAGCTGATCTGATCAAGTTAGAGACTGAAAGATGGCTCTTTAAAGCTGGTTCTCTGCAGTGGCTTGTTCTTTTGATTATGGGAACATACTATAAAATCGGATCGTCATACGTTGCTCTGGTTTGGCTAGTTCCTCCAGCATTTGCATGTAAGCTGACATTTACTGATTTGGCTTTTGCACAAGAATAACTCCATCACTTTCTGTGACTTGGATGAATCTTAGGTCTGTTGATGTTAAGAAGAACAATATACATGTTCTGAATTGTGCCCTTGTGGAGTGTGTATGCATGCCTGACATAACTAATGTTGATAATACATGTGTAGTTACTAATCTTTTTTTTTTCTGGATAATATTTGCAATTTCTTATATTGATGGTATTTGCTATAGGCTAATTTTCTTTACCATATTCCTTAGATGGCCTGCTGGAAGCAACTTTAACCCCAGTTCGGTTACCAAAGCCTCTCAAACTTGCAACTCTGTTGATGGGCTTGGCCATTCCAATTTTAGTTTCAGCTGGTGTTTTCATTAAATTCGCTAACACAATTATTGGACTTAGTGTACGATTTGACAGGTAAAATTTATAAGCTGATTCTTGGTTTGAATGTTTGCCCCTTGGTTGAGATACTATTCTAACCCTTTCTCATGTTATTGATTGTCAGCATGAGTTGCTGTAGCCAATAAGAGAGTATTTATATGCCCTTTTGCTTTAGGCTTAATACCTAAATATACCCTCAATATTTACCATAAAATGGAATTAAATTCTCAACGTTTAATTGCATGAAAGTCAGTTCATCAAGTTTTATTTTAAACAATTAAAACCTAAATGTTTCAAAATAACAGAATTAAGTATATTTCTGTTAAGTCCCTCTAACTGCCATTAAGTTTTAATTGCTATGCAAGGGTAACGGCAGTTAAGGATTTAACGGAAATGTACTTAATTCTGTTATTTTGAAACATTTAGGTTTTAATTGCTTAAAATAAAACTTAATGGACTGATTTTCATGCAATTAAACATTGAGGGCTTAATTCCATCTTGTGGTGAACATTGAGGGCATATGTAAGTATCAAGCCTTTGCTTTATCAACAAAGAATAGCCAGTAACTCATCTTAAACTTCGTGGTTGCTGCCAAACCTTCAATTTGCCTATTCAGAGGATATGTCTCTGGTCTCAAGTGATATTCAATTTTACAGATCATCCAAACTTTAGTTCTGTGCATATAGATTCATGTGATATTTGTTGGACGGCATGAATGTGTACCAAAAGTAGTTTGTTACTTTTTTTTATGGTGATTAACATATTTGAATTGAGCTTATGAGGAAATTTATCCTGAGAATTGGCTTTTAGTATTATTTTTCTTCACATCTTAGTGAGGATACTGCTAAATTATAGAGCTATTTTTCCTTAAAAAGCACAAAAGTACAGAGTTCATACTACTACATCACTTGTTTTAACTCCTTTCTTTTAGTAATAGCAAGAATATGGGTGATAAAATCGAACAGATTAAGCTTTTCCAATCTGCATGTAATTTGATAAATGATGTTATGCCATTCTACTTCATTTAGGATCATACAGGATCAGCAAACTCAAGGTCCTGCTGATAGTTTCAACTCATGTCCTCGATCTTCTATTCCCCCATTCGACATGGGCACCCAATAAATTTGCATTTTCGCCCAAGCATTTGTAGGGCATTATTATACATCTCAAAATCACCTTAAATGGCCTCTATTTTTTTTGGTTAATGGTTGCCTTCTCTCAGGGAACCTGTACTTTTTATCTTCTTCTTTGTGTGTGTGTGTTTTGGGTTGGATATTTTTTTTTTTGGGGGGGGGGGGGGGGGGGGGGGGGGGTGTGGTGTGGTGCAAGGCGGGGTGGGTTGTGGGGATGGGGTTGTAGGGGGAGGGGATCATCCATTGTAGCATCATCATTTTAGCTATTCTTATTTCTGCATAGAATGGTACTTGGTCACTCTATAAACAAATTTGTTAAGCATTGGAAGTAAAACTATAAAATTTCATTTAGCTTAACTGGTTTTTTGTGGGTCCCACAAGATTCTGGATGCACTCTTTGATTTAATCCAAGTTTTTCATAGTAAATATATCAACAAAAAGATGTGAAACTATACTACCTTTAACATAATTATTAAAATTTTAGGGGACTTGGGGTTTGTGATTGTATACCTTATCTTTTTGCGGCCTTATGATCAGAATTCAGAAAGATCCAAAATCCTGAATGTCTGATAATTGAGAGTCGTATAGAGGAGTTATGTTCTGATATTCTAATTTCTAGATTTTTGGCTATCTCTCTTGTGCTTAGACTGTCTGCAAGTTGAGATCGTTGTGCTAAAACTGGGATTGGCATAGCATGGTCTGTTTAAGTGGAAAAACTTTTAACGTTGTTATTCTCTTGAAAAACTTTCTTACTTAGTTTTGGAATTTAGATTTTATACTTGCTTTAGAGATTTTATAAAACCCCTGCTGACCTTGCTTTATATATGCTCATGCAGAAATCCAGGCGATACTCCTGAGTGGCTGGCGAGTGTGGCACTTGCCATTTTTATTGCAGTTGTTATATGCCTAACTCTGGTGTATCTCCTTTCATATATTCATCTTTCAGGTATATATTTATCACAAACGGAATTTATTGTAAATGCTTTCTCTGGTTGCACTGGCTTTGACATTTTTGTTAGCAATGATGAGGTGTCGCCATTGTGTCTGATTGTTCAATGAATATCAAGACAATAAAATTGTATATTTATTAGCCATTAAGGACAGTCATAGCACCAAAATTTAAGGTCAGAGTATTTATCTTTTTGGCATAAAAGGATTTGAACAGATGCGAATTTGATCCACGATATGTTATTTAGAGTAGATTGCATAAAAATTCCAACTACAGCTATTCTGCTAGTACAAAAGAGATATAAATGGGCAAATATTAACTCATCATTCCTGGCTAGGACTCCTAAACTGATGAGACTTAAGAATAAGGGCCAATGTTATAACTAAAGACCATATAGAAGCCTAATAAGTTGGCTAGATACAAAACCAATGAACCAGAATTCAGGCTGATTCTCAAAAAACAAAAGATTACCAAAATACCTCTGTCCTCCGGACATAGAAACTTGATTGAACTGATTTAATTTTATATTTACCTACTACTTACCAACATGTTCCATCAGACTAAAAGAACAGCCTTTTTTATAGGAAAAAAAAACTGCCCATGAAGAAACTATAATCTTAGTCTTGGGCTTTGAACGTGAATGAATTTATCTAAGCAAGCTATTTATGTGCCATCACCCATGTGGTGAAGATTTAAGGGCTTCTTGAGTATAATTTTATTTCTTTGAAAATATCTTGTGAGATTAGCCATCTCTTCTATCCCCAGAGTTGATTACTTTCAGCCTTTACTATGCATTAACAATCTATTTTAAAAATATTTTCCTAACTTGACATTGATGTGTTCCTTTATGTATAAAATATTTTTCAAAAACTTATTATTTAAAATGCTTGTTTATTCTCTTCATGTTGTGTGACTACTTTGTAGGTGCAAAAGCATCTATTGTCCTTTCAACTTGTATTCTGTTTGTTCTGTCTCTTGCTGTGGTATTTTCTGGTACAATTCCACCATTCACTGAGGACACTGCCAGAGCTGTGAATGTAAGTTTCATACCTATAGTTTAACTATTGCATTCTTAAACTACTACATCAAGGTGTTACCTTTCATCATATTAATGATAGTTGTCATCCTTGGCATTAAAAATGTCCTCTGTGTGGTGCAGTATCATGATTCTTGAATCCTAGAATTTTAATGAATGAAATATTTAACTTATTTGATTTGTTATGAAAGATTATTGCAGCTGCTTGGTGCCCCCTTTTCAATTCTGCAGCTTAGCTTTAAAGAGCAATAGCAGGGATTTTAGTTTATTAGAGAAGCACCAATCCTATAAGTTTAAGCTAATGATAAAGAATGAAAAAATATAGATTTTAATTCTAATAGCTATGATTGTCTTCTACCTTGTTTTCCATAAAGAGAAGGATTAGGAATGAAACTAACATAATAATCTTGCATGAGGTTCTTCCTTTTGATATTTATACTTGGCGGTGATTTATATTGATTACCTGAAGTCAGAAATCATTTTCATCAGAGTTTGAAGTAGTATCCTTGCTTTTTAATTGGAGGGGAACATCTATTACCGTATCATTTTCACATAAGCTAAGTCAGAAAAAGTTGAGGTACTTTTCATTGTAATTCAACTTTTTCATTAATACGGTTTATCCACCTGCTATTCTGATAACATTTAAACAACTATTAGCAGAATACTGTGCTTTAGTACTTAATGTCTGCATGGAACTTTCATTCCTTTCTTTACCAGTAAATTTCCAGGTTAATTTTTTAGTTGTTTTAGCTTAACAGATTCCTTTGGGTGCTCTGAATTATATTTTTCATTCATGTTTAGATTCAATTGTCTTTGTATTTTAGTAATAGATTCAGTGTCTTTTATTGAATGTATCATTGCGATTGTTGAAGAGAGTTAGCATAGTTCTTGCATCTAATTCAATATGTTTATATTTTTTCTTGAGATAAATATTTTTGTGGTTCCCAGGTGGTGCATGTTGTGGATACAACAGGAAGACTTGGTGAAAAGCCTAACTCATATGTATCTCTATTTTCCATAACTCCCGGAAAGTTGAATAAGGAAATTGACCAAATTAAAGAGGGCTTTGTATGTGGCAGACACAAGGTTGTTGATTTTGTTACTTTTTCAGTCAAATATGGCTGTTTGACCTTTGATGAAACTGAAGGGGGATGGAATGATTCTGATATTCCCACACTAGATGTTGTTAATGATACAAAAGGAGATAAAAGAATCACACAAGTGGCAATTGATACAAAGGGGTCCATACGCTGGTTTCTTGCAATCAATACTGAGGAAATAGAAGATTTCACTTTTAAAGGTATAATGAAGTTTGCTCATGTGTGTCTTGTATTCTTTTTGGCTTACTTGCATTCGTTCCTTTCTTTTTCCCTATTTAGGGGGAAGAAACCATGAAGAGAAAAAAGGCAAAAATGAAATGTGAAAGGAGGGTAGAGTTGTCAATTGGATGGGTTAGGTTTGGTTTACTTTGGATCAGGTCATTTAAGGTCAAAAATATTTCAAATAATTTCAGTTTCGGGTTTGACACTCAGATTATTCAAGTTCAGATAGTTTTAAGTCCAATTTGCTGATAGTTTTAATGTCAAATCAATTTAATTTCTGGTCGTTTTGGGTTAGTTTTTCAGGTCATTTGAGTTTGGATTTCAGGTTAATTTGGGTTCAAGTCATTTCAGATTCAGGTTATTTGCTTTTCTTGGTCAAATCAAGTTGGGTCAGGTTTGGCTTTAGGTTCTGGCGGGTTGGATGGATTTTTCAGGTTTGGGTCAGCTTTGACAATTCTAGAAGAGGGTATAATTACAGCAATTGTCACTCTGAAGGATAGGACAGATATGGAGTTACTGACTCTAAAGTTCAAGAAATTCTACATTTATAAACTCTAAAGTTCAAGAAATTCTACATTTATAAACTCTAAAGTTCAAGAAATTCTACATTTATAAACTTAGTGCTATAGTATCTGGGATCAATTTCCCATATGGACACTTGATCTTGTGGGAAAGTAGGAAACATCCAAAACCTCATTACACTTACAATCTCGCTATTTGATATGCCCTAACATTTAGGGTGTTTTGCCCTTTGCTTTTGGTTGCATTCTCTGGTTTTAATTCCTGTTGGTCTAGTACACTGAAACATCATTTTTCTCTTCTGATTGTCCTTGCTAATTATGGCATTGGATATAGTTTCATGCTATGTAGTCGTTGATCAAGAATCCTTTCTTTTTGATCAGTGTACTGATTAGTCATTGTTCAGAATCCTTTCTTTACATATACTTCTTCAACAAAAATCCTTTCTTTACATATACTTCTTCAACAAAAATCCTTTCTTTTTCCTGCTCTGGAGTCATTGTTCAAGAATCCTTCTTTACACATAACTTCTTCACATTATCTATGTACTCACTGTTCAGAAGAGGGTAGTTTTTCTTTGTGATATCACTATTATATCTTTCTCCATAGACTTTTGGAGAGAAATGAAGAGGAGTTTCTAGTTTGTTTGAAAAAAGATGGGAGGATTCCTGATATAGACTATATGCAATAACTCAATGCTAAAAAATTAGTTCTACTGCATCGATTAATTTGATGTTATTGCTTGCTCCACTTTGCTTGATTCTCCCGTCTGTCCGTCTATGAATCTTAGTTTTAACCTCAAATGCAGTGGATTCCAATGAGCTAGTCCCAGCGGATGGTAAGAGCAGTGTAGACGGATGGCATATTATTCAAGTTTCAGGTGGGAAGAATGCACCAACAAGGTTTGATCTGACACTCTTCTGGGTGAAAAATTCCACGCATCAATCACGCAAGATACAGGGCCAGGAAGATGAGCAGCGTCCACTCTTGAAGCTCAGAACTGATCTTCACAAATTAACACCCAAAGCTGAAAAAATCCTTAACAAGCTTCCACCATGGTGTTCATTGTTCGGGAAGTCCACATCTCCACACACACTATCTTTTCTGAGTAGTCTTCCTGTTAATTTCTAGATGCCTGAAATATCTATCCTGCAAGAAAATACTAATAGATTTTAGACCCCTTGACTTGTTATAAGAATAGTGGTATTCTTGTACAAGTG
Source organism: Heritiera fomes (assembly GCA_032173925.1). Taxonomy (NCBI): domain Eukaryota; kingdom Viridiplantae; phylum Streptophyta; class Magnoliopsida; order Malvales; family Malvaceae; genus Heritiera; species Heritiera fomes. The sequence continues at coordinate 28,685,221 of JAPDPM010000012.1, forward strand.
CCATAGGATGAGTTAATGGAGACGGTGCATTCTTGTTTTTTTTCCACATTCTGCAAGTAAAGAAACTTGACCTGAAATTTCTGTTACTTGTGTCTTTCCTCACTTACCAATTGTAGGCAAAGAAATTTTGTAATTTGTTATAACAAAAGTTTGTTATTATCTATTGCTGCATCGGCACAAGGATTGGTTTTCTGAATTCATTCATCAGGTCTAGGAAATGTTGAGGAAAGCCATGGAGAGCAGAGAAATTTCAGAGGAATGAACACTAGAGTCCATTTCAGGGGACTGCCACTGCTCCCTAATTCAGGCTTTAAAGTGAATTAGACCTCTAATGGATTTTCTTTCTTTTTCTTCAGAAAAGAAAGTCCATTTTCAGGAATCTTCTTACCGGTCAAAATACTCAATTGTTTCAGTTGTAGATTAGGAAAAAAATTCATTGTTTTCTAAGGAAAAATGAAAATAACTTGCAAATACTTTTTTATAAGCAAAGTGAATTATCATTTATACTTAAAAACTTTATTTTTTTAGATAAACAATGACAGTAAAGAAAAGGAACTTACCAAAGGCGATAAATACTACAATTGAGTGACCTAACTAAATGATTTTATGCACTAATAATAGCATGTAGTTTTGCTTATCTTGCTTCAAAACCTTGATTTAAAAAAAAAAAAAGAAAACTGAAATTTAAACTGTATTTTATCCTCCCATCTAAAATTTCAACTTTTTTTTTTATAATTAGAGGTGAGGTGAAATTATTTGCATTCGAATCCAAATTTTACAATATATCATAATTTTTCCTTAACCACTCATCAAGAGGTGTACAAATTTCAATTCACAACTTTTCCTTAGCCATTCAATCAAAAGGTTATGTGAAAATTTCAATTTACAAAATGATCAAACCAAAAGAACCCAAAACATGAAACTCAAATAAGTTTTAACAATCTATCATTTTCATTAGAAGTTATACTCATAATCTGCATATTACATTCCACAAACGAAAAACTATGAAATCGTTTTACTCAAACTAATAAATAATTAAAACTAACTAGACTAGTAAATCATTAGACTAATCTTAAGCTCACATTTGATGAAATTCAAACCTAAAACTTCAACATCTCAAAACTTCCTCTTTGCCACTATGCTAAAGTCTCACTAGCATCAAACTTGTTCCTTTATTTATGAATGGCCTGTAATTTAGCTTTGGCATACTCCAAGATGTGTACAAGATCAGATTCCCCAAGACTTCCAACACGAGTGAAAAGTTTCAATCCCACCTGGTTAGAAGCGGAATCAACTGTTCACGGTATAAGAGTTTAACAATTAGAAAAAGATCTTTTGAGAAAAATTTTAAAGTAAAACAAAAGGAAAAACCTCAGTTCACACATAGTTCATTATAGCAAATGCAGTCTTACATACTCAAAGATAGACACATTTGTAAGAATACCTGTTATTGCAATGTTACCATCAACTGGAGGCAAAGATGCCACATCTTCGGCGGACGTTGATGCATACCTGCATAAAGGGAAACTATTACATTAACTAACTATAGAAATACGTATTAATAAGTCAGGCTGACTTAATAATTTTTACAATTTTTCTTTTCGAAAAAGAAATATTGCAGTTCAAAGTTCGAATTTTCATTTTTCTTTTTACGTCTTATATCCAAAAATTATATTTATTTACAAGGAATTTAGATTTGTTAGTGATGAACAGTTTAAATTAACAGCAATCAGCATGTCTCCAAGAAGAAATCCTTGCTCTTCAAACGTTAAAACCCATGATTTGGTTGGGACCTGAACTTGCACACCAGGTAGACTTGGTTGGACCCATCACCATTGAAATGACAGATCATCAAGTAGTAACCAATAATCACGCCAACATAAAATTAAATAAATAAAATATCAGCAATAAAACTTAGAGAATCATGATATTCACCTATATTGGACATCCATTCCCATATTAGCAATGCCTCGAGAAACGGCCTGGAATGTCAATTGGCAAAATCTCAATAATCAAAGAAATTTTATTTCACAATTGCTCATGTCGAAGAGAATATATATTGATAAAATCAAACTAAAAAGATTTATAAATATAACAGACGACAATAAAAGTAACTACAGGGAGAGTATCTAAAGACTTAAAAGCTTAGTTAATAGAATTGAATACAAGTGTCAGACACAGATAGTGTTTGTTACAAATATATTAGGAGGATTGGATCTTCATATTCATATTTATCATGTATTCGAAATAATAAAAATGAAAAATCGAACTAACTTAAAAAGAATACTTCACAATGGACAGTAAAATTACATTATGCATGACTTTTACATGTACTCAAAATTAGTCGTGCATGGGAGGGTGTAGAGATACCTTTAGCTGTAACATATGTGCGCAATCAACATCGGAAATTGGATCCATTGAAACACTTAGCCGTCCAGATGTATTACCATTAGTGTTATTCAATGACCATGCAGCAATACCAGCAGCTATTGCTTCCGTACCAAACTCGCTGCTGTTTAAAGGTGCTGCCAGATCCATAACACCAACAGCCTTGACTCGAATGCCACTGTATCAACATGACCAAGAGAAGGAATGAAAAATCAAACTTTCAGACACCGTAAAAAAAATATAGCTTGAAACTACCAAATCAAACAAAATCAATTAAAATTGGATTTCTCACCCACCTGGGGTTTTCAACACTCAGAGAAAAACCGCGACAAAAGTTTTCTGCATTACAACTCCTTGTCAGGTTATTTATAGGTGAAGGGTGTGTGGAGGTCGACGGGGGACCATTATTATGTCTCTTAATAATGCCATACGCCAAATAAGGTGGTTTAGCAGCTGCTTTTAGTATAACCGATAGCAGCAGCAAAGCAAATACAATTGCTTTCACAAGTCTCAACATGTCAAACTTTGTTCGTATTTTTTGAACAAACAAGTGCAGGCTGCAAAAAAGAAAAAGGGGTTTTAACTTTGTTTTTGTTAGTCAGTGCATGCAAAGTTGGTTGAATATAGTCCAAAAATAGATGATTACATGAACAATTTGCTTTTATATACATTAAAATCTTTTTAATTTTATAAATAAGATTAAAATTTTATCATATGTTTTACTTTTTAATTTATTTATTTTTTTGATTTTTTAATTAATATTTTAAAATATGTGTCACACTGCTAATTCCATCAGTAAAACCTAAAATTATTTATAAAATAATTTTTCATCAAGTGAAACTGTGAAAGAATAAAATGAATTTTTTATTGCTAAAGTTAATTAAACCAAACATATTAATATAATAGAATAATAAATTTTATTTTGACTAATAATAATAAGAATATGTTTTAAATAATTACCAGCTTTAAAGTTTTAAAGATTAGGAGCTGTAATGGAGATTGGTTGGAGGATGAAGAAGGTATTAGTGAGGAACTTTGTAAATTCTATAAGGAACCTTTTTCAAGCGTTGGTGATAGGAATTGGGGTGAAATTCGTGATGTTGTGCCAACTTTGTTCATTGAGTGGATGAATGGAGAATTATTGGAGGAAGTCATAAAGGATGAAATAAAGCATGCTGTTTTTGACCTTGGAGGAATGAAAGCATTGAGGCCTGATGGTTTTGGAGGCATCTTCTATCAGAGGCACCGGGAGATAGTTAAGGAGAGTGTAATAGAAGTTGTAAAAAGTTTTCTACACTCAGGGAAACTTTTAAGAGAGACGAATAGGACTAATGTGGTATTGATACTAAATACAAAGAATCCAAAGGAGGTCTCTCACTTTAGGCTTATTAGTTGTTGTAACTTTGCTTACAAGATCATTTCCAAAGTTTTAACTAATAGGCTTAAACCTTTTATGGAGATGTTAATTACTTAAAACCAAAGTGCATTTATTGGAGGAAGGCAAATACAAGATAACATCTTGGTGGCTAATGAAATGTTTCATCACTTGTATTTGAGAGGGAAGGGAAGGAAGTTTGAAATGGCTTTGAAGCTTGACATGAATAAAGCCTATGATTGCGTGGAATGGGATTTCTTGGCTGATGTTATGAGGAAATTAGGCTTTAAATCACGTTAAATAGGATGGATAATGGAGTGTGTTTCATCTGTCTCCTACAACATATTTGTCAATGGTAAGAGTTCCAATACTGTTTTTCCATCTAGAGGTCTTAGGCAAGAGGATAAATCCTTTATCCCCTTATATTTTCTTGTTAGTAGTAAATGTCCTTTCTAGGCTAGTTAATAAGTCAGTGGATTCTAACTGGCTTAATGGAATCAAACTTGGTAGGAACTGTCCTAGTGTTGCTCACCTGCTATTTGCGGATGATTCCTTGTTTTTTTCTTCCTGCAAAGGTTGAAATTTGTGACAGAATGAAGTATTTGCTTGATATTTATTGCAAAGGCTCAGGACAAAGTATTTATCTTGCAAAATCTAGTATGCTCTTTAGTGCTAATGTTTAAAAAAAGAAAGGAGGCTGATGGCTGGAAGATTGGGAATCAATGAAGCTGCTAACCTAGGAGCATATTTGGGAATTCCTTCCCTTTGGGGACTGTCCAAAGGGCTGCTATGGGATTTCTAAAGGAGAGGATACTGGAGAAAATTCAGATGTGGAAGAGGAAGTTGTTATCTCAAGAAGATAGGGAGGTTCTAATAAAAGCTGTTGCTAGTGCTGTTTCCAACCTACACTACGCAGTGTCTTAAAGTTCTTAAGAAAATTTGTGAGGAAATTAATGCTGCTTTAGCTAAGTTTTGGTGGGGACAAACAGGAGAGGAAAGGAAAATACACTGGATGAGTTGGTTGGATTTAACAAAAGGGAAATGTAAGGGAGGCATGGGTTTTAGAGACTTTAATCTTTTCAGCATTGCTTTGTTAGCAAAACAGCCCTGAAGAATTGATATGAATCCTGATGCTCTTTGGGTTAGGGTGTTGAAGGGAAGATACTTCTCTGATATGTCTATTTGGGCAGGAAGGGGGCTAAAGCATCTTGGGCTTGGTCTAGCATTATTATGGGGAGGGATTTCTTGAAGGAGAATGTTCTTTGGCAAGTTATGGATGGCCGTGATATGAACATGTGGAATGTTAATTGGACAGGGAAGAGGAGAATGGTTATGCAGACATCCAGGGAGAACGATATTCCTCAAAGAGTTGCAGAGTTAATTGATCATGTTAATGAAAAGTGAAATTTGAAGGCTATCTCGGATCTTGTTGATAAAGCACAGATTGAATCTATTCAACAAATTAATTTCTGTTTAAATGGGTTAAAGGACAGAGTTGTTTGGCCTATTCTTGAAAGTGGTGAGTAGACAGTTAACTCTGGTTACAATCTACAGGAAAGAAATAGGAAATCGGCTCTGATGAGTAAAGCCTCTACTTCATTTGAGGAGGAGACTTGGAGTAGGATTTGGAAAATTTCAGCTCCAACAAAAGTGAAATGTTTTCTGTGGAAGGCCTGTAATAATTTGTTGCTACTGGGTGGAATCTTTGGAAGAAAAGATTAAAAGCTTCTACTGTTTGTGTTATCTGTCAAAGAGAGGATGAAACAGTAGAACATGTGCTGTTGACATGTGAGTGGACAAGATTGGTATGGTTTGGATTTGGTTTGAGAATTGATCTGAAACAGATATCTACATTTGGAAGTTGGCTGGGAGGTATCCTGGATTTGGCAGATTCTCTTAAGGATGAGGGGAGTTTGTTAAGCATGAAGACTGCAATCACTTGTTGGTCTATATGGAAGAGCAGATGTGCTATGATTTTCAAGAACCATAGTATTGATCCATACAGATGTATTACTACAGCTTCTGGTTTGGTGTCAGAATTTGCTCAAATTCTGCAGAAGAGTATGAAAACATGTTTGCAAAAGGTGGTTAAGCTAAAGCAAAAATGGACTAAAACAGTTGAGGGATGGTATAAGGTAAATGTAGATGGCTCTTTCAAGAGTCAGAATGAAGCTGGGATAGGTGTGGTTATTAGAGATATGAAAGGCAAAGTTGTTTCAGGCACCGGTATGAAGATGCAGTCAAATAGTCCTTTGGAAGCCGAAATGAGAGCAGTTAAGGAGGGAGTATTGTTAGCTCGGAGACTTAATCTGAGTAAGGTCATTATTGAAACAGATTCAGAGGTGATCTATAGGGAGATAATTAATACGGGTAGCTGCGGACACCGGAGGATTTATCCTGCCGTTTGAGACATTCAAAGCAAAAGTGTGAAGTTTTCTGGATTCCGATGCTGTTGGATTAGAAGAGAGTGTAATGAAGCTGCAGATTGGGTCGCTGATATGGCAAGAAAGGGATGGATTTGCTGAATTGAGCAGAGATGCCTCCCTCCTCTTTGGTTCATATATTAGACAAGGATGGACTTCCTGCTCCCCCATCAGTTTAAAACTAATTGTTCTTTCTAGACTTAATGAGATAATGTCTACAAGTTGGCTCTCTATTAAGTTCTAGAAAATGTGAATGCTGTATGTTTTGTATCTCATTTTGGGGATGTATTGTTTTTTCTGAGGTAATAAAATCTTTGTTTCAGGGCCAAAAAAAAATAATTAGTTGTAATTATCCTTAATTTTATTTTGACTTCAAAGTAAATTTTTTAAATTGAATTGGTAAAATAAATAAATAAATTGGCATCTACGCAGTTATAATTACACACCATTCATCTCTAATCTAACTCGGATGATATGCATGGTAGAGTCAATCTATAGCAAATAAACTAAAAATTCAACCTAACTTTCAATCTATTCTAAACCACAACTAATGCCACACAGTCATTTACCTCAAATAATACTAATAATTATAACTGGAAAAGAAACCAATCCTACCAAGAACAACATCAAAATCATCAATTTTCAGTTAATGCAATTTAAGCAAGAAATCAAGTATACCCTCACTGCAGACCCCAAGATAATCATTCAAAGACATAAAAAACCAAACATTTCCTTCAAAAATTTCAACTTTTCCCTTATCCAATCAAAATTCAAACACCCAAAGCCAGAAACTAAATATCCAAGAACCCAAAAAGCGCCACCATTTTTCAATTAAAAAAAGCTAATATACATTGATAAAAAGGAAAGGCGTACCATGGAACTTGATGGGAGCTTCAAGTTCAAGAAGAATAGGCTGTCGAAGAAAGATTTCTCCTGCAACAGTGCAAAGCTGACGGATCTCCCCTTCCATCAGCCGCACTGGCTTCACAGCAGGTTCCATTGAAGCAGCTCCCATAATTTGGGGAAAAAACGAAAGTCTTTCCAAGAAAAAGAAAGCCCAAATTCTTTGCAATTCTCATCTGGGTTTTCTGAACTGACTTTTGTTTGGGGCTCTCCGAAAAGAAAGGCAGAGAAGAACGTAGCCTAGCTTTTCGTTTGTGTTTTTTATTCAATATATTTGTTTGGTGTGGAATAAAAGTAACCGTACGATATAAAAAATGAAAAAAAGATAAAAACATGTGCAATTGTGATTGCTCGTGGTCGTGGCTGGACCATATGTCTTTTTCTAATCATGACAAACAAGAACACGCATACTGTTCACGTGCAAAATAAGAAAAATCAAGACTAATCTCACACAAAGTTAAACTGATTTTGTTTGTTTGAGTATTTGATTTGATAATAAATATATAGAAAACACAATCCACACTGCAAGGCGAGGAAGTTGTAAAAATTTTTAGCCTCAATACTCACTTTGTTTCGCTTCAAACGGTACTGAGTGGAGACACAAGTAGAGGTGATCTCCGATAGTCGAAAATCCAGATCTGAATTTTTGATCCAATTTCCAAGTTAGATCTCCTGCAAAAGAAGGATTAATGGCGATTTTGGTATAGAGATTAATGTAAAAAAAAAAAAGAATAATTTTGATCTTAAAACTAATAATCGTTTTAGATTGAAAAGAAAAAAGAAAAAGAAAAAAAATGAATTGTTTACCTGATTGAAATGAAATTCAGCAAATTAATTAAGCAATGGCAATTGGGGCGTCTCTCTGGATGACAAAACTCAAGCTTTTTCTCCGGCTTTTATAAACCTTTTCTTTTTTTGTTTTTGATCGCACAAATGTCAAAAAACAATCTAATGGTCTACTAGAAGAGTTTGACACTTGACTGTCATCCACTAGCGTTGGGAAACGGGAACCTCGTCATGCAGCCAAAAGAATTTGCCGAATTTCATTTCCATCAAATACAACATGTAGCTCACTTGATAAATTCTTTGTTTAGAGACTTGAGAACAAAGATTCAAGTCCCTACAACAACATATTTTGCTAAAATGAATAAACAGGTATCGAGTTCGGTAATTAGATTCGGGTACTTTAACTCAATTATATTAATCGGTTTGGGGTTTAGGGTTCGAATTTTATTCGAATCCGTCACGGGTAGTAAAAGAACTACTCTAATATGATTGAAACCCAATTAACGAGTACTCGAACTTGATCTAAACGGAGCGGGTAGTTTCGGGTATTTGTTTATGATAAACCCGATTACATCCCTAATTCCAACACTTCACTCCAACTTTATTAAGAAAAAAATTAGTGGACCGTTAAATATAATTTTTTTAATTTTTATCAAATTTTAATAACTTCATTTTCGTATTGAATTCTTACGTTGTGGCGAAAATTTTAAGTTGTTTGTAACAAAAAAAAGAAGAAAAAAAATTTTTTGGTCGAAATCCTTTGGTTTCCACCTTCGATGACTATTCCGGAATCGGGAGAAGCAGAGCGTGATTAGGTTTATCTCCCTCCCAACACTGGTACTCCATACACAAGTCAGGATTCAAACCCTGACCTTACTTAAAGAAAGAGGGCCGCTTGCCACCCACGCCAACCCGTTGTTGGTAAAGAAGAAAATTTTATGTTGTGCCTGAAATTATTCAAAATATCAACTCTCAGCATAAATGACCATCCAATTTCAAACTCATCTTCGGTTAGAAAATCATTGGCAACTGCTATCCAGGCTGTCTTGATTTCTTTATATGCAGAATATCCCCTCTATTTTTCAAAAGCTTGTTCATTGTAAAAGCAACATAATTGGAATTAAATAATTAATTTGTAGATATAGTTAAGTTTCTAGAACAAGTAATTTCTATGGTATTCTTGTATATTTTGAAATCAATTTATGAGATTAAGCTTTTTTTTAATTTACGAATTGTTGACTTTTTTTTTTAGTAATGCGAATTGTTAGACTTGGAAAGTTTTTTTTTTTTTCAATAATATAGACTTAGAAAGATAAGATTTAATATCTTAAACCAAAGAACGCCCTAATTCATATATTTTTTATTTTAGTTACAAAAAAAATATTTAAATTTAAATTTAAAATTTATAATATACCATAATTCATTTTTAATTACTAAATCAAAAAATTATTCACCATATATTTGGAATTCTTCATGCTTTAGAACACAAAAATTACTGTCAGGAAACGCCGAATAAAGCGACGCATGTATTGAAGAGAAATTGTTTCAAAAAAACTGATTTCAATGAATCGTGATCATTGGTCAATAAATGCTAGCCACGTGGGCCACCAGTTTCTAGAAGATTAGAGCCAAGAAATTCATTCATTTTGCCTTCGGTACGATCAAGCAAAAATTATAGAATTCTCGTTAGTAAGGTATTGGTTTAGTGATAAAAAATTTTTTAAGGTTTTAAAATTTTAGATTTGAATTTTATCAAATATGAATTTAAATTATTTTATTTATTATTTATTTAATTTATTATCATCATTTGTATTATCAATTTATCATCATTAATTTAAAAATGATTCCGACCTTTGACATGAAGGCAAGTTGGGTTTGCTTTTTTTGAGGAGGGAGTGGAAAGAAGAGACGATTGAGAACGTAAATATCTAGTTTGACTTTGACATGAGTTTCGTCCACCAAAACAACCTTTAAGCGAAGCTAATAACAATAAATAAATAAATAAATTTTATAGGCTTAATAGTTAAATAAACTTTCAATTTTTAGTATAAAATGAAATTAAGCTCTCAACGTTTTTATCACATGAAAATCAGTCTATAACTTTTATTTCATTGTAAATAAATTCTCAACCTTTCAAATTTATGTAATTAAGTTCAAATCTGTTAAATGACACTAACTGCAATTTAGACACCTAACGTGAAAGCTGACGTTGATAGCTTAGTTGGCTGCCACATAGCATGCCACGTATGCAATATTAATGAAAGTTAGTGTCATTTAACAGATATGAACTTAATTGCATAATTTTGAAAGGTTGAGGGTTTATTTATAATAAAATAAAAGTTTATGGACTGATTTTCACGCGATAAAATGTTGAGAGCTTAATTACATTTTATGCTAAAGGTTAAAGGTTTATTTGGTTATTAAGCCAATTTTATATTATCAAATAAACATGAATTAGAAGAAGCTATTTATTTGATAATTATTATTAAACTCAAACTAAACAAATTTAATTATAATTAAGAAATAAGCAAGTATGCATAATTAAGGTTTGATAATTTGTTTCATCGTTACATTTTTAACTCATAATCACTAATCACCAGTTAAGCCAGCCCAGGGGTCTCAAAATAAGTTGGTGTCTCGGAGATGCCAAAGAATTCCTTTGCTTAATTAATTGCTCTGCCTACAAGGAAATTCATATCAAAGTTACCAAAATAAACCACTACAAAAAAAATTCAATATCAGATACGAATTTTGCAACAGAATTTCTATTGTGAATTTTCAGATTCAATTGTTGATGCCATTTACCGATAAATTTGTGAGGACAATTCATTTGTTCATTTGCTGCAAATCCGTTAATGTTAGCAGCGAAAAATTTCATTGCAAAAAATGTTGTAATGAAATAATGGAGATTCTTCAAGCATGACAATTAATATATTGAACAAATAATGTATATAAAAAAAATTTATTTAAAATAAAATTATACATATTATACCTTTTTGCTTCTGGATTTTTTTTTTTCTGAAATTCTGTCTTGACTTTGGTTGTTGCTTTTTCTTTTTTTAACAGCAAATTTGGTCCATGAAATAAAATGGAGAGAAAATGAAATCGGTATTTTGTGAACACTCATTTCGTTCTAGATCATTGGACAAATTCAAACCAAATTAGAGTCTTTTTTGTCTCATCAAATTGTGATTTAAGCCAAATTTTTATTCTGGAGTAATTGAATCTTTGAAATTGAAGTCGACCTTGATTCATATGACCAATTTGTTTTTGATCTGTTAATGGGCTTTAAATCTAAATTTTAATAGGATTCAAATTTATAAAGCAGTGATCCGTACCTTTTGGCCTTTAAGCTCATATATTTATATTAAATTTTTGGGTCTATTTTATTTCTTAATTTGTAAATTCTTACTTCCCATTTTAATTCTTTATTATTTTTACTCTTTCTTAATATTTTTTTGTTGTTTTTATTCTTTCTCGACTTCTCATTTATTATTTTTCTGTTAATGGATAAAATAAAAAATTTAAAAAGCCAAACTTTTAAAAAGACAAGATTGGTAAGCCGAGATTCTGTAGAAGGGAATTGGAAAGAAATTTTTTGAAATTAAAAGCAAAATCTTGGAAATCAAGCAGTGATCAAAAGAAAAGTGAATTGATTTGATCAAATTAAATTTTCCATCTAACATTGAATCAAATTTAAAAATATTCAAAAATTATTAGAAAATAAAAATTATCTGTAAATTATTTAAATTTTTATAAGTTGAATATAAGTGTGAATTATGCCAATGATAAAATTTCAAAAAAAAATTAATCGGTGCTTCTTGAAAACTCTTAGATGAAAAAGTTTCTTTAAGTTGAGCCAAATCAATGTGATGGCTTAAAAAGAATTTTTAACAAATCATAATTCATACTAAGTAAATAAAAAAATAACATAGAATAAATTTTAGAAAAATTTAGAAATTGAACATAGAGCCAAAGTTAGGATTGTCATAAAATATTTAATTTATTTGACAATAGAGTTCAAGAAAGTTAATTTCTATTCCTAGAACATCCTAAGGTAAGGAAAATTTATAAGATTGGAGCAAAGGTGATGGAAAAATCTTAGAAATATTTTCAATATATAATCATATCGAAATTAATATAAACATCATTTTAGAATGGACACTGTGGCGATACTAATTATTCTTCCTCAATCCCCACACATAATTAACCATACTCCCAGGCCTAAGAGTTTTGAACATAGATTAACATTTTATCCCTAGTTTAAAGAAGAATTACATCTAGATTTGAATAGTTGACGGCAACCCTTAGTTTTTGTGTTTATCAAATTAGGTTCCCAAACCTATACATTACGACATGTGAGAATATAATAGAATATGAAGTATGGACTTTGATTTACTGCAATAGAAAATAGTAGGAAATAATGTTAAAATGTTTAATTAGTTCTAAGAATATGTTGAAATAAGTATAAAAGACTATACTTAATTATTAATTAAAAATATGTTATTATTTTTCTCAAAAAAATTATTATTAATTTCTATCAACCAGTATGCTTATACTTATTAATTTATTAATATAATTACTAATTAGTAATAATTACTTATTAAATATATAAATTAATATTAATTATTCATAATTAACCATTAATATTAATTTATTATTTAATTTAATAATAATAATTATTAAATATAATATCATACTATTTAATATTAAATATTAATAATTTATTTATATTAATTAATTTATGAATTAATAATTTTTAATTTTATACAATATGAATTAATTTATTAATGATTAATAATAATTATAAATTTATTAATTATGAATAAAAATTATTAATTAATTAATATTAACTTATTGATAAATTATTAGTTATGAATAAATAAATAAATAAATATTTAATTAATAATTAATTTATGATAAATAAATAATTAATAGTTTAATTAAATAATTAATGATTAGTTATTAATAAATTATAAATTAGTTATTAATAGTTAATTAATAATTAATTAATTATAATAATAAATTAATATTAATTTATAATTGATGATTAAATTATTAACAAATAATTAGTAAATGATAATGATTCATTAATTATTAATTATATTATTATAAAATATTTAATATGATTTAATTATTAAATAAAATTAAACTATAATGGCGTGGCGTTTAAAAATTTGTTTTCCAATTCCATAAAATTGTACATCTTTGGAAGGAGAAAATCGTAATTCTTTGTTATTAAGAAAATGCCATTCTTTTTTTTTTTGGTGAATAAAGGAAAGAAAATGCCATTCCATGAAATAATTTCTCTTTGCTTAAAAATAATAAGTAAGCAAAATAATTAAAAGGTTTTGTACATTGTAGAACATGGGGAATGGAATTTCTATTCCCCGACCAAACATATAAAGGTTTGAACCGATTGCTCTAATGTAGAAACTTTTCCTTTGGTCGGGAGGACAAACGTACTGCCTCGTAGCAAGAATCCACTTTTACCGTTCGCCAAAATTTTTTCAATCATTCAGTGCCGTCATGTAAGAATATGAATATATATATATATATATATATATATATATATATATATATATATATATATATGTATGTATGTATGTATGTATGTATGTATGTATATTAAAGGTTGTAATCAAATTGAATCTTTATAATTTAGTATCAAAATTGAATTTAATTTGAGTTGAAAAATTAAAACTCGAAAATTTGATTTGAATTTAACTGAGTTTAATTTTGAAAATTTGAATTCTATTTAATAAAATATTTAATTTATTTAAATTTGACTTAATAAATATGATCTGTCATTTTTAATCATATATTATTAGAATAAAATGATAGATTAATAATTAAATATTACAAAAATATTAAAAAAATTTATTAGGTTTGCAAATTTTTTAAATTGAGTATTAAAATATTTAAACTCAAATCAGTTATTAATTTAATCTTAAATTCAGTTTGAAAATAAATAAATTGAATTTGATTAATTATTAAGCCGAATTTTAGTACCCTACAAAAATTTACGTCCCAGCATCATGATTTCCACAGCATTTTACTTCTCTTTCACATCCATAATAACTACTGTCACTTCTTCTTCTTCTTCTTCAACCCTTGCATTGTCTTTGTCAAACCCTTTTCCCACTAGCTCGAATAATCCAATACCAGTGCGATTAGATCGAATCATAATAACTTTCACTTTCTTTGGTTGGGATATTTGACAAGGATGGTCACTTTCTTTGGTTGGGAGAGGGAATAACTTATTTCCTTCATGAGGAGAAGGAACAAGTTCGTGGAGTTTTGTGTCTCTTCTCTTTTACTTATTCTGTAATAATGCTCGATCAATTGTATGCAAAGTGTAATTTTTTGAATCAAGGCTGGTATTTTTGTTTACAAAAAATAATCTAAATCAAGATGAAATAAAAATAACTCAAGTTTAATATTGTCCCAATAGACATTATTACAAAGCTAAAGATTCAATCCCAAGGGTTGAATTTGTTAATAAGCAAATATGGTATTGTAAGTTATGCCCAAGGTTTAAGTTTTGATGCCAGCTTAAAAAAATTAATTTCTTTAAATGTACATGAAATTAAAAAAAAAAGTTATTTCGTTTTGTGTAGTTCAATATCATTGGTAAAAAATAATTTAATATTAAAAGTGTTTATTTGGAAGGAAGAAGGTAATTTTTATTTGGGTCTAATTAATGGCAAAAAAAATTGGGTTTAACTTGGGAAATTTCTATAGTAAAGTAAAAAATTTTGACATTATTGTAAGGTTAAGATAAACATACATGATTAAATGTATATTTAATAAAATATATTAAAAGGCCAATGAGGCTTTGGCTTAGTGGCAAGAAAGAGGCATTGAGACTTTGATGTTTCAGGTTCGAGTTTCACCAAGTGTGAGCTTGAGTTAATCTGGTTATTTACTAGTTTGTTCAGTTTGTTATAGTTATTTACTAGTTTACCCAGTTTGAGTAATGTGATTTTCATAGTCATATGTTCATGGAATGTAATATGATGATTGTGATTGTAACTTCTAATGAAAATGTACTACTCAAAAAAAAATATTAAAAGTGTTGTAAATACATAACAATAAACATAAAATTAAAATTAATATACATAAATACATGATAATTTTGTTATAAAAT
Source organism: Heritiera fomes (assembly GCA_032173925.1). Taxonomy (NCBI): domain Eukaryota; kingdom Viridiplantae; phylum Streptophyta; class Magnoliopsida; order Malvales; family Malvaceae; genus Heritiera; species Heritiera fomes. The sequence goes on from JAPDPM010000012.1 coordinate 28,700,246, forward strand.
ATATTTATATTATTTTTGTATAGACATAACCCAACATATGAAGCTCCAATAAGTTTCTACATATTGTCAAACTCCCTCCTTTATTTATGAATAGCCTGTAATATAGCTTTGGCATATTCCAAGATGTGTACAAGATCAGATTCCCCAAGACTTTCAACATGAGTGAACAATTCCAATCCCACCTGGTTAGAGGCAGTATCAACTGCTTACAGGGTAAGAGTTTTAACAATTAGAAAAAGATCTTTTGAGAAAAATTCAAATGTAAAAGAAAGGAATAAACTCAGTTCACAAATAATTCATTATAGCAAATTTAGTCTTACATACTCAAAGATAAACATATCTATAAGAATACCTGTTATTGCTATGTTACCATCAACCGGAGGTAAAGATGCCACATCTTCGGCAGACATCGATGCATACCTGAAGAATGGGAAACTATTACATCAATTACTTAACTATTGTTATACGTAATAATAAGTCAGGCTGACTTAATAATAAATATATACAATTTTTTTTAAAAAAAAGATAGATTGTTTAGTTTTGACAAATTTCTTTATACATCTTATATCCAAAAAATATATGGATTTTCAAGGAATTTAGATTTGTTAGTGATGATCAGTTTAAATTAACAGCAATCAGCATGCCCCCGAGAAAAAATCAAGCCCTATTTCAAACGTCAGAAACCCATAATTTGGTTGGATCCATTGCCACTCAAACGACAGATTATCAAGTAGTAGCCAATGATCAGACCAACATAAAATTAAATAAATAAAAACCAGCAATAGAAAATAGAAAATCATGATACTCACCTATATTGAACATCCAGTCCCATTTTGGCAATGCCTCGAGAAACAGCCTGGAAAGTCAATTGGCAAAATCTCAATAATCAAAGAAATTTTAATTTATATGTCAATTACTCATGCGAGAGAATATTGATAAAATTAAACTACAAGGATTTAACAGATGATAAAATTAAAAGATTATAAGAGATCTAAGGACTTAAAAACTAGGTTAATGGAACTGGATACAAGTACGTATTTGATCTACACAAATATGTTAGAAGGATAAAATCTTCATATCCACATTTATCGATTGCGTTGAAAATAAGAAAAATCAAAAATCAAATCGACATAACTTAAAATGAATATTTCACAAACAAGAAATTTATGAAAAGTACTAATTATTATAACAAGTCGATGCAAGACTCAAATGAACTAAAAAAGTTATATTATGCATGACATTTACAATTAGTCAGAATTAGTCATGTATTGGAGGGCGGAGAGATACCTGTAGCTGTAACATATGTGCAGAATCGACAGCGGCAATTGGATCCATTGAAACGCTTAGCCGTCCAGATGTATTACCATTAGTGTTATTCAGCCACCATGCTGCTACACCGGCAGCTATGGCTTCCGTACCTAACTCACTGCTGCTTGAAGGTGCTCCCAACTCAACGATTCCAACAGCCTCAACTCGAGTGCCACTGTATGACCAACATGATCAAGAGAACGAATGAAAGCTCGAAATTACCAAATCAAACAAAACCAATGAAAAATGGATTTCTCACCCACCAGGGGTTTTCAACACTCAGAGTAAAGTGGCGACAAAAGTTTTCGGCGTTGCAACCCCTCGTCGGGTCAGTTACAGGTGGAGGATGCGTGGAGATCGACGGGGGAGCATTATTATGCTTCCTAATGACGCCATAATCAAAAGCCGGTGGTTTGGCGGTTTTTACCGAGAGAAGCAGCAGCAAAGCCAAAGCCAAGGCAAAAGCATTTGCTTTCACGAGTTTCGACATGTCAACTTTGTTCGTATTTATTTGAAAAAGCAAGTGCCGCTTGCAGGCTGACAAAAAAACAAAAGAGTTTAGTCAGCGCACCGAAGCTTGATTGAATAGGACATGTGTTTTATTTTTATCGGTAACTTTTTTTAATTTTATAATTAAGATTAAAAATTATTAAATGTTTTATTTTTTAATTAATATTTTAAGAGATAAATTTCACACTGTTAATTTTGTCAGTGAAATCTAAAAATTATGTATGAAATAAATTTTTCGTAAAAAAAAAATATTTTTATTGTAGAAGAATCCTTTTGAAGGAATGATGAAATTAATTCCGATAACATTGAAACAAGCGATGATGGTAAAATTAATTGTTGTAGCGATGAAATTAAAATTGATGGTAACAATAAAGTGATTAGAATAAAAATAACTATTAAAGATATTAAATTAAAATTTATATAAAATAAATTTATAGTCAAATATTGATATTTGTGAAATTATAAATAATTTAAAATTATTAAAATTATTTTTACATAAAATAATATTTTTATTAATAAATTAAAATTCATTACATCAAATAATATTTTTCTAATTAGATGTTAAAAAAATTATTTAAATATATATTTTATTATTTAACAATTTTTTTGAGTAGTACATTCTCATTCAAAGTTACAATCACAATCAGCATATTACATTTTATGAACTGGTAACTTGATAAGTTGATAAATACAAATGATAATAACAAACTAAACAAATAACAAACAAATTAACTTGAACTCACATTTGGTGAGACTTGAACCTGAGACTTCAAAGTCTCAAAGCCTTCTCTTTGCCACTAAACCAAAGCCTCATTGGCTATTTATTTAACATTTAAATCTTTAAAAATAACTAATTATACATTATTTTATATTAAAATAATATATTTAAGATTTTAAGTAATAAAAAAAATTAAAAACTATATAATTATATGTCATAAATATTAAATAATAATTTATTTAATAATTTATATATACTTTGTATTATTAAAATTACTAAGATAAAAATAACTTCAAAAGAACTCAAAATAAAAAAAATGAAATGAAAAAAATAATAAAAAGGGTCAAAATAGTTAAAAAAATTACCCATCACCCACTAGACCCGTAGAGCCACATTTGGACATCCATTTGAACTTCATATAATTTTAATTGAATGGGTCAATTTTCGATTAAAAAAAAGGAGAATCGGTCAATAAAAAAGGAATAGAAATAATTAAGGAAGGAGAGAGTGAGATAGATAGGATTGCTATATGAAATTTGATTGTTGATTGAAAGAAAGAAAGAAAGAAACAGTAATGAATTTACGTTTACTGAGTATAAAATAAGAGGTCAAACTCAAAGACTCAAAATTCAAAATAACCGTACTGGTAACTGGTGGGCCACGTGGAGGGAAGAAAAACACAAACAAGCATGAACACACACGTGCAAAACGAAGAAAAGGCCTAATCTCAAGTCTCACACGAGTTTAAAATGATTTGTTTGTTTGAGTGTTTGATTGTAACCATAAATAGGTAGAAAATAGATACAAATGCAAGCAAGAAAGTTGCAGTACTCAGTACCCACTGTTTGTCTTCACACGTACACGGTATCAAGTAGAGATGAAAATCGACAACCTGCAATTAAATTTTCCCTGTATCATCAAGCTGCAAAAGAAGAATTAAAGGCGATTTTGGTGCAGAAATCAGAGTCGGCAGTTTGGTAGGCAGAAAAAAGAATTCTGTTGTCAGTGGTTGAAGAGACCAAATACATGTAACCATAAAAGAAGAGACCAAATACAATTGTTGAGGACAAGACATACTCACAGTATAATATTCCCTCGCTCTTCCTTACTGGTTTACACTGGCATTGCACGCCACTAAACAAGCACGCACGAACCACCCTTTATAAAGGTTACTAAACCGACTTAGGATTGGGGCCCATTTGGTTTCCTTGATGGCATGGAATCAGATGCTAAAAAACTGCCCTTTGAGGTGCATTTTGGCAATTGGGCATGCACCCGCGTTGCCGTTAAGTCAATGCAAAAACCCTCAGCTGGGGCGGTGGAAATTTATTCCCACTTTGAATTATTTTGTTAATTTTTTTTATTTAAATGTTTTTTAAATTATTTATTTATTTTTAACTGTTTCTCTTTAGTGTTGATGTTTTATTTTTTAAACATTTTTATTTTGATATTTTTAATTATACATTTAATGAAAGTATAAATAAATTTTTATGTATAAATTATTATTTTACATTTGCAATATATAGTTATTAATTTTTTATCACTTAAAATCCTAAATATATTATTTTAATCTAAAATGTGTCATAATTTATTAAAAATTTTAAAGTTAAATAACATTAATATATTTAAAATGTTAAATGTTAAATAAAATTAATATATATATATATATATATAACTAAATTTTTTTAAATATTTAACAACAAAAAATTTAGTATAATATTCCCTCGCTCTACCCTTACACTTGCACCCGCTCTTTCTTACTCGACTAATGAGCAGCAGCCACTCAACCGCCCCTTTATACTAGCGTTAATCTGTACTAAACCACCTTAAAAAATTTCTAGTACGAATGTTTAAAAAATTTTTGATTTAAGGGTTATTTAAAAAAATAAATTTAAAGTTTGAATTTCCTTTTTTTACCTTCTTTTGTATAAAAAAATTATTTGTTAAATAAGGAATTTGGTAATTATTATTAAATTCTAACAAAACAAATGTTAATTAAAATTATGGAATGAATTAAGCAAGTATGCATAAGGTTTGACAATTAGTTACATCTTTTACCTCTTATAATCACTAGTACTATGCCAAAGCATTCCTTTGCTTAATTATTGTCTGTCCACAAAGAAAATTCATATCAAAGTTACCAAAATAAAACATAAAACACTGCTTCTCCAAGCATAACAATAAATATTTTGAATGAATAAAATGTAAATATAAAAACAAAATTGATGTAAAACAAATAAGATGTGAACAATGAAGTCATAAAGAGAATTGGTACACAGATTAAAAAATGAAGTTGATCTAGAAATTCTCTTGGATTGACTTTGCTTATCGCTTTTCTGTTTTCTTTCCCGGCTTGAACGGGTTTTTCCAATCTAGCACCTTGGTTTCTCCAATCTAGCAACTTTTCTTCTAGTTGGACTGGAGCTAGTAAAGTAAACGACCACTAAATATATTCCACCAACGAGCACTGCTTTCGTGGAATAAAGAAATCAAGAGAGTTGGAGACAGTCTAGAGAAAGCATTTGCCTTCGAACTGACTGATTGTTTACCCCTAATTTCTCTATTGAAAATGAGTTTGATTGATTGAAACTGGATAGTTATCGGACAATTCATCGAGGTAGATTCTTGCTTGCGGAAAAAGATGAGAGATGGAAGAAAAGAAATTGATCGGTAGTCGTTTACTTCACTCGCTCGAGTCCCAACTAAAGGAAAAGTTTCTAGATTCGACAAACCCGTTCAAGCCTTGAAGGTAAACAGAAAGGCCATAAGCAAAGTCAATCGGAGAGAATTTCTAGATGAATTTCTTTTTTTTTTTTAGAATTTCTAGATGAATTTCTTTTTTTTTTTAATCTCTGTGCCCAATTCTCCTGATGACTTGACATTGTTCATATTTTATTTATTTTACATAAATTTTGTTTTTATATTTACATTTTATTCATTCAAAATATTTATTGTTATGCGCCACAAACAAGCACGACTTTTGTGGATTAAAGAAATTAACATGATCTTCTGCTTTCATTGCACTTTTGAAAACTAGGCCAAAAGGTTTGTTTTTTTTTTTTTTCGGATTGCAATTCTATTCCCCACGTATCCTACCACTTTTTGAATTTATATTTATTTGATTCATTTTTGGAAAAAAAAAACAATCATACTATGGAATGACAATTCTTTAAGGGCAAAGAATTGCAAATCTTTTCCGCTCGTAAAGATTTGTAATTTCATGACATCATTTAAGTAAATTTTCTTTTAAACCTCATTATATCCTTATTATTTTTTATTAATTACTAATTACTGTTTAGTAATTAATAAATAATTATTAATTTATGAAAATTAACTAATATTATAAATTTATAATAATGAATTAATTTATTAATAATTATAAAAGATTAAATAATTAATTATTTATTAACTAATCATTAATTATAATAATAAATTAATAAACATAAGAATATTAATTATTATAAGTTAAAAATAAAAATTTTATGTCGCTAAAATTTCATCACTAATGTTTAGTTTTCTTGTAATGTGTCCAAACAAAGAATTTGGGCAAATCATGGTTTGGTTTTCTAGACTGCTGTAAACAAAGCCTAACTTTTTTTTCTTCGGCTACAAGTAAACAAAGCCCAACTTATTTTTTTACGTTGAGAGTATTTTATTTACATAGTTCTATTCCAAGTTGAGTAATTGTCACTATTTAAAACACAAGAGACAAAAATGATACAGGGATTATGTGATGGATGGAGAAAAAATGAGTTTGGATCGATGGTGTTATTGATAGCCATTCTCTTTGTCATGGATTGATCGGAACCAATAAATGTGAATAAAGTTTGATTTGATGACATGAGGAATAAAAAAAATAAAGGAACAAACACTTGATGTCAAAGTCCTCGAAAAAGAAACAAATGTTGCGGCAAAATTTTGCTGTCAACATGAGAAAAGTTGTGCGGAAAGAATAAGTCATCAAAGGTTTTCTTCTAGCTTGTTCATACCATGAAAATTAGGTGAAAAAGTTATGCAGTTTTATTGATTTATAGTGTACACATACATCAAAAGGGTAAACTTGTTATTTAATTTATATGTAAAAAAGAATATAAGGAAACAGCATATTCATATAATTTTTGCTTTAGTTTTAGTCTAATTCAATTTTTTCGTGTTTTTTGACAATGGATTTAGCTCGATGTCAACTTGCACTATTTGGTGCAAACTCTCTTTTTGTCTTTAATTATTATAAAAAATAACTTTACAAAGAGGTATTGTTTTATAAGATAAATCTTTTAAGAAGTTATAAACACGAGTAAAATTACATTCATAATTAAATATTATATTTTGTCTAAAAAATAATAAACTAAATAAAATAAATATATATTTGAATTCAAAATTTAAAAAATACGACGCTTCATGGAAATTTGATGAAATAACTTTATTCGCATCTTAATCAGTCAAATGTTTCATTATTTCATAAATAAAACATGCATCTTTTTATGTATCCTTGAAAGCTGAAACTAACAAAAATCTCTTCGACATAATAAACTAACAAAGACCAAAGGTTAGCCCAGAAAATAAAAAGTCTCAAACAAACATAGAGTGAGTGACCAAATAATGAGTAAAATTGAAGGCTTAAAACAAATGGGAGTCGGTGGGCCGTGGGGTTTTAGGCCTAGCAAGTGTCAAATTATTTGGGTTTAGCTATTTAGGGGTTTGGCAAAAATAAGATAAATACGGTTAATTGGTTTGGATTTTGTTTAATTGTTTAATGGATTTTATATTTATTTATTTCGGTTTGGATTGCGTTTGTTTTTATTTAATTAGGCTTACCAATATTATTAAGTCATTAGCATTTAACAAAAAGAGAGAGTCATTAGCATTTCACAGCTCTATACCATCTTCTCGGTTGTATAATCAATGATATAAGAGAGCTTATGGATACAACGTAGAGTTGCTTCGTTCAACATATTTTTCGATAATTAAATTTATTGTGCAAAAGCATTAGCAAAAATCAAACTGCGACATAGACAAAGACTATGAAAAATTATGATCTCCGACGAGTTTTGCAAGGACTCTTCTGTTAGCGTAGGCAAGGAGAGTACCGTTTCCCAAAAATTTAAATTAAATAATCTACTTTTGAATTTCTCTTTTATAACCATAAAAAATAAAATAATGATATACAAACAATCATACAATGAAAAACTACCAGAACTCGAGCCTAGTCCCAAATTTACGTTGAAATTAACCTTTGACTTTACTTCTTACCTAAGGCAATTTTTTTGTTGGCTTAATAGTCAAATATGTCCTCAACGTTTAGGGTAAAATGAAATTAAGACCTCAACGTTCAATTGCGTGAAAATAAGTCCATAAAGTTTTATTTTCAGCAAATAAAACTTAAACGTTAAAAAATACTAGAATTATGTATATAACCGTTAAATCACTCAAACTTCCGTTATTTATGCACAGTTGACACATGATATAAATGCTGACAGGGATAATTTTACCACGTGGATCGCTGACATAGCCTCACCCATCTCACTAGGCCGTCGGCGAGCATCCTCTAGGCGCCATGCGCTCAGTTTTACCTTGACAACGTGAGGTAGGCGGTCGCCCAACACTCACTAACGTATTGTCCCGCTTTGGCCGATAGCCCTTAACGACTTTGTCTCAAGGTGCCAAAAAGTACCTTACAGGACATTTATCACCTTGAGCGTGTTTCAGTTCGAACCCAAGACAAAGCTGTTAGGGGTGACCGCCCAAATGCGCACAACAGGTTAATAAGTGTTGGGCGACCGCATACCTCACTTTATTAAGGTAAACTTAGTGCGCGGGCCGCCTAGGGATGCTCGCTGGCATTCTGGTGAGACGGCGAGGCCTTGACAATAAAACGCGCTCAAGGTGATAAATTTTCTGTAAAGGTGCTTCAGGCACCTTAAGACAAAGCCGTTAGTGGCGATCGCCCAAGCAGACAAATATGTTAGTGAATGTTAGGCGACCGCTTACCTCAAGTTGTCAAGGTAAACCTGGGGCACGGGGCACCTAGGGATGCTCGCCGACGGCCTGGTGAGATGGACAAGGCCATGTCAGCAATCCACGTGGCAAAATTATCCCTGTCAGCATCCATGTCATGTGTCAACTGTGCATAAATAACGAAAGTTTGAGTGATTTAATGCCTATATAAATAATCTATTATTTTTTAACGTTTAGGTTTTATTTGCTGAAAATAGAACGGTATGGCCTTATTTCCACGCAATTGAACGTTAAAGTTCTAATTCCATTTTACCCAAAACGTTGGGAACATATTTGGCTATTAAGCCTTTTTTGTTCACCATATTGACAAGCATTACATGCCTTTAGAATGGACATTCTGATGCTTAAAAGGAATTTTTAATAAATCATAATTCATACTAAGTAAATAAATAAAAATAACATAGAATAAATTTTAGAAAAATTTAGAAATTGAACATGGAGCCAATGTTACTATTGTCATAAAATATTTAATTTATTTGATAACAAAGTGCAAGAAAGTTAATTTGTACTCCTTAAACATCTTGAGTTGAGGAAAATTTATAAGTTTTAAGCAAAATTGATGGAAAAATCTTAAAATATTTTCAATATATAATCATATTAAAAGTAATATAAATACATTGTTTTAGAATGAACACTATGGGGATGCTAATCATTCCTCCCAATCCCCACGCATAATTAATCATACTCCCAAGTCTAAGAGTTTTGAAAATAGATTAATATCTTATTCTTAGTTTGAATAGGAATTACACCTAGATTTGAATGACTAACGGCAACCCTTAGTTTTTGTGTTTAGCGAATTAGGTTCTCAAACCTATACGTAATAACATATGAGAATAGAATAGAATATGAAGTATGGACTTTGATTTACTAGAATAGAAAATAGTAGGAAATAATGTTAAAATGGTTAATTTGTTCTAAGAATATGTTGAAATAAGTATAAAAGAATATACTTAATTATTAATTAAAAATATTTTATTATTTTTCTCAAAAATAATTATTAATTTCTATCAATTAATAAGCTTATACTTATTAATTTATTATTATAATTACTAACTATTAATAATTATTTATTAATAATATTAATTGATATTAATTATTCATAATTAATCATTAATTTCAATTTACCATTTAATTTATTAAAAATTATTAATAAATGTGAATATAATATTAAATATTAACAATTTATTTATATTAATTAATTTATGAATTAATAATTTTTAATTATGAACAATATGAATTAATTTATTAATATATTAATGATTATTAATAATTATAAATTAATTAATTATGAATAATAAGTATTAATTAATATTAACTAATAATTAATTATTAATTAGAATAAATAAATATTGAATTTATGATAAATAAAATTTTTTTGAATTATTAATGAATAATTAACTAATTAATGATTAATGATTAGTTATTCATAATTTATTAATTAATTATAAATAGTTAATTAGTAATTAATTTATTAAAATAATAAATTAATATTAATTTATAATTGATGATTAAATAATTAATAAATAATTACTAATTTTTAATGATTAATTAATTGTTAATTATATTATAAAATATTTAATATGATTTAATTATTAAATAAAATTAATTATTAATTATTAAAAAATAATAAACTATAATGGGGTTTAAAAAAAATATTTCCGGATTCAATAAAATTGTAAATCTTAGGGAGAAGAAAATAGTAAACTCAGTTAGAAAAAGATCTTTTGAGAAAAATTCAAATGTAAACGAAAGGAATAAACTCAGTTCACAAATAATTCATTACAGCAAATTTAGTCTTACATACTCAAAGATAAACATATTTGTCAGATAAACATATTTATAAGAATACCTGTTATTGCAATGTTACCATCAACCGGAGGTAAAGATGCCGCATCTTCAGCAGACATTGATGCATACCTGAAGAATGGGAAACTTCTACATGAATTAACTTAACTATCGTTATACGTATTAATAATTCGGGCTGACTTAATAATAAATATATACAATCTTTTTTTCGAAAAGGAAAGATTGCTTAATTTTGGCAAATATCTTTATACATCTTATATCCAAAAATTATATGGATTTTCAAGGAATTTAGATTTGTTAGTGATGATCAGTTTAAATTAACTGCAATCAGCATGCCTCCAGGGAAAAAAATCAAGCCCTAATTCAAACGTCAAAAACCCATAATTTGGTTGGATCCATTACCACTCAGATGACAGATTATCAAGTAGTAACCAATTATCAGACCAACATAAAATTAAGTAAATAAATATCAGCAATAAAAAATAGAAAATCATGATATTTACCTATATTGAACATCCAGTCCCATTTTAGCAATGCCTCGAGAAACAGCCTGGAAAGTCAATCGGCAAAATCTCAATAATCAAAGAAATTTTAATTTATATGTCAATTACTCATGCCAGAGAATATTGATAAAATTAAACTACAAGGATTTAACAGATGATAAAATTAAAAAATTATAAGAGTATCTAAAGACTTAAAAACTAGGTTAATGGAACTGGATACAAGTACGTATTTGATATACACAAATATATTCGAAGGATCAAATCTTCATATCCATATTTATCGATTGTGTTAAAATAAGAAAAATCAAAAATCAAATCTACGTAACTTAAAAAGAATATTTCACAAACAAGAAATTTATGAAAAGTATTAATTATAATAACATGTCGATGCAAGACTCAAATGAACTAAAAAAATTATATTATGCTTGACATTTACAATTAGTCAGAATTGGTCATGTATGGAAGGGCGGAGAGATACCTGTAGCTGTAACATATGTGCAGAATCGACAGCGGCAATTGGATCCATTGAAACGCTTAGCCGTCCAGATGTATTACCATTAGTTTTATTCAACCACCATGCTGCCATACCAGCAGCTATGGCTTCCGTACCTAACTCACTGCTGCTTGAAGGTGCTCCCAACTCAACGATTCCAACAGCCTCAACTCGAGTACCACTGTATGAGCAACATGATCAAGAGAATGAATGAAAGCTCGAAATTACCAAATCAAACAAAACCAATGAAAAATGGATTTCTCACCCACCTGGGGTTTTCAATGCTCAGAGCAAAGTGACGACAAAAGTTTTCGGCGTTGCAACCCCTCGTCGGGTCATTTACAGGTGGAGGGTGCGTGGAGATCGACGGAGGAGCATTATTATGCTTCCTAATGACGTCATAATCAAAAGTCGTTGGCTTAGCAGCTGCTTGTAACGATAGCAGCAGCAAAACCAAAGCAAAAGCAATTGCTTCCATGAGTTCCGACTTGTCAACTTTGTTCGTAATTTTTTGAAAAACAAGGGCAGCCTTAGCCTGCAAAAAAAAGAGTTTTAACTTTGCTTTTGTTAGTCAGCGCACACAAGGTTGGTTGAATATAGTCCAGAAATAGGCATGTTTTAACTTCGTGTTTGTCTTCACATGGACACGGTATCAAGTGGAGATGATTTCCGAAGGGCGAAAATCGACAGTCTGCGATTAATTTTTCCCCCTAGTTTCAAGCTAAAAAAAAAGAATTAATGGCGATTTTGGTGGAGAAAACCAAATACATGTAATAAAAAAAAAGAGACCAAATACAATTGTTGAGTACAAGACACACTCACAGTATAATATTCCTCACTAGCTTTACACTTACAAGCACGAAGGATGAATGACCATTTTATGAGCTTACTAAACCGACTTAGGGTTATGGCCCAGTTGGTTTCCATGACGCGGCGGAATCAGATGCTAAAAATTAAGCTCAAGACAGGTGGAGATAGTCTAGGGAAAGAAATCAAAACAGGTGGAGATAGTCTAGAGAAAGCATTTGCTTAAGATTAAGGGTATAAAATGAGTCTAGCTATTTATGTGTTATTCGAGTTCGATTTGATAATTATTTGAATTTGATTATTTTATTTTTAAACCAAATTTGAGTTTGAATTATTTGAATAATGAATCGAATTTAATTCAAATATTTTAATATTCGATTCAAATAATTTGTAAGTTTTATCGAATTTTTTAAAAATATTTTATAATTAATTTATCATTTTAATTTTATTGATATATAATTAAAAATTGACAAATCATTGTTATTATTTTCTCTAATTAAAATTGAGTTTGAAACGGGATGATTATAGATATGGAGAGTTATATATGATATTTCGGGACAATTCATCAAGGTAGATTCTTGCTTGCGTAAAAAGATAAGAGATGGAAGAAAAAGAAATTGATCGGAAGTCGTTTACTCCACTAGCTCGAGTCACAACTAAAAGAAAATTTTCTAGATTCGAGAAACCCGTTCAAACCTTGAAAGAAAAAAGAAAAGCGATAAGCAAAGTCAATCCAATAGAATTTCTAGATGGACTTCATTTTTTATTTATTTCTGTACCAATTCTCTTTATGACTTCATTGTTCACATTTTATTTATCTTACATAAATTTTGTTTTTATATTTACATTTTATTCATCCAAATTTTCAAAATATTTATTGTTATATGCCGCAAACAAGCACTACTTTCGTGGAATCAAGATATTAACATGATCTTCTGCTTTCATCACACTTCTGAAAATTAGGCCAAAGCTTGTCTTTTTTCGGGATTGCAATTCCATTCCCCATTCCCCGCGTATCGTTCCACCTTCTAAATTTATCACATTTTTAGAATAACGAACGATCATTTCATGAAATGACAAATCCTTCAAAACCAAGAATTATGATTTTTTTTTGTTACAAGGAAAATATTAAATAATTGAGGATGAAAGCGCTTGGATTCGAACCCAAGATTTACAATATGTCACAACTCATCCTTAGCCACTAAGTCAAAAGATTGTTGGCTATAAATATAATTTTTTTCTCTAATAAAGATTTGTAATTTCGTGTAAAATTAAAATTTCTTTTAAACCATATTACACCCTTATTATGTTTTATTAATTAATATTTAGTATTTAATAATTAATTAATAATTATTCTTTATTTAATAATTAATGATTAATAATTAGTAATAAGTAATGATTTATTTAATTAATTCAATTAATTGATAAACTAAACTTCATAATTCATATTCTATTCTATTCATTTTTTTTTGTTTTCATAAAATACAATTTTAATTTCTCTTCTATTCCATTCCATCAACCAAATAGTACGATAAGGAAACTATATATTTGTATTCTCTCTTTCAAGTTGGAGCATGAATATCCTTTATGTTTTGTCTAATTTGTGTAACAATGAAGAAAAATAATCATGATCAAGTGTCTTTGTCAAATTACCAGCTAATTGAGCTCGAGAAAATGTGAGTAGTAATAAGTTTTTTGCTTTGAATACGATCTAGAATAAAATGACAATCGATTTTTATGTGTTTAGTGTTGGTATAGGTGTAGAATAAGTGGCTGACATTTTCACATAGGTATTTCCAAAAGGAAAGTTCCAAGAGTTAAAAGAAAAGTTTTGGAGTCATGGAGCAGCACATTAAAAGGGAATATCTTATATAATGTGCAGCAATAAAAATGTTGCAGCACTAAAGTTACAATTATGTTTTCTCTTATACATATATGTAAAATTCCTTTGATTTTAGACGCTTGACAATTTAGATGCCCTACATTTAGGGTAATAATGAGTCATGTATGTGTTGATGTAAAAATATATATATATATACAAGAAAATATACACACAAAAAAGTTGCTGTCTTTTTACTTTTTTCTCCCTTGTTTTGTTGATGTAATGGCAACAGCCATTTTCTCCCTTTAAACCTTTATTTTTCATGCATTTTGGTGAAACAAGTGAATGGTTGAATTGAATGCTGGGATGGACTTGTAATCATTGATATCTTACGTTTAAATAAGGACAACCGAAATCCAGAAAGTCTTTGCCAAAGGGACGAGGGTAGATAACAAAAAGAACCTTATTCGTTGGTCTGGGCCTAATGAGGATGTAGTTAAATTGAACGCAAACAGAGCTTCTCAAGGTAATCCAAGTGTCTCTAGGCCAGGAGGTTTGATACGATATTTCACTGGAGGTTGAATTGTGGGTTTTCGAGCCCATCTGGTTGTTTGTTCGAATATGGTGGCTGAATTGCAATTAGCAAGCAGTTATATTTAGTCTTCTTCTATCACGGCAAGAAGGATTTAAAAAATTGTCTGTGAACTAGGCGCAAAGGGTTATTGAAAGAAGCAGATATCACTATCTATCCTCTTGGTTCATAATTGGAGATATTAGAAAGCTTATGGATAGAGCATGGAGTTGCATCAATCAGCGTGTTTCTGGATTAATAAAATTTTCCCAAAGCAAAATCAGACAGTGATATGAACGAGAATCGTGAAAATATGCATGGAGTGTTTTGTTTTCCCAGAATTTTAGATTAAATCAGATTATTTTGAAATTTCTCTTTTTTAATAATAAAATAAAATTAAGTCAAATTAATGATATACCAACTAATAATCCAATGAAAAACCACCAAACTCGAGCCTAAGCCCAAATCTACGTTGAAAGTAAACGTTGACTTTGATTCATACCTAAGTAATTTGTTTGTTCACCATATTGAGAAGCAACTAAGAGACAAAGAATAATGTTCACCATATTTTTATTTATATAAAATAATATTTTTTATAAGTTTTTTAAATTCAGCTAAACAAGTTTATAGTTATTTTAAAGATACATTTTGATTATAACTAAGAAAAATTAATAATTAAATTTTGCAAAATCAGTGTTTTTAAGGTACTTGTTAAATTATTGTGTAATAAAATTTTATATTAAATGCAATAATTAATAATTAATTTAATAAATTAAATTTATATTTAGCTTAATCTTAATATATAAATTTCATACACTATCAATAAATCATAATATATCATCTCATTAATTCATAAAATTTAAAATAAAAACCTTTAAAACTATATATTATTAAATTCATTAACTAATGAAGTTTCATAATACAATTAAATGACAATTTATGATATTTATACATAACGTATCAAATATAAATGTTAATACATTTTAATGCATTAAAAGTTATAATATATTTAATACATTAATCTTAAAAATATTAAACACTTGTTAATAAATTTTTTAAAAAATTAAAAATTTATGTTTAGGTTAAAAAAATTCTTGGTGCAACACGTGTGCACCGTGATGGTGGCCAAACTTATCTTCTTAGTCACACGTGACATACCATTGTCCTAAAACAATGAAAGAATGATTTGCGTTCAAGGATTCATCTTTGGCTCATTGCTTACTTTTGTCTGGTGATTCCTTCACTCTCTCTCTCTCCAAATCCATCAATCAAAGAATCTCCAGAGATTAAAGGGAGAGGGAGAGAATCAGACAAGTAAGGAGGCAGAGAGACACCTAGTCTCCTCGAAATGCGGAGCTTACCCTTGGGTACGTCAGTTACAGTTTCTTCCACGACTACAACTACAAGATCGTCTTCGAAATCCTCTCTATCCCCTCTCATTCTTTCAAAGAAACAAACACCACCCTTTTTTCTTCCTCCTTCCAGGGTTTCTCATGATTCATCTTTTTCCAAATTAGGTAACAAAGTTAAAAATCTTTTCTTTAATGGGTATTACGAGTGTTTCATTGGGTTTTGGTATTTGTCAACGTGTGAATTTAGTTGTACATGAATTTTTTGGATTTGGGTATTTTAATTGTTTGCATTGACTTTGCCAATTGCTTGAATTAAATATCTGTGTTCTGTTTTGGTTCCTTCGACTTTTGTTTGGAGGGGACAATTCTTGTTTATGTGAATCTGCGTTGGTTTAATTTGCCTATGGTTGAATTTGTGAATATTTTTGTTTATGGGAGATTAACTTCACAGTGAGAGAGTACGTTTCTTTTTCTGACACGTTGGAAGTGATGGAATGTGGATTCGTTTTCTGATTTTTGGTATGACATTTCTATTGTTATTTTAGACAGGAGATGTTACTTTCACTGAGTTCACTACATGTCTGGTTGTCCATTATGTGGATAAAAGAATCTTGAAAGTGAAATTTCTCAATGTTTATAAGCCGTATTTGTAGGAAATGTGGATGTTGATGGTGTGTTTTGGACATGTTGGCATTTGGGTGTAGGAGCATGCAGAGCAACTCAAGTTGTTGATCTCTTTCCCACCGTGTCTCCTGAGATTGTTGTTCGGGAGGCACGGTTAGAGGACTGTTGGGAAGTGGCTGAGACTCACTGTAGCTCATTCTTCCCTGAATATCAATTCCCTTTGGATTTTGTACTGCGAGTTGACAGATTGGTGGCAATGCTGTCAGGCTTCTCTATTCCACCTGGTTGCAGGAGAACTTGTCTGGTTGCTGTCATTGGTGGTTCAGTTGATGATACATTGTCATTTGGAAGTGAAGATTTCAAAATTGGAGGTTTTGATGGGAAGTTTAGTCTTAATAGAGGTTATGTGACTGGTATTTTAACGGTGGATACCGTTGCTGATTTTCTTCCTAGGAAAGGACCACTGCGCCAGAGAAGGTAAGTTAAATTGTTCCAGGATTTTTTTTATATTAGTTTAATGTCATTTAAAGACACAACATGTTAGTTGCAAATTACCCTAGAAGGAACTTGTTTTGTCAACCATTAAATACTTATTCTGTGAGATGAATGTGTTCAAAATATTTGAGTTTTATGGTTGCACAAATTGCTGGTCATCAAATTTTCCTTTTACCTTTCTTTAATTAAATATTATATGTTAGTCCTTTCATGTTATCAGTAAATATCCTACATGCTATATGTCTTAGGAAGCTGTTGATAATTCCAAAATGTCATTGATAGTTTTCATAATTTCTTTTGCATGTGACTCCAAGCCTTCGTTGCCTTATAGTACCTCCATTTTTGTGTGATGCTTGCTGCATGTTATGCTACTTTAACTAGTTTCCTTTTTCAAATTTGAAAATTGTGTTGTTTGAGTAAGGTCTTAGCTTCATTGCTCAACCTCTTCAGTATGGCTTTGTCTTGCAAGTTTGCAGCTGTTTGCTTCAAGGCAGCTTTCTTCTCTTCAAAATTGAGATGTATATACGTAATCAATCAACGCATCTTTTATGCGGCTTGAATATTATAGAGCTTTAATATATCATAAATTTAAAATAAAAGATGGGAGTGTACTAATTAATTTCTCCTGCTCTAGGCTTAATGTGATAAACCAAATAGAAAAACTTAAAAATTGCTCGCATCCATCTTTTGCTGGTTGTGCTTAAGTAGTTGTGATTTATGGTTAAGTAGTTGTGATGCCTATGTGCTAGTTAATTTGAAAATAACTATTCTGAGACTGTATAATTGGATTTCAAGAATAGCAACAGACTATTTTCATCCCCCTTTGTTTGATAAATGAAACCCTGAACCTAGCCTCCAGAAAACATCAGGAACAGACAAAAATTAAAGAGGTTGAAAAAAAAAAGGTTTTCAACCTTTACTTTCCCTTCTCTTTGTTCTGATTTTCCTTTTTCAATCCATAAGCAGTTATCTGTGGTCTTGCATCCTACCGTGCATATCTCAACTCATTCAAGATTTTGTAACAGATGTGAGTTTGAGTGAACCAAAATCCTATCAGATGCTGGATCTGTAGCAAAGTTTCTACATATCTTACATTGTCTTTCTATTCTTTATTATCTCTGGTTTGGTATTGTAGATACTATTCTTGCATGTCTTAGAAGATGAATAATGTCTTAAAAAATAGAAATATTTCTGGCATGCCTGGTGTTTAGGTGAGGATTGACAATAATTGGTAAGGAAGCCCGGTATCAATGTCTTAAAAAAAAAATAGAAATCTTTATGCCTATAAGGCCGGATGTTCACAATTGGAATGATAATGCTGAAATCAATTACTGTCAAAACAGCTATATGGTATGTGAGATGTTGATGCATGTAAAAACTTACAGGGTAAGAGAAGCTCAGTTAAACCTCTTTGTCCTGTAATTTTATTTAATTGAAGATACTCAGATCTTCAGCTATAAGGGATCTGGCAATTTGTGTATTTAATTCATGTTCGTGTTATGTGAAATCATGTTCAGTTATGTAAAACATAAAAAATTTATATCAAAATTCGTGTTAACACGCCAAACACAACTTTTTTGTAGCTTTTACAATATCACATACAACTTTTATCAAATTTTAACACGTGTCACCTTTATGTCTTTTATGTGTCATTTTCGTGTTGTGTGACTTATGTCTGGGATTGCTAAGTCTATTTGTGAGGAAAAGTTGAAAAGGTTTGTGGCCCTATGATGAGAAAAATAATAATTAAAAATAGAGAAGAATGGTGGAAGATGATATACATTGTCATGGAACAGTTGTTTCACTCAAGGCTTTTGAGCAACTTTTTTCTTCATCCTGTGGAAGGTCCTGATAGTCAACTTGAATATGACTGTCATCAGCAGGATATTGGAGATTGATTTGAGTTAAGGCTAGCTGTCCTCTCAACCCAAATTGTTAAAGATTTGGAGTGGAAATACCATTTAAGTTCCATAGATGCTAGAATTCCAATGGGAACCACTTGTGATAGACTAGATCTGCTGAAAGTGTCTAGACTTGTATAAAAGTGCTTGTCGAGGATCGTTCTTAGTTTGAAATTAACCTTTTACTAACTGAAAATATTTGTAACTGCATTGATTTTTTTTTAATAAGATGGTCAGGGGTATCCCCAAGCTTTGTTTGTTCTTAATTCCCTCCTGAGGCTATCTTAAGGCTGTTCGTGTCCAGCCTGGTGCATTCAGGATTTTACTCCCGAAATGCTCTTCACAAAGATCAAACCTTGGTTCCCTTACCAACTGGACTAACCCCTTTGGGATTTAAAATTAGTAGTTTTCAGTGTGAAAAATGTTCATCATTCCTTCCTTATGCTACCTTTTTTTTCTCTGGTAGTATTCAGATTCTGATTAAATAGTAAATTTTATACTATACAAATGACACTTTGGCATCGTTATCACAGGACTGGAATTGCATACATATCAAATGTTGCAGTTCGAGAGAGATTTCGTCGGAAGGGAATAGCTAAAAGGCTCATAGCCAAGGCAGAAGCTCAAGCGAGGAGCTGGGGCTGCCGTGCCATTGCTCTGCACTGTGATTTGAACAACCCTGGGGCCACAAAACTGTATAAAGGCCAGGGTTTCAGAAGCATTAAGGTGCCAGAGGGAGCAAACTGGCCACGGCCCAAGACCTCACCAGAGATCAAGTACAACTTCATGATGAAGCTTCTTCACACCCCTACCAAGGTGTAAATTCTTTACGAACAGCAAAAAGATAATCAGAAAACTCATCAAAGATTCAAATATATAGGATGCCTGGAATTAGTTGTATATAATTTACACCGATGGGATACGCTTCTGATATTTGATGTTACTGTATTTATTGTATATGTAATGTTAATGCTACGAATCTGTTGGCTGTATCTCTAGCAACTCATGAGAAAGGTTACTTTCAAAGCTTGTTCAGCAGCTTTTTCTCAACTGCTCACTCGTGTATTTGAGTTTTGAGATTGAGATTAAATTTCCTCAATCCAGCTTTCCTCTTTGGTCGGATTTCATTTCATTCTGTTACTGGGTGATATAGACCAGCTCGGGTTAATCCTGGGAATATGAACTGCACTGTAAAGTCATGATAATAGATGTCGCTGTTAAGCTTGGATATAACTTTCGGAGTCATCTCTATAATTTGGAACCTGGAAAATTGTGTATGCTTTGCATAAGTTCTAGGCTGATTTTCTGTTCAGTTTCCATAAAAAGTGTAAAAGACCTCAGAACTCAAATCTACCGTTATTACATTACATTAGTAAGGTCAGCTCATTGCAAAAGAGTAGGCAGCCATTGGAACACAACTTAAAAGCTGAAAGAGGCAGCCACTCAGCTTACTGGGGTTGGACAAATTTGTCTAAAGCAGATGTGTCCAAAGCTTGAAATTCCTTCAGAGCTGCAGCTACTTCAAGTCCAAGTTTCACAGCATCTTCGTGGCTTGGTGCCTACAATGTGTTTATTTTTAGTCAATCAAGAAATTACAGTGTTTATAACAACTTATGTCAAAGCTGATACTACATTCATACCTCAATGTTAAGAGGAAGGACAGGATCATGAAGCGAAAGCCTAAGAAGAAACCACCCTCCAAAGCCAGAAACTCGAACCTGTTTTCAGAAGGAAGTTAGGGAAAACTGTTTGGCAAGATGGTGAAATTACAACTGTCCAATTGTTGTAGACGCAATGGCTATTCATTTTAAGTAAACCATCTCACGATTACTTCAACAAAGAAGCCTATATAATTCAATTTCTGCAGCCTATATGAAACTTACCCCTTCATAGTTAACAGGTGCTTTCTTAAGCTTGGGACCTGAAGCAATAGAGTTTTCCAAGTGCTTCAAAACTGCTTCCCCATAATCCTGGAAAGATCTGTAAGCATTCTAACTCTAAGCAACTTTAACAGAAATCAGGCAGACATAAAGATTGGAGCTATATAAAGCACCATACCCTCCCTTGAGATCAGGATGACTCTGATTAATCTTTAGTCTCAGTTCCACGGCAATAGCTGGTTCCTCCAGACCCTCAACAAGATCCATTAAAACTTTGCTTCCATCACTTCTACCAGAAGCCCTGGCTGAAGCAAGTTTATTTAGGAGTTTGACCTGCACTCAGCAGAAGGTCAAATAAAACTGCATGAGATGGACAAGTCCATGTGCATTTTAGCTACTGCTTTGGTTGAAATGTACAGTTCAACCTAACATGAAAGGCTTGTCCACCTAACTTAAAAGCTTACCATCAAGTATGCCCCATCATCAAGCCAATGATTCTCCTTCAGAGCTCCGTGGCCACTGGTTTCT
This sequence comes from Heritiera fomes, assembly GCA_032173925.1. Taxonomy (NCBI): domain Eukaryota; kingdom Viridiplantae; phylum Streptophyta; class Magnoliopsida; order Malvales; family Malvaceae; genus Heritiera; species Heritiera fomes. Next base: position 28,721,579 of record JAPDPM010000012.1, read on the forward strand.
ATAGCCAGATGTGATTCTTCCCCAACAGAGTTCTGTCAGCAGTTCCTTTACTTTAGTTTGCAATTTTTTCAGTGGGTAATAAAGAACTGAAAGTTAAACAAGATGATTAGCCTTGGTATAAATAGGTTTCAAGGATCTCCATTCCCAAACAGTGACATACAGGGTATGTCACATTATGTTCAGGAATTCTACTGACAAGTCGAAATGGTAAAATACTTTGAAAGGGGCATAGCAAATGATATAAAGTTGAGCAAGAATTTTGCCAATGACTAATGTAGAAACAAGTTGCTAACATCCTCTTGGGCTAGTGGTTAAGAATGAGTTGTGGCATATTATAAGTCTTGGGTTCGAATCCAATCACCCTCATCCCTTGTTATTTAATATTTCCCTTGTAACAAAAAAAAAAGTAGAAAAAAGTTCAACATATATTCTATAAGCATGCAGATGAGACTTTAAAAGCCACTGAATCATACAACTAATACTCAGTATAGTAATTGGCAAAAACAAATGGTTTGCATTAACTACTAAGTTGTTAATATCCAATTCAGTTATTCAGGAACATAACCAATAGAAATATAATGAAATAAAGATAAAAGCAAATGAAATTTACCAAACGAATCGCCTCATCAATGACATTCTTATAGCCTCTTTTGAATCTATGGTGCTTTCCCCCTAAAAGAAATTGCAAGTTATATGTTAGCTCTAGAAGAAACAAAGTCAATACATACATGTCAGTTCAGTTTTTATCATACCAAGTTTCTTTTCAATGAATGAAGTAAGCCCATCTGAAGTCACACTGTCTGTAACAATAGTTGTTCCTGGATGCTGAAGGGAAGAAGATGAGGAGATTAAATGAGAGAGGAAACTGAAATTAAAAAAGAAAAAGAAAATAGTTTAAACTTTCGTTTATCTATAAAGGGACATTGAAAATGTGGACTTAGGAGAAAACTTACTTCCTTGAGAACAATGGCAGAGATTAAAGCAATTAGACGATTTCGGTTTAACTCGCGACCAGTGGAATCCACAGCAGCAGACCTTTAAGGAAATGCTTGTAAGAGAGGAAAAATAAAAAGATTTGAATAATATAAAATGAACATATAGGTATCAACCTATTACCTATCAACATCTGTATCGAAGATGATCCCCAAGTCAGCTTTGTTGTCAAGAACTGCCTGGGTAATGGCTTTCATTGCAGCCTTATCCTCAGGGTTGGGAATATGGTTTGGAAACATACCTGATTCGATAATCACAAATCATTAAAATGGCTAATATGTAAACCAAAAATTAGAACACCAAGGAAAGTTTCCAGGATAAAAGTGTACCATCTGGCTCCAAGAACTGGCTACCAGAAGTAATAGCACCAAGAGGCTCAAGTACCTTTGCCTGGAAAATCAATTGGAATTAGCTTATGACAAAACAAGGAAACAAATTGCAGTTGCAACAATATCAATAGAATGAAGGATATGCAGTTTGATTTACTCAGGCAAGATGTCTTATTGGAACCTAATGCTTCAGATAAAACAGAGCCTGGCAGTTAGCACCTTTTGCCTTTGACAATAATATCTTATTCAAAAAATAGGGTTGTTTCAATCTGATAGGTAACGTAAATTAAGAAATCAAACTTACTGCAAAAAATCCTCCTGCACCATTTCCGGCATCAACAATAATGTGGAATCCCTCCAATGGCATCTCTAAGTTTGATAAAACCAAAGAACAATTACCAAGCACATCAAAGCACTTTTAGCAGCAGACAAGGAAATAATTTGAGAAGTGATACATATAATTAAGTGACCTTCGTGAAAGATGATAAATTCCAAAGAATGACTTGCAGTTCTGCTTATTTTACACTTTCCATGATGACAAAATGTAGATTGATTGATAAATAATTTCCACCTTATTTAAACATTTCAGGAAGCTATTACCTATATTCCCAGCAGCTTTACGGACTGCCTTCACGAGATTAGATGTATAAACAGCCATATAGTCAACCTTTTTAACTGCTGCTGAAGCCTTTTTTACCGAGTACCCTTCGGCTAGAAAATTACTATATATATTTGCCGCATGCTCCAAGATGTCTTTTACGTCAGCTTTCCCAAGACCACCAGCATTGGTGAAGAACTTGAACCCATTCCTGTTATAAGGAAGATGACTAGCTGTTCATAAGATAAGAGTTTATTAGGAAAAAGTGATCTTAGAAAGTAGTCTAATTTAAACAAAAAGAAATCATGATTTTAGAAAATAGTTCATCCAAGGAAATGGTTATGACTAATCTGCAGCCAAATTTTCAAGCATTTGAACTCTTACATATTCAAGAATGCTATCAACAGAAGAACATAACCGTAAACTACCAGTTATCATAATAGCCCCATCAACTGGACATAAAAATGCATCATCTTCAGTAAGCGTACTGTTAAACATTGCTGGTGTAGATCCTAAACTACAAAAAAGAAAAAAACATCAATTAATTATGTAAATAAAAAGGGAAACATTTGTTCTCAATAGTAATATGCACCAAAACCAGACCTAAACTAGTGAACAGAAAAACAATAAACTACAAGTTACATCAACCAACAAAACTGTTTGTTTGTATTCAAAAGGGAAAGAATTTTTTTTAGATGATTGTGAGCTTGAAATATACTACAGCGAGGCTGGTACTCAACTACTATAGTGAAGCAGCAGAAAATCTACTCTTTAAGTAGTTCATTTATGAGCCACCTAAATCATAGCCGCAGTTTGTCTAGTATGACCTTGAGCTAGGTTATGCACATAAAAACTAAAATCAACTCAGATGGCCAGTGTAAAAGTTAACAGGAATGACTTTTCCCAGCCAAAATTTACAACCCAAACAAGCTTAAACAATTCAGATTAGATACTCTAAACCACTTCAAAATGGGGCATAAAACCCGCCTGTCTCCAACAAGAAACCAAGAGTTTCAAATATCCAATCCAAGGATTTGGACCCACTACCATTACATGTAGATCATTAAGTACTTGTGTCATCCAATTATGATCATTGAGTACTTGTGTCATCCAATTATGATTAACTTCAAAACAGAACATTTTTTTGGCCAGCAAAACAAAACATCATCACTCACCCATATTGAACAACATCAATTCCTGCACTAGCAATGCCTTGAGAAACAGCATCCTGGAAAGCCAGTTGTCCCATTCTCAGTAATTAAATTAACTTTTTCACAGTAATTTTCCAGCATAAAGTTGCTCAAGCGTTAATGATGCCAGTAAGACAAGTCAAAAAGAGAATATTTACTGCAGTCTTTCTTATTTTTTATAAAATCAAACTGCCCAGTCTTGCCAAAAAGGCATAGAATGGAAAGAAAGAACTAGCATTCACAAAAGTAAGTACCATCCCTAATAAAACCAAGATTCTTCTTTCTTAAAAATAAAATTCGGAAAGAGCTATCAAAATCACATGTGAAAGCTGTGCCAAAGATGCAACTCTAGTTAGTATCATACCAAAATAAGCATGGGTTTACTGCATGTGTTACAGATGATGATACATGTAACAATAAGAAGATCCAAAGGTCTTAAAAGATACTTAACAAGCAGGAAAATTATCAAATCTACTAATAGAAGATGGATAAGATTTATATGGACGCTTACATTAGACTCAGAATTACTCACACAAGGTAGATACCTGTAATAATTGTGCAGATATACGAGAATCGTGACCAATTGAAACTCTCAACTGTCGAGATGTATCAACCTTTTTCTTATCCAACAACCATGCAGCAAAAGCAGTAGCTATTGCCTCTGTAACTGACTCAGTGAGGCTTACTGGTTCTCCTTCAACACCAGCAACAGCCACACCTCGAATATCACTGTATGGTCATCAGGGGAATGAATCAAAAAGCAATCTTTGATCACCACAGCAAAAACGGACTAAATCAAACAAAATTAATAGCTTTTAGGTTCCATTAAAATACAAAAGACCTGTCAAGCAAGTGAAAGCACCGCCGGAAAAGTGACTACAGAAGTACTATAGATTATACAAATGGTTGTATTACAGTTGAGCTATATTACTTTAACTGCATCACTTTGGTGTTTCGAATTGTGTTTATGGAATATAATTTGTTAATTAGGCCTTATCACTCTTTAGTGGAAGGTAGATCCTTTAGTTAAACAATATTTATGCTCCACGATAGCAACAAGCTATGAACTGAATATTTAGGTTCAACGATAATGATGGAATTTCCTTTTAAGTTTCAATAAAACAATCTTTCTACATAGAAACACTAGCAGAAAAAGAAACTAAGCAATAAATGAACCATAATAATACAGCTGCATTAAATAATAATAATAATAATAATAATAATAATAATAATAATACAGGACTCTAAAAATAGATAAAGTGATGGAAAATCCTTTTCTTCTCTCTCATTTTACCCTTGTTCACAAGGCCTCTGCAACAGTCTGAACAGAGTGAACCCAGGTTTGAGGAATTCTAATAAAAATAGAGCAGTTTGATCTGTAAGGCAGACCTTCAGCATATAACTAAGGTTTTGTTCTTCCATATCAGTACCAGCAGTTAAAGCCAGAATGTCAAAATCAGTCCATCAGCAATTTCCAATCTTTGGAGTTATCATACATCCTACTAAAAATTTGAATCCATTGCTCTGGTAAACTATTTGTAAGTGCATACAACAATTCGATCTCTAAGATTCAAAGCCACAGAAAACTGACTTAAAATCATTCCAAAAGATTTACCAATAGACTTTTACTGCAGTCGTGAGAGGAGCAAACAAGGAGAGAGTAGAAACACAAGCAAACTAATGGTTGAGGAACTATCATGCCAGGAGAAAATAACAAAATTATAATTTAAATGCATGAAGCAATGGGATGGACTCCTTACCTGCCATTTTGAAGCTTCAGAAAGTCAACTTTGTCCAGAGACGGAACTGCAGTAGAAGATGAAGCTGCTGCAGTATAAATTCCAAATGAAATACAAGACTTCAGAAGATACAGATCAATTTAAATTTCAATGGACTGTATGTAATAAAAATTTTCAAAGTTGTAATGAGTATCCTACAAATGGAATCTGCCCTGGCAACCAAAAAAGCACACAGGAAAAAATAAAAAAAGGATAAATTCAATGTAGAGGATGATAGCGATGAAAAGAACATAAGTGCTCTAGGCTTATTTAAAATGCAATTGTTGTATTTGCTATGAACCTTGATAGTAAGAGACTAGAACAGACCGTTGCAGTAAACAGTTCCTTGGTTAACAAAACCACGCTGGTATTTTGATAAGTTGCGCATTTGCATGGAGGAGGTGCCAGTCCATGCTAACTTCCCTCCATGAAGAGGAGGCAAGGTGCGCATATAAGGGGCACAACTATCCCTTTGATATTGGGTCACGAACTGCCTATTCTTTTGGTAGAACTGTGCTATAAAAACATTTTGAACAACCCTCCCTGACATTGCTGCATAAAATTTGCAATTTTATCAGATTTCATATGGGTAAACTCTTAATTATTAGTTCAGAGTTATCTGCATCATTAGTCATTCTTTAACTTTATCCAAAGCTTTTTTAACCCTTTAGCCTAAATAAAAAGTTCATTTTTCACATTCATCCCGGTAAATGAGGGGAAATAGAAATGTGCCGGCATCTAAGCAAGTATTACAACAATGAGCAAAAATTTCATCCAAACACAGTGGCTTACAGAAAAGTGAAAACCAAGAACTTTACACCGACCAATCACTGTTAAACTTATGCAACTCTTAAACAAATCAGAAGCAGGAGCTCAATCTCAATTCAAAATATTTTATCAACAGCAAATCCAAATTAAACAAAGTTTAATATTTTTAATCCAAGCCAACTTCAGAAACAAAGTAAACATCAATGCAATTTCTAAACAAATGTAAAAACTAATTCATAAACTCAAAAGGGTTGATCATTATTTATTCAAAGAACAAGATGGCATCAAATTCCCACAAAAAATTAATCAAAAGAAACGTAATTGATAAAAAAAAAATCTTTTTTTTATCTCTTTTTGTGTTAAAATAAGGCGTAATTGTATGAAAGTTGAATTTTTTTTTTACCTGCCATTTGAAGAGGTGGGAGGTTTGATGATAGAGAGAAGAAACAAATTGGGCTGGGATAAAGAGGGAGTGATTGAGAAAAATGAGAGAAATTAAAAATGGAAAGCTGTGAAAGAAAGAGTTAGGTATGCGTGTGCGCTCAGCGGTTGCCTTCTGGCCGGCTGCCGCTGGATTTTATATTTGTACAGGTATGGACAAATAGCCACGGTGGATATTTTTGCCATTGTCCAGTGAACTTGAACGCTTGGGTATAAATATTACTTTAAATACTTAAATAAGTAAATTTATTTTTTTATAAAATTATAATTTGTAACTTAAACAAGATAAACTCGTTTTTCCTGAACGGGAAACTAAAAACTTCGTGGGGTTGATCAACCTCATGGATGAGGTATAAAAATACAAGTAGCAACCTTAAATTATCCGTTACTTAGAATTTTGATAATAAATAATAATTTTTAATAAAATTATTGAAAATTTTTATTTTTCAATTATTTAATTTCTTTAATAGTTAATTAAGCACACTTTAAGCAAAATTTATTCACAAATCAAATTATGACTCATAAGCTTAACTTAACTCAAACTAAGTTTTGGATAATTTTTTTTCATATCCGAACTCAACTCGAGATATTTTTTTATAAATAATTTTTGCTTAATTATAATATAGAAATTAGATATATAATATTTTAATTTTAAAAAAATCAAGCCTGTTGAGCATGATGAGCCAAACTAGGTTTTGACAAAGGTTTTTAAAAGCCATTGAGCTTGGTCCAACTTGACTTATGACTCATCTAAACTTTTAATTGTAAATAAATCTAAATGAGTTCAGGTTTTAATATAGGATAATTATCCAATATACCGTCAATAGAGTTTTTTTACTTTACAATTGGAGTTTGAATAATGATACACATCATATTTTATTTATTTTTTATTTTCTTAATAAATTTTAAGGATATGCGTCATCATTCTAACTCTACTTGTGAAGTTAAAAAACTTTACTGACTGTGTATTGGATGTTAATCTATATTACTAATTGAGATAGGCTTAGTTTGGCACACCAGTTGCCGCTAGTGCAGTGTGACTGGCATGTGCCAGCTGTAAATAAGACAAAAAATGATGAAGTAAAAATACTAATTTGCTCTTAATTTTAGTTTTTAAATTATTTTATTAAAAAACATATACCTTTAATGATCAATTTATATTTTTTAATCTCATCAGAACTAATTTCATAGTCTATCCAAACTAGCCCTTAGTATAGAGATGCCTCAAAATTAAACAATCATCCTTACCATTCCTAAATTAGGTCAAAACGTGGGTTTAAGTTTGGATTATATTTATTTGAATCCCTTGAAATTTTAATATATTTGATTTTTAAGAATTTATTTAAGAGAGTTTGAATCATTTATGATAATTATTTGTATTATAATTGTTATTTTGAATGGAGATCAGAATCAATTTAAAAAAAATACTAACTTCTATTTGATTTAAGTTTTAATTAATATCGATTAAGTTAAATTTGAATCATTTCTACTTACAAAAGTTAAGTTATTGGTTGTTACAAATTAATTTAATTTAAATCAACTCATGAGATTTTTTTTTCTGATTTAATTTGATAAAGAGACGATCTAAAGTAAATTCATATATTGATTCATATAATCTACATCAATCTTTTAGGATAAAAATTCTAATGATGATGATGATATAATTTGATAAAGAAAATCAGAGAATCAATTGATACTTGACAATGTTATGGCTCAATTTACAAGCATATTATAAATTGTTCAAAATATATTTTTCAAACATAAAATATGATTTTTTTCTAGATCCTAATTTAAAAAACGACCATTTTATAATTTTTAAATGTAGAAAATTTCCTTTCTTTTGGCAAATTGAGAAAACTTTTGCTGTTGATACTTTTGTATGTTGTTCTCAAATCTCTAACTTAAGAGAATAGAAAAAACGACATCGCTTCGAAATACAAAAAGTCAAAACTAGTCAACCGATAATAGTCGGTTTAAAGAACTCCGTATAAAATTCCACCGCACGCGTCAATCTGCAAGTTTTCTAGGGTTAGCGAATCTGGGAATTGAGGTTTTTCTCTGAAATTTTCGAAAACCAGAAATAATCGAAGATGATCGAGGTGGTGTTGAATGATCGACTAGGGAAGAAGGTGCGCGTGAAGTGCAACGACGACGACACGATCGGAGACCTGAAGAAGCTGGTGGCGGCCCAAACCGGTACCCGAGCCGACAAGATCCGGATCCAAAAGTGGTATACGGTTTATAAGGATCATATTACCCTTAAAGATTATGAGATCCACGATGGCATGGGTCTCGAACTTTACTATAACTAAAGTTTCATAATTATTAGTGTCTTTATTTATGTAATTTCTGTGTGATTTTTGTTGAACAAGGTTTAATTTTATGTGTGGATGATGGTATTCAGTACTACGTTTAAAGGAATATTATGGGAAGAATTTGATGTCGCTTTTGTTCAACTTAAAATAATATATATATGTATGTATGAATGTTTATTTTATTTTATTTTCTTATTTTTACATTTTGTGTGATTGGTTGATTTTACTCACTTGCTTTTGCATGTTTAAGCATTTTTGCTTTGTTTTAATGACCTAACACTTGCTGTAAATGTACATGCTAAATTGAGTTGAACACCCATTTAAAGTTTTTCTATTATTATATTATAACTATTGAGGAAGAATCATTTTTAGGTTTAAGGCTTCATCTGGCATTTCGATTATGATTGAGAATTAGGGCAAAGAAGTATGATTATGATCAATTACATATGCTTATTAATAGCATTGTTGTTTGATTGCAAAATGGCTCATTGCAAACTTGTTTGTTGGTATTTACATTTAAGGTCAAACTTAACATTTATTATCAAATGTAGTTTGAATACCCGTTCTCGGGGACCTAGACTTGTCAAATCGAAGCTCATAACTTTCTTGACAATGGAATAAAGGGAGCTTAATTGAGACTGTGAGTTCATCTGTTGTTGGGAGACATAATGAGAAGAGTTATCTTTCTCTTCCCGTCTCAATCTTTGGGTAGAGTTTATAAATGAAGGGTTGAATCAAAGCTGTGAAAATATTGTATTGTTAGAATAACAGCCCTTTTCCTCTGTCAAAGCCTCAACCAGCATAGGATCAACCGTGCTACTGTCATGGTCTCATGTGGCCTTGCCGGTTCCTCCTTAGTTTTCCCCCAAGGTTTGATTGACTTAGAATAGGTTCCAACTTCCAAAATATGGTAGCTTTCTATCTCGGTCTCACTGGTGTAGTGGTATTGCCTTGTTAATGTTTGAAATTCGAACTTGTTCATTGACATACTGAGTTTAAGGCAAAAGTAGCAATTTCCACCATGGATCTTCTCTGTCCATCAGAGTCCTGGCATCGTGTCATTCCTACTGCATCAGGGAAAATTCTTTCAACATCTCCTGCCTCACCTGGAAACTGGAAATGGGGCACCCAATCGGCCAATTCAGTTGCATGAAATATGTTGCTTGTAAAATGTTCAAGGCTTGAGTTTGTTGTGGAAACCCTTCCATTCCTTCAGGTCTTTCTAGGCCATAAACAAGATAGTAACAACCTAGGCTTGAGTTTGATCATTGATGATAGTAGCATCAACCTCGAATTTCCTCCTTCAAAACCTGAGAGTAATGTTTTATCAGTCGCAAATCCGGATCATCTTCAGGTGACATCCACATCTTTCTTATCACACGCTCCAAATCAGGATAACTCCCACTGCTCATAGCCTTAAGCTCATGGCTTTTAATCTTGTTTGACAGATTGACATTTCATACCTTCTACTCCATAATCATTTCTGAGCATCCTTGTCACTGGAAGATGCACCATTGCCATCTGATACATTACCTTGAGTTCCTTTTGTTATGCTTTGCGCATCCATAGAGGCTTTAGATTATCCTTTTAAATTGGCATGTGACTCAATCTAAAAATGATAAACAAGCCTGTCCAGGAGCTTATTCAAGTTAAAAATATAAAACATGCTTGAGCTTGGTCCAAAAACTGTTCAAAGAACCTGAACCCTCCACTGATAGCAGAGAGTGGGTTCAGTGCTAGTTGACTAGCCCATGCATTGCCTCTACGATTATGGATCCGGTTGTGGTTTTATTCTTAGGACTGTAATCTTAATTAGTGGCCTAAGTCAGAAGAATCTCTCAAAGCCCCCCAAGAGCCAGGTAAACCTTTTGGGCTTGATGTTATCACCAGTGGGCTGCACCCAACTATTTGGCACTTAAAAACGGTAGTATGAAATTTCCTTGTTATTATGCTTCTAATAATTGCTTACAAAATTAATTTAGATGTTTTACGAGATAATTTTGCTTTTACGATAGTTAAAAAAAGAATATATTAACTGATTCCTAATTATTAAATTTTTTAATAATATTTTAATTATTTTTATCCGATGTCTATAGTCATCTAGATCCAAAATAAAATTCACCAATAAATAATGGAAGAATACTAAATGGTTTGAAATTTGTAGCAAAAAATCACAAGTAAACCATACAATTTTTTCAATTAATACTTATAAGTATCCCTTAAGCTGATCGCTTTATTGCCCATAACAAAACCACAACTCTTAAACATAAACTAATTTAAGAGATTTAAATTGGTTGAAATCTTGATGGTTTTCCACCGTCTATTTCCCATGTCACTTTGTTTATTTGCATGCATAGGAAACTTGAAAACAATAGTAGGATGAGATTTTCCAAATCCCGTGTCATAAATAGTATAATTTTCCTGTGGGTTGACTTCTGGACCTTATTTGCATCATTAATGAGAATTCTTTGGATTCCTGCTCTCTCGAACCATACATTTAAATGTAGCCAATTTCATGCTATAGAAATTGACAATGAGTTATCACATTCAACATTTAATTTGTCTAACCTAATAATTACCGTTTACAAAGTGTTTGAAACTTTTTTTTCTTTTTGGTTCTAGAAAAAGCTAACCCTGTTTTGATTTCTAGAAAATAAAAGTAGAAAATTGATTATATTCATGATTAATAATGAATAATGACAAAAAAATTCATTTTTTTTCACTTCAATTTTAATCATTTTCATTTGAATAAGTTCAACTTCTAATGGAGACATGGATAGAGTATACGTGTTGTCTGTCAAACTGCTATCTTTGTTTTGTAACTTTTGTTTGAAAAAAAATAAAACACTTATTTTTTCTGTGTGCCAATCTTGAACCAAGAGTCGCTATGTCAAAGCATGCATGCCAGCCATTTTCCTTCTGTAAACTTCTACCAATGTTTTTGGTGTCCTTTAAACTACATGTGACATGTCTAGGTGCATGTGGTTAACTGTGTATATAAACATTAGATCAATAAATTATATTATATATTTGACTATATAATCTTACTTAAAGCATAAGTAAAACAAATCTCTTTTTGTCCTAAAATCTTGCAGATATCATTAAGGCGTATGCTGCATGCACTAACCAGTATGTATTTAAACACCCTTGGTTTTTTGCCCTAAAATCTGACTCCATTATTCCATAAACCTCAAATAATCAATAAGATACCACTTTTTTAAAAATCCAAAGTCTGAAAAGATTATGCGAATGATTAAGGTAAACAGGTTATGCTGGGAAAAGAGAAGAACACACGATAATATAGAGAGAACTTCAACTTAGCAAATCCATGAGTTCAAAATATTTTAAAAGGGATATTGAATTCATGGTCTAATTTTTTTGTGATGTCAAGAGCGTGTCACATGACAGTAAGAATGGGGCCAGTATTCCTCGACTCACGAATCTTTGTCTGCCTTGTGCATGCAAGGCAATTCCGAGTGAAGCCAGCGGTTCAATCCCTAAAACCCTTTAACCCCAGCTGGTTAAGCAAGTTTGTTTAATTAATTAAGCCACTTGTTTTGATTCAAATCCCTATGTTTATTTTATTTTATGTTGTTGCCTAGCACAAGAGTCAAACTCTTAGGGTTGAAGTTTTAAAACCATTTTTTTTTGCTTAAAAAAATATCTCAAGACTACATGCATGGTTGGTTCATGGTTGTGCACATGTGCATATGAATTTCATCTAGATTGCCATTTTTGGAATTAATTTGTCCAATTCCCTCAATCTCATTAGATGAGTTCAAACCCCTAATTACTGACTAAAAGCATTAATCTCAATAATTAAAATTTTGGTCTAGCTCTTGTGATTTCTCTTTAAAAGGAATTAGGTTAAAAATCTGATTTTTTTCTCTCTCATATATATATATATATATATATATATATTTATCTCAACAAGTGCATGAGAGAGATAGAGTAGCATGGCTTGTGGGGTTTGACTTTGGTTAAAATGCTTTGTTTATTGATCCCTTGGAGTTGGAGATCGATGTATGTGCAAAGAGCCAAAGATAATAGTTTGCACATCCAATGCCTTGAGGCCCGGCTTGGCTCATCCATCCATATTCCTATTGTGTTGTGTCGTAATCTCCGCAGAAATAATCTTCTTGAACTCTTTCACAACAAACACTATCAAATTTCAAACCTCCAACCTCTCCCTATTGTTTCGGTCAACATAGGATCCAAGTTTCACTCTCTAAAATATGAAAATATCGTCTTTCTTTTAGCTTCAATCAGAGACAACCCCTATTCCTTTTCTCCACCAGATGCTTCTTTCAAACATTTAAAAATGGCAACTTAAAATATAAATCACTTCAAGATTCCATAAAGGAAAATGTATCTTGATTTTGCACTTTTATTATCCCCAAAGTTAATTCATCTTGACATTGTTCGACATAAACATTGACTTTTAGGATTTAGTGATTTTTGGACACACTTTATAGTTTCGTGTATATAATTTGTATTTGTATAATGTAAAATATAAAAATTTTATATTTTAGTTTTGTTAAATTTATATACAATTTTTACCAAAATTTAACTTATATACGTTACTGTTTCGTGTTTAAAATTATTAAATCTATTTTTTAAGGACCAAACACGTTTTTAGTAGAATGAAAATGCACCCATACTGCACAGGGACATGTTATTGAGCCCTGTTTTAGACATGATTGTCATTTTAAACTAAGCTTAATATCCAAATATGCACTCAACATTTACCACAAAATAAAATTAAGCCTTTAATGTTTAATTGCATAAAAATCAGTCTATTAAGCTTTATTTTAAACAATTAAAACCTAAACGTTTCAAAATAACAGAATTAATTACATTTCTACTAAGTACTTTAACTATCATTACCCTTGCACAGCAATTAAAACTTAATGACAATTAGAAGGACTTAATGTAAAATATTTTTTTTTGTTTAGAAGAGGTACATGGGAGGAGTTAAAAATCGAATCTTGGACCTAATCCCTCTTAAAAAGAGATAACAACCACTAAGCCAAGCTTAGTTGTTAAAAAATGTACTTAATTCTATTTTTTCAAAAACGTTTAGGTTTTAATTGTTTAAAATAAAATTTAATAAATTGATTTTTATGCAATTAAACGTTGAAGGATTAATTTTATTTCTTGGTAAACATTGATCACATATTTAGATATTAAGCCTTAAACTAAGGTAACATTTTTATAACACAAGAAAGTAATCGATTCCATAATTATCACCTCAAACTTGAATACTTTTTGTATAATTTTTAAATCAACTCTTGCGAAATCCACACCGTTACAGTTTGAACAGATAACCAGTTTGTCTGCAAGGTTTTCGGTTAGGTTTTTATCCTTATCTGAGAAGTTTCAGACAGACATGATGAACAAGCTGAGGGGTTAGGTGGATGAGAATTGTGCAACTTATTACATAACAAGACATGGACAATAGGGACCCAGAAAACACTGATTTTTATCTGTCTTAATCTGAAAGAAGTGATTCAAAATCAAAGAAACGGGAAGAAAAAACTAATAGAACATTCCACCCTAGGCAATGCAGATGTCTCTCCCCTGTCTATAAACAAACAATATAAATCCATTTCAGTCTATAGGCCTAGGGTTGAATTGAATAAAGTATTAAAAACATTGACTTCTGTGCCTGCTAGAAAGTTGAGGATGCTTTTGTCTGATGCTTTGCAATGTTCAAAGAACACCTTATCAGACCATGACCATCAAATGTTCAATTGACAATGGCTACCTCATCATATTGAAAATAGTTTTATTCAATGAGAAGAAAACAGGCAGGGTTTTATGACTTTTTAATCGTAGTCCACATGCATTGAAGCAACCAATTAGGAATTCTTCATACAACAAGCATGTCTCTACTGAATCAAATGTCAGAAACTCCATGGTCATTGCAAAGAAGATGCATGGATTCTTCTAAGAAACACAAATAAAAATATATAACTTGTCAGGTTAATCATAAAAGTATGCATAACTTGAAGTCATCTTAGACGAAAAGTTTTCTCCATTTCTTAGGCAGATAGGCCACTATGCCTTGACTAGCAACATATATTCAGCATTTTGCAGCTCTGCACTACATGAGGAGCAAAATGGCGGCCAGTGATTTTTCTGGTATAAGCTTACAGTTGCTAAGGACACGAAATAGAAAATAAGATAAAGGAAATGGATCCTTTTCTGTCCAAAGAAAAATTAAGCTAAGCAACAAAATGTGGTTTACAGTATCTCAAAAATGGGTGAAGTGGAGCTTTCCCACAACTACCCAAGAAGAAATGAAATGAAATTAAAAACAAAAAAGACTTGGCAACTGTACAATTTGCGAAAATTCCTTGAACTCTATCTTCTTATGTTGTCACTCCCAGAATCCATAAGAATTGTTAGCCTCCTTGCTGTCTTCAGAAACTCACTGCAAAGCAGATAGCATTAAGAAAAGATACTTAACATCTGACAGATCAAAATACTAATCAAAAGGAATTAAAGGTAAGGTACTAGTACCTGAAGGGCTCATCTCCTGTGTGTTTAACAGAACCAGCAGCATCACGATAGAGCACACTGCTCAGCGTCTCTGAACTTTCTATGCCAAACATGCTGGCCAGCTTCCCATGCAGCTCTTCATATGATCCAAGAGATGAAAGATCAAGGGTTCTACCTACATTCTCTGATTCCATAAAAACTTTGCAATGACCAGTCTCCAAGCCTAGATCAGTTTTTTGATGCTCTTTGCACCAAGGGGGCCCTTCATCTGAAGAGTTTTCCCGAGCATTTCGATCTAATGCAGATCCAGAGCCATCAGAAGAAATTGCCGTTTTCTCTGTATTCCCATCTGATGAACTGTTTCCAACTGTCTCACCTGAGCAGCTTTGAGAACCCTGCTGCTCACTGAAAATGAGTTGGCCGAACAATAAAATATGGGGTGTCTTTATTTCATTGCTTTCTTTCAAACTCTGGGTAGGATTTCCCATTGTTTGCAAGGAAGATATATTCCTTTTGTTCCCATTGTCACTACAAAAGTTGTCACTGGAGAGTCTAGTAGGTTGGGCAGTACGATGAAGTTGATGAAAACCAAGTGGAAACTGACCCAACTGCATCTTGTTGGAGTGGAGATCTGATGAAGATAATCCAAATGGTGCATGCCTGGCTCCCTGTATGCCTCCAGGAATGTTGTCTGTAATGCAACAAAAGGGGCTGCTGGATCTGAAAGAGTTACTGGAAATTGATGGCATTGGAATTTGGCTAAGCAAAGAAAAGTCCGGGTGTTGCAGAAGTCGCATTTTTTTCTTTTGTGATGAGAAAGGATTAAGATGGATTGCTGGTATGTTTGAGACCGATTCAACCAACCATGGGCTAACGCGTTTCACATTGTGGAGTAAATCTGGCTCATCCCATGCTACCTGAAAGATGTTAATTCAAGAAAAGATATTAGAAACAAACCTATGAGCAGAATATAATGCTTACAAAATATGTATGTAAGTTGAATTCTGAAGGATTGTAATCAAGGGCATAAAAATGCTAAATCAATGACAATCTAAAGAGCAAATAAAACTATGAAGATGATTTATGAGAATATCCAAATTACCTGCAGAAGACGCCATGGAGAATTAGGCCAACGGATGGGATCAACAACCTGAGCAGTAGATATTGTTCCCATGAACCAGCTAATCCGTGAAGAGTCCTCAGTTTCAAAAGCCATTTTAAACCTCATTCCAGGATACCACTGGATTTGCATAGCAGCTCTAACTGATGAGGCCTTCACAAAGAACTCAGGAGCGCTAGCTCGTGGATAGTAAACAACCTCGAATGGCTGCCAATTGGCAGCACGAGTTGCAGCTTCGATCACAGAGTCAGCCCTTACTTTTCCCCTCAGATCCCCATTAGAATCTTTCCTCATAAATTTACTCTCTTCCTCCCTCAAAAATGGAGAATAACCCCCAAATTGTGAACCAGAGCTTCCAACCCCAGAATTCCACCCAGTTGGGTACTCATGTCCACTCCCAATTCCTCTCTTCGCCCTACGAATTCCCACACAAAGATCTCCATTCTCTGCTCGTAGAAACACAATTGAATCACCAGCCACAAGCTTCTTGTGATTCACAAAATTACTCCACCCTGTAGTCAAAAGATGCCGACGAGGTGTTCCCCTATATATATGCCTAAATTTCCAAACCTGACCATGGACATCCTTCGAAAGAATGGTTTGAACAGGAGGTTCTGCATTATAATCCAACCTAGGAAATATAGTCTCTGCACAATAGCGTGGAACAGAGAAACCCCCACCATTATTAGCATCGGATTGAGTCAATGTCTTAGCAAAGGAAGCTGGTTTTTCAGGACTCTCCGTCCCACTATTTCCATCAAAACCATCATCTTCATACCCAAAACCATTCACTCTCAAAGGAACCAACGTAATTTTAGAATAAACCTCATCAGTTTCAGGATCTGCCATATACTTAATGGCAGAAACTCGACATAGGATAAATGAAGGAATCGGAAGACTCCCAAAATCTACATTCCCATTGGCATGTTCTGCATGACCCTGAGGGAAGTAGAACACCTTGGAGTTCACTGCTGGCATTTGTACCATGCCACCAGCACAGGCATGCCATAGTTGAGCATCTAAGCATTTTTCTGAATTCTTCATAAGTTCTTTCCTAGAATCCATGACTGTTATCATTTTCCAATTCCGGTGGTCTAAAATATAAAAATAACTATCCTTCCTTTGCTCTGTTTTCTCTTGATGATTATTCTGCTTTACATGAAAATTAAAAGCTTATCTTAGCAAATAAGTAAAGTACAAATATATATAAATATAAATCTACCAAAAAATTATAAAAAAAATTGATAAATTCTATAGTAAACAAAAATTGTCAATACAGTACTTAAATGGCTGAAAATTATTGCATAACAGGGTCAGATAAATTAGCTAATAGCTGCTATTGAACGAGACCAAAAAAAATCAAAACAAAGGAAAACATAATCTTTCATGATTATATTACAACATATTTTCCAGACACAAACACACAAAAAAAACCAAAGAATTCACCTTTAGACGAAAAAAGAGCAAATAGAAAGGAGTTAAAAGACCGTACCTTTCAACAAAAGGAGATATTTTTCCACCAAAAGAAAGAAAACCCAGATTAAAACGAACCCAAATAAGCACAAAAATGCAGGAAACTAGACCCTTTAAGGCCAAAACAGAAAATGAGATATATCAATTCAAAGACTTTGAGAAGGGAAAGAAAAGAAGAGAAAACCAGTTTCAAATTAAAAAAAAAAAAGTTATAATGGAAAGCGAAGGGAGAGTGAGAGTTTTTTTTTTTTTTTGATTGGAAGGGAGAGTGAGAGTTTTAAAGCAGAGGAGGAAAGAAAAAGAAGAGAGGCATTAACAGTGCAGATTTTGCGTCTTTGCCGACCAGAGGACTGTGGAGAGACAAATAAACTGTGAATAGCAAAAACAAACATAAATAAGAAAAAAACAAAGAGTTCTTTATTTTATTTTTTCGAATGTGAAAGAGAATGAAGGTTTTGTAGATGGCAAAGAGTGACACGAAACAGAAATTCAGGTGATTTTGTTTTTTTTTTTCATTTATCTTTATCTTTTTACAAGTGTTAATTCTTCCTCTTTTACTTTTATTTTTTATATGTTGTTAGGTCTACTCTCCATTACCCAGGCGTGACTTATAACATCTTCAATTATTTCAAAATATCTCCCTTTTTTTTCTCTCAATTTTGAATTAAAAAATAATATTTAAGTTCTAGATAAAGTCTTTTGGGTGAATTTGTTAAATTTTTAATAAAATCAAGTTATATATCCAAAATGAAATTTGAACTTCGAAAAATTATGAGTTAATGTTGAATTTAAAATTCTAATTTATGACCTAATTTTATTGGATAATCTAATAATTTTCATCATAATACCTTATTGAACTTACTAGTTTTAGTTATTTTATGTAGAAATATCAACGACAAAGTTTAGTTAATTAAATGTAATAGTATATTGTTCATTTAAACATTTTGACAGTTAAAATTATCATAGTCAAGTTTTTCTTCTTTTGTGAAACTTCATTAAATTTTTTTACAAAAATGATCATAATTTAAAAATAAAAAAATTATAAAGTTTGATTATTTAAACTTTAAATTTTTTTCATAAATTATTTTTTAAAAATTATATGAAACAATCGAACTAAATGCGCAATAAATACGAGTCAACTAACACGATTCTGACCTCATTTTTTACAAATAATGTCTGCCACGCGACAACAAAGCAAGTGGGAAAGTATCCCGTACAAATCGGAAAAGAAACATCCAATTAATAAAAAAATAATCAGAGAATTTAATTTTATATTTAATAAATCTCTGTTAAAATCAATTATTTGGATAATCCCAAAAAATAAAAGATTGGTTGTTTTTACATCTTTAAATATCACGATATTTTGGTGGAAGATATCACGAGTTTCTTGTACTCTGAAATCAAGGCCGACAGTTAAAGTTTTCATCTTGTCCGAGGCCCTAACTCTCCGGGACTAACCATGGTTAATTTACTCTCTTTAATTCGATTAGTTTTAATTAACCATTGATATTTATGCTCATTGGTCAACTATGACTCTTTTTCACAGTTGTTGGTGCGTCTCCTGATCTTTTGGTCTTAGGCACAAGATTTGATCCTTGGTTTTCGCCTTTTCGGTTGGGTTTAACATTAAAAATCTCTATCAAGCTTCCTAAATACAATCACTTTTTTTTTAACAATCATAATAAAAATATTGTTATAAATAAAATAATTTTTGTTGGTTACAAGGAAAATCATTAATAATAAGGATAGAGGTGGAGTTGCTGAGATTTGAATTTAAATCTTATAATATATCACAATTTTTCATTAATCACTCAAATAAGATATTATTGCCATAAATAAAATAATTATATACACAACAATTACATTTAAAACTTTTCTAACACTTTTACTAAACGTTCAATTTGCAAATTTACGCTTAATAATTAGGGTTTTATCTGCTTATCATTTCAAAGCTTCGAGCATATTTAAGCTTAATTAAATTATATACTATATTAAGGGTCCGTTTCGTTCGCGTATTTCATTTTCTAGAAAATATTTTTCACATTTTTCAGTGTTTGGTATATGTAAAACATTTTCGATCAATGGAAAATGAAATTCAGTCAATAAAAAATCTTTAAGGAGTTTGGGAAATTGTCTTCCCATTTTCAAAAGGAGAAGACAATTTTCAAACTTATGCCACTTTTAAGAAAAAAGCTCCTACTAAAACTCAACTTAATCTATATTGGATTAAAATAACAAACAACGGAAAATATTTTTCATCATATCAACCAAACAACATAAAATATTAGTTTTTTTCAGAAATCAAATTTTCAGACACCATTTTCTGAAATCATTTTCTGAAAGTCATTTTACGCGAACCAAACGGAGCCTAAGTGTCGCAAATTATTTAAATTAATGCCAACAAGAGTTGGCACAAGTGGCTTGTGAAATCCCCAATTTCCATGTAATTCCTCCATGTTTGTAAAGTATTTCAATCTAATATGATTAAATAAATATGAAGTTTTGATGTATGAATGATGTATGGGACATGAATGGAATTAGAACAATTGAATGATTAAATGTTAAAGAGGTCAAATGGTCAAGGGAACTAATATCAGAAAATTTGATTGGTAATTAAAAAACATGTGGCTTATGCATAAATGGAAAAAAGGAAAAATGATGGTCAAATGAGTCAAAGGGTCAAGAAGAGGATTAATGGCTGAGATGATGATAGGATAAATGAGCAATTAATGCAATGGCATGACTCATCATCCTTATCAGCCATCACCCTATGCCAGCCTTTTTCCAGCTCTCCCTCTCGTTCCACCTCCAAGCTCCCAAGTTTGACAAACCACCTCATTCCTCCATCGATTCATTTAAGTTGTTAAACGAAAAATGATCCTTGTCACTAGACTAAGTGATATCCAAAGTTTGGTAGATTGAATCCAAGTATTGGAGGAGATCTCAAAGTTGAGATTTTGGTCTCTAGTGAATGTAAGAGAAGAAGATGATTTAGTCAATTTCGTTCATGGTTTGGAGTTGTACTGAGTTGATATGATATGTGTATGGTGATCATTTAAAGGTTTAATTTGATTTGATGTCACAGCTTTGAAGAAGTGAAAAGCTAGGGTTGGCTACACCAAGTGATTTCGTGTTCTCGAAGGAATTGAGGTAAGGAATTTATGTAACGGACGTAAGGTGGCTATGTCCGCATGTTTTATGATATTTTTATGTGATTTGGAGAGAAACACCAGCTGTTTTGTGTAGGAAAATATGCATATTCGGTTTTTACTTCTAGTACCAATTAGGCTAGGAGCAACTGACTGCCTTAAGTAGCAGCCGACTGCCTTAAGTAACAGCCAACTGCCTAGAGACATCCAAAACGCCATTTTTCGAAAATTGATTCCAACCAGTCAACTGTTATTTACCCAGAAACATTCTGTTTCAAACCAGTCGATTGCTATATGGAACAATCGACTGCTATTTGCTAAATTGCATTCTGTTTGAAAACCAGCCGACTGCCCTATGAGACTAGTCGATTGCTAATTTTTCAACAGCATTCTGTTTCAAAAATAGTCAACTGCTATATGACCAGTCGACTGTTATTTCTTAAGAAGCATTCTATTTGAAAACCAGTCGACTGCTATATGGACCAGTCGACTGCCCTTATATGTTTTCAAAGATGAAAATATCAGAATTTTAAATGAAAATAATTTCGATAAAGGAAGTTATGAAGCAGCAACCGACTGCCCTATGAGGCTAGTCGACTGCCATGTATGAAAAGAGTTTTCAAAGCTTCTTTGATTTAAACACAAAAGTGTTTTCTGAAAAAGGTATATTATAAATGTTTTGAGACTATGGATGCGTGATGATATGCATTTCCGATGGCTGAGAGACCCTGATCAAGTCCTTAGTATTATGATGTTAAGCGAGGAACCCTAGTCAGGTCCTCAATCCCACAAGTGACACCTGACTAGTGTTCACTGCGGATTACTAAAGGCAGGAGAGAATCTCTGACCTCTACATGGTGCACCACTGTACTAATGCATGATTAGAATCATATAAATGGGTATGAACGGTTTATATGATGATGCAATCGCTTAAATAATTGTACATAGTCTCCATCCTATTTCAAAGGATATATGATGTATGTTTTGAAGTAAAGAAGCATGATGTATGTTTTAAGAATACGATGTATGTTTCAAAGCAAGTTTACGAAGTATGCTTGTAAATTATGTTTTGAAGAAATATATGACGTATGCTATATTTTAAAGAAGCATACAAAGTATGTTTGTCATGCCAATTGCAAAAGTATGCATGTTTGAAAGATGTTTATAATGCACGCTTTATAATGCTTTACATGACATTATAGAGCCAAGTAGGAAAAATGCATATAGAGGCATAGTACGCTCTTTTACATAATTTTCTTACTGAGCGTAAACTCACCCTTTTACGACCATTTTTCTTACAGATTACCTGAAGTGAACCTCGCTCCAATTAGAGGAGCTTGCTTTTGAAAGATTAGAGTGTACCTCCTCAATACGCTTCCCAATTAGTATAGAAGGTATACGCATATGTTTATGTAAAGTTAAATTGTAATTCAGCTACAGTATAGTACAAGTAGCATTTATGTATAATAGATGTCGGGGATGTAAGATAAGATGATGTATAAGATCCTGTGAAAATGGAATGATATTTATATATATCATTTTTATGCTTATGGAAAGTGAATAAAATTTTATGAGCTATTAGATAATTAGCTTAAGGGTAAGGAATGAATGACACTGATGAACTAAATCAAATAATGTCGTATAAGATAATAAAGAAAAAGTTAGATTATAAGATGGAGTGATGGGGACGTCACATGGCTAAAGTGATTAAGATTCGAATACTAAGTATGCTTTGCACTGAAGTTTAAATTCTCAAGATTTCTCGTAGTTTGTTGATAGACAATCTGTAAATTTTAAAAATTTAATAAGTGAAAGTTCAATGAATCTGTAAATTCTTATAATAGATTGGCAATATGTCGGAACATTGAAGTTGGATAATTCGTACTCCTAAATTTAAATGTAACCAAAAAAAATTTATTTGATTATAACTTTCTTTTGTACTTGTACCAATATGGGGTTTATAAAATTGAATAAAAGATTTTTATCTTTCAATTAAATGAAAACGTTAATTGAGTCATTTTATTGTCAAATATGACTTTTTGTAATGGTCTAAACATACAAGCAATTATCTTTATATTTTTTTTCCAACGGGTATTTTGTCTTAGTCTAAATAAAGACCGATGTGCTAATTTTGGATGATAGTTTAGAGATTAAAGCGAGATATTATGCTTGGATTAAGGAAATTTGGTTGATAATATGATGCTGATATTGAAATTAAGGACAATTTAATCTCTTTGATTATATTTGTTGCATGACTAAATTATTCGACATTTTATTAAGACCTTGGTCAGTTTAATTTTAAAACATATATTTAGGCTATCAAACTTTGAGGCTAAAGAACAAAAATGTTTTTTGTGTAATCATTCAACTAATATTGTTAACTTAAAGATTTTGACTGTGTGCATTCTGGAATATAAAATATATAGAATATATTGAGATCTAAACTCATATTAGGCTTAATTGGAGGTGAATTTTGAATTACGTTATTTTTTAACAAAAAAAAAAGAATATTAAGAGTTAGAGATTAATTATAAAATATAAATCCTGAAATGATAATTATGGTTAATGTAATTTTTGGTATATCAAAGAGTATTCTACATTTTAACTATTTATTGAAATATTTGTCATTATTGGTAATGAAATAAAATAATATTTTTTTTGTGTAAGCACATGTATCTTTATCCATTTTAAGGGTTTAAGATTAATGATGTTTAGGTTGAGAGCGGTAAACAGTAAAGCACTCCCAATAGTGGGGGTTCCAAGATTCGAATCCTGTCCAAACACCTGAAAAAAAGTTCACTCTAGTTCTTCTAAGTTATTATCGGTAAAATGAAATAATATTTAAAAATATCTTAAACTACAAATATATCTTTTTCAACGTATTAATTGTTTGATGCAGACCGGATACCAATCTGAACATAAACCATAAATGAACATTTAAGACAACATTGGTCATGGAAAATGGTTAGCCACTGTCAGATTGTCTTGCACTTTGTTGTTACAAATAATATTGTAAATGAAAAAAAAAAGGTCCAAACATCTATGGCAAAAAAAAAAAAAGTATCGATTATAATATGAATTTGTGATTTTTTTTTATAAAATAAGATTTTTGAGCTAAAAGTAAATATCAAATGGGTTATTTTTTCTATTTTAAATATTAATATTACTTATAACTATTTTATTTGTTTTTAAAGTATTACTAGTACACGAGAATGTAATCGAAAAAAATACATAAATAGTTAAATTTAAAATAATAGTCAAAACTTGAAAATACTTGTAATATTTTCATATTTTTCTATTTTTATCAATCTCTTTAATGTAGATGAAATGCTGTGTACATATGATTCTCTCCAGATCTCATAATGTGAGAGTTTTGTACACCAAATTGTCATTTTTTCCTCAAACAATCATGTATACTTAAACTTTAGTACATGAAATAATTTGAATTGCTAACTGAGCATTAGCTAAATGGCATGCATATTATAATTTGAATTATCAATTGAGATCCAAGAAAAATGACATGTGTATTGGACAAATTTTTGGAAGTTACGAGTTTGAGAGGGTTTAGAGTTAGACTCAAAATTTCTTCATCAGATAAGTAAATTAAGAATTGAGGGGTTTGAGAATAGATTAGAAATTTCAAATAATAGTAATAATTTGAAGGCCAAAGGGTTAAAAAGATCATTGAAAAAAATAATTTTCGCAATTGAACTTCTATTTTTTTGCAATTAATTGAGTCATAATATTTTAATTTTCACTCAATTACGTCTTTTTGTGGACAAAAATCATTAAATTCGTACGAAACTATTAAATCCGCACAATAATATGGCTAAAAAAATAGATCTAACGGTTTTCATTCAAGTAAAAATTTAATAAAATGAAATAGAAAATGTAAAGATTCAATTTATTACGATAAAGAAATAAAGATTCAATTGCAAAACTTTTTTCAAAATATTTTTTTGACCTTTTAACTTAATTTGAATTCTATAGGATGTTGAAAATTTTCTCGTCACTGATTCATAGCAATAAGCTAGAAAGTGACCCTTTAACCAGACATACAAGCTACAAATAGACATGAATGGGTCAATCAGAAACAGTTGGAGATGAAACAAACAATGAAAATGACAACAATCTTGTCTTTGCCCACCCACATCCAAACCCTTCCCCAACCAAAACTTGACCCATCAATAAATTATCAAGTCTAACTGACCCCTTCTCTCTTCAATGTAGCTGCCTTTTTTTACCAACAAGAATAATTGGTGGGCTTCTTTCCTTCCCTCACTTTTTTTTTCTTAGACTTCACACAACCCTACCCCAAACCCTATCACTAAAAGGATTGTCTTCTGATTGTCTTTCTTGAAGTGGGCCTTTGACAATTCCAATTTAGACTCTGACAAAATTTACCTCTGTCCATTGCAATTAATTGTTTCCTTTCCCCTTCTAAAATTCTATTTCATTTTTTGAAATTAAACCTACCCAAGACAATTCTCTAGCCCATGGAAATTCACATCTATTTCATTTCACTAATTGGAGATAATTTATCTTTATATATATGTAAAAATTCATTGGATATTGGATTATGTAGATTTTTTTTAAATTTAAATCTTATATTTTAATTACCAAAAACAGAAGAGACTATTTTTTTTTCAACTTGCTTAATAGGTAAAATTATTTTTGAGTAATAAAGTTTTCTTTTATCACTAGGTCTCACCTGCGTTTATTATATTTGTTATACACATGTTTGCTAACTTAATTAGCTAATCAAGGGCCCCTGGGTCATGAACAAAAAAAGGAAATTACTTTTTTTTAAGTAGATAAAGTTATTTGGTTTTTATTGAATAAAAGCTATAATATTATTAACTATTTTGGTCATGCATTAATTGCGTTGTGTGACAATAAATGTTTAAAATTAAACTAGAAATCAACACGTGTGCTGATTTGAAGCACAACTTGCCATGGAGTATTGTTTTGTTTCGATCATCCCAAAAAGAAAGTGAAAAATGTCTATGCACCAAACTTGTTTACCTAATTCATCAAAAAAAAAAAAAACTTGTCTACCTAAATTCAATAATTATTTTAGGATATTGGGTCTAATAATTTCATGACCAATTTTGATTTTAAAAATTTTGCACTTCTTATTAATCAACTCATACGGTAATGAAATAATATATATATATATATGATACTGAAATTAATATATTGCCCATAAAAATAACACTAACAAGTGAGGTTGGGAAGTTGAAATTTAATCAAATAAAACTTTAATAGGTTTTCATAAAAATCCGAATAAAATAAAATTTAATAAAATCATCGAATTCATACTACTTATAAACAAAGTGAGAAAAAAAAAGTCATTTATACAATATTTTGTGTTATAAAAAGAAATTTCCAATTTTAGTTATAAAAAAGAGCTTTATCAAATAGTTTTATTAATTATTTTGGTTGCTATGCATTTGATAACGGCTAATGGAAAAGTAATGTAAAGACAAAATTACACCTAAAAGTCATAATCAGAATAAATTGTTAAGTGAAATGAAACGGTTGGCAATTTCCCGAAAAGAATGTAATTACTAATTAATTAGTACATATTGTTTGAAAAAAAAAAGAGAAAAAAATTGCCGACACATATCGTCCATGGCTCTTTCACCATGTTAATGCTTTGTTAGGCAATAAATGATAAAAATTAAGATCAACTAATGTCTAATATCATGATTAAAAAAAAGATTTCCAATTACAAAAGAAAAAAAATAAAAAATAAATTAATGAAATCAAAAAGGATATTTTTGTGCGAAGATGAATAGATTTAATATTTTGTATAAAAAATTTTCTTCGAAATTTGATAAAAAAACTTATGGAAAAACATAAAATCATTATTCCAATGTTCCTAAGTTCAAGTTGATCCTTATCCAAATAAATATAGCCAAAAACATAAATTTACCAACCATATTATTCTCAATGATCGTGACCATGTCTTTGATTATTAATTTATCTGCATTTACTAAGTTGAAAATTACTGATTGTAAAAAAAATTTTGCTTTATTCATTTTTTTGTAGATTTGTCTTTTTAGGTTCTTGATTTAATCGTAGCCGTTTGTCAGTATTCGTTACTGACAAACACGTCAAATTAGCAGTTACAGCCACAGTCGGTCCTAATTTAACCGGCGACGCTAACTCGACAGCATAAAGACAAAGCTAATCGTTAGTATTTTCCACGTGGAGGCTGATGGTGTGATCAGATTGTAATTTTTCTCTGATTGGACCCCACAGTGGTACTGTGAGATTCTCGTCAGAGAAGGAGAGGTGATGGGACATGACGCGTGGGGCCCAAATGGGGTGGGCCCATGTCCGAATCTCTGTCGTTACCTCTAGGTTGGAAGGAGAAATCTTAAAAGCCTCAGTTTTGTCGGAAACCTTTTTTATGACTTTCTGTGTGTTAACTTGTCTGTTTAGAAGCCTAAAACAAGCTAAAAGGAAAAATCAAACAATAGAAAACAAAAAGAAAAAGACTTGAATGAAAATAATGATATTCATTTTAAAAAAAAATAACTTAATACATTCATTCAAAATTCATTTATATTTAAATTGAAGATAAATTAAAATATTGTAACATGAACTTGAATTATAAAATTACATGATTAAAAATAAATTTTAAAATTGTTAAATTCTCATAAATGTATGGTCAAGAAAAACTTTGAATAAAAGAAAATAATAATTAATTAGTAATTAACAAATGATATATTTATCTTTTCATTTAAAAATTTAACTTAATGATTTGTGTATTTTTTTATCAAACTTCTAGAGTATAATGTGAGAAATTTCAAATTAAGAGTGTAAGTGTTTTTAAATTTCAATTTTTCTTAATAAAAAACAAACTTGTATTAGACTAAAAGGGAATACTTACAATATACATTGTTAACAAATAAGTATTAATTTAAACATTTAGTTACAAAACAAAATTGTTCAAGAAAATGTATATGCAGTTAAAAATTAAGAGAAAAAATTAAAAAAAAGATTGTATTATTATCTATAGTGGTTGATTGAGTTGATGTCATAATTAAGAAATTAACTCATTTAGAGATATTTCAAAAAAAAAACTCAATTAGAGATAATTACAAGTAAATAAAATAAAATTATTATAAAATTGTGAATTTAAAGATATATACATCGTTTCATTTAAAAAAATTACTCATTTAAAAAAATTACCCACTCTTTTATATATTATTCTCTTAAAAGCATTTTTTTTCTTTTCAAAACATCATCTTTTCACTCACTTATTGAGTGTGTCCATTTCTCATATATATATATATATATATATATATATATATATATATATATATATATATATATATATATTTGTATTTATATTTATTTGCATTTTATTATTTATGAGAGAATAATATAATTTTTTTTATGTGGACCTCCTTTTTCCCTTCTACACAAGCAAGAAGTGCAAACCCCACCAATCCCACAACCAAATGGCCTTACTGTGAAAGACATCTGCATGTGGTATTTAAACTTAGGCCACTTTTTCCATTAAAAGGGACCTTGGTTAAAAAATCATTCTTTTATGATATGATATCAGATCAAACGGTTAAAAAAGAGAAATTCTAAATGCAATGATTTTTTTTTTTCACAAAATCATTTTACTTGTACAATAAAATTTATCTTGTTCTTTAAGGTGATTGCAATGAAAAAAATGGTTGTTTTTAACAACTCTCTTTAAAAAAAAAAAACTCACTTTTTTCCTTCGCTTAATTCTATATTTTGACATATTTTGCGAAAATTCTATTCTCAATAATAAACATTTTACATTTATGGATGAGGTATGCAAACAGTTTTTTGTACATATAGTATTAAACTATATAATAAAAAATAATGATATTAAATATCTCATAAATCCTAAATTTTTTATTCAAGAAATTTGAAATTTTTATATTAATAATTGAATTTTTAAGGGTTGAAATGCGTCGCCTTAAAACCATCACATACAAAAAAAAGAAACCTAGGATAAAGATAAGGATTAATATCCTATACATCGTTGAGTTTTTTAACTTCACAAACGAGATTAAGATGACTACATATGTTATATTTTATTTATTTTTTATTTTCTTAATATATTTAAAGAATATGTGTAATTATCTTAACCCTGCCTGTGGAGTTAAAAAACTCTATTAATTGTGTATAGGATAATTATCCTAAAGATAATTAAATTATTTTACTTTTATGGTGGAACTATGTTAAAACTAAATCATTCAATAAAAAACATTTTTATATGGATTCTTGAATTTTTGCTGAAATGAAAATATAATACTTCTTAGATTATTATCTAATAAACTGTTAGTAAAGTTTTTAGATTCTATAAGTCAAATTAAAATGATGAAACATATTAAAAAAATAAAGGCTTAATAGTCAAATATGTCATCCACGTTTATCACAAAATGAAATTAAGTCCTCAACGTTTAAATGCATGAAAATCCGTCATAAACATTACAAAATAATTGAATTAAAGACATTTCCGTTAAATCTTTTAATTTTCATTACCCCTACCAATAATAAAACTTAACAGAAATTAAAGGATTTAATGAAAATGTTCTTAATTCAATTATTTTGTAACGTTTAGGACTAATTTTCATGAATTTAAACGATGAGGATTTAATTCTATTTTGTGGCAAACGTGGATGACACATTTGACTATTAAGCCAAAAATAAATAATAACTAAAGTGAGGTATTTCTCATAATCTTAATCTTATTTGTGGAATCTAAAAACTCTACTGGTGTTATATTAGATAATAATCATTTTAATATATAGATTATTATCTAATAAACAGTTATGTCACCATTTAAATTTTATTTGTGGATCTAAAATCTCTACTGACAATATATTACAAAAAAAATTGCAATTTGTGAATAGAAAGGAGGAGAAGATGAAATTTGAATTTATACAGAATATCATCTCTTAAAAAATATATGAATTAATTGAATTAAACTCTAAATTTCTAATATTTTATGCTTAGTATAAAATGCTGACATCTTGCCATTTTGAAATTAAATAGTTTGCCTTTAAAAGAGGGCACTGCCAACTGCCTTGGTCTGGCCTCCTAACATAAAACCAACGGTCATCTCATGAAAATTTAGGGCTGGCAGCCATGAAGGGATTTGATTAAGCCATAACTAAATAGAAAAGTAGAAACATAATCTGCATTTGTTTCTTCATAATTTGAAGTTTTGTAATAGCATCTTCCCAATATATGGAGGGCTCATGTTAAAATTGTCTCTCCCCAACTTATTAAAAATTTTAATAATATTATCAATTATTAATTTAAATATAATAAATTACGATTGTAAAAGCAAATGCTCAACGATGGAATTTTGGGCTCAATAATTAGCCACGTATCTTGCACCATTCCAAGTATAGGAAAATTAATGTTTGCCTAGGCACTGCACCACCAACCTAAAAAGTATTTTTTAGTTGACAAATTAGCCGTATTTGAACAAAAGCTGAATACTAATTATTAGACATTTCTTTATTATTTTACCTTCCAAGTCTAATTAATTTTTACTTTTACTTTTATTGCTTTATCTCAGATTAGGGTTCTGTTTTTCTTACTTATTCACATTAAATATCCTTAAATTTTAATATTAAAATTTCAAAATTTAACATGAAAATATATTTAAGCAAATTTTCTTTTTGAAAGAACGTGTAAAAATGATTTTTAGATTTTTATTGATTCAAATTATAATATCTTTATGTTTATTAAGGTATGAAATTTTCATAATTTTGAGATCCGATCTTCAATACTTGCATTCTTCTTTTTAAGTAGACAAAAGATCTCCACTGTATGAAAAGAAAATACTTTAATTTGAGATTGAAGAAATATATTTTTATTGTAAAGTTAATTATAGATTAAGGAGTGCCATTGTTTTCAAATTTAATATTATGGTCCCAATGACGCAAATAATTATTCTGAAGGCCTATAATGAAATCAACAAGTTGGTGAAATAAGGAGTACATCAAAAAGAGGCTCTTGATGAAATGTTTCACTAGAACCACAAACATTTTGAAGAAAAAACACATTTGTCCCTTTGTTCCTGCCCAACCCAACACTAATGTATGTGACCATCATTGTTCTAATTTCTTTGCCATTATAAATAATGAAATATACATTTCATTGTTATTTTCCTTCAGAATAAATATGCAATGAAAGTTCAAAGATATATGAAAGATTTGACAATGAAGCTTTCTTTATACTTTATTTTTACCTTCAACATAATTTTTATTACATATTTATCATTGTCATGTTTATATATTTGAAAATATTTACGTAAAAACTATTAAAATAATATTAAAAGGAAAAAAAAAGACTAAAAGTGGGTTATTTTAACTAACAAGCCTTGAAATTATAAGGTTAGAGAACTCTTAAGATCATGAATTTGAAAATTATATAGTCCAAAAAAATGAAATATTATGCATTAAAATTTAACCCTAATTCTTTATTTTACTCCTTTTAATTGGAAATATTTAATCTTAGAAGTACACTTAGCATTCATAGTCCATCAAAGAGAAAAAAAAGTCATAGTCATCATTCATACAAGAGATACCTACGAAATTCAAGTTTTAATATGAAGGTAATAATAAATTGAGGAAGACTAACTTATTTTAACATGAAATGAAAATGAAACACGTCAACAAATATGCAATCACTTTAACAATATCAAATATCAAAAAGTTCCCGTAATAGATTCTCTTGAATGAAAAATTTAATCTTTAAAAAATAATTCTTTAACACGATCAAAAGTATTTTCATGTTGTGCTTGATTTGATCTCTCATCTTCATATGCTTTTAAGGGCACATTTTCGTACATCTACTTAATGCATTCAATAGGTGTCAATTATCGGAACTTAGTAGTTGGAAGTGGAGTTAACAAGTTATAACAACAAGGCACTGTAATACATCGTTGCATTAATTGAATTCGAATTTCATGGAACATTGACTACAACACGTGTCCAACACATTGGAGGAGGCTGCAGACAAGCCGCGGGTGGCGGCCGTGCCTGGTGGCTGCTGCCTTTCTTTCCCGTTGGCTTCAATCTTGTTTTAATAAAACCCTAATTCAATTCCCTTAAATGCAGTCAACTTTTTATTTTTATTTTCATTTAGATTGGGAACTTCAATTTATAAAGCTGGCTTCCTCAATGAGCGGTGCTAGCCGACCCGTAGAGAGCGGCTCTTTAAGAACTAAGCTCATTATTAATCAAGGGCTTAATAGCCAAATACATCCCCAACATTTACTACAATATGCAATTAAGTTCTCAATATATAATTGCATAGAAATAAGGACATTACGTTTAATTTTCAGTATAGTAAACCTAAACATTATAAAATAATAGAATTAAAGATATAGCCGTTAAAAGCTGTGATTTCCGTTTGTTTTACCCACGTGACATGCCACGTGTCATGCTGACGTGGATTATAATGTCACGTGTCATGCTGACATGCCATAATATTGTCATGTGTCATGCTGACGTGGATATAAGTTAAATTTTCTTTTTTTTTTCAAGGTTTAATACCCAAATACATCCCCAACGTTTATCAAAATATGCAATTAAGCCCTCAACGTATAATTGCATAGAAATAAGGACACTAAATTTCATTTTCAGTATGTTAAACCTAAAAGTTATAAAATAATAGAATTAAAGATATAGCCGTTAAATAGCTGTGATGTCCGTTTTTCTTGTCCAGGTGGCATGCCACCTCAACGTTGGCATGGATTATAATGCCAAGTGGACCAGTGACGTGGCATAATATTACCACGTGTCATGCTGAAGTAGATATAAGTTAAATTTTCTTTTTTTTCAAAATAAACATTTTTAAAAGTTCATTTCTTTTCAAACTTACATTTTTCATAGTTTCATTTTTTTTAATTACATATTTTTTAAAAATTACATTTTTTTCATAACTTCATTTTTTAAAATTACATTTTTTTCATAATTTCATTTTTTTAAATTACATTTTTTTCATCATTTTTTTAAGAATTAAATTTTTTTTCTTCTGTACAATACCAAAATTAGTACAAAAATGCATGTGGTATGGTTCTTTTCTTTATTTTTTTCTACTATACTAATTATTTCTTTCTCATCGTTTCAGTATTTTTGGTTAAATACCACATACATTTTTGTACTAATATTGGTATTGTACAACAAAAAAAATGAAATGATGAAAAAAATGTAATTATTAAAAAATGAAATGATAAAAAAATTTAATTAAAAAAAATGAAATTATGAAAAAATGTAATTTTAGAAAATGAAGTTATGAAAAAAATGTAATTTTTAAAAAATATGTAATTAAAAAAATGAAATTATGAAAAATGTAAATTTGAAAAGAAATGAACTTTTAACAAACGTTCATTTTGAAAAAAAAATGAAATTTTGAAAAAAAAAGAAAATTTAACTTACATCCACGTCTTCTTAAAAAAATGATGAAAAAATGAAATTATGAAAAAATGTAATTTTAAAAAAATATGTAATTAAAAAAATGAAACTATGAAAAATGTAAGTTTGAAAAGAAATGAACTTTTAAAAAATGTTTATTTTGAAAAAAAAAAAGAAAATTTAACTTATATCCACGTCAGCATGACACGTGACAATATTATGCCACGTCACTAGTCCACATGGCATTATAATCCATGCCAAAGTTGAGGTGGCATGCCACCCGGGCAAGAAAAATAGACATTACAACTATTTAACGGCTATATCCTTAATTCTATTATTTTATAACTTTTAAGTTTAACATGCTAAAAATGAAACTTACTTTTAGGTTTAACATGCTGAAAATGAAACTTAGTGTCTTTATTTCTATGCAATTATACGTTGAGGGCTTAATTGCATATTTTGATAAACGTTGGGGGATGTATTTGAGTATTAAACCTTAAAAAAAAAAAGAAAATTTAACTTGTATCCACGTCAGCATGACACGTGGCAATATTATGCCACGTCAGCATGACACGTGGCAATATTATGCCACGTCAGCATGACACGTGGCATTATAATCCACTTCAGCATGACACGTGGCAAAACAAACAGAAATCACAGTTTTTAACGGCTATATCCTTAATTTTATTATTTTATAACGTTTAAGTTTAACATGCTGAAAATTAAACGTAATGTCTTTATTTCCATGCAATTATACGTTGAGGACTTAATTGCATATTGTGGTAAACATTGGGGATATATTTGGCTATTAAGCCTTAATCAAGATAAAAACTGACACAATGTTTTTATTTTATTAAAGTTAAATAGCATAAACTTGTTTGCGAACATTTCATTTAATGATAAATGCATATATTTTTTATTTATAATAAAAAAATTAAATTCAAATCCCTCATTTGAATTTTTATTGAACCACAACTCTATATTCAAGAAATTTCTATGGAATAAAAAGATACCAAAGTCTAAAATCACAACGTACTAATCCCTAAACCTACTCAATGGTTTCATTCAGGAGTTTTAAGTAGATTTTTCATTTTTGTGAACCTCAGCTAGAGCAAATTTGATTTAGACGCATCCTTAGCTTGGACCTTTAGATTTTGGTCCAAATTTGACAACGCAATCATCAATTATTGGACTCAATTTTGGGCTATGTCAGCATTGAATAAACAATTTGAGTATTCGACTCAAATTATTTCAAAATTAACTATTTGTTCCTTTGTCAAAGGCTTCCATAAATGTATGCGGTTGAATAAATAGTTTTATAAACAAATGGATGGGATTGAATTGGAAATTTAAAAATTTGTAAGATCTTTTGTCACGATTTTGTGGAAAATCATTAAATATGAATATGCTAGATATTTAATATTGTCAAAACTCAAAATTGTCCCTTATATTTCTTAAAAAAAAGATATGAATGAATCTTCACAAGTTTTTATAGAAATCTTATAATCGAACCTTATTTTAAATGTATCAAATTTAATTCAAATCAAATTGGACCTAATAATAATTAAATTTAAGATTCGATTCTTCACCATTCTCTTTTACTTCTTATGAACTAAAAAAATAATTTAATTCAAATCTTTCATACTTACTATGTTATTCAAAGGCTCTCGACTCAACATGAAATTAGCCGTAATTCGCATAACATCATTGTTAGCTTCCTTTCCCAAAACGACACGAAAAAGGTTTGTTGTTTGGATTTTAACACACTGAAAATCTCACAGCTCAGCCATTTGTAGCAGAAATCACAAACCTTGATTGAAAAGCCCAGTTATGAAATTTAACTAGGTGGCCCAGATTGGGCCAAGACTCGCTCTTTAATTATGAATGGATTTCTATTATTGTACGGAAACAGGAGAATAACATCCAATTAAAAACTTAATTGAAAGTTGAAACCACATCCATTATTTATTTTATTTTGTCTTTAGTTCACTCACGTACCTTGATGGCATTAGCGTTAGTGTTAGAGAATTAGTGAAATCCAAAATTTTGAAATATGATATAATTAGTTTGTATCTTGTGCAATGCACAAATTTATTTTATTTGTTATATAAATTAATATTACTTAATCATTTACATATTTAAAGAATCCATTTGAATTATTAATTTTTTTAAACAAAAATAAAAATGCTAAAGACCAATGTCTGAGATAATAAAAAAAATGGATTTCTAAGTTATATGAAAAAATAACGTGAAATCAAACTCTGCGAGGACAAATCGAATATTTCTGTTTACCAACTTGATTATTCTTCTGATTTTCTGAATAGAATTTTCAAATTTGTTCGTCTCAATGTTCACATTCAACAGAATCATGGTCCCGAAATTTGCAATTATTTAATTTAAAGTTCTTAAGAAAGGCCTAAGCTGCAATCGAAGTTGATCTTCTCTCCACAAAATCCCAGCCTGGATTAGTTTGATCATTGGTGGAAGAGATATGCAGGTTGGTGATAGAATTGACGAGAGATATGGCACTATTCAACCCTGGTGGTATATTGTCCTATCAATGTCCCTATTGAAATTTTTATTTCATAATCAAGCATTATTTAAAACATGCCTCTGTATGATTAGAAATCCAATCATATTTAGAATAATGAGAGTAACAATTATAATATGATTAGTCTCTTTTCCAGACTTCTAAAAGTGCATTCTTTTACATTAATTTGTAACATTCAAAATTTTGATTTCAAAATTATGCAATAAAAATCGATTCATGATTGTTAGGAAAAAAAAACCGTTTTTCTTATGAAATGGACTAACCTTGTGTCAGCTATGATTGATTTTAATTCCAATTTCACCTAGGCTTTTTGATTCCATTCATTACTGGAAAACCTTGTTTCCCTCTGGTTTGGTACAGTTGAGTCAGATTGGAAGGATCGGGACGCATTGCCAAATGATTCATAATCATAATTTACCATTAGAAAGTTACTAAAATTCCAGATTTCAAAGCCCCATGTTTTGAATGTTCATGACAGCAGTTGGAGATTGCTTAATGAACTGCAAAGAGAATTTCCATGAGGAGAACGAAAAAAAAAAAAAGAACGTATACATTACTAAAACCTCCAACTCTGCTAACCCTTAAACTCCCATTTTCTCAACCTTTATTTCTCGATTCTCAATCTTTGGAATCAGCTCCGGTGAATTGGTGGTGGCCATTTTTGTGGTGGCTGCTGCACCACTTTTGGTTCTCATCTCAGTCACTTTCTTATGGGAATTGGAGTGCAAAGAAGGAACAAATGTTGGACTTCTCGCAGGCCGGTACTCTGGGAAGAGCCTGCCTGACTTGTAACGCACGCCACAAGCATTGCAAAGGGTGTTCGGCCCCATTGGCCCTGACCTCCATTGCGGTGTCTTTGTTACCTCACAGTGCATACATTTCCTAGCTGCTTGTCCCGATGGATTTTCAGTATTATCAGCAGAAGCAGCTGGAAGTGACAACTTGATCTCCTTTCTCCTCTCACGTTCTGGATTAACTTGGCCAGGTAGTTTGATCAAAAGCCGGGGCTTGGCATGTTTCTCAGAGTCTGCAGGCACCTTGGAGTCAACCAAGGGCTTAACATCATCATTCTCATTGACAGATGAAGTAGAGGCCGGATGAGGTTGGATTGTTGCAGGGTAGGAACGTTTGGTACGTGCAGTTCGGTGCCTTCCAGGAGCAGACATTTCAGGACTTAACGGCAATGTTTTCTCTCCTGAGCAAGGGCTGCTGCTTTCAAGAACAGAAACAGAGCTGGAAATCTGGCAATGGTGATTGGATGAATCCCTCATTGATTGAAGAGGACTCTTCCTTCTTAATTGTCAAGCTTGCTCCACGATGAGAATCTACAACAAAGTTCGACAACCATTCCAGTTGAACAATGTCTTCATACTGCAAAAACCAAATTACCCAGAACATTAATCAGACAACTGTTATCAAAGTCGATCATAAACAACACCACATTTTCTATTTGACAAAATGAAAACCAAAACATGATAAGTCATACATTTACTATTGAGCTAAATGTTCATACGCATGAATAAGACAATTAATCCAAATGATTATTAATTTTAAGTAGATGAATAAGAAATCAAATGACAGTTAATATTGTTGAATTTTTTGAAAAATATAATAAAATAATATTTTTATAATACAAAGTACTGCTAAATATTTTTGCCTCCTAAGCGTGTAAAACAAATCAAGTGATATCCATAACTGAAGCAATAATTATGCCACTAAATAATGCAAAACTCTTGGGTGAATTCATCCCAGAAAAGATCCCTTGCAATGCAAATCCGGACACATCTTAGAATTAATCCAAAATCAACTCCAATCAGAAAAGAAACCAGTTTTTTAGCCTACCTTATACAAAACCTCTAACCAGAAAATTGAGCCAAATCTCAGAACCTAAAATCAAATGCACACTCAAGCCATAAACCAAAACAGTAAATCAATAGTCCAGATCCCAGTTTCGTCACACACACCCAGATTCAATCCAATCAAAAGAACCGTATCATCCAGAACACCATATCCGCAACTCAACGTTCACCTAAAAAAACTGGAAACAATCAGTCATCGGAAACCACAATTAGAGATCAAGAATAACCAAAAAAAACCCAATTACAGCAAAAAAAATGACAAAAAGGAAAAACAAGTGAACCTTTTGGGCAAGGGTTTCGGTTCTTTGATTTTGTTTTAGTTCGAAATCAATCAGACGTCCATGTTCAGAGCTGTTGCCGGAAGAAGGATGGAGCAGGTGCTGAAGGTAGGATTTAAGGTTTGATTGGTGTCCACTTTGGAGATAAGATCGGAAGAAGGATACTGCTGAAGTGCTGCAGCCGCCGCTAGCGAGAGAAAGTAGGGAGAGGAAATGAAGAGCTAGAACCGGTTTCGAGAAAAAAAAAATCACCCTGTATGGTCTAAACGGTGAGTTTTAACTATTTTATGCAAACAAAAACCTTAAAACTATGATTTTTTTAATAAATTATTTACATAATTTTAATTTTTTTTGAGATTGGAGTTTAGTTAACATTCAAAATATTCTAAAATTATTGTTTTATTAATTTGGTTGTTTTATGGTTTACAATTTATAATTATTGTTACCTGCCACAACAATGAATTAATACTAATATAAGAACTTTCATCTTCATGAACACGTGTCATCGAAAACTTTGCAAGAACAATAATTATTAGAGGACGCACGGTATTTTTTTTGCATCTTAATTCCGATACTTAAGTCAAAAAAAAAAATTTGACAGAGTTTTAGAAAGTCAAATATAAATTTAAGTATAATTTTATTTATACATGTACATATGCATATAGCCTATTTCAATATTGAAATAAAACTCTGATGATAATGATGATGATGATGATGATGATGGTGATGATATACATTTGCATACACATTATACTGAAGTATCATGTGTACGTAAATATTCAAAAGGTAAGAATTGTATCTTAATTTATTACAAAACTTTCATTAATTTATTTTTTTGTTACATTATTAGTTTATTTAATACCTTACGTTTAAAATTTAAAAATATTACTATCATAAGCATAATTAATTAATTTTCTTTCATTTTCTTAGTGGCCAAGGTTCAAATCTCCCTGTAAGCATTTTGCTAAACTCCAATAAACAGATGCCGGACTTGACTATTGGTACCCTATATTATCTAGATCAAAAGATAATTAGGTATAGGGTACCCTAATAGTACTATTCAAACCCAACATTGTGAGAACCGTAATTTATCCTAGCTAAATATGTACTTCTTGTGTGATTTAGTGAATATAAAGAGATAATGTACTCATGAAATTTCAAGTATAAGATTATGGTACGTTAAATAGACATGAAAGGAGTTTATACCTATATATAAAGGATCAGTTGTATACGCCATGAACCAAGTTAAAAGCATACAATGTACATGTATACGATGTGCGTACATGCATGCGTGCATGTGCAAGTACATAGATAAATACGAATAACAAAATGTATATGTATCATTACAAATTACATGCATGAGTTCAAATATATACTCAGAAAAATACGTATATAGGTACTAATGTATTTACAAGAACAAAGAAATTGTAATATGTATAAATGTAGAAAATATATATCTAAGTAGATAAATAATAATATAAAATGAATAGAATAAAGATATGTATAAATGATTATAATAAAGTAATGAAAGGATTTAAACTATATATAAATATATTTTTTAAATAAATAACTTTACTAAAATATATAAGTATAAAAAAAAAAAAATTATAGGGGGCAGAATAGGGCGGCAGAGTTCTGCCCCCATCACTTCACACTATTTTCTTATGCTTTGTTTAATTTTGATTTCTCTCCTTTCACCTCACCGTACCTCTCCACAGCTCTCCATACTCTTTTCCCTTTTATCTCATTTTCTCCTTGCCGCCGTTCTAGACACCCTTATAGTGAGTAAAAAGGAGAGGCACAGTTGGTATTGGAGGCAGAAGAAACCGAGTGAAGCAGTTGGAATCGAGCCAAGACAAACGACTAGCGAACGGAAGGCTGGAAGTGGCTCGATTCCTGACCTGATGCAAAGAGGAACAGTGACCCTTGGTGGTCGTTTGGGAGTTGGAAAGGATGGCAGTTCAAATCTGGAAGTGTGTGCGTGTGTTAGTGGTGTGTTAGAGCCACATTAAGGGCCTATCTCGGTACTGGACAGAACTACAAAAAATAAAAAGGGAAGGAAGGAAAATCTGAAAACGGTGGTACACAAAGCTGAAGAGGAGTTAGAAGACAGAGGAAGGTTGGAGATTTGGTAACCTAGTTGCTGCATTTTCGGGCCTGAAACAATGGCTAAAAGACAAGACACGAGAAGGGAACTAGAGCATTGTTCGGTATAGGGCTGATCGTGCATTTTCAGGCCTGGAACAAGGAGGAAACAGAGGGATAGGCTGTGACCTTCAAGGCTGAAATTGGGCATCGGAAGTAGGCTGGACAGTGAGCATTTTAAGGACTGGAAAACAAGATTTCAGTGGCTGGTTGGGTGGTGAACCGGAGCACCAAATGGGGGCTGCTTAAGGAGTATCTAGGGGCTGCCGTGGGTGGTGTTCTACACCAAGCTACCGAAAATATTAAGGTAAAAGAAATAGAAAAGAAAAGAAATAAAAGAAGGAAAAGAAATTAAAAGAAAAGAAATATATATATATATATATATATATATATATATAGATATTGTTGGAGTGTAAATTTACATAAGCGTATTGAAAACTTGAGTTAGACTTTATTAAGTCGAAATTTCTTTATGAATGTGTAGTGCGCCAAGAGGACAACGGACACGGTCTAGCTAGGCGCGGGACATGCTCGAATTGAGCTTCGCCTTAGGTAAGACGTTTAT
The DNA here is from genome assembly GCA_032173925.1 of Heritiera fomes. Lineage (NCBI taxonomy): Eukaryota > Viridiplantae > Streptophyta > Magnoliopsida > Malvales > Malvaceae > Heritiera > Heritiera fomes. The sequence continues at coordinate 28,762,066 of JAPDPM010000012.1, forward strand.
ATAAAGTAGAAGTAGGATTATCCTGTATAAGATTGAATCTTACAATAGAATGAATTGAATACTTAGAGATTGAATATAACGAAATGAGATGTAGGTATGATATTCGACTTGATAAAGTACCAAGGTGAGAGACATTGATCGGAAGTGAATCGACATGGTATAGGTTCATAGATATTATGAGATGAAATGATAAACATTCATGCAATTCATGAGCATGTCATTTTATGGTCTTATTTCACTTCCTTGAATTTTATTGCCATCAAGCATGACTTATTACTATACATGAAAAACTGAAATGATTTATTCTTATCATGTTTACAAGAATATTTTGGATGCTTGAATGGCTTTGAAAAGAATGAAATGATAGTTTTTACATATGTACGTATATACATGTAAATGATCTTTAGAAAAGCATTACGTACATTAAACTATTTTTATACGAAAGATTGAATTGCTTTATGAGACTATAGGCACCCCAAGAGAATTAAATTCAATAAAGCATAGTGGAAGCCGCCTAATTGGAGATTACTCATTAGGCATAGAAGCTTGTCCGACAATAGTCGTGGACAGGTCTCAGTCTTGCCTGATCAGTGGGATTGAGAGATATGAGGTCTATGGCCATAGATAGCGCCCTAGTGGTTTCCAGGGGACGATATGATTCTTCACTGCTAGCTACAGTGAACTAAGTCTTTATTGATAGAGAGATAGGGATCTAGCCTAGTCTCAAATGATATGAAATGAAGTTTAGAGTATGTCTTTAAAATGAAAATGAACTCTAAACTCGATATTGATTTACAATATATGAAACGCATTTTGATGCTATATGAGATATGAAATATACTTTCAAAGTATATATGATATGAAACGTGCTTCAAGGAAATATATGCGATATGAAATGTATTTCAAAAAGTATTAGTGATATGAAATATGTTTCAAAAAGCATACTTGACATGAAATGAAAAAGCTTGCATATTTCAAGCACATATTAAAAGAATACATGAAATGTATTGATATTATACATGTCTTGAACTTGTTTAAAAGAATATGTATTACATGTTTTATGACTGTAACTACTTCGTTCATAATTACATGTCAAAAGTTATATCATGGTTTCATAACTTAGACATTTCATGACATGTTGAAGCATAGATGAACTGAATATGAGAATATGACAGGTATATGATCGCATGATGAATAAGAGAATGACTGATAGTAAATTTTCCTCACATGACATCATGCATGGCATATAGAACAGTATAATTCTAACTCTGCACTTATATAAATGACTTACTGAGCCTTGCTCATTAAACGCTATTTAAATTTTTCAGATTGAGCACGGAGTTGGGGGAGTATTTCGGAGCCTTCCGAATAGTCCCGAGCCTGAAATATAGTCCCAACTCTCCAAAGAAATTTTTGTGAACATTTGGGGTATACACACTTTCCTTTTGTGTTTATTACTAATTCAGTCTATTTTGATTCAGTACTTAGATGGGATGTAATCTGATATAGAGAATAACATCTCGACTAGTAATGATGAAGTATCGAATATTGATTTTTTATGAGTATGGATTGTGGATTGAATAGCATGAACAAGTGACTAAGTAGGAAAAATGTGAACCATAAGATGAAATGCTATGATATGGAAATGAACTTGGTCATAGGAATGCTAGAATATGATTAACTGTCATTCTGGGAAGCATGAGCTGGATTATTACTTGTAATTTTTATGCAGGAAAATAACCTGGGTAAAGTCATAAAAATAGGCAAGGGAGTTAACGTCCCGAAACAAAAATTCACTACATTGCACTTAGACAAAGCAAATATAGGAAATCGAAAAATTAGCCCTAATTTCTACGCATCCGTACAAGTAAGAGACACAGTCGTAGCCTTCGGGTCGTGACAACATGAATAGTAAAATTACTGTTCAAACCAAATAATTACTCTATAGAGTATCCATACTTGACATAATCAAATCTAAGGTACCTAATAGTACTATTCGAATCCAACATGAATAGTAAAATTATTGTTTAAATCAAATAATTACTCGATTATAGAATATCCATATTTGACATAATTAAATTGAATAATGTCGAATACTCAATTAAATGGTACCCATTTAATAAAAACCTAATTCTATTCCCCCAAATGCAGTCAACTTTTATTCTTATTTCCATTTAGATTGGGAACTTCAATTTACTAAGCTGGCTTCCTTAATGAGAATGAGCTGTGCTAGCCATAGGGAGCGGCTCTTTAAGGAGCAAGCTGTAAGCTCATTATTAATCAAGATAAAAGTTGACAATGAATAATTAAAGTTATGGTTACCTTGATCTTTTTGGACCCAAGAGCACGTAGATGAGTTGGTAGGGAGCTGTTCTAGCTTAACCAGAGATCTCGAGTTCGAGTATTTGGGTATGCAGCTGTGTTAAAACTCTTGAGGGAGAGTTTTGCCGCCCTTTGGGTCTTGCCCGGCTCGAATTCGGATTAGTCCTATACCAAAGGTATGGGGATACCGGATGGTCTAGACAAAAAAAAGTTTAATTTAGTAATTTTTATTTTTTTAAAAAGAATTATTAGGTTAAAAGTTCAATTGTATTTCTCTTTGACCAAAAAAAAGGACCGTATTTATGTATTTTATTAAAAGTAAATCGTATAAATTTATTTGTAAATATTTAATTTAATGATAAATTCATATAATTTTTATTTAAAAAATAAAAAAATTAATTTCAAATCCCTCATTTGAATTTTTATTGAACTACAACTCTATTTCTTCAAAAATTTATTTGGAATAAAAACAAGCGTACAATACTAAAATCTAAAATCATAACCTACTCACTCCCATCTAAGTTCATGAAAGAGAGAATTGTCTAAGAATTGACCCAATTGTCAATGGTTTCATCCACCACAAGTTTACAATTTTTTGTTCCTGTAAACATGGGATGCAGCCTATTTTAATTTTAGGCTCATACTTAGCTTGGACCTTGAGTTTTTGGTCCAAATTTACCAACACAATCATCAATCGTTGGACTCAATTTTGGGCTGTGAGTATCGAATAAACAATTGAGTACTCAAAGTTGATAATAAATTAGTTCAGAATTAACTATTTGTTCCTTCCTTTGTCAAAGGTTTTCCGTAAATATATGGAATCGAGTAAATAGTTTTACAAATTAATGGATCGGATCGAAATGCAAATTGAAAAGATTGTACGAATTATACCTTTCATCACCGTTTCAGGAAAAATCATTAAATATGAATACGTTAGATACTTACTACTATCAAAACTCAAAAGTATCTCCATATTTCTTAAGAATAGATTTTTAATTAATTTTCCTAGTTTTTATAGACACCAAGTAATCCGGTCCTTTATTTTAAAATTATTTAATTCAAATCTTTTTTTTTTGTTTCATAGTTAAAGAATCTTTGAACGGAACTCACTTCTTATATTGATTTAATGCATTCAAGAAAATTAATTTTCTTGAATACTGACTTTAAGACTTGAATAGTAGACTTGACCTACAAAATGACACTTATTTATTAATGAATCCAACATTTTGGGTTAAATCTTTGATACTTATTATTTTATTTAGAGGCTCATGAGCCATTGTGAAATTAAGCCAATATTCTCATAACCCTCAAATAACCTTAATCATTAGCTTCCTTCTTAAAACGAAATGAAAAGGTTTCTTGAGTCTTACCTTTGCCTTTTTAAGCTGCCTATAGTTTTGTATTTAATATTGTTTGGATTTAGTTCATTATTGGATTTGGCCTAATAATGAAATTTAACAACGTGGCTTAGATTGGGCCTAAATATACATATGTTGATGGCATTAAGCTAAGCATTGAACTATAGAATGAGAGAACCCAAAAGTTTGAAATATAACAAAGTCAGATTGTATCCGTGCAGTATATGAATTAATTTTATTTAGACTTAATATCTAGATATACTATTCACATTTAGCACAAAATAAAAATAAATCATCAACGTTTAATTACATGAAAATTAGTTCTAAACATTTTAAAATAATAGAATTAAGTACATTTCCGTTAATTTTTTTTAATTTTCATTATCCTTGCGCAATAAATATCTTTAATTCTGTTATTTTGAAAGATTTATGATTAACTTTCATGCAATTAAACGTTAAGGATATAATTCAATTTTATGATTAACGTGAAAAGTATATGTAGGTATTAAACCTTATATAAATTAATATTATTTAATCATTTACATATTTAAAAATCAAAGAATCGATTCCAATTATTCCTTCTTTAAAAACATTGCTAATGACTAATGGCTTCGAGATCATATGACATACAAAATAAATTTCAAAGTTTTATGGAAAAAAAAATTATTACGAGGAATCAAACTTGTGACTACAAATCTTGGAATATTTCTGTTTACCAACTTGATTATTCTTCTGATTTTCTGAATAGAATTTTAAAATTTGTTAGTCTCAACGTCCACATTCAACAAAATCAAGGTCCCAGATTTTGCAATCATTTAATTTAAAGTTCTTAAGAGAGCCCCAAGCTGCAACCGAAATAGATCTTCTCTCCACACAATCCCAGCCTGGATTAGTTTGATCGTTGGTGGAACAAATTTGTAAGTTGGTGATAGAATTGACAAGAGCCCGGCACTGTTCTTTCTTGGTGGTATATTGTCATGTCAATGTCCCTATTGAAAATTTTATTTCACAATCAAAGCATTATTTAAAACATGTTCCGTAGAAGTACCAAACCATATAAATAGAAATCCAGTAAACTTTAAAAAAATAAAACTATTGTTGATTTTTATGTACATATGATATGATTAATCTTTTTTTCGGACTGTTTTGAAAGTTTTTTTTTCACGTTATTTTGATACATTCAGCATTTTATTTTCACAATGATTCTATAAAAATCGAATCATGCTTATAAAAAAAAGAATAAAATCACTTTCTTGTAAGGTGGACTAACATTGTGGCAGCTTTGATTGATTTTAATTTCAATTTCAATTTCCCCTAGGCCTTTTAATGCTATTCATTACTTGAAATGAAGTTGAAAACTTTGTTTCTCCTCTGGTTTGGTACAGTTGAGTCAGATTAGGAGGATTGGGACGCATTGCCAAATGCTTCATAACAACCTTACGCATGATTTGATTTGATTTGATTATCTAACCAATCTAGCTAAAAAGCTGAAGTCTTCTAGGGATTTGTCTTTAAAACAAAAGCTCAATTCTCTGCTATATTTCAGACTTAAATCATAAGGGATTGTTGTTCAATTTGGTTCATCGACCATGATATCTATGGCTAGCCTACCTTTGCTTGAAATTCAAGAATGTGTGACATAAAACCATTTGTTTTCTTTTAATAACTTGCACTTTTCGTTTCTGAGTTTGAAACAAAATTTTAATGAAATCTCCTCAAAATGCCAATTTCTAGAAGTTCAATTACCATTAGCAAGCTTGCTGAAATTCCAGATTTCAAAACCCCATGATTTGAATGTTCATGACAGCAGTTGGTGATGGCTAAATGATTCATCGCAAATAAAGAAAGAAGAAACAATGCAGCGGCTTTAAAGTCGAAATTTTGAATGGTGAATATTGGAAAATGTTGAACTTAAGGAAAATTGGAGCAATTCAACTGAAAAGATCAAGTTCTTAAATTCCATTACTCATCTCAGAATTCTGATTTCTGCTAAGAAATGAACTGCAAAAAGAATTCCCACGAGGAGAAAGAAAAAGAAGAGAAAAGAAAAGAAAAACGACAGACTCCAATAACTAATGAACTTTCAAGAACCTACTCACTACTAAAACCTACGACCCTGCTAACCCTTAAAACTTTCATTTTTTTTCTAATTCTTTTTCTTGATTCTCCCATTAAAATCCCTCTCTACTATCTAAAATATTGGTCATCTATTGCTGCTACTCCCCCCATTCCAACTCTGTACAAAAAAACAATGAATAAAGAGATAAAATAACAGTAAATAACACAATGGAAAAAAGAGGGGGAAACAGAGAGGAGAAATATTATCCCAAGAACAGGATTTTTCACAATTCTCCACACCCTCCCTTATATATAATCTAATGCTGGGTTGCTTTTATTTGGAATCAGCTCTGGTGGATTGGTGGTGGCCATTGTTGAGGTGGGTGCTGCACCAACTTTGGTTCTCATCTCGATCACTTTCTTATGGGAATTGGAGTGCAAAGATGGAACAAACGTTGGACTTGCTGCAGGCCGGTACTCCGGGAAGAGCCTGCCTGACTTGTAACGCACGCCACAAGCATTGCAAAGGGTTTTAGGCCCCATTGGCCCTGCCCTCCATTGCGGTGTCTTTGTTATCTCACAATGCATGCATTTCCTAACCGATTGTCCTGATGGAGTTTGAGTATCATCAGCAGGAGCAGCAGGAAGTGACAACTTGATCTTCTTTTTCTTCTTATGTTCTGGATTGACTTGGCCAGTTAGCTTGATCAAAAGCCGGGACTCGGCATAGTTCTCGGAGTCTGAAGGCACCTTGGGGACAACCAACTGCGGAGGAACATCATTCTCATTGACAGACGAAGTCGGGGAGATGAGCTGAATTGCCTGACGAGGCTGGAAGGTGGCAGGGCGGGGACGTTTGCTTCGAGCACGTCCACGCCTTCCAGGAGCAGCCATTTCAGGGCTTGGCGCCAATGTTTTCTCCCCCGAGCAAGAGCTGCTGCTTTCAAGAACAGAAACGGGGCTGGAAGTCTGGAATTGGTGATCATGGGATGAATCCTTGTTGACTAAAGACTCTTCCTTCTTAATTGTCAAGCTTGCTCCACAATGAGAATCTTCAACAAAGTTCGACAGCCATTCCAATTGAACAATGTCTTCATACTGCAGAAACATAATTACCCAGAACATTAATCAGACAACTGTTATCATAATAGTCAATCATAAACAAGACCATATTTTCTATTTGACTAAAAGAAAATTCATGCATATTTTCTATTGAACTTAATGTTTATGCGCATGAATAAGACAATTAATCCAAATGATTATTAATTCCAAGCTAGATGAATTATTGTTGAATTTTTTGAAAACTAAAATAAAATAATAATTTTATAATACAAAGTACTGTTAAATATTTTTGCCACCTAAGCATGCATAACAAATCATGTGACTTCCATACCTAAAGCAAGAATTATGCCACTAAATAATGCATAACTCTCGGGTGGATTCCACAGTTCTACCCACGTAGCCGACAATCAATAAATAAATAAATAAATATCATTAATTTTGTATTAAAAATCCCATATTAACGTAGACCCACAAAATTAACTAAATTCCAAAAACCGAACAAAAATCCAACTCCCATAAGTAACACATATGACGTCATTATTATACTAAAAAGACACTAACCGGAACAGAGAGTTCCGCGGACAGGTCAGAAGCACTGTTGTTGGAAAAAACCGAGTCGGAACAAGGAAATGACTCGGAATAAGTTGTCCAAATGCTAGGAAAAGCGGCGGCGTTGAAGCCAGGGTCGGAGGCGGAGGCGGATAAGCCAGCTTCGACATCCTCGTTAGGGAAGTCGAGGAGGTCGTCTATGTGGTCGAAGAAGCTGCCGCAATCAATCTCGTCAATGAAGTTCGTTGGTCCAATCATGTTTTCTTTGTATTAATAATTTTAAAAAACCTGCAAAAAATGTAAAATTATTATTGTTTCTGGCTTTCTGCATGTGAATGTCTTTCTTTTTATATGTGAAGGACAGTGGCCACTTGCTAAAATGATTAAACCGTGTGGCGCATGTTAGAACTTTACTTTCCGCCGTGATTGAATCAAAATATGGATTTACATGTTTGAAAATTGAAAATTCAAATTTGGGTTACTTCAATTTGAAGTATTGAAAAATTTAAGGGAACTTTGTTTTTTTATGGAAGTTGGTCCAAGACGGCTAAATTTTGGTTTATTTGCAAAAATGGGAATATTGAATTTTAAAATTCTTTTTCAAAATTTGGAAAATTAGAAAAAAAAAGTTGGAGGGATTCTGAAGCAAACCTTTTTTAAAAGCTTTCTGGAAAGAAGAGATAATTTCCAGGGAAATGAGGACAATTTCCTTGAGAAATCTGCAAAACAAGTTAACAACATTGAAATTGTTAGTACATAAATTACTTTGGAAACTGACACAACACTAAATTTATTGAATAAAAATGCAGCAGAAAGCTTCTTAGTTTCTTCACATTGCTGTAATGTTCCCAAAGAAAAGTTAAAGAAATATTATTGAATTTTGAGAACTCTGATTTCCTTTTGCTTAATTGGTAAGATATAATGAGAACCCAATTCAGCAAAAAAGACAGAAAAAATTTTGAAAAGTTGGTTTTTAGTTCATAATCGGGATTGGCAATGGCTGAAATAATGAAAACTTTAGTTCACAAATTCAGTTCAATTCTCATTTCCTCCACTTTCTCAGCCACCAAACAGAGAAATCTCGCTGAAAAATTTTTTAAAAAAAAAATGCTTCTTGAACCATTATTCTACATCTTACTCCCTGCCGACACTGAAATTTTCAATGCAACACCAATCCAAATGTTCATTGAAGAAAAACAGCTCACTGAAAATGCAGACTTGAACTCAAAAACTATAATTCCCGCCCAAAGAGATAAAGAAAAAACAAAACTTTCATTGAGAATCCCGAGAAAAACAATCCCATTTCAAAAACCCAACCTCCAAAAGAATGAAAATTTCAGGTACCCCAGCAATCAAGACAAGTTCAAAACCACTTCATCCTTGTCTAAGTGGAAAGAAGCATGTAAAATAGCAGTAGCAAAGGCAATGGGCTTTGAAGCAATACCTTGAAGAAGCGAGCAGAGAGCGAGAGAGAGAAAAGGAAAAGAAGGGAAATGAGAAAGTTTTGAAAGGAGAGAGAGGAAGGAAAGAAAGGCTAAAAGGAGAGGGGATTGAAGGGATTATGGTAGGTGGGCATCCTCCTTCATTGCTAGCTGTCTTTTACACTTCTCCACCTCTGTCTTGACGTTGAAGTCTTCTCTCCATTTCCATTCTTGGGTCCCAGCCTCTGTTCTTTTCCATATTTTTTTCCTTTCCGCAAGTTTTCAACTGTTTCTGCCTGTGGATTTTGAAACCCTTCAAGTTTAAAAATTGAAAAAAATTATAATTTATTTATTACACCATTTATTTATTTTGAAATATATTTTAATTAAAATTTATCTGATATTTTATCAGTAAAATTTTTAAATTTTACAAATATTAAGACTTATATCTTTTAAAAAATATAAAAATTTAAAAATGAAATATGTAAACAAATTTTAACTCTAATAATGAAATTAAAAAATGAACTACTAGTAGATAAAAAAACTCAACAGGAAGAAACTAGTCACGCGGAGAAATGGAGAGTGGATGTACTTACGTTTAATACAACTGACATGGCATTGTTTCATTGGGCATGTTGACGTGTTCATTAGAGATGGCGCGTGGGATTTGTTCTTTACTTGGTTTCACATTAATTTCGGATTTAATCTGCCACCCATTTGCCATAAAAAACCAACGCGGTTGTCCTCTGCAAGAAGTTTTCAATTTTCAATTATGGTAAAAAAATCAAATTAAATGAAATAAATTGCCCATTGGATTACCTTTTTAATTCTTATTTTTTTTTAATTTAGTAGAATAATTACCTTCTAAATTAAACTTTTTTTTAGTTTATAACATATAAACATAAACTTTAGTACGTTACCATTTACAAAAGGATTTTATATGTAATGTAATTGATAAAATAATAATTAATAATTTTCAATTTATTGAAATTAAAACATTTTTGAAAATTTTGTTTTCATGTTTGTTATTTTTCTTACTTAATGTTTTTAAAATTTTCAGTATGAATTTTAAATTATCATAGCCATTATTTATGTTATATATATATATATATATATGCATTCACATATATAAATAATGAAAAATCTATATTATTATGATTAATATCCTTTATTTAATTTTGAAAAATTAAATAATTTGTTTACCTCAATTTTTTGTTACCAACCAAAAACAAATCCTGCATAAAATCAAATGAGGGTGAAAGTTTACCGCTAAAACGTAAAAAACTACGAAATCCATTGTGAACCATGAAGCTTGTGGTTTTGGGATACACCGGGTTGGAAAAGAAGCTTCCTTGGCATTGCAATTGGCTCCATTAATGCACTTGTGTTTATATGTTTTATGCATTTTGTCTAACCAATTTGAATAAATATAAAAATTGATTGAGTTGATGGCATAGAATTCACTCGTTTTAAATTTTGATTTTATTTCAGCTTAATTAACACCGTTAGTAGGGTTTTTTTTTTGGTGGAAACCGTTGGTAGTTAATAGCCATATATTTCATGGAGATCGTGAGAGTTTAATTAGCCTTTTTTTATGGCTTGTTAAGTGCAAATACAAAACATGTTGGTAGGTAAATGTGATTGGATATATACATGTAGACCAGTCAATTTACCGTATATCAATATTGAATGTTGTCATTGTATTTCAATTTCATTGAATTATGTTATTATACTTTTTTTTTATTTTTAACATAAAAAATCAAACTCTATGATAATAATATGGCTTAATAGCCAAATGCATCCCCAACGTTTACTACAATATGCAATTAAGTCCTCAACGTATAATTGCATAGAAATAAAGACATTACGTTTAATTTTCAGCATATTAAACCTAAACATTATAAAATAATAGAATTAAGAATATAGCCGTTAAAAGCTGTGATTTCCGTTTGTTTTGCCCACGTGGCATGCCTCGTGTCATGCTGACGTGGATTATAATTCCACGTGTCATGCTGACATGGCATAATATTGTCACGTGTCATGCTGACGTGGATATAAGTTAAATTTTCTTTTTTTTTCAAGGTTTAATACCCAAATACATCCCCAACGTTTATCAAGATATGCAATTAAGCCCTCAACGTATAATTGCATAGAAATAAGGACACTAAATTTCATTTTCAGTATGTTAAACCTAAAAGTTATAAAATAATGGCTTAATAGTCAAATAAGCCCTCAACCTTTAGCTCAAAATAGAATTCAGCCCTCAATGTTTTATTGCATGAAATTCAATCCATAAACTTTTATTTCGGTGAAAATAGACCAAATCTTTTAAATAAACTAACTACCGTTAGTTTTACATACATAGCATACCACGTGGTAGCTAATTAAGCTATCCACATCAGCTGCCACGTATGCAAAACTGACAGCAATTAGTATCATTTAACAGATTTTGACTTAATTGCATAATTGTAAAAGGTTGAGGGTTTATTTTCATTGAAATAAAAGTTTATGGACTGAATTTCATGCGATAAAACATTGAGGGCTGAATTCCATTTTGAACTAAAGGTTGAGGGCTTATTTGGCTATTAAGCCTAAAATAATAGAGTTAAGGATATAGCCGTTAAATAGCTGTGATGTCCGTTTTTCTTGCCCATGTGGCATGCCACCTCAACGTTGGCATGGATTATAATGTCAAGTGGACCAGTGACATGGCATAATATTGCCACGTGTCATGCTGAAGTGGATATAAGTTAAATTTTTTTTTCAAAATAAACATTTTTAAAAGTTCATTTCTTTTCAAACTTACATTTTTCATAGTTTCATTTTTTTAATTACATATTTTTTAAAAATTACATTTTTTTGATAACTTCATTTTTTAAAATTACATTTTTTTTCATAATTTCATTTTTTTAAAATTACATTTTTTCATCATTTTTTTAAGAATTAAATTTTTTTTCTTCTGTTCAATACCAAAATTAGTACAAAAATGCATGTGGTATGGTTCTTTTCTTTATTTTTTTCTACTATACTAATGATTTCTTTCTCATCGTTTCAGTATTTTTGGTTGAATACCACATACATTTTTGTACTAATATTGGTATTGTACAACAAAAAAAATGAAATGATGAAAAAAAAATGTAATTATTAAAAAATGAAATGATAAAAAAATTTAATTAAAAAAATGAAATTATGAAAAAATGTAATTTTAAAAAATGAAGTTATGAAAAAAAATGTAATTTTTAAAAAATATGTAATTAAAAAAATGAAATTATGAAAAATGTAAATTTGAAAAGAAATGAACTTTTAACAAACGTTCATTTTGAAAAAAAAATGAAATTTTGAAAAAAAAAGAAAATTTAACTTACATCCACGTCTTCTTAAAAAAATGAAATTATGAAAAAAATATAATTTTTAAAAATGAAATTATGAAAAAAAATGTAATTTTAAAAAATATGTAATTAAAAAAATGAAACTATGAAAAATGTTAGTTTGAAAAGAAATGAACTTTTAAAAAATGTTTATTTTGAAAAAAAAAATTTAACTTATATCCATGTCAGCATGACATGTGACAATATTATGCCACGTCATTGGTCCACTGGTATTATAATCCATGCCAACGTTGAGGTGGCATGCCACCCGGGCAAGAAAAACAGACATTACAGCTATTTAACGGCTATATCCTTAATTCTATTATTTTATAACTTTTAGGTTTAACATGTTGAAAATGAAACTTAGTATCCTTATTTCTATGCAATTATACGTTGAGGGCTTAATTGCATATTTTGATAAACGTTGGGGATGTATTTTGGGTATTAAACCTTGAAAAAAAAAGAAGAAAATTTAACTTATATCCACGTCAGCATGACTCGTGGCAATATTATGCCACATCAGCATGACATGTGGCATTATAATCCACGTCAACATGACACGTGGGCAAAACAAACGGAAATTACAGTTTTTAACGGCTATATCCTTAATTTTATTATTTTATAACGTTTAGGTTTAATATGCTGAAAATTAAACTTAATGTCCTTATTTTCATGCAATTATATGTTGAGGACTTAATTGCATATTGTGGTAAACGTTGGGGATATATTTGGCTATTAAGCCTAATAATATAATATTTCATGACATATTTATAATTTCGTTACATTTTGTCCAAAAAGTAATGAAATAAACAGTATAATTAGAAGAATTCATTTGCATTAACATAATGTGTCAACGACATTCAATTTCATCACAATTTGTTCAAAAATAAATGAATTTAGAATAACAAGGATAAAATTTAATGAAATTCAGATTATACAATGATAAATTTTAATATTAAATTAAAATCACATTAATTTCAATTATATATTTATATATGTGTGCATGTGCTTTTTTTTTAATGATCTATTTTTAAAATTTTGACTTTTCCTATATGAAATTGTTTGACTCTCTCACAATGATTTATGCTTGAGCTAAAGCCTATGAATGCAAATTTAACTGTTCTTATGGTTAGCATTTGAGTGGACAAAAATACTCATCTTTTTTTAGCTTTTTCCCTTTTTGAATAATTAATTGAATTAGAAACATAGTTATCAAAATTATATGATATGTTATACGTATTGTACGCTACGACTCAATTTATTATAAACTTAATACGTATCGATACAAAGAATCGATTTTATTATAAATCGATAGCATATTTATCAATACATAAGCGAATAGATACGTATCATACGATACATCACTACACTTTATAGTGAAATTGGGTACCAAGCTTAATAAAAATCTAATCTGACCCAATTAATTAAAAATACAATTTTAATAATTTTTTAACCTAAAAAACACTTAAAAACATATTCTCTATGTAATATAATCTTGAAATATTGAAAAATAATTAAACTTTTAGTTAGAAAATTAAAAATAAAAAATATATAAAAATATTATTTAAAAATATATATTATTAGTGAATATGTTAAGAGTTTGAAAAAATCTTACTTCATATTTTTATCATATACTTACTTAATCCTATTATTATGTATAATATTTTTTTGTTTTTTTTATTTATATTACATGTGTATATATTGTTTATAATTAATTTTAAAATTATTTACCATATCTTACGACATAATACGATATTCAAATCTTAAAAATAAAATTTCGATTCACGATATGTATCTTGATTTAATAACTATGATTAGAAGTTAAAACTATTTTTTTTGTTAATATTGACGACTTAAATTATGAAATTAGATTGAAAAACCTAATTTTTCTTCTATAAAACAATTCTAACTCTTTTTCTGTATGTGTGTGTGTGTGTGTGTGTGTGTGTGTGTGTATATATATATATATATATATATATATATTAGGAGGGATTTACTCAGTGTAAGACAAATTTAATTTTACATTTTTTCATATTTTTTTATGTGACTTATTGAAAAATATGCTATTCGAAAATTTAGATATGCATGTTAAATTTTAAATTAATAAAAAATTAACTATTTATTTGATAATATTAAAATTTTAACAATTAATATATATTGAAAAATATGTCATTCTAGATCGAAATAATAAAGATATCAGACCGATTCGAGACTTTACGTGCATGACGAATACAACTAAATTGTTAAATTTAGTGGCTGGTTTATAAAAATTCTAATTTACATAAAATTATAAAAAAATGTAAAACAATTAAATCAACACTAATTCAACTTTATATTTCTTTATATATGTATGTATGTATGTATGTATGTATAGAGCATATATTTTATTAGTCAACAATAGAATGTCGCTTAATGAGTAAAGTTTAAAAATGCACAAAATTTTGAAAATAAATTAAAAAATTATTAATATTTTTTAAGGATGTGCATTTTTTTACTTTGTTCATTAATAGAGTGGTATTTTATAATTGATTGGCAGTGTATAAATACCCTTTTAAATTATTACTCTTGGGACTAAACCTGCTTAAGAGCCAGGCTAATCATCTAAATTTGAAGGCTTGCCTATTTTTTAGTAGATTTGGACAAAAATATTAAGTTTGTTGAATAAGCTTGGTCTTGAAAATCGATGCCTGTTTAAAAATAAGCCAAGCTTGGATTTTCCATTTCAAGCCTAAAGCCCTGCTAGTGTATAGAAACTATACACTGTCAGTACATCATATATAAATCCTTAAAAGATTTACCTTGTAAATTATTATTTTATCGTAAAAAATGTGTCTTTTTAGTTTTTACACTCATTGAACTAATTCAATAACTCTATAATATTCAATTTTTTTAAAATCTCATTTTGGTTGATAAATCTTTAAAAACCTGCTTGCAAATATATCTTATTGAATATATATTACTTTTTTAGTTCTTGAAATAAAAAAAATTATAAACATAATAACATTTTGTAAATTAATATTTTGAAATGCTTTTCTAGTTCTTCAATATTATATAATACATTTTGTTTTTTTATCAAATTACAAATTTATATAAGAGTCAAGACCATAATTTTACATCAAGTTTTAAAACAAAATTATTAATTATAACGATATAGGGAATTATTAAGTTTCTTTATTGGTTCAACTCGGAATCATAATTTTTTATTAATTTAGAGAAACTTAATTCAAATAAGTTTTATACACGGTCGTTGCATTAATTATAGACTCCACCTATATATTGCATTGATATGTAGAAGGTGAAAAAAAAAAACCAACCTTGAGTGGAATTAAAGCCATATATGCATTATTAATAATCAGATTTATCTCTTAAAAAAATTGGTCAGTGTTCACTAATTAATTATTGCTCCCTAATTTAGAGAATTTCTTAATCAATTCAATTTTTTTCTTTGCATGGAATTCTCTTCATATTTTAATGTTTAAATACAAAGAAAAGATGGTGTAAAAAAATTTAGATATTCATTAATAGCTCAAATGATTATTGACTTAAACTTGAATAATTCAATGATAACTTAATTCATTTATAACTTTAATCGCAGCCCACAGGATGCTCAAAATTGGAGAGGACATTACCAACAAGTAAAGGATAATAAAATTAGGATTAAAAACTAAAAAAAATGTTCCTTTTTTTTTATTTTAAATATGAGCAAAAGGTTAACAAAAGTGACGGCATAACAGAAACACGAGTTAGTGATTTAGGCTCTAGAGAAATGATGGAACTCACTCACCCCAACTCAAGACTCCATGCTTCCTTTCTCCTTTCACTCTCCTTTAACTAACTTCAATTCTACTCTTTCCAACAATTCCTTCTAATATACTCTCTCTTTCTGAAAAATCTGCTAACATATTAAAAAAAAAATTTCTTCTTTTAACTAACTTGGGTTGCACTCTTTGAATCACTTTCTTCCAAAAGACTTCTCTCCTTCTTTCAAAAAGTAAAAATTGGGGAGAAATCCATTTATCCTTTTTTTTTAATGTTAAGTAAGAGAGGTTAGACTCTATTCACTATAAAATTTGGATTGGTTGCAATAATCAAACAATGAGTTCCTCTTCAAAACTATGGGAATGGAAAAAAATATGATTGTAATTGTAACTTGGTGTTATCTTAGTTTATTGAAAAAAATGCTTTTCATTTTTTTGTTTTTATTTGTTAAATGATGTGATAGACATATATATTTTTAGGAATGATCTAAGAATGTATCATTAGAAGTATTAGCCTAATTTTTTTTTGGAAAATGTATTTTCTTATCAATTTTTGTATTTGAAGGGGGTGCTTTTCTTATTTAAAAGTTGTACAAAGATGACAAGTAATTGTTAATGTGTCATGTGTGACACACCATTTTAATGCAATTAAATGTTAACCTTGCATTCTCATAAAAATTATGATAATCATACCATTTCTTCCCTTTAAAGACAATTGGAGGAAAGGTCTTTTGTCTATCATTTTTCAACAAATACCTTTATAATTTGCAAATTGTGTTGGGGCCATGTGTTTATAACAATCTCTTAATTCTCTGACACGTTATGTAAATAGAAGATTTCATTTACTATAAGTACAAAATGCATAAATGAATATTGTCATCAATCTGTGGGGGAAAAAAAACTTAATTAGCATTTTTTTTACTGTTGGAGCAATGGGTAGTTTTCATTTTTTTTCCATGTATGGATGAGGCCAATATTGTGCATCTAAAACCAAACCTATGGGAAAAACACATGGCTTTATGCCTTAAACCGGGTTCAACTTTTTTCAATATTTCAAAATTTCCAATTACACGATAAAGTTTAAAAATAATACTAGTTTAAAACACTCGATACGATATTGCCTAACGCATACTATTCCATTTGTACCTTTAATTAATTACCAAATCCCCCTATTGTCTCACTTAATTTTGACTTACTTAATTGTCTACGTTTGTTCGCTTAGCCACCAAATAGTTGGTTAAAACACATCAATTAAAAATATAATTAATTATCCTAAAAAAATGAATTAATTAATTAATTAATTCAAAATCCATACGCGCTTAAGTCTACTAGTTGATGCTCACATGATGTGCCAGCGTTCAACGATCAAATGGCAACACTTGTTTGATTATTTTTTGTTAAAATTGAAAATGTAATCTAAAATAATGTAGTAGGAACTTTCAATGATAAAAAAAAAAAAGTTTTTGAATTAGGAATTAGTTGTCATATACACATGGAGTTGATGAAGGAAAAGACTTGGTAACCTTCCTATATTTTATGACTATTATGTCCTCTATTATCTTGTTTATTAATTGACATGACATGGGCAAAATCGTAAATTGGGTTCGCCCTCGACTTAACGGTACCCGCATTACCGACGGAGCCAGTGTGTGGTGGTACGGACGTCATGTTCATCGTGCGCGCAAGCAAGCAAGAGTGTAAAGGAAGAGAACCCATGTTGAAGTGGGACCCATTTATCAACGTTGAAAACCGTCGGTGGCACACGTTGTTTTGCCAACGTGGCAGGACACAGATTTACGGTGTCTCCCGTGGAGCCCACAACAACGAATTAAAGCTCGCTCAAGTCCGGCTAAGTTCAGTGTGCTCAGTTTCTGGTGAAAAAGAGAAGTACGCACGTGAGGTGGGGTCGGATGACACCTGACCTTGCCTTGGGATCCTATCCCTGGATTACTTTTGTCAATATGGGCTAATAATTCTCTGCCACGTTGTAAGTGCTGACTTTTTTAGACGAAAGTACCCGCAAGAAGTTGGTTTTATTACCTATTTAGGAACTTGGATGTTTCCTTAGATCATGCTTTCGGTGGGTCCGCTTTGAAGCATCAGCCGTAGGCAGACAAAATTTGATCTGACGAACTTTGGTGGGGCCCGCCCAAGTTGTGGTATGGGAACTGGGAGTGGGAAGTTACAATTGAATTTATTAGAGTCGTTTAGTATTATTTTATGTTTCATATTTTATTTTTTAAAAAATTTGAATTCTAAAATTTATAATATGTATAATTTTACATTAATCATTCGATCAAAAAATTATTGAAAAATTTTTATTTGAGTCGAACGAAATTGAATCATTAATTTTGTATTAAATTAAGTTAAATTGTATTCACATTCTAACGAATTAAATGTATTTTTCCAATTCAAGTAAATTTTATTAATTCTAATCAAGAAAAATGATGTTTGTTAGATATTTCCACTTAAATCCAATAATCATACTATTTAAACATCTTCACAGCTATCTTCCATTATAACCTTAAACCCTTGTATTTTTTAAGTTTTGAGAGCAGTTGGAAGCTGCTAGTTGTCACAGCTGTTTAAATGTTTTGACTAAACCATAACCAAACACAATGTGCTATAGTGATAGGTTTAGAAATTATGCTATTTGGATTTTTTTTTTTTACTGCCATTCAAATTTTCTATACATGTTTACATGTGAGTGCGTATGTCACATTGTGCAAAATTCTAATTAAACTTTCTATCACGACATAAATAGTTATATATCATTCATATAAATTCTTTTTTTTTAGTACATGATCTTTGACTCATTAACAAACTCATGCCGACTTCTAGATTTTTTTTTCCCTCAATTATACTATCATACAAGCAAATTATTGGATAGCTTACTAAACTAATTAATAATAGATAATACACTTACGATAAAATTTTTAATTTTGTGTATTTAACTCATTTTATTAGATATTAACAATTACAATAACTGCTTATAAACATTAATTAAAATAGTTAAAACACTATCTTGTATTTTATTTTGTAACCAGTGCATCATTTCTTTAATTTAAGAGAAGTTAATACGTTAATTATAATTTTTTAAATATCATCGTGCAAGGTATTATTGAACATCAATCAACATTTTCTTTGTCAAAATTCTTGTATATCATGATTATTTATTACAATTAATAAATGAGATTAGTGAGATTCACTTAGGGGCCAAAGTATATATGAAAAAAAACAAAAAATTGAGAATGTGAAAGAGAAGCACTTGAGTTAATTTTGTCAATGAATATAGTCCAAATATATGTTCTCGAGAACAACTGAAATCCACTAAACAAAGTAGTTTGAAAATTGCATGATTGGATGGTTCTTAGCAACGGTACTAAACTTTATTCTTTTTTTTTGGTGGAAATACTAAACTTTATTCTTCTTCATTATTCTTTTCTACTATAATCACAATACTCATAGACAACCAATTTTCTCTTCTTTTCTTTTTAATTTTTTTTTGAATATTCAAGGAATAGCAGATTTCAGACATGTTGGTTCTTTTGACTAGTGACCTAAGCTTCTAGGGTTTAGACAGGACGTGGGTGGGTTTAGATTTAGCTTTATGTTATTGCTTATTGCTAAGTGCTTGCTGGCTTGCTGCTGTCCTAACATGGGCAACAATGAGAAAGTGAAGAAACAAATTGCAGGAAAAAATATAAAGAAAAAAAAGAATATTCATAAAAGCTTAAAAAGTGTAATTTATTTTCTCGGAATGTAGTGGGGAAATGGAATAAAGAAGCACTTTTATGAAAGAGAGTTTCTCACTTTTTGTACAAAGCTGTTTTTAATGGAGGTCACAATTTCTCACACTCTCTCTATATATATTATATAGTTTACCTTATATTTGTTGAGTGAATTTGTAATTATTTGAAATTTAACCACGTTAAATTGTTTGTCACTGAAAGAAAAAATATCCATTTCTTGATAGTATTTGAATCTAATTTTTTGACTTAAATTTTGTAGTATTTATCATTAATTAAATCATATGTTTATATTTAACCAAAAATCATATGTAATTTAATGTACAAAAAGCTTTTCTTTAGAGAAAAATATCAAACTTATTGTTACCTAATAGTAGTTGAAAAGTGACAACCGACACAATCTATATTCAACTTATTACTTTCAATTTTAATTTTTAGTAGAAAATTTTTTTTCATCTTTAACATCGATTAAATAAACAACATTACACATCGAACATTTGATTCAATAAAAACATATAATTAATTTTAATTTAAAATTGTTTTTATTTCTCTTTTTTCAAATAAATTAAAAAGTTTAACATTTTGAATTTGTAAATATAAACTTATTTTAATTTAAACCTATTAATTATACATATATATGTATGTATAGTTTCAAAATTTGGGCAATATGACTAATCTAACCTTACATATTGCTACTTAAGCTTAAACTTAAATGAGAAAAATGAGTAAGATTGGGGTAAAAATCTTAGGTTTTGTGCCAAAATTTTCCTTACATAAAATTCTATATATAAGAACATAATTATGAAAACAAGTTGGCTGCAAACAAACCAAGCTCAAGCTATTTTTGGTTAATTAGGATCACAAAACCAAACATGTCTAAGCATAGAAAATTAAAAAAATAGTAAATAAAGACAATTTTTATTAATAAAACGTTTATATAATAGAAGAGTTAATCAATTGACTAGTTCATTTGTCTAAGCTGTAATCTTAATTATTAGTACTGCTCAAAATATAGGTTTTAGTTAAATAATTAAAATTTTATATTTATGCATCGTAATATGAGGTTTAAATAAATTAAAATTTTCTAGTTGATCGTTTTAATTTTATTTTTATAAAAATTAACAAAAACAAAAACAAATAATTTAAACACTAATTAAACGAAATCTTACCTCTGTCAAAAAATAAAAAAAAAACGAAAAAAAAAAACTAATGTAGTAAAGAAATTTGTTGGCTGCGAAGACAAGTCGCAATCCATTGGGTTGCAATTCACGCGATCGCATGATCATTTAGTCAACAGTCAAGTACCTCTCGCCATACGGACATGAAAGGACCCCATCTGGAACCCACTTTTTTTCCTCGCCCACCAATCAACTCTGTCAAAGTCCTCCTGGCCCACCACATTACCATACACCACAAAACACCTAATCAGCCCTTTCTAAAAAATTTTCAGTGGCCTCAAAAAAAAAATATTACCGGGAATAATTCAGGCGCGTCGGTGCCGACACTTGGAGCACCGACAGGGTGACCGGGTGGTGAAGCAGGGGATAAAGGTTGTATCCGATTGCTTAACCGGGCAAGGAAAGGCAATAAATAATTGGACCCGGAAATTCATGCACGGGAATGGGACAGGAATTTTAACGCGTCGGTGCGGGGATTATTGACTCACGTGACAATGCCGTATCCGTAACGGTTTTCCGTTTCTTCCCCCGTTTTCGACCGTTGACATTTATGAAATTTTTTTTTGATAACGATTTTTTTTTCTTTTATCTCTGGTTTTTTCTATTTTTCTGCGGATCATTGCAATTATTTGCCTACGAAGGCTGGCAATCCATTTTTTAAAAAATATTTAGCAAATTCATTATTATAATTTAAATATGGCTGAAATATTTTTTAAGTAAAAAAAATCATTTAATGTATTATTTTTATTAAATTAAAAGTGCATTAATTATGTTATTAAGAGTTTATTTATAATGCATTGATAATGTATATCATTTATACATTATCAATATATCAAATGTTGACACATCTTTAATGAAAAAAACTAAAAAAATACAAATTCTTAGAAATAAATTTGCTTAAAAGGGCTTAGCAATTTTTAGTTTGTTCGTTAATAGTGTAACAACTTTTGACAAATTGATAGTTTGTAGAGATTATATATTGTAAGTGTATAATATATAAACTTTTATTTTAATAACATTTTGACGAGTGTTATAAGACATCGATTAACATTTTGATAAAAAACTATTTCAATATATTATATTTTTATTCTTATTTTTTAAAGTTAAAATTAAAATGTTGGTTTTTTTAAAAGTTTTGCATTAAAATAAAAAAAAATCAAAATTTTAAAAGTTAATTATTTCTGGACTCAAAATTTGGACATTAGTATTACTCTTTTCTATTATTATTATTATTATTATTATTATTATTATTATTTAAAAAAATCATATAATTTTAATTTTCAAACATCTAATGCTTTCAATTTTTTTAAAATTTTCTCTCTAATTTTCATGATCTTTCAACTTCTTAGCCATTAATACTCAAACCTCGAAAATTTATAAGCCTACTGCCTTTTTATTTTTTTATTTATTAATTAATTTTTATGAACTCTCTTTAATATTCTTCCAACAACTAGAAGAGATTATAATTTATAAACCTAGGCAGTAGGCTTGCTTGGTATTGGTATCTTGAATTTATCTCTTAAATTTTGAATGCAATATCTATATTTCTTTCAATTCAATTGTCCCTTGGCATGTTTGTGATTGGATTTTGCCTCCTCCTCCTCCTCCTCCTTCTTATTTTATTATTATTAAAAACTAGATTTAAATCCGTAAGATGCACAATGATTATTTTAATTTATAATAATCTTTTAAACAATAGAATTATAGAAAAATTATTTTGAAATATATGTTGAATAATGTGTTAAAAACTTGATGCATATATAGAATACACAAATTAAAAAATAATTCAAAATCAAATAACAATTAAAAAATTAAAGAAAAATTAAATATAAAAAATCTTAAATATTTAATAAATCAATTAAATAACTACAATTTTAATGAAAACAATCCTTACTATATTAATCATTAATAGATTGTTGAATATTTGAAACTGATTTATTTTTAAAATTTGAATTTAGATGACTCTATATTAATCTTATAAAATTAATTAGTGTTGAAAAACTCTATTTTTTAGGGTTTTTAAAAAAAATTAGTTATAATAGTGTCAAACATAAAAGGTAAGTAAAGTAAAAATATTAATAAAAATAAAACTAAAAATAATTTATTATTTAAGTTTTTTAAAATTCAAATCAATTCAAAATAATTAAACACAATATTTAAGATTATATATGTTTCAAGAGAATAGATAATCCATATGGACAATTTTTTCCAATTAAAATGATTGAACAAATAATTTTGAAAAGGAATAAATGAAAATTGAAAAAAAAAAGATATGAAAGCTTAATTCAATACTAAAATTTATAAACTTAAATATCTAGTTTTAATGTTTTTGATAAAAGATTTAAAATTTTAAGATAATTGTGATCAAAGTATATAAATATTTTTTTTAATTTAAAAAATAACATAATAAATGATAAAAAATTTAAAGTCTGATATAAATTTTATTTGATTTAAATTAAGATAATATAGCTGAAATCTATTTTTTAAAAAATTTCAAATATTTTAAAATTAAATAATTAATTGAATAGGATTATTATATAAAAATTAAAATCAATTTATTATTTTAAGTATAAAAAAGTAAATGTATCTTTCTAGGATATTTTATTTTTACCCAAGAGTTTTGGTTTTTTATATATATATATATATATATATATATATAAGATTATTATAAAAAATTGAATTTTATTGAAATTAAAAGTGTAACATTGATCAATGATTAAGTAATTTATTGTGGACATTTTATGCTTTATAGATGAAAAAAATTCTTCTTATCACACATATCACGTGTTTATAAAAAATATGTTTGTCTTTTTCTTTAAAAAAATGTATCCATATAAAAAATTTATACCAAAATTAATTATTTCTATAAATAATGTACATAACTACAGTACATGTATATTGGTAAAAGATGAGTAAAGAAATTTATAAACAATATGAGATTTTTCTTTAATTTTTAAAATATATAAAAATATATATGTTTGAAATTGAAATAGATAATTGATTTAAAAAGATAATTAATTTATTTTAAAATTTTAGTGTATATAGATTCTTATCTATAAAAATATTGGAAAAAACATTATTTTTTATTTTAGGAGATTACACATGTCAATTTTTTAGATTATCCACATAGGATGTTTTACTTGTAGTCAAATGATTTGGCTTTTATATATATATATATATATATATGTATATATATATCTATATATGTATATATATATATATATATTTATATATATGTATATATCTACATATATATATGTATATATCTACATATATATATATATATATACATATATATATATATATATATATATATATATATATATGTTAGATTAAAAAAAATCACTTGTCTTGTTAATTGTTAAGTTTTAAAACTACACTCCACCAATTAAAAACAAAACCAACATATGTAATTCAATAGATTGCATCTTAAGCAAACTCAACAACATTTCCAATGGTGCTTTAAAAAAAATTTGAAAATATAAAACATTTTTATAATCGAATGAACTACTATAAATATATGTGAAGCACTATAAATTTCATTTCAAAAGTGGTGTGATCATTAAAAAAATCTAAATTTGAGGACAAATTTATGTATGTATTGTGATCAAACTCGAGGTTTATATGTTCTACTCCTATTCAAATTTAAACATTGTCATTGAATTATGATACTTTATTGATTAATAATTTAAGAATATTTATATTAAAAAACTATTCTTTTTAAATTTTAAGGATTAATGAGATTGTATATTATGATTCATTAAAAGTGTATACAATTTATAAATTACATCAAATATAATTTTTGAACATTTAATGCTTTCAAAGCAATTGAACATTCGATTAATTTTTTTAATATATCATCATTTTAAGTTATAATCATACTCAAAATATTGCATTTTTTAAATTGATAATTATGAAATCATTTTACTTAAATCAAGTAAATTAATAAACAAATAAATTAATTATAAAAGTTTATATATGATGCACTGACAATGTATAGTCTTTATAAATTGTCAATATACGAGAGGTCGACACCTCATTAATAAACAACTAAAAAAAGTCAAACATTTAAAAATAAATACATATAGAGGCTTCTTGATGAGACGTCAATTTTTTGTACATTAACGACATATAGAAACTAACATTATTAATGCATCGTATATAAATCCTAACTATAAACTAGTAAATAATTAGACTAAACTTTTGAACCTAAAATTTCAAAGTCTCAAGATTTACTCATTGCCATTAAGCTCAAGCCTTATTTGCAACATTTAAATACAAAATTTATAATATAAAATTAGTAATACTTTCAAATTTTGTAATAATTTATATAATTTATATTTAATATACTATCAATGTTTAAATCTTATACAATCTTATTAATTCATAAATTTTAAAATAAAAAATTTATAAAAATAAATAATTATTAAATTCATTAATTAATAAAATATCATGTATGATTTGATGACGATGTATAAAATTTATCTTAGTAAAAGGTAAATCCCATGACATTTTGTAAGGTTAAGAAAAATAGACAGCAAATGTGACGGTGCCACGTGGATAAACATATTTTATTTTTGTATATCAATATCGTTGTATTCACAATTCAAGATGATGACGATGAAAATCGTATTAAAAATGGTGACACCGTCGTACCGGCCGGGAATCCGGACAATTGAAAGCGACGCTTACATGCGAAATTTTGCTAAGAGATTAAAATGACTTAAAATTTTTTTTTTAACATATGGTTGGAAAACATAACATAAAA
Source organism: Heritiera fomes (assembly GCA_032173925.1). Lineage (NCBI taxonomy): Eukaryota > Viridiplantae > Streptophyta > Magnoliopsida > Malvales > Malvaceae > Heritiera > Heritiera fomes. The sequence goes on from JAPDPM010000012.1 coordinate 28,787,657, forward strand.
AAATAAAAACATATTTGATTGCAGCCACGTGCCACGCGGGTATCTTATCAAATGACACAAAGTGGGGACGACGTCTGTCTGAAAATGAATTTGCGATATTAAAATGACCATTTTCCCTTGAGGTGAATGGTTTTGGGATTAATTTTGAGAGGGCATTGTGGGAATAACATTATTTTGTTTTCCGGATTTGGCCATTTCAATTAAAGGGATAGTATGAATCCAAGAATGGTGAAGTTATTTGGGGCAATGGAAAACAACTTCCAAGGGTCGGAGACAATGTATGTTTCAGATGAAATTGAAGCATACTTCCCCACACATTTTTGGCTTTATTATTCTTTTGGCTATTTCATAGACAAAATTAAATGTCCAAAAATTCATAATTGATTCAATTGGCCACTAATTTGTATGCTTCTAAATACATATAAAGAAAAAAAATGGGTTTTCTTTCCATGGTAATTCATGTTAGGTACACTCAAAGTCAAAATCAAAATCAACATTTGTATGGGTTAACTACATTGTATAATATTAAAAAAAAATCAAAGTTAGTATTAATTTTCCTAAAATTTGGCAATCGTACGAGGATGATTATTCTATACATCTTCAGTGAAATTTTTAGACTTCATAAGTCGGATTAAGATGATGATAAATGTATTATATTTTTTATTTTTATTTTTTTAATATTTTAAATGACATTTATCATAATTATAACCCCACTTGTGGAATAAAAAAACTCCATTATATAATTTGAAATTATTTGATGCTATGATGAGATATCATATACAAGTATAGATTATGATCCTTGATACGAATCCCACATCGGCTAGGCAGTAACATGTCTAGTGGCTTATAAGCTTGAAGGGTGCCTCCTCTACTAGACCGGTCTAGTAGAAGAGGCACCCTCCAAGCTTATAAGCCACTAAACATGTTACTGTCTAGCCGATGTGGGATTAGTATCAATCCCTCTAATGGAGTTAGTCTTGATTGGGATAATTTGATTTACGAAGTTTAAATTTAAGTATTTAATTATAATTTTTTCCAAGTATCATATTAATATAAATGGTATATTTTAGAAAATAAATCGTATAATCAATGAAAATAAAATTTAATTTAAAATTTCTTAAATTGCAGATAAAATAAAATAAGAGGTTATGTAGTAGACAAGATATGGAGTATGAGATTATATATATATATACACACACACTTAAAAACAATTATTCTTAAGATGTTTTAATTAAAAACTTGACAAAATACAATTTACAAACAAGAAAGGTCTTAAGGAATTGAGAATTGAGAAGTCGTTATTTTGGAATAAGAATTCAGTTTTAGACTTGGCAAGATATTCCACTAATAGTGATAAATCATCGGAGTAATTACCGTTGAATTATTGGAGAAAACTACCAGATAGTCTTAAGATGGAGTTTAGTAAAGTTAGGCACAATTGGCATTGGACTGCCGACTGTGGGCATTGACATTGAATCCATTTTTTCTTGAACAAGTTCCACTTATTTCCTTGATCTTTTTTCAAAATTTTCAAAGGATTTAAGGAAAAAAATAAGGCAATTAAAGACTATAAAAAATCTCTCTTCCAACTTTTTTTTGTTATACTTGAAAAGAATGGGAGTATTCTTTTTATATTTGAAAACAATCTTCTTTTTTTTTGTTATGTGTAAGCACAACTATTTTAATCCGTTTTGAGAAAAACAAAATCTTCTAACTTTATGAATATTGTTATAAGGGAATTTTCAAATAAAAAAATAATGCATGGAAAAATTAATTAGAAAAATCTTTTCTCCCCAATTTAGGAATTTCAATGCATTTTCTAGAACACGATCTCTATTGTTTACCCACTATATTTGCGATAATTTTTTGAATTTTATTTGGATTTAAAAAAGAAAAGACATAATCCAAATTTGTTTTTATTTTATTATATGGAATTTGATATAAATATAAATATAAATATAAATATAAATATAAATATAAATATAAATATAAATATAAAAACCCCTTTATTTTTCCAATGAAATGTTAAGCAAACTAAAAGGTTGAAGGGTTGAGTTGGGTCGCTTAGAGCTGAAGGAAATTCAAGTAACATTAAGTTGGATCATTTTAAATTCATACTAATTCAAATTATTTTTAATTTAAATTGTTATTTTTTATTAAATTAATTTAGTTAAATTCAAATAAATTTCATCCCTACTCTACTAGCTTTTATAAACATTGATGATATATGAGCAAAATGGGGTTAGAAAACATCCATAAAGGCTATGTATATTAAATGACTTTAATTGTGAGAATATTTTTTGGTTCATGTGAAAATCCAGTCTACTTATATATATAATGGAATATAAATAAATTTTTAGAAGACTACTAAATACATTCACCAATTTGTTCAACACATCCATCTTTTCACTATTGTTACTGTTTAATGCAAAGAACATGGCATGTAAAGAAAACTGAAATGAAAGTATATATCCGTCTTCCTTTTTTTTTATTTTTATTTTTTTTCTTGAGATTTCTAATTGAAAAGCTCGGATTTCTAATCTCAGACCTAAATTCGAAGAAAAATTGGTATCATAGTTTGATTTATATTCGAAAGAAAAAATCGCCAAATTCTTCTTATTTTTACATCTTGTTAACAAACTTTAACCGGCAAGCTCATTCTAAAAAAGAATTGACATTATCATTTCTTTTATATATATATATATATATATATATATATATATATATATATATATATAATTACAAGTATTTTCATCCGTTTTATGAGATGAGATTAATTTTGTTCAGATCGAGAGTGGTAAACTATAAAGCCCTCTCAATAATAAAGACTCTAAAATTCGAATCATATTCAAATATCTAAGAAATTTATTTTCAATTCTTCTAACCACTTGTTGATTTTATCATTTTATTTTCATTATTTTCAATGCATAAAATCTTTTTCAAAAACCAAACTGTATTTAATTTACACCCACCAACTTAATAGAAAATGATTTTTTTGAATGATAAATGAAAATTATCATATGACAAGATACTATTGACTTATTGTCCTATGTATATCCAAATCGATTTAAATTGGTCTCCTTAACTGTTTTATTTTCTCTAAAGAATGGAACCTTCCATGCATGTGGGAAACATGTGAAAGAAACAGAGAAGGAAAGGATCGGAATATGGAATATATTCATGGAACTAATTCTGCAAACTGATAAGCAAATTCTATAAATTCTAGTAGGATAATTTAATTTAATTTCGATCAAAGCAAATAACTAAAAAAACTCCGAAAAAACAGTTGGAAGTGAAACACCGCTATAATTAATTAAGTCAAATTTCCATCAAAGTTGCAAACGTGCCCATAATGTTCCATAGCTGTGATTTGATGTTTGTCACATGGTTTGTAGGCTGTAGCGACTTGTACTTAAGAGAACAAAACCGTGGAATGAATGTGAAGAGAACTTTCAATGCCTAAACCTAACGAGTAACGACACAGATGCCAAGGATAGCCATGCTAACCCAAACCAACCGGTTTTGGAGTTAGTGATGTGTTCTTTCACTGAGCAAAAAAACCCATGTTTCTGTGTGTTTGATGTGTGGTTCTGATGTTGAGACGCTAAGCATTTGCTTACCTTTGGGTTTGTCTCCGTCCCACATTGAGTGTGTAGTGTGTGGTGTGTGAGTTTATAAAGGATTCCATGCTAACCCAAACCAACCGGTTTTGGAGTTAGTGATGTGTTCCTTCACTGAGCAAAAAAAAAAAGATGCCAAGGATAGCATAGCAGTTTGGCAAGAAAAGACTTCAGTCTTTTTTCTTTGAAATTGTGAGAAAATGAATTTGGAAAAATATATATACATACGAGCACAAACACATATATACATATATATAATTTAATTTAAATGATTTATGCAATTTGGTGGGATTTACTTTGAATCTCACGTTAAAAATGTAAGATAAATTATAAGGCTCTTTCTTTATAAATGAAGCTTCAGGTTTGATTTGTAAAATATTTAAATGAATTAAAAATACATATAGAACAACTAATGTTTGAGCTATTATAAATGTTGTAGTTGGGCTTTGTTCTTTGTAAGGTATTTGTCATTTTTCTCTTTTGAAAATTGTATAGTTGGGCTTGGAAGAAGTTTACAATTTTTCTCTCTAAAAATTATACGATTGGGCTTGCAAGAAATTTGCAATTTTTCTTTTTTAAAAATTGTACGATTGTAATTTTTTGATTGGTTAATTTGGTTGGCTGGTTATAGGTCAATTTGGTTAGGTCAAACCATATTAAAATTATTGTGTTTGTTTTTACATTTTTCCGTTATTGTGAGTGTTTAGTTTGAGGGATATTTTTTCTCAACAAAATGGTATCAAGAGCTGAAGGTTATGTCTAAGTTTAAGATTCTTTTATTTGATAGAAAAAGTATTTTTATGTTATGAAAAAGTACAATTCAAGATCTTCTAATGCAACAAGGTCTGGATTTGGTATTAAAATAAGATAAGCCAGATGGAATATCTTATAGAGATTGAGTTAGAATTCAGAAGAGGGCTGTGAGCACAATTTGATTGGCACTTGCTTCAAAGATTAAGTATATAATGTGTTGACTGAGATGACACCAATTGGATTATGAAAAAAGTTTAGAGACATCTATGCATCAAAATCACTAACGAATATATTATGTTTGAAGATGGATCTATATTCTTTGAAGATGAATGAAGGTACGAGTCTCCATGATCACCAAAATGAATATAATAAGCTAGTTTCACTTTTATTGGCTCTTGATTTTAAAGAGTTGAAAGAAGAAAAGAAGGCATTATTATTGTTGTCATCTTTGTCTAAGTCCTATGACCTTTAGTTTAGACTTTATTGGTAGGTAAAACTACTTTGACGTTGGATGAGGTGATTGCTGTATTGCATGAGTATGAAAGATTTCTAGGCAAAGAAGATTTTTCATTTGCATGAGGTGTACTAGCTGTGGTAGGTCCTCTTCAAGGGAGGACTAATAAGAGACATGGTGGATCAAGAGGGAGATCAAGATTAAGATTAAGATTCAGGGATTATAGTAAGGTGAAATGTTATTATTGTGGAGAGAATGGTCATATCCAAGCATATTGCAAGACATTAAGGAAGGATATGACTGCATTCAAGAAAGCCCAGTAAAAGAACGATGATGGAAAGAAGAATGAGACATGTGCTACTGTGACTGATTCAGATGATGATGGTTTATTTTTGGCAACTTGTTTAGATGGGTCTCATATTTATAAAAAAGGTTAGGTTTTGGATTCAATTGCATCTATGCATATTTGTTATGATAAAAATCGCTTTAATGACTTGAAAAAGGATGAAAGTTTTGGCAATATTGCCATTGGAAATGGTAATATAGTGAAGATTAAAGGTACTAGGAGTGTTTAACTCAAGCTTCATAATGGTGGTGTCAAGATTCTTCGTAATGTGAGGTATGTGCCTAGTTTTAGCTATAATTTGATTTCTTTGAGTGAGTTAGCTTCACGTGGGTACACATATATTGGTAATGATGATTGCTACAAAGTATAAAAGAATGATGATTTAGTTTTGCAAGGAAAGAGGAATGAGAAACAACTATATTTGCTTGATAATGTTTTAGTAAAAGCAAAGAATAGAGTTGTTTCCAAGAATAAGAAGACTTAGAGGCATGTTAGTTTTTTAGATGTTGTCAAGCAATTTGGGGAGTTTGAGGATTCAAGTCAAGTGCAAATTTGTTGGGATTTGTCTTGAATCCCAGATTGAAAGTGTATGATAAGCTATAAGGGCTCTTCCCTTATAAATAATGTCTTAGGTTTGATTTGTAAAATATCCTAAAAAGTTAAAAATACCAATATAATAGCTAGTGTTTGGGTTGTTATAAATGTTGTGGTTGGACTTTGGGCTTTGTAAGAAGTTTACAAATTTTTTGTTCTAAAAATTGCACTATTGGGTGTGAAAGGAGTTTGTAATTTTCTCTCTAAAAATTATACGGTTAGTCTTGTAAGGAGTTTGCAATTTTTTCTTTATACGGTTAGTCTTTTGAGGAGTTTGCAATTTTTTCTTTTCTAAAAATTACACGGTTGTAATATTTTGATTGGTTATTAATTTGATTGAGTGGTTATAAGCCAATTTGGTTGGACCAAACCACATTAAAATTGTTCTGTTTGTTTTTACTTTCTTCAGCTATTGTGAGTGTTTGGTTTGAATGACATTTTTTCCCAACACAATAAATATTAAAAGTTTTAATGTTTGAAATTTAAATTTTAACATCTGCAGCCCTCCCTATCTTTAAAACTACAATTTTCTTTGTGTGTGTGTATAGGAATTCATAGATCGGAAATAAAAAAGGGATTTGCATCTCATTAAAATGCAAAAATAAATAAATAAATAAATGATTAAATGAATATAAATGTGACAATTACTTGCGTTATATTATACAAAATTTAAAAAATAATAAAACAATAATCCTAATTTCGTATATGTCTGTCAATTTCGTTTAAAAAAGAGAAATTAAAAAATATCAAATAAGACATATCTCCAAATGGGAGATTCCAATTAATCCAAAATATGAAGTTTTTGCTAGGAATATATCTACTGAGTACATACGTTAACATCTCTATTTTTTTTATATTTATTTAGGAAAGGAGCATTCAAAGTCCTAACTTTCATACACCAATTATTGAGTTGCTCGAATGCTTAATTTGTTTATTTTTTAGATAATAAAGAATGGCAATTACATTGTTTTACATGGTTTATACTGAGATCAGTTTAGAACTATTCTTGATAGATAAAATAGAATTAGCTATGTTGGGAGAAGGAGTGCTATCATTTCCATTGAATTGTGCTACGATAGATATCATCATTCATCTTACAGATATTTCAAATTTTACCCATAACAAAGAATAAATTTGAACAATGGGCCAATTGTTATGGAAATAACCACTTTGCATATCATGTTACCCCATCAAAGAATCAAGACAAAGTTCTCATAATTTCAATTTCCACTTGATTGAATGGTAGGGAAAAAATGGAAAATCTATACATGGTTTGGTATTTTGACTCAACCTCTCCCTCACAAAGAAACATGAAAGGTTTTCTTTTTCCTAGGTCAGGGCGTTGCTAGGACTGCTTTTGATAGATCAAGATGATTAAGCCGGCATGTTCCAAGAAGGGTTTCGGGGAGCTCCTCCTGTGTATTGCCCTGAACAAGTAGTTTGGATCATAACCAAAGCAATCAAGTAAATTACTCCTAATAATAACATGATACAAGCTAATTATAAGTCAGTTTTCTTTCTTTGCTTGCAACTCAAGGAAAGTCACAGATTTTCGAAACCGAAGAGAAAACTTCATTCAGATAAATTTTGCAGTTCAGTTTTTCAAATAATTTGGTAGTCGATTTAGCCTGTATTAAAGGGCCTGCCCGTCTATGCATGTAGGAAGAAGTCTTACCTGTATCAGAAATGCCATTTCTACGACCAAATTGTTAAGATATCCAAGAACAAGATTTGTTACACCCCGTGCCACAGTTGAAGACCCGACATCAATTTCAACCTGAAATTAAACATATATATCAGTTTCTTACGGAGAGTAAAATCAATTGCAGTCATATCAGCAAGTAAAAGCAATAACAAAATCATCATTGGCAAGTCACATTGTCTTTAGTTTTGAGGATTTGGAAACCTACCTCTAAGTAATTTTTCCCCCGAAAATAATGAGTTTCAAGAGCTTGGCCTAGCAAGCACGCTTTCTTTCCAACACTTTGCTTGACAATCCATGATCCCTGAAGAGGCAAATTATTAGGCAAAACATAGAATAAACAGCATGTTACGTAGGAAAATGAACTCAAGTAAAGTTTTGCTCACCTTAGAAATGTATGGTATGAGCTTAAATCTTGAGTTCCTATAGGCATCATCTCCATTTACAAAGTTGTATAGCAGGGGGTGATCTTCCAAAGGAGTTTTTATCATATAGTACATTGCTAGGGTATTCATTGGCGATCCTGGAATCTGATTCATAATAGTATAGAGTATATAATGTGGTTGTTAATAACGACAAGGAAAGCCATTGAACATATAAAACAATCAAACACACCTGCATATTAACAATAAAGAAAAATTCTGGTCCACCTCGTGCTGCATACTTCTGCCAGAATATATCAACAATGTTATTTTTCAATCACTGATTTGTTTCTAATAGTTTGTTTCTGTTTTATACAGATGTGTAATAACAAGGACTAAGTTGTTAGACATTGACACATAATGCACATAATTACAGTTCAAACCTGAACAATACCACCAAGTCGGCCACCCAGATCGTCTTCTCGTTTGTCAGATATTAGCAAGTCTGCTCCTACCATTTGCATCAAGGTTCCACTTGCCTTAACCTACAACAAAGAATAGAAAATTAGCACATTGATTGAAGGTAAAAGACAAAAATGAATTACTTATGCAGATTTGGAAAAGAGAGTAACCATATCTTCAGAAGTAATTGGATATATATAGAGGAGTTCTAAAACCAGTAATTCAGCAATAAAAGGATAGATTCTTGTTTTTCAAGTCCAACTTTGAGGTTGAAAGATGAATTTTTATGGATTAGGAAGCTATTTGATGTGAACTCAACTGAAGTCCCTAACATTGAGGTTTGTTCCTAGAACATGATTTCCAGAAATGTCTCACTTCTAAAGCTAGTCTTCTGTCAGTTTACACGGCAGTGTCTCCATATTATAACTTCAATTTGGGTTGAATTATTCCTCTATTGTTGACACCTTCATTGCAATGATTCAAATTAACCAATCTGGTTTCTTCCCATCTTACACCAAAAACATTAAATTCTGGCAAAGTGCTTGTTTCTAGCATCAAAATTTACTGTTACATATGGTATGTAAACAAACTAGAAATATATATAGAGAGGCAAGCAAATCAAAAGATAGATCTGCTGCTCATCAACAAAATAATCTCGATTAATGAAAACAATGTAGGACTTAGCTGAGATCTTTCGGACAGCAGAAGCTCATAATACATGCAACGGTTCAATATATCAAATATACATCTTTCTTCACAGATTTTATCTAGTTATATGTTTTTTACCAAATAAATAGATCAATCATCCAAAGGTCTTTGAACTTTTCATCATGTTAAAACCTAAATTTACAACATCACACTTCTAAGCAAAGGGAAAAAGCCCAATCAGCAAAGCCATTTTTAATACTACAAAACTGATGCAGCATAGAGTTTCCTCTCCTATGGAGGCAACAAAGCCAACTTTCTGGCTACCCTTCCACCATCTACTATGTGCTACTGATCTTATTGAGGTGACTTTGTCTGTCAAGTTACTACATTCACAAATACCTTTAACTAACAAATTTCATAACATGCAGTCGAGCAACTTGTCAAAAATCAATTTTGTTGGAGGTAATTTTAACTTCAGACTCGGCAGGAGAATAGCAGCATTTACAGTTTTTCATTTTGTCTGTCAAGCTAACCATATTATTTTAAGCAAGACTTACTCCGTGATATCACAAAGGATTGGTCAAAGCAGTGCATTCATTGCTATTTAATTCCTTGTTCTTTCTGTAACTTTTGCACTTTAAACCAGTAATGTTCATCAAGATTAAAGTTTATATATATATATAAAATTTTTAATGTCTTGTCAAGTTTACAAGCTTTATTTGAAATTTTAACACAAATACTCTTAACAATTGTATTTCTGCCAATTCATCTCCTTCAAACTTATTGTTGGATCTATTGCTAATCCTAAAATTTCACCAATCCAACCCCCAATTAATAGTTGTTTGAAATTAACATTCTACAGTCAAATATAAATAAAACAATTTTGTATACATATGAAATCAAGACTCTGACTTTACTAAGAAATAGTTTATCTGCACACACACATTGATACATATGCATATACGTATGCATGTATACATTGATATATATATATATATTTATTTATTTACACATACGCATACACAAACATGTATGTATGCATGTGGTGAAAGAATGTCAATTGAGATAATTGTGGAAATTTCTAATAACCTGTCTACATTTGAAAAACGAAACAGATCGAAGTAAATGAATACCTTTTGATTGTCTTTTAGATAATTTTTACCACGTATCAAAAATGCAGAAGGATCACCAGCAGACCAACTGCAAGGTAAAGTACAGGTTGGGTCCTTTTGGAGAGAGGTTCCATAGGAGACTGTGCTGTCTTCCCTGGCCACCTCTTGTAAGTCCATGTAACCCTTCTTTTGAACTGCAGCATGAATAGGTTAGACACTTGATAATCAGAATATAATAATTTAGAAACAGCTAAGATGCATTGATACACCAATTATCTCAAGAATGTTGGCTAGCATAATTGAACTCACTTGCAAGATCATGCAATTTTCTCACTAAAACAGCTGCTGATGTTAATTTTGGCTGTTGTACGTTCTGCATGTTTCATTGTGAAAAAAAAAGTTAATAATTTATATAAGTCAATAAAAATGGGAAGATCAGAGAAGTCTCCTTGATATGAAGTTCCTTTGCCAAGTCACATTTGACACTTGAAGCCACAAATTGGTTTTGAGTGCCACGTGAAATAAATTTCATGAATAATTTTATAGTACTGATTAAAAATGATATAATAGGGAAAAAAATGAACTTATGTCTTAGAATGAAGACAAATAAGTCAACTTTCAAGTAAGATAGGAAAATAAAGCACTGAACTGAATTCCAAATAGTTTGTAAAAATTACTTGCAAAAGCAAGATTAAATCTTAGAGACTAAGCGAATACCAGCGGACGCAGTTCTGAGTTTGATTCAGTAAACCACTCACTCTCCAAGCAATCATAATCTGTGAATTCAGTTGCATCAGGAACATCAAAGAACTCATCAGGTGCTTCATCGAGGCCCATTAGACTAACACGCCCATGTGGTGGTTTTTCCACGTCATTTTCAGTTAAAATATCCTCCTCAATCTTTAGTATCTGTTCAGAGCTTTGACTGTTAATCTTAACATCCTCTTTTTCAATTTGAGGCAAGTCTATATCCCTTGGCCACTCCCTAGACAACCATTCAGAAGAATAATTCTCTTGTTTGGCTTTGAATAGCTCCCTTAAGGCTGCAAATTGTATGTTCAAGAAAACATTTCACACAACATTGATTAAAGATACTGTCAGGAACAAAGTTCCACTATAATTAATGAGAAGAGAGTCACCAGCAGTTCTCTCGAGCATACGAATTGTCAAGGATCGAGCAGCTGATGGACGGAAATATAATTTCCAGAACCTCCAATTAATGGCAAGCATGTGCTTCACAAGTGACTGTTTCCCCTTGTTCACGGGAGTGATAACATATCCCCCACCTATGTGTTTCACAAGGAAAAGATCAGAAGGCAGAACAAATATCCAAATCAGATAAGTACAGTCATATGTTCCAGACCATGGAATTAGGAGTGAAGATCAAAGAATACGATTTATACACAAACATGAAAAAACGAAGATCAAAGAAGCAGAATTAATCAGGGCAATGAGTGAAGATTTCATGTGGGGGGCTTATACTGTTTTACCATCCAAATGATGATTGATGTTTCTTCCCTAGGTTCAATCAGAAAACTTATTCAAATGCATTGATAGGTGGAGAATGAACTTTTTAAATCTTACTTTTAACGCGAGCACGGACGTAGCCACTTTGAGGTAGACACTTCTTGTGAAACACGGAGTGGTACAGAATCACTGTGACAAGAATAGATATGGAATGTTAAGTTAGAAAATAACATTTCCATAATTCCGTGAGTTTCCTTTAGAGTTTAGTACCATATGTGCCATCATCCTCTCTTCTCCAATAGCGTTGAAGTAATAAATCTCTTCGTTTCATTCCCCTGCAACAACTTTGATGATCAATTCAATACTTAAAATGTGAACTCCGTTTGAAGAAGTCATAGAATCTAACCATGGTAGCCAATCACTATATAACTGTTTGTGAATGATATCTGTATGACCATCAAGGTGCTCAACCACACTGCCACGATAGAGGCAGAAGTCCCATCTGCAAGACAGTTGATTATGCATCCGGAATTGGAAAAGTCCATTTAGAAAGATATTGCATTTGAGGTGTTGTGTAATCAAAGTGCAAACAGAAAAAATGCTAACAAAAAAACAGAGCTTACTACATAAGAACTCAACCCCACTACAGTATTATTAGAGTGTGAGTTATTGCCTTGAATGCAAATCACTCAAGTCAGGAAATCAAAATAAGTTCAACTAGGTTTCATAAACCAGGTACGGCGTCAAGGACTCAACTGCTTTCCTTGTTCAAAAATGAAGTTAACAAAATGGGGGTGCTGTTATTGATATTTATAGATGGATGAGCATTTCTATGATATATATGAATAGCTTTTCATGATAATGAAACTCCAATGACAGGTAAATTTGCAGCAATCTTACTCTGATCTTGAGGGGTCAAGAGACATGAGCACACGGAAAATGGCCTCCGAGGTCCCATCAACCACACCGACAGCCATTATTGCCGGATTATCATCCCAATTCTGAGAACAAGAAGTTTCTTCAGCCAAATAAAAATATAAAAGATTGAGGACAACAATCATGGATAGTTTCCAAAGAGCAACCTACCCTTCCACACGAATCCCCTTCTTTTGCTTCTTTAAAAAGCCGTAACCCTGTGTTAGAGACACTATTTGTCAATGATGCATGCATTTATCCACTTGTAAGGTGATTAAGAGCTTAAATTCTTACCATTCTGACAACCAAATATTTTCCAAGGTGAAGGTGCAATAACATCAGATGTCATTGCTTCTGCATGAACAGATGAGTGAAATGGCCAATTGGCAGAATTCTTCCTGTCTGTTGTCTTTGCACTACCCAATCTGTTGGTACAGGAACATGAAACTTAATATATATATATATACTAACAAACTCAATAAGGTAAATACAGGGTAATTGCATGCTTCACACCTGTTGCAAGAATAAATTTAACTGCAATTACTAGTCCATTAAAAGTTAAAACATATTTTGACGTATAAAAACCACAAAAATCCATTAGCTGAGACAAGAATTTATGCTCATAGCAAGCAAAATGCTATAGAAGTTCTCTTAGAAAGAGTGAATTTACGCTTATAGCAAGCAAAAATAGGGAAACTCCATTCTGTGGACAATTAATTTCCCATCTGTTTGAGTCATTATAAATTTTTACATGGCAATCAACATGTTTGTCTCTCTATATATTCAGAGTGTTTCATTTACAAAAATAAGCATTTCAACATCTCCTTACACCTAAAACTCAAAGATATTGTAAATCAAATCAGGAGATTATCAACTATTATTACCTCAGAGATGGCCATCTCTTCTTAGGATAAACTACAAAATTCTTTTCTTGACCTGAAGACTCCTGAAAATAAATTATACAACATAAGGCTTTCATCATGAGGATAAACATTAAGCTCACAGGTTGTAAGCTAATAGTGTTAACCTTTAATGCAGCATCCTGCAAGCAATGAATCCATCTCGCTGCTTCCTCTGAACTACTTGCTCCTAACTGTAAAGTTTAATATTAGAATGACTTGCTTCCTAATAAGTTTAATATCAGAATATATAAAAAACAGCACATGCTTTACACACCTTAAGCTGATCGTTATGATCTGAAGTACTGTAAATGGTGAAAATAAAGAAGACCTGCATGTAGTAAACATTTCATAAGCATGAAATATCAACTTTGTAGCACTCAAAAGAAAATATATCCATTACCCTGGAAAATAAATAATTTAATAATCACACCTTTTTGTTAATGCTCTCCCTTCCATTGTCTGTAACCCGAATGCATGTATCTATTATTGCACTTCTAACAGGTTCCTGAAAATGAAGATTTTCGGAGAATCCTTATAGTTTATTCTTTTAACATAAATATCCAAGCTGAAATTGCAAAATTAAAAATAATTACACTTTGATACAGCTGGTATTACATATTAAATGGGACATAATTGGTATATTTCTTGTATTTCAATCTCAGAAGTCTGGTTAATCCATACAGAAAGCTATTTATACGTTATTATGGCAAAAAATGTTTGGGAGTGATACTTGAAATCAAGCATTAATCAGTTCACATATGTTACTTGCAATAATTCTGTCCCCTCCTCCAAAGCAGTCTTTACTACAAGACTCCATTCACAGCTTCATCCTCACACTTGTATCTCATCTTCAATCATGTCTGCTTTGTTAAGCATTCCAGCTTTGAAGCAATTTCACAATTCAAGTGGTAAAACTTATAAACGAGTGCATAAATTTCTCAACTCATATCCCGATTTTGAATCACGTAACATGATTTCATATAGGAGATTTTTTTATTGAAAAAAAAATGGTAAAATTGAAAGGAAATTAGAAATACTTCAGGAAGAGTCTCATCATTTCGAGTTCATCTATGTCCTAACATCGACAAAACTCAGAACCATAAAAGACATCACCCAAGATCTTTGAAAAAAGATGAGAATCCTATGATAACTCTGCAGTTCTGTAATAGACAATTCCTTATAGCCTTCAGTAGAATTTCGGAAGAAAACAAGGCACTAAATTGGCTAAATACGGTTACCCAAAATGAACTCACAGTACTCTGCCTTATCATTTCTCTGTAATGATTGGTGTTATTGCTAGTTTGCTATATTCAATAAGAAACCAGACATATGGATTGCATTCATTTTTTTTTCAAATACAATAATGAAAATAGAGAATAAGCAAAACCATTAATCAATATATAAGCTATCAAAATAAAAAATCAACCACTCAAACAAAGTTGAATCCAGAACACACATATATATACATATGTATACATACATATATAAATATATATATTTATATATATATATATATATATGTATGCATGTATGTACAAACATGATCAAATAAACATTCATTTGCTTCATTACATAAAAAAAGCTACAATTCTTATAAACCAATAACAAATCTGAAAAACAAAAAACAAAAAGAAGTCATAACATTTTTTACATTCAGCAGAATGGGTTCTTCTGAAAACATTATCAAAATCCATAATTCAACCAGAAAAATAACACAACAAAGGAAAGAAAGATTAAAAAAATGAAAGGAACAAGAAAATGCTACCTCTTTGTCAGAAATGGGGATTGTTTTATAGCTCTTGAGAACATTGTTTTGAAGAATGAAGTAACGCTTGCGTGAGAATTGTGAGCCAAAACGATTGGAACGTATCGTATATAACCACCCTTCCATTTTAGCTTCATTCTGAGAGATACCCATATCTTGGAATAATTCAAATAAACCAAAAAACAAATATCTTCTTCCTCTTTATTATATCTTCGATCCTTTTTAAAATCTTATGTTTTCCGAAGTTGTATTTCTTCTGCTTACAAAGTCTTCAACTTCAATGAAAAATATTTATTGCATGGCTATGGTATTACTTTTTTCGGGTTTGAATGAAAGATTTTCAGAAAAATAAAAAAACTGATCCTCTGATCCCAAGGAAGGGAATCAGAGAATCAAATCGAGGGAAAACCAGTTTACTTTTTGCTTTGTTCCTTTGTTGCCTTCTGAGTTTTCCCTTCAAAACTCTTTTATGATCAAATTTATATTTTGTTCTGTTTTTTTAAATATAGTAATCAATTTTTTCGGCAGAACATGACAATTGACATCATTGTCTCTTGCGTATTAAATTACTAAATTATCCATTAATTTTTCCTCCAACAAAAATCTTATCACCAAATTATTTCTTTTGGTTAACAATTTTTTTTAAGAGTTGTTGTTAAAATTATCAATTAAAATGGTTCTCTTTAATCTAATATATTGAGAATCGTGAAATTAATTGTCATTTATTGCATTTAAATGTGAACTATTTAAATAAATAGTGATTTAATAGTTATTGTTAAAATGTTATTAATTTATTTTTTTATATCAAACTTTTTTTTAAATATCAATGAAATTCTGATTTAGTGACAAAAAAATCTCTTTGATTTCTCAAGTTCAAGTCTTATCATATATGAATTTGAGTTTAGTTATTTACTAGTTTACTTATTTTGATTAAAGTAATTTTCATGGCTATTGGTCAAAGAAATATAATATGATGATGATGATTGTAATTTTTAATTAAAAATGTACTACTTAAAAAAATTTGATTCAATGGGTTTTGAGTTTATCTTAATTTAATGTGTTTCATATTTTATATTATAAGTGTGTTTAATAGTTTTAGATATGAGACGATTATAAAATATGAAAATAAAAAAAATATGAAATTGATTAAAATTTTAGAAAAAATTATATATAAATCTGACAAAAATTAAACTCACTTTCTAGCTTCAAAGTCTTAATATTTTTCCAAAATTCGATCCAAACCCAACCAAACCTAATCATGATCGCTTTTGGTTTTGCTCATTTTTATAATAAATATCATTAGATAGACGAAAGTGCTGTATTCTAGTAGGGTGATAATGTAAATTAAAAAAGGAGCTTCCAAATTCCAACATTTGATTTAATTTCCCCATGGAGTTGGAAGAACGTCGTCAACGGGAACATTAGGGTAGTTACTAGTTAAGAATTGTAAAGAATGGAGAACTGGGTGAAAGCGATTGCCAATCATTTTAGTTTCATATCTTCATTAATTAATACATTATTTTATGATTATAATAACAATAATAATAGCATTATTAGATGTAATTTCTGATGAAATTACATATTACAAATAAAAAATATAATTACAATCAAATTTTTTTAAAGCGGCACATTACATGAAAAATTACAATTATAATTAAGTATTATATTCATAAAACTTGTAATTATATAAAAATCACTTAATTCAAGTAACTAAATTAGTAAATAACTAAAATTTTAATATGTTATCAATTAATAAATCTAAAAAAATAATAATAAATATAACATAAAATTATATTAAACTCGTGTATAATAAATTTTTGAATTTAAAATTTAAAGCTTTCAAATTATTACTTACATTTGAATATTTTATTTAATGATATATTGATGAAAAATAATACATTAATTATACCTTTTTATAAATATTATTTAATCTGTGTTTATAATGATTTACTAATATTTTCCAATAGTTTTATATTTTATGCTATTACTTAAGTATTTAATTTTTTTTAGATTTTAAATTCAAATCTTGAAACAAAAAGAATCAAATTTATGCTATAAAAAAATTCATTACTTTCAATTATATGACTCTTACAATATGTATCAAATATAATCTCATAATATATTTTATTCAATAGTAATTTCAATTATCATTTAAAAAAAACTAATTGTATTATTTAATACATTGTTAGTTAAATTTTCATATTTAACAAAGCACGATAACAATATTTCATTTATTTATTTTTTATTTTTTTAATATTTTTAAAATATATATCATTATTTTATTTTATTTTATTTTTAAAATTTAAAAATTTTATTGGCTGAGTGGCAGTCTATCATTACTCATTAGATAATAATCTTATTATTTATTATATTATTAATGGTGTAATAAATTTATCCATGTGTACTGTCTTTCGATAGTATAACTCTTAAAGCCATAAAAAAAATTAAAAAAAAAAACTGTTAAAGCCATGGGGCCCAAAGAAAGGAGGGCTCTGTCTTTTTGTTTAGAAAAAGAAAATTAGCAGTGAAAGCATCCAAGTGGATGGTCTTCAATCTTTGGATTCCCAAAACATTAGCCAAATCCATGCAAAGCTTTTCTGCCTTTTCCTCTCTTACTTGGTCAAAAAAAAAAAGGGTTTTCTTTCGTTGATCTAAAATTCCTAAAATCGCCAACCTTAAAAATGGTAAATTGATAAAATTTTAAAAAGCCATCTTTGTCAGGAATTCATTAAGAAAAATTATTCTATACATTATCAGTGAAATTTTTTAACTCCACAAATAAAATTAAAATAATGATATGTATTTTATTTTATTTATTTTTTATTTTTTTAATATTTTTAAAAAACACATATTATCATCTTAATTTCACTTATAGAATTAAAAAATTCTACTGATAGTAAATAGGATAATAATTCATTCATTAAATATATATATATTTTTTAAAAATTTTGAATTTGGCTTAAATGATTAATCATAAGTAATTTTCAATCAAAAGTCAAATATTACAAAAAGCAAACAGTGTCACAAACAATTCTATTGGTTTGGTCCCAAAGAGAAAGGCCTTTACGAAAAGAACTGTAGTGATTTTGACATCTAGCGAAAAATAATGAAAGCAGCTTGGTTGAAATTCTTGTCTTTTTTTTTTAGCTATCAAGCAATAAAAAACAGTTATTATAAATTCTTTCAAACTTTTAGATTTCAACTTCAAATTTCAATTAATCAAATCAGATTTTTTTAATTATATATCAGTAAATTAATTGATTATTAATTTATTTTATATATATTAACAATTATTTAACTGTAATTAAAATTTCAAATTATATATCAACTTCAAGACATTAGAATTAATTATATTAAATTTAAATAAACAAAATAAATGATAAGACTTAAAGAAATATGTTTAATTAATTACCAAAATCCTCATCCTTTCCCCCCCTAACAGAATGTTACATTCAAATTTAAGATCTTTTATCCAAATCTCACCATGCATCAGTACAAATTTCAATATTATAAATGATATCATTAACAATCCTTAAAATTAAAAAAAAAAAGCTAATAACCCAATTAAGAATAGCAAGAGGGGTTTTTACTATATGTATAAAAATAACTATTTTTAATGCATGCCATTATTTTGTTATTAAAGATAAACTATTGTCAATTAAATATTTAGCAAAAAAAATTTTGTCGATTAATTATATGTTCTTTTTTTGATATAATAAATTTTGGAAAAAGGAGATTAATCAAACTCGACTCTTTTTGTGTAAAGCAACACCTTCACGGCTTCACCTATAATTGAGCCAAACTTCTGACATAGTTAATTATAATTTCTTTTTTAATTTAAGAAAAAAAGGGGAAATTAATTATAGTTTCTTAAGCTTCAAGTTTTATATGGATATTATTGTTAGGCTTTACCCCGCAGCTGACCCCATTTCAAATTTTGCATCATTGTTTTTGAATCCTTTTAATGTTTCATTTTGTTTTTAAAATTTAAATATGTTTTTTTTTTGTTATATATATACTTTTGTACATGTAAAGCATAACTACACACACAAAAAGATTTCTTCCAATAGCATTCCAGGATTTGAATCTTAAACTGTTGCATTTTATAAGAAGGGGAAAAAAATCTAATGATTGAATTACAAAATAATATGTATTATTTTCAGTTCAAACCATTAGATTAGAAAAATTATTTTTCTATTACCCAAATAAATAAAATAAGAAACAAATAAAAAAAGCCGGAATTTAAGCTTTAACAATAAGAATTTATAATAAAAAATATATGTACCATAAAAAGATTCATCTATGTTTCTTTTGGGTTCGCTGAGATGATTCATATTTTTTTAAATTTTTTTATCATGTCCTTTTGATTTCTTTTAATCAATTTAATAATTTTGAAAGAAATGAGTTATTAGGTATTATTTGATAACTAGCTTTGGCATGCATGGAATTTAAATTTCTTAAATTAAAAGAAACAGTGAATATCACGCATGAATTAGTCAATTAGCAAAACATCTTCAAATTAATATATGCATATGCTTGATATTATTAATTAGGGAATGATGAAATGTTAAATTTTCATGACATGTTAAAATCGAAAGTTAAGGACAGACACATTTGATGAAAGCAATGCATGGGTTTAAAATTTTTATGAATAAGAATATTTTTAATTGTCACAATTAAGATTTGATTTAACTATTATTATCTTTTTATAGCTTATAAAAATTTAAAATTTGAGATCTAAATCTCTCATTATTTTTTGAATTCCTTTAAATGTACAAGAAATGATAATTTACCATGTATTTTTAAAAAATCAATTTAAATTGATAAAGTATTTAGGAAAAGACATGTAAAAAAATAAAAACTAAATCTTATTATTTTTTACACGTATATTATGAGGCAATAGCTCATGCACGCCTCCAAATTTCCTCATTTAAAAGGAAATTATAATTATCTAAAATTTTCATAAAAGAAATAAAGCATATGCTAGGCATACAGCTTTCCGCGTTGGCAATTAACGGCATGTCCATTGTTTTGTATGTAAACAAGCTCCCTTTGGACAATTTTCTTATTTATTATTGGGCTAATGTCAAAATTAAACCTGAATTATATTACTTTTGTCATATTAGTAGCTAAATAACATAAAAGTTATCAAGTTAATATTTAAACTTCAATTCCATTACATACAATTAAAACAAAAGTCTAACACCGTTAGTGAAAATGGTGACGTAACATGAATATATAAAAAAATCGTAATATGTGTCAAAAAAAAGCACATCATTCGTGGTTTAATGCCACATCACTTTAATTAATAAAAAAAAACGAAAAAGTTGAAATTAAAAAATATATTTTTATTTTAAATTTAAAATAAAACATAAAAATAGGAAAATAAAAAAGAGAGGGAAATAGACTTCTAGTTCACCAACTTCCTTCTCGCCATGAATCAATCCAATTTCATACTGCATGCATCAAGTTGAGAGAGGATAGATCTTCGCTCATAAACCTCCTCGCCCATCAGCTTATTAACGCGTTACCTTTTCACCTTCGCCATCCGTCCATTGACTCCTCACCCTTGTCCATTGAGACTTAATAATTTGTGTTTATAATTAGTTTTCGTGTCATAAAAAATTATGTTCATATCGTATAAAATACGAAAATTGTATCTACATAAAAAAACATAAAATCTTACTGTTAGATTTTACCATATTTATATATAATTTTTACTTAATTTTAGCTTGTATCACATTTATATTTTTAATTCATGTAATTTTAATATGGTGTCTAGGATTGATAGGTTTGCACCCATTCTCCACGTATTGCCCTCTCTTTCTTCTAGATTCCCTTCTTCTTTTTAAAAAAAATTTTAAAAATATATTTTTAAAAAAATTCTAGATTCTTAAAAAAATCAATTTTAATTTTTAATTTTTTTAATATTTGTTGTCTTTTTCTGAATTTTTTAAATTTTTAATAATTTATATATATTTTTAATTTTTTTAAATGGGGTTTTTTTACTCTTTTTTTTTGTTGCAATTTTTTTTCATTCATGTTAAATGTGACTTACCAATTACATAACATTTATTATCACATGTCACGATTTGATTGGATATTTGTATCATGTCAACATATTCACTAATGGTACTAAATTTAAGTACTGAAGTGTGTGATAGAATTAAAATTCAAATACCGAATAATAACTTATAGAGTTAGGCCTGATAGAATTAAAGTATTTGTATCACATCAGCATATTTACTAATAAAATTAGGTCTAATTTGGATTCCATTGCATTCCCAAGCTTCAAATTTTTTTAGCTGCATCGTAGAGTGCATTTGAATGCACCTTGCACCACAATTGAGTCTGAGGGCATTTTTTCCTTGGGTACAAAGGAGCTTGAATCTTGGGAATAGTGAAAGGAGTTGCCAAAGTTAATTTTTGAACTCTAGATATTTAAATGCCACCTCTTATGAGTGATATATCTCAAAGTTCAATATTTATTATTTTTTCATACAAAGCAAGATGTCTCAATCAAACCCATAATAATTAAGCCCATAATGAACTAAACAAAGAAATAGAAACTGCCCATTTCTCCATTGAAGATAGGCGACATCTAAGCCAACCAAGTCCAAATTGCAACTGGTATAACCAAATCTGATCCCCCAGGATTAACTGTGATTTATCCAATAATTGTGTTGTATAAGAAGTACAATCCTGAGTTTAGAGTTAATCCTGGGAGATCAGATCTGGTTATACCAGTTGCAATTAATTATTTGGATAGGCTTCGGATGGGGACAGCTGCTTTAAATCCTTGGTTATAAATTCAGCTAACTGAATCAATTGGAAGTTGCTAGTTACTCGACTTCTCCGCAGTGGAGAGTAGATGAGAATTTAATAAAGCTAGATGGAGGTGACGAAGGAAAACTGTCCACTCTAGTCTAGTGCTTTAGCCCCATACCATTACAATCAAATAGATAGGTGCCTTCATCCTGGAAAAATGGTTCAGTTCCATGCGTGTCAATCTTAGAACCCTGCAAGAGAAACTAGCCTTACTTTCGGGAATGTTCGGCCTTATGTACTGTTGTTGCTTCTTTTCATTTGCCCTTTCCCCCCTTACTCGATTATCATTTGTTTTTGTGACATAGGAACTGATAGAGCCATAGCAGAGATCGAATGTCTGACCTTAACCAAGTTTGTATCCGGATGATCTTAAATAGCATCGAACCGTATGTAGCAAGACTCTTGAACTTTAGCTGTTTCCATCAAATTTGGCAAAAGGCACAAGGTTAAACAGTATATAATCATTAGTCATCTGAGTTGAAAAACCTAATAGAGCATTGACGTCAACTGGTGTTAAGAGTGAAGGCCAGCGTCGATGACAAACGCACATTGTTTGATCTAATAATATTTTCTGATGTTTCCTACCACTGCACTTTGAATGTCATCATGAAGACATCAATGGAACCATTCATGCCATTTCTCTTCCCGTTTCAACTTCAGCACCACAATGAGGGAAAAATGGGGGTGGGAAAGGAGGAATATATTTTGCAGTAACAAATGTCAGAAAAGTAGAACATGAAGCTCACTGTTGAAACAATTCCATTTTAAAACAAGAGTTTTGACAACAAAATTTCTAACTTATAACTGTTTTCATTCGAGAAAATTTCAGAATTCTCGTAATTTTAGTACATAAAACGGTTACTAACAGTGTCCTAGCTCCAGAGTCAGTGTATGCTCTAATGGAGGTCAAGTGACATCACTGCAGACTAAAGAGTGACGATCTGGAACTATTTGCTAATTTACCATAAGGAATACTGCAATGATTCACTTACTTATCGAAAGATCAATGTGTAGGTAAGCTACACAAGCCACAAAAAACAAGAAGAATGCAGATGCCAACATCAGAGGCTCTGCAAGCATGAAGACTGGCTTGAAAGTGTAGTAAACCTGCCAAAAGGAGGTAAATGAAAAGACATGAGATTGAGGAACATCGTGTTCCGGATACCACAAGGAAGAGGTTATTCGCAAGGATAGTGATAACAAGATCACAATAACAACATTACATGTGATAAAACTGACCAATTATGTAAATGAAAATTTGTTTACAGAAAGAACCAGATTGTACTGGTTAGAATCACTTGGCTGGTAGACCAAGTTTGACCAAAATGTTAGCCTCAAGCAGTCCAATAACAAACAAATTGAAGGGCATGAATCACCTACTCACATCTCTGATTAACCAAACCAGTCCAATCTAGTATATAAGCTGAAAACAAAGAGAGATATCTGAAGGAATAATTTTTATGTATTGACTCACTGTATAAAATACTTTACAAGCTTCCTTCTTATAGAAAATACACAGCACACTTCTAGGAACTACATAATAACTCTAGCTAAACTACAAGGAAACTTTCCTAATTTACATAAGTTGACTAAATCTTTGTACAGAAAAATCAGCTAGCAAATCTCTAAGATTCTGGCAATATCTCAGCAGAATCTTCCATCTTCCAACACTCCCCCTCAAGCTGGCTTGAAGATATCTTCCATTGCCAGCTTGCTAATCAAACTGTCAAATTGCTTCTTATGTAGCCCCTTTGTAAGTATATCAGCAATCTGATCAGTAGTTGGAATGTAAGGCATGCAAATCAGTCCATTATTGAGCTTTTCTTTAATAAAATGCTTATCCACTTCCACATGCTTTGTTCTGTCATGAAGGACTGGATTATGAGCAATAGAGATTGCTGCTTTATTATCACAATATACTTTCATGGGTGAAGGGTTAGAGATCCTCAAATCTTCTAACAACCTTTTAATCCACATTACTTCACAAATCCCATGAGCAACAGACCTAAACTCAGCCTCTGCACTACTTCTAGCCACCACATTTTGTTTCTTGCTCCGCCAAGTAACAAGATTTCCTCCAACAAATGTACAGTAGCCTGAAGTTGATCTTCTGTCATTAATACTTCCAGCCCAATCTGCATCAGTGTAGACTTCGATCTGTAGGTGTCCACGTTTCTTAAACAACAGACCCCTTCCAGGAGTCCCTTTCAAGTACCTCAAGATCCTGTACACAGCATCAAAGTGTTCCAAACCTGGTGAATGCATAAACTGACTCACCATGTTTACTGCAAAAGCTATATCTGGACGTGTATGGGACAAATAAATCAATCTTCCAACAAGCCTTTGGTATTGGTCCTTGTTCACCACATCTTTAGTTTTGGCAGGTTGTAGCTTTAAGTTGGGTTCAATCGGTGTTTCAGCTGCTTTGCAACCAAGCAAACCTGTCTCACCAAGCAAATCGAGTATGTACTTGCGTTGATTGACAAATATACCTTCTTTAGACCTAGCAAACTCCATCCCGAGGAAATATTTCAACGTACCCAAGTCTTTGATTTCAAAGTCATTAGCAAGTCTCTTCTTCAATCTTTCTAGTTCAACATTATCATCACCTGTCAAGATTATATCATCCACATAAACGATCAAGATAGCAATTTTCCCATCTCTTGAACGTTTATAAAACATAGTATGATCTGCTTGACTTTGACAGTAACCATGACTTTTTACTACCTTCCCAAAGCGTTCAAACCAAGCTCTAGGGGATTGTTTGAGGCCATACAACGACTTCTTTAATCTACAGACTTTATCTTTACCAATCCTTTCCTCGAAGCCAGGTGGTAGGTTCATAAACACTTCCTCTTCCAAATCTCCATTTAGGAAGGCATTTTTTACATCTAACTGATGTAGGGACCAATCGAGATTCACGGCCAAAGATAATAAAACCCGAATTGAGTTTATTTTGGCTACTGGAGCGAACGTTTCTTGGTAATCAATCCCATAGGTCTGTGTAAATCCTTTTGCCACAAGCCTAGCCTTGTACCTTTCTACACTACCATCAGCCTTGCACTTTACAGTAAATACCCATTTGCACCCTACTGTCTTCTTGTCCCTTGGCAAGTCCACTACCTCCCAAGTACCACTTTTCTTAAGAGCATTCATCTCTTCTATAACTGCTAACTTCCAATTTGGATCATCTAGAGCTTCCTGAATGTTTCTCGGAACAAACAAGTGAGAAATTTTTGAGGTAAATGCTCTATGGTGATTAGAAAGTCTATGGTAAGATAAATATTTGGCAATAGGGTGATTGGTACATGTTCGAACTCCTTTCCTAATAGCTATGGGAACATTAAGATCTGAGGACTCATTGTTAGAAGGCATAATAGAAGAAGGAATTGGAGCTGAAGATGAAATAGGAATAGAATTACCTTGAATATTTGAAGGACCATCTCTCGGAGATTTTGATTGATTCTGTGCTAGAGTGATAGGTGGATCTTTACCATTTTTATGAGTTCTTCTAGTATAAACCAGAAGCTCAGAATTTGGATTGTTTTGATCCGTTTGTAGTATTTCTCCCCCTGTTTGTGATACATCCATGCTTTGCAATGGTTGATTAGAATTTCCTTTGTTCTCAATATCTTGAACAGATTTTTCCTGAATTTTTGTTTCAAAAAAAATAGGAGAAGTGGTATCACAAATGATTGTATTAGGTAGAGAAATGTTCCAAAAATTGTCTTCTTCTCTTTCTTTCTCCCCCTGAAGATAATTTTTGCTAAAGTAAGGTTGATTTTCCAAAAAAGAGACATCCATACTGACATGGATTTTTCTGGTTTGAGGATTATAACACTTGTACCCTTTTTTATTTGGAGCATAACCTATGAAAACACATTTTTCAGCTCTAGGATCAAGTTTAGATCTAAGTTTGCTGGGTATATGAACAAATACTGTGCAGCCAAAAACTTTTAAAGGCAAATCAGATTGTATTCTAGATTCTGGAAAAGTTTTTTTGAGGCAGTCTAAAGGTGTGATGTAGTTTAAAACTCGGGTAGGCATCCTATTAATCAAATAGGATGCTGTTAAAACAGCTTCTCCCCATAAATATTTTGGAATATGCATAGAAAACATGATGGCACGAGCCACTTCAAGTAAATGTCTATTTTTTCTCTCAGCAATTCCATTTTGCTTAGGAGTATCACGACACGTAGATTGATGTTGGATACCTTTTTCTTTAAAAAAATTTCCCAAACATTCATTAAAATATTCCGTTCCATTATCGGAGCGTAATATACTAATTTTTGTTTGAAATTGATTTTCAACCATATTATAAAAATCTTTGAACAACTTTTCCACCACAGATTTGTCACTTATCAAAAATACCCAACACAATCGTGTGTGATCATCTATGAATGTCACAAACCATTTTTTTCCAGATAAAGTGGTAATCTTTGAAGGACCCCAAACATCAGTATGAATCAAATAAAATGGTTTGGAAGCATGATATGGTTTTGAGATATAAGTAGCACGGTGGCTCTTCGATAAATGACAACTCTCACATTGAAAAGATGAACAATCCAAATTTTTAAATAAAGCAGGAAATAAATGTTTAAGATAAGGAAAACTAGGATGTCCTAGTCTATGATGCCAAAGCATTATTTGTTCACGAACAGAAATTGAACTAATACTACCAAAACCTTGAGCTTTTTTATTACTGAAGAGGTTGTCATCAAAACAGTAAAGGCCGTCTATCATTCTAGCACTGCCAATCATCCTCCCCGAGTTCAAGTCCTGGAATTCACAACGAGAATCAAAGAAGGTAACACGACAGTTAGAATCTTTGGATAATTTACTCACAGACAAAAGATTACAGGCAAGTTTAGGGACATGAAGAACAGATTTAAGATCTATATTCTCTGAGATTTTTATTGATCCTTTTCCTGCAATAGGTGAGAAACTACCATCGGCAATTCTAATTGTTTCATTACCAGAACAAGGTACATAAGAATTAAATAGATGAGACAAACTAGTCATGTGGTCAGATGCACCTGAATCAATGATCCAAGGAGCAGAATTTGAACAAGAAGATAAAGCATTAGGGTTACTACCTGTTTGAGCAAGGGAAATACTAGGAATACCAGATGATGAATTGGATTTTAGCAGTTTAAGAAGATGATCCATCTGCTCTTTACTGAAGGGACTTGTCTCAACTTCATTTGCTGAAGGATACGCACAAGTGGGTCTATCACCTTGTTTGCTGCTTTTCCAAACTCGAGGTCTTTCATCTGTCTTTCGCTGATTCATCTGTCTTGCATTAGAGGCAGCCAATGCTGAGTTTTCGATAGATACACCAGCACCCTTTTTTCCAAGCATAACATTCCTACGACTCTCTTCTCTTCGCAGAAAATTATCACCATTCAAACGGATAGTGGTGATTTGGACAGAGTGTGAACTAGAATTGGAGGCTTGGATTTGGGTTTCTGTGGTTTTCCTTGAGTTAGTAGGAGGACTGGATTGAATTGAAATATCAGACATGGTAAAAGCTATAGGTTGGCTAAGGCATCTGCAGAATAAGTCCTAGGGTTTTTTAGAAAGAGTCAATGATCAAAATCCAGCTCTTGATACCATGAAAACAAAGAGAGATATCTGAAGGAATAATTTTTATGTATTGACTCACTGTATAAAATACTTTACAAGCTTCCTTCTTATAGAAAATACACAGCACACTTCTAGGAACTACATAATAACTCTAGCTAAACTACAAGGAAACTTTCCTAATTTACATAAGTTGACTAAATCTTTGTACAGAAAAATCAGCTAGCAAATCTCTAAGATTCTGGCAATATCTCAGCAGAATCTTCCATCTTCCAACATAAGCTTATAGTTTGGTAAGGATAAAATAGTGTATCTTCCCAAAATTCCCCAGAAAGCATAACAGAGAAAATGTTTTGGCCAGCCCATGCATCAGGTAATGAATCCGATAAAGCACAAACAACACACATGATTGTTCCCCCATCAGAGAATCTCTAGCATCTAGAACTTCGCCTAGAATTTGATGCCAAATTTTAGATAAATTGGTATAGAGTCTAAAATGTAAAAGGAGTAAAAAATAGCTATAAATACAACTGTTAAGTGGCACTCTTAATTGCATGCCTCCTTTTGTTTATACATGTTCTCCTGCAATAGTTGGCTTAATTAGGAGGGAGCAGAACAAACTCCAAAAAATACTTCCAAATGTATTTTAATCATCACTTGAAGGTTTTACTTAGCCAGGTGCTCTATCCACCAATGTATAATATTATGGACAACAATAATATTGAAACCAATCCAAAAACACTTAATGCAGTAGAAGAGGTGATAAATTACCTGGAAATGAGAGTTGTGCACGGGAACAACATTTTTCTTTTCCAAGACCACCACAGTCCTTCCCACAACATCAAGGTAAGAATATTTAGTCTGCAAGATTCAAATGGAACAAATCTCAGTGGACACAGAAAACAAAGTGTTGAGCAATTACATGCATAAAAGCAAAGCCTTCAGCTCTTCACATTGCATGAGAAAATTTTTCCTCATACTAACTCATAGCACTCCACTAAATTTGTTAAAAGAAAATATTGATATCATCTTCATTGTTAATAGGCACAATGAATATCTATGGCTATGCAACATCAACTGCCTTTTTACACGCACTAAATTATGAGAGAGAGAGAGAGAGAGAGAGAGAGAGAGAGAGAGAGAGAGAGAGAGAGAGAGAGAGGTTATTATACCTCAAGATGCTGCTCCACAGGGAAGGGAACCACAGCAGAAGGGCCTTTTGAACCCTCAGGTAGCACAACCTGAAGCATTACATATTAGTTACAGTCATAGTAGATTTATGTTCCACAAATTTGGACAAAAGGATTAAAGCAGCAGCTATAAAATAATTTGATTAGAACAATAGATCATTATACTAAACCTACTTTGATGGTTAACTTGTCAACCACTGTCTCAAGAAGGGGGCATCCAAAGGTAAAGTTGAGGTAACGCCTATCATCGGATGACTCAAAAAGAAAGTCTTGTAATGGTAGCCCATAACCTATGATAAAAGTTGCTTTCCAACCTCCAAATAAAGGATATCGTGGTTCAATTTCCAGCTCTGACTGTAAAAGCATAAATTTGGTCAACATGCATTAAGGCAAAACAGCAGTTGTAGAAGCATATGAAGACACATTAATAAACCTTTCATATTATGTCGACCTTTGCCACAATTGAAAAAATGACAATGGCTGAACTAAGATATAAATGCATAATCATGCCACAACTGAAAAAATGACGAAGGCTGAACTAAGAGATAACTGCATAATCAGAAAAGGGGAAACTTTGTTGTGCATTAGTAACAAAATTTAACCGAGCAGAACAATCAAAACAACTTGCATTTAAAACACAAGATGTGATGGACCTCTTGCCATTCTAAATGCATACTATTCTATGAGGAATCAATGTAGAAATGGAATATCGCCAAAAAAGCATGTTCATAACTTATTTCAAATAGAAATTTACACGCCATCGAGGAGGATTACAAATACAAGGGTTTAAACATCTATTTCATCACACACCAAACAAACTGGGGAAAAAAATTATTTTTAGGAATAACTTGTAATCACACAAATTCCAGAGTTCACTAGGCAAGTGATTGGATTGTAAAAAACCAATTTTTTGCTACAAGAGAAAAAGAGGGAGAATAGAAGAGAAACACATTTGAATACCTTCCGAGAATCTGTACGCAGGTGTGATGATGAGATGTTTCCTATTTCATCCCGGTAGTAGACAGAATGAACCCTAGGTGGTAGTCTTGCCAGAAGGTGTCTGAATGAGGATACACCATTAAAAGATGGCCTGGATTGGTAATCAACCCTGCACATCATACACATATTCAGATCAATCTTAAAAAAAAAAAGGGTGCTTCTTTTCTTGATGAACTTTCAAGCAGAATCATAGCAGCTACTCTACCTTGAAAATACACCTGTGTGCCGGGCACCGGCATGGAACAGTGTGTACTGCTCTGTGACCTGAATGTTGCCCCAATGAGATATTTCAACTTCCCGAACAAGCTCCTCAACAACAGCAAATGGGTTATTATTCTCAAAATGTACAAGAGTTGGAGAAAATGAGTACGGAGGACGATCCTCGTATGGCCCATATTTTATTTCAGTGCCTGCACGATTTGTGGGTTCCACCCTTGTGAATGATTCCACCTTATTACTTGGTGTCTTTATAAAAGTTGTTTGTTGCTTAATATGGTGTGGCGACAATATTAATGCACTATCCCGGTAAAGTACTAACTGAGGTTCTGATTGGCCTATCTCTGCGGGAAAAGGTTCTAAGGAGTGTGTCAACACGTAAAACACTTCAAGTGTTGTGCTTTCACCAGAATTTAAGGGATTAGCCAAATAAATAGTGAAATATTTAGCATCATTAGGTGCATCATGCAGTTCTGTTGGTTTTACTTCAAGACGGACTAAAGTAGTCTTCTTCCGCTTTCCTTTAGTTGCTAATGCTTCAACTGTTGCTAGGTGATCAACTTGAGTGAGTGGAAACGCAAGAACAACTTCTGAAGCAGGTGTACTACCAGCATTCTCTACCTAGAAGAGACCCATACATTAATATACAATTATACATAACAAAATACATGCAAAAATTAGATATCTAAAGATTAATATCCTGATATCATAAATGTGAATACATTAAAGATGCCTAGAGTTTGTTCAACTGAATAAACCAATAAAAAATTATAGGCTGCATTTTGAAGTTACTTTTGCTACTTGACTTTTTGCTATTTACATATGGCTTCCTGCAAAGTTGCTAAAAGGAAAATTCCTATTTGATTGAAAACAAATAAATGCCTTCATTGAAACATAATTGTTTACTTTAAAAGTAAAATCATGCATTTTACTATTAAAAAATGGTCAAGTTTTTTACTTTTACTTCAAAAATTTAAGTATCTATTTCATAACTACACAATTCGTCTTCTTGTTTCGATCGCCAAAGGCAAGAAGAAAAGAAACAATCAAACAAAACCTCAGCAAATCAGCAAGCTCCAAAATCAAAGTATAATAATAACTCATGTGGGGCATAAAAGGATTAAAAAGAATCCGTACAGTAGCCGTTTAGAAAAAATGTTCAAAATTTCCATTCATAGGTAAATCTGAGACCTCATGTTCCAAACTCTGAATATAAAGCCTCATCCTCTACCTCTCATTATTCTTTTCCTTTCCATTTAGACAATGATTCATATATATAAATATAATTATGTATTAATTAAAAATCGATAAATTTGCAGAATTTAAGAAAGATATTACCTTCAAAGTCAAGTAAACTTTAACAATGTGGGAGCTTAAGTCAATCTGCATCGACCAAAAACAATATTTTAAAAAATCAATAAAAAATGAGAAACTCCAAATAGATAAGCTAAAAAGAAACATAAATTAAACAACATATAACAAAACATTAAGATCAAACATAAATGTTACAATTTTTTACAATTGGAGATTTTAAAATAAAAATTCACACTTTCAGTAATTTACTTAACCAAAAATATCAAAAATTAAGAATCTTATATCATAATTTCGACAATTTCGAATAAAATTAAGATTAAAAAAAAAGAAACATTGGAGCTTACTCTACGCTCGGCATTGGAGATTAGGAGGCTATGTAGAGGAGAGGATCTGGAGAGGAAGAATAGAAGAGAGAAGAGTGTAAGAGCTAGGGTTTCTCTAGCTCTGATCGGAGCCTCCATTGCAGTTGACGAGAGACTGAAACAATTGCTTTTGGCCAATGTCGAGGATGACTCCGGAGAGAAAAAGAGAGAAATGGTTGGTTGGGTCAACTTTGGGCTCTGTTAGTATTGGGTTCACTTCTTCTTCTTTTGTAGTCTATGTAGTAATCAAATGCTCTTCGGAAACAGAGACGGACATGGGTTGAGGACAATAGGAGCCCATTGAGATGTCAAATTTTTTAGATTTATTATAAAAAAAAATCTCACTGGTTTTAAAAATTTAAAGCTTTGCTTCTACTCAAAATTTTTTTATCATAATTGTCTTCCCTAAATCGAATTTCATACAAGAAACTTTTTATTTTTTATCTAAAATTTAACATTTTGCACTTTGCGTGATAAACAATTTTATTATAATATATATGCATATATTTTGATTTTGTAAAAAAAAAAACAAATAAATTACTTTTAAAATTCATATAAATAACATATAAAGTGTGAATTAATAAAAAAAATTAAAACAAAAAACCACCTTAACTAACTCATATTTATGTTTCATTGTAAATATGAAAATATATATTTTATTCTTCACATTATAATGAATAAGAAATAAAAAATGAAATATATTTGTAAACAAATAAAAAGTAAAACTAGACCAATTAATTTTTTATTCTTTCACATATTATATCTATTTTTAAGCTTTTTATAAGATTTTATTAAATTAATATATATAGATATAAGTGTGAATATATATATATATATATGTACGTATGTGTGAATCTATTTATGTATGATATAATAGTGTTTAGATTATATTTGTCATAAATCATTTAGTTAAGTTTAACTATGCAAATATTATTTTTTAGAAAAAAAGTTATATTTTTTAAAAAAAATATTATAAGTGTTTATTTTTATTTGAAATTTTTTACTCCTACTGATCATAAATTCTAGATTCATCCCCGTCCAAAAGCATTGCATAATATTCCATTTATAATAATATTTTCACATTAAACGCAATTGTTAATGATTCAAATGTTGATTTCTGCCAACAATTTTTTCCCAGATTAAGAATAGAAAACGTTATAATATTTTATACGGTTTTGCAAATGTTACTTAACATGATCATTTTAAAGAGCGTGTGTGGTGTTTAAAGCATCGTTAACAAAATCTTCTATGACTGATTACGTTTAGTTTCTTGAAAGGTATTTTAATTAATTATTTTTTTCATTTAAAGTCAGATATTTGAAGGAACAGAAAATATGTAAGTTTTTTCGAAAGAAGGCTATTATTGACTTGGTTTAGAGTTGCTTAATTAGACTGCAGAACCTTGTTCAATTAAATTGCCAGAATTTTTCCGGCAATTTAAAGCTTTTATTTTTGTTTTTTTTGTACCCCATTAAGACTTCATGCATGGTAAAAACAACCATGTTTTAAGCACAAGTTAGCTAAGAACTGTAACCTACTGGCTACTGAACTAGAAAAAAAAAAAATAAAGCTAACGTTACGAAAAATGTTTTAATTAAATTGTAACATTTTTTTTTTAATTTTCTTGTAAGTTGTAACAGCAAGGAACCGATTGTGCTCCTGGATATTCATTTCCCTTTAGACTCGGGACTTTCCCTATTTCCCATGTTTGTTTCCACTTCGCTTCGAGGAAAAAAAAAAACAAACACAAAAGCCCATGTTTTCTTCTGTTTATTTCTTTCTTTCTCGTCCTTTGTGTTTTTGACAAAGCAAACTTTTGGTTTTTAAGTGAAAAACTCTGTACATTCACACGAAGTGAAGAACTTTGCGATGATCATGAGGCTAGGATCTAAATCTGAAATCTTTCACCTTGATGGCCAAACCTGGTTTGTTTCTTCTTGTTGTTTCCTTAGTTTTACTGTTTCTGTTTGGATCTAAATATATTGAAATGTGAGGAATTTAGAATATGGGTTTTGGATGATGTGTTGTTTCTTGCATTGCACGTTACTTTCTGCCTTCTTTTCATAATTCTTATTTTGTTAACCCAACAAATTTTAAAGTTAGAATTTTGAGTTTTGACTCTCAAGCGTTCCCATGGAAAGAAATGAGATTGGAATATGCTTAAATCTATAATTTGGTTTGGTTGTTAATAAAAAAATGTAAGACAATGAGGATTGGAATTTTTTTTAGGATGTAAATTATATATATGTAAAATTAGGGTTCATAAATGTTTGCATGCGTAGAGATTACATTTGGCATTGAAGCATGAGGTCAGATTTTACTTTATTTTTTTCATTTGTGAAGAGCCAACTCTGAGTTTTACATTTTATAAAATTCTTATGCCTTTTTCTTTTAATATAATATATATATATATATATATATATATATATATAGATATATAAAATAAGAACATTCTTTTAACCTTAAATGACAGGAACCTTAATTCATTGTTGTTGGCATTTGATCTCAAGATTTCAAGCCATTTTTAGCATTTCACTTTTGGCATTACTGATTGGAAGTTTATACTTCATACTACTACTTCTAAACTAGTTTAATCTTAATAAACATTGCTTAACTCCTATAGGTGCTAAAGTAGGGGTGAATTTAATTTAGAGCTAATAACTTACCTCAGCTTTAATGAAGGTTGAGATCAAATAACATAATATCTTTGAACACTCGCCTTCCCTTGGAAATTCACTTGGCTTAATTTGCAACTGTCCAAGCATAGGCCACTTAGCCACTTGCCATGTGTTTAAACGAAACTCATTTCATTAATTAGGTCACCTGAGCTCTAAAAGCAAGAAGTGTTTTCGAGGTCTGGCCAAAGAACTTTGTAACCGTTTCGAGGGCAATGATTCTTGAAGCTGATTCCTTGACCATTGTAACTGACTGTATAATTGGCTGTAGGCTTATTACCATGTGTGATTAGTGAGAATCCTGTTATGAACTACTGATGTCAATGGAATAGGGAATAACAAAATGTTCATGTAAATGAGAGCAACTAGATTGAGTTTATGGATTAATTTAGTTTGCGTTTAGTTTTGTTTATGTTTCTTTCAGCTTTTCATGTTTTCTGCACTGAGACCCTAGTGTACTAGCTTTCTTTGGTTTGAAAAGGGTAGGTGGGGAGGGGGGATTGTCACTTGACAAATTTTGCCTGTATCCTGATAATGATGATGTTTGTCAAACTGTCTTATATCCTACTTGTTAAGTGGTTAAAGTTGTACCCAGATAGCTTTAGTTAATTAGGCACATAACTTGGACTCCTAGTTTTTACATTTGAACACTGTATTTGGTTTTCTAATACCTGAAAAAGGGAAGAAAATGGGATCGATGGAGTTCTTTATAGAAAACAACTGAAGATATAATAAGTCATCTATAAAGATCATTTCAATTATTGAAAAAAATGTGTTTCAACTGAATCTTCACTATCTTGGATGCTGCTTTACCTATATGTTTCTTGAGTGACTTCTTCTAAGCTCTTAATTTTTTTGGATGGTGGCATTGGTTCCATTACTGAAGTGGCAGCTTATTTCTTAAGTATTTGGATCTCCAATTTTCCTTTTTCACATGTCATATTACTATATAAACTCCTTTTCCCTATTCCAGGTTGTGTTCAACCGGTCTTCCAAGTGATCTCATTGTTGAAGTAGGAGAAATATCATTCCATCTTCACAAGGTGCTTTTAACTTGGTCAATCGTTGGCTTTTCTCTGTGATGTGTCTCTTGACTTTGTCATCCATTTGTATTATATCTCCACAGTGTAGGGAATCAGAGGCTTAAGTAGTATGTTGCTTAAAAATGTTCTGCAACTTTATCTCGGGACTCAGGTCCTTCCAAAATGTACATAAGATTGTTGAAGACTTTATTTGGGGTACAAAATTAAATATGGCTGTTTTTCATCACAGAAACAAGACTGATATATAAGCTAATAGATAATGATCACATTTTGGAAAAAAAACCTTTAATTGATTAAAAATTGTTCACATTCGTGTATCTAAGTTGGGTAATTTATCTTATTACTTTACCAAAACATTTAGAGCAAGTTCAGTTTATGGTTTCTTATCGATTACTTTGTTGGATACTTTCTGGTGGGATTGGTGAATGAAACCAGTTTTGGGATGATTGGGAGGTTCACATTGTGTACAAGAATGTTTTCTACTTTCATTGAAGATATATGGAGTGCCTTATGCTTCTGCCTTCTTGGTTGCTTCTTGTTATTTTATTTTTGGCATTGTTCGGTAGGAGAAAGATTTATGCTTATTATTTTACTGATTTGACTGTACTTCCGTTTTCTCCATTTTTTCATGTTTATCAGTTTCCATTGCTGTCAAGAAGCAGAGTAATTGAGAATCTGATTAGGGACTGTTCCGGTGAGGATGAGAAAAAGTGTGTTATGCAGTTCCATGACATACCTGGTGGAGTCAAAACATTTTTGCCTGTAGCCAAATTCTGCTATGGCATCAGATTAGAACTCACTGCACGAAATATAGTCAGTCTTAGGTGTGCTGCCGAGTATCTTCAAATGAGTGAAGATCATGGGGAGGGAAATCTCATAGCACAAACAGAAAATTTCTTGAATGAAATCTTCGGTAACTGGACAGATACAATCAGAGCTCTAGAAACCTGTGAAGAGGTTCTACCATATGCAGAAGAGCTTCATATTGTTTCACGATGCATAAATTCCTTGGCAATGAAAGCTTGCGCTGATCAGAGTTTGTTCAGTTGGCCTATGGCAGGAAGTGGTACTGCACAGAGTGCAGAAGGCACTCATGACTTATGGAATGGGATATGTGCTGCAGTCAAACCACGAGCAGTGAATGAGGATTGGTGGTACGAGGATGTGTCATTCCTTAGATTATCTCTGTATAAAAGGTTTATTCTAGCCATTGAATCAAGAGGCATAAAGCCAGAGAGGATTTCTGGGTCTCTTGTCCACTATGCGAAGAGGCATCTTCCTTTGTTAGGCAGGCAGTCGGGCTTCCAGGGCGGGAACCTTGCTGCCATTGGATCAACCGTGTCTATCTTATCGAATGCAGATCAAAGGAATCTCCTTGAAGAAATAGTGGCATTAATACCAAATCAAAAGGGTGCGACCCCAACAAATTTTTTGTTGAGGCTTCTTCGAACATCCTTGATTCTACATGCTAGGCCATCGTGTCGGGAAAAGTTGGAGAAACAGATTGGGGCTCAGTTGGATCAAGCTACTTTGGAAGATCTTCTGATACCAAATACGGGGTACTCCTTGGAAACCCTTTATGACATTGACTGTGTTCAGCGGATTCTTGATCACTTTGTACTGGTAGATCGCCAGGCACTTGACTCTACTTCTAATTATATAGTTGATGAGGGGCAGCTGATGGGAAGTTCCCATCCATTGACCCCAATGACAATGGTAGCTAACTTGGTGGACGGATATCTGGCTGAAGTGGCACCTGATGTTAACCTCAAGTTGCCAAAATTTCAGTCACTTGCTGCTGTTATTCCTGACTATGCCAGACCATTAGATGATGGGATTTACCGTGCGATTGACATATACCTTAAGGTAAGATTGTTCTTGGTACTTGATTGATCACCAAAATCCATCATTCATTTGCATCACCAGATTTGCAAACTATAATTATGCATTCAAGTCAATGATTGGGAAACTGTTGAGTATGATTTGCAGTTGTGGATGCCCCTATACGTGAATTTTCTTGGCACGTGAGTATGATTTGCAGTTGTTATTTTTATTTTTGGAAGTTTTAAGGACCTTTATATTGATGTTTTAGAGCAGAAATGAGGTAAACATGCTATCCATTGGCACAAAATATCTGTTGTCTTATCTCAGATGGTTTTGTTTATTTAACAGTCCATGAAAGATGCGTCCAAGTGCATGTTAGGCTAGTAATCCTTCCACACTCCCTGGAAAATAATACTGTGTTTCTCAACTTCAGGCACATCCCTGGCTGACAGACTCTGAGAAGGAACAAATATGCCGCCTCATGAACTGCCAGAAACTCTCGTTAGAAGCCAGCACTCATGCAACCCAGAATGAGAGGCTACCACTCCGAGTCGTTGTCCAAGTTCTATTCTTTGAACAACTTCGGCTCCGCACCTCCATTGCTGGTTGGTTCTTTGTTTCTGACAACCTTGAAAACTCACAAAATCCAAGTGGGAATCTTGCAATCTCCAGAATTAATGGGTCTGCACATGTTGGAACTACTCAAGACCACCTTCTGGAAGTTGATGACATAATGGAGCGGGTTTTCGAACTTGAGAAAGAGTGCTTGAGCATGAAAGAAGAACTTGAAAATGTGGTGAAAACAAAGGGTGGTTGGAACATCTTGAAAAAGTTTGGTTTTAGATCAAAGTCTAACAAGTCCTGTGATCCAAAAGCAGCAAAATCTTCCGATTCAAAAAAATCAAAGCCCTGTGATCCCATAACATTAGCAACAGCTTCATGCACAATTGGAAGAGAAAATCACAACAATGGTGAGTCTGGATTACAAGTTTTAAAAGAAAACTGAAAAGGGCAAATCCTTTTGTTTAATGTTGTGCTTCTTTCATCCCTTTCCTTATGGATACCACCTAGCCATTATTTATTAGTTTGCAGTTGGTGTAATTATGTTTAGACATTTTTAGATCATGATAGATTCTTCTCAGTGATTTTTATCCATTAAAGCAGATATTAAAAGCTCCATGGAGCTCAATATTCTTGTACAGATAGCAGTCCTTTGTCTACTTTTCGTTGCCTTTCTTTCCCATTGTTTAAATTCATTTCTACAATAAAGAGAAGCCATAGATGGAGCCTTGTTTCTTCAGAAAAGATGTACTAATCTGGATATTCAACTGTGAGATTTTCTTGTGATTTATGTTTCATCAGTGTGCAAACCTCTGGTTGACAGCATTTAGGAATGGGTTTAGTCATTTAGGGTAATCTGAACTCGGTTATTTGTAACAGAACTTGGCAAAAAGAATTGATGCAGATATTACATATTAGGTGAAGAGCTCACCACAACCATTGCCACAATTACAAACATATACCCCAGATTCTCCCACAGAGAGCCATTTCTCTTTATGTACACCTCCCACCAACACAAACAAAATTACATAATGGTGTCAACCCTACCTACTCTTCCTTCTGTTTTCTACTTCCAAATTATATTCTTTTGCCCTCTTCCCAATTTCTTATTCATTTACAGGCAGAAAACCCTCTTACCCTTCCACTTTAT
This sequence comes from Heritiera fomes, assembly GCA_032173925.1. NCBI lineage: Eukaryota > Viridiplantae > Streptophyta > Magnoliopsida > Malvales > Malvaceae > Heritiera > Heritiera fomes. The sequence continues at coordinate 28,826,504 of JAPDPM010000012.1, forward strand.
CACCTCCACAAGCAAAATTTTGTAAAAAATAGGGAAAAAAGCTCCAGAAAACTATTTGATGATGATAGTTACCATATTACTTCAACAATATTACCTCGGCTTTGGTTGCGATCCAAGTGACCATAATGGTTGGACAAGCCTTTGAGCTGATGGACTACCAAGTAACATTTCCTGAGATCGAGTAAGCATCTCAACCATTGATGGAGTTTGATAAGCCTGAATCAGACTTGAACCATCAGTGGAGTCACCTCTTGCGGTCGCTCTTTGCCACGAGTGTGAGCTCAGTCCTGAGAGGATATATGCTCTCCCAGATGCCTCATAAACATGTCTGCTTGCCATCCTCTCTTGCATCTCCTTGAGCTCGGCATCCAATGCAACACATAGTCGGTCATGAGATTTGGCTGAAACAGTGTTGGATAACAGCCTTCTACAATTTTCAAGGATTGAAACAGCACCAGCTAGATCTCCCTGCTCAGCCGTGGTTCTTGCATCTGCCATTGCCTCTGCTGCTTGGAACCTGTTGCGTTGTCTGTCTACTTCAATTGACACTACTTCCTGCCCAGCTACTTCAGGTCTTTGAATCCTAACAACATCACTCTCCAGAGTTACCATTTCTTTACTTAACGGATCTCTATAAACACATTTCACCTTTAGCAACGATGTTTCACGTTCAGAGGACTCCACTGGTACTTTAACTGATACCAAGAAATCCCTCTCTTCATCAGCATAGAGATCTCCAACCTCAATAAATCCAGTTTTTCCATCAGCTGATACACGGTTCGGATAACTGCCTGCTTTAAGTGGGCCAAGGCAGAGACTTGGATTCATGCACTCTGCAACCACTTGCAGCTCTTGAACTACAACACTTAAAAGACCACCGATGCATTGTGCAAATGCATCCTGGATTACAGCTTCAGTTTCAATAAAAGAAAATGTCCCTCCAGAGATCTCTGAAATTGAATGCATTGATGAAGCGTCATGATCTACACCAAAACCAAAAGCGTGCACTGGAATCTGGAATCCTGTGTTGTTACCACCATGCATAGACAGAGGGACAAGTAACTGGTAATTTGGTTGAGACTTATTTGCAGCAGCACCATTGACAGTATAAGTATCCTGCCCGTCAGACAAAAGTATTATGCTGGCAACTGGATTTTTTTCCTTCCGGTCTTCCATTACCTTGGCACCTTTCCTCAGGCCTTCAGCTATGTTGGTACCACCATTTGCAACCAGAGAATTAACAGCTTGAAGTGCCTGCTGCCGCCCTATGTCAGACATTCGACGAAGGGGAAAGAGGCGACAAGCTGTTGAAGAGAAGGCGATGACTGAAAGTCTATCATTGTGGCCAAGGTTTTGTATTACAAACCCCATTGCCCGTTTTAGTAATGCAAGCTTAGTACCAGCCATGCTACCACTGATATCAAGCACTGTGACAAGGTCAACAGGAGCACGAGGATATTGAGGAATTTGAGGCAGGCTAGAATGATTTTTGCTGGGATTTTGAATTGCAGCTATGGCAGCAGCTTTAAGATGAACCAGAATGGTGAAATTATCATACGAACTAGAGCTTGGTGCAGCTGAAACCTCTGGATATGTTTTTATCTCTATTGTTCTAAGAGACAAGTTATCTGAGGAATTCTTACTCTCATCAATCACAGGTAGGTGATCCAATGATTCATCATCATTGAATACGCCTGGTTCAGGAGCCTGAAATAATGGTACAACATGTCGCCGACTTAAATCTCTACGAAGTGGAGGCAACCGTCGGACTGCAGTCATCAATGCATCATTTTGTGGCAGACCAACAGGATTGATTGCTGCCCTGCCAGGGGGAAGATCCAAACTAGGGGTCTGCATGGGGATTTCTTTCCATTTTGCTCTACAAACTGGACAAACTTGATTACCATGCTTTACGTTTGAAGCAATGCAATGGAAGTGGAAAGAATGTGAGCACTCTGCAGTAAAAATAGCATGGCCACCTCCTTGTTTCATCTTGGTCAAACATATTGAACATGTTTGCTGAAACAAATATAACAAACAGAATTAGCATCTTCTGCAAGGGATATTTTTTTAAAGGAAATCTTTGGATCGCATTCAGCCAAAAAAAAAAGCAAAACACATAATCAAACATAACACATTTTATCAGTTGCTCAGTTGTGTTTTTAATCATTACTTGACAAATGACCCAAATTCTAGTGCATCAACAAGCTTCAAAATCAATTTGACTGCAATGCTTTTACCCTATTAGAAAGACTAACAAGCGCTTGAGTTTGAGAGAAAAGCAAAACTCATAGAAGAAATCCCGCATCGTATCAGTAGGAAAATATAGCATAGATAATTTTACGCAGCAGCAACACCTATGGCTGTTGGCTGTGTTACTATACAAACACTAGGATAGTAATGGAAGAGCTATGTTCCAAGAAGTTGCAGTCTTTAGTGTTTTATGCTGCATCTTTTTTTTTATTTTTTTATTGTCAATACAAAATAGTTAAAGATAAATCATCGCAATTTTTTTCTCTAGCCAAAAAGAAACAATGAAATTGGGCCAGACCTAAAAGTAGCAACACAGCAAAAGGGAGACAAATAAACGAGAAGTAACGAATCTGCTTATTAAGCTAAAAAAAGAAGTCAATGGTAGGTATCCAACAAAAAAAGGGAATATCAGGGAAATAAAGTTAAGAATCAAAGAACTTTTGAGAAATTATCAAGCAACTATTCACTGATACAGATGAACCAGATCTTTAAAAAAACCGGGGGCAAATATTGAAAGCCCCATTCATGACAAAAAAGGAAATTATGTTATGCTTTTAGGTATTTCTTTTCCATTTTTTTCTTTACTTCTTCGATGAAATTAACCGCTACAAAGGTTGCAAAATTTTAAGAGTTGGCAGATAAGGCCATCAAGCAAGGCTGCCTTTTTCTTCCTCACAAGGGAATAAGGAAAAGGAAAGGCAAATCTTGTTAGTCATCTTTTACTAGTAAGGCAATTAAAAGTGGTCCTGAAAGGGATTTGTGCAGTAACCAATGAAAAATCCAAAGCTCAATTAGTAAGACCAAAAGTCCACTTAATCAACAATAAATTTTAAAATAAGACCAGAATGATTAGGCCACAGTACGACCTTAATTATTGAATTCAACATTTTCCTAAACACATAAATGGAAAAGGATGTTATAGCTGGATAAACAAGAATACATGTTTTCAATTGAGCCAACCAAACAAGAATGGATTAATAATCTTCATGCACTTGCATCAGCAGCAGATAAACACAAAGAAAAGGTCATAAGTGACGGAACATGCGTTCAAACAAAAACAAGAAAACGGTAAGAAGAGAACATATAGAAATTTCAGAGGCTTCAACTCTGCCACTTTCAAAGGTAAAATACACAGACTAAGCTCTAAATATAATTGGTGCAGGAAATAAACGGAAGATTCTCTTCTGGGAACTTGATAAACAGAAAATCTCCAGCCAATACAGCAATCATTTAGTTAATTAAGCATAACTAAGTAGAGAACTTCATTATTCAAATAATGAACAGAAAATATGATTTTTTTTTCCTTTCTTTCTTAATAACTCACATACCACAACTGGAAATTATCGACATCATCAGCCTCAATAATTAAAATCACAAACTCAGTAAATAATACTAATAACAATGACAAACACATACCATTCATGGTATCCTAGCTAGTGCCATAACCTTTCCTTTTTCTTAAATAAACACAACCTATTACCAAAATCTACATAATCTTTTCTTCCCAACCCATGTTATATTTTCAGGAACCAAACAGAATCTACAACTGTAGCACCTAAAATTTATAAATTATTGTAAGACAAACAACAGAAGGCCTAATATCCTCAAAACTTCATTTCCCTCCTTTCCCTCTCAATCTCCCAGCAAAAAATAAGACACGGCCTAAAGTGACCAAAAGCCCTCAAACACACAAAACTAACAAAATCAAAATACATAAATAAAGCAACATCAAAAATCTTCTATCTCCTCCACCCTCCTCCCCACAATTTATAACAAGCAATCAAACAAACAAAAAAATGCAAAATCAAACCACAACCTAGGATAAGAAATTTCTTCAGCTTTCTGTTTCTTTCCTTCATTCTCACCAACCAAAAGAAAACATACACACAACTAGAAACCACCCAATGCGAGAAAAAACAATTTTTTTTTAATTCCTTCACCAAATCCTCATTTATCACAAGTAAAGACAAAGCATAGCTCAAACAGCTCAAGACAAAATAAAAACAAAAATCTTTTATAGAAAGCTAAGAACTTTAAGAAAGGAGAGAACCAAACCTTGGATGATTTGCTTGCACTTCTAGACAAACTTCTAGACAACCTTAAACCATGAGAAGAAGGCAAAGGAGTCATTGGCCTAGAATCAGCCATATTTTCCCAGTTTGAAGGAGATAACAAAGCAGCATCAGAAAATCTTTCACTAGAAGGAAGTGAACCATAATCATCATCATCTAAAGTTCTTGGCAAATAAGCACAAAGATTCAAGCCTAAAGCCAACTTTGCTTTTCTCCATTTGCTACCCATTTTGACTCAAAACAAAAATACAAGTACTTTGAACTTAAAAACAAAAAACCCAAAGTTAAAAACTGGATCTTGAAGTTGATTTTTATGTCAAGTTGCTTACCTTTCACAGAGTTTTTCTTTGGAATGGGAAAGATAGAGAGAGAAAATATGGTTCTTTAAAAAAGTGAAATGGAACACGAAAGCCAAGAGAAAAACTATATAAAGAGAAGAGAAGGAGGTTTAATGGAGGTTTTTGTTTTTGCTTAAACTATATATGTATATATAAATTAAAATAAGACTGATATAGCTGTAGTTTTTGTCGGCTAAAATGTCAAAGGGACTAAGTCATGGTTAGAAGAGGAGGATTACTCGTCTTCTTGTTGGTGTTATTGGCCGCCATTAAAGAGAGAGAAAGGTGGACTGAGGTTTGAGTTGCGTTATGGGATTTATTGAGATTTGAGAATTGTTTGACCTTTGTTGTTGGGAGAGGTAAAAGTAAAACCATTAATAAAAGCACGTTTTGGTTGAATAGTAAAAGCAATAAATTTTTGGAGCTGCTTTTTTATAATGCTCCATTAATTAATACTAATATACTGCTCCAATGCTTCTCTGTCAAAATGCTGTGTATATCTACTTTTTATAATTAAGTATTGTCCTTGATATTATTATTTTATTGAAAAATCTTAATAAATGTCTATTATTGGATTATAACTTTATAAGTTAGAGATGACAACGCGACGGGACAAAAAAAGTTTAAGTTATTTCGAAAATAAATCATTTTTATTTTAATTATTTAAATTTGATATTTAATTTACTTAATTTTGAATTTTTTAAATTTTAGTTATTGAATTTTGTAATTTACATTTAAATTCCAATTGATTCATTAAAAATAATTTTTAAAAAATATTTACATTTTCTAAAAAATTAAAACTTTTTCTATGTTTTGATGAGTAAATGAAACATCTTTTTTGTGTGTTTGTTTTATTGAAAAATTTTTAAATAATATTAACAAAATTAATAAAGTATTGACAATTATTTATTAATATTAAAGAATAATTAATATTTTGAAAATAATATTTAATATTAAATATTGTATGATTTTTAATGTTAATATTTTAGTAAAATTATTTAATCTAATTAAATAAAAATATTAAAATAATAATATTTTATATTGGGTTAAATAAAATTCAAGTTTAAAAAATCATATACAAATTTTAAGTTAAGTAGAATTATATTCACAAGTTTGACATATAACTCTACACATAAAAAACTATTTTTTAGAAAATGTCTTTTATTTTTAAATAGCGTAAGATAATTTTTAAAAAAATAACCTAATTTTTTGTTGACCTATAAATTATTTTTTGTTGATCAATTAGATTTTTGCTAACTAAATATTAAAAAATGCAAAAATTATTTTTTAAAAATAATTTTCAGTAAACCAAACGAAACATCATAGTGAAATTCATTATTTAAAAATTCAGTTAAATAAATTTAATTTATTAATTGTTTGATTACATCGAATTAAATCAAATAGAATTTGGAACAATTTTGCAATTGGTATAGTCTTTTCGATTCAATTACTAGCACTTTATCATTTCCAATGTACTACAAAATAGTTTATTATTTTTCACATCACGATTTTTTTCCGTTGGTCTTAAGATAAACATCGTTTGCTTGGTGGAAAGTTAAATTGTCCATATTTTTATTTGCTATTCATAAATGATTAAATTAAAAATCAATTTTTATATGTTTTGAGTTACACGAATATAAGTAGTTAATTGATTTCGAATTTGTTAAAATATCATTGATTCTCAATATCGTACACAAAAAAGAAATTAATAATTAAATAAATACACCTTGGTTTAGTTTTTGTTTTTTTACCTTAATGTTTGTTCCAAAAGTTCTCTTCACTTGAGTTTGATTTGTTGTTTTTGGTGTAAAATTTAAGATCTTTATAGTTACTATTATATACCAAAAAAGAACTTAGTTGAAGAGAACTTTGGAACAAACATTAAAAACCCAAAAAAAAAAAAGTATTATTCTGTTAACAACGGTTTTGTATAAAAATTATATCTATCCATTTGAAGTTTTTAAAATATTTAGTGTCTATATATATATATATATATATATATATATATGATACATTGACAGTATATAGTTTCTATGCACTATCAATACATCAGAAATTGACATTTTATCAATAAGTAAACTAAAAATATGTCAAGCATTTATACGTAAATATAAATATATTTTTTTCAATTTGCTTATAAAAGGTTTATTGATTAGGTGTCAATCTCTTATGCATTAATAATGTATAGATATTAGACATTATCAGTGCATCATATATATATTTTATTCATTTATTATAAGTTAACAATTTGTGATGACAATTGATTTATCAAATTTGAATAAAACTCGCATAAATTAGAATATGTGAGATCCAAATTTTATTATCAACAAAAAAATTTATTTGCCTTTGTTCCAAATACAATTTTTCAGAATGAATTAATAATAAAATATTTACAAAATAATAGCTCATGTCAACAAATCAATAAATCTACTCAAATGAACTCCATTCATGCATAATCTAAAAATAAAAACTGAATTTCTAATAATTTAAAACCAATAACTTATACTTTTACAATGTATTAATATATATATGTATATATAAATCAAACTGAAATATATTAATACGTATTTAATTTATGGATATTTATATTATTAAATAGATACATTAAACACAATCATCCACAATAAATTAGATTCATGAGGCCATAAATTAATAAACGGGTAAGTTCAGTAACATTCATTTATAATCAACAAAATCATGGATATCATGTATTTATGTATAATTAGGTTCATGAACAGTTAAAAATTCATGCAACTATCAAATATTTATTTTATTTAAAAGCATTAGTTAATGTAGAAATTACCAAAAAAAAAACTCTATCTCATTAACCATAACTCAGTTTCCCTAAAAAAATAAGTGCACGTGGCATAAAATTACACTGCCTGACGAATAAATATTAAAATAATCGTAGAAAACCAAAAAAAATATGTACGTATAAATAGATAGATTAACAAAGAGAACTAGAAGAGCTTGAAAGTTCCATCTTGAAAGGGATTCTACAATTTGAGTGTTTTTTCTATTCTGTTTGTTTATGAGTCAGGTTGAATTGAATTTATTTTGGATTAATTATAGTAATGTATTAAAAAATTGAAAGTGAGTTTAAATTCGATTTAGTCTTACTTGATTTTTAACTTAATTTTTTGTTCAAGTCTCTTTTACATACAATGAATAAGCTTAAATTAAGTCAAATTCATTCAAGTGCTATTATTTAAAAAAATTAATAAAATATAAAAAACTAAAATACATAATAGTTAATAAGTACAAAACAATAAGTTTTAAATAAATTCTTGCAAAAGACTAAAAAGAACACGAAAATTAAAATTAAAATTAAAATATAAAAAATACAAACTAAAATTAAATTACAAAAAAAAAATCAAGAGTAATTTAAAAATTACATTAGTATAAAAATAGTAAAAACTTATTATTATTAGGTCGAGTTTAAACTTGAAATTATGAATCTAAACTCGATCTATTTTTAATAAACTTCAATTTTTTAGATCAAACTGATTTAATGGAAGTAATATACTGTCCAAATTAAACTTGTCCAAAAGTTAAATGAACTTCCGAACTTAAACGGATAACCTAACTATTGAACATGTCTACTTTCTATCCGTAGGATATGTAAATCAGAAAAATTGACTTGAAACAATGGACTTTAGAAAGTTGATAACTACAATATGCTTTTAAAAGAGAATAAATCACTTTAGAGTCCTTTACAAAAAGTTAGTGAGATTTCTTGATGGTAAATTATTTTAAACAATAATTTGAATTGAAAAACATAATTTAGTAACAAGAAGTTATGCTCTAATAATTGCAAAAAATTAAATAAAAAATTAACCAGTTTTAGTTTTTTATTACAAAAAATATATTTAAATATATATGCAATTTTCATAAAAATGTAGTAAAAATTTATAATTATAATCATATAATTACTAATACACAAAATATAATTATTTTATTTAACATAAAAAGCCAATGAAAAAACTGACAAGTGACAAGGTGTTAATTAGTATATAATTGAAATAAATCTAACATAAAAAGAAATAAAATGTAATGATATTTGAATGATAATTTTAATTAAATGTAAGTACGACCGCTTATTTACTAATTTGATTCGAATATGTCAAAATGTTTGAAAGCTTTTTTTAGATATTTCATTGAATAATATTTCACTATTCTAACTTCTAAATTTGAAAATTATTGTTTTGATTTTGTCAAATATTGTTTAAGAAAATTAAACTAAATAATTTTCACATTTCATTATCTAATATGAAAATTGAGATTGAGTTTTTACCTTTTATTGCCAACCTATCAAACTTTTGTCAGTCACTTTGGAACTTTACCAAACGGGAGAGACATCGCATCATTCTTGCAAGTATCAATGTCTGGTTGCCAAGCATCACTTTCTCCTCTGGCTTGCAATTTCAAACTTGATAGCATTGTCGTTGTTGCTTTACAAAGTGGAAGATAACATCCAAGATTTTTTTTTTTTCAGTGTAAGTGGCCGGTTGTCTAATCTTGTCAATTTCTGCCTCTTCTTTTGACTATTTAAATAATTTTTTTATTCGCCATTTAGTTTCTTTTGCATACAACAATTATTGATTATGAATGTATGCAAATCAATAAAAGAAGTAATGATTATAAATTTATTTTTTTTACAATACACCTACATATATATAGGAATTATTAATTAATACATTGTTAGGAAAGTTTGCATACTCCATAGAAGAATGCTAGCTATCGACGTCAAAAAGGTTATTGGGTTTGTTGATGGTAGATCAACTATTTCCTCCTTGAATCAATCTGCAAAACAAAAGGTCCACCGAGGTTGTTCTTGATAGAACTTGCTCCGATACTTAAGTCAGTAAAGTGTTTAAGTAAGTTTTGAGTATTAAAGTTGAAAAGAATGAGAGTGTGTCCCTCTCTTCCCCGTTCCTCGTGTCTCTGTACTTTTATATCGGCGTTTGAATGGGACTCCTTGTTGTTCTTAGACATGCAACCATAATAGGTGTTGTGGACGATTACAACCTATCATTAGCTGTCGTGGGTTGAGTCATGGAGTTGTGGGCGGTTATGTCCCATTGTGTAATTAAGTGGGCGGTTATACCTTTGACTGTATTTTCACACAAACGCTCTTACGTTATAAGGTGAGAGGGCCCAAATTTGTGAGACTATGTGAGCATGGCTCGTGGGCCACTTGTTACCAAGCTCGGTGAGGTGGGCCTATTAGGCCTTATGATAGTGATACTAACATAATGCCCCCTGGTGAGCACTAATTACAAAGTGATTGGTGTTCAAAGACATGGGTGAGCAAGTTCCCAAAAGACTGATGCTCGGGCTAAGAGTGAGTGGAAGCTCAAGAAACTGGCGCTAAAGCCATAGGCAATTAAGTGAGATATTGGCGCAAAGACCACGAGCGAGTAAGTGCCCTAAAATACTGGTGCTAAGGCCATGGCGAGCAAGGGCTTGGAGCTAAGGCCCCAGGCGAGCAAGTGCCCAAAACTGGCGCTGAGGCTCAGGGTGAGCAAGTGTCGAAAACTGGCGTTGAGGCCCAAGGCGAGCAAGTGTCGAAAACTGGCGTTGAGGCCATGGCGAGCAAGGGATTGGCATTGAGGCCCGAGGTGAGCAAGTGTCCAATACTAGCACTAAGGCCCTTTTAAGCAACTTATCAGACTATTGTGGTTCAATTTTCTTTTCTAGGCATGGATAACTGTTAAATGATGGAAACAAATGGAACTTAATGATGTAACATAGCTTAATGGAAAAATACGATAATATACTTCAAATAGCGGGACTTCTCCATCCTGGGAATCATGGGCTTTACAAGCCTTGGCTTGATCTAGGGTTCATTTAATCGCCATCTCTCTTAATGTTTGTCTTTCTGATCTCTTCTGCTTTAGCAAGGCTCTAAGCTTTTTGGAGTACGTCATGCAAGGCTAGCTGCTCCTCATCATATAGGGCATAGTGAACATGGTCGTTGATCACACCTACTCTGAATACTTAGATAGCAAGTTTGTCTTTGGGTCCTTTACATCAGCGTAGAAACTAGTAAATCTGCGTATATAATCCCTCAAGCTCTCCTTGGGCTTTTGAACTATTGACATCAGACTAGCAGAAGTCCTCATTTGTTTCTTGTTGGCGAGGAAATGTCCGATGAATAGTTTACTGAGCTGATTAAAACTAGTGATAGAGTTAGGTGTAAGAGAATAAAACCACGACCTACGTACCTGTTAGAGTTGTAGGAAACGTTTTGCACTTAACATCATCATTTGTAGCGTATAGAGCCAAAGTTGACTTGTAACATAAAATGTGGTTTTGTGGGTCACCTGTCCCATCATATCTCTCCTTCAGTACACAAAAATGATAAGGGATAATCTCTTTTTAGATCTCTAGAGATAATGGACTATTTGTTCGCCGTACACAGTGGACTAATTCTTATCTCCCTTTCTCCATCTCCTTAAGTTCCTTGCCAATAGCGTCTAGTCTCTCTTGTAAGGAGACATTAGACTTCTCATGGACAATTTTGGTTCTTTTCGCCAAATCTGTTATATGGGAGTTGACACTTCCTTCTTCTCTTTCTCTCCTTCCATGTGGGTTACGTTGCTTGACTTTGGGTTATGCTAGCAGGTTTGGGTTTTGGTTAGGGATGGCACTGATTGAACGAACTGCATCTGATTGATTGTTGATAGGGAGTTGTGCTTCAAGTGGATTTTGCTGATGTTGAGTGGGTGTTCGTTGGAGAACAACAAGTGCAGTTGGTTGTACCTCAGATGTAAATGAGCGAGCATCAGGCACGACTGGGCGAGTTGTGGTTGCATTACAGCGAGCAGTCAGAGATTCCACTATCTGGGTGTAGCTGGCCACACTAGCTTTTAAGGCTTTGTTTTGGGCGAACAGTTGATTGTACTGCTCCATGGATACTGTTTGTGGTGTTGTGTGAGTTTGTGGTTGTCCCATCGGAGTTGGCATCGGGAGGAAGGGAGTAGTGAGGGTAGACAGAATTGTGGCAGCGGTAGAAATAGGGAGTGGTTGCGTATCTACTTGATTTGGTGTTTGTTGGTTTTCTTAGGAACTCGAGACATGGCTTCTTCTTCGAGTTCCCATAGACGGCACCAAAATGTTGATGCCAAAAAGGTTGTTGAGCTTGTTGATGGTGGATCAACTCTTTCCTCCATGGATCAACTCTTTCCTCCTTGGATCAACCTGCAAAATAAAAAATCCAATGGGGTTGTTCCCGATGGGACTTGCTCCAATGCTTAACTCAGTAAAATGTTTAAGGAAGTTTTGAGTATCAAAGTTGAAGAGAATGAGAGAGTGTCCCTCTCTTCCCCATTCCTCATGTCTCTGTACCTTTCTATCGGCGTTTGAATGGGACTCTTTGTTGTTCCTAAACATGCGACCATAATGGGTGTTGTGAACGGTTACACCTTAACACTAGCTGTCGTGGGCGGTTATGTCCCATCAAGTAATTAAGTGGACGGTTACACCTTTCATTGTGTTTTCACACAAATGCTCTTATGTTACAGGGTGCGACAACCCAAATTTGTGAGACTACGTAATAATGGCTCGTGGGCTACTTGTTACCAAGTTCAGTGAGGTGGGTCTATTGGGCCTTATAGCAGTGATACTAACACTAGTGATAGTCATTTTTACAATTGCATTTCAACACTATTCGTCTTATCGTCTTATCGAGTCACCTCACTTACTAGTTTTACCTGAAGATAGGTTATCCATGTGAAAAGTGAAAGGCTAAAGCATGTAGAGGTTAAAAAAAATACTTTTCAAGTAACTGTAATAGTAAATAACGGATCTTCACATAAAATTAGAAAGTAATGTGGGCTACTAAAATAGAGAGTGTTGAAATGTGACTGTAAAAATTATTGCCACTAGCATTCCCCTAGTTCATAAGTAGGGCTAGGATAAAGATGACACATTTTTTAAGATATATTGAAAAAATTAAATATAAATAAACTGGGATATATGTCATTATTTTAATCCTGTGAAGTATAAAAAGTAAAATTACTATTATCAGTATATTGGATAATAATATTATCTATATTACATTGCAAGATGAGAAAATTTGAACTCAATGCTTTAAATGGTAAAAGACAAGCTTAAGAAATTAGAACTTAACATTTCATTATTGTAGGTTTAAATTCAAAATTTGTACCAAAAATATTAGAGGAGTTCATATTTCGAATTTAAATTAAATAGATTTAGTTGACATCAATAAATCTTAGATTTGAATCTAATCTACCAAACTAATTTATAAATATTATTCAAATTTTACAAAATTATATCAATAATTTAATATTTTAAATTAAACTTAAATAAAAATAAAGTACATAATATCACATATCTAATTGAACTAAACTTGAATAAGAAAAATCATTCACCAAAAAAAAATATGAAACATCATATTCAAAACTCGGCTTAGGTCAAGTCAAGCTAACAAACTTGACAAGTAACCTCGTCTGTACATAAACGGTGAGACGACTATTTCCAATTATATTTACCTAAAAATATAAGAATTTCCAAAACTTCTTATATTTACCTTAAAATAAATTGTTTTATTTAATTTGTTAATTAATGATCATGTTTATTCATAATTTGTCCTTCATTTCTAGATGGACTTGTTGATGAAGGAGAAAAGAGGGAGTTCCCAAATGGGGGTACATACATCTACATGCAATTGCATGTATGAGTGAGTTTTGATGAATGGCATTCATGAGAGAGTGGTCCCCGTTGATGTGATGACTGATTGTTTTGTGTTGCTGGTTTGGTAATGGGTGGGCAATGGCAAATTGGCAATGGGTCAAAATCATACACTCTCAAAATTGGTGGGCAGTGAGAAATGATTATAAATGATGCACTATTTCCACATGACATGTTGATAAGTATGAACACACGTGCACATCATCACAGCAGCGGCATTGTTTTTCTCCATTCTCTCCGCCATGTCATTGTCAACCCTATTTCACACTTTTCCACGATTGCGATTAGATTCCCACACATGACTCGGATTTCCCATTCTTTCATTTTCCTCTCTCTCCCCCTCAAAATAAAAAATAAATATTTTTATAAATAAATGGTTTTATATGTTGGGAAAATGAGTAATTAATATAAAATATGAAGCTTTTTATTTTTTGTTTAGTCAAATACATTAAATTTAGAATTTTTCTAGCAAAATATGGTTTTCATGATTACCCTTTTTTACCATTTATGATTATTCGGTAGTAAAGCAATCGGAATTGCTTAATGGATACAATAAAGGTCAAATTACACAAGGAAAATTCATCTATTTGTAGATGGTGAAAGAACACTAAAAGAGCCCTAATTGTTTTCTAAGTCTTGAATCTATTTTGTATGAAAAAAAAAAAACACTAATTGGGGATAAGACAACTCTTAGTTAATTTTACCTTTAAATCTAATATTCGATGATTAATTTTTTTATATAAAAACATACTAAAGTTCGAACTTTAAACCCGCATTGGAGCATGGTAACTCCATCCTTTTACTTGATTTTGATTGCCGGCTTTTTTTTCATTCTCTCTTCCCCAGTACTGTTTGTATATATCCACCTACTCTTTTCTGTTCAATTCTTCCATTTGGAATTATGCAATTAGTTATTGATTTTTTTTTTCATGTAACCTTATACGATGTTTTCCAGTAAAAATCACTAAAATCAAACCTTCAAGCACCATGCACTAAACATCATTAATTTATTATCTAATCTTATTGGTGAAATAGGAAGGTTTTTTAGAATTATTGTCGAGCAAAGTTCCTTAAATAAATTGTCATATATAAAGACATTGATTTGTGGTAGCTAGCTAGCTAGCTAGCTAAGGCCAATAAATAAATAATGTTGAACTTTCCTAGGTCCCTTGCCCACCTAAAATATATATTGAACTTTTCCACCTAAAATGATGTGTTCAACTTATTATAATTACTCTTGATAAGCATGATTTTCATTTCTTCGAACTTTCTTTTGGAACCCAATGATATCTATCTTCTCACTTTACAATTAGAAAAACAGTATTTGAGTAATTGATCTTGTTAACCTTGTTTTCATTGTTCCTTCCAAAACTTTGGTCCATGAACCCTAATAACCTCAAAATTTGGTATTCAATGGTCAAAATGTAGGCACATGTGAGAAAATTTCAGCATTGCAGCCTTAATTTGAAATTGAAATTTATGCAATTTATATAAGAACTATAAGCGTTGATAAATTCTCAATATTTTGAATCTATTTTGTTTCTTAAGGCAAGTTTCCTCAATATGGCAAGAAATTTTTGAATTTTTCATGAATTAATCTTCTAGATGTTTTGACTTGACTATGTCATTGGTGTACGTATTTGTATAACTACCGCAAATCTTGGTGCATTGATATTGAAAGTATAAATAAGGAAGTGTTCAAAATCTTGTGCTCGGATTTAGCATTGAGAATTTTACGCATGACTTTTTATAATGATGACTTCGAACTCAAGATTTTTTTATTGTTTATATATAAATATATATTAATAAAAATTATTCCAACCTAAAAATAATGTTATAATTTTATAATATTTTATAAATAACGCCAAAAATAAAAGCAAGCAAAATAGAACGGATCATGCATGACAAATTACATTGCTATGTTTGATATGGTAGGAGAAGATTGGAGAAGAAAAGAAAAAGGATTCTAGAGCATGTGTCCTAAATTGGACCATTAAAATCATTCTTTGGTCACCAATAGAAGTCAATATGAGTGTGAAGATGGGTCCAACCCATCCTTTTTTTCGGAATATAGTATAAGCATAAAATATTGGTACTTGTTCTCTCCTTGGAGAAAATCTAATTTTAATAAAAAAAAAAAACATAATTTGAAAGTGGAGATTGTATCTTGAATTTTGATAGGAAATACCTATAATGGTGGAAGAATTTTTCTTCATTTCTCAAAGGGCATCTAGATCCTAGAATATATTTCATTTCTCAAAGGGCATCTAGATTCTAGAAGATATTAGGAGTTTTTTTTTTATAATGATAGGAGTTAAGAGTGCCTAACTATTTCAAGGGTTCGTGTGTGTATATATATATTGAAAGCACAAACATGGGAATTTTAATATAAAATGAGTTTTCTTTTTTACATTAATTAATTATATACTAAATCAACAAAAATATCAATCAGATTATAAATATTTAGAGTGTCTTTTAATTAGATTTTTATTGACCTTTTCACTTTGAAAAATGTATATCACCAACAAACAGGATGAATATATTGATGTATCGCGTATTTTTATTTTGATTTTTTAATATATATTTATATATAAGTATGAAGGTTTATTTATCTTAGTAGTAATTTCCCCCTCAATCATATAATTAATTTATACATGAGATTTAAAAAACAAAAAAGAGTAAGATGATAAATGGCAAGGGCTTTTGAGTGATGTTCCCTATTCCCACTTTAACCCCCTTCAAAAGACAACCTTTTAAAAGAAAAAATGCCCTATCTTTTTAGAATGGCAAAAGTTATTCCTCTCCCCCACAAAAGAACATCAACAAGCAACCAAGACAGTGACTCTTTTAATTTCACCACTCTTTTTGAGAGCACACATGCCTCACTCAGCTAGTAATTACAAACAAAAAACAAAAAAAAAAAAGAGATAGAATTTGATGTATTGAGAGGCTCCTTGCAATGAGTGGAGATCCATTAACAAAAGAATCCTTCATAAAAACACCTTTGTGGAGGGGATAGGATTCCCCCTCCCTTTTACCATTCTCTATATTTTTCAGACTTTCTAGGGCAAGTCAACTACAAAGCTGAATCCTCTTTTTTCAAAAAAAAAAAAAAATTAAAAAAGAATTTTGCCCTCTCATGGTGCCCCCCACTAGGGTATAGAACTATGGAATATGGACTGTCTTGCACTTAAAAAAATTCG
Organism: Heritiera fomes; assembly: GCA_032173925.1. Taxonomy (NCBI): domain Eukaryota; kingdom Viridiplantae; phylum Streptophyta; class Magnoliopsida; order Malvales; family Malvaceae; genus Heritiera; species Heritiera fomes. The sequence continues at coordinate 28,843,085 of JAPDPM010000012.1, forward strand.
ATACTCTATAAATACTCTTATTTAACTTAAAATAATACAATTATTGATTATACTAATAATATAATCCATAATGGTCATCTATTATCGATAATCTCTTCTCGGATATAGCAAATCAAACATAATTAAGTTCCTGGTACAGTGTTTAGCGAATCAAATTTTATTATTAAAATTTTAATGAAGATGCGGATTATATTTACTTGACTAAAGTATTAATTGAAGCAAAAGCATTATTTTTTTGTTATAAAAAATATTAAATAACTAAAATAAAGATGGAGTTAATTGAATTTGAACTCAAATTTTATAAAATATCACAATTTATTTTTAATCACTCTATCAATAAATTGTTGACAAAGCAAGAGCGTTATTTCTTCCAAAAATTGTTATTATAAAGATTAAAGGATTTTTTTCTTACATATATATATTTATAAAACCGGCCTGAGGCTTTCCTTAATCATGATGTCACATGCATTTGATCATCAACAAGTCAAACCTAATCCATGCATTTAGTGGGGTCCAATTTTTCCCATAAAATCATGTCCTCCCAAATTTGCAAGTCCTTTTCATTACATTGTCAGCTTATGCTTTGCTGTGAATGCATGTAAATGTCTAATCTTTTCTCTCTCTCTCTCTCTCTTTTTAATATATAGTTTTCTATTCATTTCTTTTTAATGTATGACAGCCCATGAGAGAGGAAGCTCTAGCTTATTATGTGAAAGTAAGCGCAAATGACTCCTTCAATTAGGGTTTTTTTTTTCTTTTTGATTTTTTTTATTAAATTAGCTAGATAATGTAAAAGTGAGATTGATTTTGCAAATATAACAAGTAATTGGTAAAAAGCTGAATAGCTTTGCTTTTGAATGATGACTTGGTGAAATAATTAGATAACAAAAAAGGAGAGACTTGTGACAGAGAGAGAGAGAGAGATCTTGAAATAAACTACATATATGTGGTAGTTATTATGGATTTCATTGTCCATGCAAACTCACATATAAAACAAAAGACATAAAAGATTTGGGCTTGCTACTAACTTGACTCTTATTTTGTTTCGATTCATCCAAAATGAAATTAATTGAGGAAGAAAAGTGATAAACTAATGCAAGCATATATAGGACCTCTTAATATTACAATTTGAGATTTTAAATTAGAAGAATTCAAGTACAAAACTAATTCGAATGAATTTACGGGTTAATAAAGAACTCTCTCTTTGTATAATCTATAATCATTATATGTAAATGCGTTTCATTTTGCCCAAGACGAATTGTCTATTACAATTTACAAAGAAAAAGTGTCAATTGCATTTTGTTTAGGCAATAGAAATGGAGCCAAGATTCAAGAGGAGCTCTTAACTGTCATTCCGAGAGCTACTTCTTTTACAAGGGTAATGAAACCTTTACTTTGATGGTGTAATGGATGATCTAAGAGTAATAAAAAAGATAAACAAAAGCACAATTCCATTATGAGTTTTAACGTTTTAAGTTATGGAAAGATAAACGGCTTTTATGCCAATAAAATAAGTCTAGAGAAAGTTTTGAACCTGATAATCCCAACCAATGGTTTTTAGCATTTAAAAAAATTTTTTTTTTTATGAAAGTATTAGTACAAGTAAAAATTATAATCATAATGAAGTATTATATTTCATATAAAAAAATCAATGAATTAAAGGAAAAATAAACAAATTAATTAATTAATCTGTATTTAAATAGAAAAATCTAACATAAAACTAAATCAAACTCACACACGATATAACTAAAACATTAAATCTCAAGATTTCGAGATCTCTTTGACATTACCACAAGGTCTCACTATGAAGAGAAGGTTTCAATATTGATATTATTTTCTAAAAAATGTTAGAGCATCTAGACCATACAAGCTTGAAGCCTTTGATTGATATTAAATTATATTTTTCCTCCTGAAGAGTTCTTGAATTGGACTCAAGCAAGCTGAAGATATGTCCAACTCAAATTGTGCTTAACTTTAGCCAAGAAAGTATTGTAATGAATGACTTGGGCTCCTTCACATCCCAGAATTAGTCCCCAAATGGAAATCCCAAAGGTGAAGAAAAATTCATGATTCTTTCCACCATGCAAAATATTTTGCATTGCTTATTAGATAGAACAACAATATGATTGGAGCATGGAGAATGAAAAAAAATAACTAAACTGTTTTTTCATGGAAATTGTCCAACAATTTTTCAAGCTAAAAGATGACAAAAACTAAGAAATAAAGCTCAGCAGTCGCATAAACTTTTGATCATGCAATAATCATGGGATCGACTATTTACAATGCACTCAATTACAGACAGTTCATGATTGAAAATAAGGAAGATGAGTACCTATTTATAACTGTATAGTATTACCCCAAAATGATATAAATTCAATGATAGTTTACCAATTATAAAGATCATCATTACCTTTAATTCTTAAGCCAATGTAATGATTGGCAACCCTGGCGAAAATTGCAGTGGCTCTCAAAATTTAATTGGGATTATATACAACTCTTCTTGTCTTGGCTTTCACTAAAAGTTTTTGCAGTAATCTTGTCTTGTATATTTTCTGAGTACATCTTTATCCATCGTATCCTCAATCTGTAACTTCAAAATATTCATGTGTATTCTTGCAAAACCAATTTACATGAGTTGTATCTTCATCCTGTTTGTCAAACAGTCGTCCATCTTATCTCCACATGTATCACACCGTTCTTTGAATCAATTAGGTGGTATTTCTGGTTGATACGTCCATTATGGACAACATCGGTGAGATCGATGTCCACGTTCCCCAGAAATTCCTGCATAGAAAATGATTTAAGGAACTAACATTATAGAAAAAATGATACAATGTGACTGGAGAAAGTTGCGTACCTTTGATTGGAAAATAATGCCTCTCCGCTTGCTCATAACCTCAATATGGATCTTCTCATTTAAAGGAGGCTCCTCAAGCATAAACTGAAACTCTTCATTCCAAAGGGGATCACGGGTTTTCTTGATCATCTGAATACACCAATTTGTATTTTTGTTTTTAATAAAATAGATAAGTTTACCGAGGCAGAACACTGAAATGATAATAAGGGAAGGGGAAACAAAAGGCTCAAAAATGTTTGAGAAGGCTTAAAAACAGGATCTCCATTAGCCTTTCATTCATTATTTCCTCCGAAAGCAAGTAAAGTAATTAGAAAAAAACTTTATTTTAAAACATAAGAAACCTATGGTTTGAAAGATATTTTTAAAAATATAACATTATCCATTGTACTTGGTTTAGTCTAAAACACAATGTCAATTTTGAAATCCATTGAAATACTGGAACCATTCAACACAAAAGCTTACACACCCCTGCTTTTCCTAATGTGCAAGCTTTGAGGACAGTTGGAACTAGTAGGTTATGTTACGTCAAGAACACGATTTAAAATTGAAATAAGGGGAGAAAAAGAATGCACGTTAACCAGGAGGCTTTAGGTCTTTCTCCTATCAGTGACTAACTGATGCGGCTGTGAATCTCATTTTGTACATGTGCATGGAGCAAATTTTTAGAGGAGAATAACAAGAACAATATGTATTTAAATGAGAAGTTCACCTTTGTCTTCTTTGTTTCTCCTCTGAAAAGGACCACAGCATAAGGATTATTGTGGCGTTCTCCCTCAACATCCTCAGCTCCTTGAACCATAACTGTAAGCAAACCTGCACCACTTAAGACCTCACTTTCAGATGATCGGTCAAATCCACTATCCTTTCTACTATATCCATTCTGAGACCCATCTAGTTTAATGCTGTCTTCCCTAAAAGGGGCATATGTCAGCTCGACCACGATTTTCCCTCTTTGCTTCTTATCTTGAGGATCAATGATATTTGTGTGCTTCAGCAAATCAAGTTTAAATTCTTTTGTCTCATAGGGTGTAAGAAGTTTCAACGGGACGAACTGCATTCCCAGCCAGTCATGATTACCGACCTGCAAATATGCATAGGAAAAATAAACAATTTGAATCTTTATTAAGATAAAATCTCATTTGTTCACCTTAAAATTTAATTCAATTCTCAAGCAAAGCAGAAAGTGAAAAAACCTTGTCCCAGTCAAAGACTTGTAACTGAAGAACTTGAGATTGGGGGTCCTTCACAATAAGCTTGAACTTCTCATTCCATTCAGGATTCAAGTTCCTCTTCTTGATGGTCGTTTTCTTTGCTGGCAGCTTATCTCCAGTTATATTTAATTTGACATAAGGATCTGACGTTCCTAGGATGTCTTTCTTTAAAAGTTTTTGTGCCCGCACAACCTTCACGTGTAGTATTCCAACAGGCTTCTTTACAGCCACTCTATTGAAGGACCAAAATAAGAACTTATACAATAAATAAAAAATTATTTATTTTTTTATAAGAATTAATTGAAAAAGGATCTCATACTGTGGAACTTCAACTTTTCAAGAAGCTTGCGGAGATGTTCAATAAATACCAAATTATCGCATTCTATTTTCTATGACTTATCTTTTTGAGATTTTATCATCCATGCAATTTATCCAAGCCCTTAAAACAGTTCACCACATGCAGTCTGTGCGTACATATAAGTTATAGAAAGTTCTTTAAGGAAACATATTAGACGCTAACATGGTATATTAATAGAAACTTACGTTGCAGCATCAAGAATAGGTATCTCTAGTATTTGTGGCCAGAGGTAAAGGCTTGCAACTTGCCTTTTAATTGTTTTCTGCAGGCAGCCAGAATAGTTAGCTGAATCATCTTCAGACAGTATTCTAAGAACATAAACCCTCATGATTATCCAAGTTCAGACAACTAGCAAAATTCCTACTCTCTTATATATAAATATATATATATATATATATATATATATATATTACTAGTACAGAACCTGGACAAACTGATAAAAGCCGGGAATGGCCATTATATCCCCCCCCAGTATGTGCATCCCAAAGTCTACATCAGGCTGCAGGAAGGTAGTAAATATCATCATTGGAAAGTGATTATGACATTCATTTACATATAGAAGAGGAGATAATTGTTTTAATCCTATGATTTTCAATGTTCAAAAAGTTTTACTAACCTTCTCCAGCAGAGATACTGAAACAGTTCCAAAACATGGTAAGGTAGGTACAAGAGGTTTCAAAGTTATCCGTGGTGCCAAAAGTATTTGTAAATCCACTAACTGTGAAGAAGCATAATCAAACTTTCGGAGAAACACATCTTTCTTATACAAATAGAAAAGTTATATTTTCTGTCAATTCTGTCTCTAGACTCTTCTGACCTGAACTGTAATTTGAAAAGACAACAACTTCAACACCAAAACTATGTTTGAATTGCCAGCCCATCTTACTGCTGGTTCCAGGACTAGTTCTTTCTCATTAGTTTCACAGACTTTAAGACCTGCAAATTGTGAAGTGCAACAAAATGAGAAAAAACCAATATGAAAGACGGGGGCGCAGGATGCTCAAGATTTCCCATGCTTAAACATTTGTTCATACTATGCTATGGTTCCAGTGAATAAATAAAGATCCATTTCTTTTGGAAGAATCCTATCTTATTCACATAGTTTCCAGTTAATAAGCATAATGTAATTATATTCCAATAATATCTAGGAGATTGTCAACATGATGGGAAATTCTTGAATTATTTAGAGATAATTCTAGACCTAGTAATATCTCATTCCGTATATTCCTTTATGGGTTACAACTTAGATGCACCAGCTAAAAAGGATTCTTGCCACAGTTTCTGACAAAAGCCCAAAATCAATTTCTCATTTCTTGCTCTATCCAAAAATTTTGAATCAGCTTTTCATTAGATAAATACACCATAAGAAATTCAAGAATGGGAAACAGCTTTGCAGGTTATTTTTAATCTTCCCATGCTTTCTGTAAATAGAATCCTAGTTTTGTCAATGGGCTTTGGTAGTTTGTGCTATGAAATGAAGCTTTTGCGATTCTCATGGCATCTTTACAGATAATGAGATGGAAATGAATTTGGCCTTCTAACATATAGTTCAGTGGCAGACATAATATATTGGTGCAATCTTTGGCATCAATCTCTTCACAGTGAATAAAGTAAATACTGCAGAGCACTTACCATGAATTTCTGGAGGAAGAGTTCCAAGACTTAGATTACCAAACTCAATGGCTTCTATCTGATACTTCCCAATATACTCTGCAAATATGGGTTCTGTCATGCTTCTTATTGTAGCACAAATTGCCTGCAGATTAAAATTAACCCCCCGCTTGATAACAAAAAATAATAGAAAATCTCAAAACTGTTCAAGTCATCAAACTACCTTATCAAGGTATGGCCACATATCAGTAACAAACTTGTTCAACCAATCTACCTGCATTTTTGCACAACTACCATCAATATAAAACTAGAGGAAAAATAATCAGAGTTAAGAATGTAAGCTATTTAGTAACTATGATAAATAATTCTAATTTCTAAAACTTACTCTCTCATAATCAGGGCTTTTTACCCATAGTGGAATATCAGGAAGAAGATCCAGCAAAGCATTGTTATCTAGCTCATAAAGTGGCCTAGCTATCGGTTCCTATACCAAGAAGTCCATATGAGCTTTAAACAAGCATAAATTAGATGGAGAATAACATCACTACCAACATGGAATTTCAAATCTTAATGTTCAATATATTTTCTACTATACAAGCTAGTGAATTAATAAATTATATATATTTGCCATCGCATCTGCCAGGACTTTATTTGATATAATAAAATCTGCCTTTATCCATTTCAAGGAAATTTAACTATCATCAAATCATCCAAAGAGTTAGACATTCCATCCTATCTTAAGTTGATATTTTATATTTTCTTTTTCAACCATTTGAGCTATATGATAGCAATGGAACAGCTAGAGGCATCATTAATTGGCTGTATTAAATTTGCATCAATATAATGTTAAAAATTTAAATACATGGATGAGATGAGAGCACTATAATCAATATAGATTATAGACCATAAATATATGATAAGTGCATATATATATATATATATATATATATATATATATATGATAAGGAATAAAAAATATTAATGACCATCTGTTAAAAACTTCAATTAATTCTCCTGTTAGCTTAGAGCCTTACTGAAAGAACAATTCAAAACCACAGATTCTGGACTATTAAAAGGAAAAAAAGTCCCACTTTGCTTTTCCTCTAAATACTTGACTTTGACAACAAGTATTTATTCACCCAAACATCTTCAATCAAGTTTCTCTACAGATCAAAATATATGAAATAAAATAACCATGAAAATATTCTTTCACCAAAAAAAAGACGGCGTTAATAAATTGCAAAGAAAAAATAATGATAGGGTTAAAGCATATAGTTACGGTTGCAAGCCACTTGGCTAAATACTTAGCTTAGGTTCGAGCACTAATACTCCTCTTGTAAAAAAAATAGTTACAATTAAAAAGTTTCTGTCAGTAAAAAAGTACAGTAAATAATGAAGATAACCAATAATGGAAAAGTAATTCCATTTTGACAGAAAAAGGATTAAGAAAACATTTTTTTTGTTACAAAAAATACATATTTTTCAAGCCTTTGAAGAAATCAATGAATACCCAGATGAAATTTAAAACTTAATAAGAACATTATGAAGCTCTGAACCAGTAACGGAAAAGCATTCAACTTTGAGAGAAGAAAATGAAAAAGAAGATATTTTTACAATAACATTGAAGAAACTAATAAATACCCAGATGAACTTTAACAAGAATAACTAGAATATAAATGGAAAAGCATTCAGCTTTGAGATGAAAAAAATGAAAAGAATGAAAAAGAAAGAGAAAAACATTTTTTCAAATGCTATGAAAAAAATAATTGACAAATACCCAGATGAAATCTAAACAAAAACAATAAATATATATACATATATACACTCTTTGAAGCTGGGATAAATTCTTTGTTTACCTTTACAGTTTTGGGCTCGGAGTAGATGAAGAGAAAGAATCCAACCAAGAGTCCAATGGGAACTCCAATTCCAAAGCCAATAATTCCCAGCAAAGTACTCAATAATCCCATTTTTTCCCTTCAGCTGCTCAGATTTTTTCTTTCATTAAGAAAAGATGCAGAAAGAATGGGGTTGTTTCGAAGGCAATGAAAAAGATTTGTTTAAAATCGGGGGTTTTGACGAGAAAGTCTAGATGGAAATGTTTCTATCCGTTATGGAAACGTAAGAAAGGGTCTCTTTTCTTTTTGGTTACAAAAGAAAGAGTCTTTCAGACTCTAAATAAAACCGCCAAAAACATTGACACGTTGCCAACTTTTTTGTTTTTGGGTAAGAGAAATATTGAATGAAATGGCCATCATACATTATCCTTTTTTATTTGTGTCTTTTTCCTACCAATTTATATTACCTAATCGTGCTATTGTCTTTGGCCCAAAAAAAATTCGTACTATTATAAAAAGTAGTAAATAATTTATTATAACTATTGAGTTTTTTAAAATTATACTTTTAATAATATAACTACAAAATATTATTTGAACATAATCATTTCCCTGTTATTAGAGTTTTAAGTTAAATCAAATTGATTGAGTATCAAATTTGAATTTGAGTTTATTAAAAAATTCGAAACACCAAATATAAAGGCTAAAAATATAACATATATGACGCTATATGTTGAATTATTTGGCTGCAGATTATTTTCATTCTAGGACTGATTTTTGTTGTTGCTATTTCAAAATAGCTGAAAATGTATTGTATTAAACTGCAGCAATTATTTTCTCTCTTAAAATATTGGGAGTTCTCCTGCTCAATTATGAAATATATAGATATATTTTTTTTCTGTTTGTTAGAAAAAAAATAATAGAATTTATTATTTAATTAAATTATAAAATATATAATAAAATGTTCCGCTAACTACAAATTTGGTTGCTTCGAAGACATTACATTTGTAGTTGTATGAAACACATAGAACCCTAATTTTGTTGTACCAAGCTAATGAGAGCTTTGATATCGATTGTTAAAATTAACTATAGCCTCATCAAGTCACTGACATAATAAAAACTGACATAGACATAGGTGAGAGCTTCAATCGAGGTTTATGTGTTTAATTATTTGAGTTTGATTTGTCATTTACTTGAATGATTTGAGCTTGATTTTATTAAATTTAATAAAATTATAAATATATAAAAAAACATAATATTTTCATCATTCATTTTTAAATATTAAAAATTAAAAGCTTGTTTAAACTCACAAACCTTTTCTCTTAATAGTAATTAGAAAATAAACCACATCCTTTATTGCTGCAATTTTTTCCCCTTTGGTATTGTTGGTTTTTAGAATGAAAAATATTAATTAAATGCAAATTTTGAATTGATTTTGAGTTAAAGAATTTTTCTATAAGTGCTCTAAACCTTTGACAACAGTCTTTGAGGTTACTATATCAAATAAATAACCTAGGCTTAGCTACATTACAAAAGAGATTACAATTATAATCAATTATTACATTATCTTTTCTCAAGAGGAATTATTTTCAAAATTTGAATATACTTTTTTTATTATCTCTTTATGAATAGAAAAAAATTATTATATTAAATAATTTATTTTTTTTTCAAATAGGTATTGAATTCATAACATTAATTATCAACTATATACATATTTAATGTGAAAATATTATTATGAATAATTTTTAATTAATCTTATATTTCTAAAATATATACTCATGGAAAAAATCTTTGATTAATTCCTATTGATATTGCAGGGGGTTAATTATAAAAAAGGTCATTTTCAACAAATTATTAATAAATGGTTCATGCTTAAGTAGTTATTGTTAAAGCTAAGAATGCTTTCATCGGACAGGTTATACCTTGAACGAATCTAGCTTTGTTTTTTTATTGTTCTTTCTTTTGGACAAATAGGGGATGAGGCCAATTCACGATGAGAAATGCTCAAACTTTTCTGTTTGTTTGATATATAGGGAAGGCAGCATTTGTCATATTTAGATGGATTTACAGTTGGCCAACCCTTTTGTTTTCCAATCAAATCGTTTGAAACTATGTACCATTAACTATATACTAATTCAATGAGAAGAAAAACTATATACCAATTCCAAAGTTTAAAAAGATTGTACTTATTGTCCCTAATAATAATAATAATAATAATAATAATAATAATAATAATAAGGCTTAATACTCAAATAGACCTTCAACCTTTAACACAAAATGGAATTAAGCCCTCAACGTTTTATTTCGTGAAAATCAGTCCATAAACTTGTATTTTATTGTAAATAAACCTTCAATCTTTTAAAATTATGCAATCAAGTCCAAATCTGTTAAATGACACTTGTTGTTGCACAAAACAACAATAAAGTTATGCTGACATCGATGTTTGTACTTTGTCTATACGTGTCTCCAAAAAGCTTTTGTAAAATAAGAAAAATCAGAGAGACGCAAGGGTGGTTCCCTGCATAGACACTTCGATGCTTAAGTCAGCAAAAAGTTCTTCAGTATTGGGAAGCGTAAAAGCCAGTAGTCAAAAATTAGAGAATAAGATTGTACTTGGGGCCTATTTATAGGCGAATATTATAGGTTAATTACCTGAGGATAAATACATCATTTTGATAAGAGTTTGTTTCTGAATATAACACAAATTCCACAAATTAGGGGAAAAGTAGAGGCCTGTCGCCGGCGAGAGACCCATAACGTGTGGCACGTTGTGGCATCAGGGGTCTGTCACTGACGAAAGCTGGAATTGCGCCACGTGTCGCATGATGATGACAGACGATAGACGAGGGAGTTTATCGCCAGCGATAGGCGTTATGTCGCAGCTGTGCCTTTTGTCGCCGAAGGCCACGTGGCCCAATGATCCCTTGCCACGTGGTAATTCTTGACGCCTTTGGGCCTGGCCCAAATGTAGATAGACTTTATCATATCAATTGCTCCTCACTCTCTTGTTGGATTTCTCTAATCAAGAAAGTATAAATATGTGTTTTGGGCCTTAGCCCGCAGTGAATAGTCCTCCTTATTTTTGTGATTTCTTCTGGTATTTTTTGTAGGTGAAAAATCTTGGTTCTGCGGGAGACGTCATCAGGTGCGACGTTTGGTATTCTCTGTCGCTGCTATATAAACAATTGGGGCTTGACGTAAACGATCACGAGAAACCTCTGCGCTAACACTCTGCCGCACACCATTTTACTCTTCCGCCGAAAGTACCTATTGCCAAAGTCTTTCGCCCCACACCAAGAGTCTTTCGCCTACCGTGGTAACAGTAAGTATCCACCTGTCACCACATTTATCACCTTTCGCGTTATTTTTAGGTCTCCCGTTTGGTGCCTTAGTCTCTCGCTTAATAGGTATATCGTCATAAGCCTGTCGCCCATTAGGTCTATCGCCCATTAAGTCTGTCGTCTGTTAGGTCTGTCGTCTGTCAGGTCTGTCGCCTATTTTTTGTTTTCCCTCATCCCTTTGCCATGTCTTTACAACGTCCAAGTAAAGCACTTAGAACGGGTGGTGTTGTGTGTTCTTTGACAAATGCTGACTTAAAGGAGATCAGGACTCGTTTTCCTCTTCCATCTGGTTATCGTTATAGACTTCCAGCTGAAAGGGAGGTTACACCCAACTTGGTTAGAAACGGTGTAGCCGTTCATAAGGCTTCTTTATCCTTCGGTTTTCGCTTCCCTCTTCCTGAGTTTGCCAAAATATTTCTTAGGTATAAGGATATCGTCCCGTGTCAACTCCATCCCCATGCGTGGGCTCAACTGGTAGCGTTTTCCGTAGTGTGTCGTAACTTGGATATTGTTCCAACAGTTTCTCTTTTAAGCGCCTTTTTCAGAGTTTGTGGGTTAAAAGGGTTAATAACGTTCTCTCTTCAAAGGTTAAAGGTCGATGAGTTTCCTAAAAATAAAATTTTCTCAGACCTTCCTAATAAATTGCGCGGCTTTGAGAGTGAATGGGTCGTTGTTGAGATTCCAAGCGACTTGCGGATTTACACTAGATGGAATCGTGATACCACCGACCACTCATAGCGCTCGAAAAAATTTAAAACAGAAACTTTAAGAGACCAATTTGGTGAGCCTATTCGGCGAATCTGTTCTACTGGGGAGCGTAATTTATTTTCCTTTTAACCTCGGAGAATATTGTCGCAGCCGGCTGGGGGGTAAGCATGACCGTTCTTGGGGCTTCTGCTGCCCATCTAACCTCCTTACAACTCCACGAGTTTCTGATGCTGGTCCTAGCCAGCCACCCTCAGTACTCGTAGTCGAAGCATCCACCCTCATAGGTCGCCTTGTAGATGAATCCTCTTCGGACTCGGAGGCGAGACCCCTGAGGTCGCAGGTACTAGTAATCAAATAGAGGAGAACCCTGAGTGGACTTGGGCTGACGCCTTCGGGAGTCCTTTCGTCGATTCTCCATTGGATTCAAACTTGAATAGTTTAGAGGACTTTGGTGGTTTTTTAGGTTTCTAATCCTTTTTTACTTCTTGTATGCGTGTGCGTGGTGTTTTACTTGGTCAGCTAATCCTTTCTTTTTATATTGTGCAGGCATGAACTTCCAAGATTTAATGCGTAGGAGGGATGCCAGTGTTACTGCTCGAGCGGCTCCTCCTTCTCAATCGCAAGTTAAAGCCCCCTCATCCGGACCGGCTTGTGCTCCTACTCGTCCTCCTCCTTCTACTGGTGGATCCAGCCATCCTACAGAAGAGGCCGGGAGAAATAAACGAAAGAGGCCTCTTGTCCATGATCGTGGTTCAGACGATCATGAGAGCTTCGGGTCCCAAAGGAGTGATTCAGCCCGTCAAGAAGGTAGTTTTCGTGTCGCTAAGGGTAGGTCAGCTCCTCGCCAGCCTAGGGGCAAATACAGGAAAAGGTTGATTATTGAAGCCTCAATGCCTACAAGACCAATCTTGTCTAAGGTAGCCGATCCTACTTTGAGGCGCTATGCAGTTGATAGCGGGGTCGTCGTAGGTGGAGAAGACTTCCAGACCTATCCCGAAGTGAACGACAATGACAGCATTGAGGAGGCTGAGATAGCGTCTCGACTGGCCTGGAGTACCATCCTTCCTCGCAATAAGGCGGGGCTTTTCGCAAACCTTACAGAAGCGGAGGATAATTCTAACTATCTCGCTATAAAGGTGAGAGCTTTGTGCTTATTTGGTAATTAAATTCCCTATTTTTTTTAAAACCTCTTCCGTCAAGTTTTTTGAGTTACTTCTGTTTTTTGTCTTGTCAGACGGCTCAGCAAATTGCGGCTGTCAATGCTCAACACAAGGCTCTCAGGGAGCAAGCGGACAAAGACATTAGTGAGCTTCAAGAGCAAAAAATGTAGCTTTTGAACGAGGTTGTCCAGCTTCGCCCTTATCCCAAAAGGGTGGAGGAGTTGACTAAAAAGAATGCTGATCTCGAGCAGAGGCTCCAAGAAGAGCAAGCAAAGGTGGTTTCCCCTCAGGGGTATGAAGAAGCTTACAATAAGGCCGTCAATGATCGGGGAGCTATGGAGAGGCAGTGAGATGAGGTCATTGAGGAGCTGCAAAATGTACTGGACCATCAAAAAGAAGTTCGAACCTAGGCCGTCCGCGAATACCGCTTGTCCTAGCATTGCTTTGACAAGAAAGCAGAGTTCGTGACGGGATTCATGAAGTACGGCTTCTATTTGGCTTGTGCTTGGCTGGAGAAGCATCGACATAGTGAGACTTTCCTTGAATTGCTCTTTGCTGAGGAGGCCAAGTACTACGAAACTCCTTCTTGGACCAAGTATGAGCCCGACTGGCAAGGTTCGGATGCCTATTTAGAGGAGGGAGTCGCAGATGATTTGGACAATCTTGAGGGTCCGTGGCCTCCTCGACAGCCACACAATCAGCCTGAGTCTTCTGAAGTGCGTGACCGATCTGAGCCTTCAGCAGTGCGCGACATTTCTGAGTCTATCGAGGCAGGCGATCAGCCTAAGCCTATCGAGGCACTGTTAGAGCTAGATGGCGATGAGCTCCAGTTTTCTGATTCTGCTATTGCCGACCCCGTGCAAGACTTTGCAGTTGTCGCTAAGCTGTTAACCGAGGCTCCTTCTTCCGGGATAGCTCCTCAAGATCCTAATCCTCCGGCTTCTCAAGACCTTGGTGCTGATGTAGCGTCTTCTCAGTCGGTTGACTCGGTCCTTACCGTAAATTAGGGTTTTGTATTTTTTTTTGTTTGTTAATTTCTATGTACATATTCATTTTTAATGAAAAGTAACATTTCATTTTGTAGCTCTTTCTTTTGCCTATGTGAATTCAGTAGAATACTTTGTATAACTGTTACATCACAAAGTTCTGAAGTAGTATTAGAAAGATTCTATTTTTGCGGCGAAAGTGTACCTTTACATTTACACTATGTTGCTCCCCAAGTTCTACTTTGAAACAGTGTTGTTATTCTTGTTCAAAGATGAATTTTTCTTGAGCGTTGTGCCTATCTCGCGCTTTTTTCGCTTAAGGACTTTTTAGAATAATCAAGACTAAAATGCCAGGGAGTTAAACTTATTGTAACATATTAATCCGAAAAATCAACGTACCTCGTAACATGTTATTTTGTGCACTTTCGCGTTCAAGGACTTGTATTCGCCCGTGTCGCATCCTTTTGTGCTTAGGGACTTTTAGATTTGCCCGTCTCGCGCATTTTTAGCTTAGGGACTTTAGTTTGTCCGTCTCGCACATTTTTCACTTAGGGTCTTTTGATTTGCCCGTCTCGCGCATTTTTCGCTTAGGGTCTCGCGCATTTTCGCTTAGGGACTTTTTATTTGCCAGCTTTTGCCTCATTTCAATTCCTGTAACACATAATCTGTCTCACACATTGCATTAGAGAATATAGAAAGTGAATCGCTGGCCTTTATTCATGAATCAGATAATTGCAAAACAATAATATCTATAAAGTAACGGAGTAATAGATGGAGAAAATAAAGACAAGAATAATAATCAGAAAAGAGGACAATGTTTACTTCCAGTACAGCTTAGGATGGTTGGCATTCCAAGTCTTTGAGATCTTCTTTCCTTGCAAGATTTTCAAGGTGCATGTGCTAGGTCTGACCATCTTTTTGATTCTGTATGGTCCTTCCCAATTAGCCTGGAGCTTTCCATCCTCCTTATGGGCGTTTGTAATTGTCGACTTTCTCAGTACCAGGTCTCCTTATTGCAATTCTCTGTTCTTAACTCGTGCATTGTAATAATTGGCTACCTTCTATTGGTAGGCAGCTAGTCTCATTTTTGCCATGTCTCTCAACTCATCTATCAGGTCTAGATTCTCCCTTAGTCCCTGAGAGTTAAGTTCTTCAATGTAAGGGACCAATCTAGGTGACTCAGCTCCAACTTCGACTGGGATGAGGGCTTCAGTCCCATACACCAAATTGAACGGTGTTTCACCTGTCAACACTGTTAGCTTTAAATTGCCATACATATTTTGAAATGACAAAAACTTAAGTGAGCTTTAATGTTTTAATTCATATTGTAAATTTGCCTTATCACACATGATTTTCTCAATACATTTTAAGTGATCATACCCAAACATTAAGACCATGATTTAATGATACATCCTTATTGGTCTTAATTCTTTATAAATGTTTTGAATATTTTAGAAAATCACTTAATGAATTTTTGGACAATGTTTTTATCAAAGAAAGTCATGAAAAACTCCCACAAAAGTGCCAATATGTTTTGGGTTGAATTAGGATCAAAGACCACATCATTTCTAACCCAAAAGTGCAGGAAAAACCCATTCTGGAGGAATGGGATCGATCCCCTAAGGAAAGGGATCGATCCCTTTTTGGCAGTGTGCCCCGGAAGGCCAAAATGAAGCATGGGATCGATCCCCTAAGGAAAGGGATCGATCCCTTTATGTCAGAAAGTCTCCAACGGCTATTTTCTGTGAGATACAACGGCTAGCTTCGGTTTTGGCTCCAACCAACGTCCACAAACCATCCAAGGGACTATAAATAGAGGCTTAGAAGCTAAAGGAAACAAGAGGAACAACCAAGCAACATCTTTCATCATCTTATTCATCTTTCTCAAGCCTCAAACAACAATCAAGAGCTCCAAAGTCTACATCATCTATCATTCTCATATTCATTGTAGTGCTTAGCACAAATATTGTATAGGCTTCTCATTGAGCTTAATTTCTGTAATCACTTGCCTACCTAGAGGCTTATCTTTGATTACATTATTTGTATCTCATCAATCCTTGTAAAGGGGAGGTTTCTCTTAAGCCTAGAAAAGAGGGAGGTTTCTCTTTAGCCTTAGAAAAAGAGGGAGGTTACTCTTGATCCTAGAAAAGAGAGAGGTTTCTCTTGAGCCTTGAAAAGAGGGAGTGTAACAAATTCAAGGATAGTGAATTTGGGAAAATCCTTGGGAGCGTCTCAAGGTAGAGGACGTAGGCAAGGTTGCCGAACCTCTATAAATCACTTGTGTACATTTCTCTATCCTTTCTCTCTTTACTTTCTTGCAATTATATTTGTGTTTATTGCATTGAATTTATATTGTATAATTGCCTAGCTAAGAGAACTTAGAAAATATCAATATAGGCTAGAGAATTTAGAAGAACCGAAAAACGAACCTAAGGTTAGTGAAAAACCGATTCACCCCCCCTCTCGGTATAGCCTATAAGAGCCAACAATTGGTATCAGAGCTTGGGCTCGAGATTAATTTAGACTAACCTCTATCGAGCAAAACGATCATAAATGGCTCTAGGTGATGATTTTGAGACTAGCTCACAAACTTTAGAAGAATATTCATTTGATGAGCTTCAAAATGCATTTAATGAGCTAAGTGATGAATATAAATCAATGCATGCAAAATATAACAAAAAGTTAAATAAATTTAGAAAAGAGAATGAAATTTTGATCAATACAAATGTTGAGTTGGAGGAGAAAATAAAAGATCTAGGCTCAAAGAATGATGAACTCACCAAGGTGAAATTAGAGCTAGAAAAGAAATTAGAAGATATTAAAGATAAATTGGCAAATCCTAGCTCTTTGACTATTGAGGATGAAAAGGAAAAACCTAGCTCTAGTGAATGCAATAATCATTCTTATGATGATTTACAAGATGCTTTTGATGAGCTAGCTAGTGAATTTGAATGCATGAACTCAAAATACAAGAAAATGATCACAAAATTAAAAATGGAAAATGATGAGCTATTGAATGCTAAGTTAGCATTTCAAAAGAAATTAGAGGAAGCTAATCTAGAAATAAATGAGTTGAATGAAAAGAATACAAATTTGCATAACTCATTTTCTAGGTTTTATATGGGTCAACAAAAGCTAGATCATATGTTAGAGACCCAAAGAGCTTTCTTTGATAAAGATGGGTTAGGATATAATGAAATACATAAAGAAACTCATCTTAGGAATTTCTTAGTGAGCAAAAATACTATGCATGATACACCTTTTACATGCTCACTTTGCAATAGAATAGGACACTCTTCACAAGCATGCACTTATAGAAAAACTACATTTAGAGGAAGAGTAGTTAAGAAAATGTGGGTGCCAAAGCATGCAATAAATAATGATGATTTGAGCTTGAAATGGATCCCAAAAGGATCAAAAATTGTTAACACTAACTCTCATGGACCCAAGAAAATTTGGGTACCAAAGCATGCTTGAATTTGGTTGTTGTAGGAGTGTTAGAGCATGGGAATACAATGGAACAATGGAATTTAAATGCTCAACACATCCACATGGAGTTTGCTTGTGCCAATGAGAAAAAGGAAAAAGCTTGAGGATCCATCTTTGACAAGATCACAACAATTTTTTTTTAAAGGATAGCTCAAGGTGGACTCAACAATTCAAGGCAAAGCATACTCAAGCAAAGGAGTTTTGTAAGATTAATTATTTACTCCTTAAAACTTTTATTTGATTATTTGTGATTTGATGAGAAATTTGGTTGATGATTCTTGATGCATTGTGAGTTGAATGATAGAACAAAAGGCATGATGAATGATTGTTGAATGTTTGATGAATAGTACTTGATACATTGAATGAAAAGCATGATTTGTGATTTTGAAATGATTTTTGATTTCCTGCATCTTGAGCAAGTTTGATATGTCTAGATAATATATTTAGTTGCTCAAAAGATGTCAAATATGTCATATATGCAAAATGCCTTGTCATGAGCCTTAATGAAGAATATGCATGTTGACAATCATGACATGTTGTTCACAAGTATGATGATTTGATGTTATATGTGCTTAAAATTTATGTGAACAAGTTTGTTTTGGCATATTTGTGATTTCTAATGATTTGGTTTGGCCAAAGTATGCATAACTATCAAAATGACCTCCTTTGAGGCCAAAAATGCCTTTATTGGTGAAAATCCTTCCAAAATTGCAAAATCTTTTGTAAAATAGTTTTTCAATCATGTTCTTCATTCATACAAGTCCAAAATCATGTTTTACTAATGTTTGAACCTTTACTTGGACTTAAATAACTCAAAAACGAAGTTTTGGTACCTCAAAGGTTGGATTTTCTGTCAAAAATCTGCAGAAACAGTATGAGGGATCGATCCCTTTTCAAACAGGATCGATCCCCTTGAGCAGAACACAGAATTGGTGTATTCTGGAACTAAGGGATCGATCCCCCTCCCAAAGGGATCGATCCCCCCAGGCCAAAATGGCTATTCTGCACTTTTTTAACCGAATTTGAGAAGGATTTTTCACTTTCTTGATATCTTCTTTCTTCTCAAGTTAAAATTCATTGTTTTAACTTCTTTTTGATGATCTTTAATGTATGAAAATTCATTTTTCATTGATATCATGCCTCAACTTCATCAATTAATATCATCACCAACAAATGGTATCACTTTCAACAATCAATATCATTTTTCATTGAACTCACAAGTGCAAAATCATTTTTCTTGTTGAAAACATTCATGAATTGCATAAATCTTGAAATAATCTTGAAATATATTTTTCAATGAATGCTTAAACATAATTTGAGATTTATTTCAATGATTTATGGATATTTTTGAGAATTTGATGAACTTGTGCATAATGAATGTTTTTCATATCTTTTGTTCATCTTAGTCAAGCATGCTTATAGGACTATGTGTATTGGCTTGACTTATCAATTCCACACTAGGTTTCATGATAATTTTACATCTAGTGGATTGATTTCAAATATAAATTCAACAATTGGTAATGGTCATTGGCCTATAATTTGTGATGGTAAATGGATCCTCAATGTTCAAATGCATGAAACTTTATCATCCTTGTACTTAAAGAGCTAAGGTCTTAATGACAACACCAACATTCAAAGATAAATGCAAACTTGAACAAATTTAATATCCATGCATTTATTATTTGAATATTTCCTTGCTCATAATTAGTTAAGGACTTGAATTAGAAAATGAGCATAGGATTTGTGTGCTTGAAACCATGGAAGAAAATATGTTTGCTTGAATTCCTTGATGTTTTGAATCTTCCATATGGTATCAATTTGTGAATATGAATATGGATTAATCTTTTATGATTGTGTACTAATGTTTAATTGATCCATATGCATATTTGATGATCTGTGTTGTGTTCTTGCATATTTAGAATGAGTATTTTCTTGACATGAACACACTACACATAGATATTGGATTCATGCAAAATGCCTAAGTTAACCATTAGTAACAATTGGTATTTAGATTGAAATAACAATTAGTATCATTGGAAACCATATTTTCAATAATTGGTAAGCCAAAACTAAATTACCAATTGGTTTGAGCTTTAAATTGACAATTCTTCTCATGCTCTTTAAGATTGAAATGACTAATAGAGAAGAATTCTCTTAGGATATTTTTGTATGAAACTCTTGTGTGCTAGAATTTGAAGTTAATTGCTATATGATTTAATTCTAGACACAATATTTCTTGAATATGATTTATGAGCACATGCATATGATATGTTATATAATTTTAGCTCATAATCATGATGTATTACCATGCACCTTAGTCGGACCTTAGAGAACAATTGATATACTTAGGTGCTTGCTTAACTTCTTACCAATTGGAACCTTCTTGCAAAATTACTTATCAACAATTGGTATCCAAATTATTTATAAACAATTGGTATTGGATCATAAGTCATATTCATTGCATGAATATTTCATACTCTTTGAGAATATTGACTTATTTATTTGTGCTATAAGTCCCATGTACTAACATGTTTCTTGTTGGATGGAGCATTTTTATTTATTCTCACATAGCCATGATTTTAGGGGGAGCATATTTTTTATTATTTTTCCTTCTTTTTGCTATGACAAAAAGGGGGAGAGATAGAAAAAGGGAGAGATAGATATAGAGAGAGATATTAAGGGGGAGAAATAGTTTAAAAATTCATTTTCAAAACCCATGCTTATATTAAGGGGGAGCTTTATAAAATCCTGCTTTATTTGAGGGGGAGTATTTTATCAAAGAATTTTCAAAGCAAATTTACATTAAGTTTTGTCATATCAAAAAGGGGGAGATTGTTAGCTTTAAATTGCCATACATATTTTGAAATGACAAAAACTTAAGTGAGCTTTAATGTTTTAATTCATATTGTAAATTTGCCTTATCACACATGATTTTCTCAATACATTTTAAGTGATCATACCCAAACATTAAGACCATGATTTAATGATACATCCTTATTGGTCTTAATTCTTTATAAATGTTTTGAATATTTTAGAAAATCACTTAATGAATTTTTGGACAATGTTTTTATCAAAGAAAGTCATGAAAAACTCCCACAAAAGTGCCAATATGTTTTGGGTTGAATTAGGATCAAAGACCACATCATTTCTAACCCAAAAGTGCAGGAAAAACCCATTCTGGAGGAATGGGATCGATCCCCTAAGGAAAGGGATCGATCCCTTTTTGGCAGTGTGCCCCGGAAGGCCAAAATGAAGCATGGGATCGATCCCCTAAGGAAAGGGATCGATCCCTTTATGTCAGAAAGTCTCCAACGGCTATTTTCTGTGAGATACAACGGCTAGCTTCGGTTTTGGCTCCAACCAACGTCCACAAACCATCCAAGGGACTATAAATAGAGGCTTAGAAGCTAAAGGAAACAAGAGGAACAACCAAGCAACATCTTTCATCATCTTATTCATCTTTCTCAAGCCTCAAACAACAATCAAGAGCTCCAAAGTCTACATCATCTATCATTCTCATATTCATTGTAGTGCTTAGCACAAATATTGTATAGGCTTCTCATTGAGCTTAATTTCTGTAATCACTTGCCTACCTAGAGGCTTATCTTTGATTACATTATTTGTATCTCATCAATCCTTGTAAAGGGGAGGTTTCTCTTAAGCCTAGAAAAGAGGGAGGTTTCTCTTTAGCCTTAGAAAAAGAGGGAGGTTACTCTTGATCCTAGAAAAGAGAGAGGTTTCTCTTGAGCCTTGAAAAGAGGGAGTGTAACAAATTCAAGGATAGTGAATTTGGGAAAATCCTTGGGAGCGTCTCAAGGTAGAGGACGTAGGCAAGGTTGCCGAACCTCTATAAATCACTTGTGTACATTTCTCTATCCTTTCTCTCTTTACTTTCTTGCAATTATATTTGTGTTTATTGCATTGAATTTATATTGTATAATTGCCTAGCTAAGAGAACTTAGAAAATATCAATATAGGCTAGAGAATTTAGAAGAACCGAAAAACGAACCTAAGGTTAGTGAAAAACCGATTCACCCCCCCTCTCGGTATAGCCTATAAGAGCCAACAAACACTTTGCTTGTCGTTCTGTAGGCCCATAGCACACTCGAGAGCTCATTTACCCATGCTCCCTTTGCCTTGTCCAGTCTAGTCTTCAAATCGTGTAGTATAGTTCGATTACTCACCTCTGCCTGCCCATTGGCTTGTGGGTAAGATACAGAAGATATTCTTAGGTGAATATTAAGGCCTTTACAGAAATCTCGGAAAGCATCACAGTCAAACTGCATCCCATGATCTGCATTTATCACATGGGGGATCCCAAATCGGCAAATTATGTCCTTCCACACCATTGCTTCCACCTTCTTCTCAGAAATTGTAGCCAAAGGCTCTGCCTTTATCCACTTTGTGAAGTAATCCGTGGTCACAAGTAAGTACTTCCTTTGTCCTGAGCCTAGGGGAAAAGGTCCCAGGATATCTAGTCTCCATTGCGCGAATGGAGTTGGTTGAAGAGTGTTCTGGAGGGCTGAAACTGGTGCAGTAGCTATAGGAGCAAATTTCTGACACTTTTCGCATCTTCGTACTTTGTCGGTGGCATCCTTCCTCAGTGTAGGCTAATAAAACCCTGCACGTAATATTTTCGAGGCTAAGGCTTGAGCCCCCAAGTGTTCACCATATATTCCTTCATGAACTTCAGCTAAGGTGTACTCAGCCTGTTGGGGCCTTAGACACTTCAGCAAGGGCATTGTGAATCCCCGCTTATAGAGTTCTCCATTTACCACGGTAAACTTGGCACTCTACAATTTTAGCCTTCGACCTTCATCTCTATTTATTGGGAGTGTGCCCCCCAATATATAGTCTTTGATTGGGATTCTCCAATCATTTTCGATCTCGATATCACAAACACCTTCTTCTTCGATACTCGGCTTAGCGAGGGATTCCACTTTGACCATACCCCCTTTGACTCCTCTAGAAGAAGCCAACTTTCATCTCTATTTGTTGGGAGTGTGCCCCCCAATATATAGTCTTTGATTGGGATTCTCCAATCATTTTCGATCTCGATATCACAAACACCTTCTTCTTCGATACTCGGCTTAGCGAGGGATTCCACTTTGACCATACCCCCTTTGACTCCTCTAGAAGAAGCCAACTTTGAGAGAGCATCCGCATGGTTGTTCTCAGACTGGTTTATCTGAGTCAATTGGAAGTTCTTATACGATTGTGCCAATAATTGCACCTTCTGCAGATAAGGGACTAAACCGGGTTCTCGTGCTTCATACTCCCTTGAAAATTGGTTTACCACCAATTGCGAATCGCTATGGGCCATTAAGTTGTTGACTCCTAGTTTCTCAGCAAGTTTTATCCCGGTTATCAAGGCCTCATACTCAGCTATATTATTCGAACTTGGAAAATTGAAACGTAGGGAATACTCATAGGTTTCCCCTTCAGGCGAAGTTAGCACAATTCCAGCTCCACTGCCATCCATGTTACGAGCCCCATCCATAAATAATTTCCACTAGACTAACTCTGTTTCTTTTCGGACCTCTTGGCCAGTGCATTCTACAATGAAATCTGCCAACGCCTACCCTTTTATTGCTTGGAGAGGTTGGAAGTGTTTGTCATATTCACTCAACTCGGCAGCCCATTTAGTTAGACGTTCGGAGTGTTCTGGTTTTTGTAGTATTT
This sequence comes from Heritiera fomes, assembly GCA_032173925.1. Lineage (NCBI taxonomy): Eukaryota > Viridiplantae > Streptophyta > Magnoliopsida > Malvales > Malvaceae > Heritiera > Heritiera fomes. The sequence continues at coordinate 28,866,320 of JAPDPM010000012.1, forward strand.
ACCTCAAAGGCTGATCCGTTAAAATAGTCACCGAGTGAGCTTGAAAGTAAGGTCATAACTTCCGAGTTGCCATCACCAAGGATAAAACTATTCTTTCAACTAGGGGGTACCTTGTCTCGGCATCTAGCAGGACTTTGCTTACATAATAAATCGGACAATCTCTGTCTCCTTCTTTTCTTAGTAGGACTACACTTACAGCTTTCTCTCATACATCGAGATACATGAGGAGGTGGTCTCCGGGCTGTGGCCAAGATAATAGAGGCAACTCTTTCAGGTAGGCTTTTAACTTTTCGAAGGCATCGTTGCACTCTTCCGTCCATTTGAAGTTCTTTCCCGCCTTTATCGCCTTAAAAAATGGTAGACTCTTTTCAGCTGATTTGGACAAGAAGCGATTCAATGTTGTTATCCTCCCTGTTAGCCTTTGAACTTCTCTAACAGTATTGGGTGGCCTCATGTCCAAAATAGCTTGAATTTTCTTGGGATTAGCTTCTATCACTCAATTAGTAATCATGAATCCTAAAAACTTTCCAGACCTCACCCCGAGTGAGCATTTATTGGGGTTCAACTTCATCTCATACTGTCACAACACATCAAATACATTCATCATTTTCTCGGCATGCGATTCTCCCTGTCGGCTTTTTATGATCATATCATCAACATAAGCTTTCATGGTGTTGCCCAACAAGTCTTTGAACACCTTATTCACCATGTGCTGATAGGTTAACCTCGCGTTTTTCAAACCAAATGGCATTACTCGATAGCAATATGTCTCACCATCGGTAATGAATGAAATCTTCTCTTCATCATCCGGATGTATCATGATTTGGTGGTACCCCGAAAAGGCATCCAAGAAACTAAGCAATTCATACCCACAAGTTTCATCTACCAACTTGTCAATTCGAGGTAGTGGATACGAATCCTTAGGGCAAGCTTTGTTTAGATCCGTGAAGTCCACACACATTCTCCATTTCCCGTTGGCTTTTTTTACCATCACAACGTTAGCCAACCACTTTGGATAATTAACTTCTCTAATGAATTTCGCCTGCAACAATTTCGAGATTTCTTCGTTTATTGCCTGTTGCCTCTCTGAAGCAAAATTCCTTTTCTTTTGTTTTTTCGACCTTGCCCTTGAGACTACGTTCAAGTGATGGCAAATAACTTCAGGGTCAATTATAGGCATATCGGCTGGGGTCTATGCAAACACATCAATATTCTCCTTTAAGCATCGGATTATTTCCCCTTTTACTTCTTCAGGCATCTGGCTTCCCATATACACTATTCTTTCTTCATCTTCTTCAGCCAACCGGATTGCCTCCAGCTCCTCATCAGGTTTTGGCTTAGGCGGTTCTTCAATTGTAAAAGTTTCTTTCTTATGAATCCCCTTACACATGGTGGATGCGACATTGCACGTTCTGGCTTTCCTTTGATCTCCCCTTACTTGTCCAACACCATAGGGAGTCGAAAACTTCATTAACAAATAGTGGGGATGCACCACCACTCTCATGTCATTCAACAATGGCTGCCCGAAGATCATATTATAAGCCATGGACGTTGATTTCAGCACCATAAAGAACGCTTGAAGGACGACACTTTTTGGGCTCTCCCTTAATGTAACAGGTAGCCGAATGGCTCCTGCTACCTTTACCTTATCTCCAGAGAAACCGTATAAGGGTTTAGATACTGGTTTCAGCATGTCCTCCGTGATATTCATCCTTTTGAAGCAATTCCAATAGATCAAGTTCACTGAACTTCCATTGTAGACCAAGATTCGACTCATTGGATGCTTTGCTATCACCGCTGAAATTTCCATCAGGTCATCATAAGGAACCACTACATCCCCTCTATCGGCTGGTGTAAAAGTAATGGGTTCTTCATCCTGCTTTTCTTCCATTACTGAGTTGATTTGGTGGGCCTGTCGGGCGTAAGATTTTCGAGATGAGGAAGAAGTACCAGCTAATGATTCACCTTCGGATATTGCATTAATAGCTGGCCCTGTGGGCTCATTATCTTCCTCCCGATTCCTTCCTTCTGTCCTTCTGTCATTATCTCTCCTGTCACCTTCATTTCATCTTACAGGTCCCCTGTTTTCACCTCTTTTGTCTCTAAAATAGTTTCCTCTGTTTCGCGCAGGATAGTTGTTTTTGTCACTTCTCCACCCAAAACGATTTATTTTCCCCTCTTGCGCTAGCTTTTCTAGCTAATTCATCAACTCCCTACATTTTTCGGTTGTGTGCCCATGCGTTGAGTGGTAGTCGCAATACGACCTTAAGTCACGACCCAGATTTCCTGACGCCTTCTTTGGAGGCTGTATAAGACCTGACCCTTCAATAACTGCCAACACTGAAGCCCGAGATTCAGTGAGTGGGGTATAGGAAGTGTATTTTAGTGTGGGAGCTTTCTCAAACTTTCTCGATTGGCTAGAGGATGCTTCAGTGACCTCTCTTCCTCGTTTCCTTCCATCCTTGGATTCTCCATTCACCACCATTTTCATTACTTCTTCCTGGGTGACATACTTATTTGCCCGAGAAAGCAGGTTTGAGATTGTAGTCGGCTGGTCTAGCGACAGGGATTCTTGCAGTTTCTCAGACCTTGTCCCCTGTAACATGGCTGCCACGGCTATACCGACTTGTAGATCTCGCACCTCTAGAGTAGCATCTTCTAACCGATCCACATAACTCTTCAATGACTCCTTAGCTCCTTGCTTAATAGTGAGCAAATAGGTCGATTCCTTCCTTCTCTGACTATTCACCGCAAATGCCTTAAGAAACTCACTTCGCAGTTGGTCAAAAGAGACAATAGACCTTTCAGGCAGGTTATTAAACCATTTCATCGCATGTCCGGACAGAGTTAGAGAAAAGGCCCTGAATATTATCTCATCTTCCCATCCATGTAGCAACATTAGGGCCTCATAGTTTTGCATATGGTCATAGGGGTCCATCTTCCCGGTGTATGCGGCCATCTACGGCATTTTGAACTTTGGAGGCAGAGGTTTTTGCATGATGGTCGTACAGAACGGTACTCTTCTTCTCTGGCTCTCCTCTGCAAACACTAATTTTTTCTCTTCAAATACCTATTCTATCATCTTCTTCATGTCCACGGGGGGAGCAAACTGATTTCTGGCATGAGACAAATCAGGCAGGTCTTTGGCTATTCCCTTACCCCTTGCTTGAGGTGCATTTGGTAGCACCATTTGCGTACACCAAGTGGGGTCAAACTCCGACTCGGCTCCCTAAGTGCTTTGATCTTCACCACCGTTCTTTTTAGCACCTCTAACACCATGTTCTAAATTAGTACCAGCAAAATCTGACAAGTCATGGTGGTGGGCGGTAGACCCTGTCGCACGGTCAATGTCCTGTAGCCCTGCACCTGGAGTCTGTCGGCCTGGCCCCTGCCGCAGGTTCCAAGTCTACTGCTTCATTAGTCTCCTGCTGGATACTTGCGACAGGCCCCCTGCTCCCCTGTCCTGCCACACCCTGCTGAATATCATTCTTTTCCACGGGGGGAACCTCCTACCGTCGAAAGGGGTTTGCCGCTGTCGGGTCTTCCTGTCGCCCAAACACTTATGGCGGGACCCCTTGATTCGTTCCTCCTACCAAATTCTGCATGGCAGGTAGCAGACTCAATGTCGGGAGGACTCCCTGGAACAGATCTACCATGGCTTTCAGTGCCTGGGTAGCTTCTTCACTTTGTCGCCTCAAAGCTTCGAATTCTGTCGCTGACACAGTAATTCTTTCTTCCTCCCTGTTCACCTGGTTCCTCTGGCGAATCTGTTGTTCAGGGGAGCTCACAGAGTTTTCCTCACTTCCAGTCCTCACGTTCGTCGATCTTGTTCTCACCATCTTAGAAAGTCTTGATCAGCTTTTTATACAATTCCCACAGACGGCGCCAATTGTTGTTGCACAAAACAACAATAAAGGTATGCTGACGTCGATGTTCGTACTTTGTCTACACATGTCTCCAAAAAGCTTCTGTAAAATAAGAAAAGTCAGAGAGACGCAGGGGTGGTTCCCTACGTAGACACTCCGATGCTTAAGTTAGCAAAAAGTTCTTCAGTATTGGGAAGCGTAAAAGCCAGTAGTCAAAAATTAGAGAATAAGATTGTACTTGGGGCCTATTTATAGGCGAATATTCTACGTTAATTACCTAAGGATAAGTACATCATTTTGATAATAGTTTGTTTTCGAATATAACACAAATTCCATAAATTAGGGGAAAAGTAGAGGCCTGTAGTCGGCGAGAGACCCATAACGCGTGGCATGTTGTGGCGTCAGGGGTTTGTCGCTGACGGAAGCCGGAATTGCGCCACGTGTCACGTGATGATGATAGAAGATAGACGAGGGAGTCTATCGCCAGCGATAGGCGTTATGTCGCAGCTGTGCCTTTTGTCGTCGAAGGTCACGTGGCCCAATGATCCCTTACCATGTGGTGATTCCTGACGCCTTTGGGCCTTACCCAAATGTAGATAGATTTTGTCATATCAACACTAAATTTCGTTAGTATTGCACATGTGGCATGCCACGTGGCAACCAACTAAGCTATCCACGTCAGTTTTCATGTTAGATGTCCAAACGACAGTTAGTGTCATTTAACAGATTTGGACTTAATTGCATAATTTTAAAAAGTTGAGGGTTTATTTACAATGAAATAAAAATTTATAGACTGATTTCCACGCGATAAAACGTTGAGGGCTTTATTCCATTTTATGCTAAAGGTTGAGGGTCTATTTGGCTATAAAGCCTAATAATAATAATAAATGAAAGAAAAAAAACATTTTTTATTGAAGCACAATGTTATCAGCTATTTGAGTTTAAGATTTTTAATTGAAAGTTTTCGATTTCAAAAATTTTAATTTGAAATTCTGTAAGTTTTGTACGTAAATAAAAGGCTTAATAGCCAAAAAGACTCTCAACCTTTAGCACAAAATGGAATTAAGCTCTCAACATTTTATTGCGTGGAAATCAGTCCATAAACTGTTATTTCATTGTGAATAAACCCTCAGCCTTTTAAAAATATGCAATTAAGTCCAAATATGTTAAATGACACTAACTGCCGTTTGGACATCTAACGTGAAAGCTGACATGGATAACTTAGTTGGCTGCCACGTGGCATACCACGTGTACAATACTAACGGAAGTTAGTGTCATTTAACAGATTTGGACTTAATTGCATAATTTTAAAAGGTTGAGGGTTTATTTACAGTGAAATAAAAGTTTATGGACTGATTTCCATGCAATAAAACGTTGAGGGCTTAATTTCATTTTGTGCTAAAGGTTGAGGGTCTTTTTGGCTATTAAGCCTAAATAAAATCAAAGCCATGAAATATTTTGAAATGCACTGGTACGAAAGGAAGTTGGTAGGAACATAAATGTATGAATTTGCACATAAAAATAGGCTTAATAGCCAAATATATCCTCCACGTTTATCATAAAATGAAATTAAGTCCTCGACGTTTAAATGCATGAAAATCAGTCCTAAATGTTACAAAATAATTGAATTAAGGACATTTCCGTTAAATCCTTTAATTTTAATTAAATTTTATTACTGGTAGGGGTAACGAAAATTAAAAGATTTAACAGAAATGTCTTTAATTCAATTATTTTGTAACGTTTAGGACTGATTTTCATGCATTTAAACGTTGAGGACTTAATTTCATTTTGTGACAAATGTGAATGACACATTTGGCTATTAAGCCCATATAAATATGTTATTATTTGCGATCAGAATAATACTTATTAATTGCAAAATAATGAAATAATAATTAATTCATCCCAAAATGAGAATTTTAGAAATTTGAAATTAAAACATTTTTTTAAAAAAATTAAAATAAAAGTCAACGATTGTGATTTTCCTTTTTGAATTTTAGTTATTTTAATATAAAATATATATTTATATATATATATATATTTTTGTTACAATATAAAAAATATATGTGCATCTAGTAAGATAATCTTTGTGGCACGTTAATTCTTCTACCAAACCAAAGTCATGATTCGGAGGTGAATTAATTACAAGTGGCTGTTTTTTTTTTTTTTCATTAATTAAAAGTGGCTGTTAATTAATGAAGTGGCTGTTAATTAATGATGTCTATGTCATCTCGAATTAATGGTCCGTCGACGTGATGGGAATCAGAATTTGGAGGTGGCCATGGAAATTAAGGAGCTACCTACTACACTCTTGTAAAAATTTTAAAAATTTTAATTTTTTTCTTTATTTTTACAATTTGCAAGTTTTTAATAAATTTATGTATACTACAAAATTAATTCTTTTTTGGGTGATTATAAAGACACATATCTATATTGATTTACGTTCAAAAAAAATTAAAATTTTTGATTGCTAACTCCAAAACTTAGACTTTAAATCTAATTTGCAATACGATATTTACTTATTAATGGATCAAATACTTAGGATTAATAGTAAATCTGTAATATTATGCAGCGTTACGTCCCAAACACGTTTGTCCTGCATCCAGACTATGTGGTCAGGCGGTATCTGCGCAATCCTTTTCAAACAGTGATTTTCAAAATCTCTGTTATTATTATTATTATTTGAAAAAGATATTCAAAATATATTTCAGTTATTTGTCAATCTTACCTTTTATGAGTTGAGATTGAAATTTCGATATTAGGATTTTGACTTTATTAAAGTTGTTATACAATTTTAAATTGATTTAACCATAGTCACAGTTTTAATTGTGATAAATATATACAATTTATATTAATATTTTTGATTCATTATATTAAATATTTTAATTGAATGAATTTAAACCTGATGTGGACTAGGTCAATTATTATTAGGCTTTTCTATAAATCAAGTTGAAGATCATTGAGCCAAATGATAATATAAGCTCAAGAGGAAAGAGGACTCAGAAGGCCCATAAATGATCCACTGGGTTATTATTTAAGCTATGGGACTTAAAGGTAATTACGCGCGAAATAACTCCTATAAATAGGTCACAGGTATCATTCTTAAACCCTAAGCTCTATTTGCCTACTGAAACCCTGTCAAAACCCTGTCTGACTTAAGCATCGAAGTGCGCACGCAGGGGAAAACCCCTGCGCCCCCTGATGGTTTTCTCTCTTGCAGAATTCTTGAAGACAAACTAACACGAAGATCGAGGATTTGACGTCAGCAAACATTTATTGTTGTTTTTGGCAACAACAATTGGCGCCGTCTGTGGGAACAAACAAAAAGCCATGTATATAAGTCTGCGATAGAGCATGGAGACCTAACACCTGCGGGAGATCTATTAACTGCGAAAGACCTGTTTAAGAAAAAAATAATAATAGTAATAAAATAAAATAAATATACACGCGACAGACTACTATCGGATGGAAGGTTTCACGCGACAGAGCGATTCACTCGCTCACATACATGCGACAGACACTCTGTCACAAGCTAGAAGGAGGCTCACACGAAAAAGCAATTAGACGAGAGAGTGGCTTCCGCACGAGATAGCATTGGGCGAGAGAGTAGCTAGCCTGTCGCACACCCTCACATAGCCTGTCGCACACCCTCACATAGCCTGTCGCACAAACCCTGGCGAAGACAAAAGTAAAAGCTAGCCTGCCGCACAAAAGCTTGGCGAGAGAGGCATGGAGAGAGATTGCCTCTCGCACCTGACAAGTTTTGGCGAGAAAGGAGTGGGCGACAGTTTGGGCGAGAGACAAACCTTGGCGAGAGATGAGCTCCCGCACGACAGGCCCTTGGCGACAGGCCTTGGACGATATATGCTCTCGTATGCGATAGACCCATTAGAAACTAATAAAGTATTACTGCATGCCAAGAGCTAATAGGAGCTTGACACCTTCAAGCACAGCCGCGTGACAAGCATCTGGGTTCAGACTTCATTCTCGCACAATAATCGAGCAGCATCCAGTTCCTCGCTCATTTTCATTGTCTTCTTTCGTTCTCATGGCTTGGTTACGTCCTGAAGAAATGGCTTCTGAGGCTAAATATGGAAATAGTGAATCAATGAACATGGAAGTTGATCTGTATCCACCTTACATCGCCATTGTTTATCTTCTTCATTGACGCACCTGCTTACTCGAGATCCACTGTTGCCATTGTTTCCGTAATTATTCTTTATCTACCGCTGCTGTCGACACCAATTCCTGTTCTGTCAGTGCTGCTGCTGTTCTGCACCAGTTCTTTACCGCTCCATCGCTAGTACTTGCTGCCGCACCAGTTTCTTCATAACTTTTTATCACGCTTTTGCTTGACAGAGCCTTATACATCGCACTGTCTTGGACCGAAAACTGAAGCCCCTATTATGCTAAACTGACAGCTGCCCCACCACGGCAAACCACGACAAGATCAAAGCCCATTGCAAGCTGCTGGCATTCCAAAATTTCCCTGCTACGTCACTGTTTGGTGAAACTAAGAAAAAAAAAGAGAAAGCCTAGCATATGAATAAATACAATAAATTAATCATCAGAAGATTAAGTATGCTGACTTCTGAGCAGAAGCCAACAATATAAAGGCCATGCACAAGACGAAAAGAAGAAAAACCTGAGTTGTAATCATAACAAGGAGGGCTGGGAGAAAGGTAAGCTTCCTCTTGTAGTAGAGCTTAACTGCACTCAAAATATGAGTGGCATAAACGGTTCCAGCGCCAGAGTTGGCAAAAATAGTAATCAGAACATGCTCCTTCGTATTGAATGGTCCAGGGTTCAGTGTGCACTCCCATCTGGTGTCCTTAAAGAACAATCGATGAGGCAGCATTCTGGCCATCAGATGGCCAAGTGGTACGACAGCAATCATGGCAGGAATTGAGGTAATACTCAATGGCATCTTTCTATACCAAAAGAACTGGTTAACAAATGACAGAATAACACACGCACCAACACCCAGAACCCACATCCTGAATGTGACAGCAGGCAAGGTTGGATCATTAATTTTAGGCACCGTTAATTCAACTTGTTTAACAGGGCATTCTTCAACCACCTCGAGCTCCATGGCCTCCATCTCAGATATGTCCCCCATTTTCTAAACAAAGTGATACGACGCAAAACAGAAAGCAAGACCAGATCTAACCACAAGGCACGAGGGGATTAGGGGCGACGTTAGGCGACATTTAGTGGGGGAAAATTATACAGAAAATATATATACTATACATGCATACCTCAAACACATGTGTACTAAGTTATTGGCCATTCAATGGGGCCCTCCTACAATCATAAGTTGAGGAAGAAAACAAAAAGTAGTATTGCATTGCATTTCAAAGTAGAAGTAGAAGAAATGCAACGATATATTATGAGAATCATTAAGGAGGTAGCTAGCCAGCTAGGAGGGTTCACATATTGGGTTTCAAAGGCAAACTTGCATAGCAATCAAGAGACACGAAAAAAAATCGAGCGATCAACTTGATTTTCTTTCAAGCCTTCCCGCATCCAACAGTCAAGGAATCTGCCATCCATCTTATTATTATTATTATTGGAAATCTTGTCACAATCAAGCTAGGCCTATTCAACTCTCTAACAAAATATGAACAATGATGTTTCTAATGCATAGAGCTACGTAGCCCTAGCTATATATTATAATAATCACACAACAATACAGAAGAGACATGCCATTACATTGTTGTGAGACCTGTCAACTTAGGATGTTTGCAACCAGATTTATACCAAAAATTTCTTCGGTTTTTGGGAAAATAAAGCCCAACAGATCCTCCAGTGATTTATTAGAAACAAAGACTTAGGTCTTGTATGCAAAAGGCCAAACACCCATACTAATGTCAGTTGATAGCACAAGATTGGGCTGGCACTAGAGGTTTTGGATTGTTGATTTGATTTGGGTTTAGGCTTTGACTAGTAATCGTAAATGTCAACCTCAAAAGTGTTGGTATGTCGGGAAGGGCCATGGAACATGATTAAAGCATGATTCAGATCACAGTAATTCTGGAACTCAAGGTTATTTATATCTAGTCACAATAATTTGCCCAAGTCTTATCATCGTTTGTCATTCTTGAAAAGATCATGTCGTAGACTAACAAGAAAAATGTCACTCTAATGGTCGAGTCGTGAAACCAGAAGTTACCCGTGGACATTGTTTTGACTCAATCACTAGTTGCATGTAGTCTGCAACACCCTCGTCTGAACGAGCTGCTGATAAAAACACGTTGACCGTTTTGGTTAAGCTGACTGATCCATCTTGATTTGCAATAATGGTCAGAAGACAAGATGGCTTTCAAAAAAAAATTTGGCAAGTAGCAGCTTGCCTACTGAATATCATAGAGTTCAATTTTTCTTCTTAAAAAAGACAGGAAAAGATCACAGTTTGCTAGAACAAGGAACCTTCGTATTGGAGCACGAGATGATTGGTAGGAGGATGAATTAAGATAGTTGCCAGATTGTAGAGTCAGAGAGTATCTGCAGTAGTGATGAGTCATACGCCATTTATTGTGGCTTTAATCAGCGTGAATGCAGAGAATGAATGCATGCAAAAACTAGCTCTTGCGCGCTACAGCCTTGGCGAGAGAGGCTCTCGCTAGCGACAGGCCTTGAGCGAGACAAGGGCTCCCGCACGCGACAGGCCTTGGGAGACAAGGGAGCTCCAACGCGAGACAGGCCTTGGATGAGATAGGGGCTCTTGCACGCGACAAGCTCCCCACTTTGATAAAATGACAACGAAGAAAATTAGGTGAACACATCACCCATAGACAAGATTCCCCCGTTAGCACAATTCAGACAAGTAAAGAACACCCGAGTCATGCCTTTCGGCAATGACTAGCAACGCTGGCGAGCACAGAATCCAAACTACTGGTTCGCCCAGTAGAGACAACTTTGGCGAGCACATTTAAATTTGACAATCCTAGCGCACGCCCAAGTGCGAGATCTGAGCGAAATGATCTAGAATCTCCTAGACCTAGTGCGTGCACTAATCCGACAGAATGTCCAAAAGCTTCCTTTGGCCCGTCTGTCGATCGTCTGACATAGAAGTTTTCAAGAATTGCTATAGCAACTATCTAGAAATGGCTTAAGAGCCACACACTTAGCATATTGACAACCACACATGTGAAAGAGGGTTTGTCTATATAAAGGGTGTGTCAGCTTTGTGAGTCCTTGAAGCAAGATAAGGATGTGCCAGCTTAGGGTGTCGAGATCAAGGCGGTGTCTCCCTTGTAAGCCCCTATACATAGCATTCTTGAGTATCAATACAAGTAAGTGCTTGACACAACGAAAATAGCAAACACACTCAAGCAGGGACATACGGGTGGTAGCCAGAGTTGAGGTACTCTCATATAATGTTTTCGATTTTCTTGTCCACTCTAACAGTTGTGATTGAATTAGGCAGGTGTACGAGGCTGGCACTAGCCACTGTCATGTAAGGCAGCTAGCCAGGGAGAGCTTGGTTCGATATAGTTGGATCGAAAACAACTTGTGGTAAGCTCGTGAAGGAAGATTGCTGGTACCGAGGCATGACTTGGTGCACAATCCATGGTTGACAGCAAAACATCCTAGCACTCATACTTTACAGATTTTACAAAGATAAAGACTTGGAACGCTAACCATCTCAAGCTGTACTGGCAGTAAAATATAGTACACTTTTATGATTCTTGTCTTTATTTTTTCCATCGATTATTCTGTTACTTTACAAATATTACTGTTTTTGTGATTATCTGATTCCTGAATAAAGACCAGCTATTCGCTTTCTATATTCTCTAATGCAATTTGTTAGACAGATTATGTGTTAACAGGAATTGAAATGAGAATACGCGAGACGAGCACAAATAAGTTCCTAAGCGAAAAATGCGCGAGACGGGCACAAATAAGACCTTAAGCGTGAAGAAGACGCGAGACGGGCACAAATAAGTCCCTAAGCAAAAAATGCGCGAGACGGGCACAAATAAGACCTTAAGCGTGAAGAAGACGCGAGACGGGCACAAATAAGTCCCTAAGTGAAAAATGCGCGAGACGGGCACAAATAAGACCTTAATCGTGAAGAAGACGCAAGACGGGCAAAAATAAGTCCCTAAGCAAAAAATGCGTGAGACGGGAAAAAATAAGTCCCTAAGCGAAAAATGCGCGAGACGGGCAAAAATAAGACCCTAAGTGAGAAGAAGACGCGAGACAGGCACAAATAAGTCCCTAAGCAAAAAATGCGCAAGAGGGCAAAAATAAGACCCTAAGCGAGAAAAAGACGCGAGACGGGCACAAATAAGTCCCTAAGCGAAAAATGCGCGAGACGGGCAAAAATAAGTCCTTAAGCGAAAAAATCAAAAGTCCCTAAGCACAGGAGGTGCGAGACGGGCAAAACAAAAAGTCCCTAAGCACAAAAGGGTGCGAGACGGGCAAAAATATCTCTAAACAAGGTACGTTACAATTTTATCATATTACATTTAACGCATTATGTTGGCATCTCGGATATAAACGATATTATATTCTAACAAGTCCTTAAGCGGATAGTACGCAAGACAGGACTAATACTCCAGTAAAAGTTCTTCTTTGGACACAAAAAGTTGCAAAGAAAAACTTGGGGAGCACAAAGTATGCAGGCTGTGAGGTATGGTACGAGGTACGTTACAATTTTATCATTGGATATGTACTACAATTGATTGTCAAAGTGCATGCAAACGTTTTATATTGGCATTCTGGATATAAAAGCGATGTTATATCCTTATCAATTCTATAAAGTCCCTAAGCACAAAATGGTGCGAGACGGGTAAATTCAAAAATCCCTAAGCGAAAAGTGTGCGAGATGGGCAAATGAAAAGTCCCTAAGCACAAAAGCGTGCGAGATGGGCAAACCAAAAGCCTGAAGCGAAAAATGTGCGATGTAGGCTACGCATTTACTTGAAGCAAAAAAGTGTGCGATGTAAGTCATGCATGACGTGCTTGAGCTTGAAGCAGTAATTGAGCGACATAAGCCCCATATGTAAAAGAACTTGAAGCAAAAAAGTGCACGAGGAAAGCTTGATTATTATGTGAAACTAATACAAGGTAAATGTATAGTTGCTTCGGTAGATGAGTTTAAAAATGGGCTGATCAGTTTGTAAAAGACTAAGATCTTTCACAAAAAACTGGGGAGCACTCTAGATTAACTTCTGCCTCAAAAGGAGCATCGATACTAACAAGCACCCAAGCATCTACGCCCTGAGGTGCTATAATTATCTAAATCATTTTCGTCCAAGCCTGTGAGAACCCCGACCATCTCGGGTCAACGAAAAGGCTCTTAAGGGCTGCTAAGATCAAATAGATCTTTATAAATGCCTATTCTCAGAAAATGTTCCAAATCCTTAGCATCAGGATCAAGCTTCAACCAATCCGGAGCATGCCAAGCACAAACCGCATCTGATGAAACCAAAAGGCTTTGGTGGCTCCACAATCTTGTAATTTCTCCTTATAACTCTTGGTTTCGATCAGCTAAGACCTTGAATTTGAAAGAAGGGTGGTATATTCCACTGGAGAAGCATTTAGCTCAGAGAAGAAAAACGTATCCCGGTAGTGTTCTAAAAAGACACTTTGACAAAAAAAATGATGACACGAAGTCGTTTCTGCTACGAATAATAATGAAGTTCACTAGTTAAGCCCTCAAGTGAAGATGAAAAGATTCTTGGAAGAGGGCAGCAAGAGAATTTGAAAAGCCCATTCTTTATATACTCTTTCACAAGGTAAACCTTGTAAAAGAGTGGGGAGCAATTGATGTGGACTAGGTCAATTATTACTGGGCTTTTCTATAAATCAAGTTGAAGACCATTGAGCCAAATGATAATATAAGCCCAAGAGGAAAGAGGACTCAGAAGGCCCATAAATGATCCACTGGGTTATTATTTAAGCTATGGGGCTTAAAGGTAATTACGCGCGAAATAACTCCTATAAATAGGTCACGGGTATCATTCTTAAACCCTAAGCTCTATTTGCCTACTGAAACCCTATCAAAACCTTGTCTGACTTAAGCATCGGATTGCGCGCGCAGGGGAAAACCCTTGCGCCCCCTGATTGTTTTCTCTCTTGCATAATTCTTGAAGACAAACTAACACGAAGATCGAGGATTTGACGTCAGCAAACATTTATTGTTGTTTTTGGCAACAACAAAACCCAATTAAAATTTGTGATTATGATTAAACTATATAAAATTTCATGATAATTCTTAAAAGCCGAATTTATCCATAAATAATTTACCCATCAAATGAGATGAATTAAATTTAAATTCACTCTTTCAAATTCACCTTTTCAAATATAGTAAAAAACCATCAAAACTAGGGATGGCAATGGGTATCCTATAAACGGGTACCCGGTGCTACCCGATCTGTTTAAATAGGATTAGGGTAGTGTATAATCAGGTTCAGGTAGGGTTCGGGTAGTGAAATTACTACCCGTCACTGGTTAGGGTAGGGTTCGGGTAGTTACCTTAGGGTACCCGTTACCCGAATCCGATTATAAATAATAATTAATTAATACAATACTTATATTTTTTATATATCAATTATTTATTATTAATGTTTTATTTAATTAAATTAAATCATTATATATTATAAGTATGATTTTTAACTTTAATTTATTTTTATGAGTTAAATTAAATTTATTAATATAATGTTTTAATTAAGTTATTCTAAAATTAATTTTATTTTTAAATTTAAAAATCAAACTTTGATTTAATAAACGGGTAGCTAAACGAGTTCAGGTAGTTAAACGAGTATTTATATTTTATAGGATTAGGGTTCGGGTAGCATAAATAAAAATAATCGGATAGTTAATCGGGTTAGATATTATTAAAGTTAATCGGGTTCGGATTCGGGTATCCCAAATCTAGTGGATATCCGACCCGTTTACATCCCTAATCAAAACTTCTTTCTACATGAAGTCAGTGTCACAACAGCAATCATGTGGTATATTATTTCACTTATTTTTTTGATACATCTTATTTTTTTGATACATGCGATTCCCAACTCTAAAGTTTTTAATTCTCTTCACCCTTTTTATATTTTAACGAGATTACATTAATATTCACAAAAAATTACATTAATAAAAAAATTATTATTGTAATCAAACAATTTGTCATATATATATATATATATATATATATATATATATATATATATATATATATATATATCGATTACTATAAAGAAGTTAATGACCAATTAACCAAACTATCACACCAATGGAGTAAGAGGTTCAATTTGCTAATTTTTGATAAAAAATTATTTAATATATACCAATTATATATATTCACAAATTATAAATAATGTGGTTTCATATATATATATATATATATATATATATATATATAGGAAAATTATCTTATACACTGTCAGTGGAGTTTTTTAACTCCACAAGCGGAGCTAGGATGATGACATGTGTCTTTTAAAATATTAAGAAAATAAAAAATAAATAAAATGGATATAAAGAGGTCTGAAACAATCCGATTTTTAGAAACTTGATCAACTCTAAATTAATGATTATCTTAGATTTAAATTTCGCTGTTAAAAATATAGAACTAATAAGATGTAATGTTGAATTGTGTATTATAAATCATAAAATCTTACATAAATATATAAAATTCAAAACTTTTGATTACAAATAAAATATTCTACTTGGACAATCTAAATGTTTTATACATATATTATCTTAAAATAAAAAATAATTTTTTTTCAATCTTCTAATAGATAGGAATGTATATATATTAAAATTACAAAATAAATTAATTATCTCGTTAAATCAATTATATATTTCAATTTTTTTTCAATGTATTAACCTAAATCAAAATATTATTAATTAAACTTTTTCAATTTTCTAAAAGATAGACAGCTATATTTATATATCGAGAATAATTATTTCATACATCGTTGGTGGAGTTTTTTTACTTCACAAGCGAGGTTAGGATCATTACATATGTATTATTTTATTTATTTTTTATTTTTTAATATTTTTATAGAACATATGTTACAATCTTAATACTGTTTATGAAGTAAAAAAAACTCCACTAACGGTATATAAAATAATAAAAAAAACTCCACTAATGGTGTATAAAATAATTATCCAATATATCTTATTAAAATTAAAAAAAATCACAAAACATTTATCAATTAATTTCTTTAACCATTTTTTAATCAATCTTATATAAATATATAAAAGGCAAAGTTTTTTGCTAAAAAGAAAAGATTTTATGTAGATAACTTAGTTTTTTAATATGTAGAATAATAAATTAATTTTATTTTTCTAATCATGTAATCATATTCAACTAATTATTTAATATTTAAAATGTTTTATCATCATTTAAATCAAATAAAATTTATCTTAGAATTTGATATCTTTTTTATAACTTATTATGTCATTTTTATATTAAAAAAATTATCTATATATTTTAATCAAAATTATCCTAAAATTTTAAATCTTTTCTCAAAAAATTTAGAATGTGTATTTAAGTGTATGTGTATGTGTGTGTGTGTAAATAAATAAATATATATATATATATATAAATATATATAAATAGGATAATTATTACATACACTGACAGAGGAGTTTTTTTATTCCACAAGCAACGTTAAGATCATGACATGTGTCTTATAAAAATATTAAAATAAATAAAACAGGACATGTGTTACGATCTTAACGCTGTTTGTGGAGTAAAAAAATTCCACTGTCAGTGTATGTAATAATTATCCATATAAATATGGTTGATAAGGAGGTAAAGGGGCCAGCTGGACAAGGGATTTAAATTAGTATCTGATTTCAATTTTTTTAATTTCCATATTTAATATATGTTAAAATTTTTAATATATTATTCAACATGTATTTCAAATAATTTTTTAATAATTTTATTCTATTTTAAAAAAATTATTATAAATTAAAATCGTCATTGTGTGCCCTGGTTTAAATTTAATAATGATCATAATTAGTAATTATTCTTTATCAAAACACAGTAAAAGAGTTCCTCCATTAGAATATTTAAGAAAATGTCCCAGGTTTTGATTTGTATGTGGGAATTGGGTTAAAGTTAATTTTTTCTTCCAAGTTCCAATCATACACAAAGAGAGAGAAAAAGAGAGGGAGAATATTCCTGTCCATGTCTCTTAGGGAGTATTAATTACATACGTAGGTTAACTTAAAACGATAAATCAGAAAGAGACAATAAATTTAGGAAAAAGGTTTTTTTTTAAAATCTAAAAGAATATAAAATTGATTCTAATATTCTGGTCTTAATATTATCTGAGTTTTACTAATTGATAGGCAAATACCAAATAAATTAATAAGCAATTATAATCCGCCAAACTCATGATCAAAATTTACATACAATTAATTAACTGAAAATTTTGAGTTTAAGATCCTTTTGTTTGTCAGGAAGAATTCAGGCCCCTTGGCCGATTAAAGTTTTGATTATCACTATGGAGTATGGAGATACTTTGAGTAATTAAAAATGAACAAATTTGATCCTATTATGTTTACTTGAGTTGTACGCAATTCATTTATTTTCATCATTTTTGTGGTTTCTATGACCTTTTCTTTTTATTATTTTGAGGTATGAATGAAATACGTGGATACGATTTTTTGGGATAAAATAAAATTTATGAAACAAGAGATAGTTATTTTTTAATGTCGAAATAAAAAAATTATTTATATGTATTGGAAAAACCTTTATTTTTTTCAAAAGAAAAAATATCGCTTTGTTGTTGAGAATACGAGATTGTTGACAATCAATAGAAAGAAAATTCTTAGAAGGTTTTATTTTTCTGTGTAAGATACAGGGAAGGCTGCCTGCAATCGTCACATTGAGACGATTTTCCGTTTAGGCCAACTGGCCTTAGTCTTATTTTCTTGTTTTCGATAAGCCAGTTGTCTTAGTTGAACTTGAAAAGTACTTGATAGAAACATTCTTGAAAGAAATTAATTATTAGTCTAAGTTAAAATTATTATCATATTCAGAAATTGGGAATTTTTATGATTCAATTGTATGTTCATTGTTTTGTCTTGGACAGAAATGAAATTGGCCGTGTGATCCACTCTTTCCTGTTACAAGCTTTTAAATTGATAAATTGAAATTACATAGTTATATTCAAATTGATAAATTGAAAAGTATGACAGAGTATTACATAGTTATATAGATTAAATATACAAAACTTTAAAAACATTGATAAATTTTTATATATTCTTAAGGTAGATATCTTAACTAAAGAGTGTATTCTTCAGAATTTGAATAAATGGTTGATATTTTATCAGCTGCATTGATAGTGATATTTGCAAAGGCCTGTCAGGCTCAATTAGCTCAACATATAATACATATTTTAACTAGGACTAACCAATGCACAAGACTCCATCCATGCAGCCATCAATGCTTGACTGATATATGCCTTTCCATGTGCTTTTGCCCCAAAATTCATCACATCAAAAGCACCATTGCTGGGCTGTGCTTTAGCACTTGATGCTAAAAGAAAAACAAACAGAGGGCTATCACATTTAATACCCACTAAAATTCCCAAATAATTATCAGCTAATTTAATTGAATGTTGGTTTAAGGTTACCACGGTTTAATTCATACTTCTTTTTTTTTAACTCAACGAAGGCTATGGCCAAAAAGGAAAAGCAAAAGGATAATGTACTGTTCTGACACCAGGCATTGAATTGCAAATTGCCAATGTTTGTTTAAGAATATTTATATAATAACATATTAACGATGTTTAACACTTTATGCTTTGGTTGAGATTAATGTGGAGAAAGACATAAAGCTAACCTTTTTTTCTTTTTTTTTTTTTACTGGGGGATTCAAATCTTGTTCAGTTTAGAAATGTGTTTTTTTTTTCATAATAGACTGTAGAAATGTTCTTAAACCGAATCCAAAGTAAGTTTGTGGTGAGAGCTATGGTTTATTTGGCCCATCAGGATAGGCATGCGAGCATGACAAAGGGCCTGACCCATAGAAACATTAAATTTACACGCATGCATACTGCATTTTATTAATTTGCCCTCGAAATTACTGCATTAATTTGAGAGAAAATGATATGTGAGGCAAATTGAAACAATAAAAAATTGATTTTCTTTTGAATTTTTCAAAGAAAGATGTTAAGATTAAGATTATAGCTCATCATGCGCTGTTTAAGAAAAACTGTTTTAGATTCTTATTTGTTCTCAAATTTATTTATTTTTCCTTCTTTTGACATTTAATTTCCTCCAATTAAATTTACCTTTCATTGAGATTCTTTTTAGAAATCAAATAGTACAATCTTTTATCTATATAGAATTATTATTTAATATATTATCGGTGCAATTTTTGGACTCTACAAATAGAGTTAGAATAATAACACATATCGTTTAATGAATATTAAAAAGATAAAAAAAATCAGATAGTTTTTGACACTTTAGAGATTCTCTACCCAACTTTTTTCTTAGCAAAAAATATGCATTCTTTTTCTTTTTCAATTTATTGCATTTAGTTTTTTGGCATGACAACTGTAATTTACCTCAGATCATTATTATTCCATATACTAATAGCCAAAGTTTTAAACTTTACAAAATTTATAAGATTATTACATATATATTTAGTAATTATATTCCCATTTTTAAAATTTCTTAACTAAAGTTTAATTAGACATGAATGCTTGAATAGACCTGTGGCAATCTGTTTGAACATGAATGTCGTTTTAAGTTTTGGAAAAAGTATGAATAAAAATATTAAATTTAATGAATGAGTTTTAATAAAAAATATTTTGATTCAAACAAAAATCAAACTGAACTTAAATTTTTATTATTTGAAACTCAAACTCGAATTAGTCTGATTTACACTCTTTCAAGTTGACCCGCAAATATGGAGTCTGTTCTCTCCATTGCTCCACTCGACTCGAAGGGAAGCTGATTCTGAAACCCTCTCTCTTCTATGTTCTATTCTATCTTCTCATAACATAAATAACATTAAATGTCCTACAAAATTTAAAAAATTGCTGAGAAAAATATCCCTCAAATCAAATACTCACAAAAATGGAAGAAAACAAAAATAAACACAATAATTTTTAATGTGTTTTGGCTTAACCAAATTGACCTATAACTACCCAATCAAACTAATAACCAATCAAACAATTACAACTATGCAATTTTTAGAAGAAAAAAAAATTGTAAACTCCTTACAAGCCCAAAGCCCAACTACTCAAAAAACTCAACTACACTTTTTTATAATAGCCCAAACTCTATAACTCTTTGGGATACTTTACAAACCAAGCCTAACATATTATTTATAAGGGAAGAGTCCTTATCCTATACTTTCGATGTGGGATTCAAGGCAAACCCCAACAATCTTCCATTGACTTGAATCTCCAAACTCCCCAAATTGCTCAACAACATCTAAAAAACTGACATGCCTCTGAATATTTTTACTCTTAAAACAACTCTATTATTCGCATCATCAAGCAATTATAATTGTTTCTCATTCCTCTTTCCTTGCAAAACTAAATCACCATTCTTGTATACTTTGCAATAATCATCATTACCAACATATGTGTACTTATATGAAGCTAACTCAGCCAAAGAAATCAAATTGTAACTAAAACTGGGTACATACCTCACATTATGAAGAGACCTGACACCACCATCATGAAGCTTGAGTTGAACACTCCCAATACCTTCAATCTTCACTCTATTACCATTCCCAATCGCAATATTGCCTAAACTTTCAATCTCTTTCAGTTCATCAAACCAATCTTTATCATTGCAAATATGCATCGATGCAGTTGAATCCAAAACTCAACCTTTCTCATAAGTATGAGACCCATCTAAATAAGTTGCCAATACATCATCATCTGAATCAGTCAGAGCAACTCATGTCTCATTCTTCTTTCCATCATTGCTGTTTTGTTTAGCCTTTTTGAATGCAGCCATATCCTCCTTTAATGTCCTGCAACGTGTTTGAATATGACCCTTCTCTCTATAATAATAATATTCCACCTCACTATAATCTTTGAATCTTGATCTTGATCTCCTTCTTGATCCACCATGTCTCTCATTAGTCTTCCCTTGAGTAGAATCTTCTATAGTAGCTAGTACACCTCCCCCAGATGAAGAAATTGTTGGGGTTTGCTTTGAATCCCACATCGAAAGTATAGGAGAAGTTATAAGGGCTCTCCCCTTATAAATAATGTGTTAGGCTTGGTTTGTAAAGTGTCCTAAAGAGTTGTAGACACCGCTAGAATAGCTAGGGTTTGGACTATTAAAGGGTGTAGTTAGCTTTGGGATCTTTGTTAGGAGTTCGCAATTTTTCTCTCTAAAAATTGCATGGTTGGGCTTTGTTAGGAGTTTGCAATTTTTCTCTTCTAAAAATTGCACAATTGTAATTGTTTGATTGTTATTAGTTTAGTTGGGTGGTTGTAGGCCAATTTGGTTGGGCCAAACCACATTAAAAATTATTGTGTTTGTTTTTTGCTTTCCTCTGTTTTTGTGGGTGTTTGGTTTGAGGGATATTTTTCCCAACAAGTGGTATCAAGAGCTAAAGGTTTGTCATCCTGCGAGAGGAGGAAAGCTATGAAGATGAAGATGAAGATGAAGATGATGACCATGATGATTTGGAAAAAGATGACCATTATGAGTTTGATGATGATGATTGGAGGAAGATGATGAGGATGATGGTGGAGTTATTCTTCAGTTTGAGAATGGTTTGTATGTAGTCGAACAATTTGTGGAGTTTGGGGATTCAAGTCAAGAGAGGATTTGTTGGGGTTTGCCTTGAATCCCACATCGAAAGTATAGGAGAAGTTATAAGGGCTCTCCCCTTATAAATAATGTGTCAGGCTTTGTTTGTAAAGTGTCCCAAAGAGTTATAGACACCGCTAAAATAGCTAGGGTTTGGGCTATTAAAGGGTGTAGTTGGCTTTGGGATTTTTGTTAGGAGTTTGCAATTTTTCTCTCTAAAAATTGCATGGTTGGGTTTGTAAAGAGTTTGCAATTTTTCTCTTCTAAAAATTGCACAATTGTACTTGTTTGATTGTTATTAGTTTGGTTGGGTGGTTGTAGGCCAATTTGGTTGGGCCAAACCACACTAAAAATTATTGTATTTGTTTTTTGCTTTTCTCTGTTTTTGTGGGTATTTGGTTTGAGGGATATTTTTCCCAACAGAATTTTCTTTGCCCATAAATCTTTCATTCTCACGCAACACAACAATCACATAATCCAACGTCAAAGTAGTTTTACCTACCAATAAAATTTGAACTAAAGGTCTATAGGACTTAGGCAAAGATGACAACAACAACAATGCCTTCTCTTCTTCTTTCAACTCTTTGGAATCAATAGCTAATAAATGTGAAACTAGTCTATTAAATTCATTTAAGTAATATACTCGTTCCTTCATCAATCTTCAGAGAATATAAATTCATCTTCAAACACAATCTATTTGTCAGCGATTTTTATGCATGAATGTCTTTCAACTTCTTCCACAATCCGGTTGGTGTCGTCTCAATCAATACATTATACTTAATCTCTGGAGCAAATGCCAATCTAATTGTGCTCACAACCCTTTTCTGAATTCCAACCCAATTTTTATCAGACATTCCATCTGGCTTATTTTTTTTCTAATGCCAAATCTAGACCTTATTGCACTAAAAGATCCCGAATTATACTTTGCCATAACATAAAATTACTTTTACCATCAAATAAAGGAATCTCAAACTTAAGCATATCTCCAAACATAGCTTCAGCCATAGCTTTACTCATCTTGTAGGATCACAAACTTTCAACTCTGATACTACTTATTGAAAAAAATATTCCTCAAACCAAACACTCACAAAAATAGAAGAAAGCAAAAATAAACATAATAATTTTTAATGTGGTTTAACCCAACCAAATTGGCCTATAACCACCTAATCAAATTAATAACCAATCAAACAATTACAACTATGCAATTTTTAGAAGAGAAAAATTGCAAACTCCTTACAAACTCAAAGCCCAACTACCCAAAAAGTCCAACTACACTATTTTATAATAGCTCAAATTCTATAACTCTTAGGGATACTTTACAAATCAAGCCTAATACATTATTTATAAGTGAAGAGCCCTTATAACTTCTCCTATACTTTCGATGTGGGATTGAAGGTAAATCCTAACAAAAACAATGTGTTGAATAGTAATAATATAATTCATATATATTATGATTAGTTCAACTTCAGTTACCCTGCCTGCTCCAGCCAACATATAATATTAATTTTAATTCCTTGATTAATTTTGAGTTTCTTAATTTGACTAAGCCAAAACGTACGTACACATTATAGATTCATAATTTGCATGGAAGAGATCAAGTCTAATTGACTTGATTGACTAGTAAACATACACGGGAACTAAAACTCAATAGAAAGCAATATTGCAGTAAAATATTTTGATTAAGAAACAGTCTTCCATCTTAAGTAAGTCATACTAATCATTGAGAGTACGTTCTAGTTTAGCAAATTATAAAATTCACAGTTGATCAGCAAAGAAAAGTTTGCGGATAGCAATATATTATTATCCTTTTTAGTTGAATGGGTACGTTACACAAAAAATTTTAAAATTTTTGAAAAATATTTCAAAATATATTAATTCAAAATATTAATATTCGTAGTTATATTGTTTGCATAATTTTTTTTAAATTGACTATTAGAATTTGATGAAATAAAAATAATTATTTAAGAATATAATGATAATAGATAAAAAATATGAAAAATGTAATATGAGCATTATTAGATTTGTAAAAATATACATATATTATTAATAGTATAAAAAATATATATTATATTTAAAGGATTAATATCCTATACATTGATAAAAGAATTTTTTAATTTCACAAGTCAGATTAAGAAATTGCTACATGTCTTATTTTATTTTTTAATTAATTTGTTATATTTTTAATATTTCTCAAAAGTTAAGTGTCATTATCTAAACTTTGCTTATGGAGTTAAAACTCAATTATTAGTGCATGAGATAATAATCCTTAAATAAAAGGATAATTGTCCAATACACTGTCAGTAAAAATTTTAGGCTTTACAAACGTGGTTAGAATGATGACACATACTCATTTTTATCTATTTTTATTTTTTTAAAAGATATGTGTTATCATCCTAACTTTACGTGTGATTGTAAAAACTCCACTGACAGTGCATTGAATAATTATCCTGAATAAAATGATATTTTTTATTTTTTTAAGGATGATTATCCTGTTAGTGGAGGTTTTTTTTTTATTATGCAAACGGGATTAAAATAGTGACACATACCCTAACTTTATTTTTTATTTATTTGTTTAATATTTCAAAAAGATTATGTGTCATCATCTTAATTCGTTTGTGAAGTAAAAAAAACTCTAATGATAGTCTTGTTTTGGATAATAATCTTTTTAAATACTGGATCATGTGTGACAAAGAAATGGAAGATTTGGAAGAATTATAAAAAAAACACATTTTTAGTTGGATTTTGAAGAAAAAATTTTAGTTTTTCAAATTCATTCTTGAAATTCTTCTAAAACTTCATAATTATTCAATTTTTTTTGATCATAAGAGCTAGAGATGTATAAGAGGAGAATGTGATAGTTGAATATTAGACCTAGTCCTTTCTAAGAAATAGTAATAACAGTTAGGATAAGCCTTGGTTGTTCTTCATTTTTTTTTTGACAAACAAGATAATTAGATTTTAGACTTTTGAATGTATTGATTAAAATAATTTTTTCTTAAAATACTTCATTGAAACGGATCCTTCAAATTTTAATTTATTCTTCATTAAACCTCCTTCTTATATATACAAAAATAATATATATGTATATATAGTATAATTATTTTATACACTGCCAGTAGAGTTTTTTTTACTCCACAGCAAGGTTAGGATGATAACAAATATCCTTTAAAATATTAAAAAAATAAAAATTAAATAAAATAAGACATATGTCATCTTCTTAACCCTATTTATGAAGTAAAAAAATTTCACTGACGATATATAGAATAATTATATATATATTGCCTTCACTACAACGTATATAATTATATATATATATATTTATATATATTCTAAAAAAGGTATCCATGAATCGAGATCAAGCTACTCATTAGATTCACAGAACCAGCCGGATTTGGATCATACTAGCTTCAAAGATAAGATATATTATTATGTTAATAAATAATATATTTCAAACTAATTTAATTATAAAACACATTTAACATATTTTTTAAAATTTTAATAATAAACATAATATAAATGAATGAATCAAATCGAATCCAAGTTAAAAATTTAAATTTAAAAATAACAGTGTAGCCTAACCCCATAATCCCATATCGACTTACCCATGAACATTAGTATTTCTCATGCATTTAGTAGAACAAGGCTTGAGAATTCCATCTTTGGATAATTGGAATTCATAAGAATGTTTTTATTCTTTTTATTAGTAATGTCATAATCATGATCATGAAAAGATTTTGTGAACCTTAATTAAACAGAAATTTAAAAAAAAATGATCAAATGTTTCTAACATTCTTTACACTTCTTACAATGATACATACCTAATTAAAAGAGGCATGATTTCTGAGTAGGTGGTGATCAGAATTCAGAAGCCTCATGAGGGCATATAAATATTCACCAAATATTAGATATAATTAAATTTCAATCACGTGGTAACCAGATCGCCTTCGCCCTACGTTCGGATCCAGTCAAGCCATAAGTCATTTGAGTCAAAAGGTTGCTGCGCTTGCTGCCTGCCGCCGTTGTTGATTAATATATACTTTTTTCTATATTAAATATTTGTATGTTTAGTTACTGAGTTAAAGAATCTAAATAGTCAAATTTATTTTATTATTCAAATGAATTACGTAATTAATTTAATTAGACCTAAAAATTTATGGAGAGCTCAGTCTCCTTTCCACGTGGTTTTACATTGTCACCTTTGACTTTATCCACTATGGACTTATGGAGTGAGGAGTCTTTTTCTGATTAGCTTGTTTTAAGTTAAAAAAAAAATAGCTTGCAAAATTGAAGTTGTCAATTGTTAAAAGTTTGGAAATAATGTAATCTATAAAGATGGGAGCTTTTGAAAATTATAAAAAATGTTTACATAGAACCTTAAGATTTCGTATTCAATTCTTATCCATATGACTTTCATCTAATTATATAATATTATTATCTTGATCCAAGTTGTAGAATTTAAAAATTTTATCGACAGTGTATTAAACAATAATCCATAAACTTTATCTATTATAAGTTGTTAAATTTTCTGAACTAACAAACAATTAAGGAATCCAATTCAACGAGAACTCCCAAATCTCATGCCGCCAAAATTACCATATAACTTCATGCATTTCTGCATTTGTGATTGAACTCCAACCCAAAAATTAAATAATATAAAAAATTTAAATCTGATAATTTGTGTAAAATTTATGTTTATTTTAAACCTGCTCATGGGTTAGGTTGAGCTGTATTCGAGTCGGACTTAAGTAATAAATTAAAGAAGTAAACATGAGTCCAAGCTTGGCTCGATCCATTTTTTGAGCTTAATTTTTTGTCCAAACTCGTTGTTATATATAATAACTAAGTCCGTTCAAGTCAGCCCAAGATTATTAATTTTTTAAAAATTTTATAATAAAATATAAAAATATATAATTTTTAATAGGTATAACACAATACATTGAATAAATTTTTACACAAAAAAGTTACAAGAGATATGAAAATTTAAATTAAAATATAAAAAATAATACAAACTCAAAATAAATAGCACAAAGGAAGAAAAATAATTTAATATATATTAATATAAAATAATAAAAAAATATAGTAAAAAGGGTTGGGTCGAGCTCGGGCTTGAAACGGTGAACCCAAGCCTGGTCCATTTTTTAACGGATCTAAATTTTCAAGCCTAAACCTATTTAATAGGTTTAACGTTTTTGTCTAAGCCCGCTAAAAAATGGACTAGCCTTTAAGTTTGGTCGGGTGGCTCAGTCCTTAAACAAGTTTAGTTCATTTTATGAAAAATTGTGTTCATGTTATATAAAACAAAATAATTTTGTGTCAAAATTTGTATGAACACGTCAAATATAAAATTTATTTTTTAATTTTTACTATATTTATATACAAATTTTATTAATTTGTCATTTATATCACTTTTGTGTCTATCATACAAATTATTTTTATTTCGTACTATTGTTGACACACACTGAATATCGGATATTCATATTGTTTTCTTATATCTTGATTACATTTGGTTGGGTTGTCTACATTGTCCACATATATTTAAAAGTAATTAATTATAGTCCTTTAATCATAACTTACCCAGGATCCAGATATTTGAGCACTAAAATCAATAAAGATCGGGTATAAACTCAAATTTTCATTATGATCATTATTCTACATTCAAAATTTACATCCCAAGTACTAATATACATATATGTAGCACTGTACATAAATAGTCTGAACATATAAAAGATAGCTCGTATACCTCAACGGAACTAGAAAACTGCTTGAGGGATCCCAAAAGTAAATCATTCTGAGCAAACCAGAAATCTATTGTAGATAATCTGAAAGGAAAATAAGGGGGGTGAGCTTACGTCCAATAAGAAATATATATATATATAAAAGAGTTGATACTACGCATACTATATGCAGTATTTAAAATCATGCTCTTTTAAACAGAAACATTAATCGTTTGGGCATGATATCGATAAAGATACTATAGTGGGTTAGATAACCAAGCTGAGTATAAAAGGACGCTTTGAAGCGCCTCACTTGTCCTGGTATCTAATTCCTACTATAGGGAGTTTCAGCGTAATTAACGAAATCACATAGTTCAATAAACATTTCTTATAGCTTCCATTATGCAATTCATAAAACATCTAAATAGTTAGTTCTAAAATACTCCATAAACAGTATAAAATCACTTTCAAACAGATAGTGAAGAAGTTCCAAATCATAAAACATATTTAACATATTTATATAAAAACAGAAATCCATAAGATCTGGGAGTGCCTAGATTAGTCAAGGATTTATCACCTCAGTAAAATAACATAGTGGAGACTAGGCTACACTCAATTACTCATGCTATATAGTAGACATATGGCCATTGTTAAGGGGCCACAGTGTACACTAACCATTGGACAACTGTGAGAGTTGAAGATTGGGCAAGGGTTTAACAGCATTGGAACGGAAAGGAAAAGCATGTACCCACAGGTAGTGTGAAATCCCCTAAATTCATGTAATTCCTCCATAATTGTAAAGTATTGTAAGCTGAAATGATCGAATAAATATTAAAGTTGATGTATGAAACACATGAAGGAATAAATAGAATTGAAAGTCAATTAGTCAAAGAAGTTAATTTGATATCAAGAAAATATTTAGAGTATGGGAAAAGAATCAAAATCAGATTTTTGATTTGTAATTAAAATACATGTGGCATATTAATGGAAGAAGACCAATTAAGTGAATGGTCAAAGGGTCAAGGAAGCATGGCTGAGATGATTATGGGATAAAACATGCAATTAATGCAAGTGCATAGTCATCATCTTCATCTCCCATCACCAATTGGCAGCCCCTTTCCAGCTCTCCCTCATGTTTCCTCCATTTTTCCCTAAGTTTCCTTCCATACTCACCTTGACAAACACCCTTGCCCAGTCAAAGATTCGCTAAGCTTGTTAAACGAAAATCGATCCTCATCATTAGCTTAAACCATATTCGAAGTTTAGTAGATTGAATCCAAGTATTGGAGGAGATCAGAAATTATGAAATTTTGATCACTAGCAAAGGTAAGAGAAGAAATGGATTTAGTCAATTTCGTTCAAAGTTTGGAGTTGTACTGAGTTGGTATAGCATGTGTATGGTGATTGTTTAAAGGTTTGAATTGTGATGATATTTACAGATTTGAGGAAGTGAAGGAGACCCTTGATGCAACCAAGTGATTTTGTATTCTCGAAGCAATCGAGGTAAGGAATTTATGTAACGGACGTAGAGTGGTTTTGTCCACATGTTTTAATTTGTTTTTAAGTGTTTTGGAGAGAAGTACAATTTGGCTTTTATGCAGGAAAAGTTAGGTTTCGGGTTTTACTCCTAGTGCCAATTAGGTTAGGAGCAGCCGATTGCCTTAAGGAGCAGCCGACTGCCTAGAGACAACCAAAGCGTAGTTTTTCGAAAATCGAGAAAAACCAATCGACTGCTATTTTCAAGAAAGCATTCTGTTTCAAACCAGTCGACTGCTATTTGCTAATAAGCATTCTGTTTCAAAAACAGTCAACTGCTATATGACCAATCGACTACCTTTTTCTCGAAAAGCATTCTGTTTGAAAACCAGTCGACTGCTATATGGACCAGTCGACTGCCCCCATGTGTTTTCAGAAAATGAGAAAGATCGAAATTTTAAAAGAAAATAAATTCGATAAATGAAAATATGAGGCAGCAGCCGACTGCCCTATGAGGCCAGTCGACAGCCCTATGAGGCCAGTCGACTGCCCTATGAGGCCAGTCGACTGCCCTATATGAAAAGAGATTTCAAAGTCTATTTCAAGAAAGTATAAATATCATAGCAAATAGCTACATGACAAATGTTTTGAGACTATGAAGTACTTAATGATTATGCACTTCTGTATATGTTCTTGGTTGAGGAGCTCTAGTCTAGCCCTCAGTGCTACAGATGTCACCTGACTAGTGTTCACTATAGCCACCGACATTTGGCCAAATTGTCTCTGTTATGTATATATTGGCTAGCGGAGGATTCCTGGCTCCTACGGGAGTACGTCACATGATTCAGTGCATAATTTTATTAATATGCAAATAGTCTCTGTGCTATATGATGTATGTTTTGATGAAAGTATATGATGTATGTTTTAAAGAAAGAATATGATGCATGTTTTGATGCAAGTATGTGAAGTATGTTTTGAAGAAAGTATATGAAATATAATTTCATATGACGTTTTGAAAGAAGTATATAATGTATGTTTTGATGTAAATATTCGAGCATGCTTTATAATGATTTACATGACATTATAGAGCCAAGCAGGAAAACTGCATATAGAGGCATAGTACGCTCTTTTACATAAATTTCTTACTGAGCGTAAACTCACCTTTTTATGAATATTTTTCTACAGATTATCTGAAGTGACCCCTTGCTCTAGATAGATGAGCTTATTAGTGGATCTTTAAAGTTTACCTTCGAGAGACGCTTCCTAGTTAGTATTGAAGGTATACTTATGTAAAGTAAATTGTAATTCAGCTATGGTACAGTACAAGATAACAATTTTGTATATAAGATGTTGAGGATTTAAGTTAGGAATGATGCGTAAGATCCTGTGGTATGGAATGATATATATACATATCATTAGTTTGTGTTATTGAAAATAAATTATTCATGTTAATGCTGTTAAATATTAAGCTTAAGAAGAAGAATGAATGACATTGATGAACGAGTCAAATCAAGTCGTATAAGATAATAAGGAAAAGTTAGATGATAAAGATGGAGTGACGGGGACGTCACAGATTGGTATCAGAGCGATTAGACTGAAGTTTGTCAATGTCAGTAAGCTAGAAGTAGTGTATATCCCCAATGTACTGTACTTGTCTGAATACATATGCATAGTGTAACTGTTTATAGTTATACTAAAGAGCTATATTGACAGAATGAGCTCACGTAGAAGGGATACTAGTAGAGGAAGAGGACGGGGTTATGAAGAACAGCCCCTAGTACAGTCTCCCCCTCCATCCCCACCGCATAGCCCGAATATTAGGGTAGCGAAAATAGAGAAACATATGGAGAATATGGCCACGATGTTCACCCAGTTCATGTCGAATTTCCCAAACATGGCCACAAGTGCACCATCAGTTACTCCTACTATACAGCCCCCACCAGCACATACAGAGATACCCCCACCAGTCCGAACTACTGCAAGGCGAGATCCTAAGGCATACTGCAGTGTGACTTTGATGAAAGAGTTCAAGAAGTTGGATTCGCCTAAGTTTAAGGGGAAAAGAGATCTATTGGCTGCAGAAAATTGGATGAAGGAAGTCATGAAATCTTTTGAGTACATGACATGTTCAGAAAGAGAAAAGGTGGGCTTGGCTGCTTATCTGTTAATAGATGATGCCGAATATTAGTGGCAGGCCACTCGAACCATATTGGAGGCTCGATATGCGGAGGTTACGTGGGATAGATTTGTAGAAGCCTTTAATGAGCAGTATGTCCCACGCACTGATCAGAATAGACTGAAGATCGAGTTTTTGAGTTTGACTCAAGGGACAATTACAGTAAATCAGTATGAATCAAAGTTCATCACCTTGAGTAGATTTGATCCAAAGGTTCTAAGGAATGAAGGACATAAGATCTATCGGTTTATAGAGGGATTGAAGTCCCCCATCCGGTCCAAACTGTATCCTATGGATATCACCACATATGGAGAGGCGGTTCGTAAGGTTTAGTTGTGTAAGCAAGACTGTGAACTGCACCATGCCGATTTTCGAGCCAAGGGTAAAGGCAAAGAACCAATGAAGCGGAAGTCGAATGAGAAAGCTCCGAAGGATAGGTATCCATATAGAAGAAGTAGACGATCTGAAGGAGTTTCGATAGGTAAGTAAAGTATAAGAAGATGATTTCTAATTTGATTAAATGTTTCTATGAAAATATATTAAATTTGGAGTTATGATGATGATGATATAGGAACTCCTAGACCTACAAGGATCAAGATAAGTGACGAAAGATCCCGATACCCAGTTGGAAGTACCGCTAGTTCATCGAAGAGTATGATGCAAAGATGTGAGCAATGTGGGAAGTTTCATGGATCACAACCATGTTGCTTAGCAAGTGGCGCATGTTTTATATGTGGTGAGCAGGGACACATGATTAGAGATTGTCCTAAGAGAAACCAGAGAGTGCCTAAGGAATCTAATAAGACCCCTCAACCACATCCTAAGGCCACTGCGGCAGAGAAAGGAAAGAAAGCTATGACCCAAGGATGAGTGTGTGCCATCGATGAAGAGTCTGCCGATGCCTCGTCCAAGGTGATTAAAGGTAAAATTTATCTGTTTGATATTAACGTGAAAGCATTGTTTGATCCAGGTTCTACGCATTCATTTGTTTCACCTATGATTGCTATGAGAGTACCTAGTGAGCCTGAGCCTTTAGGACAATTGCTATAAATAAGTACTCCCTTTAGGGAATCTCAAATGACAGACATAGTATATTGTAATTGTAAGCTACGGGTAGGAGAAAGAGAATCAATAGCTGACCTAATCCTACTAAATATGTATGGATTTGATGTTATCTTGGGTATGGATTGGTTAGCTAAGAATCATGTAATGCTAGATTGTTATGCTAAGAATGTGATATTCTCTTCACCCGTTAGCTATGTTGTAAATTTTGCAAGTGCATAATGCAAAAGTATGTTTATTAATTGATTTGATGGCAAATAAAAGTAATAATAAGTATGTATTGTCATGTGAAGGATTCATAGCTTATGTGGAGGACGTAGAAAAGAAACGTCCCGGACTCCATGAGATTCTGGTAGTCAGAGATTTTCCCGAGGTGTTTCCGGACGATCTTCCAGGACTTCCTCTGGATAGGGAAGTGGAGTTTACGATCGATTTAGTGCCAGAGACTGAGCCCATTTCGAGATCTCCCTATCGGATGGCATTAGTGGAATAGGAAGAACTCAAGAAACAGCTTCAGGAGTTACTAGACAAGGGATTTATACAACCCAGCGTATCCCCTTGGGGTGCTCCGGTACTATTTGTCAAAAAGAAGGATGGCAGCATGAGGTTGTGTATCGATTACAGATGGTTGAATAAGGTGACGATCAAGAACAAGTATTCTCTTCCCAGGATTGATGACCTTTTTGATCAGCTTAAGGGTGCACAAGTCTTTTCTAAGATAGACTTGAGGTCGGGATATCATTAGTTGAAGATTCGGAGCGAAGATATCCTTAAGACTGCATTTAGGACATGGTATGGCCATTATGAATTTTTGGTGATGCCATTTGGATTAACTAATGCACCTGTAACCTTCATGAACTTGATGAATGATGTGTTTAAACAGTACTTAAACCAGTTCGTCATTGTCTTTATAGATGACATATTGGTGTACTCAAGATCTTAGGAAGAGCATGAGCAGCATTTGAAGATAGTTCTGCAAACCCTCAGAGATCGAGGATTGTATGCCAAGCTAAGTAAGTGTGATTTTTGGCTAGATCATATCTCCTTTTTAGGTCACATAATCCGTAAAGATGGAGTCTCGGTCGATCCATCGAAGATTGAAGCGGTGGTTCAATGGGAGAGACCGAAGACAGTGACGGAGATAAGGAGTTTCTTAGGTCTAGTTAGCTACTATTGAAGATTTGTGAAGGGTTTTTCGAAGTTAACTACTCCATTGACGCGCTTAACGCGCAAGGAGGTGAAGTATGGATGGAATGATGCATGCGAGAGTAGCTTCTAAGAGTTGAAGCGTAGGTTGACAACGACACCTAACCTCACCATTCCTAGTGGTTTTGGTGGATTTTCAATGTATAGTGATGCCTCGGGGTAAGGTTTGGGATGTGTACTAATGCAGCATGGTAAGGTAGTAGCATATGGTTCTAGACAATTAAAGGACCATAAGAAGAACTACCCCACTCATGATTTGGAGTTAGCTGCAGTAGTGTTTGCATTGAAGATTTGGAGGCATTACTTGTATGGTGAGAGATTTCAGATTTTTACAGATCATAAAAGTCTGAAATATTTATTCTCTCAGAGGAGTTGAACATGAGACAAAGAAGATGGCTAGAGCTTTTGAAGGACTATGATTGTGATATCTTATACCACCCGGGGAAAGCTAATGTGGTGGGAGATGCTCTAAGCCGAAAACATGTAAGAATGGTGGCTTATATGATGGTGAAAGAGTATGAACTGATTGAGCAGTTTGCAAGCCTCAGCTTAAATGTTATGCCTTATGAGCAATTTGAAATGATGACTAGTTTGAGAATTGAGCCAAAGTCGATGGACAGAATTCAGATTGCTTAGAAGGAAGATGATCAATGTATTGAGGCTATGAGTCAGATCCAGTCAGGTATGCCCTCAGAGTTCAACATTGCTAATGATGGAATTTTGAGGTTTAATAACCGTATATGTGTTCCTAATGATAAAGAGTTAAGAAAGCTGATTTTGACAGAAGCACATGCCACTAGGTACACATTGCATCCAGGAAATACGAAGATGTATCATAATTTTCGCAAGGTATATTGGTGGACTGGCATGAAGAGAGACATAGCTGAGTTTGTGGCAAAATGTCTCACATGTCAGCAAGTTAAGGTAGAGCACCAAAGACCAGCAGGATTGTTACATCCTCTGCCTATACCTATGTGGAAATGGGAGCATATTATGATGGATTTTGTTATGGGATTGCTCAGGACTAAAAGAAGTCATGATGATATTTAGGTGATCATGGACAGGCTAACTAAGTCAGCTCACTTCCTACCTATGAAGTCTACGGATACACTTAGTGCTTTGGTAGACTTGTATGTAAGAGAAGTAGTTAGATTACATGGTATTCCAGTGAGCATTACATCTGATAGAGATTCCAGGTTTACCTCTCACTTTTGGGAGCATTTTCAAGAAGCCATGGGATCTAAGTTGAATTTTAGCACAGCTTTTTATCCACAGACTGATGGACAGTCCGAGCGCATTATTCAGATGCTTGAGGATAT
Source organism: Heritiera fomes (assembly GCA_032173925.1). Lineage (NCBI taxonomy): Eukaryota > Viridiplantae > Streptophyta > Magnoliopsida > Malvales > Malvaceae > Heritiera > Heritiera fomes. The sequence goes on from JAPDPM010000012.1 coordinate 28,900,884, forward strand.
GTTGAGAGCTTGTGCTATGGATTTTAAAGGGTCCTGGGATGACCATCTACCATTGGCTGAGTTTGCTTATAATAATAGCTATCATGCAAGTATCGGAATGGCACCATATGAAGCTTTGTATGGTAGAAGGTGTCGATCTCTGATTGGGTGGGAAGAAGTGGGTGAACGTAAGTTGTTGACTCCATATTTAGTCGAGCAAGCCTCTGAGGATGTTAAGTTGATTTGTCAAAGACTTAAGACAGCTCAGAGTAGACAATAGAGTTATGCGGAAGCTCGACGAAGACCACTTGAGTTCTTGGTTGGAGATTTTGTGTGTTTGAAAGTCTCTCCATCCAAAGGGATCATGAGATTTGGCCGAAAAGGTAAGTTGAGTCCTCATTACATAGGGCTATTTGAAGTCTTAGATCGAGTAGGAGATGTGGCCTACAGGTTTGCATTACCTCTGGAGCTATCGGAAGTGCATGATGTATTTCATGTATCGACGCTTTGGAAGTATAATCCGGATCCATCTCATGTTATAGAGTATGAACCCTTGGAAATAAGGGAAGACATGAGCTATGTAGAAAAGCCGATTCGGACTTTGGATAGAAAAGAGAAAGTTTTGAGGTCTAAGACGATCCCATTAGTGAAAGTTCTCTGGCAATACCACACTATGGAAGAAGCTACACGGGAGCTAGAGAGCTTGATGAAGGAGAGATATCTGGAGTTGTTTACTTGATAACCCGATTTGAATTTGGAGGATCAAATTCTCTAAGGTGAGGAGAATGTGAAATCCCCTAAATTCATGTAATTCCTGCATAATTGTAAAGTATTGTAAGCTGAAATGATCGAATAGATATTAAAGTTGATGTATGAATGATGTATGAAACACATGAGGGAATAAATAGAATTGAAAGTCAATTAGTCAAAGAAGTTAATTTGATATCAAGAAAATATTTAGAGTATGAGAAAAGAATCAAAATCAGATTTTTGATTTGTAATTAAAATACATGTGGCATATTAATGGAAGAAGACCAATTAAGTGAATGGTCAGAGGGTCAAGGAAGCATGGCTGAGATGATTATGGGATAAAACATGCAATTAATGCAAGTGCATAGTCATCATCTTCATCTCCCATCACCAATCGGCAGCCTCTTTCCAGCTCTCCCTCATGTTTCCTCCATTTTTCCCTAAGTTTCCTTCCATACTCACCTTGACAAACACCCTTGCCCAGTCAAAGATTCGCTAAGCTTGTTAAACGAAAATCGATCCTCATCATTAGCTTAAACCATATACAAAGTTTAGTAGATTGAATCCAAGTATTGGAGGAGATCAGAAATTATGAAATTTTGATCACTAGCAAAGGTAAGAGAAGAAATGGATTTAGTCAATTTCGTTCAAAGTTTGGAGTTGTACTGAGTTGGTATAGCATGTGTATGGTGATTGTTTAAAGGTTTAAATTGAGATGATATTTACAGATTTGAAGAAGTGAAGGAGACTCTCGGTGCAACCAAGTGATTTCATATTCTCGAAGTAATCGAGATAAGGAATTTATGTAACGGACGTAGGGTGGCTATGTCCACATGTTTTAATGTGTTTTTAAGTGTTTTGGAGAGAAGTACAAGTTGGCTTTTATGTAGGAAAAGTTAGGTTTCGGGTTTTACTCCTAGTGCTAATTAGGCTAGGAGCAGCCGACTGCCTTAGGTAGCAGCCGACTGCCTAGAGACAACCAAAGCGTAGTTTTTCAAAAATCGAGAAAAACCAATCGACTGCTATTTTTCAAAAAGCATTCTGTTTCAAACCAGTCGACTGCCCCCATGTGTTTTCAGAAAATGAGAAAGATTGAAATTTTAAAAGAAAATAAATTCGATAAATGAAAATATGAGGCAGCAGCCGACTGCCCTATGAGACCAGTCGACTGCCCTGTATGAAAAGAGATTTCAAAGTCTATTTCAAGAAAGTATAAATGTCATAGCAAATAGCTATATGACAAATGTTTTGAGACTATAAAGTACTTAATGATTATGCACTTCTGTATATGTTCATGGCTGAGGAGCTCTAGTCCTGCTCTCAGTGCTACAGATGTCACCTGACTAGTGTTCACTGTAGCCACCGACGTTTGGTCAAATTGTCTCTGTTAGGTATATATTGGCTAGGGGAGGATTCCTGGCTCCTACGGGAGTACGCCACATGATTCAGTGCATAATTTTATTAATATGCAAATAGTCTCTATGCTATATGATGTATGTTTTGAAGAAAGTATATGAAATATAATTTCATATGACGTTTTGAAAGAAGTGTATACTGTATGTTTTGATGTAAATATACGAGCATGCTTTATAATGATTTACATGACATTATAGAGCCAAGCAGGAAAACTGCATATAGAGGCATAATACGCTCTTTTACATAAATTTCTTACTGAGTGTAAACTCACCCTTTTACGAATATTTTTCTACAGATTATTTGAAGTGACCCTTTGCTCTAGATAGAAGAGCTTACTAGTGGATCTTTAAAGTTTACCTTCGAGAGACGCTTCCTAGTTAGTATTGAAGGTATACTTATGTATTTATGTAAAGTAAATTGTAATTCAGCTATGGTACAGTATAAGATAACAATTTTGTATATAAGATGTCAGGGATTTAAGTTAGGAATGATACGTAAGATGCTGTGGTATGGAATGATATATATACATATCATTAGTCTGTGTTATTGAAAATAAATTATTCATATTGATGCTGTTAAATATTAAGCTTAAGAAGAAGAATGAATGACACTGATGAACGAGTCAAATCAAGTCGTATAAGATAATAAGGAAAGGTTAGATGATAAAGATGGAGTGACGGGGACGTCACAGGTAGTTATAGCGCCAACAGTCTCAAAACAAATCATAAATTATTTCCAAGTTGTTTACGAAGATACTTTAGTCAATCCATAAAGCATTTATTACAAAAATTCATCAAATATTCTCCATTCAATATCTAATGTTCAAAATATTTTATTTGTGCACAACAAGATCATGAAAACATGAATGCATCATGAAACGTGTAAAAATTAGTAAATATTCCTTCGAAAATTGAGTTTCAAATTTGATATGCACATGCAACATTTTGGAAGCTTTAACCCCATAACATGTATTCACATTATTTTTGCTTTTAAAACTACACCAAGTAATAACATTGAGGATGTAAGTTCGTTTAAGAAAATTTCGGAAGCATAACGATGCCTTCTACCCTAATCTTCTAGCACGAAAATACAGCTTAAACCACAAGTCCAGTTTCACAATTTCATATCAAACCAATAATTTCAATCTCATAAAAGGTAGATTTTATCAAATCAGTGCAACGCAGTATCCCTACGTTTCATACATATATCCCTTACCACTTAGACTCCTACAGTGTTGCTCGCTAGCACAAGTGTCACTGTCTGGCTTTCAAGCTGCAGTTGATCACATAATGTCACAGTCCGTGACCCTATTTTTTTATCTTTTTCTATACATCTTATTTGGTTGGGCTGTCTGCGATACTTTACTTTTCTTTTACATATAAACAATTTCATATAAAATTATAATATGAATTACATCCCCTATCTTAATTCACAAGAAAGTAGTACTGTAGATAAGTCTAAATACATAAAATAAATGATCGTACCTTATGTAATAAATCAAGCTGTCGCATCGTCCCCAAATGCACAACCGAAATCCTTTAGATGTCAGACTCTCAGTCATCGAAAATTTGAAATGTTAAAATTAAGGGGTGAGCAAACCACGGCTCAGTAAGAGAGTTATATGCAACACTTGATATCCAGCTATCTATATGTTGAAAAACTTTTTCGTTTTCCTAGAGTGTACTAGACTCGCATGTAGGAAGGATACTACAGTTGGCTAGGGATCTGGATGGAGTAAGGTAGGTATTTTGAAATACTTGTCTTGTCCCAGAATCTAAAAGCAACTGTAGAGAGTAATAAATTTCTTTTGAAATTTAAATCCTTTTTCCCTTTAATTTCGTATCATTTTCATCTTATGCTTTTATGAATTTAAAGCATTTAATAAAATATCTAGTATTTATCTATTCTTTTAGATAAATATTAATTTAAATTATCATCCTTCTCTTTTAAATTCCTTTCGTATTTTACTGTACAATGTATAATTAGTACAGTACTTTAAATAGCAGAATAAGCTATTAAATTCTTTTCATATAAAATATACATCATTTAAATTTAATATTCAATTTAAGAAATTAAATTAAGAATATTAGATTTATTTTCCTCCTCTTTCCTTTTTGAAAACAAATCACATATTCATGTCACATATAGTCTAATATTCAATTTAAAATCATAGTAAGAATATTGGACTTATAAACTCTTTTCCCTTTTGAAAACATATTACGTGTTCATATCACATGTCATATGAAAACCATCTCGTAGTACTAAAATCAGTACTGTAATAAACATTATGTAAAATGTTGTAAATCACTTTAATTTAACTTGTCAGATATCATGTAAAACATTTACATTTCACGTATCATATATCATATAAAACATTTTCATATATGGAGACTGAGGCAATCATCACTCATATCATGCTATAGACCCCGGAGGGTAAAAAAAGTAAATATATCAAATCTATGGCCATAGTCTATCATTGTCCTCGGTGGATCACTGATCAAGTGTTGACCGAGACTACATATCACATATTACATGTCACATGTCACATGTCATATGTCACATATCACATATCAGCATGATAGGATGCCAACTAGTCTCAAAACCGTGTTTTTCATCATCAGTAAATCTTTATGAAATTTATAAAAATATATAATTTTATAATTTAAAACCATAAAGGTTATAAAACCATTTAGTGAATATTTATAAAAATATTCACTTTATTTCTTTTCATTTTTCATGTCGTGTTACGTGTAATTTACATATCAAGAGAATTTTCGATAATTTCATTATCACCATTCTCGAAAACATGAATATTTTAAAATCATTTTCATTTTATTCATGTTTTTATGAAAAATATTCATTTTCTTGATTTTCGTGGTTGAAAATCATTTCTCGTGTAATAAAATCACTTATTATGATTTTCTGTAGTTTTCAAGAAATTTTTGGCAGCATAACGACTGCCAATTTACTAGCCTTCCTGCCCAGAAAATACAGTTTATATTTTAGCCAGTAAATCACCACAATTTTCCACCCAAGCATTTTCCATGGTATTTTATAAATTTAATGCATAATTAAATTGTGCATATCGAATATCCTTACAGGCTGCACATGCCTCACTTACCTTTTTTCGAGTCGACGATTTCCTCTCAGAAGTCGCGCCCATAATCCATCTCTTCCGATTCCATCATCTCGTTCGTCGAGAATGATTTCTGGAAATTAAAATTCTAAAATTTAGAATTTTTTCATAATTTTTAAATAAATTAATAATTATAAATTTGTCGTAAATTCCTACCGAGAATTTCCAAAAATTTTCTCTTTCCTTCTTCTTCTTCCTTTTTCTTCTTCTTTTTCTTCTCTTTTCTTTTTCTTTTCCTTTTCTTTTTCTTTTTATTTTTTTCCTGGTCTGAACCAGTTCAGACCGGTTCAAACCAGTCCAGCCCCCCTTATTGTCAGTTCTCCTTCGGTGGCCAATTCTTCGGTGGTTCGACGTCTCCACAACTAGCCAACGTCATGGAGAACCTGAAGCTGGTCTCCGTTTAGCCCAGATCGGCAGCACGGTAGCGGATCTGGCGGCTGTGGGTCTCGATCTTTTCCTCCTCTTTTCTCCTTCCTCCGTCATCGTCCTCCTCGCTGGTGGTCTCCTTCTCCTTCCCTTTACCTCCGTTGAGGTCGGGTTGGGGTGGCGGTGCCTGGACTGGCCGGTACCGCCGTTTCCCTCTTCTCTTTTCCTACGATTTTTTCTTCTCTATTTCGTTCGTTTTCTTCCCTTTTTTTGGCTGTCGCCGGCGTCGTCTCCCTTCCTTGTCGACCGGCGACCTCGCCCCCATCATCTCCCTTCTCTCCTCTCACCGCCGACGGGGTCGGCTCCCCTTCGACGGAGAAGAACGAGAAATCGAGAATACCCGATTCCCATTCTGTTTTCTCCCTTTTTTTTAATATATATATATATATATATGATATTAATGTATATAGATATAATTCATATAAGCAATATATATCTATACACTTATATTAAAATAATAATTGTATTTCATATATATATATATGTGTATATATTTATACATAAATGTATTTTAATATACATATGTATTATTTTAATAATACAAAATAATATATATCATTATACATAATATGTATCGATATATATATATATATATATATATAATATCTACATATATTTCTTGTATGCACATATATATTTATACCTAAATATATTTATATAATTTAATTATATAAATATATAATTATACACCTTTATTTTCTTTAATTTTGGATTTCTTACTTTCCAAATTACACATCTTCCTTTCTTAATTAATTTGGACTTCTTAATATCCAAATTAATTTCTTCAAATTCATCACTTCATTAATTCTTGAAATTTCAACATATTCTTATTTAATTTGTTTATTTAATATCAAAATTTAAAAGATTTACAGTTATCACACATAAACACAGTCATTTCACTTTATTGTAGTTATAAAGAATATTTAACTTATTAAGACCTATCACATTGCCTAATGTAGCCTTAAATTCAGTCTACTTTCTACCAGTGCTAACACTGCAACTACTGACAAAACACCTCCGTTTTCAATTTTGATTGTGCCAGCAGTCTCGTATGAATTTATACATTTTTCTAGGACACAAAACACATTGAATTGAGCTGTCTTCCTATTTCCCCTTCACTTGGCCGAATCTCATTCTCTCTTATACACTTGTGTTTTCTTTAATTTAAGCTTAAATTCTTGTTTTATACTAGTTTTACATAATTTCTACATTAAATTCATATTGAATTACATCATGGTCAAGCATAGGAGGTGGTGGCTTAAGCCATAGGGTAGTGAAATACATGGTTTTAACTCAAATTGAGCTTAAATACATGCTTAGATACATGAAACACATGACAAAAATCATAAAACCATGAAAATCACAAGCTTTCCTTAACTTCTTACCTTGGTCGAATTCTTTGGGAAGCATCTCACTATGCAAATGGCCACTTTAAGGCTTGATTTAGATACCAAGTTGTAGATCACTAAAAATAGATAGGGTTGGTGAAGAGATTTTTTAGTTTTGGTAAGTTTTTCTCTAGGTTTTGGTGTCTTTCTCTCTTTTCAAAGCTTTCAACAATGGAAGAAAATGGAGAAAGATGACGGCTGCCAAAAATGGGAGAAATAAGGGTTGGAAAATTTTATAAAAATAATATTTTATAGTGCAAATTACCAAAGTGCCTTTATACTTAAAAATCTTTCAATTTTGTCATTCACAATTTAACTTCGTTTTAAACAATCAATCTAAGCTTAAAAATATTTCATTCAATCATAAAATACTTCTATTTAACATGCTCTAATAATTGGTTGAGCTTTTGTTGGGGTTTGACTAATCATTTGGGTGAAATTACCAAAATTTCCCTTACCGTTGAGTTGCATAAATTTTTTCTTTTACACCTGATTTATTCTATCAGTCCACATGTATTAAAACCTTATTACATGAAAATTTACTTACAACTATCAGTTGGTCAAAAGTAAACTTAGTTTGACCGTTATTTATGAAAATTTCAATGACTTATAAACTTAATCATCATTTCCTAAATTATTACTCTTTTCGAAACATATATAAACAATTGAATTTGAGTTGCAAGTTTTTATCATCGCAATATTTGGCTCCAAAATTCCCATATATCAAGTTCCACATTCATCTGTACACCAAAAATTTAGTGGGACCCACCATCTGGTTCACTTCATACTTACAAAATAAATAACATTTGAATAGATATGAGATATCTAATACTCTTAATTTTATAAATAGTAAATTAACAGTAATAAGAGATGTAGATCTCACAATGATATTTTATTTAAGATTGTCAAATCTAAAAAAAATCATTAATTTCGATCACCCCTGCATAACTAATCTGACGCTAAATGACTAAGTTCGTAAACATTTAATTTCAAAAAATCAAATGGAGGCTGTGGTGATCGATTTTATTAGAAATTACTTGCATTATTGCAAGTATCCCTCCCTGCTCTGGTATACTACAAATTATGTAAACAAGGCAATCCTTTAATTTAAGATAACTAAGTAAGATTGGTATACTATTATTAAACGTCACATCGTTAAAATCTTTGAGTAGATATGGAAAGCATAAAAAATAATTACATAAATATGTCACGTTAAAGTCTGGTCACTCTTTTCTGTTTCTGTGAAATGAAATTGAAATGTGAAAAGAAAAGATCATTTTGGATCACAATTTTACAAAGAAAAATAAAAAAAATTTTACTTTTTTTTTCTTTGGATAATATCATAATGTGAATTATTGATCTGGTTTTTGTAGATGCAAAGCCGGTTGTACAGATATAACCAAAAAAAAAAGCCGGTTGTACAGATTCAGAAATAATGATGAGATGTAACCAAAAAAAAAGAAGAAATAATGATGAGATGCAATTAAGACTGAACTGATCACTGATGCGTCAAGTATCCCGCCTGCCTTTCTTGAGTGTATTTGAAAGATGGTGTACAGCTAGCAAAAACAAAAGATGACAAACTGCTGTTTTCAAATCCATATTGTCAATATCGTGTCGGTTTAATAGTAAGATCGTGTTGGTTCGATAGTAAGAGGGAAACTTGAAATTTTGAAATGTTAGGAGGTTATTTCGTATTGTTTTTGTTTTTAATTTATTTGAAATAATAATAAAAAATATGTTTGGTAATATATTTTTATTTTCAAAGAATAAAAACAAAATAAAAATTTTTAAAATTGTTAGAGACAAAAAATTCTTATTTCCATCATTTCGTAAACATGTTTCATTTTTGATACTATTTATAAATAAGTAAACAGTATTTATATTTTAATATAATATTAATATATTTTCATAATAAAAATATAAAATAAAAAATTAAAATTTAATATAAATAATATTTAATTAAAAATATATTTTAAAATTAATATATTTATTTTAATATAAAAAAGTTGAGCAATTAGATATAAATTATATTAAACTATAATATTATAATATTAGTCAATTTAAGTTTGTATAATAATTTATTAAATATAATATATTTTAAATAATATCATTTATTATAATTTTGTTAGGTCAATAATCAATATTATTGCCAAGTATTATTATCTAATATAATTAATTATTATTTTACTAACAATATTATTATTTAATATTATATTTTTCAATTAAATTTAAAATATATCATTACTACTATTAAATAATTAATATTATCAAATAAGTGAATATTTAATATTAAATAATATTATTTATATTAAATATATGTTACAATAACTATATAATAAATTATAAATTAATTATTTAAATATATATTAAATAATTTAATATTGCTACTAATAAATTAAATAATATTATTCAATGTAATTTATAATTACTAATTCATATTATTATTTAATGTATAAATTTAGAATTTTGCTAATATCAATTATTATCTAATAAAAATTAATATTAAAAATTATTTAATATTATATTTAATTGAATTATTTTATTTAATATTATATTTAACTATAATATTATTTAAATTATTTTAAATTTTAATGTGATTAAATGAAAATATTTAATAATATTATTAAATAGTATAAAATAATATTATTTAATATTATGTACATACTAATATTATTTAATAAATGTCTTATTATGTTTATTTATTTTTACTAAAATTTTAAATTTAAGTTTTATTATATTTAAATTTAAGATTATATTTTAATTATATATTAATTTAATTAGTTCTAATTATTTATATTTTTATTTAATTTAAGTAAAATATATATATATATATATATATATATATATATATATATACACACACATATACATATATTAATTCAAAAACTGTATTATGCTGATTTTAATGATAACCATGAACATGCACCATTAAAAATATCTTAAAGATATAAAGCTAGCCAAAATCTAATAGCCTGGATCATCAAGGCATAAAGAACTGACAAGCAAATTACTTTTTAAGATATGATACGTTTTATACATAAGAGTATAAATAGATTAAGATTCTATAAGATTATGAATAGAATTAGATTAGTTTGAGACCTCGTAATTTAAAATATTGTTTGACTATAGTTATATAATTGAGATTTTTGGAATAATTATAATTAATTAATATTTGGTTATATCTTAGGTTTTACGGTTAAATAGTAAATGGGCTCCACCGATTCTCGGAGGTCCAGAGAAAGGTGAAACTTCGGGGATTTGATATTTGGAGCCGAAAAATATGATGGAAAGAATCTTAGCCTCAATCTCAATTATTTTTGCATTTTTTGAAAAATGTGCAGCAATTTAAAAAAAAGCAATTTAAAAAATGACAGTTTAGTCCATAGGTTGTTAGAATTTTCGACAATAATAGTCAAACCAAAAGGACTTTTGACCTATTGTTTACACTAAATAATTTATCATAAAATATAGTTTTAGAATATATAGACAGATGGAAGAAATTAGAGGTAAAAGCAAAAATTTTTGCGATTTTATAGTTGGGGGTATTTCAATAATTTCACCCAAACCGGTAATTGAACGTCAACAAAATTTTCGCCAAACATTTGAACAAGTTAAATAGAGTTGATTTATGATCAAATAAAATATTTTGGAGATTAAACAAACTGTTTTCAACAAAGTCAAAGTTTAGGGGCAAACTTAGAAGAAATCTTTAAGGGCAAAATGGTAAATTTACCTTAAAATATATTTTTTTTTCTTCAACTTTCCAGCCTCTTCTCTGCCCATTTTGTTTAGCAACCAACAGCTCTCAACCTCCATTAACACCACCTTGTAAGAAGAGAGAGAAAGCAAGAAAAGCTTAAGAAAATCACTTTAAAATCGAATACTTTCTTCACCAAAATCATTCTACTCATCTTCTTCTACCTTCCTACACCAAAATCATTTGCCAAAATAGCCAAAAGAGAGGTGCGGGATCCCTTGAGGTGTTCGGCTAAGGTAAGTTTACTAGAAAACTTAGACTTTTTCATGAAACTCAAGTTAAATATCATGTGTTCTTGATGTATCCATGCTTCCTTGAGCTTAAATCATGCAAGAATGATGTAAGGGGACACATGAAGGTTTCGGACACCACTTAGTCTTCATGCCTAAGATGTGTTTTGATGAGGTTTTGATGTAGAAATTAATGTAGAAATCATGAAAAGCTTAGAATTTAGCTTCGATTAGCATGAAGTGATCAACATGTTGGGTAATGAAGAGTGGTTGTTTTCAACAAAGTCCAAGTTTAGGGGCAAACTTAGAAGAAATCTGTCACGACCCGAAGACCGCGACTTTCACTTGATTCTTATACTTTTCTTAGTCTACAAATTTATGGACTAAATTTTTCTTTTTCATTTTAAGGTTTGTATTCGGTGTCAGTGTAGTTACTATACTATCTCGGTGACCTATAGTTATTCCATTTAAATATTTAACAACCACGGAAACGATTCTTAGTTACATCCCGACTTGTTAAACAGAATATGTACTGTGCTTCAATTTAAGTCTTACATGTAAACAAGTAATTTATAAGAAACATATACCTCAGAAGACTAGTACCAAGTCCATATACAGTCTCCGATGCCCACTGAGCAGCTCACATGGCAGATGTTAACTTCAATAATCTGAAAGAGATGAAATTTAGTGGGGTGAGCAAAACCACGGCTCAGTAAGATACTAATATAAATACAAGAGTAGGATTACACTGTCTTAATCTGCAATGCTCAAAACTTGCAAATTTGCAATCACAGTTAATCCTTTCTCATCGATAACATATCATTATCTCATTTCTTGTCATCTGTCTATCACTTATACTTTTAAAATTATCATCATAATCACTTTTCAGTCTTCTTGTCCTTACACTATAGTGCATCGCACAACAATCTGTCGTATCCAAATTGAATGTCATATACTATTAGTCTATATTTTCCTCTATCTCGGAGTACATCATGTCCAATTGAAGCACCATATCAATTCACTGTATATTTCATAATCGTACTCCTGTAATTTATCATCTCATATCACTTTTCCTTATAGAGAAATCATGATCACCACAGTGTAAGTTCACAATTCTCTTCATATCTATCATATGTCCATGTATCATATCATGTCATCGTCTAGATGAAATATCATTTATGTCGAGTCATGACATTTATCATGAAACTCGTGTACGAAGCATATTATCATGTCAAGGTTTAATATGCAATTATGTAACTTTACTGTATAAACCGCTATCTTTTCAAATCATATCATATATACTTTAGGACATGCTCAACATATGAATTTTCAATTCATTTCAAATTTGCTTTTAAGACATGATAGAAACATGTTCATTTTCAGTTCATGTATCCGTTTTCGGAGCATGTCTAAAACATGTGCGGTTTTAAAACATTTTTCATATACTATAAATCATATCAGGTTTAGAGTTCATATCAAATCAGTCTATACTCTAAACCGCATGTCATTTCAAATTCGACACAAAATCTTATATAAATCATGTAAGTGTCGAAATCATTTATCATATACTTTTAAAACATATTCTGTAAATCATATCAGGTCTAGAGTTCATATCAAATCAAACTATACTCTAGACCGCATATCATGCCATGTTCGACACAAAATTACGTATAAATCATATAAGTGTCGAAATCATATCTCATGGACTTTTAAAACATGTTTAAAACATGTACTGTGTCAAAACATATTTCATTTCAAATCTGTTTCATGTACAGTATAAATCATGTCAAGTCTAGAGTTCATATCAATAAAAATCATACTCTAGACTTCATATCATATCAATTAGAGACTAGGCTAGATCCCTATCATCTCTATCAATAAAGACTTAAATCACTGTAGCTAGCAGTGAATCATATCATCGTCCCCTGGAAACCAACTAGGGCGCTATCTATGGCCATAGACCTCATCTCTCTCAGCCCCACTGATCAGGCGTGACTGAGACCTGTCCACGACTATTGTCGGACAAGCATATCTGCCTAATGAGCAAAGCTCCAATTAGGCGGTTTCCACTATGCTTTATTGAATTTAATTCTCTTAGGGTGCCTACAGTCTCATAAAACATTTAAATCTATAGCTTTATTTTCAATATCATGTAAAGCATATGGTAAAATTCTGAATGATATTTCATATATCAAAATATATATATCTACCATATACTTTCATTTCAAAACAAATCAATACTTTTCAGTATTCATATAAACATTATTAAAATGTTTCAAGTTGCAAGAAAGCATGCTTAAATGCGATGCTGTAAAACATTTCAGTATGCAACTTCGATAATGTTTCCATCAAATACGCTAAAGCGATTCATTTAACTTTATCACCATCAATTATTCGATTTCAAGACTTTCTTTCTGTCAACCAATAAATCACTATACAATTCATTCACTATTCATCTAATTCAGTATTCAATTTGCTCAGTACTCAATTCATTTGGAAATCGAATCACTTGGTATTCAGACCATTCGGTATTCAATACCCTTTCTTGATCGTCATTGACTATTATAATCATTTATACACTTCATTATCAATATTAGGATCGCATCATTAGTGTGAATCCTCTAAGTTTTGATAAGCATTTAAACATCAATTTCTAAAATAGTCATCAAGTTACCGAATTTATGCAAATAATAATATCATCCTTCAATATCTGTTCCAGAATCGACATCGAGGATAACAGAATCACAAAATCGATAGTCACTTATCAAATCCATTTATGATTTGATCTATTGATACATGTTTATCATTTTCGATTTGAGGTTCAATTTCATTTACTATCACAAAATCGTATCTAAATCCTCAAATCCATTTTCATGTGGCCTTTATGATTTTATCCGAACTCATGCAATTGTCGATCTTATTATTCAAGATCTATTCTAAGGTTATAAGCACAATCATCTTTTCACATATTTATCACTCATTTCTTTGAATCCATAATTGATCGGATTGTGTCGTAATTAAATCTCCATTTCAATCTCTCGAATTTGTCCATATTATCACTTTCGAAATTATTTCAAAATCATGAAACCGGACTCGGTAAATTCTGGAAATCATTACTCCGTTAATAACTTCACAATCCAATCATTCGACCATCGAAATTTCAACTGTGATCTTCTCTTCCAAGCTACATCATATAATTATCATTACTTTTATCCGTGATCCGTCTAATTAATAATTCCACCTCAATCTCAACTTGATACCATTCGTGATATTAAAATTACTTGATTTATCGATTCTATAAGGTTTTAAACCATGTAATTCACCACATTATCGTTTCCAACGATCTATCTTCTCATCGATTTCAATATCAAACTCTTTCGATAATACTATAAAATCCTTTCAATATTTATTTTCAATGATTATCTCCAAGATTCCATTTATGTGAGAAACTTCATCTTTTTCCTCAATTATTTTCCTAAAATTTCGGCAGCATAACGGCTTAATTTTCCCTAACCTCCTGCAAGGGAAACACAATTTATACTTGCAGCCGTTGATTCTCACCAATTTTACCTCTTACTAAGACCCCCACCATCAGTTGTGGGTCCTCTTAGCATTTTTAGCAAATCAATTTAATTGAATGCATCATATATAAAAATCGAAATTCCCACATACAATATAAAGCTACTAATGCTTTATAAAAGTATCTTACCTATTCGCCAAGCTTGGCGCACTTTCTGATTTTCGAGCATTGCCGAACTCCACCATTCGTCGCATTTCCGCTTTACTACAATTTCAATATCAATGCACTACATCAATATAACCATAATTTATTCAATAAATACCATCAATTTATTTTCTATATTTTCCTTACCACATTTTTTTTTCTTCTCTTTCTTTTTCCTTTCCTTCTTCTTCTTCTTCCTTCTTTTCTTTCTCCTTTTCTTTTCTTTTCTTCTTTCTTTTCTTTTTCTTTCCTTTTTCTTTTTTGTTCTGTTCTGTTTTTTTTTTCTGGCCTGAACCGGTTCGGACCGGTTCAGGCCGGTTCACTTCTGCTGGCCGGTTCGGTCACCGGCGGCCACCCATTCCGGCGGTTCGGCCACCCAACAGCTTGCCGAGGTTGCAACGACTCCGGATCTGGCCTCCATTTCCCCAACGGCGGCGCCGGCGGTGGCGGATCTGGAGGTGGTGGTTCGGGTCTTTTCTCCTCCACGTTTCTCCTTCCTCCGCCATTTCCTTCACCGTCGGGCCCTCCTCACCTCTTCCTTGAGCTTCCGCCGTCGACGTGGGTGGTGTGGCAGTGGCCAGGTCGGCGGCACCGCCACTTTTCCTTTTCCTCTTTCCTTCGGTTCTCTTTCGGTTTCGCTTCGTCCCTTTTGTTTTTCTTTCCTCTCTTTTTCTTTTCCGTCGCCGGCAAGCCCTTTCTCCCTCTCTTCGGCTCGTCGGCGACCTTCTCCTCTTTTCTTCTCTCGCCGGTTGTCGACCGGCCACTTTTACTTTCCTTTAAGTTTTCTCCTCTATTTGTTAACAGAGGAGAAACGAGGTAGGGAATCGGGAATAGCCCGATTCCTGCCTCTTTCTTTTTTTTTTAATTAAAATATATTTATTATTATATATATTAATTATATTCATATAATTATATATATATATATTAATATTTATATATATACACATAATTTGTATAAATCAAATATATATACTTTAATTTCAAATACTATACATATATTTCATATAGGAATGTGTATATATATATATATATATATATATATATATATAGAAAAATATATATTTATATAATAACCTTATATAAATTTATAAAATTACATATTTTTATTTTGGATTAAATTTGGATTTCTTGATATCCAAATATATTTTTCTCCAATTTCATTCTTATTTAATTTGGATCTCAATTTGTCCAAATTAAATTTTTCGGATACCTTATATTTATTTAGAAAATTCTCGGTCTTCACAAAATCTTTAAGGGCAAAATGGTAAATTTACCTTAAAATATTTTTGTTCTTGAACTTTCCAACCTCTTTTCTGCCCATTTTGTTCAGCAACCAGCAGCTCTCAACCTCGATTAACTCCACCTTGTAAGAAGATAGAGAAAGTAAGAAAAGCTTAAGAATATCACTTTAAAATCAAATACTTTCTTCACCAAAATTATTCTACTCATCTTCTTCTACCTTTCTACACCAAAATCATTTGCCAAAACAGCCAAAAGAGAGGTGTGGCATCCGTTGAGGTGTTCAACTAAGGTAAGTTTACTAGAAAACTTAGACTTTTTCATGAAACTCAAGCTAAATATCATGTGTTCTTGATGTATCCATGCTTCCTTAAGTTTAAATCATGCAAGAATGATGTAAGGGGACACATGAAGGTTTCAGTCACCACTTAGTCTTCATGCCTAAGATGTGTTTTGATGAGGTTTTCATGTAGAAATTAATGTAGAAATCATGAAAAGCTTAGAATTGAGCTTCGATTAGCATGAAGTGATCAACATGTTGGGTAATGAAGAGTGGTTCGGCCATGGCAAGAAGGGCTAGCAATTCATGTCATTTAATGTGTAAATTATGTGGAAATGGTGTAGGAAATTGATAGAGTTAATTTAGGATTAAAAAGGAAATTTAATTTTGAAGAATATAAATTTTGTAAAGGAAGGAAGCTTTCGACCTTGAGAGGGGGAGGATGAAATTGTGTCAATTTCAATGTAATGTAGGTCCTAAAATAATATATATAAATTATTTTGAGAATTTAGGCGTGATTGGAATCGAAAGTGGAGTTATGTAGTAAAAGTTACAATTTTGCACTGGTAAAAATTAGACTGCATTTAGATAATTTTTACAGACAATGCATTCATATTTAAATAGTTAAATATTCTTTTAGATAAAATATAGTGAATTTATCAGGTTTGAATAATAATTTGCAGCCTCTAAACATAAGGTACTACCGGTGCTGACGAGACATCTATCGAGAAAATAAAAGGTAAGGGATATTTGTATGAAGCGTAAGGATATAATGTTGCATGATTTGATGAAAATTACAATTGGTGGAGTTTAAATAAATATTTTGGATTGAATACTAGAATTGTGAATTATGGTTTGAAGCTGGATTTTTATGTAAAAAGGGTTAGGTTTGAATAGATTGTTATGTCACGACCCGAGGGTCGTAATTTACACTTGATACTCATACTTTTTCGTTCTTACAAATTTTGCGGACTAAATTTTTTCTTTTCATTTTGCGATTTGTATTTAGTGTCAATGTAGTCACTAAACCATTTTCATTCGTTCTTTAATTCAATTGTGACTTAAATTTATCTCTAAGATAGAGAAATATGATTTATAGTCCATATCTTACTATTTCTTAAAAATAAATTGAAAATACCCCTTTATATTTTGAGATTTTCCCAATTAACTACTTGTAAATCATCACAATGCAATAGAACAACATTTCTCATAGTCCACATTATATTCACCAAATATGTATCATCTCAACAATCCTAATATCCACAATTAATCCCCACATACACATCATATGCTATCATAATATTATATCGACTACTCATTAACCTAGTTTACATCCCATCCTATAGTACTGTACAAAAATTACCTGAAAATAAAAGCATATATGAGAGAAGGATTACAATACCAAATATTTAATAGCGAGGTCTTTGAAAGTCGATACACTATTAAATCTTCAGAATTGTTCAACTTGTCCCTTGAATCAATCTGAAAAATAGTTATCGTTTAATGTGTGAGGGCTCAGTAAGTTACTAATATAATAATAGAGTTAGGATTATATCATCTCTAATGCAAATGCATGAATTCTGCAAGTATATATCCCAGTATCATTTAGAAATTAATAATCTTTGAATTCGATCATGCCCTAACGACACTAAGTATCCTTATATCATTGCATATCGTGCATCAATGTGATATGTACAATCATACGAGATTCAATAGGTAGGCATATGAAAAATTTGTTATATAAAACATTTGCTATTTCAAATCATGTCACATGTATATAATCCCATATGAAGCATATAAAATCTCAAAAGTATTTCACATATACTTTTAAACATGGTTTAAAATATGTAAAGTCTCAAATCATATAATGGGTAATATAAACCATGATTAAATCATTCGGTTTCAATCATTTTACATGTACTGTAAAAACATGCCACGTCTAGAGTTTCATATAAAATAAACCATACTTTAGACAATGTTTAACATTTAGTGAGAGACTAGGAATGGAGCCCTATTCTTGTATCATATCATCTCTAACCCATTTGTAGCTATCAACAGGATAGTTTCTCTTGAGAGGCATCTATCTATGATCATAGATCGTCCCAGTCCCACTGATCAGCTGGAAACTGAGGAATGTGTCCACTCCTATTGTTGGATAGCCTGGAATAGTCTCATCAAGCAACATGTATATATCACGTATATATAAACGGGGTTCCATGCCACACAGGCAGAACCATTCGATATAAATATACTCTATTCCACGAAGGCATATGCCACGCAAGCATTCCATAGGGTACTTGTCATCTCTAAATCGAAATCTCTTTTTCAATTTCTTTTTAAATCCTTTAAGACAAGCCATACGATAAAGCATTTCAAACAACATCATTTCTCAAATCAAAGCATGGTTAAATTGTATGTTCAATATGTATGTATCATGCATGATGCCAAAGCATGAGTTAAACAGTAATAATTGTCGCTATCTTAGACATTTCAAACATTTACTCTCATTTAAAAGACTTCGATGCATCCACTTTTAAAATAATACTTTTTCTTTTAAAACGATAAATGTTTTCAAAATCATTTGCTATGCATGAATGAACCTGAGTACACCAAAGTATAGCTCAATCATTATTCAATCCAATATTGTGCATACATAAGCTAATACATTAAGATATATCTGTAGTAACCTCGATTCCTCATTCACACATAATCTTGGTACAGTTATAATTTTTTAATCATTATGTATTTACATATAATCAATCAATCCTCAATAGTATTTATACATCAGCTTATACCACAAACATCACATGGGCTATTATGCCCTCATTAGTCAGTAAGAGTTCATTACACGTTTGTCTATATATATATATATATATATTTATTTAGATATATTTTGATAACATCTATGGGTTAATAGATCATGTCTCTCATCTTGTTTATAATATTGTGTATATACATCTTTTCATATCAAAATATCACCCACGCAAAATATCAATTCATTTTTCCTTTCTATCATCAATTCATAGTTCATTGAAAACAAAAATGCATATTTATACATGCTCACGTGTATATATCTATATAATTTCGATAATATCACTAAATGTTAAAATCACGTCTATTGTAAAAATCATGATGTCATATCAATATGCATTCATATTTTGATCGATATTCCAATTATATTTCGGCCATATGTCATAATATCTCAATAACACCTTATCAAAATCAACATTCAATCATAATTAAACACTTTATATCATAAAAATCACCTTATCAGAATTGACATTAACTCAAACTTAAACATTTCATCTCATAGTCATCAAAGAGGTCCATCTGTAAGATTATCAAGACTCATGAGATACCACAAATATAATTTCTTATTTTCATCTTGCACTATACCTCAATTATTAGATATTTTCGCGCCTGAGAGATTATCAAGATTCACCAAATATCATAAGTGAAAGATTCTTATTCTTATCTTCCATAATTGTGTTATCAACATGAACCATATACCCTGACCTTGTTTCCATGTTAACTCCTCTTATCACAATCCAACATTAATCCTAATTTATTTCCCCAACATTCAACATCTATGTTTAATATGTTCAACAATCACCATTCTGTTCCACCAACAAAATCATGATACTCAACCACATTCAACTATAATCCAAATGTATTGTACATATTAATCAATAATTCATCATGTGTCAATAATATTTTATCAATATTCCAATATTACACTTTCGATACACTTTCGATAAATTGATATTGTTTCATAATATTCCATCCTCACATCACCCTGCATACGTTTAACTCTAACTTGCATTATTCCAACAAGGTCATTTTATTCAACACTCCTCCACATAGTCAAAATTTCCATTCATAACTATAAATTCACATTTAATTGTCCACTCATAATTTCCAACAATAAACACTATTATTCAATACATTCAATATTCACAATATATATGCTAACTATCGTTCCATGTCACTCATAGACTTCAATCACCATTACAATATCATTTCACCCATCATTCACAAGTTTTCATCATTTAGACACTCTTAACACTAACTTATACAATATAATACTTACACAATCTTACAAAAATATCTTACATAGTTAGTCTCTATCTCAAATTTTCAATTTCCAACCATTTTCAATAGCACTATTGAAACAATTTCCCAACGATAACACAAAAACATTCAAATCAATATCACACCAAGTTCCAACAATATTTCAATGATGTTATATCCAGCTTCTAATAATATTCTAGCAACGTCGAAATGATGCTTCAATAGTGTTCCATAACATCACAACAATTTCAAATTGCAAATCATAATATCTCAATTAACCCATACCTATAATAATATAATTCTAACTTCTACCTTATATAAGTATCTTACCAAATGTCAAAGTTTAATGCTTTGATGAACTTCAAGCTTCACAAGCTAGTGCCTGATCCAAATTTTCGCAACTCGCCCGTTGTGTAACTCTACAATTTCAAATCCAATCCATATTCATACTTAGGAAATTTCACAACAATTTAACAATCTATTAAATAAATAAAACTAAATAAAAATATAGTAAAGTCCTTTACCATTCTTTCATTTTTGTTTCTCTCTTCTTCTTTTTCTATTCTGTCTTCTTCTCTTTTTTTTTCTGGCTGAACCGGTTCAAATTGGTTTTGGCCGATTCAACCTTATACTCCTCTCACCACCGCCGGTTCAACCTCTCCAACAGCCGTTGAGGGTGCGACATGCTTGTTCCATCCACTTCTTCCCTAGATTGGAGGCGGCAGCAGCGGTGGCAGCGGTAGCGGTAGCAAGGTAGTAGCGTGAGCTTCTTCTCCTTTTTTTTCTTTTTCCCACCGCTGACTCTTCCTTCTTCTTTTGGCATCGCTGGAATCACCAGATCGACATTGTTCTGCCTAGGTCGATGGCAACCAACGGTTTCCCTTTTCTCTTTCTTCTTCTTTCCTTTTCTTTTCCTTTCTTTCGTTCCCCAATCGCTTCTCCCCTTTTCTCCTTCACTATCGCCGGACTTCCTTCCCCCTTGGCCGGCGACGATCTGCCTCTCTCTCTCTCTCCTTTCTTCTCTCCGATGGTGTCGATCGGCCCTATACAAGGCATTCTCCTTTGTTTGTAATTTGTTTGTAAACAGAGGAGAAAGGAAAGGGAATCGGCTTTGTATCCCGATTCCTGTTTCTTCTTTTCTCTTTTTTTTAAAAATTAATTAATTTATTTAATATTTTTATATATTTTTTATATATATTTATTTTCTAGCTATTTATATATACATGTACACCTCTTTGGTCTATTATTATATTTATACTTGCATTATTTATTTTTACTATTTTTATTTAATAATTAAACCTTTAAATTCTTTATACAAGAATTTTGTTCTTTAATACTCAATAATTAAATTGACCAAGTACACCTATTAAATTATTTCCATTCTTAAAACTATAAGTCCTCATGTGAAATCTTTGATTTCATCATCCTCAAGAATTGATAAAACCTGAAAAACTTTAATGATAATTTAAATTACTCTCTCTATGTATCAAAAATTGTAGTCGTCACATGTTATGCTGCCAAAAATTTTCTAAAGTAATCTATGCTAATTCCAAATTATCATTTCAGCATAAGTTTGAAATATGAGAAATTGCTTTTATAAGATTGATTCTAAATTCTTAGAAATGAATTTATATAATTAAATCACAAATTCATTATATGCCCAAAATTAGTTACTTAATTATAAATTTATTTATGTTGGAATATTTTTATTATTGTGGAATTTATTTGGAATATTTGCAAGGCTAATATTGTTTTGATATTATGTTTTATGAAATAATGTTATTGATTATATGATTTTGTGATTATATATATGAATTTATTTGAGATATGTTTTATTTAATTTATCTCTGTAAATAACTTTAAACTATTTATTTTAAATGTTTTGAGACTGTGGCCCTATAACTACTTGCGAGTACATGCATATCCATTTCGTTTTGATCATTGTTGACTCTAGCCCAGTCTTCTAACTCCCACAGGTGTCACCTGGCTAGTGTACACACTGTGGTATCCTGACTATAGCCATAAGTCTATTATAGTGCACGTGTCTATTTGGTGTAGCCTAGTCTTCATTAAAATTATACTGAGGTGGTAAATCCCTGGTTAACTTAGATCAATGCACTCCTAGTTTTGATATATTTATAATTTCGATTTATCTGTATTTTATGTTCTGTGATATGAATATGCTATTTTGTGAAATTATTTATTTGATTTATCTTTTAGAAATTGCTTTGAATATGATTTATACTGTTTACAGAGAAATTGTTTAATTTCTGTTATAAGTATGTTTTATTTCTCAAAAACATTGGAATTATATTTGAATTTGTGATTTAATTAAATCAAATGAATTTCCTATAGTGGCTTTGGATACCGGAACACGAAAAGAACTTTAAAGTACGTCCCATATTCCATTTGGTTACCCAACCCACTATAGTATTTTTCCTATTAGATCATGCCAATTTTATCTCATATTTTCAATTCATGATTTCGTATAAATATATGTTTATGAAATCTGCATATAAGATATGTTATATTAGCTTCTGTATAGTTGTTCATCACTGAGCATGTTAGCTCACCTTGTTATTTTTCACTCCCAGATTACTTACAGTGAGATCGGGTCTGTTTTATAGGAGGACTTGATTCCGATATTTCTTAGACGACTTTACAGACTTGTCGAGGTATACTAGTTTTATTTTTATGTACTCAGATTTTTGTACAGTACTACTTTTGTGTATAATAACTTGAGATGTAAATTTTGTAAATGAATTTCTGTAAATTTTGGTTTCCTGGGTTTCTGTAAAAATAATAAATTTCATTATGAATTTTGGATTAAACATTGCAGACGAGCCCAACCTTTATGTGTTTGTTTATGTGAATTTAGTAAAATATACAATATTCCAGGACGTTACAATTAGATTATATTATTTGTTATGTGTAAGGCTAAGATAAAATAATTTTTTTTATTACCAAAAAGTACTATTTTCAAAGTAAATATAATTTGAATTTACAATTTTTTCTTATAAATATAATTAAAGATTTTTTAACTAAAAATATATTGCTATAATTCCTATAGTTAAGATTGATATTTATTTTTTGAAAAAAAAATTTCAATAAGAATTTGATTTTTAAAAAATTAAATGTTTTCAAAAAATGATTTTGGCAAAAAAAACATTTCGCCCTTTTTTTTTCACAATTTTTTTCTTCATTTTTAATGATTTAAATTTAAAATAATTTTTATGATTTTATGTTAAATATATTTATTTTATAAAAAAGGGTTTTTGAAAAAAAGTTGTTTGCTTTTTAAAAAATACCTTGATTTTTCAAAAAATAATTTATTTTATTCAATTTATTTTTTTCTTTTCCTGCCATCAAGAGAAAAAAATGTGAAAATGGAAAAAAAAGAAAAAAAAGAGAGTAGGGAAAATATTAACTAAATTTAATAATTCAGTTTTTTTAAATTAAAAAATTCATAATAAATTTATGTTTAAGAAAATTTTTTAAAGTCAATTTAAAAAATTGATCATTTCCAAAAATAAAATTTAAATAAATTAATTGTTTAAAAAATTATTATTTTATCAAAAATTGTATTTTTTTTCTTTATTCAAAAGAAAAAAAAGAAAAGAAAAGAAAAGAAGGTAGAAAAAGGAAAATAAAATAAAATAAAGGGAAAAGGAGTCTTTTTCTGATTAGCTTGTTTTAAGTTAAAAAAAAAATAGCTTGCAAAATTGAAGTTGTCAATTGTTAAACGTTCGAACATAACGCAATGCAATCTATATAGATGGGAGGATCTGAAAATTATAAAAAATGTTTACATAGAACCTTAAGATTTTATATTCAAAACTTATCCATGTGAATTTCATTTAATTATATAATACCCAGATCTTAAATCTATTTGTAGAGTTTAAAAATTTTATTAACAGTGTATTAAACAATAGCACATAAACTCTTACCTCTAAATTGTCAAATTTTCTAAACTAACAAACAATAAAGGAATCCAATTCAACGAGAACTCTTAGATCTCATGCAGTCAAAATTACCGTATAGTAACACGCATTTCTGCTTTTGTAATTGAACTCCAATCCAAATTTTAAATAATATAAAAATTTTAAATCTAATAATTTGTGTAAAATTTATATACATTTCATGAAAATTGTATCTATGTTCTATAAAACAAAAAAGTTTTATGTCAAAATTTGTGTAGACACATCAAATATAATTTTTTTTTATTTTTTATTATATTTATATACAATTTTTATTAATTTTTTGTTTGTATCACCTTTGTATCTATTGTACAAGTTATTTTCATTTTGCATCATCTTATCTAATATATATATATATATATATATATATATATATATATATATATATAAAAGCCAAAGCAGTTGGCTCAAAGTAAAACTGTGACATTCCGAAATACCGTATACTTTACTAATTTCACATAAATAAACATATAAAGGTTGGGCTCGTTTGCAGTGTCAATTAATTTTCAAATAAAAATTTATTATTTACATACAAAACCCAAGATTCAAAATTTACAGAAATTCATTTACAAAGAAATTTACATCCCAAGTATAAGGTACATAAAAGTAGCACTGTACAGAAAGTCTGAATACATAAAAATAAAATCAGTATACATTGACAAAATTGGATAGGTCGCTTGGAGAATACCAGAAAATCAAGTCCTCCAAAAATAGCAGACCAAAACTCACTGCAAATAATCTAGGAGTGAAAAAAATAAAAGGGTGAGCTAATGTGGTTAGTAAGGAATACCTCTACGAAAACTGATATTAGGTATCCTATATGAAATTTAAGAAATGAATTTT
Source organism: Heritiera fomes (assembly GCA_032173925.1). NCBI lineage: Eukaryota > Viridiplantae > Streptophyta > Magnoliopsida > Malvales > Malvaceae > Heritiera > Heritiera fomes. The sequence continues at coordinate 28,926,103 of JAPDPM010000012.1, forward strand.
CATATGATAACCATGAATTTCAAAATATTTAATTTAAAATGACACGATATAACAGGAATGATACTATAGCGGATTGGGTAACCAGATAGAATATGGGAGATACTTTGAAGTATCTTTCATATTCCGGTATCCAAGTCCACTATAGGGAATTCATTTGATTTAATTAAATCACAAATTCAAATGTAAATTCAATATCTTGAAAAATATGATATATTTACATCAGGAATTAAACAATTTCTCTATAAACATTATAAACCATATTTATAGCAGTTTCAAACACATAAGTCAAATAAATAATTTCACAAAACATATCATTCATATCAGGAAGCATAAGAATACAGATAATTCAAAATCAGAAATATATCAAAACTGAAAGTGCCTGGATCAAGTTAACTAGGGATTTACAGCCTCAGTACAATTTTAGTGGAGACTAGGCTACACCAAAGAGGCACATGCACTGTAGTAGACGTATGACCATAGTCAGGGTACCACAGTATGTACACTAGCCATGTGACACTTGTAGGAGCTAGAAGATTGGGCTAGAGTCAACAACAATCAGAATGGAACGGAAATGCATGTACCCGCAGGTAGCTATAGGGCCACAGTCTCAAAACATTTTAAATAAATATTTTCAAAGCTGTTTACAAAGATAAATTAAATAAAACATATCTTAAATAAATTCATAAGTAAAATTAATAATCAAATATATTATTTCACAAAAGATAATATCAAAACAATATTTAGCTTTGCAAATATTCAATATAAAATTCCACAATGATAGGAAAATATCCCAACACAAGATCTTAAAATAAATTTATATTACTTAATTTAAAGCATATAATGAATTTGTGATTTAATTATATAATTTCACATTTAAGAATTTAAATTTAGCCTTATAAAAATCAATTTCTTATATTTCAAAATTCATGCCAAAATGGTAGTTTTGAATAGCTTAGGTTGTTTTAAAAAATTTCGGCAGCATAATAGTTTATTTAAACCTAACCTCTCCTACACAAAAATCCAGCTTCAAACCACAATTCTTAGTTCCAAAATTCAATCCAAATTATTTATTTAAATTCCACAAATTGTAATTTTCATCAAATCATGCAACGCAATATCCCTACGCTTCAAACATATATCCCTTACCTCTTAATTTCTTAGTAGACGTTTTGCCAACACCGGCTGCAAATTATTATTCAAACTTGATAAATTCACTATATTTTATCTAAAAGAATATTTAACTATCTAAATATGAGCGCATTGTCTATAAAAATTATCTAAATGTAGTCTAATTTCTACCGGTGCAAAATTACAACTTTTGCTATATAGTTCCGTTTTTTATTCCGATTGTACCTAAATTCTCAAAATAATTTATACATTATTTTAGGACCTAAATTACATTGGAATGGACACAAATTCAGCCTCCCCTTCATTAGGCCAAAATGCTTCTTCCTTTGCAACATATGGAATTTTTCAATTTAAGCTCCCTTATTAATTCTAAATTATTTCTATTATTTTCCTACACTACTTTTACCAAAATTATACATTAAATGGCATCAAAATTTTGCTCTACTAGCCTTGGCTGAATGGTACCTTCTACCTCAACACATTAAATTTCTTCCATTAAGCTAAATTAAGCTTAATTTCATGCTTTTTCTAAATTTCTACATTATTTCTATACCAAATTCCCATCAAGATTCATCATGTTCATGGAAGATGGATGATGGCCGAAACCATTGCCTAGCCAAATTCATGATTCTAACTAGCTTTAAGCTTAAAGAAGTAGGGAATTAACTTAAACACATAGAAATTAGTAAGAAAACTATGAAAAAATCTAAAATTCCCCAACAACTCACCTTGGCTGAATTCAGTAAGAGGACTTGGAATCTGATTTTGGCCACCTTAGATGAAGATATTAGTACCAAGAGGAACAACACTGAAAAATAGACTGCGTTTGTTAAGGTATTTTTCAATTTCAGTATTATTTTCACAAGGTTTTAAGGGCTTTTTCTTTCTCTCAAGCTTTTGACTATGGTGGTTTAGCAAGAGGTTGAAGATGTATGGCTGCACGGTGTAGAATTCTATAGAGAATTCTAATGTTTAAGGCTTTTTCATGCAAAATTACCAAAATGCCCTTTTTCTTAATGAAACTTTCCAATTTTGCCCATAAAGTTTGACTTTGTTGAAAACAGTCTGTCTGACCTCCAAAATATTTTATTTAATCATAAATCAACTCTATTTAACTTGCTCTAATGTTTGGTGAAGCTTTTGTTAGGGTTCAGTTACCGATTCAGGTAAAATTATCGAAATACCCCTAACCGTAAAATCGCGTAAATTTATGCTTTTACATCTAATTTCTTCCATTAGTATAGATGTTCTAAAACTATTTTTTATGAAAAATTATTTACTATAAACATTGGGTTAAAAGTCCTTTTAGTTTGACTGTTATTTCCGAAAATTGTGACAACCTATGGACTAAATCATCATTTCTCCAATTGTTGCACATTTTTCAAAATATGCAAAAATATTTGAGATTAAGATTAGAACTCTTACTGTCATATTTTTCAGCCCTAAACATCGAATCCCTGAAGTTTCACCTTCATCTGAAGCATATGCAATCAATGGGGCCCATCTACTATTTAACTTTATAACTCACTACAACAAATTTGGCAATATGTGACGCATGAAATCATGTCACAAAATATTACTTTTTTGTCACCAATAGATTTTGGTGACGACATTTTTATCGTCACGACGATCGTCACCTTTGCGCCGTCGCTAAAGATCAAACGTGACGATCTTATAATTTTCGTCACCTATGCGTAACTCTAACGTGACGATAACATAAACTGTCACCTAATAGTTACTCTTTTGTGACATCTGAATGCGTCATAAATTAATAGAAAAATTTGTCACTAAATATCGATATCGTCACCAAAGATTTGATAAAATTTTATATATTAGTGACGAAATATCAAATCGTCACACTATAGGTGACATAAATTTTTGTCACCTATGATAGTATAATGTCATAAAAATCTTCTAAACGTCACTACAAATAGTTAAAATATTAGGCTGTGTGTGACAAAATATCAATTCGTCACCATATAGGTGACATAAATTTTCGTCACCTATAGTAGTATGATAACGTCATAAAAATCTCTTAAACGTCACTAAAAGTAGTTAAAATTTTAGGTGTTTTGTGACGAAATATCAATTTGTCACACTTTAGTTGACATAAATTTTTGTCACCTATAATATTATAATAATGTCATTAAAAATGCCCAAATGTCACTAAAAAATAATTACAAATTTAATTTTAGGTGACAAAATATAAAATCGTCACGCTATAGGTGACATAAATTAACGTCACTTATATTAGTAAAGTAATGTCATAATAAAATCTCAAATGTCACGATTTTTTGATTTTATAATAGTGAAGAAATATTTAATGTCACATTATTATGCATCACATTTCTTTAACTATAAATAATATTTATATTTTTCTGAAATAATTAAATAAAAATAGTATTATTCATGCAAGATCTCGCTTAAATAATATTGCAATATAAATAACTGTTTCGGCATTTGCATTGGTTCTCAAATGTAATTAATACCTTCAATAAAGTCAATGTAAATCACATAGAAATAATATTGTTTAAAATAAAGTAAAGCTAATATGATCCAAATTATCTAATATTCAGAAATATAAATAAAAATGAAGATCACCTAATAAGTTTGAAAGTTTGAAACAAAATATACCAAATCTAGGAAATAGCTAGAACAAACTTGAATTGTAGCTCTCAATCCAATTCTTGAGTCGAGGGTGATTGTGTTGATTGTGAGTTAGTGTCACTTGAAACTGCGACAAATAAATATTAAAAACTATCAATACAATATATTACATAATTTGATAAGAAAAATAATAAATTATTATTAAAAGAAAATAAGAGCAATAATCTACGACTGATCGTAAAACTTTGTCAAAAATACAACAATTAAAAAGCAATACACATATATTTCTATTATGAATTTCATAAATACAAAACCAATGTAATAAATCAAGCAAGCTAATGTTCCAAGGTGTAATGCAAAAGCAATTTGTAACAATAATTGTAATATAACAATTGTAAATCTACCAACAAATTTTCAGCAACAAACAAGCTCAAATTCCCAAGTATAGTACAACAAGTAATTTATTGCAGTAATTTTAATATAGCAATTGTAAATATAACAAACAATTTAACACAACAACCTCAAGTTCCCTGGTGTAATATTGTAAGCAATTTATAGCAATAATTGTAATACAACAATATACGACCAATTTAATGCAGTAAGCAAGCTCAAGTTCATAGGTATATTACAACATGCAATTTGTACCAGTGATTGTAATACAGTAAGATAAATAAAATAATGTAAAATAGCAAGCTCAGGTTCCAATGCAATAATTTAATTGAATATAACAAACTAAGAGAAAATATAGCAAACAATTTGGAGCAGACTTGCTTTTCTCACTTTCAAGATCATGCGGGTCTGTCATATTGTTGAAGTTCATCTCAAATTTAAACAAGTAAAATTATAAATTAAACAAACTTCATTCTTTCACTATGTAATAATGCTGAATGGTCTAATCATTTATCTTAAATTCTAAATGCCTAGATTTATACAATGGCATTTAGTGTACTTTATGCTAAAAAAAGTGTGAGAAAAAAAATACCTGAAGATTGGGGGATAGGGACTTGAATTCCAGCAGCTATCAAAGCATTTTTCATTGCTTCAATTTGGCTTTCAAAATGCCCAAATTTTGATTTATAGTCTTGAAGTTCATCTTGTGTTTTTTTGAGAGTTTCTTTCAACTCTGAAACATTTTCTTTTGAGCTGTTCTTAGTTGGCTTAGGTCCATAACCAAGTCCCTTGATGTATCCCGATTGAGTACCAATGACCTCATCCACTATAGCATCAATGGTCTTAGGTTCTATTCCTTCCTCAGTAGGAGTTGATTCTAACTCCACCATTTTCTCCTAACAATTAAAATAAATAATATTAACTAAAAGAATCATACTATAACAACAATAAAATTATAATTCTTACATAAGCCTCTTGAGCCTCTGGTGTTGACCATCCTTTTTTCTCAGAATAATGAGTCGCTTTAAAAAATTCTATCCTATTGGGTTCTTGGTCATCTTTACGCTACATAAATACAACAATTCTTTAAAAAAAGGTAATAATATAAAAAACATATAATGTTTAAGAACTTTTAAAATATAAAAATTTACCATTGAATAGCGACTAGCCACAAAGGCCCTCGATCCTTGGTTATGGATCAACTTGACTTTGCTTCGAACTCTAGCATTTATCTCACACCTCCTCTTCATTTACATAAAAATGCAAAATAAAATATAAAAACATTCATGGCATATGAATATTACTGTGCATAAATATGAAAAATAAATCTTCCAAATACAAAATTGATGTGAATAAGAAACAAACCTTGTACGCAGGATCATTAAACAAATCACAAAGTTTTTCCCAATTTTCTTGAGACAAGTTATACTTTGGAGGGTTATTTTGACGTGCCACTTCATCGTTTGGAAACTTTTTATAGTGTAAGTGTAGCTTATATCTCTCATTTCTTGACAATTTGGACAAAATTGCCAAGATTGATTTTTTAACAGTTTCATCATCCAATTTCATCTCGAACTTTGTCTAAAATAAAAAAAAAATCAAATTAATTGCGACATTTAAAAAATAAATAGAAAAAAATCTACATTTAATCTATGTAATAAATTTTTTACACTTACATTAAGTCTCTCAAAGGCATGCAACTTGTCTGTAGCACTCATATCTTTCCATTTTGTTAGGATCGGCATGAATTGTCGAGTAATGACTCCAATTTCAGATGATAATTTAGCTGATTGAACTTCACAAATAGGTCTACCTTTATTTGATGGTATATCTATTACCATCTTATTTTTTCCTTTGATAAATTTTTCTAGTCCAATCCCTCGAGTTGGGCCACGTACCTTTGTAGAGGGGATAGAATCTACACATATTAAAAAAAAAAACATTAATGATATGCAAAACAATTGTAGATTCGAAGAATTTTCTATTATTGGTTGGACTTTTAATGTTTGATGACTATACTTTGTAGCCCCAATAATCAGGATGTTCTTTGTGAAAATGCTTATAGGCAATAGCTGATATATCTAAAATGCGAGGTGGATAGAATCAAAAAAGAAATTCCCTGAAAATCTTGTACTATTTTTTTTTTCATTTCTTGTATCACTAAGTAAATGACCTAAAATTAATTAAACATGGCTTACAAACTCCTAAAACAGTGAGTACACAAAAACTGGACAGGAACACTAACAAAGACGCCTAAAGAGGAAGTTTGATGCAAAATGTGATGTAAATGCTATCAAAAAATTTCCCAAAGCTCCCTAAAAATCCTAAGATAGGTACTCACGTCTCAAAACTAATGAAATGCACCTAAATTAAACACCAAACAGCCATGAAATGGTAAAACAATACCTACAAAAATGATCAAGAAATCAAGATACAATGCATGAACAAGCTATGAAATGACTGAGCATACTAATTCAATATGACTCCTAAAAATTCCTAAAAATTATATGATGTAATTATGACATTAAAATACTAGGAATGAACTTGAAACATGAAACTAATATTGATGATTAACTACTTAAATGACACCTTAAATGGACTAAAAATGCAGCTAAAGATCCTAAGAAATGACACCAAAATTGACGGAAAATTGTAAAAACAAAATGACAATAACTAAATTAAATGCTACCTAAAACTTTAATCAACACCTAATGAACTAAGTCCTAAATGCATGAAACTAATACCAATTAATAAACAACTTAAAAGACATTAAAAAGAAACAAAAACAGAACCCAAAAGCTCTTTAAAACCAAACCAAAATCTACTTAAAACATGAGAAAACTGAAACTACTCCCATGACTACACGAAGTTCACGCCATTTCCAAACAATCTTTGATTTTATTTGGATTTTTGTTTTATAAGAAATTTAAAAATTGACTTAACAAATTAAAATAAACTTTAAAAACAGTAGATGAAAAAATACCAAAAAATCTTTTAAATGCTCTAAAATAGAAAATAAATATTGCTAAAGAAATGAGCTTTGAGCTTTGAGTTTTTGTAACGTTTGAGAGTCCATTTTTCCTAGCATGGATCCCTTCGTCTGACTCTACCCCAACATTCATTTGTTCTTTGTGAAACTACAGAGAGTTTCTCATGGTGTTAGGACTCTGATATATTCTAGTACATGTGCAACATATGGGGGGCCTGAAAAGATGCCAATCACTGAAGAAACCCCACAGGCAAGTTACAAACTTGGTTTTATGCTTAGTTATTTTCTAAATTTTTGTTTGAGATCAATAAATTAAAGGATCAACCTTTAACAACTTGTTTTCAATACATATGCTTTTATAATACAGGGCAACTGACATTTGTTTTGAACCAACTCAGGTTCCAATCAATCCATATGGAAAAGCTAAGAAGATGGCAGAAGATATCATCCTGGATTTCTCTAAGAATTCAGATATGGCAGTTATGATCCTAAGGTTTGTATTTTAGTTTACTTTTAGAAGTTTTGAGAATCTTAGCAATGATTTTTTACCTTTTCTCGTTATGGTTTTCGTAAATTTAGTAACTTAACAATATCACATAAGTCTTCCACACCTTCAACCTAAACTAAGTATTTGTATAGGGATTGTAGATTCTTATGCTTTTTCTGTAATTGGAGGGAGTTAATTCTTTTTTGTTATGATTTTCTGGCAGCTAACAGCTGCATATATAAGACATATACATGGAAGGTTTAGGCTACTTATTCCTATTTGTAACACAGGCATTTTGTAGTTCAAGATCATAGGGAAAATGATGTATCATATTCAAAGTCTAGGTTCTGACCATAATTATTCAATAGTTTTCCAGTGGTTATGATATTTTTGGTGAATATCTTTCAGATACTTCAATGTGATTGGGTCAGATCCTGAAGGAAGTTTAGGTGAGGCTCCCAGACCTGAGTTGCGTGAGCATGGACGAATTTCAGGTGCTTGTTTTGATGCAGCTCGTGGTATTATTCCTGGTTTAAAGGTATGCTATTCTTTTTACCCCTTGACTTTGCTCACCTTCGGCAATTTTTACAGAGTGTTGAAGAGAAAGAAAGTGAAAGAATGGAGCAGAACCTGGAAACTGGAGCTTACCCTCTCTCTCTAAGGGGGATTCAAATTCTTTGCAGATGGGTTCTTATTCATGGCAACTATAGATACCAAAACTGTAGAGAAAGCTATGATGAAGAGGATGAAATGGCACACGAGGAAAGTGATCTAGAAGAAGATGATTATTTTTATGATTCTGATGATGGAGATGGCAGTGATGATGGTGACAGAGAGAAATGAATGTCATGTCATATAAACACCAAATTAACGAGTGAGAGAAATGAGTCAAAATCTTAAAATCAAAGCCAAAACATAAAAGCTCAACAATCTTCAGAGGGATCAAATCCTAAGAAAAAAACCCTTAACAAACATCAGTAGGCTTTAGAAAAAAAAACACGTGATTCAAACACAGAACAAAACTTAATCTACCAGAATAAAAATTAAACTTCACAAGTAGAGTTATAAGGTGACATATAACCCACAAGAAAAGTTTTACTTCACAAACAAGATTATAAGATGACATTGAATATATTAGAGAATTTATCTACCAAGCAAATCTTGACATATAGATCACTGCAAAGCAAGTAATCTATGAAGTTCACTCTGCACAATCAAAAGCAAACCTTAACTTTCGAGCACAAAAAAAAGGCTGATGTAATGAAAATGTTTCAGATTTTCTAAACTTGAAATCATTGGTGAAAGGGAAATACCACAACAACAAACTTAAACAGCAGTTAAACTTAGTTCTGCAGAGGTTACGTGATTTATTTCTTGTTTAACATCTTCCAGAAGAGGCTGATCACAACCAGAACAGAACCAAATAGAAAAAAAGAATGGCAAATCAGGAAAACATAGACCAAACCAATCTCAATTGATAAAAATCAAAGTTCAAGCTGAGCACACCAAGTATAGCTATTTCGACTAATTCTCAAAAAGTTGTCCTCTTAAATCCTTGAGAGCATCAACAACTTCATAATTGAAATTGTAACAAAAAAAATTCAGAATTAGGCCACAAGTATTTTGATTTTAAACATTCCAATGTCTTGATCTATTTGTTCATGTATCAAAGATAGCAAAGTTTCATGCATCAATAATGAATACAATAATGGTAAATGCAGTAACCAAGGTAATACAGCAAGCAAGCTCAAGTTCGTAGCTATATTACAATAAGAAATTTGTTGCAGTAGTTTTAATACAGCAATTGCAAATACAAGAAACAATGTCATATAGCAAGCAAGCTCAAGTTCCAATGCAAAAGTTTAATTGAATATAACAGACGAAGGAAGAATATAACAAACAATTTATATACCAAATAGTTTGTAGCATACTTGCTTTTCATGATCAAGGTCATACCAAACAATTCATATTGCTAGTAGGAATATAAATCTTATATTCTAAATGTACTAGATACCAGAATTTTCAGTGGGTGAATCTTGATCAGCTTGTGGTGATTGCATCAGGTTATTAGCAGAACGAACTTGATGCGATGTTTCCACCGGATTATTTTGTTGTGATATAAGTGAAGGTTGCACAGATGATTGGACTAACTCTTCCATAGCGTTTCTTTTTTTCCCTCTTTTTCCCGGTGCCATCCTAAAGTATAGACAAAGAAATTGTAAATGATCATATATACTTTAGTTAAATCAAACAAAAAAATAACAAAAGAATATTAAAAGAATAATTACCTTCATGAGTCAAAGATTTTAAACCAAGTTGGAAAACATGATACAAAAATAGTTACCAATGAAATAATCAAACATAACATAAAACAACTATCATTGTAAATAAAATTACTTCATAACAGCCAAACTTAAATAGTTACATAAGTTCTCATGAAAATAACATAAATATTTACAACATAGGATCTATATCACTATCATATTCATCAGAATTATTTTCCTCCTCGTTAATGTCATCTTCAATCCCTTCCTGATCATCATGATCGGATTCTTCCATGTAAGCATCATCAACTATTACTTGAGTATTTTCCACAACCTCAAGAGTAATGACATCTGGAGCAATATCATCCCTATTCAATGGTCCTTCATTTTCTTCATTTTGCATAATCCGTTCACTTTCAAAAATTTCAATCTCTTGATCTATTTGATCTTCATCCACATCAAACATTTCACTAGTATTCACATGTTGCATATCTGGAACATCATACAAGTGTCTATGATGAAACTTTTGTACCACCCACCAATCTTTCCTTAACTTGTTATCATCCAAGTAAAAAATTTGGTTTGCTTGAATTGATAAAATAAACGGGTCATTCTCATACCAATATTTGTTAACATTGATACTTAATAAATGACCATCCTTATGAATTCTTTTCCTCTTACCATCAAGGTCAAACCACTCACATCTAAACAAAACAACTTGGCAATCTTTTATGTAATCTAACTCAATGATATCTTTTACAACACCGTAAAAGTCAATTAGTTCATCTTCATGATAGCCTTCAACCATCACACCACTATTTTGAGTTCTTAAATGGAAATCACGCTCTTTCGTGTGGTACCTTACTCCATTAACTATGCAACTTGTGTACCTTCGAACACGTTTATCAGGACCATAAGCTAAAGAAAATAACTCATCAGAAATTTCTGGTGAATCTTGATCTCGTAACAATGTAACCTATCATTTAAGAAAATATAAATCAAATATAATGATTTTACAATGTATAGTATCTTTGATTTCAAAACATTTACTTACGTGACTTTTAAACCATAAGGGAAATTGCTTTTTATGTCTTTCTTCGATAGACAAACAACCCTGCAACTCAAGCTCTGTTTTATGTTTTCTATAACATAATAAAATAAATGAAATAAAAGTTAGCTTAGTTGAAAAAAAAATAGCTTACTTCAATAATTTAGTATTAAAATCAAACGATTTACTCTAAATATGGTTCGACTTCATCACAATTGTTCAGTATATACCATTGAATCATTTCGAACTCTTTTTCTGATAAGACATCATATTTTGATGATCCAAAGGGGCGAACACTTTTTGAAAAAACAACTAGCCCTTTTTCATTCCCTTCCTTGTCTCCATCATAGTTTCTCTCTTCTCGATTAAATTTAGTCTCTATCCCAAAGAGGTACATTGAACAAAAAGTTAAGCATTCACTAGAAATATATGCCTCCGCTATACTTCCTTTAGGACGAGCTTTATTTTTTGCATACTTCTTGAGTTTACCTAAAAACCTATTAGTAAACAAATAAAACTTTTTTTAGTGAAACTTTATTCTAATTGAACACTTGAAACTTAAATTAGTAAAAAATATACAACCTTTCAATGGGATACATCCAACGATAATGCACAGGTCCTCCAAGCATGACCTCGTGTGGCAAGTGTACAGCCAAATGCACCATCACATCAAAAAAAGCTGGAGGAAAAATTTTCTCCAACTTACACAAAATGATGACAATATCTACTTTTAAATCCTCCACATCTTTCTTCTTCAATGTTTTACAACATAATCTTAAAAAGAAATTGCCCAAGTCATCTAGTGCTCCAAAGACATCTTTCGGTACAAACTTCCTAATTGCAACTGAAAGTATTCTTTGTAAGAGAATATGGCAATCATGAGTCTTCAATCCCGAAATCTTACCATCAATTACATTAACACATCGTGAGATGTTTGATGCATACCCATCCGGAAACTTCACTGATTTTAAAAATTCACAAAATTCCCTCCTTTCCTCCTTTGATAAAGTGTAACACGCATGAGGCATCAAGTTAGAACCATCTGAGAGTTTTTTCAACTGCAGTTCTTTCTTTATTTTCATATCCTCTAAATCTAACCTCGCATTTATTGTATCCTTTGTCTTCCCTTCAATGTTCAACAATGTCCCTAAAACATTATCACAAATGTTTTTCTCAATGTGCATGACATCAAGATTGTGTCTTAACTTCAATGTTTGCCAATAAGGCAACTCAAAGAAGATGCTCTTTTTAGTCCAATTTAATTCTTCACGGGTACGCTTTCTCTTCCTCTTGTTTGGATGCTTTCCAAAACTAATATCTTTCACGGCCTTTAATTGTTGTAACAACTCACTTCCAGATAAGTCCTCAAGCTTTGGCCTATTTTCTACCTTACCATCAAACATTTTGCTTTTTCGCCAAACATGGTCAGGAGGCAAGTAACGGCGATGATACATATAACAGATTTTATTTCTTAACTTTCGTGAAGGAGCATCATCGTTACAAACGGGACATGCCAAATATCCTTTTGTACACCAACCTGATAAATCCCCATAAGCTGGAAAGTCATTTATAGTCCATAAAACTGCAGCATGCATTTGAAAATATTCCTTCTTGTAAGCATCATAAGTCTGAACCCCACTTTCCCATAGATCTTTCAACTCATTTATCAATGGTCTCAAATAGATATCAATATCTTTTCCTGGAGAGTTTCGTCCAGGAATAAGTAATGACATCATCATGAAAGGCTCCTTCATCGATTTCCAAGGGGGAAGATTATAAGGCATAACCACAACGGGCCACATGCTATAGGTAGAGCTTATGATCCCAAAAGGGTTAAAGCCATCGGTTGCTAGGCCAAGTCTAACATTTCGTGGATCATGTGCAAACCAACCATTCTCCTTATTGAATTCTTTCCAGGCATTCCCATCCGCTGGGTGTCTTAGTGTATCATCATCAACACGCTTTTCTTCATGCCACCGCATATCTTCTGCTGTTTTCTTAGACATAAACAATCTTTGGAGTCTTGGTTTCACTGGAAAATAACGCAAGACTTTCCATGGAATTTGCTTCTCAACAACCTTCCACCTTGGTGTCCCACACGTAGGACAACTTTGTCTATCTTTAAACTCCCCCCAAAATAAAGCACAATCATATTTGCATACATGAATTGGCATATAATTTAATCCTAGGTCTCTCAAAGTTCTTGTTGCCTCATAATACGATGAAGGAATTGTACTAGTAGGGAAAGCCTCCTTCAATAATCCCAATATCATATTTATTGCCTTGTTGCTCATTTGGCAGTAAACTTTTATATGCAACAATTTTACAATAAATGACAACTTTGACATGTTGGTGTATTCAGGTAATAATCCACATTGCGTCTCATTCAAAAGTTTGTTGAATTTTTCAGCTTCTTCTTCACCTAAATTAGTACTCTCATTAAGACCATCTTCATCCACTCTAGGAAAAACATCTTCTAATAGACCATACATTCCATCATCCAAAACATCATTAACTATCATTGCATCTGAACTAGTACTCTCATTAGCTACATTTCTGAAAGTTGGCATCCTAAATTCAGATTGCTCACCATGATAAATCCAATTAGTGTATCTCTCTGATATACCTTTCAAAAGTAAATGATCTTCTACCTCATCTTGACTTCTACTAAACACATTTAAGCAATCTCGACAAGGACAACGAATCTTACATTGTTCTCCCATTTTGAGACGTACAAAATTCATAAATTGTGACACTCCTAAAGCATACTTGTCAGAATATTTGGACTCCATCATCCAACTTTTATCCATGTTAATAAATTGCTCCTAAAATAATTTAAGCATAAAAAGAATTACATTGTGAAAAATAGCAAAACATTTCATGTAACATAGATATAAATTACCTTATGAAAACAGTAAAAAAAATTAGTAAAATCTTTTATGCATTTCTGTTCTATCTAGTTAATGGAGAAACCATTGTTAATGTAATTTTTCACAGCCCTAACCTTATCAATAAACTATAGCATGATTAATTCACTTTTTTTTCATCTAGCCTAGATAAGACCTTAGGAAATTAGGGTTCCTGCATCTTCCTGTACTAATAAATTAATTTTTGTTTCTTTTTCTGTGTTGAAGCTTAGAAGTTTCTAATATTATTTATATAGAATGATGAAAACAACATTAATTAATCTGAGGTACTACTACACTTGGCTTAAATTGATTGGTTCCAATCATAATTTGTAACATCAATTTCCGTTTTGTCATTTCCTGATCAAGAGCAGTGCATAAACTGCTTTCACTATTCATAAAGGGGCCTCTCTACAACATTTTCTCCAGTAACTATAGTCCATTAACTAAGAATGGTGATGAGGTCTTTTGGTTGCTGAATTACCAAGGCTTGTTGGGTGATTGTTACGTGTAATATCTAGGAATGTGTTGAGATTTTTATAGTGAAAAGTAGTTTCTTTAATTATTTGCTATTTTGGATAAAAAAAAAATTATCTGCTATTCTTTAATCTTTGTAATCACTACATCTACATGTTTACAACTAAAGGCATGAAATCCTAAAATATTCTTCATATATACATAAATGAGGTTAAAAAAAAAAGGTTCTAAACCATATTTACAGCAGCCTATGGTGGTAGATGTTTTAGGTATAGCTAATGTTGACAAATTATCACAAAGAAAGCCCATTTCACAGATTATCACACTCTAAAACCACTTCAAAGCCTAAATTAATTATCTAATCTCCTATGCATATTCATCACATAACATCCTAAATTAAATTTACAGAGTAGCTATAGACAGAATCAATTACAATTGATTAGAACTCTAAAATAGACATTCCATACCAAAAAAAAAACCATTGCAATCAATCAATAAAAAAAGAGTGATAGCCAAAAAATGTAAAACATTTATTGAATCGGTTGCAAAGGATATGGATATAATACACACCTTGATGAGAAAAATCAACCACCTCTGATTAAAATTGCTTCTTACGCCTTTTGAAGGGAGAAACGAGACTTAGCAGAGAGTTTATTCTTTGAATTCACAACAGCACCACTGAGTAAAAGAGGGCGAAAATTACATCTTAGCTAGCATATAGACAACAAGCTTAATAAACAAAATTGTAACTTCCTTCCAATCACCTTTGTCCCCTATGTTTATTCACTTAAATAAGGCCCTAAATTTGGTAGTTTAATTTCCTTAAAAGCCATCACACTTCAAAGTACAACTAAAAATGCAAATGAGAGTCGCATTCAAGTGTCACTCTCAATCCTTCTATGTCATCTTACACCACTTTCATTCAAAAAGATTTTGGCTCTACCTATGCTATTCCTTTCACACCATTGGCATATGCAAAGTAAAGCATTTATCTAGAAAGACATGTAATCCCATCTCTAATTAAGAGAACAAGACTAAAGCTTAGGAGTTAAATTTTTATCTTGGGAGAAAGATTATTAATTCACCACAGTGTGATTATAATACACTCAAATAAACAAAAAATAACAAAATAGAAACAAAAGAAAGCCACCTCGCTTGTATTATTATCCTAATGAATTAGGATATTTAATCTAAATCTAAAAATACAGGCTTTAATATTACCAAGCTTCTTTTGAAACATATAAGTAACTTATTAAAAAAAAACTTTAAAAAAACATATATTGAATCCTTGAAGAACAGTCTTGTAGAACCTCAAGACTAAGACAAACCCAGTATCATGAAATAAACAAGAAGTTATTAAATATAGGAACTTTAACAAAATAAGAAGTAAAAAGATATTCTCTCATTGCAGATGATGGAAGAGACAAGACAGAGAAGGTGAACAATTGCTAGCAAACAAAATAAACCCAACATTAAAAACCCTTAATATCTATTGAAGGGGATGAAAACAAATAGCATAAAAAATTGGGACTTACATTACTCCTCTGATTGCAGAAGATGGAAGACAAGCTGAAGAAAGGGAAATGGAGCCCGTAAAAGAGTTCCCCAGCTATGTAACTGTAAAATATTTTGGAGGGAGAGGGAAAGCAAAATAGAAAAACGTGGTAGTATTAAGAGTTTTGGTTTAATCAAATACTTTTTGCAATATCTTTTGAAATAAAATTAATAATTAATTAAGTGATTTGCACCAATTAAATCAGATAAAAAAAAGATAATTATGTGATAAAACATAAAATAATTATGTATATATTGAAAATTATTTTAACAATACAAGAATTTCAACTTTGGATAAAAAAATTAATGAAGACATTTCATGGCTACAAATGACAAAAAACTTACAAATTGTAACTAAAAAAAAAAACTTACAGAGGAGAGACAATGAGAAGGAATCGAAGCACAATGAACCTGCGCATGCTAACAAAAAAAAGGTTGAGAGAAATCATCAAACAGATGGAAGGCAAGAAAAATCAAAATATAAAAAATGAGAAAACCAAAAAGTAAGAAATATACTCTGGTTCCAGGCACTGGGCTGCAAATTTGATGCTCGAAAATTCGGGAAGAGACATTGTTGGTTTTAAACATTAGCTTGAAATCAATCCTGACAGATGCTTAAAAATATAAAAATCCTGATAGAAGCTTCAAGAAAATGGAAATCTCGAAAAAAATTGAGATGGAAAATGGAATGGAAAGTTTGATTTATTTTGTTATCATGGAGAAATGGTACAGCAACAAAATAAAAATACCTGGTGACAAATGGGAGTTAGGCGAGAAAGGCCAAGGTGTCAAGCGTCGACATAGCTAATGGGAAGGCGAGGGAATGATGAGAGACTGTGAGAGCGTTGAGTCGGAGTGTGGGGCTGCTTGTGACTGTGAGTGAAGCAGATCTCTTTTTCCATTTGGGCAAAACCCTTAATCAACGGGGTTTGGCATTTGGGCACGTCGTCCAACAGTGAACCAATCCACTGGCATTACACCACAAAAGTGTCCGTTATCCATTTATTCTTTTTGGTACTACTCTTGTTTTAATGTCTGTTGATTAATTCATTTTCATGTTTTCTTTTTTTTTTGTCTAAGTCATTCATTTCATTATTGCTCTGTTGACGTTTGCACTTTCACTTCCGCCCATTTTGGCATTCTCCAAATATTGTTCATCTTTTTTTTTTCATTTGTATAATAATAATCTTATTATGTTAAACAAATTGTTGTTTATTGGATTTCTTCAAAAAGAGTTGTTTGTTGGATATTAAAAGCCTTTATCTCAATATATATATATATATGTATAATTTTAAAATATATATTTTAAAATAATATAATTTACTGCATATATGGTATATGTGTATATATATATATATATATATATATATATAGTTTTTTTTTTGGTTAAAAACAATATTCAAGTTAACTCTAACTATGAACAATTTCTCAAAATGGAAAAAAATTATAGGTACATTATGCTTTTGATTAATTTGGAGTTATAAATTTTTTTATTAGATTTTTTTGAGTTATAAATTAAATATTAAAAATTTAATAATCATATAATTACGAAATTAAGTAAATAATAAAATAAAAGCATAAAAAATTGTATTTAAACAAATGATATTGTTGTTTTTCTTATCTATCTTTGATCACTGAAAAGGTAAAATAAATTGCCAAATTTGTTGTAGTGCTGGTCAAATTTGTGTTACCTTTGATGATATAAAATCATTTCATAATTTTAAATATAGCTATGGAATGTTTAATGATGATTTGACTAAAAATTAATAAGATGTAAATAACCAAAGTTTAGACTGGTAGTTGATATCCCTCTTTAAGAGAAATTAGATACAGGATTCAAATTTCCTTTCTCCTTTGTACCTCAAATGAACTAAAAAAAATGTAACGATAATTTTAAGATGAAAAATACCAATGCCAAATTTTGGTTGGTATTAAACTATCATAGATTCATACTCTTTTCTTTAATTCACTGTCACAAAATTTATCAACAAGATTTAATTGTAAGAAATGATATTTAAAATCAAATATTTTATGACAAATAAACAAATGTCACAAAAAAATTAGAAATCGTCACAAAAAAGTTTCCCACCAATATATTTGGTGGTAAAACTTGGCACCAAATATTTCATGACGCTATAATGTGACGTTTTTATATATCATCATATAAAATATTAAAACCGTACAGAAGCATGACGAATTATAAGCGCCATGTTTTTGTCACCATTTTTGTTTAAAATAAATGACAAAAACACAAACGTCCCCCAAAGTAAAAGAAAACGTCACAAAATTTTTCCCACTATTTATATTTTGTATTAAAATTTAGTGCTAAATATTTAGTGACGCTATTATAAAATGAGACGTGATATAATTCGTCAGGTATAAAGTGCTCATTTTGTGACAAATAAACAAATATCACAAAAAATAAAAAATCGTCACAAAAAAGTTTCCCACCAATATATTTGGTGGTAAAACTTGGCGCCAAATATTTCATGACGCTATAATGTGACGTTTTTATATATCATCATATAAAATATTAAAACCGTAGAGAAGTGTGACGAATTATAAGCGTCATGTTTATGTCACTATTTTTGTTTAAAATAAATGACAAAAACACAAACGTCCCCAAAAGTAAAAGAAAACGTCACAAAATTTTTTCCACCATTTATATTTTGTATTAAAATTTAGTACTAAATATTTGTGACGCTATTTATAAAATGAGACGTGATATAATTCGTCACATATAAAGTGCTCATTTTATGACAAATAAACAAATGTCACAAAAAATTTAGAAATCGTCACAAAAAAATTTCCCACCAATATATTTGGCGGTAAAACTTGGCGCCAAATATTTCGTGACACTATAATAAGACATTTTTATATATCGTCATAAAAAATATTAAAACCATAGAGAAGCGTGACGAATTATAGTGTTTGTCACACATGATATACTTTGCGTGACAAAAAATTATGCGTCACTTAGAAAAATCGTCACAAATTGTCAAATTTGTTGTAGTGACTTAAGATATAATCACATATTAATTAATTATAAATATTCCAAAAAACTCAATTATATAACTATAATTAAACAGTACTCAGAAATACGAGGTCTTACATTTCCCCCACCTTAAGAAATTTGGTCTTCCAAATTTGATCGCACCTACTCGACGAACAACTTTGGATATTTTTCTCTCATCAGGCTCTCTAGCTCCTAGGTAGCTTCCTCTTCGATATGGTACTGTCGGAGAACCTTAACTAGAGGTATCATCTTCAATCGTAACACCTTATCTTTCCGATCTAGGATCCGTATCTATCTCTCCACGTAACTCATATCTTCTCTAATCTCCAGTGGTTCATATTAAATTACGTGAGACAGATCTGGATGGTACTTTATTAGCATGGATTTGTAGAAGACATTGTGTACACTAGAGAGCTCAAGTGGTAATGCCAACTAGTATGCTACGTCTCCCACTCAGTCTAGTATCTCGAAAGGTCCGATGTAATGAGGATTCAACTTGTCTTTCTTGTCGGATCTCATGATTACCTTCGAAGGTGAAACTCTTAGAAATACTGAATCACCCACTGAAATTCTAATGGTAGGCGTCTGACATCTGCATAACTCTTCTGCCGACTCTGAATAGTCTTCAGCCTATCACATATCGACTGAACATCCCTGGAAGCTTGCTCAACCAAATCGGGAGCCAAAATCTTCCTATCGCCTATTTCTTCCCATGTTATTGGGGAACGGCATTGTCGACCATATAATGCTTAATAAGGTGCCATGCCAATACTCGAATGATAACTATTATTATAGGCGAATTTTGTCAATGGAAGATGATCGTCCCAGGAGCTTTTAAAATCTAACGCACAAGCTCTCAACATATCCTCGAGTGTCTGGATAGTGCGCTCGGACTGACTATCAGTTTGCGGATGGAAAATTGTGTTGAAATTTAAATGAGATTCCATAGCTTCTTGAAATCTCTCACAAAAATGAGAAGTAAATCTGGAATCTCTGTCGGAAGTAATGCTCACTATAACACCATGCAACCTCTCAATCTCCCAGACATATAGATCGGCTAAGGCACTCAGAGAATCTATAGACTTAATAGCCAAAAAGTGGGCAGACTTCGTCAACCTATCAACAATCACCCAGATATCATAATGATTCTGTTTGGTCCTCGTTAAACCTATGAGGAAATCCATGGTGATAAGCTCCCATTTCCACATCGAAATCTGCAAAGGCTGAAGTAATCTTGTCGGTTTCTGATGCTCCACTTTAACCTACTTGGAGACATCTAGCAACAACTCTATGATGTCTTTCTTCATATTAGGCCATTAGTACACCTTATGCAGATTCTGGTACATTTTGTTGCTGCCTAGATGTAAGGTGTACCTAGAACTGTGTGCCTTTGCTAAAATTAACTCCCTTAGCTGCTTATTCTCAAGAATACAAATATGATTCTAGAACCTCAGAATGCCATAAGTGCCGATCACATACTCTGATTGAACCCCCAACTA
Organism: Heritiera fomes; assembly: GCA_032173925.1. Taxonomy (NCBI): domain Eukaryota; kingdom Viridiplantae; phylum Streptophyta; class Magnoliopsida; order Malvales; family Malvaceae; genus Heritiera; species Heritiera fomes. The sequence continues at coordinate 28,946,468 of JAPDPM010000012.1, forward strand.
CAATTAACTGGTAATTTCAATGCACCCCATATCCTCCTTCTGAGCATTTCTGATCTGATCCATCAGGCCTGGCTCTATCTGAAAATCGGCCACTAATCCATACCTCTCAGAAGGAGAAATATCCAAATCAAGGCTTGCAAACGATTCCATAAGCTCGTATTCTCGTACCATCATATAAGATACCATCCTAGTTACTTTCTACTCAGAGCATCAGCAACCATATTCACCTTCCCCGGATGATGGAGTATCTCGCTACCTCATATTTAATTCTTTCTGTGAGAACAAATATTTCAAGCTTTTATAATCAGTAAATACCTAGAATCTCTCACCATACAGATAGTGTTGCCATATCTTCAAAGCGAACACCATGGCAGTAAGTTCTAGGTCGTGAGTAGGATAATTCCTCTCGTGATCATTCAGCTTTTGGGATCTATATGTGACCACCTTTCCATGCTGCATCAGCACGCAACCCAACCTAGTGAGGAGGCTTCATTGTACATAAAAAATCCTTTAGAACCACTCGAAATGGTAAGGATTAGTGTTGTGGTCAATCTCTACTTCAACTCATGGAAACTAAGCTCACATGCATTAGTTCACTCAAACTTTATACCCTTATGTGTGAGACGTGTCAGAAAAGCAGCTAGTCTGGAGAAACCCTCAACAAATCTACGATAATATCCAGCCAGACCAAGAAAACTTCGTATCTCAGTAACAGTCTTTGGTCTCTCCCACTGAACAATATCCTCAACTGCAGACAGATCAACTAACACCCTATTTTTAGAGAAGATATGCCTTAGAAAAGTAATCTGATTCAGCCAGAACTCACACTTACTGAATTTAGCATAAAGCTTCCTATCTCTGAGGGTCTGTAGAACTATATACAAGTGTTGCTTATGCTCCTCCCGAGATTTAGAATACACCAAGATATCATCAATAAAAACGGTGACGAACTTATCAAGATAAGGCTTGAAGACCTCATCCATCAAACTCATGAATGTTATAGGGGCAGCATTACCAAAAACTTATAGTGGCCGTACCGAGTTCTGAAAGCAAGCTTAAAGACATCACTCTCCCGAATATTCAGTTAATGTTACCTTGATCTAAGGTCAATCTTAGAAAATACTTGGGCACCCCTAAGCTGATCAAATAAGTCATTTATCCGGGGAAGAGGATACTTATTTTTTATAGTAGCCTTGTTAAGCAACCGGTAATCAATACAGGTCGTAGGCTACCATCTTTCTTCTAGACGAACAATATTGATGCACCTTAAGGAGAAATGTTGGGACGGATAGTGTCACATCCCGTGACCACATTTTTTTCACGTAAAATACACAACTTATCCGGTTGGGCTGTCTGTGATACTTCACTTTTCATATTCATTTAACTATTAAATATAAAATGTATATTATCAATTACATCCCCTATTTTGATTCTCAAGAAAGTAGTATTGAAAGTAAGTCTAAATACAGAAAATAAATGATCATACCTCTATTATAAATCCAGCTGTCGCAATGTCTCCAAATGCTCAGCTCGGAATCTTCAGATGTTAAATCTCACAGTCACCGAAAATCTGAAATGTTAAAATAGGGGAGTGAGCAAACCACGGCTCAGTAAGAGAGTTATATGCAACACTTGATATTCAGCTACCTATGTGCTGAAAATACTTTTTATTCACTTTCTTTTTAAATCTTCCTAAATGGCTCTAGGCTCACATGTAGGAAGGATACTAAAGTTGGCTAGGGATCCGGATGGAGTAAGGCAGGTATTTTAGAATACCTGGCTTGTCCCGGAACCTAGAAGCAACTGTAGAGAGTGCTATATTCCTTGTTTTCAAAACGATATAGTTTTCGTTTTTCCCCAGAGTAAACCACTTATTTTCATTTCACTTCAGTATAATTTAAAACATGTGACAGTTCAGTAATAAAATAGTGGTTTCCTTCACTACAATTAAAAACACGTGACAATACAGTGGTCTGTAAATATCCAAGTCATTGGATAACCACTTATGCAATTATTTCTATTTTAGAAATAATTTCATGTTATTCTTTTTGAATAAACAGTAATTTCTCTTTAGTTCAATAACCGTATCTTACAGTTCAGTAAAACAGTAATATTTAATACAGTACCATTCGGTAAAACAATATTTTGCAAAACAGTAAAACAATATCTTGATACGGTTTAGTCAGTAAACAGTAAACACTAGCTACCAATTCAGTAAATAGTATACGGTAGCTTTCAATTCAGTATCATGGAGACCAGGCAACACCCTACATATATCATGCTATAGTAATATCATCCCAAATAGGGGAAACACATGAGATCTATGACCATAGTCTATAGGGTCCTCAGTGTGCACTGATCAGGTGTCCACTGGGACGCTGATAATAGGATCAGTATCTATCAGCACTAACACGTGACACGTGAGCATGATATGGGGCCTAACAGTCTCAAAATAGTAAACACGTGATATAGACCCCATTTATGAAATCACTTTCACTATATATAAGTTTAATCGATCCACAAATATTCATGAGGAAAATATTTTCATCTTATGAATAACATTTATAAAATATTCATACTGGGGTCATCATTCCCGAAAATATTATACTGGGGTCATCATTCCCGAAAAAAATTCTAAACATTATAGAACATCATAAATCATATTTTCCATAAGGTGAAAACAGTTTATAAAATAATCACTGTAAAACATAAAGGTTATAACTGTCCTTTTTCACCGTAAAACATATATGCACGCTTTTCCGTGCTTTCTATAAAAAAACATGATTTTTAAAGTTATCGGGATTCAAATCAATTATTTTTATGATTTATGAAAAATCAAAATATTTATTTTCCAAATCACCACTCTCGTCCCATGTTTTCTATGTAAACACATACGGAGACCTTTTAGTCTCAAAACACTGTTTTTCACCTTTAATTACCTTTATGGAATTTCTATAAACACTTGTTCTCACCATTGAACCCATAAAGGTTATTTGTAAAATCAAGTGAATATTTGAAGAAAGATTAGTAAAATATTCACTTTGGTTCTTTTTTATTTTACACCTCGTTTCACGTGAAATATCACATATCGGAATAAATTTAGGTGATTTCCTTTTTCACCATTTTCAAAACATGAATATTTTAAAATTAATTATCAGTATATTCATGTTTTATGAAAACTAATCAATTTCTCGATTTTCATGTTAAAAATCGTTTCTCATGAAGAAAAATCGTTTATTATGATTTTTGGTAATTTTTCCAATAATTTTCGATAGTATAACGGCTACCGATTGGTTAGCCTCCTGCACGAAAATACAGTTTAAAATCTCAACCGGTAAATCACCACAATTTTCCAACCAATGATTATCCATAGCATTTATGAAAATTAAATGCATAATTTAAAACATGTGTGCCAATATCCTTACAGGCTGCATATCTCTCCCTTACCTTTTCCCGGGTCGGCGACTGCCTCTCGAAGGTCGCGCCCGTGTTCACCTCGCCCGATTTCATCGGCTCGATTATCGAGGGAATTTTCTGAAATTAAATTCTAAAATTTAGAATTTTTTTCATAATTATTTAAATAATTTAACATTTTTCGGGATTTCTTACCGATTTCCGTAATTCTCGAGTTTCCGAAATTTCTCGAAATTCTCGAAATTTTCGAAGTCCGAAAATTCCCTTTTTCTCTCTCCTTTTTCTTCCTTTTTCCCTTTTTCTCTTTTCTTTTCTTTTCTTTTTCTTTTTCCTTTTTCTTTTTCTTTTTCCCTTTTCTTTCCTGGCCGGTTCAGACCAGTCAGACCGGCTCCACCCTCCTCACCGCCGGTTCTCCTCCGATGGCCGGTTCTCCGGCGGTTCGGGGGCTCAGCAGCTGACCGGCGTTGAGACGAAGCTGTCGGTGGCCTCAGCTCAGCCTGGATCGGCGGCACGGCGGCGGATCTACTCGGTTTACCTTCAGTTTCTTCTCCTCCTCTGTCGGCCTTCCTCCGCCGTCGTTGGCCTCACCGGTGGTCTCCATCCCATTCCTCTCCTTCCGCCGGTGCTTCGGCTGTAGTGGCGGCGGCCGATTTGGCCGGCACTGCCGGTTCCCCTTTTTCTTTTTCTTCCTTGGTTTCGCCGGTTTTCGACCCTGTTTTCGCTTCTGTTCCTCCCGTTTCCGTCGCCAGTCGTCTTCTCCTCTCTGGTCAGCGCCATCTCTTCCCTTTTCCCTCGCTGGCGGTGGCAGCTTTGCCACCGTCGGCCTCACCTGGGGGGATCGGGTTTGCTTCCCCGATTCCTCCTTTCCTCTTTTGCTTTTAGTTTCTTTTTTTTGTTTTATTTTTATTTCCCTTTTTAGTATATTTATATAATATACTATATGTTATATACTATACTTTATACTTTATACATATAATATATGTACTATATATTACATATATATTATTTCATATATGGTATAGTACAATATATATTATATATAATATATATTGTATATTACAAAATATATATCTAGTATATATATATATATGTATATTTACATATTTAAAAATTAAATAACATTTATATAAATATTTATATAAATGTCATAATTCCATATATATTGTATTTACAATATATATCTTTAAACTTTAATGTAATTTAATATTTACATTTTCTCAAATATGTATATACTTATATATATACATATAATGTTGTAAATAATACATATGTACTATTTAAATTTATCAAATAGTATATATATACTTATATATACAAATGTATATTTAATATATACTGTATGCCATACGGTATTTAAATACATATGTATTTATATCAAAATACATTTATATAATTTGTAATTATATAAACATATTTTATTTTCATTTCTCATTTTCTTATTTAATTTGGATTTTCCATTTATCCAAATTAAATTTCCTCTATTCCTTATTTTATTTCCAACTTAATTCCTTTCACTCGAATTTCTCGATTTATCACTTTCTCAATCCTCGAAATTTCCACAATATTTCGATTCTCACAATTTTATTTATTTATTTATTTATTTTCAATATTTATTTTCAATAAATGAAAAATTTACGGTTATCACAGATAAACCCTTTGTTTAACAACTCTTGAAGTTGCTTTTTGAGCTTTTCAAGCTCAACCAGTGCCATTTGGTAACGGGGCTTCGAAAGGTTCAATACCGAGTACTAAATCAATAGTGAATTCAATCTCCCGATCAGGTGGAAGTCCCAGTAAATCATCCACAAACACATCTGGAAAGTCCTTAACTACGGGAACCTTGTGTAACTCCAAATGCCTCTTTTCCACATCCTCCACATAGGCTATGAACCCTTCAAGATCAAACAAATGCTTAGTACTTAAATTCAAATGGAATGAATTTCGATAAAATGCTTAATTTCATTCCTACACAGAAAGCTTTACAATATACTTTTTTGGTTGGGAGAATGTTATAAACTTAGTGTAGCAGTCTACGCTAACATAATTCGTAGGTAACCAATCTATCCCTAAAATTACGTCCAGATTGTACATATTTAACAAAACTAGGTTAGCTACAGTTGCTTTCTCTCCTATCTTTAGTTTACAATTTCGTTATATAACATCTGTCATTTGTGATTCCTTAAATGAGGTAGTAATTTGCAATGAGTATCCTAGGGTTCGGGTTTCACTGGTATCGTAGCGGCACATGCAGTGGAAATAAATAAATGCATGGAGCCTGGGTCTATCAATGCAATAGCAATAACATCAAAAATATAAATATTACCACGCATGACATTAGAAAAGGTATCAACAGTCTCCTTATTAAGTGCATACACCCTACCCTGCATCACCGTCTGCTTCCCTTTCTCTGCAGTTGTAGCTTTACGTGGAGTGGAGGGTGTCGCCTTTTCCTCCTTAGTTCCTGGAGCTACTGCTGCTGGGGTTGCTGAAGCTGCTGGCACTATCTCCATGTACTTAGTGCAGTCTTTGATCATGTGATCCCGCTGTCCATATTTAAATCATGCTCTCATAGTCCAATAGCAAGGTCTGTCTCCGTGCGACCTCCCACACTGTTTACACCTTATCACAACGCCTTTTTGGGGAGTAATGGATCTCTCGGTGCCAATAGATCTCGTAGATCTATCTCTAGCAGATCTCTCCTCGATCATAATACTAATAGGCCTCTTAGTTGGCCTAGTATCACTTCGATTGTCAAATCCCTGTCGGACTTTCTCCTTGCTCTTGCTCTTTACTCTGAATCCAAACTTTGCCTACTAAGCCTTGTAGATACCCTATTTTGTCCGGGGTCTCAATTTGTATAAATAATTAATTGGGTTAAGTGACATTTGTATTTTAATTTAACAATTTAGAATTAGGCTAGAATTAAATTATAATTTTTAGATTTAGAATTAACATTAATTAGGAAATTAAAATTAAAATAGGATTTAGGAATAAAAAAAAGAAAAGAGAGAGAAAAGATAAAAAGAAATAAAAATAAAATTTATTTTAGGATTAGATAATTAGGATAATTAGATTTTTAGGATAATTATATGGATTAATATTAAATTTGATAGAGTTAGATTAGGATTAATATAAGAAATAGATAAAATGTTAAAAAATAGGAGATAATTGATAAAATAGGTAGAGTTGTATTAGGACTCAAATAAATTTTTTATTATAAAAAGGGGAGCACTCTTGACTGTAGGGGGAGAGAAAAAAGAAAACCCAATCTTGTGTCTTCAATATAAAACCCATTCTTTGAACCTTGCCATCAACCATCTTCATAGCACCTTCAAGCTGCCATAGCCACTCTTTCTTTTTGTAATTACAATCCATCTAAAGCCATTACCACTGCTGCAAAAATCGTTAGCTATCGCTGTTGTTGTCGACCTCTAGAATTCACCCGTGTCGTGAAGTCCTCTTGCAATCGATGTGTATGACGTCATTGGCCTCCGTTTGTTGCACCTTGTGTCAAAGAGTGAAGGAGAAGATTAGAGAGGTTGGTCTTTCCACGTGTAAGTGAGCAGTGAAGTGAAAAAGGTAAGTGTAGTTTGCATTCTTTTGTTGTTTTTTTACTTTACTGTTTTGTTAGGCTAGTTCCAAATTGATTGACTAATTCTAGTTTTAAATAAATTGATTAACTCTTGAAGTCTTTAGCTAAGATTAAAATTAATTAATTAATTGATTAGTTAATTTGGATATTCATAATTCTTAATAATAAGATAATTCTTTAGGTTATAAAAATGAAATAAATAAATTTAAATAAAACATAAAGTTAAAATAATAAAATACTAACAAGATTAGTAAATAAAAAATAATAAAGGTGGACAAGATTTATTCCGATGATGAGATTCTAAAGAGGGTTACGCTTAAGTAATACTTTGGAATCTCTAGGCAAGAGGATTTCCTTCATAATCTGACCAGCTTAATGGAAGGAGCTAAAGGGAATTTTCAATAAAAAATAATTCATGTGCATTTTTTAAAAATATAATAAATAATAATAAAAAATATGATAAATCAAAATATAATAATAATAATAAGAGTCAGATAACAATAATTCATGAAAGTGAGTAGCATTCCGATGATAAGATTCCAAAGAGGGTTACGCTTAAGTAATACTTTGGAAATCTTTAGGTAAGAGAATTTCTTTTAAATTCTACCAGCTTAATGGAGGATTTTAAGGGAATTTTTGATAAAAAGATTTATATTAATTTTCTAAAAAAATAAAGATAATTTATATTCATAAGATAAATATAACAATAAATAATAAAAAAAATATTAGTCAAGAACATAATAGAAGATAATAAATGATAAAAATAAAATAAGATAATTTGGGTAGAGGAGTCAAAGTTAGGAAATTTCCATAAAATACTAAAATTCATCTGACGACGGAGCCTCTTCAAGCAAGTCGCATAGTACTACTTGAATACTCTTGAGGTGAGAAGGATTTTTAGGTTATTCCACCAGCTTAATGGATGATACTTAGAAATAACTTTCAATATTAAGCATATCGAAATTAAAGATTAACCTAAGCAAATTTAGAAGATAACCTAAGGCTAAGTGGTACCATTCTAGGATGGGCGTCGTGGGGGTGCTAATCCTTCCCCACACGTAACCGTACTCCCGAGTCTAAGAATCTTTGAACGTAGACCAAGCCTTATCTTTAAACATGAATAGGTGACCAATCACACCTCAGGTTTGAATGGTTGGTGGCGACTCCCAGAATTTTAAAGTCTAGCAGTTAGGTTCATGGACTTAGACGTTATGACAAGCCTCATAATTCTGCTCACATAACTGGGCTCGACAGACTACCTCATCATATGTGGCAATGTCGAACGAGGCTAGACTATTCCTAATAGATATCTTTAGACTAGATATGAACCACTCGATCTTATGCTTCTCGCTCCTAGCAACCTTCGAATCAAAATAGCTCAAGGCAGTAAATCTGAACTCGTACTGGTCCACTGTCATATTCTCCTACTTTATACTCTTAAACTCTTACTTCAATTTCATCTGCGCTATGCTAGAAATATATTGCTTGAAAAAGGCTTACAGAAAAACCTCTTAAGTCATTGTAGGGTGTCTAGCTGATAAGACTGTCCTGGTGGACTTCCACCAATACTCTGTGTTGCCTACCAGTAAAAATGTGGCCAACCCGACATTTTCAGTCTCAGAACATGTCATATAATCAACAGCTTCTCCACCTTATTAATCCACTCTTCTGTAGCCATCGGATCCTTCTCCCCTTTGAATTTCAGCAAATCCAGTTTCTTAAACTTTTGAATCAAATTAGCATTACAACCCTTAACTGGGACTCACCTCGGTTGCTTTGGAATCTGTGGCTAAGGCTGCGGTGGGGGTTGTACTGGTTGTGGCTGTGCAGCTTCAGGTGTCGGTGCTCGATTAAAACTCGCTATAAAGTTTGCTACCACTCTTTCTAGCCTGGAAATTCTAGTATTTGGACTCTCAGGCTGTGGAGGGAGAGTTGGCTCCGACATCGGCTTCGGAGTATGCTCTAGGGAGGGTTGCATGCACCTAGGGCATCCCCTAGGGCGTCTCCTACCTCGACCTGTACCTCCTTACATATCTGACATACTACACCATAATAGAATTTATTCAATTAAGTCAGAAATTCAATATATGCTTTAATATTTTATTAGAATTAAACATATTGTCTCAATGCTTAAATATTTTCATATATTATGATATTTAAATAAATTATTTAGAATGTTGAAAATTGTCTTGAGAATATATTTTGTGAATTATTATTTAGATATATTGATTTGATGAATTTGATATCATGTATTTAATTTTATAAATTTCTTTGAGACATGATTTATTAGATTAATCTCCGTAAACAACTCTGAACATATTTTTGAAATGTTTTGAGATTGTTGGCCTTGTAGCTACTTGCGGGTACATGCATTTCCGTTCTGTTTCGATGCTACTGACTCTAGCCTAGTATTTAGCTCACACAGGTGACATCTGGCTAGTGTGTATGATTTGTTTAATATGATTTATGAAATTACTTATTTGAAATAATTGTTAGAAAATGATATAAATAGGATTTATAATGTTTACGGAGTAATTTCTGAATTCTGATGTATGTAAGTACTGTTTATCAAAATATGAGATTTATATTTGAATTTGTGATTTAATTAAGTAGCATTAAATTCCCTATAGTGGACTTAGATACCTGTGAGAACCACGTTTCCTATTACTGTACTATAAGTTGTTGAAGCGAGGTATCTCATAGCTATTTTTGTTTTTTGATTTTGTATGTGTAATTGAGAATTCAAGCTATGGGCCCCACTAAGACTTATACAGTTCGAATGGAGACAAAACTTCACAGTATTGAAATTTGGAGTAAAATAATGTGATGGTAAGTTTTTGCAACTCAAAATAATCTATTTTGGTCATTTTTGAAAAGTGTGCAACAAATTTAAAAATGACCATTAAGAACATAAGCTAGAAGAATTTCGTGAATAAAGGTCAAACTAAATTGAATTTTGACCAACCGATAGAAGTATGATAATCTATGTGTGATAATGTTTATGACATGTCATTAGATAGATTAAATCACACGCGAAGAGTAAAATTTACGCAATTGGCCCGATAGAGGTATTTTAGTACTATCACCCTTACGGTCAATGAAACCTTAGTAGAGCCGTGTCCAACAATCAAAATGTGTTTAATATTCAAATGTTATGATAAAATAAAATATTTTGGAGTTAAATTGACAGACTAATAATGTCAAGGAAGTTTAAGGGCAAAATTGTCTGAGATCTTTAAGTATAAAGGCATTTTGGTAATTTGGCCATTAAAAAAAAAATTTTTAAAAGAAATTTCCAGCCATTTCTAGTGCTGGCAAGCCTTCATCTTCTTCATTTCACTTTGCCTCCATAGCCAAAAAGCTTGAGAAAGAGAATATTACCAAACATCGTATATAAATCATATAAGTGTTGGAGATGTGGCCTATAGGTTGGCACTACCTCCGGAGTTATCGGGAGTACACAATGTCTTTCATGTATCGATGCTTCGGAAGTATAATCCGGATCCATCTCATGTCATTGAATATGAACCCTTGGAGATTCAAGAAGATATGAGTTATGTGGAGAAACCGATTCGGATTTTGGATAGGAAAGATAAGGTGTTAAGATCAAAGACGATTCCATTGGTTAAAGTTCTCTGGCAGTACCATACGATAGAAGAAGCTACTTGGGAACCAGAGAACTTGATGAGAGAGAGATACTCGGAATTGTTTTAAAACATAACCTTACTTGAATTTGGAGGACCAAATTCTCTAAGGTGGGGAGAATGTGAAATCCCCAAAATTCTGTAAATTTTCCATGCTTGTATAGTTTTTCAACTTGAATTAATGGAATAAATATGAATTTCTGATATATATATATATATGATGCATGGGACATAAAGGGAATTAAGGCAATTGATGGTCAAACAATCAAAGGTCAAAGAGTCAAAGGAGGTGGTCAATGGCTGAGATGATGAGCATGCATTAATGGGCATTAAATGAACTAACATGACTCATCATCATCATCTCTTGCACCCCACGACACCAGCCCATTTTCCTCTCCCTCTCGTTGCTTCCATATTTTCCTCTAAGTGTTCAAATTCTCACCTTGACAAACCACCATTTCAGGCCATCGATTCGTTAAGCTTCTCTAAAGAAAAACGATCCCTGTCGATAGCTTAACCTATGCCTGTAATATGAGAGAGTGAATCCAAGTGAATAAGGAGATCTAGAAATCCAAAGAATTGGTGAATTGCAAAGGTAAGGGAGTTAGATGGTTTTATGTTGATATTTTGATGGTTTGGGATTGTATAAAGTTGATATAGTAGGTTTATTGAGGTTTAAATTGTCATGATGTTTACAGCTTAAAGAAGTGAAAAAGGACAAGTGTAGATTGGCTACCAAGCTTGTGGATTTATCTCAATTGAGGTAAGGAATTTATGTAACGGACGTAGGGTGACTATGTCTGCATATTTTTAACTATTTTAACTGTTTTGGAGAGAAACAACAGCTGCTTTAAGTAAAGGAAAAAGGGGCAATTTGGGTCCTACTCCTAGTACCAATTAGGATGGGAGCAGCCGACTGCCTAAAGTAGCAGCCGACTGCCTAAAGTAGCAGCCGACTGCCTAGAGACATCTAAAACGCCGTTTTTTGAAAACCGACTCAAACCAGTCGACTGCCAAGGGAGCCAGTCGATTGCTATTTTCCAGAAACCATTCTATTTCAAACCAGTCGACTGCCAGGGGGAGCCAGTCGACTGCTATTTGTCCAGAAGCATTCTGTTTCAAAACCAACCGACTGCCAATGGAGCCAGTCGACTGCTAATTCTCGGGAAACCTTCTGTTTCAAAACCAGTCGACTGCCATTTGGGGCCAGGCGACTGCCCTATTTGTATTTTGAAAAATATAATAATTGAATTTCAAAAAAGGAAAGAAATTCAATAAGGCAAAACATGGGGTAGCAGTCGACTGCCATATATGACCAGTCGACTGCCTATTTGAAAGAAAGGTTTTGAGAACCTGTTTTAAGAAAGGATATTCATACTTGTTTAAAACCTATATGAACAAGGTTTTGGAGACTATGAATCTCTCAAAAGAGCATACACATTATTTGTTACTTGTATTTGACTGAGGAGCTCTAGTCCAGCCCTCAGACCCGCAGTACGGCACCTGACTAGTGAAACTGTGGGCTATAGACAATGGCCATGAGTCTCTTATTTGATTCGGCTTAGGGGAGGATCCCTGGCCCATACGTGGGTACGCCATTTATTTGATATCTCTCAGGATTATCCCTTATGGGATATATTTGCGGTATCCTCATGAGATCCTCATATTGGATTATCCCTTATGGGATATATTTGCTGTATCCATTATCTCTCTGGATTATCCCTTACGGGATATATTTGCGGTATCCATGATGAGAAATTACTTGGTGCATGATTCTATTGGATATAAATTGTCTCCCATCTATTTGAAAATAATTATAATTGCCTATTTGATTTCACGTGATTTGAGGTCCGTGAAAATATTTGAAAACATGATTTACTTGTATTTGATATTTGCGAAAGAAATATACGAAATATGCCTTATAATGATTTTACATGACATTATAGTTATAAAGGCAAGCAGGAAAACTGCATATAGTGATATAGTACGCTCTTTTACATAAGTTTCTTACTGAGCGTAAACTCACTCTTTTACAATTATTTTTCATACAGATTACTTGAAGTAATTCCGCTCCGGATAGAGGAGCATCTTTTGGGATTTTTGAGATACTTTCGAGGCACGCTTCCTATTTATCCTTTGAAGGTATATTTAGTCGGCCGTTACTTCGGCTAATGTACAGTACAATACTACAGTTTTGTATATGTTGGGGATTAGGGTGTATGAATATTTGAGATCCTGATGTATATGGCACATGTTTATAAATGAAAAATTTTATGCATGTGAAAATGAATATTATACTCTGATAGAAATGCCTAAAGCATAAGAGTAAGGGAGATTGACATCGGATAAACTAGTCGATTTGTTTGTTATTTGAGTTAAAAGTTAGTTGTTATTTGGTTAGTGACGAGGACGTCACAGATTGGTATCAGAGCAGATTCGACTGAAGTTTGTCGATGTCAATAAGCTAGAATTAGAGTAATTCCCCAATGTACTGTACTAGCTTACTTGATTTTAAGTAGTATAACGGCTTAAGGTTATACTAAAGGATGTTATTTGATCATGATCTTAACAGAATTAGTACTCGAAATAGGGGTACTAGACGAGGACGAGGACGGGGTCGTGATGAACCGCCCCAAACACAATCTTCTCCTCCATCTCCACCGCATAGCCCGAATACGAGGCTAGCTAAAATGGAGAAACATATGGAAAATATAGCTGCAATGTTCACCCAGTTTATGGCTAAATTTCCGGACGTGGCCGCTAATGCACCGGCAGTTACCCCTACAGTACCTCCTACTCCGGTGGTACAACCTCCACCAGTCCCAGCTAATGAGAGGCGAGATCATACAGCTTACTGCAGTGTGGCACTGATAAAGGAGTTTAAGAAGCTGGATCCGCCAAAGTTCAAGGGGGATAGTGACCCATTGGCCGTGGAAAATTGGATGAAAGCGGTTACCAAGGCATTTGGGTACTTGGCTTGCACAGAGAAAGAAAAAGTAGGATTGGCCACCTACTTGCTAGTGGATGAGGCCGAACCATGGTGGCAGGCTACTCAGATAGTATTAGAGGCTAAGCATACTGAAGTGACGTGGGATAGATTTGTGGAAGCTTTTAATGAAAAATATGTCCCACGTACTGCTCAGAGGAGGTTACAGGTTGAGTTTTTGAACTTGACTCAGGGAAGTATGACGGTTAGCCAATATGAGTCGAAGTTCATTACACTGAGCAGATTTGATCCTGAAGTACTGAGAAGAGAGGATCATAAGACCTACAGATTCATGGAGGGATTGAGACCTTCCATTAGGTCTAAGTTATATCCATTGGACATCACTACCTATGGAGAGGCAGTCCGTAAGGCTCAACTATGTGAGCAGGACTATGAGTTTCATCAGGCAGACTTCTGAGCGAGGAATAAGGGTAAAGAACCTATGAAGCGGAAGTCAGATGAGAAGGCCTCGAGGGATAGATATCCACCTAGAAGGAATAGGCCTTATGATAAAGCCTCAATAGGTAAGCAAGTTTATTATAAGAAAATAAATTGTCTTTATTTAATGGTTATATGGAACTATGTTAAATAGGAGTTATGATGATTATGATACAGGAACTCCTAGATCCACCGGAATCAAAATAGGTGATGAAAGATCACAACATCCAGTTAGTAGTATCGCTAGCTCACCGAGGAGTACGATGCCGAGGTGTGTGCAATGCGGGAAATTTCATGGAGCACAACCTTGCCGGTTGGCGAGTGGGGCATGCTATTGGTGTGGTGAACAGGGACATAGAATCAAAGATTGTCCCAAGATAAATCAGAGGGCACCCGAAGAGTTAGAAAGGACCCCTCAACCACAAGCTAAGACCACACAACCCCAGCGTAAGGCCACAGCGACAGAGAAAGGAAAGGCACCAATGACTCAGGGACGAGTATTTGCCATCGATAAAGAGTCCGCTGATGCTTCATCGAAGATGATTCAGGGTAAGATTTACCTTAATGATACATATGTCCTTGCTTTATTTGATCCAGGCTCTACGCACTCTTTTATTTCCCCTATGGCTACTAGGAAATTAAATGTTGAGCCTGAGCAGTTAGGAGGATTGCTACAAATAATTACTCCATTTAGGGAATCCCAAATGACGGACATAGTGTATCGAAATTGTAAGCTACGGGTAGGAGAAAGAGAGTCGATAGTTGACCTAATCCTATTAAATATGTCTGGATTTGATGTTATTTTAGGAATGGATTGGTTAGCTGAGAATCATGTGATGATAGATTGTCATGCTAAGAGTGTGATTTTCTCCTCTCCCGTTAGCTATGTTGTAAATTTTGCAAATATGTAATGCAAAAGCATAATTACTTGCTTGGTTTAATTGAGATTTAATTGATAGAACATATTTGTGATGTGAAGGGTTTGTAGCACACGTGGTGGACGTAGATCAGAAACGTCCCACACTTCACGAAATTCCAATAGTTAAGGAATTTTTCGAAGTATTTCCGAATGATCTTCCAGGACTTCCTTCGGATAGGGAAGTAGAGTTCACGATCGAATTGGTGCCGGGGACTTAGCCTATATCAAGAGCTCCCTACCGGATGGCTTTGGTAGAATTGGAAGAACTTAAGAAGCAGCTTCAGGAGTTGCTAGACAAGGGATTCATACGACCCAGCGTATCCCCTTGGGGTGCTCCTGTGCTTTTTGTCAAGAAGAAGGACGGTAGTATGAGGTTGTGCATCGACTACCGATGGTTGAATAAAGTGACAATCAAGAACAAGTATCCTCTTCCCAGAATAGACGACCTCTTAGATCAGCTCAAGGGTGCACAAGTCTTTTCCAAGATAGACTTGAGGTCGGGATATCATCAATTGAAGATCCGAATGAAGATATCCCTAAGACTGCATTCAGGACACGGTATGGCCATTATGAATTCTTGGTGATGCCGTTTGGATTAACCAATGCACCCGCAGCCTTCATGAACTTGATGAATAATGTGTTTAAGCAATACCTAGACCAGTTTGTCATTGTCTTCATCGATGACATCTTGGTGTACTTGAGGTCATGGGAAGAACATGAGCAGCATTTGAGGATTGTTTTGGAAACCCTCAGAGATCGAAGACTATATGCCAAGCTAAGTAAGTGTGATTTCTGGTTGAATCAGATCTCCTTTTTAGGTCATGTAATCAATAAAGATGGAGTTTCAGTTGATCCATCAAAGATTGAAGCTGTGGTTCAATGGGAAAGACCGAAGACAGTGACGGAGATTATGAGTTTCTTAGGTTTAGCTGGCTACTATAGAAGATTTGTAGAGGGTTTCTCAAAGCTAGCTGCTCCATTGACGAGACTGACGCGCAAAGAGGTGAAGTATGAATGGAATGAAGCTTGTGAGCAAAGTTTCCAAGAGTTGAAGCACAGGCTGACGGCTGCACCTATCCTCACCATTCCTAGTGGTTCAGGAGGATTTGCAATATATAGTGATGTCTCAGGGCAAGGTTTGGGATGTGTATTAATGCAGCATGGTAAGGTAGTGGCTTATGGTTCTAGACAGTTAAAGGACCATGAGAAGAACTACCTGACTCATGATTTGGAGTTAGCTGCAGTAGTATTTGCCTTGAAAATATGGAGACAATACTTGTATGGTGAAAAATTTCAAATTTTTACGGATCATAAAAGTCTGAAATACTTGTTCTCCCAGAAAGAGTTGAACATGAGGCAAAGAAGGTGGCTAGAGCTTCTGAAGGATTATGATTGTGAGATCATGTACCACCCGGGGAAGGCCAATGTGGTGGCGGATGCTCTGAGCTGGAAGCATGTAAGTATGATAGCATATATGATGATAAAAGAACACGAACTGATTGAGCAGTTTGCAAGCCTCAGTTTAAGTGTTACATCTCTTGAGCAATGTGGTATGATGACTAGTTTGAGAATTGAGCCAGAATTGATGGACAGAATTCGGGCTGTTCAGAGAGAGGATGTCCAGTGTATGGAGGCTATAGAGAAAATTCAATCGGGTATGACCTCAGAATTCCATATGGGTGAGGATGAAATTTTAAGGTTTAATAACCGTATTTGTGTTCCCGAGGATAATGAATTGAGGAAGCTAATTTTGATGGAAGCACATTCCACTAAGTACACATTACACCCGGGGAACACGAAGATTTATCATAATCTTCGCAAGGTGTATTGGTGGAAGGGCATGAAGAAAGACATAGCTGATTTTGTGGCGAAATGTCTTACATGTCAACAGGTTAAGGTAGAACATCAAAAGCCAGCAAAATTACTGCACCCTCTGCCTATACCTATGTGGAAGTGGAAACACATTACGATGGACTTTATTATGGGATTGCCCAGAACCAAGAGGAATCATGATGGTATTTGGGTGATAGTGGATAGATTGACGAAGTCAGCTCACTTCCTACCTATGAAGTCTACAGATACACTTAGCGCTTTGGCAGACTTATACGTGAGAGAAGTCGTCAGACTACACGGTGTTCCAGTGAGCATCACATCGGATAGAGATTCCAGGTTTACTTCTCACTTTTGGAAACATTTTCAGGAAACCATGGGATCTCAGTTGAATTTTAGCACAACTTTTCATCCGCAGACTGATGGGCAGTCCGAGCGCACTATTCAGACGCTCGAGGATATGTTGAGAGCATGTGTTTTGGATTTTAAAGGCTCATGGGACGACCATCTGCCATTGGCTGAGTTTGCTTATAATAATAGCTATCATGCAAGCATCGGGATGGCACCATACGAGGCTTTGTATGGAAGACGGTGTCGATCACCGATTGGATGGGAAGAAGTGGGCGAGCGCAAGTTGTTGGCTCCAGATTTAGTCGAACAAGCCTCTAAGAATGTTAAACTGATTTGTCAAAGACTTAAGATAGCTCAGAATCGACAAAAGAGCTATGCAGATGTTCGACGGATGCCACTTGAGTTTTTGGTTGGAGACTATGTGTTTTTGAAAGTCTCTCCATTCAAAGGGATTATGAGATTTGGCCGACGAGGTAAGTTAAGTCCTCGTTATATCGGACTATTTGAGATCCTAGATCGTGTTGGAGATGTGGCCTATAGGTTGGCACTACCTCCGGAGTTATCGGGAGTACACAATGTCTTTCATGTATCGATGCTTCGGAAGTATAATCCGGATCCATCTCATTTCATTGAATATGAACCCTTGGAGATTCAAGAAGACATGAGTTATGTGGAGAAACCGATTCAGATTTTGGATAGGAAAGATAAGGTGTTAAGATCAAAGACGATTCCATTGGTTAAAGTTCTCTGGCAGTACCATACGACAGAAGAAGCTACTTGGGAACTAGAGAACTTGATGAGAGAGAGATACCCGGAATTGTTTTAAAACATAACCTTACTTGAATTTGGAGGACCAAATTCTCTAAGGTGGGGAGAATGTGAAATCCCCAAAATTCTGCAAATTTCCCATGCTTGTATAGTTTTTCTACTTGAATTAATGGAATAAATATGAATTTCTGATATATATATATATGATGCATGGGACATAAAGGGAATTAAGGCAATTGATGGTCAAACAATCAAAGGTCAAAGAGTCAAAGGAGGTGGTCAATGGCTGAGATGATGAGCATGCATTAATGGGCATTAAATGAACTAACATGACTCGTCATCATCATCTCTTGCACCCCACGACACCAGCCCATTTTCCTCTCCCTCTCGTTGCTTCCATATTTTCCTCTAAGTGTTCAAATTCTCACCTTGACAAACCACCATTTCAGGCCATCGATTCGTTAAGCTTCTCTAAAGAAAAACGATCCCTGTCGATAGCTTAACCTATGCCTGTAATATGAGAGAGTGAATCCAAGTGAATAAGGAGATCTAGAAATCCAAAGAATTGGTGAATTACAAAGGTAAGGGAGTTAGATGGTTTTATGTTGATATTTTGATGGTTTGGGATTGTATAAAGTTGATATAGTAGGTTTATTGAGGTTTAAATTGTCATGATGTTTACAGCTTGAAGAAGTGAAAAAGGACAAGTGTAGATTGGCTACCAAGCTTGTGGATTTATCTCAATTGAGGTAAGGAATTTATGTAACGGACGTAGGGTGACTATGTCTGCATATTTTTAACTATTTTAACTGTTTTGGAGAGAAACAACAGCTGCTTTAAGTAAAGGAAAAAGGGGCAATTTGGGTCCTACTCCTAGTACCAATTAGGCTGGGAGCAGCCGACTGCCTTAAATAGCAGCCGACTGCCTAGAGACATCTAAAACGTCGTTTTTCGAAAATCGACTCAAACCAGTCGATTGCCAAGGGAGCCAGTCGACTGCTATTTTCCAGAAACCATTCTGTTTCAAACCAGTCGACTACCAGGGGGAGCCAGTCGACTGCTATTTGTCCAGAAGCATTCTGTTTCAAAACCAGCCGACTGCCAAGGGAGCCAGTCGACTGCTAATTCTCGGGAAACCTTCTGTTTCAAAACCAGTCGACTGCCATTTGGGGCCAGTCGACTGCCCTATTTGTATTTTGAAAAATATAATAATTGAATTTCAAAAAGGGAAAGAAATTCAATAAGGCAAAACATGGGGTAGCAGTCGACTGCCATATATGACCAGTCGACTGCCTATTTGAAAGAAAGGTTTTGAGAACCTGTTTTAAGAAAGGATATTCATACTTGTTTAAAACCTATATGAATAAGGTTTTGGAGACTATGAATCTCTCAAAAGAGCATGCACATTATTTGTTACTTGTATTTGACTGAGAAGCTCTAGTCCAGCCCTCAGACCCACAGTACGGCACCTGACTAGTGAAACTGTGGGCTATAGACAATGGCCATGAGTCTCTCATTTGATTCGGCTTAGGGGAGGATCCCTGGCCCATACGTGGGTACACCATTTATTTGATATCTCTCAGGATTATCCCTTATGGGATATATTTGCGGTATCCTCATGAGATCCTCATATTGGATTATCCCTTATGGGATATATTTGCTGTATCCATTATCTCTCTGGATTATCCCTTACGGGATATATTTGCGGTATCCATGATGAGAAATTACTTGGTGCATGATTCTGTTGGATATAAATTGTCTCCCATCTATTTGAAAATAATTATAAATGCCTATTTGATTTCACGTGATTTGAGGTCCGTGGAAATATTTGAAAACATGATTTACTTGTATTTGATATTTGCGAAAGAAATATACGAAATATGCCTTATAATGATTTTACATGACATTATAGAGCCAAGCAGGAAAACTGCATATAGTGATATAGTACGCTCTTTTACATAAGTTTCTTACTGAGCGTAAACTCACTCTTTTACAATTATTTTTCATACAAATTACTTGAAGTAATTCCGCTCCGGATAGAGGAGCATCTTTTGGGATTTTTGAGATACCTTCGAGGCACGCTTCCTATTTATCCTTTGAAGGTATATTTAGTCGGTCGTTACTTCGGCTAATATACAGTACAATACTACAGTTTTGTATATGTTGAGGATTAGGGTGTATGAATATTTGAGATCCCGATGTATATGGCACATGTTTATAAATGAAAAATTTTATGCATGTGAAAATGAATATTATACTCTGATAGAAATGCCTAAAGCATAAGAGTAAGGGAGATTGACATTGGATAAATTAGTCGATTTATTTGTTATTTGAGTTAAAAGTTAGTTGTTATTTGGTTAGTGACGAGGACGTCACCGGGTACTTGACAAACAGCTCAACCAACTATAAAATATGCAGTATATGTGTTATTCAGATCGTGACAATACCATAACAGTAAGGAATTTCAAAGTATCCTCTCATACTCATCTGGTTATCTAATCCATTATAGTATCCTTCCAGATTAAATCGTGCCTATTTGATCTTAAGATTTTAAATTCATGGTTTTATATGAAAATTCTGTTTATTAAATTACATATAGAATACGCTATATCAGCTTTTGTATAGATATTCCTTATTGAGCAAAATAGCTCATTCCTTTATTTTTCACTCCTAGATTTTCTGCAATAAGTTTGGGTTTGCTTTTCTGGAGGACCTGATTTTTGTATCCCTTAGGCGACCAACAGTATTGATCGAGGTATACTAGTTTTACTTTTATGTATTCAGACTTTTGTATAGTGCTACTTTTATGTACATTATATTTGGGATGTAAATAATTTATATTTTTATTTATGTGTTTGGATTTCGAATCCTGGGTTTGTGTAAAAATAAATAAATTTCATTTTGAATATAAGTTGACACTGCAGACAGTCCAATCGTATGTGTTTTATTTATGTGAAAATAGTGAAATATATGATATTCGAATTATGACAATATAATTTTTAATTTTCTCCATTTTTATTATATAAATTGCATGTAATCATTCATTTTTTTATCAATGCTTTGTACTCATGGATCTTAAGAGTCAAACACAAAATTTTCTATTACTTTTTGTATTTACTTTATCTGAAAGAGATTTTGACATAGAAATTCATCACACACCACAGAAAAGACTAGCATCGAATGAAGTTTCAATGTTTATAAATAGGACACCTCAGCCAGAAATTAAAGTTTTTTGTCATAAAGTTACTGTTCAAGGTATTGATTAACATATATTTTTCAATTATAAAATATATAGTAACATAATTTTAAAATATAACTGATTTAGCATGTATATTATTATTGACTACTTTTGAATCTGTGTTTTATACACACACATATAGAGAAAATCTTATACCAATAGAGTAATATCATGAAAATTGATCCAACTTTTGGTTGGTAATATATGTCATGTTGGTGCAACAAAAAGTTATATGAAGTTGATAGAAAATTTCATTGTTCCTCATGTAATGTTGATGTCCTTAATACAACTCCAAGATGAATAATAATTATATTTACTATATTTAAAACATTAAACAAAAATTATTTCATGATAATAATATAAGTATTTTATAATTTTAATATATATAACTTAATTGTAGCATTTTATAACCTTATAGGTATAAGTTGAATGTTAAGGGATTTGATGGTTTTGGAAAAACGATGTTTTATACTTTTCAAATAAATTAATTAATAAAGATATTGATAATTTTTATAAAATTTCTCTTAAGGTATGTTAACAATTATACCTTATAAGTACAAGTTGAATGCTGAGACATTTGATGATTCTAAAAAAACTATGTTTGTACTTTTCAACATTGAAATTAAGAAATTAATAAACAGAGACGTTGACAACTTTTATAAAATTTCTCTTAAGGTATTAATTAGTTAAAAATTATTTTAATATTTTTAGATATTCAATTTAATTTAATGATACGTATATGGCCATGATATAGGAAAATGGAGATTATAAAATTCGAGAGTATTTAAAGATATCAGGAGTGAAATTTTTGTATTTGAAACATGGATGACAAATTATAATATTGAGACAAGAAGAACTAAGCTTACCGTGTCTAAAGTGTATTCCTTTCATCATAAACTTGAATGTCAAAAATTATTGGAACAAGTATGTATAAATTTATATAATATGATTATCTTTGTTATATTTTCATATAACATACGTTATAACTTAATCAAATTACATATTATTGTTTTATCCATGCTTTCAATTCCATCTATCAATTCAAAAAAAATTATATATCAAATTGATTTTAAAACAAAGACATATTGAATTTTCTTATATACTATTTTCATTTAATAAATTACAATATAAATTTGATTTAACTTTTATAAAATTTGCATAATTATATCCAATATATAATTTTTTTAGATTATTGTATTGTAATCTACAAATTACAAATAAAAATATTAAATATAAATATATTGTCTTTTTTGTAAATATGATAAATTATGTTATAAAAATTCAAATTAAAATATATTTTATCAATTGATTTATTATTTAATTAATATAATTTCGTGCATCACATGGATTTAAAACTAGTATAGTTTTATTTTGAGATTGTCAAACCTAAAAATTTTCATTAATTTCGATCATCCCTGCATAACTCACCTGATGCTAAAGGACTAAGGTTTTTTTTTTTTTTGAAAGAACTAAATGACTAAGTTTGTAAACATTTAATTTCACAAAATCACGTGGAGGTTGTGGTGATCAATTTTGTTAGAATTACTTGCATTATTGCACGTATCCCTCCCTGGTACTGGACAATAAATTACGTCAAAAAAGGCAATCCTTTAATGTAAGATAGCTACGTTAGATTGGTATACTATTGTTAAACGTCACTTCATTAAAATCTTTGAGTAGAAATGGAAAGCATAAAAAAATTAAGTACATAAACATGTCACGTTTAAAGGCTGGCTTCCCTTTTCTGTTTCTGTGAAAAGAAAAGATCATTTTGGATCGCAATTTACAAAGAAAAATCAAAATTATGCAGTGCTTTTCTTTCTTTGGATAATATCATAATAGTGAATTATTTGATCTGGTTTTTGCACATGCAAAGCCTGTTGTACAGTACAGATTCAGAAACAATACAGAACTGATCACTGATGCGTCAAGTATCCCATTTGCTTTTCTTGACTCTATATTAGGAAGACGGTGAACAGCTAGCAAAAACAAAAAGATGACAAACTGCTGTATTCAAATCCATATTGTCAATATCGTGTTGGTTCAATAGTAAGAAAGAAACTTGAAAATTTGAAATTTGAAACGTTAAAATTTTATATTTAAGTTTATTAATTATTATATGTAAATTTAAGATTATATTCTAATTATTTATAAATCTATATTTTTATTTAATTTAAGTAAAATAATTTTCACACACATATATATACTAATTCAAAAAATGTAATATATTGATTTTAATGATAACTTATAATGAAGATGCACTATTAAAAAATATTTAAAAATACAAAGCGATTCAAAATCTAGCAACCTTGATTATCAAGGCATAGGGAACAGATGAGCAAATTGATTTTTAAGATTTAATAATTTTACGGTACGTTTGATACATAAGATTATAAATTGGTTAGGATATTATAAAATTATAAATAGAATTAGATTAGATTGTATTATATTATTTTATATTTGGCACATGTGTACAAAATTAAAAGTAAAATGAAATGATTTTTATACATTTGTTATGTGTAAGGGTAGGATAAAATGATTTTTTTATTACCAAAAAGTACTCTTTTCAAAGTAAATATAATTTAAATTTACAATTTCTTCTTATAAATATAATTAAAGATTTTTTTAACTAAAAATATATATTGTTATAATTTCTATAGTTAAGATTTATATTTATTTTAAAAAAAAAGTTGATTTTTCAATAAGAAATTGATTTTTTAAAAAATTAAATGTTTTCAAAACTTAACTTTGTTAAAAAATTAAAAATATTTTGCTCTATTTTTTTCACAATTTTTTCTTCATTTTTTTAATATTTAAATTTAAAAAATAATATTATGATTTTATGTTAAATATATTTATTTTATAAAAATGGATTTTTGAAAAAAAAGTTGTTTTTTTTAAGTACCTTGATTTTTCAAAAAAAAAATGTTTATTTTATTCAATTTCTTTTTTTTCTTTTCCTGCCGAAAAGAGGAAAAACTGTAAAAAAGTAAAAAAAGAAAAAAAAAGAGAGCAGGAAAAATATTAACTAAATATAATAATTCAAATTTTAAATTAAAAAATTCATAATAATTTTATGTTTAAGAAATTTTAAAAAAAATCTATTTAAAAAATTGATAATTTCCAAAAATAAAATTTAAATAAATTAGTTCTTTAAAAAATTATTATTTTATCAAAAATTGTATTTTTTTCTTTATGGAAAAGAAGGTAAAAAAAAGAAAATAAAATAAAATGAAGGGAAAAAGAAAAAAAAAGAAAAAATAAATTGGATTAACTCATTAAACAATCATATTTGTCATCTTATTAAATGTTTAAGTTAATTTTTTAATGTAAATTTTATATATACATACATATATATATATATATATATATATATATATCTCTTACTTAATCACATGAAATTAAAAATATTCATTTTCTTTTGAAAATGATTGAATCATCCTATATTAACCGTATGATTAATCTTCTTTACAATAAATATTATATATATATATATATATATATATATATATATGCACTAAACATAAGATTGAACGATAATCAAACCTCTCAAAAACTTGCTACTGAACTTCAAAATTGTATGTTTTTTTTGCTTCTCATTCAATTGCAATGGGCCTATTACAAAGTTAAAAAAGACTTGTAGCTCGTAAATATTTTTCAGTTGCACGGTAAGGTGCATTCTCCACTATTGCAGTTAGGTTCTTTTTTTTCATATGACCACTTGAACGGTGAGGGCAAGAATTGGTTATAGATGAGTGGTCCACTAAAGTCTGAAACTTATTGATTTTTTAATGAATTTGGACAAAAATATGAAATACAATAAATGGGTGGGACAAAAATTAGACTCAATGAATCTTAGAGCTAGGCTCGAGGTTCATCAATTGAAACTTAAGTCCGACCCAGCTTTAAAATAATTAATATTAAAATTTTTTTATATATTTACCAAGTATATTGTAATCAAATGTATATAAAATATTATTGATTAATAAATATTATATATTTAATATGAAAATTTATAGGTAAAGTTTGACAAATTAAATTAGATTTTAAAGGAATAAGTTTTTTTAAAAAAAACAAAGAAACAAAAAATATATATGCCAAAAAAAAGGGAGCCGGGCCAGAATTTGTATGGTGAACATAAAAACGAAAATGTATTTTTCTAGTTTACCTAGTATTTTACCATCTTCTTTGGTGAAAATTTTAGATATGGATGGTTTGCTGCCTCCACATGATATATGAAACATGTAGCATTTGCAATGAAAATTTGCACAGAAAGATAAAAAGAAACATAGGGTAGCACAACTATCACGTGTATATTAAAAAAAAGAAACGTTATTGATTAACCAAAATTGAAAATCTTTTTCTTTTTTGTACACAAAAGCATATATATATGTGAATATATATATATATATATATATATATATATATATATATATATATATGTATGTATGTATAGCTGGGTTGGCTCATTTTAATAGTCGGATTTGTTTATTTTAGTAATTATTAAAAAATTACTCTTATTTGATTGCCAACTTCTTATTTTGTTTAAAGAAAAAGGAAAATACTATAATGAAAGGTCGTGATGGCCATGTGTTTATCAATGGGATAGTGCACCAATAGGCAAAACAATTTGCTTTGTGTTAGGACATAATTAGGGTAGATCTATATCGAATATAATATATATATATATATATATATATTATACTAAATTTGTTTTCTTTTACTTTTTAACTTGTTAAAGCCATTGAATTTTATATAAAACGAGATAATTATATATATATATATATATATATATATATATATCTCATTTCATATAAATCTCGGTCTCGACTTTTTGAATATGAATTTTTTAAGAAAATAATTCAGTTTGTAATCTTGATTAACTCTTTAGATATGTTTTCTTTTTCCTTCTTAATATGGTTGTTTGGGGTAGATGTGAGATTCATCTTTAAACAAGAAAAAGCAAATGCAAGATTCATTTATAGTACAAAAGCAAAATGTTAATGACCATGATCTACTTATATAGTACAAATGCAAGTGTTAGGGCCTAGGGGTTTACATCTAACACTAATTAAGATAATTAAGGCTAAGTAATTAATGATTAATCTTTTATTGTTTGGTGCTTTTCTGTAACTTAATTTATTCTAAATAAAACAATCCAAATAAATTATAAGAAGGATTTTATCTTTTTGTCTAGAGTTTGCTTGTTGTTTAAATGGCATATATATATATATATATATATATATATATATATATATATATATATATATATTTATACACTGTCAGCGGAATTTTTTGATTCCACAAGCAGTATTAGAAGCATGACGATGTCTTTTAAAAAAATTAATAAATAAATAATAAATGAAATAAGACATGTGTCATGATCTTAATCCTGCTTATAAAGTCAAAAAACTATGCTGACAATATATAGGATAATTATCATATATATATATATATATTATAAAACAGAAAATATGCACACATGTAAAGTAACCTTACATGGACATTGACATCGAACGACACGTAAGCAAGTTGCATAATTTTGTTCATGTGGATGCTGATATGTAAGGTCTGTTTGCCATGTGTCACTATTTTTTTAATCTTTCTAAACAATTGATAATTCAAATTTTCACTAAAATCTCTACTAAATAGATATCTCTACTAATTGATTACCTCCACTTTTTTCTCCTATAAATACTCACATTATTTTTTTAACAATAATCACGTTTCTAACCCATTTAAAAATAAAATTAATTATCATATATATATATATATATATGAGAAATGTGTTAGTATATTGGAAAAAATATATGTGAAGACCAAGAATTTTCTAAATAAATATAAGGTATCCGAAAAATTTAATTTGGACAAAGTGAAATCCAAATTAAATAAAAAAAAAAAGAAAATTAAATTTGGAAATAAGAAATGAAGGAGGAAATTTAAAATTTGGATAAATGGAAATCCAAATTAAATAAGGAAATGGAGAAAATAATTTTGGATATTTAGAAATCCAAAACTTAATAAGAAATAAAAATATTTTTATATATTTATATAATGATATTATATAAATATACCTTGGATAAATATAAATATTATTTTGTGTTGAAAGTGTAAAAAGTATATATATAAATATATATTTCGATACAAAATATGTATTTAAATACATATTATAAATAGTGTATCTATATATATATACAATTATGGTTATATGTATAATAATTATATACATATATATATTATAGTTGTTATTATTATATAAAATAATAAAAATATATATTTAAAAAAAAAAAAAAAGAAATTGCAACAAGCTTCTCGGGGAAGCTTGCTGCGTTAAACAGAAAAGGCAGACTCGAAAAGAAAAAAAAAAGAGAGAAAAGAGGGAGACGGGGAAGGATCATCGCCGACCAAGAAGGAAGAAAGGAAGGGCCGGCGACGGTGCAAGGCACTAAAGGAGGGAGAAAACGAAAACGAAAACGGAACGGAGAAAGGAAAAATCGTGAACGAGAGGAAAAAATAGAAAAGTGGAAACGGCGATGCCGCCGATCTGGGCGTCGCCAACACCACCCCGGCGTAGACGAAGGTGAACCGAAGGGAAGTAGACCACCGGCGGTGGAAGAGAAAGGAGGGGGAAGGATGAAACAGAAAGGAAAGAAGCCGCCGTTGCCACCTCCAGATCCGGTGCCGTCACCGCCGGTGGAGAGGAAAGGAGACCAGATTTGGCTTCAGCACCACCTCGGCCAGCTGTGGGAAGGTCGAACCGGCGGAGAACTGGCCGGCGAGAGGTTGAACCGGCGGGTGAGACTGAATCGGTCTGAACCGGTCCGAACCGGTTCAGACCAGAAAAAAAAAAAACAGAACAGAAAAAAAAAAGAAGAAAAAGAAGAAAAGAAAAAAAAAAGAAAAAAAAAGAAAAAAAGGAAAAGGAAGAAGAAGAAGAAAGAAAAGGTAAGAAAAATTGAGGAAAAATAAATTATTGATGTTATTGAATAATTTATGGTTATATTGATGTAGTGCATTAATATTGAAATTGTAGCAAAACGGAAATGAGACGAATGGTGGAGTTCGACAAGGCTCGAAAATCGAAAAGTGCGCTAAGCTTTGGCGAATAAGTAAGATACTTTTATAAAGCATTAGTAGCTTTATATTGTATGTGGGAATTATGATTTTTTTTATGATGCATTTATTTAATTGACTTTAAATGGAATTATGATTTTTATATGATGCATCAATTTAAATAGATTTGCAAAAAAATGCTAAGAGGACCCACAACTGATGGTGGGGGTCTTAGTAAGAGGTAAAATTGGTGAGAATCAACGGCTGCAAGTATAAATTGTGTTTCCCTTGCAGGAGGTTAGGGAAAATTAAGCCGTTATGCTGCCGAAATTTTTAGGAAAATAATTGAGGAAAAAGATTAAGTTTCTCACATAAATGGAATCTTGGAGATAATTATTGAAAATAAATATTGAAAGGATTTTATAGTATTACCGAAAGAGTTTGATATTGAAATCGATGAGAAGATAGATCGTTGAAAACGATAATGTGGTGAATTACATGGTTTAAAACCTTATAGAATCGATAAATCAAGTAATTGTAATATCACAAATGGTATCAAGTTGAGATTGAGGTGGAATTATTAATTAGACGGATCACGGATAAAAGTGATGATAATTATATGATGTAGCTTGGAAGAGAAGATCACAGTTGAAATTTCGATGGTCGAATGATTGGATTGTGAAGTTATTAACGGAGTAATGATTTCCAGAATTTACCGAGTCCGGTTTCATGATTTTGAAATAATTTCGAAAGTGATAATATGGACAAATTCGAGAGACTGAAATGGAGATTTAATTACGACACAATCCGATCAATTATGGATTCAAAGAAATGAGTGATAAATATGTGAAAAGATGATTGTGCTTATAACCTTAGAATAGATCTTGAATAATAAGATCGACAATTGCATGAGTTCGGATAAAATCATAAAGGCCACATGAAAATGGATTTGAGGATTTAGATACGATTTTGTGATAGTAAATGAAATTGAACCTCAAATCGAAAATGATAAACATGTATCAATAGATCAAATCATAAATGGATTTGATAAGTGACTATCGATTTTGTGATTCTGTTATCCTCGATGTCGATTCTGGAACAGATATTGAAGGATGATATTATTATTTGCATAAATTCGGTAACTTGATGACTATTTTAGAAATTGATGTTTAAATGCTTATCAAAACTTAGAGGATTCATACTAATGATGCGATCCTAATATTGATGATGAAGTGTATAAATGATTATAATAGTCAATGACGATCAAGAAAGGGTATGAATACCGAATGGTCTGAATACCAAGTGATTCGATTTCCAAATGAATTGAGTACTGAGCAAATTGAATACTGAATTAGATGAATAGTGAATGAATTGTATAGTGATTTATTGGTTGACAGAAAGAAAGTCTTGAAATCGAATAATTGATGGTGATAAAGTTAAATGAATCACTTTAGCGTATTTGATGGAAACATTACCGAAGTTGCATACTGAAATGTTTTACAGCATCGCATTTAAGCATGCCTTCTTGCAACTTGAAACATTTTAATAATGTTTATATGAATACTGAAAAGTATTGATTTGTTTTGAAATGAAAGTATATGGTAAATATATATATGTATTTTGATATATGAAGTCTCATACAGAATTTTACCATATGCCTTACATGATATTGAAAAGAAAGCTATAGATTTAAATGTTTTATGAGACTGTAGGCACCCTAAAAGAATTAAATTCAATAAAGCATAGTGGAAACCGCCTAATTGGAGCTTTGCTCATTAGGCAGATAGATATGCTTGTCCGACAATAGTCGTGGACAGGTCTCAGTCACGCCTGATCAGTGGGGCTGAGAGAGATGAGGTCTATGGCCATAGATAGCGCCCTAGTTGGTTTCCAGGGGACGATATGATTTTCACTGCTAGCTACAGTGATTTAAGTCTTTATTGATAGAGAAATGATAGGGATCTAGCCTAGTCTCTCACAAATATGATATGAAGTCTAGAGTATGATTTTTATTGATATGAACTCTAGACTTGACATGATTTATACTGTACATGAAACAGATTTGAAATGAAATATGTTTTGAAACAGTACACGTTTTAAACATGTTTTAAAAGTCCATGAGATATGAATTCGACACTATATGATTTATATGAGATTTTGTGTCGAACATGGCATGATATGCGGTCTAGAGTATAGTTTGATTTGATATGAACTCTAGACCTGATATGATTTACAGTAGATGATTTAAAAGTATATGATAAATGATTTCGACACTTACATGATTTATATACGATTTTGTGTCGAATTTGAAACGACATGCGGTTTAGAGTATAGATTGATTTGATATGAACTCTAAACCTGATATGATTTATAGTATATGAAAAATGTTTTAAAACCGCACATGTTTTAGACATGCTCCGGAAACGAATACATGAATTGAAATTGAATATGTTTATATTATGCCTTAAAGGCAAACTTTTGAAAATGCATATGTTGAGCATGTCCTAAAGTATATATGATATGATTTGAAATGATCGCGGTTTATATAGAAAAATTTCATGAATTGCATATTAAACCCTAATATGACAATATGCTTAGTATATGAGAATTCCATGAGGAATGTCATGACTCGGTGGTAACGATATTTCATCTATATGAGGTCATGATATGTTATGAAACACGAATATAGAGATACACGAAGAGAATTATGACTGGGTACCACCGTGATTATGATCTACAATACGAGAATTGATAAGAGATGATATGAGAATTGATAAGAGATGATATGAGAATTGATAAGAGATGATAGAATACAGGAATATGATTATGAAATGAAAAGTGATAATGAGATGTATCGATGAGAAAGGATTAACTGTAATTGCATCCTTGTAAGTATTAAGCATTGCAGTTTAAGACAGTTTAATCCTACTCTTGTATTTATATTAGTATCTTACTGAGCCGTGGTTTTGCTCACCCCACTAAATTTCATCTCTTTCAGATTATTGAAGTTAACGTCTGCCATGTGAACTGCTCAGTGGGCATCGGAGACGGTGTATGAACTTGGTACTAGTTTTCTGAGTTATATGTTCTTTATAAAATACTTGTTTACATGTAAGACTTAAATTGATGCACAGTACATATTCTGTTTAACAAGTCGGGATGTAACTAATAACCGTTTCCGTGTTTGTTTAATATTTAAATGGAATGACTATAAGTCACCTAGGTAGTATAGTAACTACACTGACACCGAATACAAACCTTAAAATGAAAAAGAAAAATTTAGTCCATAAATTTGTAGACTAAGAAAACTATAAGAATCGAGTGAAAGTCGCGGTCTTCGGGTCGTGACAGATTTAATGGTATCAGAGCACGGTTTGTCTAGTACGTGTCAGTGTAGTTGAGACAGTGATAATGTTACATCCCATGTACTGTGTAGTGTCTACATGTAAACTTGTTGATTTTCAATCTGTACCAAGATTTGTCAGCTATTGGTATGAGTGATACCAGTTGATGGCCTATTGAAAACAGGCTGAGCTTTGACATAAAGATGCCAATCGATGACCTATTGAAACGGACTGGAAACCGTTAATGAATGGTATCGATATGGTATAGAAGAATTGTGTATTATCTTAAAGGAATAGAATATGAATGATCGAGAATGATTGATTGTGGCAGTGATATGGAAGATAATGCAATGATCGTATAGAATATGATCGATATGTGAATCGAAAAGGATTGAAAGAAGTAAAGAAATAGCCAACGAAAAACGATCAAACCCAAACATATGGCTCGATTGAAAGTACAATCCCACTTTAATTATGAAGATTATTGGAAATTGAAAATATGATTTCGAGTTATAAGGGAACACGAATATGAAACAGTTTTCAAATTTAAGACTGAAGGTGATTTCACGTTGGTTATCACATTGAGATGTAATAAGAATACTGTATGAAAAGAGATATAGAGAGAAAATGATTGATAAATGTTGCATTTATGGCAAGAGATGATTAACAGTAAAGTTTGCAATGAGGTGCAGCCTTGATTTATCAATGTGACAATGAGTGTTGTGGGATAATACGAAACCCAAAAGAAATATGATGATATGTAAGTGATTAAGGACTAATTGTTTAAATGATAGCTATCAAGCTATATCGAATTGGCATCAAATGAGAAAAAAAAAATGGATGATGAACAATATGAATCAGCTATAATGCAAAAAGAGATGAAAGATATAACTCCCAAAATGATAAGAAAATTTTAGGGAGTATGGATATATGGTGAAAAATGATATGTAATGGTTTAAAAAGGTGATTTCGATGTTGAAGGTATACTGGTAAAAAAAAAAAATACATAAAAGACGATTGAGGGGACAGGAAAGATAAGAGTACAGAACAGTACCACTTTCTAAATCTAAGTTAAATTCGGAGGACCGAATTTCTTAAGGTGGGGAGAATGTGAAGACCAAGAATTTTCTAAATAAATATAAGGTATCCGAAAAATTTAATTTGGACAAAGTGAAATCCAAATTAAATAAAAAAAAAAAGAAAATTAAATTTGGAAATAAGAAATGAAGGAGGAAATTTAAAATTTGGATAAATGGAAATCCAAATTAAATAAGGAAATGGAGAAAATAATTTTGGATATTTAGAAATCCAAAACTTAATAAGAAATAAAAATATTTTTATATATTTATATAATGATATTATATAAATATACCTTGGATAAATATAAATATTATTTTGTGTTGAAAGTGTAAAAAGTATATATATAAATATATATTTCGATACAAAATATGTATTTAAATACATATTATAAATAGTGTATCTATATATATATATACAATTATGGTTATATGTATAATAATTATATACATATATATATTATAGTTGTTATTATTATATAAAATAATAAAAATATATATTTAAAAAAAAAAAAAAGAAATTGCAACAAGCTTCTCGGGGAAGCTTGCTGCGTTAAACAGAAAAGGCAGACTCGAAAAGAAAAAAAAAAGAGAGAAAAGAGGGAGACGGGGAAGGATCATCGCCGACCAAGAAGGAAGAAAGGAAGGGCCGGCGACGGTGCAAGGCACTAAAGGAGGGAGAAAACGAAAACGAAAACGGAACGGAGAAAGGAAAAATCGTGAACGAGAGGAAAAAATAGAAAAGTGGAAACGGCGATGCCGCCGATCTGGGCGTCGCCAACACCACCCCGGCGTAGACGAAGGTGAACCGAAGGGAAGTAGACCACCGGCGGTGGAAGAGAAAGGAGGGGGAAGGATGAAACAGAAAGGAAAGAAGCCGCCGTTGCCACCTCCAGATCCGGTGCCGTCACCGCCGGTGGAGAGGAAAGGAGACCAGAT
Organism: Heritiera fomes; assembly: GCA_032173925.1. NCBI lineage: Eukaryota > Viridiplantae > Streptophyta > Magnoliopsida > Malvales > Malvaceae > Heritiera > Heritiera fomes. Next base: position 28,980,060 of record JAPDPM010000012.1, read on the forward strand.
TTGGCTTCAGCACCACCTCGGCCAGCTGTGGGAAGGTCGAACCGGCGGAGAACTGGCCGGCGAGAGGTTGAACCGGCGGGTGAGACTGAATCGGTCTGAACCGGTCCGAACCGGTTCAGACCAGAAAAAAAAAAACAGAACAGAAAAAAAAAAGAAGAAAAAGAAGAAAAGAAAAAAAAAAGAAAAAAAAAGAAAAAAAGGAAAAGGAAGAAGAAGAAGAAAGAAAAGGTAAGAAAAATTGAGGAAAAATAAATTATTGATGTTATTGAATAATTTATGGTTATATTGATGTAGTGCATTAATATTGAAATTGTAGCAAAACGGAAATGAGACGAATGGTGGAGTTCGACAAGGCTCGAAAATCGAAAAGTGCGCTAAGCTTTGGCGAATAAGTAAGATACTTTTATAAAGCATTAGTAGCTTTATATTGTATGTGGGAATTATGATTTTTTTTATGATGCATTTATTTAATTGACTTTAAATGGAATTATGATTTTTATATGATGCATCAATTTAAATAGATTTGCAAAAAAATGCTAAGAGGACCCACAACTGATGGTGGGGGTCTTAGTAAGAGGTAAAATTGGTGAGAATCAACGGCTGCAAGTATAAATTGTGTTTCCCTTGCAGGAGGTTAGGGAAAATTAAGCCGTTATGCTGCCGAAATTTTTAGGAAAATAATTGAGGAAAAAGATTAAGTTTCTCACATAAATGGAATCTTGGAGATAATTATTGAAAATAAATATTGAAAGGATTTTATAGTATTACCGAAAGAGTTTGATATTGAAATCGATGAGAAGATAGATCGTTGAAAACGATAATGTGGTGAATTACATGGTTTAAAACCTTATAGAATCGATAAATCAAGTAATTGTAATATCACAAATGGTATCAAGTTGAGATTGAGGTGGAATTATTAATTAGACGGATCACGGATAAAAGTGATGATAATTATATGATGTAGCTTGGAAGAGAAGATCACAGTTGAAATTTCGATGGTCGAATGATTGGATTGTGAAGTTATTAACGGAGTAATGATTTCCAGAATTTACCGAGTCCGGTTTCATGATTTTGAAATAATTTCGAAAGTGATAATATGGACAAATTCGAGAGACTGAAATGGAGATTTAATTACGACACAATCCGATCAATTATGGATTCAAAGAAATGAGTGATAAATATGTGAAAAGATGATTGTGCTTATAACCTTAGAATAGATCTTGAATAATAAGATCGACAATTGCATGAGTTCGGATAAAATCATAAAGGCCACATGAAAATGGATTTGAGGATTTAGATACGATTTTGTGATAGTAAATGAAATTGAACCTCAAATCGAAAATGATAAACATGTATCAATAGATCAAATCATAAATGGATTTGATAAGTGACTATCGATTTTGTGATTCTGTTATCCTCGATGTCGATTCTGGAACAGATATTGAAGGATGATATTATTATTTGCATAAATTCGGTAACTTGATGACTATTTTAGAAATTGATGTTTAAATGCTTATCAAAACTTAGAGGATTCATACTAATGATGCGATCCTAATATTGATGATGAAGTGTATAAATGATTATAATAGTCAATGACGATCAAGAAAGGGTATGAATACCGAATGGTCTGAATACCAAGTGATTCGATTTCCAAATGAATTGAGTACTGAGCAAATTGAATACTGAATTAGATGAATAGTGAATGAATTGTATAGTGATTTATTGGTTGACAGAAAGAAAGTCTTGAAATCGAATAATTGATGGTGATAAAGTTAAATGAATCACTTTAGCGTATTTGATGGAAACATTACCGAAGTTGCATACTGAAATGTTTTACAGCATCGCATTTAAGCATGCCTTCTTGCAACTTGAAACATTTTAATAATGTTTATATGAATACTGAAAAGTATTGATTTGTTTTGAAATGAAAGTATATGGTAAATATATATATGTATTTTGATATATGAAGTCTCATACAGAATTTTACCATATGCCTTACATGATATTGAAAAGAAAGCTATAGATTTAAATGTTTTATGAGACTGTAGGCACCCTAAAAGAATTAAATTCAATAAAGCATAGTGGAAACCGCCTAATTGGAGCTTTGCTCATTAGGCAGATAGATATGCTTGTCCGACAATAGTCGTGGACAGGTCTCAGTCACGCCTGATCAGTGGGGCTGAGAGAGATGAGGTCTATGGCCATAGATAGCGCCCTAGTTGGTTTCCAGGGGACGATATGATTTTCACTGCTAGCTACAGTGATTTAAGTCTTTATTGATAGAGAAATGATAGGGATCTAGCCTAGTCTCTCACAAATATGATATGAAGTCTAGAGTATGATTTTTATTGATATGAACTCTAGACTTGACATGATTTATACTGTACATGAAACAGATTTGAAATGAAATATGTTTTGAAACAGTACACGTTTTAAACATGTTTTAAAAGTCCATGAGATATGAATTCGACACTATATGATTTATATGAGATTTTGTGTCGAACATGGCATGATATGCGGTCTAGAGTATAGTTTGATTTGATATGAACTCTAGACCTGATATGATTTACAGTAGATGATTTAAAAGTATATGATAAATGATTTCGACACTTACATGATTTATATACGATTTTGTGTCGAATTTGAAACGACATGCGGTTTAGAGTATAGATTGATTTGATATGAACTCTAAACCTGATATGATTTATAGTATATGAAAAATGTTTTAAAACCGCACATGTTTTAGACATGCTCCGGAAACGAATACATGAATTGAAATTGAATATGTTTATATTATGCCTTAAAGGCAAACTTTTGAAAATGCATATGTTGAGCATGTCCTAAAGTATATATGATATGATTTGAAATGATCGCGGTTTATATAGAAAAATTTCATGAATTGCATATTAAACCCTAATATGACAATATGCTTAGTATATGAGAATTCCATGAGGAATGTCATGACTCGGTGGTAACGATATTTCATCTATATGAGGTCATGATATGTTATGAAACACGAATATAGAGATACACGAAGAGAATTATGACTGGGTACCACCGTGATTATGATCTACAATACGAGAATTGATAAGAGATGATATGAGAATTGATAAGAGATGATATGAGAATTGATAAGAGATGATAGAATACAGGAATATGATTATGAAATGAAAAGTGATAATGAGATGTATCGATGAGAAAGGATTAACTGTAATTGCATCCTTGTAAGTATTAAGCATTGCAGTTTAAGACAGTTTAATCCTACTCTTGTATTTATATTAGTATCTTACTGAGCCGTGGTTTTGCTCACCCCACTAAATTTCATCTCTTTCAGATTATTGAAGTTAACGTCTGCCATGTGAACTGCTCAGTGGGCATCGGAGACGGTGTATGAACTTGGTACTAGTTTTCTGAGTTATATGTTCTTTATAAAATACTTGTTTACATGTAAGACTTAAATTGATGCACAGTACATATTCTGTTTAACAAGTCGGGATGTAACTAATAACCGTTTCCGTGTTTGTTTAATATTTAAATGGAATGACTATAAGTCACCTAGGTAGTATAGTAACTACACTGACACCGAATACAAACCTTAAAATGAAAAAGAAAAATTTAGTCCATAAATTTGTAGACTAAGAAAACTATAAGAATCGAGTGAAAGTCGCGGTCTTCGGGTCGTGACAATATATTTATTATTCATTATTCAAAATATATTCTCTCTCTTGAAGATATCTAGTATATTAAAAACTTCAAATTTCCATTCAATCTTGTTAACTTAATTTTAATTTGTATTTGTATAGCACCAATCAAATATTTTTTTTCAATTTGATGATCAATCACCTAAAATTATATGTATATTATAAAAAGTATTATCAATTAAGTTATGATTTAATCTTGATCGTCCCTAATTTCATTGTTTAACCTCAAAAAATGCAATGAAATTTTAGGATTTTTCAACATTTATGAAGGTACTATTTCTCTTTTACAAGCAATACCCAATCAAAACTAGACCATTTCATTTTTGGCTTAGATCGACTCCTTTTAGCAGTATATTTAAACCATGCTTAATTGAATTGGATCAAGTGCCCAATGGGATGAGATTGTGCATATTGCCAAAGATCTCAATTCTCCAACAACTTTTCATTATTTTCACCTACCCCTTTACGATGAAAATGAGTTGTGGTTGGTGATGACCATGACTTGCAAGAACAACTCCAATATCTTTGTTAATTTATTTATTTATATACCTCCTTGAAGCATCATCCTTCTTTGACATCGGTTTTTTTTTTCTTTTTCCCTTTTCTCTTTTAATTTTTCTTTGGATAATGCAAAATCTTTTGACAAATTTCTCCCCAAAACCATACTTTTCTAAGCAGAAAGAAGCTCTTCAACAACACTTTATTTTTAAGGAAATTTAAAAGGTCTACTCTCAAAAGGGCATATATATATATATATATATATATATATATATATATATATCTATATCCTTTGGATTTAATTTATTCTCAAATAATTATCTGCCAGAGGTTAAACAAATAAATTTTTAGCACATTGAAAGGAAATTATTTCTTATTTCTATAAAAAAAAATTAGCAACAATCTTCTTTGGTTTCAATGATAAAAAACCCAAATAGGAAAAAAAATTATAACGTAAATCTTTACCGAATTTTATAATTATAAACGTCTTATTAAGTTATTATTAAAGTTGGGAGATGATGAAAATTTAAATTCAAAACTTTTCTTTTGAAGGTAAAATATCACTATCATTGAGTAATTTGTTCGATATTTATTACTTATAAATAGATATTTTATTCATATAAAGAAAGTTTTGAGATTACCATGAGCTAGGATATGCTACTTGTAACAATTAGAGATGAACTTGAACATAAATTTAACTCAAATGATTTATAATTATTTTTAAGAGATAACGTCTAGCATGTATAGAATTCAAATTTTAATATTTGCAATCATTTTTCTTACTCTTAGACTTCGGACTCATTATAAAAAAAATGATAAACTTGTTAAAAAATATTTTTTTGTTAAAAAAATTAAACTTTCAGAGTTAATGAGCATGAAAAAAAGATTTGAATTAGATGAGGGTAGGTGGAGGCAATATGTAGGACTAATTCTTGTTGACAACACCCTACCAACTACACAGCAATTAATTAGTTGAAGTTGGGCTTGCAGAGTTTCCACTCATATATATAATTAAGTGGATAATGAAGGAGTGGAAAGTTCTACATTACCAAATGAAAGTCAAGAAACTAAGAAATTGCTGCTGGCAATGAGAAGAAAACCCTTCTAGAACAGTAAACTAAGAATTTGTCTGCAGGTAGATTATATATCATTATAATATCATCTTTACTATGATTTTATTTATTTTATTTTATTTTATTTATTAGGAGAGAGATCTCGTCATTTCAATGCAAAAAAGTAATTATAGGAAAGTGTGTAATTAGATTTGAGAAACAATTGTCCGTTTCGTTCGTGTATTTTATTTTTCAAAAAATATTTTTCTTATTTTTTAGTGTTTGGTACATGTAAAATATTTTGGTCAATGTAAAATATTTGCGGTCAATGAAAAATGAAATTCAGTCAATGAAAAATGAAAGATCTTTAAGGATTTTGGGAAATTGTCTTCTCATTTTCAAAGGGAAAGATAATTTCCTAACCTATGCCCATTTCAAGAAAAAAGCCCTCACTAAAACTCAACCTATTCTATATTGGATTAGTTTACAAACAACAAAAAATATTTTTCAACATATTAACCAAACATCAGAAAATATTTTTCAACATATCAACCAACCAAACAACATATCAAAGTAATTTTTAAAAGAACTAACAAAATTACCAATAAGTGGTTTTTTTCAGACATTAACAAGTAGTTAGAAGAAATTGAAATGAATTTTTTTCAAGCATTTGGACGAAGTTCGAATTCTAAAATCCTCATTGTTGGGAGGACTTTACCATTTACTACTTTTGGTCTAAATATGATTAATCTTAGACTGTAAAACAGATGAAGATATTTGTATTTACACCAAAAACAAAATTAAAAAAATAAAACAGAATTAAACTTTTTAGTTGTAGAAAGTTCATGCATACTTGAAGTTGGCTTACCGTCAAGGTTTGATAAGTTGGCTGAATGAAAAAAAAAAAAAACGTAACAAGTAATTAGACAAAAACAAATTTGACAAGTGTCCTAAGAGCACTCTATTGTATTTAATATAAAATTTATTACGATAATTAATATATTAAAAGGCAAAACTGTTATTTAATTGACAGATTCACAAAATTAAACGAATGTAACCAACAATATCCTAATAACCTATAATAAACCCATTGTTTATTCTTTATTAGGAAAAGAATTGTATGAAAGATTACTTTACTCAACATATATCTCTTTTACACAAATTATGTTGCGTAATTATATTATTAAAAAAAATCAATCATTTATTATATATTGTATGTGATAATTAGATTGTGAATATTTATTTTAAGAGATTCATTAATAATTTAGGCAATAAATTATTGACTTTTTTTTATTAATATGATTACATGACATAATTTGAATGAAAGAGATATATGTCGACTTAAAATAATTATTTCATATAATCCTTTCTCAAAAGTAAGATCTTAAACTAGAGTTTAGGATCATGTGGACATCAAGACATGTATAAATGAATGTAAATAAGTGGAAATTCTACTATAAGGTTAAAATATTTAACATTACTATAAGGTTAATGTAAATATACTTGATTAAATGTAAATTTAGTATCAATAGATATAAAATATATTAATAGTATCGTAAACAAATGAGATTAAACATAAAATTAATGTTAATAGACATAGACATATGATAATTTTGTTACAAGATATGTTTATATTTATTTTCATGTGTTTGTAATACTTTTAATATATTTTATATTCATTAACATTAAATTTATATTTAATCATACGTATTTACGTTGATTTCATTATAAAATTTACCTGTAAATAAGAGAAAAAATTCAAAGATCCACGTTAAAATTCTCTCAACATTTTCACTTAATGATAAGTGCGTGTATTTTTATCAAAAACTGATTTCAAAAAGTTTTTTTAAATAAAAAATCCTCAATGACCGAGAAAAATCTTAAAATTCAACGTTCCCTCTTTAAATTTTCTCGCTCGTTAAAAAAAAAAAACTGTTTGTATTAAATAATTATGAGAGACGTGGACATATATGATCCTAATTTTATTTTCTAAAATTGCTTTGCTCTTCAGAAAAATTAATTTTCTTAAAAAAACAATATCCATATTCTGAATTACATCACGCAATGGACAAATTGGTAATTTTGTTCAGTCGAGAAAATGGAGCTGACGTTGCTGCTGTCCTACCTTCCCCCAGTGCTCACCAACTCCCTGTCCCAATTTTATTTTGAAAAAAAAAAAAAAACTGCATAAACCTGCGGGTTTTTTCTTATTGTCACCAAATAACAGATTGCCACGTGTCATCATAACAGCCATCGAAAACCATGAAGATCCGACGGCCATGTGTAGTCTTCAACTAACCCATCGGCCTACCCAAGCTGCCAAGCTGCACCCATTTGGCCATGTCTCTATTTAAAGCTTTCCAATTTCGTTGAACAGACTCAGGAATTTTCACTTAGCCTGAAAATATCCTTTTCTTTCTCCATTTTATTTGGCCCTGAAATCCACATTTTTGAGTCAGAGCGAGCCCATGGAACCAATGGAAATATCGACTCATTGTAATGGCAATGGTTCATCACTAGGATTCTGCACAAGTGACCCCTTGAACTGGGGTGCATCAGCCGAGTCCTTAAAAGGTAGCCATCTTGATGAGGTGAAGCGTATGGTTGACGAGTACCGGAAGCCGGTGGTACGTCTCGGCGGCGAAACCTTAACCATAGCTCAAGTGACGGCGATTGCGAACCGTGATGCTGCCGATGTCATGGTCGAGCTTTCGGAGACGGCGCGGCCGGCGGTTAAGGCCAGCAGTGATTGGGTCATGGAAGGGATGACTAAAGGTACAGATAGTTACGGGGTCACCACTGGCTTTGGTGCAACCTCTCATAGAAGGACCAAACAAGGCGCTGCCCTTCAAAAGGAACTCATAAGGTAACTTACTCAGATATTTTAATTTTCCTTTTTAATTAACATATAAGAAAAAAAATTTCAAATTTGAATTGATCGATCTTAAACGTTTTTAGAAGTTAAAAACATAAATAGTTCGGTTTTTGCAAGAATTATATCTAACTTACAAATTATTATTCCTTTTTTGTAAAAATTATTTGCAAGAATATTTTTAAATCTTTATATCTATCCTAATAACTTTTCTTAATATTTCAATATAAAATTGAAACGTAAGAATGATGACACGTATATATTTAATATTTTTTCCATCCTTTAGGTAACGCTGTAACTAATGAGCCTTTAAATTAGCCATAAATAGTCCCAACACTCTTTCCAGTTTCCACCATGCTTGCGGTAGGTGGATTCTTAGCCAGCTGCCTTAGCAATAATTAGGTGAAAGGCCATGCATACTTCCCGTCCAAATCTATCTTCAATTTTTATGTAGTAACTTTTTTTAATAATTAATTGAAGAAATATGGCCATTTAACGTGGTTTTTAAGTTAATTAATGGTCCTCGAGAGTAAGACTTTTAAATTATTTATTATTTTCATTATTTCTAATTTTTGTAGCAAGTTTGCACGGTGATCCGTGGATTAATAAAATATAATAAAATTGATTTGATTGTGGACTTTTGGATTATTAAAATGAAATGATTCTTGAACTTGATTCAGGTTGATTCTCATCATATTATAAAACCAAAACACTCCTAATAAGAAAACATGGGTCTATGTATTATGTGTATAATTTATATACTATTGTTATATTAAAGTTTGACACTTCATTAATAAATAAATTGAAAATATAACAAGTTTTTTATGAGCAAATTAATAAAAATTTATTTGTATTTTATAAAAGTTTAGCATATTTTTAATTTACTTATTAATGAGATGTCAATTTTTTATGTAATTACAATGTATAACCTTGATAAACGTATATGATATATATATAAACCCAAAAAAAAATAGTGTTTATAGATAATACATTGATAGCGTATAATTTTATATACTGTCATGCATCAGAAATTGAGACATTATCAATATACAAACCAAAAAAATAATAAGTTCTTAAAAATACATATAAATAATTTTTTTTTCAATTGTTCATAAGGGTTTATTGAAAATATATCAATGTCTTATATATTGATATTATATAAAAACTATCACTATTAGTACATCATATTTTAATCCAAAAACATATATAGGATTAAGAGGAAAGCCTTAAATATAAATTTTTAATAAATTAATTCTTAATTAAACTATTTCATTCTTCATTTGCCAGATAAAGAAAACAGGGAATTTAATAGCCCTCAATTGAATTCTTCAAATAAATATCTGATTTGTCTCAGGTGAATCATTATTATGTCTCTGAATCTTTGGATCATACACCGAATCTTTTCACACTTTTTGCAATAAATACGACCAAAACAAATTGTTGCGAGTATATGTTTCAAATAAGTATAGAAGAGAATAACTGTTATAAAAATGGTATAAAAAGATTTGATCCTTGGAATTTTTTTTATCTTCCTATAAAAAATTTAATAAAGTAATTTTGACTAAAGATAGCCAAACCCACCACTTAGCATGAGGTAATTTCTGTTAAAAGAGAGAGAGAGAGAGAGAGAGAGTCAATTCATTAAAAAAAAAAAAAAACTAATCTTCCCTGCTGTTAAGAGAGATGGTAAAGTTTTTGTTGAAGAATGATAGTACTAGCTGGGTCAAGGTCTGAGCTTGAGAGTACTTTGGACCTATTTGTTAATTACATTAAGTTAACATTTAACTTCAATTTTCTCTAATTTTTTGACTGGATTCGATGGGATCCTGTCAGAAAGCAATTCAGGCCAACTGGCCAAGCTTTTAACTTAGCACATGGCTACTTGGTCCAAGGCTAACCTGCTTAAGAACTGACCTGGACATTGAAATTCAACTTGCTATCAGACCTTCCGAGATTTTGATATTAAAGCTCTCATTGTAATGTTAAAGACGACTAAAAATAAATTTGTTGCAACAGGTTCTTGAATGCTGGGATTTTCGGCCAAGGTACCGAGTCGTGCCATTCTTTGCCACACACCGCGACTAGGGCCGCTATGCTTGTGAGGATTAACACTCTTTTGCAAGGATATTCTGGTATTAGATTTGAGATCCTAGAAGCCATCACTAAGTTCCTCAATGTGAACATTACTCCGTGTGTGCCACTCAGGGGATCAATTTCTGCATCTGGTGATCTGGTGCCACTTTCCTACATTGCTGGGCTTTTGACTGGCAGACCAAATTCCAAGGCTGTTGGGGCTAATGGTGAGATCTTGAACCCCACAGAAGCCTTTAGCCAAGCTGGGATCAATAGTGGATTTTTTGAGTTGCAACCTAAAGAAGGTCTTGCTCTAGTGAATGGCACAGCTGTTGGGTCTGGCTTAGCTTCTTTAGTTCTTTTTGAGGCTAATATATTGGCAGTCCTATCCGAAGTTTTATCAGCAATTTTTGCTGAAGTTATGCAAGGGAAACCTGAATTTACTGACCACTTGACCCACAAGCTGAAGCATCATCCAGGCCAAATTGAAGCTGCAGCAATTATGGAACACATTTTGGATGGTAGCTCTTACATTAAAGCCGCACAAAAATTGCATGAAATGGATCCTCTTCAGAAGCCAAAACAGGACAGATATGCTCTTAGAACTTCCCCTCAATGGCTTGGCCCTCAGATTGAAGTGATCAGGGCAGCAACCAAAATGATTGAAAGAGAGATCAATTCCGTGAATGACAACCCCTTGATTGATGTATCAAGAGACAAGGCTTTACATGGAGGGAATTTCCAAGGAACGCCAATTGGTGTGTCGATGGACAACACTCGTCTAGCCATTGCTGCAATTGGCAAACTCATGTTTGCTCAGTTTTCTGAGCTTGTTAATGACTACTACAACAATGGTTTGCCTTCAAATCTGTCTGCAAGCCGCAATCCGAGCTTGGATTATGGTTTCAAGGGAGCTGAAATTGCAATGGCTTCTTACTGCTCAGAGCTTCAGTACCTTGGTAACCCTGTCACCAATCATATCCAAAGTGCTGAGCAACACAACCAAGATGTGAACTCTTTAGGCTTGATCTCAGCAAGGAAAACAGCTGAAGCTGTTGACATATTGAAGCTCATGTCTTCAACTTTCTTGATTGCCCTGTGCCAAGCCATTGACTTGAGGCATTTGGAAGAGAATTTAAAGAACACTGTAAAGAACACAGTCAGTCAAGTGGCTAAGAGAGTCCTAACCATGGGATCCAATGGTGAACTTCATCCATCAAGATTCAGTGAAAAGGACCTGCTCAGAGTTGTCGATCGCGAATATCTCTATGCCTACATTGATGATCCTTGCAGTGCAACTTACCCATTAATGCAGAAGCTGAGACAAGTACTAGTAGACCATGCCTTGATGAATGGTGAAAGAGAAAACAACTCAACAACTTCGATCTTCCAAAAGATAGGAGCCTTTGAAGAAGAACTAAAAACCCTTCTGCCTAAAGAAGTTGAAAGTGCTAGGATCGAATTCGAAAATGGGAATCCAGCTATTCCTAACAAGATCAAAGAATGCAGGTCCTATCCATTATACAAGTTTGTCAGAGAAGTTCTCGGCACTAATCTGTTAACAGGTGAGAAGGTAATTTCTCCAGGAGAAGAATGCGACAAGGTTTTCTCGGCAATGTGTGCAGGGAAGTTGATTGATCCTTTGCTGGATTGCTTGATGGAGTGGAATGGTGCTCCTTTGCCCATATGCTAAGCTGTTTTTCATGTTTCACACTACAACAAATGCCACTCTGTTTTATAATTAGTTCTTTGATTTGTGATCATAAGAGGTATAACTTGTTTAGTTTTCCTATGAACTTTCCCAAAAACAAAAAACTGTGCTGTTTTAAGTTGATTGTTTTTCATTACTTTTATTAAAATTTTCATTTGTATCAAGAACTTCGTTACACCAAAATGTAATATAGATAAGTGCTTTCACACATTTATTATATTACTCTCTCTTGCTCAAATGTCCCCCTCTCTATTTTATTTATAATTGAAAATAATAAGAAATAATTGCAAGCTGTATCATTGGAAAAACAATTTATTCTTAATATGTTTTATTTTTAGCACATACATGATGCATGCTGGCAAAAACAAATTTTTTTAAAAAAAAATATTTTGCATTTATTTATTATGAAAATGTTCATTTTTGTATCGAATGCTGCTGGGTGTCAACCTCTTTTTGATTAATTGATTGATTGATTGATTTTTTGCACCTTGCCAGAGAGTTCTTCTTTTGAAAATGGAATCCTCTGACTATGTGCCGGTCGTTATTCACTCGTACTTGAACAAATATAGATGCAATGAGTATGATTTTAGGAAATTCTCTAATTGGAATGAGCTGAGTTATTTGTTTTTTGTTCGGACGAGAAACATCACTAATTTCAAGATCGATTGATTTGAGAGTTATTTCTGAACATCCCCTGTTCAAAATCAAAATATGTACATTACTGTACTGCTCTGAGTAACTACAGTTGTAAGACTTTTTACTTTCAATGATCCATTGGAAGTTGAATGCTTCAACCCAACTTTTAGCCAATCTTTAGACAATTGGGCTAGGCACCTTCAGCTGCTAAGTATTGGAACAGACTTCCAAGCTTCTTCTTCTTCTTTTTTTCTTTCATTTAAAACATTAAATATAAGTTTATTATTTTATCTACCGTACGTGAAAATAAAAAATTTTACAATCAAGTTTCTTTGCAAGTCATGTATCATTTGAAACAAGTTTAAGTTATTAAAAAGACATAACATGTAAAAAAAATCGCTTAAAAAGTTTTTTATTTCAATTGACGATAAATGGAATAATTATGCATAAATATAACATCCTATACTTTTCTTTTTACTTTTTTTGGTATGAGAAATTGTCAAGGGATTAAATTTTTTTTTTTTCAATTGCACGATATGTGTAAGGACAAGGACTTAGTAACATATCTGCAATACAAAATAGTCACCATCTTTTTTACATACTTGGGTTCACATCTCCTCAAATCTTAATCTTTCAAACACAAGTACTAGAAGTCTGCAACTTTGTCTCAAATTACACTAATCCTACAATAACATAAACATAGACAACCAACAATTTATGATCTTCCATATCAAGAATAAGAGACAAAAATGTTTTCCTGTCTTAGAAATCCTACCAAATCTTCAAAAACAACTTTAACACTCATCTTAGACTAACTAATCTTATATCACATTCCAACTAAAACCAACAAACTATGATTTTTAACTTCAAGAACAAGACAAAATTTTCCAAATTGAAGCAAATAAAAGGAAACTCGGAAAGGTTAGTTTCTGTAGGGAGCTCTATATAATAAGCCTCAGTAAATTACATAATTGCATCTAGGCAACTCCAAGAGTAGATTAATCTATGATAAATTAGGGACCCCGATATCAATAAAATTTCAATTACCTTATAGCAATAGGGTGAAAAACAGTCCCTTGTTTGTTAATCTTCCCTACTCGAACTGAAACCAAAGGTATGCAAAAACACCTCGCTAGCAAACCAACTTCAGAGGGCTCAAAGTGCTGAAAATTTTAACGAACAAATAAAATTGAAAACACAAAACAAACAAATAAAAACTTTTATTAAAACGAATACAAATTTGAATCATATTAAAACCAAACATCCAATTTTATCCTAAAAAAAATTCAAACAATTACGTCAATTGAAATTTAAATTATTAAAAAAATACCTGACTTAAATGAGCTAACAATCGATCCTCGACAACGCCGTTTGAAACATTGACTTTAAACAAAGGCTTTAATCTTTCATCAGTTCGACAAGTGCCAATTACTTGCATATCCAAAGCTTGTAACCATTGCAGAACCCTATCTTCTCAATCACTTTGTTGAAGCAACAAATCTCCATCGTTTTCCCTTACGAATATGTCGGTTAATCGTTCCGTGAGTACGATTTCGTTCCTTGTGTCACCATTTTGTCTCGATGTTGTTCCAGATCCAACAATAGAGGTCTCAACAATGTCGTTGATTGACGACGATGCGTCCGATGATTCGATTAATTCGTCATTGTTTTGATCCACATGATCGTCAACAAATTCTCAGTTTCTAAAATTAGACATCGTTGAATTCAAATAAAAAACTAAAACAACCCTTTAAAATAAAATTCTTTCAAATTCTTTGATGGTTAAGAAATTAGAAATGATTATAAAAAAAATTAAAAGCGTGAAGATCAAATGGCAACAATGGGGAAAAATGGAGAAACGTGAGAGAATCGGGGCAATGGGGATTTTATAACAGAGAGCTACACAAATCGCACAAAATGGAGAAAAAAATGCACAAGGGGGAAAATGAAGCTGAGAGAGACTCAGAGCATAGAATTGGGTGAGGATGGCGGGTAAATTTCAGCAATGTAATATAAATCGATGCTAGGTTGGGGAAAACGGGTGAGGATGGTGAGTAAAACGAACATAGCGGCGTTTTGTAAGAAAAATAGCTGCTATGCGATATAAATTTTTAAAAAAATAATAAAAACAAATTATTTTTTAAATATTTTTATTATTTAGTTTATTTTAAACATAGTGGCGTTTCTTTGTTAGAAATGCCGCTATTTAATGAACTTAGCGGCGTTTATAAGCCGCTATTTGTAAAATTTTATGGCGTTTTTTGCAAAAACGTTGTGACTTGATTAAAAACACTATATCTAGAGTTGTTTTTTTTATAAAATGCAGCTAAAAATATGCCGCTAAAAACACATTTTGCTGTAGTGCTTGAATGGCGAGGGCTAGAATTGGTTATAGTTGAGTGGCCTGTTAAAGTCTGAAAGTTATTGGTTTTTTAATAAATTTGGACAAAAATATGAAATACAATAAATGGGTGGGACAAAAATTAGACTCGATGAATCTTAGAGCTAGGCTCAAGCTTCATCAATTGAAACTTAAGTCCAACCCGACTTTAAAATAATTAAAATTAAAAATTTTTTATATATTTTCCAAGTATAATGTAATCAAATGTATATAAAATGTTATTGATTAATAAATATTATATATTTAATATGAAAATTTATAAGTAAGTTTGACAAATTAAATTAGATTTTAAAGGAAATTTAAAAAAAAACAAAGAAACAAAAAATTTATATGCCAAAAAAAAAGGGGAGCCGGGCCAGAATTTGTATAATGAACATAAAAACGAAAATGTATTTTTCTAGTTTACCTAGTATTATACCATCTTCTTTGGTGGAAATTTTAGATATGGATGGTTTGCTAGCTCCACACGATATATGAAACATGTAGCATTTGCAATGAAACTTTGCATAGAAAGATAAAAAGAAACATAGGGTAGCACAACTATCACGTGTATATTTAAAAAAAAAACGTTATTGATTTAACCAAAATTGAAAATCTTTGGGTTTTCACCGTTCCACATCGCTTGCTTTGTGATGTGTATGTGAGTTTATAAGGAATTTCACGCTAATCCAAAACAACGCGTTTTGGTGTTAGTGGTGTGTTCCTTCTCTGAACAAAAAAAAATGAAAATCTTTTGTTTTTTGTACACAAAAGCGTATATATAGCTGGGTTGGCTCATTTTAATTGTTGGATTTGTTTATTTTAGTAAATATTAAAAAATAACTCTTATTTGACTGCCGACTTCTTATTTTGTTTAAAGAAAAAGGAAAATACTATAATGAAAGGGTATCGTGATGGCCTTGTGTTTATCAATGGGATAGTGCACCAATAAGCAAAACAATTTGCTTTGTGTTAGGACATAATTAGGGTAGATCTTTATAGAATATGTAATATATATTATACTAAATTTGTTTTCTTTTACTTTTTAACTTGTTAAAGCTATTGAATTTTATATAAAACGAGATAAATATATATATCTCATTCCATATAAATCTCGGTCTCGACTTTTTGAATATGAATTTTTTAAGAAAAAAATTGAGGTTGTAATCTTGATTGACTCTTTAGATATGTTTTCTTTTCCCTTCTTAATATGGTTGTTCGGGGTAGATGTGAGATTCATCTTTAAACAAGAAAAAGCATATGTAAGATTCATTTATGGTAAAAGCAAACTGTTAATGACCATGATCTACTTATATAGTACAAAAGCAAAGTGTTAGGGCCTAGGGGTTTACATCTAACACTAATTAAGATAATTAAGGCTAAGTAATTATTGATTAATCTTTTATTGTTTCGTGCCTTTCTCTAACTTAATTTATTCTAAATAAAACAATCCAAATAAATTATAAGAGGGACTTTATCTCTTTGTCTGGAGTTTGCTTGTTGTTTGAATGGCATATATATATATATATATATAAATATATATATATATATATATATATACATATATACATATATATATATATGTATATATGTATATATATATATATATATATATGTATATATGTATATATATATATATATGTATATATATATGTATATATGTATATATATATATATGTATATATATATATTTTAATATTCTATATACCGTCAGTGAAGTTTTTTGACTCCACAAGCAGTGTTAGGAGCATGACAGATGTCTTTTAAAAAAATTAAAAAAATAAATAATAAATAAAATAAGACATGTGTCATGATTATAAGCCTGCTTATAGAGTTAAAAAACTCTACTGACAGTATATAGGATATATATATATATATATATATATATATATATATATTATAAAACAGAAAATATGCACACATGTAAAGCAATCTTACATGGACACTGACATGTACTTCTTATCGAACGACATGTAAGCGAGTTGTATAATTTTGTTGATGTGGATGCTGATATGTAAGGTCTGTTTGAATGTCTCGTGTCACTATTTTTTTATCTTTCCAAACAACTGATAATTCAAATTTCCACTAAAATCTCTACTAAACATATATCTCTACTAATTGATTACTTCCACTTTTTTCTCCTATAAATACTAACATTATTTTTTTAACAGTACTCACGTTTCTAACTCATTTAAAAATAAAATTAATTATATCATATATCATATATAATATTATATTTCAGAAAACGCTATTTGACATGTGTCAAACAATCCAAAAAAAGTGAAATAATTTAAAGTTTTTTTTTAAAATTTGGAACCTCTTTTTATCTCTCTTTATTTGTAGTTTTTTTATTGTATTATAATATCAATCTACTTTCACAAAACTGCCATTATCCTAAACTACAATTACAATTTTATTCTTATTCAATTTTAATTATCCATTTTTTACGCCTAATTGTTTAGCAATACTCAAAAATCATTTTTCTTCCGTTATTTTCTTTCACCCTCAAGTGTTTATCAATACAAAAAAAATTAGTTTCTCTACAGATTTTTTTCACCTTCAAGCTATGTGAAGACCAAGAATTTTCGAAAAATAAATATAAGGTATCCGGAAAATTTAATTTGGACAAATTGAAATCCAAATTTAATAAAAATGAAAATGTGAGAAATCCAAATTATAATAAATACAAAGGTGAGTATTTACATATATTTATATAATTTGATTATATAAATACATTTTTTTAAATATATTTTATATGCTTTACATATTTACATATGTATATGAATATATATATGAAATATAGTATGTATATATATGATAGATAGATATATATACTATTTTTATCATAAAATAAATACATATGTATTTATGTATATAAATAAATATATATGAAATATATATATTTTAAAGTTAAAGTGTAGATATATATTTAATATATATACAATAATTATAGATAAAATTTTACAAATATGATTATATGAGTATAGTAATTATATATGTATATAATTATATAAAAGAAATAAATAATAATAGAAAAAAAAAAGAAAGGGGGGAATCGGGTATACGATATACCCGATTCCCATGTTTTCTCCTCTGTTAAAACAGAGGAGAAAACGTAAAAACAAAAGGGGATGCTGGCGCCGGCCGGCCGACCGAGAGGAAGGAGAAGGGAGAGAGAGAGTGACGCCGCCGATGAACAGAGGAGGAAGAAGAGAGAAGCCAACCGGCGACGAACGGAGAAAGTAAAGGAGAAAAGCGAACGGAAAACAGAAAAGAAAAAGAGAGGAGAAAAAGGAAAGAGGGAATGCCGGTCGATCCAGATGCCGGCACCGCCACCAACGCCACCGGTGAAGACCCACGAAGGACAAGGTGGCCACCGGCGATGAAGGAAACGGCGGAGGAAGGAGAAAAGAGGAAGGAAAAGGGTCGAAACCCACGGACCCAGATCCGGCGCCGTCGCCGGTGATGGGGCAAAACCGAGACCAGATCCAGCCTCCCTGCAACCATGGCTAGCTGTGGAAGGTGCGAACCGGCGGTGATGCCGGCGAGAAGAGGCCGAACCGGCCAGCAGAAGTGAACCGACCTGAACCGGTCCGAACCGGTTCAGGCCAGAAAAAAAAAAGAACAGAAAAGAAATAGGAAAGAAAAAAAAAGAAGAAAAGAAAAGAAAAAGAGAAAGAAAAGAAGGAAGAAGAAGAAGAAGGAAAGGAAAAAGAAAGAGAAGAAAAAGAAAAAAAATGTGGTAAGGAAAAATATAGAAAATAAATTGATGGTCTTTATTAAATAATTTATGGTTATATTGATGTAGTGCATTGATTTTGAAATTGTAGCAAAAATGAAAATGAGATGAATGGTGGAATTCGGCAAGGCTCGAAAAATCGAAAAGTGCGCTAAGCTTGGCGAATAGGTAAGATACTTTTATAAAGCATTAGTAGCTTTATATTGTATGTGGGAATTATGATATTTTTTTATGATGCATTCATTTAAATTGATTTGCTAAAAATGCTAAGAGGACTTACAACTGATGGTGGGGGTCTTAGTAAGAGGTAAAAATTGGTGAGAATCAACGGCTGCAAGTATAAATTGTATTTCCTTGCAGGAGGTTTAAAGGAAATTAAGCCGTTATGCTGCCGAAATTTCCACGAAAATGTTTAAGGAAAAATATTAATTTCTCATCTAAATGGAATTTTGAAAGAATTATCGAAGATAAGCTTGAAAGGATATTACTGTGTCATAGAAAAAAAAATGGATTTTTAAATAGTTGAAAAGGTTAATGGATGAGCACAATAACGTGAGAAATTTTGTTGTGAATCTTATAGAGTTGATGATTCGAGTTATTTTAATATTATAAGTTGATTATCGAGCAGAAATTGAGGTGGAATATCGATAATTGGAGTATTGATGGAAGTAACGATGATTATACGATATTACCTTGAAAAGAAGATCATAGTTGAAAATTGATGATTAAATGATTTGGATTGTGAAGCTCTTAACGGAGTAGTGATTTCCAGAATTTACCGAGTTCGGTTTCCTGATTTTTGAAATAATTCCGAACGTGATAATATGGACAAATTCGAGAGATCGAAATGGAGATTAAATTACGATACAATCCGATCAATTATGGATACAAAGAAATGAGTGATAAATATGTGAAACGATGATTGTGCTTATAACCTTAGAATAGATCTTGAATAATAAGATCGATAATTGCATAAGTTCGGATAAAATCATAAAGGCCACATGAAAATTGATTTGAGGATTTAGATACGATTTTGTGATAGTAAATGAAATTGAACCTCAAATCGGAAATGATGAACATGTATCAATAGATCAAATCATAGATGGATTTGATAAGTGATTATCGATTTTGTGATTCTGTTATCCTCGATGTCGATTCTGGAACAGATATTGAATGATGATATTATTATTTGCATAATTTTGGTAACTTGATGACTATTTAGAAATTGATGTTTAAATGCTTATAGAAACTTAGAGGATTCATACAAATGAAGCGATCCTAATATTGATGATGAGATGTATAAATGATTATTATAATAGTCGATGTGATTGAGAAAGGATATTGAATACCAAATGGTCTGAATACCAAGTGATTCGATTTCCGAATGAATTGAGTACTGAGCAAGTTGAATATTAAATTAAAGGAATAGTGAACGAAATAAATAGTGATTTACTGATTTGACAGAAAGAAAGTCTTGAAATCGAATAGTTGATGGCGATAAAGTTGAATGAATCGCTTCTCTGTATTTGATGAAAATATTACCGAAGTTGCATACTGAAATGTTTTACAGCATCGCATTTAAGCATGCTTTCTTGCAACTTGAAACATTTTAATAATGTTTATATGAATACTGAAAAGTATTGATTTGTTTTGAAATGAAAGTATATGGTAGATATTTATATATATATATATATATTTTGATATATGAAATATCATACAGAATTTTACCATATGCTTTACATGATATTGAAAACAAAGCTATAGATTTAAATGTTTTATGAGACTGTAGGCACCCTAAGAGAATTAAATTCAATAAAGCATAATGGAAACCGCCTAATTGGAGCTTTGCTCATTAGGCAGATATGCTTGTCCGACAATAGTCATGGACAGGTCTCAGTCACGCCTGATCAGTGGGGCTGAGAGAGATGAGGTCTATGGCCATAGATAGCGCCCTAGTTGGTTTCCAGGGGACGATGATATGATTCACTGCTAGCTACAGTGATTTAAGTCTTTATTGATAGAGATGATAGGGCTCTAGCCTAGTCTCTAACTGATATGATATGAAGTCTAGAGTATGATTTTATTGATATGAACTCTAGACTTGACATAATTTATACTGTACATGAAACAGATTTGAAATGAAATATGTTTTGAAACAGTACATGTTTTAAACATGTTTTAAAAGTCCATGAGATATGATTTCGACACTTATATGATTTATACGTAATTTTGTGTCGAACATGGCATGATATGCGGTCTAGAGTATAGTTTGATTTGATATG
This sequence comes from Heritiera fomes, assembly GCA_032173925.1. Taxonomy (NCBI): domain Eukaryota; kingdom Viridiplantae; phylum Streptophyta; class Magnoliopsida; order Malvales; family Malvaceae; genus Heritiera; species Heritiera fomes. The sequence goes on from JAPDPM010000012.1 coordinate 29,001,004, forward strand.
AACTCTAGACCTGATATGATTTACAGTATATGTTTTAAAAGTATATGATAAATGATTTCGACACTGATATGATTTATATACGATTTCGTGTCGAATTTAAAATGATATGCGGTCTAGAGTATAAATCGATTTGAAATGAACTCTAGACCTGATATGACTTATAGTATATGAAAAATGTTTTAAAACCGCACATGTTTTAGACATGCTTTGAAAATGAATACATGAATTGAAATTGAACATGTTTTTATCATGCCATAAAGGTAGACTTGAATGAATTGAAAATTCATACGTGGAGCATGTTCTAAAGTACATATGACACGATTAGAGATGATAGCGGTTTATACAGTAAAGTTACATAATTGCACATTAAACCTTGACATGATAATATGCTTCGTACACGAGTTTCATGAGAAATGTCATGACTCGACATAAATGATATTTCATCTAGACGATGACATGATATGATACATGAACATATGATAGACATGAAGAGAATTGTGAACTTACACTGTGGTGATCACGATTTCTCTATAAGGAAAAGTGATATGAGATGATAAATTACAGGAGTACGATTATGAAATATAAAGTGAATTGATATGGTGCTTCAATTGGACATGATGTACTCCGAGATAGAGGAAAATATAGACTAAAAGTATATGACATTCAATTTGGATACGACAGATTGTTGTGCGATGCACTATAGTGTAAGGACAAGAAGACTGAAAAGTGATTATGATGATAATTTTAAAAGTATAAGTGATAGACAGATGACAAGAAATGAGATAATGATATGTTATCGATGAGAAAGGATTAACTGTGATTGCAAAATTGCAAGTTTTAAGCATTGCAGATTAAGACAGTGTAATCCTACTCTTGTATTTATATTAGTATCTTACTGAGTCGTGGTTTTGCTCACCCCACTAAATTTCATCTCTTTCAGATAATTGAAGTTAACATCTGCCATGTGAGCTGCTCAGTGGGCATCGGAGATTGTATATGGACTTGGTACTAGTCTTCTGAGGTATATGTTTCTTATAAATTACTTGTTTACATGTAAGACTTAAATTGAAGCACAGTACATATTCTGTTTAACAAGTCGGGATGTAACTAAGAATCGTTTCCGTGGTTGTTAAATATTTAAATGGAATAACTATAGGTCACCGAGATAGTATAGTAACTACACTGACACCGAATACAAACCTTAAAATGAAAAAGAAAAATTTAGTCCATAAATTTGTAGACTAAGAAAAGTATAAGAATCAAGTGAAAGTCGCGGTCTTCGGGTCGTGACAAGCTACAATTTCAAAATAAAAATTTGAAAAGGATTATCTATATATATCAATTTTTTATTTATTCAAATATTATTCAAAATTACATAATTAACTTGACATGGAAAAAAAAATCTTTCAACATCCCATATGAATTGATCCATGACCAATATCTTATTTGCTTCACATCCACCGTATCATTCCATCTCATATTTTATTTTGTATGATTGTTGTATCTTATCCTTTTTTTTTCTTTTTCTCTCTTTTGGTATCTATTTAAATTTATTTTGTATCCTACCCTTTTCTTCTTCACTTCTCTTGGTATCTATTAATGTTTTTTAGATAGTTAGATTCATTTTTTGAAAGAATATTTTACTTATTTTTTAAAAATATTTTTCATTTAAAACAATTATCTAATACATTTAATATAATTAGATTGTTATATAAACAATATTCGCGTATATACATTTTTCGCATATGTTTTTGTAATAATAAATTTATTACATGCATTGATATATGTGTATATATATATGATATGTTATAATTATATTTTAAAATCAAATAAAAATTTTATTATTAAAATCCGTGCTTCGCACGGGATACAACCTAGTATATATATATATATATATATATATATATATATATATATATATATATATGAGAAATGTGATAGTATATTGGAAAAAATATATTTATTATTCATTATTCAAAAATATTCTTTTTCTTGAAGATACCTAGTATATTAAAAACTTCAAATTTCCATTCAATCTTGTTAACTTAATTTTACTTTGCATTTGTATAAGACCAATCAAATATTTTTTTCCAATTTGATGATCAATCACCTAAAATTATATGTATATTATAAAAAGTATCATCAATTAAGTTATGATTTAATCTTGATCGCCCCTAATTTCATTGTTTAACCTCAAAAAATGCAATGAATTTTAGGATTTTTCAATATTTATGAACGTACTTTTTCTCTTTTACAAGCAATGCCCAATCAAAACTAGACCAATTCATTTTTCGCTTAGATCTACTCCTTTTAGCAGTATATTTTAATTATGCTTAATTGAATTGGATCAAGTGCCGTCATGGGATGAGATTTTGCATATTGCCAAAGTTCTCAATTCTCAAACAACTTTTCATTATTTTCACCTACCCCTTTACGATGAAAATGAGTTGTGGTTGGTGATGACCATGTCTTGCAAGAACAACTCCAACAGCTTTGTTAATTTATTTACTGATATAACTCCTTGAAGCATCATCCTTCTTTGACATCGTTTTTTTTTTAATTTCATTTTCCCTTTTCTCTTTTAGTTTTTCTTTAAATAATGCAAATTCTCTTGACATTTTTAAGAAAATTTAAAAGGTCTACTTTCAAAAGGGCATATATATCTATATCCTGTGGATTTAATTTATTCTCAAATAATTATCAACCAGAGGTCAAACAATTAAATTTTTAGCACACTGAAAGGAAATCATTTCTTATTTCCATAAAAAAAATTAGCAACAATCTTCTTTGGTTTCAATGGTAAAAAACCCAAATAGAAAAAAAAATTATAACGTAAATCCTTACAGAATTTTATAATTATAAACGTCTTATTAAGTTATTATGAAAGTTGGGATGATGAAAATTTAAATTCAAAACTTTCCTTTTGAAGGTAAAATATGACTATCATTGAGTAATTTGTTCGATATTTAATCCTTATAAATAGATATTTTATTCAAATAAAGATAGTTTTGTGAGATTACCATGAGCTAGAATATGCCACTTTTAACCATTAGAGATGAACTTGAATCTAAATTTAGTTCAAATGGTTTATATTATTATTTTTAAGAGATGACATCTAGCATGTATAAAATTCAAATTTTAATACTTGCAATCATTTTTTGTACTCCTAGACTTTGAACTCCTTTATAAAAAAAAAGAAGATAAACTTGTTAAAAAATATTTTTTTTGTTAAAAAAATTAAACTTTCAGAGTTAATGAGCATGAAAAAAAGATTTGAATTAGATGAGGGTAGGTGGAGGCAATATGCAGGAGTAATTCTTGTTGACAACACCCTACCAACTACAAAGCAATTAATTAGTTGAAGTTGGCTTGTAGATTTTTCACTCATATCAATACATACTATTAAAGATACCTTTGAACAGTATTTTGTCAATTGAAGCAATTGGTGATGACGTGTGTATGAACACTGTTTTATCAATTGAAGCAATTGATGATGACGCGTGTATTACGATAGTTGAATCGAAGAATTGGCAAGCTGTATAGGTTGGCGAGCTGATGCAGTATGTGCCTCTGCTCTAGGTATCTCGACAACCCATATAGCTCGCCAACTCACAGCATAACAGCTCGCCAACCCACATGCATCAATCAATAACAACATAATATTAAAGATAACTTTTGACAGTTTTTTTTTCTTTTCTCAATTGAATGCTCAATTTTGTGCCAGCTAAGGTTAGGCATTGATCTTGATTTTGACGGTAATTTTGTATATATGGATATTTTCTTCATCACGTGTAACCGTGCATATTTATTATGCTGAGTGCTCTCTCGGACTGACGACAAGTTGAAAGTTGCAACATCCCGTTTTCACTAAAATACCAATTAACTTTTTCCTTTTTCTACAGTTGGTTAAACTGTTTGTCGATGTCATTTTTCTTTCTTTTCGATGGTTTAATTCATTTTCATTTACTTACCTTTCATATAATTATAATCAATACTCATATAACCAGAAGTTATTAAACATATGAGATATATTTGTTGGAAACAATTTCCAAAATTCACAATTTCACTTAATTTATTGTACTCAGAATATTTTCTGATATTTTAGAAGATTTTTGAGGAAATTTCGGCAGCATAACTGCTGCAAATATCCTAACCTCCTGCATTTCAGACATAGTTTATATACCAGCTAAAAATTCCAATTTTTGCATGATTCAAGTGCAATTAAATACCAAATAACTTCATGTAATTAAGTCCACAAAAATCACGCATTCGATATATCCTTATATAAAAGTTTAAGTCTTTAGACCCGTATAGAATTTCTTTCTTTTAAATTTACATCCCCTTAGCCTTTACAACATATTAAGTGCTGTACTATTCAAGTCTGAAATATATATAAAATACAATATACCTTCACTGGATAAATAACCAGCCTCGAAGGAAATATTGTAAGGTCCAAAAATCGTGCTCCTCTCGTATGAGCAGAATCTACTGCAAATAGTCTGGGTGGAAAAATAAGGGGTGAGTTTACGCTCAGTAAGAAAGAGTATATAAAAGAGTAGTACCATGCCACTATATGCAGTTTAAAAATCAATAATCAAAATTATTTGCATAAAATCAAACTCGTGAAATCATTCCAATATTAGCATATAAAACTCATTCATCTTTCGTTACTTTTTCGTTGAAATCATATACTCTTTTTGCAATTCATTTCATTCAAGTAGATCATTAAAATAAAATAACGGTATTCGTATCATAAAATCATATGCTTTAAAACTCATTCACTTTTTCTTGTAACCTTTCTATCAAATCATATACTCTTCGTATAGATCAAATCAATCAATCAATCAATTATCAATTATATATCATATATCAATAAGGAGATAAATCTCCAAGAGATTCATGCACAAATCTCGTATCCCATAAGGGACCTCGTATAGGAATTAAGCGTACCCACAAAGGGCTGGGATACATCCCTAAGCCGTTCCTACCTCATAACAATGGCCATTGTCAAAAAGGTACTGGGGACTTGATCAAGGTCTCCCAATCATAGTCATATAATGCTCGTATGCATGATCATCAAGGAGTGATCAATCTCATAAGAATCATTTTTCATATATCAATAAAATCATAGTAAAATCAATTTCATATTAGCTTTCTTCAATAAATCTATAATCGTATAAACAAATAAACATTTTTTTCACTCTAAATAAATCTCTATAAAATATCTCTTATTTCGTAAAATAATCTTATGAATTAATTAAAATAATTCTTATGCAAAACCATATTTCTTGAAACATATTTTAAACTCATAAATAAATTTCTTTAATATTAACTTATGGAAAATTGGGCATGGATGCAATTTAGGATAGATATTTCTAAAAATTTCGATAACACTTCGGTAAATTTCTATCCTATCCCCTTTTCATAAAGTCACATGTTCAGTAATTCAAATCACCCAATTCTCCCACATGCAAGCATAGTAGTTCCTACACTACTTCTATATACCATTCCTTACCTCAATTCGCAGTACGAAATAAAATCCAATGGCACCACCGATCCACTTGTTCCTCCAAATTACTAGCTGCACAATTAATATTAATAATTAACACTCATTGCTAATATCCATAGAATTTTCTTTACTTTTCTAACTTCCATTTTGAACTGCTTTGTTTAAATAAAATGATATGAAAATCCCATGAATTTCATTTGGCCGATTTGTCATATTTTCTTATTTTCACTTGCTTAATAATTCCATTTACTTACTTTAATCTTACACCCTCATTATATGGAAATTTGGTCATTTTTATTTCCCTTTAATTTGACCAAATTCTTCTACACTAATTATCGTCTAATTCTAACTCCACCAATAATCTCTATTTATTCTGAATATTTATTCTTTCATTTTTTTTACATTAATATCATCACCATTAATTACTAAGATCATTCTATAATCTTCACACTTTATTATGACCAAATGACCCCTAAATAATTAACTACATTTATCATTTCACTTATTTATAAATTCATATTACATTTACTACACTTGCACCCCTTGTTTTCTCTTCATTTAAGCATTAAAATCAGCACTATGATTCCTCAATTTTTCTCCAGGGCCGGCTGTCCCTATTTGACTTATTTCATGCTTTCATTAATGAAATTCTTATGGCAATTTTTATTCCATAAAGAGCCTCCCTTTTTGACTTTCTTGGCCGGTTGCTCTACACTCTCCATGCCCCCTTTTTGCGCCATCCTCACTACCCAGCAGCACATCTTCTCCACATTAGCTATTGAAGTCAATTTCCTCATCATTTATTCTTCATTGCCGGCTGTACATATCACCGATTGTAATAACTGTAAATTATTTCATTTATTAGAATATATTAATATTGGAAATTTAGTGAAACAAATAAATAAAATTTTGAGAATGGGATATTGGTAAAAATCCCGAGAATTAAAGAAGTGACGGATCGAGAAATTCGAGTGAAAAAAATTAAATTAGAAATAAGTATAAGATGAGAAATTATGGAAAATAATGAAAGGAGGAAATTTAATTTGGATAAATGGAAATCCAAATTAAATAAGAAAATAAGGAATAAATATGAAAAATGTTTGTATAATTATATATTATATAAATGTATTTTTATACAAATACATACGTATTTAAATACTGTATAGAATATAGTATGTAGTAATATACATTGATATATATATATATATATATGTATATACTATTTTATAAATTTAAATGATACGTATGTATATAAAGATAAAACATCTTAGGTATATATAAATATATATACATATATTAGTAATGTAAATATTAATTTAAATTAAGGTTTGAATATACATATATATGTTTATTGTAAATACAATATGTAGTGTATTATTATATCATTTATATAAAAATATATATAAATGTTATGTAACTTTACAGTATATAAATATACATATACTAAAAATATGTAACTTTAATACATATAAATATATGAGATATAGATATATATATTTTTGTTAATACACAAAAAATATATATTTATATATATATAATATAGTACAATTATATATAAAATATATATTATATGTATAATATATAGTGTATATGTATTTATATATAAATAAAATAAATAAATAAAATAAATGAAAAGAAAACAGAAGAAAACATCGGGAAAGAGCTCGATCTTCCTCCCCGAGTGGCAGCCGGCCACTGTTGCTGGAGAAAGAAAGAGAGAAGAGGGGAGAGACGACGTCGCTGGCAAAGAAAGGAAGAAAGGAAGTTACCGACGGCGGGAAAGCAGAAGGAAAGAAGGAAAATTGGGAGGAAAGAACCGGGAAAATCGAAGGGAAAAGGAGGAAGAGAAGGTGGCGGTGCCGGCCGATTCGGCCACCGCCACTGCCATCGAAGCATCGCTGGAGGAAGAGGAAGAGGTAGGAGGCCACTGGAGGGGTGGTGAACGGCGGAGGAGGGAGAACGAAGAGGCGGAAGAAACCGAAGCTAAACTGAGTAGATCCGTCGCCGTGCCGCCGATCCAGGCTGAACGGAGGCCACCGGCAAGTTCGCCTTGACGCCGGCCAGCTGAGGGGCCACCAAACTGCCAGAGAACTGGCTGCTAGAGGAGAACTGGCCAAGAGGGGAGGCTGACCGGTATGAACCGGTCTGGCCAGAAAAGAAAAGGAAAAAAGAAAAGAAAAAGAAAAGAAAGAAAGAAAAAGAAAAGAAAAAAAAAGAGAAAAAGAAAGAAGGAAGAAAAAGAAGAAAGAGAAAGAGGAAGAGGAAAGGAATTCCGAGAATCTCGAAAATTCGGTGAGAAATACGGAAATTAATTCTGATTAATTAATTGAATAAATTATGGAAAAATTCTAATTTTTAGAATTTTATTTCCAGAAATTCCTCGATTACCGAGACGACGGGATTGAGAGAGAGGTGAACACGGGGGCAATGTAAGAGGCGATCATCGACCCGAGACAGGTAAGGGAGACATGTGAAGCCTGTAAGGATATTTGGCACACATGTTTTAAATTATGCATTTAATTTTTATAAATGCTATTGATAATGATTGGTTAGAAAATTGTGATGATTTACCAGTTGAGGTTTAAACTGTATTTTCCGTGCAGGAGGCTAGCCAATCGGCAGCCGTTATATTGCCGAAAATTATTGGAAAATTATCGAAAATCATAATAAATGATTTTTCATCACGAGAAACGATTTTCAACATGAAAATCGAGAAATCGATTAGTTTTCATAAAACATAAATATACTGATAATTAATTTTAAAATATTCATGTTTTGAGAATGGTGAAAAAAAAAGGAAATCACCGAAATTTATCCTGATAGGTGATATTTCACATGAAACGAGGTGAAAAATGAAAAGGACCAAAGTGAATATTTTAATAATATTCTCCAAATATTCACTTGATTTTATAAATAACTTTTATGGGTTCAATTGTGAAAATAAGTGTTTATAAAAAATTCCATAAAGGTAATTAAAGGTGGAAAACAGTATTTTGAGACTAGAAAGTCTCCGCATGTGTTTACGAAGAAAACACATGACAAGAGTGTTGATTTGGAACATAAATATTTTAATTTTTCATAAATCATAAAAAATAATTGATTTGAATCCCGATAACTTTGAAAATCATGTTTTCGATAGAAAGCAAAGAAAATCATGTTTTCAATAAAAAGCACGGAAAAGCGTGCATATATGTTTTACGGTGAAAAAGGACAGTTATGGCTTTTGTATTTCATAGTGATTATTTTATAAACTGTTTTAACCGTATGGAAAAATGTGATTTATATTGTTCTATAATATTTAGAACATTTTCGGGAATGATTACCCATGTATGAATATTTTATAAATTGTTATTCATAAGGAAGATGAAAATATTTTCCTTACGAATATTTATGGATTGATTGAACTTATATTCAGTGAAATTGATTTCATAAATGGGGTTTATATCACGTGTTTACTATTTTGAGACTATTAGGCCCAATATCATGCTCACGTGTTATGTGTTAGTGCTGATAGATACTGATCCTATTATCAGCGTCCCAGTGGACACCTAATTAGTGCACACTGTGGACCCCATAGACTATGGCCATAGATCTCATGTGTTTCCCTATTTGGGATGATATTATAGCATGATATATTTAGGGTGTTGCCTGGTCTCCATGATACTAAACTGAAAACTACCGTATACTATTTACTGAATTGGTGGCTACTGTTTACTGTTTACTGACTGAACCGTATCAAGATACTGTTTTACTGATTTGCAAGATACTGTTTTACCGAATGGTACTGTATTGAATATTACTGTTTTACTGAACTATAAGATACGGTTACTGTACTGATGAGAAAGAAAGTAAACCATTATTTTATTACTGAACTGTCACGTGTTTTAAATTATACGGAAGTGAAAAGAAATAAGTGGTTTATTCTGTGAAAACGAAAATTATATCGTTTTGAGAACAACGAATATAGTACTCTCTACAGTTGCTTCTAGGTTCCGGGACAAGACAGGTATTTCAAAATACATGCCTTAATTCATCCGGATCCCTAGCCGACTGTAGTATCCTTTCTACATGTGAGCCTAGAGCATCTAGGAAGATTTAAAGAAAGTGAAAAATTATTTTCAGCATATAGGTAGCGGAATTTCAATTGTTGCATATAACTCTCTTATTGAGCCGTGGTTTGCTCACTCCCCAATTTTAACATTTCAGATTTTCGATGACTGTGAGATCTGATATCTAAAGATTTCGAGCTGCGCATTTGAAGACATTGCGACAGCTTAATTTATAATATGAGGTATGATCATTTATTTTCTATATTTAGACTTACTTTCAGTACTACTTTCTTAAAAATTAAGATAGGAGATGTAATTGATATTACTAATTTTATAGTTAATAGTTAAATGAATATGAAAAGTAAAGTATCACAGACAGCCCAACCATATAAAATATATAGAAAAAAGTGAAAAATGTTATCATGGGATGTGACACCAATATTATCAAATTTTCCTCACACCATCAACACTAAAATTAACCCTATCATTTACGCCACCCTTAGCAGAATTTCCAGCCCCTTTTATCAAGCCACTAATTCCCTTGGTCAGCTGCACCCTACTATTTAATTTATGTTTTATTAATTAAAATTTTTTTTCATTAACACTTAATAGTTATTCATATATATATATATATATATATATATATATATATGAGGAGGGATCCACTTACACATGTGTAAAGCAAATTTAGTTTTACACACCTTCATATCTTTTTATAAGATTTATAATTTTTTAATTCGACCGTTGAATTTTATGTTCTATTCACATAGATCATGCATGTCAAATTTCAAATTAATCGAATACGTCTAACTATATATTTCGTAAAATAAAATTTCCACCGTTGATATATATTGAAAAAAACACTATTCTTGATTAAAATGATAGAAATAGCAGATTGATTCAAAAATTTACATACATAATAAATATGAGTAGGTTGTTAAATCCAACGGTTGATTTGCAAAAATATTAATCCTATAAAAAGATATGAAGGTGTGTAAAACAAATTTAGTTTTACATACCTTCATATCTTTTTATAAGATTTATAATTTTTTAATCCGACCGTTGAATTTTATGTTCTATTCACATAGATCATGCATGCCAAATTAGTTTGTCAGTACAAAAAAAATTAGTTTCTCTACAAATTTTTTTCACCCTCAAGCTACAATTTCAAAAAAAAATTTGAAAAGGATTATCTATATATATCAATTTTTTATTTATTCAAATATTATTCAAAATTACATAATTAACTTGACATGGAAAAAAAAATCTTTCAACATCCCATATGAATTGATCCATGACCAATATCTTATTTGCTTCACATCCACCGTATCATTCCATCTCATATTTTATTTTGTATGATTGTTGTATCTTATCCTTTTTTTTTCTTTTTCTCTCTTTTGGTATCTATTTAAATTTATTTTGTATCCTACCCTTTTCTTCTTCACTTCTCTTGGTATCTATTAATGTTTTTTAGATAGTTAGATTCATTTTTTGAAAGAATATTTTACCTATTTTTTAAAAATATTTTTCATTTAAAACAATTATCTAATACATTTAATATAATTAGATTGTTATATAAACAATATTCGCGTATATACATTTTTCGCATATGTTTTTGTAATAATAAATTTATTACATGCATTGATATATGTGTATATATATGATATGCTATAATTATATTTTAAAATCAAATAAAAATTTTATTATTAAAATCCGTGCTTCGCACGGGATACAACCTAGTATGTATATATATATATATATATGTATATATATGAGAAATGTGATAGTATATTGGAAAAAATATATTTATTATTCATTATTCAAAAATATTCTTTTTCTTGAAGATACCTAGTATATTAAAAACTTCAAATTTCCATTCAATCTTGTTAACTTAATTTTACTTTGCATTTGTATAAGACCAATCAAATATTTTTTTCCAATTTGATGATCAATCACCTAAAATTATATGTATATTATAAAAAGTATCATCAATTAAGTTATGATTTAATCTTGATCGCCCCTAATTTCATTGTTTAACCTCAAAAAATGCAATGAATTTTAGGATTTTTCAATATTTATGAACGTACTTTTTCTCTTTTACAAGCAATGCCCAATCAAAACTAGACCAATTCATTTTTCGCTTAGATCTACTCCTTTTAGCAGTATATTTTAATTATGCTTAATTGAATTGGATCAAGTGCCGTCATGGGATGAGATTTTGCATATTGCCAAAGTTCTCAATTCTCAAACAACTTTTCATTATTTTCACCTACCCCTTTACGATGAAAATGAGTTGTGGTTGGTGATGACCATGTCTTGCAAGAACAACTCCAACAGCTTTGTTAATTTATTTACTGATATAACTCCTTGAAGCATCATCCTTCTTTGACATCGTTTTTTTTTTAATTTCATTTTCCCTTTTCTCTTTTAGTTTTTCTTTAAATAATGCAAATTCTCTTGACATTTTTAAGAAAATTTAAAAGGTCTACTTTCAAAAGGGCATATATATCTATATCCTGTGGATTTAATTTATTCTCAAATAATTATCAACCAGAGGTCAAACAATTAAATTTTTAGCACACTGAAAGGAAATCATTTCTTATTTCCATAAAAAAAATTAGCAACAATCTTCTTTGGTTTCAATGGTAAAAAACCCAAATAGAAAAAAAAAATTATAACGTAAATCCTTACAGAATTTTATAATTATAAACGTCTTATTAAGTTATTATGAAAGTTGGGATGATGAAAATTTAAATTCAAAACTTTCCTTTTGAAGGTAAAATATGACTATCATTGAGTAATTTGTTCGATATTTAATCCTTATAAATAGATATTTTATTCAAATAAAGATAGTTTTGTGAGATTACCATGAGCTAGAATATGCCACTTTTAACCATTAGAGATGAACTTGAATCTAAATTTAGTTCAAATGGTTTATATTATTATTTTTAAGAGATGACATCTAGCATGTATAAAATTCAAATTTTAATACTTGCAATCATTTTTTGTACTCCTAGACTTTGAACTCCTTTATAAAAAAAAAAAGAAGATAAACTTGTTAAAAACTATTTTTTTTGTTAAAAAAATTAAACTTTCAGAGTTAATGAGCATGAAAAAAAGATTTGAATTAGATGAGGGTAGGTGGAGGCAACATGCAGGAGTAATTCTTGTTGACAACACCCTACCAACTACAAAGCAATTAATTAGTTGAAGTTGGCTTGTAGATTTTTCACTCATATCAATACATACTATTAAAGATACCTTTGAACAGTATTTTGTCAATTGAAACAATTGGTGATGACGTGTGTATGAACACTGTTTTATCAATTGAAGCAATTGATGATGACGCGTGTATTACGATAGTTGAATCGAAGAATTGGCAAGCTGTATAGGTTGGCGAGCTGATGCAGTATGTGCCTCTGCTCTAGGTATCTCGACAACCCATATAGCTCGCCAACTCACAGCATAACAGCTCGCCAACCCACATGCATCAATCAATAACAACATAATATTAAAGATAACTTTTGGCAGTTTTTTTTTCTTTTCTCAATTGAATGCTCAATTTTGTGCCAGCTAAGGTTAGGCATTGATCTTGATTTTGACGGTAATTTTGTATATATGGATATTTTCTTCATCACGTGTAACCGTGCATATTTATTATGCTGAGTGCTCTCTCGGACTGACGACAAGTGGAAAGTTGCAACATCCCGTTTTCACTAAAATACCAATTAACTTTTTCCTTTTTCTACAGTTGGTTAAACTGTTTGTCGATGTCATTTTTCTTTCTTTTCGATGGTTTAATTCATTTTCATTTACTTACCTTTCATATAATTATAATCAATACTCATATAACCAGAAGTTATTAAACATATGAGATATATTTGTTGGAAACAATTTCCAAAATTCACAATTTCACTTAATTTATTGTACTTAGAATATTTTCTGATATTTTAGAAGATTTTTGAGGAAATTTCGGCAGCATAACTGCTGCAAATATCCTAACCTCCTGCATTTCAGACATAGTTTATATACCAGCTAAAAATTCCAATTTTTGCATGATTCAAGTGCAATTAAATACCAAATAACTTCATGTAATTAAGTCCACAAAAATCACGCATTCGATACATCCTTATATAAAAGTTTAAGTCTTTAGACACGTATAGAATTTCTTTCTTTTAAATTTACATCCCCTTAGCCTTTACAACATATTAAGTGCTGTACTATTCAAGTCTGAAATATATATAAAATACAATATACCTTCACTGGATAAATAACCAGCCTCGAAGGAAATATTGTAAGGTCCAAAAATCGTGCTCCTCTCGTATGAGCAGAATCTACTGCAAATAGTCTGGGTGGAAAAATAAGGGGTGAGTTTACGCTCAGTAAGAAAGAGTATATAAAAGAGTAGTACCATGCCACTATATGTAGTTTAAAAATCAATAATCAAAATTATTTGCATAAAATCAAACTCGTGAAATCATTCCAATATTAGCATATAAAACTCATTCATCTTTCGTTACTTTTTCGTTGAAATCATATACTCTTTTTGCAATTCATTTCATTCAAGTAGATCATTAAAATAAAATAACGGTATTCGTATCATAAAATCATATGCTTTAAAACTCATTCACTTTTTCTTGTAACCTTTCTATCAAATCATATACTCTTCGTATAGATCAAATCAATCAATCAATCAATTATCAATTATATATCATATATCAATAAGGAGATAAATCTCCAAGTGATTCATGCACAAATCTCGTATCCCATAAGGGATCTCGTATAGGAATTAGGCGTACCCACAAAGGGCTGAGATACATCCCTAAGCCGTTCCTACCTCATAACAATGGCCATTGTCAAAAAGGTACTGGGGACTTGATCAAGGTCTCCCAGTCATAGTCATATAATGCTCGTATGCATGATCATCAAGGAGTGATCAATCTCATAAGAATCATTTTTCATATATCAATAAAATCATAGTAAAATCAATTTCATATTAGCTTTCTTCAATAAATCTATAATCGTATAAACAAATAAACATTTTTTTCACTCTAAATAAATCTCTATAAAATATCTCTTATTTCGTAAAATAATCTTATGAATTAATTAAAATAATTCTTATGCAAAACCATATTTCTTGAAACATATTTTAAACTCATAAATAAATTTCTTTAATATTAACTTATGGAAAATTGGGCATGGATGCAATTTAGGATAGATATTTCTAAAAATTTCGATAACACTTCGGTAAATTTCTATCCTATCCCCTTTTCATAAAGTCACATGTTCAGTAATTCAAATCACCCAATTCTCCCACATGCAAGCATAGTAGTTCCTACACTACTTCTATATACCATTCCTTACCTCAATTCGCAGTACGAAATAAAATCCAATGGCACCACCGATCCACTTGTTCCTCCAAATTACTAGCTGCACAATTAATATTAATAATTAACACTCATTGCTAATATCCATAGAATTTTCTTTACTTTTCTAACTTCCATTTTGAACTGCTTTGTTTAAATAAAATGATATGAAAATCCCATGAATTTCATTTGGCCGATTTGTCATATTTTCTTATTTTCACTTGCTTAATAATTCCATTTACTTACTTTAATCTTACACCCTCATTATATGGAAATTTGGTCATTTTTATTTCCCTTTAATTTGACCAAATTCTTCTACACTAATTATCGTCTAATTCTAACTCCACCAATAATCTCTATTTATTCTGAATATTTATTCTTTCATTTTTTTTACATTAATATCATCACCATTAATTACTAAGATCATTCTATCATCTTCACACTTTATTATGACCAAATGACCCCTAAATAATTAACTACATTTATCATTTCACTTATTTATAAATTCATATTACATTTACTACACTTGCACCCCTTGTTTTCTCTTCATTTAAGCATTAAAATCAGCACTATGATTCCTCAATTTTTCTCCAGGGCCGGCTGTCCCTATTTGACTTATTTCATGCTTTCATTAATGAAATTCTTATGGCAATTTTTATTCCATAAAGAGCCTCCCTTTTTGACTTTCTTGGCCGGTTGCTCTACACTCTCCATGCCCCCTTTTTGCGCCATCCTCACTACCCAGCAGCACATCTTCTCCACATTAGCTATTGAAGTCAATTTCCTCATCATTTATTCTTCATTGCCGGCTGTACATATCACCGATTGTGATAACTGTAAATTAGTTCATTTATTAGAATATATTAATATTGGAAATTTAGTGAAACAAATAAATAAAATTTTGAGAATGGGATATTGGTAAAAATCCCGAGAATTAAAGAAGTGACGGATCGAGAAATTCGAGTGAAAAAAATTAAATTGGAAATAAGTATAAGATGAGAAATTATGGAAAATAATGAAAGGAGAAAATTTAATTTGGATAAATGGAAATCCAAATTAAATAAGAAAATAAGGAATAAATATGAAAAATGTTTGTATAATTATATATTATATAAATGTATTTTTATACAAATACATACGTATTTAAATACTGTATAGAATATAGTATGTAGTAATATACATTGATATATATATATATATGTATATACTATTTTATAAATTTAAATGATACGTATGTATATAAAGATAAAACATCTTAGGTATATATAAATATATATACATATATTAGTAATGTAAATATTAATTTAAATTAAGGTTTGAATATACATATATATGTTTATTGTAAATACAATATGTAGTGTATTATTATATCATTTATATAAAAATATATATAAATGTTATGTAACTTTACAGTATATAAATATACATATACTAAAAATATGTAATTTTAATACATATAAATATATGAGATATAGATATATATATTTTTGTTAATACACAAAAAATATATATTTATATATATATATATAATATAGTACAATTATATATAAAATATATATTATATGTATAATATATAGTGTATATGTATTTATATATAAATAAAATAAATAAATAAAATAAATGAAAGGAAAACAGAAGAAAACATCGGGAAAGAGCTCGATCTTCCTCCCCGAGTGGCAGCCGGCCATTGTTGCTGGAGAAAGAAAGAGAGAAGAGGGGAGAGACGACGTCGCTGGCAAAGAAAGGAAGAAAGGAAGTTACCGACGGCGGGAAAGCAGAAGGAAAGAAGGAAAATTGGGAGGAAAGAACCGGGAAAATCGAAGGGAAAAGGAAGAAGAGAAGGTGGCGGTGCCGGCCGATTCGGCCACCGCCACTGCCACCGAAGCATCGCTGGAGGAAGAGGAAGAGGTAGGAGGCCACCGGAGGGGTGGTGAACGGCGGAGGAGGGAGAACGAAGAGGCAGAAGAAACCAAAGCTAAACCGAGTGGATCCGTCGCCGTGCTGCCGATCCAGGCTGAACGGAGGCCACCGGCAAGTTTGCCTTGACGCCGGCTAGCTGAGGGGCCACCAAACTGCCAGAGAACTGGCTACTAGAGGAGAACTGGCCAAGAGGGGAGGCTGACCGGTATGAACCGGTTTGGCCAGAAAAGAAAAGGAAAAAAGAAAAGAAAAGAAAGAAAGAAAAAGAAAAGAAAAAAAAGAGAAAAAGAAAGAAGGAAGAAAAAGAAGAAAGAAAAAGAGGAAAGGAATTCCGAGAATCTCGAAAATTCGGTGAGAAATACAGAAATTAATTCCGATTAATTTATTGAATAAATTATGGAAAAATTCTAATTTTTAGAATTTTATTTCCAGAAATTCCTCGATTACCGAGACGACGGGATTGAGAGAGAGGTGAACACGGGGGCAACGTAAGAGGCGATCATCGACCCGAGACAGGTAAGGGAGACATGTGAAGCCTGTAAGGATATTTGGCACACATGTTTTAAATTATGCATTTAATTTTTATAAATGCTATTGATAATGATTGGTTAGAAAATTGTGATGATTTACCAGTTGAGGTTTAAACTGTATTTTCCGTGCAGGAGGCTAGCCAATCGGCAGCCGTTATACTGTCGAAAATTATTGGAAAATTATCGAAAATCATAATAAATGATTTTTCATCACGAGAAACGATTTCCAACACGAAAATCGAGAAATCGATTAGTTTTCATAAAACATAAATATACTAATAATTAATTTTAAAATATTCATGTTTTGAGAATGGTGAAAAAAAAAGGAAATCACCGAAATTTATCCTGATAGGTGATATTTCACATGAAACGAGGTGAAAAATGAAAAGGACCAAAGTGAATATTTTAATAATATTCTCCAAATATTCACTTGATTTTATAAATAACTTTTATGGGTTTAATTGTGAAAATAAGTGTTTATAAAAAATTCCATAAAGGTAATTAAAGGTGGAAAACAGTATTTTGAGACTAGAAGGTCTCCGCATGTGTTTATGAAGAAAACACGGGACAGGAGTGTTGATTTGGAACATAAATATTTTAATTTTTCATAAATCATAAAAATAATTGATTTGAATCCCGATAACTTTGAAAATCATGTTTTCGATAGAAAGCAAAGAAAATCATGTTTTTAATAAAAAGCACGGAAAAGCGTGCATATATGTTTTACGGTGAAAAAGGACAGTTATGGCTTTTTGTATTTCATAGTGATTATTTTATAAACTGTTTTAACCGTATGGAAAAATGTGATTTATATTGTTCTATAATATTTAGAACATTTTCGGGAATGATTACCCATGTATGAATATTTTATAAATTGTTATTCATAAGATGAAAATATTTTCCTTATGAATATTTATGGATTGATTGAACTTATATTCAGTGAAATTGATTTCATAAATGGGGTTTATATCACGTGTTTACTATTTTGAGACTATTAGGCCCAATATCATGCTCACGTGTCATGTGTTAGTGCTGATAGATACTGATCCTATTATCAGCGTCCCAGTGGACACCTGATTAGTGCACATTGTGGACCCCATAGACTATGGCCATAGATCTCATGTGTTTCCCTATTTGGGATGATATTATAGCATGATATATTTAGGGTGTTGCCTGGTCTCCATGATACTAAACTGAAAACTACCGTATACTGTTTACTGAATTGGTGGCTACTGTTTACTGTTTACTGACTGAACCGTATCAAGATACTGTTTTACTGATTTGCAAGATACTGTTTTACCAAATGGTACTGTATTGAATATTACTGTTTTACTGAACTATAAGATACGGTTACTGTACTGATGAGAAAGAAAGTAAACCATTATTTTATTACTGAACTGTCACGTGTTTTAAATTATACAGAAGTGAAAAGAAATAAGTGGTTTATTCTGTGAAAACGAAAATTATATCGTTTTGAGAACAACGAATATAGTACTCTCTACAGTTGCTTCTAGGTTCCGGGACAAGACAGGTATTTCAAAATACATGCCTTAATTCATCCGGATCCCTAGCCGACTGTAGTATCCTTTCTACATGTGAGCCTAGAGCATCTAGGAAGATTTAAAGAAAGTGAAAAATTATTTTCAGCATATAGGTAGCGGAATTTCAATTGTTGCATATAACTCTCTTATTGAGCCGTGGTTTGCTCACTCCCCAATTTTAACATTTCAGATTTTCGATGACTGTGAGATCTGATATCTGAGGAATTCGAGCTGTGCATTTGAAGACATTGCGACAGCTTGATTTATAATATGAGGTATGATCATTTATTTTCTATATTTAGACTTACTTTCAGTACTACTTTCTTAAAAATTAAGATAGGAGATGTAATTGATATTACTAATTTTATAGTTAATAGTTAAATGAATATGAAAAGTAAAGTATCACAGACAGCCCAACCATATAAAATATATAGAAAAAAGTGAAAAATGTTATCATGGGATGTGACACCAATATTATCAAATTTTCCTCACACCATCAACACTAAAATTAACCCTATCATTTACGCCACCCTTAGCAGAATTTCCAGCCCCTTTTATCAAGCCACTAATTCCCTTGGTCAGCTGCACCCTACTATTTAATTTATGTTTTATTAATTAAAATTTTTTTTCATTAACACTTAATAGTTATTCATATATATATATATATATATATATATATATATATATATGAGGAGGGATCCACTTACACATGTGTAAAGCAAATTTAGTTTTACACACCTTCATATCTTTTTATAAGATTTATAATTTTTTAATCCGACCGCTGAATTTTATGTTCTATTCACATAGATCATGCATGCCAAATTTCAAATTAATCGAATACGTCTAACTATATATTTCGTAAAATAAAATTTTCACCGTTGATATATATTGAAAAAAACACTATTCTCGATTAAAATGATAGAAATAGCATATTGATTCAAAAATTTACATACATAATAAATATGAGTAGGTTGTTAAATCCAACGGTTGATTTGCAAAAATATTAATCCTATAAAAAGATATGAAGGTGTGTAAAACAAATTTAGTTTTACACACCTTCATATCTTTTTATAAGATTTATAATTTTTTAATCCGATCGTTGAATTTTATGTTCTATTCACATAGATCATGCATGCCAAATTTCAAATTAATCGAATACGTCTAACTATATATTTCGTAAAATAAAATTTCCACCGTTGATATATATTGAAAAAAATACTATTCTCGATTAAAATGATAGAAATAGCAGATTGATTCAAAAATTTACATACATAATAAATATGAGTAGGTTGTTAAATCCAACGATTGATTTGCAAAAATATTAATCCTATAAAAAGATATGAAAGTGTGTAAAACAAATTTGTTTTACACATGTGTAAGTGGATCCCTCCTCTTTGAGGTTTACTTCATAAATATTTCTTATATATTTCTTACATGAATTTCACCTCCATTTCCTACCCAATTACGGCACACTCTTTCCCTTAATGGCCGAATGGCCTCTACCAATTTTGGCAGATTTCTTTTCTAATTTATATCCCGAATCACACTTATTTCACTTCATGCTAGTATTTCATTTTATTTATTTTTCTCCATTCAAGTAACAAAGTCACCCTAGTTTTTTTTTTTTTTAACAACCGATTGACTAAATTCATGTTTACGTTAATTAAGTTTAATAGCTACAGCCACCATTGTTGACCCCCTTTCACGCCACACACACAGCACTTAATTTCTGTTATTCACGTCACAAGAGCAGAAATTCAGGCCCTCAAACACTATGACTAGACTTCTTAATATGGTTCTTATATATTTTCACTTCAATCCAAAATTATATTCATCATCTACACATCAAATCCAAGCAGATATATAAGATTCAAATGCAGAAAATTAAACCTGTGTTACCTGTACAGAGGCGTTACTGCCAATAGCAGAGCAGGGTATTTTTGCTGGTCTTTGGCTGAAGTTTTTGGATGGTCAAAGAGCTCTTAAGATGGGAAGAAATTTCCATGAAAGGACCTAGGTGAATCAGTGAAGGGAAGATGAATTCTACTTGGCTGACGTGAGGAACGGTTTGGGGAGGAAAAAGAGAAATGTGGGACTGCAGCAGAAATGGCTGAGGCGGTGAAGCAAAGCTGGAGAAAATAGACAAAGGCTAGTGTGTTGTCATAATTCTATTGGTGGATTTGTATTTTAATTTATGAAATTTAATAGGCGTCTAAATAACCCAATTACCCCTTTATATTCCATATTTTTACATCATATGCCACTGCACAGTACCTTCACTATCCAAGTCAGAATTTTAATTAAATTTTTATTTATTTATTTCTGAGTCATTTTAGTTAAAAGTTAACCCATTTTGACTAGTCCTTGCAAATGACCAATTTGCTCTCAACCAACTTCAATAATTTCATTTCAGCACTTTCAATAGATATAGAGAGAATAAAGAATTTTGGGTTCTCACAAAAGTTGAGTTTTAAAAACAGATTTTACTTTTCCATTACTTCATCAGCTTTGGGTCTATATAAAACAGATATAAAATCCTATGTTTCTCTCCCTTTCCTTCTTCATCTACTTTTTTTTTCCTCATCAACAAACACCTGAAAACATTTATTATTTCTTTACTATTTGGGTTTTTAATTCTATCACTAAAAGTATTTCTTTTATTTTACCTGATTTATATTTTGAGCCATTTTGGATTTTTCAATCATAACTTTTTTTTTTATTTGATCATAGTTGGAGTTTGGTTTTTGTAGTTGATTTTATCTCTTCTTCTCAGGTCAATATAGCTGGGTTTTCCTCCAAAGTTAAGGTTTCCAATCCAAATTTTGGGAATTCTACTGTCTATGTATGTACTTGAGAATTCTCGAGCCCTTCTACTGATAATAATAAAACTCTTCTTTTTTACCTTTCTTTGGTGTCGATTGAATTCTCTAATTTTTTTCTTTGATTTTTAGCTGTATTCTTCCAAGGACATCCTTTTCTTTGACTTCTTCTTTTAGGAAAAATTTCTTTGCCTTCTTTTCCTGCTAAATTATATTGGAATCAATGGTGTATTTTTCTCTATGGAACTTATGTATCTTGGGGTTTACAACTCTTTAGGGACCTTATCCTAGAAATTCCAACCAGGTAAATTATCTTTTCATTCCTTTTCATTTCTTACCTTTCCTTTTTTTGTGAATATCTTGGATTTTTTTGTTCTATAATTAAATGATTTTATATCAGACTATTAGACTAAGTTTTTTATTTGAGTTATGGAAGGAATTTAATGAAAAAATAAATTTTTCTTTATATACATGCAGGAACACATGAGATTGCAAACAACTTTTTCATCTATAGCGTCCTCATCTTTTTCATATTCATCATCCTCATTAATTTCCTTAGCTTCTCATGGTTTCCTCCCCAGCATGCTGGTAGGTTTTGGTAAATTATTTATCAGTAACATCAATAGTTGAATCGAAGAGAATGGAAGTTTCTACAGCTGTGTAGATTGGCGAGCGATTATGTAGTTGTGTGGGTTGGCGAGCTATGTGGGTTGGGCGAGCTGTTATGCTGTTGTGTGGGTTGGCGAGCTATGTGGGTTGGCGAGATGCTGCAGTATTACGATAGTTGAATCGAAGAGAATGAAAGTTTCTACAGGTGTGTAGATTGGCGAGCTATTATGCAGTTGTATGGGTGGCGAGCTATGTGGGTTGGTGAGCTTCTGCAGTATTACGATAATTGAATCAAAGAGACTGGAAGTTTCTACAGCTGTGTAGATTGGTGAGCGGTTATGTAGTTGTGTGTGTTGGCAAGCTTCTAAAGTATGCGCCTCTTTTATTAGAGTATATTTCTTATTGATTTAAATATTTTTTTACTAACAATTATTATGTTGTGTATTTAATGAACAAATAAATCTTTCTTTATATACATGAAAGAACACATGCGATTGCAAACAACTTATTTATCTATGGACTCCTCATCTTTTTCATATTCATCATCCTCATTAATTTCCTTAGCTTCTTATGGTTTCCACTCCAGCATGCTGGTAGGTTTTGGTAAATTGTTTATCAATAACATCAATAGTTGAATTGAAGAGAATGAAAGTTTCTACAGCTGTGTAGATTGGCGAGCGGTTATGCATCTGTGTGGGTTTAGGAGCTATGTGGGTTGGCGAGCTGTTATGCTGTTTTGTGGATTGGCGAGTTATGTGGGTTGACAAGATGCTGCAGTATTACGATAGTTGAATCGAAGAAAACGGAAGTTTCTACAGCTGTCTAGATTGGTGAGCGGCTATGCAGTTGTGGTGATTGGCGAGCTATGTGGGTTGGTGAGGTGTTATGCTGTTGTGTGGATTGGCAGCCTGTGTGGGTTGGCGAGCTTCTGTAGTCTGTGCCTCTTTTATTATAGTATATTTTTTATTGATTTAAATATTTTTTGTTGTATTTAAATATTTTCTTTTACTAACAATTATTATGTTGTGTATTGTGTAAGGATCCGACCCAGTCCACACAGCAAGGTCGCCCATCCTTACAACGTGAGCTGGCGATTGCCTATCCTCACCAACCTATTGTCCGCTTCGGCGGTCGCCCATCTCATGGCTTTATTCTCCATTGGGACGCGTCATTCCATGTTCGAACCCAGGACCTCCTCAAGTATCCAGGTTCTACATACACGTTACCATTAGTGAGGATAATACGTTGGTGAGGATAGGCGATCGCCACCTCACTTTGTAAGGATGGGCGACCCTGCTGTGTATACACTGAGTTCGACACTTCATTTGTATAGACTGAAACACGTCTTGAGTATTTTAATTTTTAACACTTCATAATACACTGAGTTTGAACAAAAAATTGTGAAGAAAAAAATTTTCCCCTAGTGAAGCACATGCAATTTTCTAGTATATAATTAAGTGGATAATGAAGGGGTGGAAACTTCTTCATTACCAAATGAAAGTTAAGAAACTAAGAAATTGCTACTGGCAATGAGAAGAAAACCCTTCTAGAACAGTAAACTAAGAATTGTCTGCAGGTAGATTATATATCATTATAATATGATCTTTACTATGATTTTATTTATTTTATTTTATTTATTAGGAGAGAGATCTCGTCATTTCAATGCAAAAAAGTAATTATAGGAAAGTGTGTAATTAGATTTGAGAAACAAATTAACATACACTCGGAATTCAAAGTAATTTTTAAAAGAACTAACAAAATTACCAACAAGTGGTTTTGAGACTTTTTATATACACCCACATTTTTACTTTTTCTATCCCATTTCTCTTTATTGGGTCACTATTTTTTTGTGGAGTACATTTTCATTAAAAGTTACAATCATAATCAGCATATTACATTCCATGAACAGGTAATTATAAAAAACACATTACTCAAATTAGGTAAACTAGTAAATAACTATAACAAACTAAATAAACTAGTAAATAACTAGATTAATTCAAGCTCATACTTGGTGAGACTCTAACCTAAGACCTCAAAATCTCAGGGTCTCTTTCTTACCACTAAGCCAAGGCCTCATTGACTTCATTAGGTCACTGTACATCACTCAGAAAATGGGGTATGAATAGTAAAAACAGGGGTATATTTAGAAACTCTCAGTTGTTTTTTTGCTGACATTAACAAGTAGTTAAAAGAAATTGAAGTGAATTTTTTTAGGCATTTAGACAAGGTTTGAATTCTAAAATCCTTATTGTTGGGAGCACTACTGGAAAATAGGCTTTTGACAACATTTAAAGTCGTTACAAAATTCAAATTTATTGTTGTTAAAGCTTTTTTGTGATGATTTTTAGTTGTTGCGAAGTCGTTGCGTAAAATTCTGTTACTAAAAGTATACACAATAATTTTCATTGTATAAAAAGTTGTTGCAAAAATGTATTTATTGCAACAACTTTTTCTCGTTACTAAATAAATTTAGTTTTAGCAACGACTTAATGTTTTTGTCTTTTTTTCAACAATGCAATATATTTCGTTGCCAATATTCTTTGGCAACAATTTTTTATTGTTGGAATAGTTAATTTTGCAATAACTATAGTCGTTACTAAAAATATATACGTAACTACAAATCTATCGTTTCTATTTTTATTTTCACAACTACCATAATTGTTGCTAAAAAATAATTACGAAATTACAATTTTGTTGTTTTTAATTTCTTTTACATCGGCTATACTTGTTGCTAAAAAATAATTACAAATCCACTTTTTGTCATTTCAAATTCGTTTTACATCGACTATTAATATTATAATTATTATATGCAAAAAAAATAACATAAAAGGATGTGCAAGAATAATTTCCAAATATTCCATATGTATATGGATTAAGATAAAACAAATACTATTCAAAATACAATTTGAAGTATCGGTTACATTCCATTAAAATACTTACAATACTCATGTAAAAAAAATCTATATTGTACAAATTCCAAATTCATTTACATGAAAATAAATGAAAAGAAATATGCATCAAGATAAACATCTACAATTCCAAAAAAAAAAAGATGATTTGCACTTGATTCCCTACAAAATGAGCAAACACATGAGAAAAAATAAGTAAATTAATATTGGTAAAAAAATAAATATATGGCAATACAAAAGTAATAAATAAGTTTAATTCCCTAAAAAATGAGTTAATTTCAAATTCCGTAAGTCAAAATTGCACTTTTATTTTAGGTAGGGAATTTGCTTCGACAAGTGACTCCATTCACATGTAGTAATTTTATATATTTTTAAATAAAAGAAAATAATGGCTAAACAAAATAACTAACTTAATTGCTGTCAAATGAATCCTCTAAGTTAACATAAGGAGGAAATGTTTGTAGTTTATCAAGCCAACTCAATCACTGCAGTTCCTATTTTATGTGGTCTTATTTTTTTTTTTACTTTAATAGTTTCTTGCCTTATTTCATTGTAAAGAACCAATATGTAATATTTCAACAGATTAATGAAAACTTTTATCAAAAGGAATAATATTCTAAGGCCTTGATTTAACCAAAACTCAAAATCAAAACCTTGATTTAACTAGTTAATTAAGAAAGTTGGGCCATATGTCATTCATTACAAATAAAGTAAAATATACAAGGCAAACAATAAACCCAGAAAGCACAATTAAACTGCTTAAACTATTAGAATCTAGGAATCATGCTTTCGATTCAAAGTTCTAGTCATCCAGAGCATGCAAAACTAATCAACATTTTAACAAACTACTAAACTATCAATTAACCAAGTAACAGAAAGTGAAGTTAAATAGTCCAACAAGATATGAGATTTTAAGACATGATGAATTGGATGGCTTAAAGTGAAAAAAACAAAAACTTTCACTTGAATGGCTTAAATATTTGCCATACAACTCCCTCTCCCCACTCCCAATTGATTGCTTCCCAATTATCAAATTCGCTAGAAATATGTAAGGGGCAATTCCCAAAAGCCAACCAAATTGTAAAATGCTCATAAACTTAATCTAGCAAAAAAAAACATTCCTAAAGAACCTAACTAGCTAGAAACATAAAATATAAATTGTATCACTATCCCCAAAAGCATAAAATGTGTTCAAAACATGGCTCCGTTAAATGAATCCATAAACTCATAACTTAGCCTTGTACTAAGAAACAAAGAGACTTACCAACCATCCTATCTTGTCCCTAACTCCACTTTTGATTGCATAAGTTTCATTCTGATACAACTTGTTTTCAAGATCCATTAAAATTACCTTACACACAAAATAAGGGAAACAACTATACAATTACGGAATAGTTAAAAAAAAACGCAATTATGAACAGCCAGTATACTTTTAAACTTGAGTCTACAAAAAAATTTAAAATTTTTGTAAAGAACTGAAACGTAAATTCCAAAGGCTTACTTATCAAAAAGACAAAATCGACCAAAACTTATCAAAAAGACAAAATCGACCAAAACTTTCTTCAGGAACCCAAACCCTGCAAATATTTTATTTTCCCGGGATGGGACCAGGAGATGGATAAGAAAGTTCTTGGTCGATTTCTCTGAAGGCTAGGAAAGGAATGTGTGGCTGCTCTTGTCGGGATGGGATCAAGACTCAGGGGAGTTTGACTCACTCTGAATTGTTTTTCCTCTTTTTGCCCTAATAAAAAGCAGTACGCTTTTGCAGTTCTTTGGTCTTCTAAACTACTAAGCTAGGTTAACGATGCACCCTCCAAAACTTTAAACAATTACATTTCACATTTATTTCTATTTATTTTTCTAATTTTGGCTCTTTTTATCCTCATTTTCGTAGATTTTTATAGTTAATGTTTAGTTTTTTTATTTTATTAATATCAATTTAAAATCATATTTTATATCTTATTAATAAAAATTATGATCTATAATAATATGTTTGTAATGTAAAGCACGTGAAAAAAAATTGAATTGATGAATATTAATATTTTTTTATTATATTTTTTTAAATTTTCATTTTAATTTTTTTCTCAATTTCCATTTATCCTTTCAATAAATTTCAAATTATTATAATATTTAATGTAATAATGTTACACATAAACATTTAAAATTTTAAGATTATTGGAGATAAAACAAGATTTTATCAACTTAGGCCATTTTATTTTTGTTTAGCTTCATATTATTCTATTTTAAATATTTTTTACTTATAAAACTCAATTTGTTTGAATTTTCTTCTCAAGTTCCTTTTACTCTTTTAAGAATTTTCAAATAATTATAATAATTCATATATTAATATTAGATACAAATTAAACACTTTAAAGTAATTAAAGGAGATAAAATAAAACTTATCAACCTAAATCATTCTGTTTTTTTTTAGTTTCATATTCTTCAATTTGAATTTCGAAAATATCTTTCACATTTTTATTTTCTTTTAAATAATTTATTACTATAATTTGTCTATTTTTTTATGTTAGAGTTAAGGATTAGAAAATAAATAAATATTCACTAAAGTAAAACAATAAATTAATTTTATATAATAATAAAAAATTTAGAAGTTTCAATCCAATATGTTATATATTAGTTAGGCTTAATAGCCAAATAAGCCCTCAACTTTTAGCCCAAAATAGAATTCAGCCCTCAACGTTTTATCGCAGAAAATTTAGTTCATAAATTTTTATTTCAATGGAAATAAACCCTCAACCTCTTAAAATTATGCAATTAAATCCAAATCTGTTAAATGACATTAACGGCCGTTAGTATTGCACACGTGGCATGTCACGTGGCAGCCAATTAAGCTATCCACGTCAGCTTTCATGTTAGATATACTAACGGCAGTTAGTGTCATTTAACAGATTTGGACTTAATTGCATAATTTTAAAAGGTTGAGAGTTTATTTCCACTGAAATAAAAGTTTATGGACTGAATGTCACGCGATAAAATGTTGAGGGCTGAATTCCATTTTGGGCTAAAGGTTGAGGACTTATTTGGCTATTAAGCCTATTAGTTATTGTCATTACTATCTAAAAAATCTATATTATTTTTAAAAAAATTATAATAACTATACAAAATAAAAATTAAATTATAATATTTTAACAACGACTATAAAAAGTTGTTGCAAATTTTATAAGATTTCGAAACGACTTTTTTTATTGCTACTAATATGATATAGATATTGTAACAATTTTTTTATCGTTGTGTGAAATATTTTTAAAAAATTAATTAGGCAACGACAATGTAAAGTCGTTGCGACAATAATAAAATATCGTAACGACTTCTTTTTCTTGTTGTCAATTTGATAAGAATTCATAACAACAATAAATATCGTTGCATAAAATTTTTAAAAAAATCAATTAAGCAATGATTATGAACAGCCGTTGCAAATGTCATGAGATTTTGCAATTAAATCTTTTGTCGTTGCAAAATTTGGTTGCTAAAAGTCTATTTTCTAGTAGTGGAGGACTTTACCATTTATTATTTTCGATCCGAATATGATTAATCTCAAACTGTAAAACAGATGAAGATATTTGTATTTGCACCAAAAACAAAATTAAAAAAATAAAACAGAATTAAACTTTTTAGTTGTAGAAAGTTTATGCAAATTTGAAGTTGGCTTACTGTCTAGGTTTGATAAGTTGGCTGAATGAAAAAAAAAACGTAACAAGTAATTAAGACAAAAACAAATTTGACAAGTGTCCTAAGAGCACTCTAGTGTATTTAATATAAAATTTGTTACGATAATTAATATATTAAAAGGCAAAACTGTTACTTAATTGAAAGATTCACAAAATTAAACGAAAGTAACCAACAATATCCTAATAACCTATAACAAACCCATTGTTTCTTCTTTATTAGGAAAAGAATTGTATGCAAGATTACTTTAGTCAACATATATCTCTTTCACAAAAATTACGTCGCATAATTATATTATTAAAAAATCAATCATTTATTACATATTACATGTGATAATTAGATGATGAATACTTATTTCAAGAGATTCATTAATGATTTAGGCTAGTTATTTACTAGTTTGTTATAGTTATTTACTAGTTTACCTAGTTTGAGTAATGTGATTTTTATAGTTACCTGTTCATAGAATGTAATATGCTGATTGTGATTGTAACTTCTAATGAAAATGTACTACTAAAAAAATTTAATGATTTAGGTAATAAATTATTGATTTTTTTCTCATTAATATAATTACGTGACATAATTTAAATTAAAGAGATATATGCTGACTTGAAATAATTATTTCATACAATCTTTTTTCAAAAGTATGATCTTAAGCTAGAGTTTAGGATCATGTGGACATCAAGACATGTATAAATGAATGTAAATAAGTGGAAATTCTACGGTGAGGTTAAAATTTTTAACAGTATTGTAAAGTTAATGTAAATACACTTGACTAAACGTAAATTTAGTGTCAATAGAAGTGAAATATATTAATAGTACCATAAACAAATGAGATTATACATAAAATTAATGTCAATAGATGTAGACATATGATAATTTTGTTACAGGATATGTTTATATTTGTTTTCATGTGTCTACAATACTTCTAATATATTTTATATTAATTGACACTAAATTTATACTTAGTCATACGAGTTTACATTGATTTCATTATAAACTTTACCTATAAATAAGAGAAAAATTCAAAGATCAATGTTAAAATTCTCTCAACATTTTCATTTAATGATAAGAGCGTGTATTTTTATCAAAAACTGATTTCAAAAAGTTTTTTTTTAAATAAAAAATCCTTAATGACAGAGAAAAATCTTTAAAACTCAGCATTCTCTCTTTAAATTTTCTCGTTCGTTAAAAAAATAAAACTGTTTGTATTAGATAATTATGAGAGACGTGGACATATATGATCCCAATTTTATTTTCTAAAATTGCGTTGCTCTTCAGAAAAAAATAATTTTCTTAAAAAACGATATCTATATTCTAAATTACATCAAGCAATGGACAAATTGGTAATTTTGTTCAGTAGAGAAAAATGGAGGTGACGTTACTGCTTTCGTGCCTTCCGCCAGTGCTCACCAACCCCCTGTCCCAATTTTATTTTGACCTGTGGGTGTTTTCTTTTCCATTTATTTGGCCCTGAAATCCACATTTTTGAGTCAAAGCGAGCTCAATGGAACCAATGGAAATATCGACTCATCGCAATGGCAATGGTTCATCGCTAGGATTCTGCACAAGTGACCCCTTGAACTGGGGTGCATCAGCCGAGTCCTTAAAAGGTTGCCATCTTGATGAGGTGAAGCGTATGGCTGACGAGTACCGGAAGCCGGTGGTACGTCTCGGCGGAGAAACCTTAACCATAGCTCAAGTGACGGCGATTGCGAACAGTGATGCTGCCGATGTCATGGTCGAGCTTTCGGAGACGGCGCGGCCAGCTGTTAAGGCCAGCAGTGACTGGGTCATGGAAGGGATGACTAAAGGTACAGACAGTAACGGAATCACCACTGGCTTTGGTGCAACCTCCCATAGAAGGACCAAACAAGGCGCCGCCCTTCAAACAGAACTCATAAGGTAACTTATATATTTTTATTTTCCTTTTTAATTAACATATAAGAAAAAAATTTTCAAATTTGAATTGATCGATCTTAAACGTTTCTAGAAGTTAAAAACATAAATAATTCGGTTTTTGCAAGAATTATATCTAACTTTCAAATTATTATTCCTTTTTTGTAAAAATTATTTGCAAGAATAATTTTAAATCTTAGCTATATGCCGTAGCAATAATTAGGTGAAAGGCCATGCATACTTCCCGTCCAAATCTCTCTTCAATTTTTATGTAGTAACATTTTTTTTAATAATTAATTGAAGAAATATGGCCATTTAACGTGGTTTTTAAGTTAATTAATGGTCCTCAAGACTAGGTCTTTTAAATTATATATTATTTTCATTATTTCTAATTTTTGTAGCAAGTTTGCCTGGGGATCCGTGGATTAATAAAATATAATAAAATTGATTTGATTGTGGACTTTTAGATTATTAAAGTGAAATAATTCTTGAACATGGTTTACGTTGATTCTCATCGTATTATAAAAACAAAACACTCCTAATAAGAAAACATGGGTCTATATATCAGCGTATAATTTATATGTTTTCATTATATTAAAAGTTGACATTTTATTAATATGTAAATTAAAAATATAACAAGTTTTTATGAACAAATTGATAAAAATTTATTTGTATTTATTTATAAAAGTTTAGCATATTTTTAATTTACTTATTAATGAAGTATCAACTTTTGATGTAATTCCGCAATGAAACTTTTGATGTAATTATAATGTATAACCTTAATAAATATATATGATATATATATATAAACCCAAAAAAACATAGTATTTATATATGATACATTGATAGTATATAGTTTTTATACACTATCAATACATCAAAAATTGATACCTTATCAATATGCAAACATAAAAATGACAAGTTCTTAAAAATACATATAAATATTTTTTTTCAATTTGTTAATAAAGGACTTATTTTGACAATATATAAAGACTATCACTATTAATACATCATGTAAACCCAAACACATATAGGATTAAGAGGAAAGCCTTAAATATAATTTTTTTAATAAATTAATCCTTAATTAAACTATTTCATTCTTTATTTGCCAGATAAAGAAAAAAGGGAATTTAATAGCCCCCAATTGAATTCTTCAAATAAATATCTGATTTGTCTCAGGTGAACCATTATTACGTCTCTCAGTCTTTCGATCATACACCGAATCTTTTCACACTTTTTGCAATAAATTCGACCAAAACAAATTGTTGCGAGTATATGCTTCAAATAAGTATAGATGAGAATAACTTTTATAAAAATGGTATAAAAAGATTTGATCCTTGGAATTTTTTTTTATCTTCCTATAGAAAAATTAATAAAGTAATTTTGACTAAAGATAGCCAAACCCACCACTTAGCATGAGGTAATTTCTGTAAAAAAAAAAAGAGTTAATTCGTAAAAAAAAGAAAAACTAATCTTCCCTGCTGATAAGAGAGATGGTGAAGTTTTTGTTGAAGAATGATAGTACTAGCTGGGTCAAGGTCTGAGCTTGAGAGTACTATTTTCTAAATAAAAAATCAATAATAAAACTTGTTACTTTGGACCTATTTGTTAATTACAATAAGTTAACAATTTAACTTCAATTTTCTCTAATTTTTTGACTGGATTCGATCGGATCCTGTCAGAAAGCAATCCAGGCCAACTGACCAAGCTTTTGGCTTAGAACATGGCTACTTGGTCCAAGGCTAACCTGCTTAAGAACTGACCTGGACATTGAAATTCAACTTGCTATCAGACCTACCGAGATTTGATATTAAAGCTCTCACTGTAATGTTAAAGATGACTAAAAATAAATTTGTTGCAACAGGTTCTTGAATGCTGGGATTTTCGGCCAAGGTACCGAGTCGTGCCATTCTTTGCCACACACCGCGACTAGGGCCGCTATGCTTGTGAGGATTAACACTCTTTTGCAAGGATATTCTGGTATTAGATTTGAGATCCTAGAAGCCATCACTAAGTTCCTCAATGTGAACATTACTCCATGTGTGCCACTCAGGGGATCAATTTCTGCCTCGGGTGATCTGATGCCACTTTCCTACATTGCTGGGCTTTTGACTGGCAGACCAAATTCCAAGGCTGTTGGGGCTAATGGTGAGATCTTGAACCCCACAGAAGCCTTTAGCCAAGCTGGGATCAATGGTGGATTTTTTGAGTTGCAACCTAAAGAAGGTCTTGCTCTAGTGAATGGCACAGCTGTTGGGTCTGGCTTAGCTTCTTTAGTTCTTTTTGAGGCTAATATATTGGCAGTCCTATCCGAAGTTTTATCAGCAATTTTTGCTGAAGTTATGCAAGGGAAACCTGAATTTACTGACCACTTGACCCACAAGCTGAAGCATCATCCAGGCCAAATTGAAGCTGCAGCAATTATGGAACACATTTTGGATGGTAGCTCTTACATTAAAGCAGCACAAAAATTGCATGAAATGGATCCTCTTCAGAAGCCCAAAAAGGACAGATATGCTCTTAGAACTTCCCCTCAATGGCTTGGCCCTCAGATTGAAGTGATCAGGGCAGCAACCAAAATGATTGAAAGAGAGATCAATTCCGTGAATGACAACCCCTTGATTGATGTATCAAGAGACAAGGCTTTACATGGAGGGAATTTCCAAGGAACGCCAATTGGTGTGTCGATGGACAACACTCGTCTAGCCATTGCTGCAATTGGCAAACTCATGTTTGCTCAGTTTTCTGAGCTTGTTAATGACTACCACAACAATGGTTTGCCTTCAAATCTGTCTGCAAGCCGCAATCCGAGCTTGGATTATGGTTTCAAGGGAGCTGAAATTGCAATGGCTTCTTACTGCTCAGAGCTTCAAAACCTAGGTAACCCTGTCACCAATCATGTCCAAAGTGCTGAGCAACACAACCAAGATGTGAACTCTTTAGGCTTGATCTCAGCAAGGAAAACAGCTGAAGCTGTTGACATATTGAAGCTCATGTCTTCAACTTTCTTGATTGCCCTGTGCCAAGCCATTGACTTGAGGCATTTGGAAGAGAATTTAAAGAACACTGTAAAGAACACAGTCAGTCAAGTGGCTAAGAGAGTCCTGACCATGGGATCCAATGGTGAACTTCATCCATCAAGATTCTGTGAAAAGGACCTGCTCAGAGTTGTTGATCGCGAATATCTCTATGCCTACATTGATGATCCTTGCAGTGCAACTTACCCATTAATGCAGAAGCTGAGACAAGTACTAGTAGACCATGCCTTGATGAATGGTGAAAGAGAAAACAATTCAACAACTTCGATCTTCCAAAAGATAGGAGCCTTTGAAGAAGAACTAAAAACCCTTCTGCCTAAAGAAGTTGAAAGTGCTAGGATCGAATTCGAAAATGGGAATCCAGCTATTCCTAACAAGATCAAAGAATGCAGGTCCTATCCATTATACAAGTTTGTCAGAGAAG
Source organism: Heritiera fomes (assembly GCA_032173925.1). Lineage (NCBI taxonomy): Eukaryota > Viridiplantae > Streptophyta > Magnoliopsida > Malvales > Malvaceae > Heritiera > Heritiera fomes. The sequence continues at coordinate 29,035,298 of JAPDPM010000012.1, forward strand.
TTCTCGGCACTAATCTGTTAACAGGTGAGAAGGTAATTTCTCCGGGAGAAGAATGCGACAAGGTTTTCTCGGCAATGTGTGCAGGGAAGTTGATTGATCCTTTGCTGGATTGCTTGATGGAGTGGAATGGTGCTCCTTTGCCCATATGCTAAGCTGTTTTTCATGTTTCACACTACAACAAATGCCACTCTGTTTTATAATTAGTTCTTTGATTTGTGATCATAAGAGGTATAACTTGTTTAGTTTTCCTATGAACTTTCCCAAAAACAAAAACTGTGCTGTTTTAAGTTGATTGTTTTTCATTACTTTAATTAAAATTTTCATTTGTATCAAGAACTTCGCTACACCAAAATTGTAACATCCGATTTTCGATAAAAATATTCGATTAATTGTTCTTATTTCCGGATTGGTTAGGCTGTTTGTCGATGTCGACTTCTTATTTCATTTCACTCGATTATGTTTATAGAATATTTTGTGATATTTTAGTAAATTTCTGACAAAATTTCGACAGCATAACTGCTGCAAATATCCTATAGTTTATATCCCAGCCAAAAATCACAATTTTCACATCATTCCAATGCAATTTAAATACCAAATAATTTCATTTAATTAAGTCCACAACGATTTGGACATTCGATATATCTTTTATGTAAAAGTGCAGGTCTCTAGACACATGTACAAAATTTCTTTACTTTTAGTTTACATCCCCTTAGTCCTTACAACATAATAAGTACTGTACTAGACAAGTCTGAGATATATAGAAAATACAATATACCTTCACTGGATAAACAACCAGTCTCGAAGGAAATACTGTAGGGTCCAAAAGTCGTGCTCCTCTCGTATGAGCAGAAAGTCACTGCAAATATTCTGGGATGAGATTTAAGGGGTGAGTTTACGCTCAGTAAGGAGATATATATAGAAGTGTAATACTACGCTACTATATGCAATTTAAAAAAATCATATAATATATTTAAATTCGGTAATTCATCAAAAATAATTTATTCAATAATTATATTAGTAACGATAAGTCGATAAATCAATAATTCATTTCAATAAATAAATCAGTAACGGTAAGTCGATAAATCAATAATTCATATCAGTCGGTAGAGACAGTCAACACCCAAGAGACTCATGCATAAACAGTTCGGTAATCGGTATAGGAATTAAGCGTACCCAAGTTGGGCAAGGAATCCATCCCTAAGCTATTCTTATCGGTAACAATGGCCATTGCTTAATGATCCACAGTGTACATGGGGCATATGACATCTGTGGGATTGCGGACTTGCCCAAATGTCTCACAGTCGATAACATGTAATTCGGTAACAGTAAATGCATGGTCATCACGGAGCAACAATCTCAAAATTCAATTAAATTCAAATATCGGTAAAATCAATAACTTTTTATTGTGAGGGCCTGAAGTATCTTACGGGTCATTCATCACCTCACTTATCCATAATAATAGAAGTAATTATTCTTTATAAAGGAAGATCAATAAAATCAAATATATGTTCTAAAATAATTAAAATAGTCTTTAGAACCTATTCCACTTGCCATAAACTTCAAGTTTAAACATTTAAACATATTTAAGTAGTAAATTTAAGGAAGGGATTTTTTTTTTATAATTATAATGGAATAACGATTAAGTCTATCCTAACCCCTTGCAATGAAATTCACAATATATAATTTTCAAATCCACCAATTTCCCATGCAAGCACAGTATCTTCCTAACAACCTCCATATATATATTCCTTACCATATTTACTGTGCCGTATGGAATTCAATTGCACCACTTCTGTAACTTTATTCCTTTGGATTGAAAGCTGCAAAAATAATATTAATTCCTTTAAATTATACTTTATGTTTAACTATAAACCTTAGAAAAAGTAGCATGAAGCATATTAATGGAAGCTTGGCTAATTGCTTCCCTTCATTCTCCAATATATATAAATATATATTTTTTCATTCTAATTTCCTTTATAAGCTTCATGCATTATTTTAAATATTCTTATAACCATAAATTTTATAAAATCAATGGAATTTTAGTCCCATCCTTCCAAACCGTGAGCATCCTCATGTTTTCCTTAACCATTTTCCAACTTTAATTCTATACTTCTATTTAATCCATATCAAACATTAATTCCATAATTTCCTTGCATCAAAATTCCACCATATTCCCTCCATTTCTAGTTTGACCGAACCTGCCCAATTTGTCAAACTCATTGTTTTGTTCCTATTCACGTCATGGCCATGCATACTTACCCCTAACACCTATTTCCCCTTTATTCATGGAGTCAATCACGTGGACTCCTCTTTAAATCCTTCATGGCCGAGACTCTCATCATCCCTCACAAATTGTTTTATGCAATTTCAAGTCTATACTACATCATACATATTTAGAACAATACCAAAACAAGGCTTAAGCTTAAGGAAAACAACATTTTCTCCCTTACCTCCAAGCAAACCGAAACTGCAGCAGTGAAATTTCTGTCCAATACTCTGTTTCAGCCCTCAAAAATACCAACTCTCAAGTCTCAACAGCCCATGAAGAGAGAAACAAGTTTTATGAAGTTAGATTTTTGTTTTGATGAGAGTAGGAGATGATTTCACAAGGTAGATTGATGAGAAGCTTGGCGTGGAAATGGAGAAACAGAACAGAGCAAGTCGGCTGGGAGAAGATGAGTAAATAGGTCACAAAAGTCTTATTTTATATTAGTTTGTTTAATAAAAAATCTATCCAATATTTTTAAAATTACAAATTCCCCATTAATTTTCACTTATTCCTAATTTAGCCACTTAATACTTTAGTATTTATTTTTAATTCCAGATTTTGTTGATTATTTTTAGTAGATTATTTTTATTCTAGTCAAATTAAGTCAATTATTGACTCAATATAAAATTTGACCAAGGTCTCATGTAAAATAACTTAAATACCTTTTACAATTTCATAAATTCCAATTCTATTCCAATACTATTTCAAGGAATAGTCTTTTTACCTTTTAAGTATTTCAAATCCGACTTTCATATTTTGACGCTTCTGAACTCATTCAGATTATAGCTTATGTTGTGGGACCCACTTAGTCATTTTCCCGAGACTTACGAAATTCATACGAATAAATTGTAACGATTAAACTTGATATTTTAACTTTATCGGATTTAGTAGGTGTATGAAAAATAGAAAATTAGAGATTTCACAAAAATGTAATTTAGATAAGTGTTTTCACACATTCATTATATTACTCTCTCTTGCTCAAATGTCCCCCTCTCTATATTTATTTATAATTGAAAATAATAAGAACTAATTGCAAGCTGTATCATTGGAAAAACAATTTATTCTTAATATTTTTTATTTTTAGCACATACATGATGCATGCTCGCAAAAACAATTTTTTTTAAAAAACAATATACATTTATTTATTATGAAAATGTTCATTTTTGTAGAGGTGGCAAACCGGCGGGTTTGGACGGGTTTCGGTCCGGATTTTTTTGGTTACGGGTTTTTTCGGTTACGGGCTTTCTCGGTTGCGGGTTTTTTCGATCTCGGGGTTTCTCGGTTGCGAATTTTTTCGGTCTCGGGTTTTCTCGGTTGCGGGTTTTCTTGGTCTCGAGTTTTTTCGGTTACGGGTTTTCTTGGTTTCGGTCCGGTTTTAATCGGGCGGGCTTAACGGGCTTAGTCAAATTATTTTAAAATTTTATAAATTATAAATATTTTATAATTTTGAATGTAATAATTAATTTAATTTTATATAGTTAAATAAAAATATAATAGAAATGCTAAATTAAAGTCAAAATTTAATAAATGAAATTGTATAATATATATATATATATTTATATATAGAAATTTGGTTTGGATGATTTTGAAAACATTGGGAGTGGACCAATGAAAAATATAGTTATCTACAATAATAAAAGAGAACATATCATCTATAACTATTACATTACAATTAATTAATCAAAATTTAAAGTCACGTGAGATCTATTGGGTCAATATTGGGTCATTGGAATTTAGATACTCTTAGTTCAATAAATTTTTTTTTACTTTGTTTAATTAGCTTTTTTAATAATTATATTATATTTTTAATAAAATTTTAAATTTTTAAGAATCTTTTTTACATTTATTTTGTCTTTTAAATACCAACATAATTAGTAATTAAATTAAATTAAATCGCATAACTAGTTAACTAATTCTTCAATTATAATGTTGAATAAAATTATAGTATACATTAAAAAAAATAATTAATATTTTGAATAATTGGTCAATTAATTATCTCAATTTTATATTTATTTTGTTTTTAGTTTGTACATAAATCATAATATAACATTATTTTTATTAAATATAATCATACTCAAACACATTAATTAATCAAATATCTCATTAAAAATTTAGAACGTTAAATTAAACAAGTTATATACACCAATTGACATTATATTATGAATAATAACATTTGATATAATGTACCAAAAAAAATTTGATATAATGATGTAAATGGGTAATATATAATCAGGTACCCGACACTACTCAACTCTATAATCAAATAATTATAGGGTTCGAATAGTGTTCTTATTACGCGTATCGGATTCAGGTAGTACCCTTAGGGTACACTATACCCGATTAACTTTTGATCAAGTAGTATCTGGTACCTGAACTTGTTTATCAATTATATGAAAGTGATCAAAATTATATGCTTGTACAAAGATTTGAACCATGGCTTCTTATATTTATTGTTATATGTTTAATCACATGAGCTAGATTGGAAATTTGTTATATTTGTTGTAAATTTTATTTTTATTTTAACACAACTTGCAATTTAAAATTTATTGAAACATTGTTGGCCAAAAAAATAGTTTACTGAATAATAATAATAATAATAATAATAATAATAATAATAATAATAATTTATTCTTAAGATAATAAGATTTTAAAATTTTAGACATAAAGTACTAAAATTAAATTAATAGAAATTTCATAATATGTTAAGATACAATTATTAAGATATTGATAATTTAACATATATGACATTTTATTATAATGTAAATCTTAATATATATATATATGTATATATATATATATATATATATATATATATATATACACATAGTATATTATGTTTATTATTTTATTTGTAACTCATTACAATAAATTAAAAAAAAAACACTTTTTTGACTAAAAAAGTAGTTGAGAAGGTCAATATCTATTTAATCATCCAATATTATGATTATTAATTGATCAAGTTAAACAAAATTACATGAATACATCATAAGAGATTAAATGTTTGAAATTAAAAACAAGAGTATATTCTAAAAGCATGATAAGAAATTAGAATGAAAAATGTCTGAAATTAAAACTATAATATGCTATGAGAGTTTAATTTATTCTATATCACATGGTAAGAGATCATTATAATTTAGCATACAAATCATTATGATAAGATAAACATATTAATAATCTATTTTATATAATTAAGAGTTTGTATAGTTGATTATATATCACATGATAAGATATTATTTTTAAAGTTATAATAACATACAAATCATTATGATAAAGCGTTATTTATTAACTATATTATGTATTTTATTTGCTATCAAAAAAACTATTCCAAATTGAGTACTAATTTTTTTTCATATTCACATTAACATAATAATATTAGATTAACATAATAATATTAGATATACACCAATTGATTGAATATCTAATTAAAATGTTAAATAATATATATTACTAAATTAATTAATATAATGCTAGTTATTTAAATATAATTAATAATAATATTAACAAAGTATAAAAATAAATTTTATTAAAATTACCACTTACATAGTAATACATCTCTAATATATTATTAAATTACACTTTAATTTACTATTAGAATTATTATTTTTATCCACACTTTAATTTTACATTTAATAGATAATAAATAAATTATTTTTAATAAATACTTAATTCTATCAAAATAATACTTACACACTAAGAGATTATATAATTTATTCTTAAAAGATTATTATAATATAATATACAAATCATTATTATAAGATACCAAATTAGTTTATTCATGTATAAGATTATAATAATATAATAAATAATTAATTATCACTAACTTGATTTTTTAATGTCTTTTGTTTTAAGGCTAAAAATAAAATTACCACTATAATTTTCTCTTTTAATGATACCCAAGTATAAAAAAATTGTGCTTGTATTGTTTAATTTAATTACTTAACTTTTTCTAATCTTAAAAACTTGAATTTTAATTTTAAGATTAGGTTTTTTTAATCTAAATTTAATATCTTTCTATACTTGAAACTTTAAGAAAATATAGTTTAAATTTAATTTTATTAAAAATATTTTTAATGTGTTGCACAAAATATCAAGTTTAAAGTTTCAAACAAATATTGAAATTATATAATTTTTATATATTTGATTTATTATTGTATTAAAATTAAAATTTTATTATAAATAAAAATAATAAAATGTTAAAATGATTTTTATAATAAAATCAAATGTCAAATTAATAATATATTTATTATTATAAATGCAATAAGGATAATATTAAAGATTATTTAATGATATCATATATTATATTATATATTATGGTGTTTTAAATTAATTTAATTAAAAAGATTCAATATTTATTATGCTAGTAATATATAATTGATAAAATTGTATAATAAATAATAATAATTTTCAAAATTTTAAACTTTTTAATTAAAAAAGTGTTTCAATTATTTATTTATTTTTAAATAATAATTATATAATTATAATTCGGGTTTTCTCGAGTTATAAATTCGGTTTTTTCTGTTTTCGGTTCGGGTCAGTCTCGGTTTCGGATCGCATCGGGTTCGAGTTGTGTCGGGTTCTAGCTTTTTCGGTTTCGAGCTTTTTCGGTTTCGAGTTTTTTCGGTTCCGAGCTTTTTCGATTACGGACTTTTTCGGTTACGGTCTTTTGACTTTTTTGATCAATTCGAGCTGGTCCCGATTTGATCTCGAACGGATTTGGACGGATTTTCAAGTTCGGATCAATTTTTGTCACCTCTACATTTTTGTATCGAATGCTGTCAGGTGCCAATCTCTTTTTGATTAATTGACTGATTGATTGATTGATTTTTTACACCTTGCCAGAGAGTTCTTCTTTTGAAAGTGGAATCCTCTGACCATGTGCCCGTCGTTATTCACTCGTACTTGAATTGAACAAATACAGATGCAGTGAGTATGATTTTAGGAAATTCTTTAATTGGAATGAGCTGAGTTATTTCTGAACAACGCCTGTTCAAAATCAAAATATGTACGTTACCATCCTGCTCTGAGCAACTAGAGTTGTAAGACTTTTTATTTTCAATGATCCATTGGAAGTTGAATGCTTTAACCCAACTTTTAGCCAATCTTTCGACAATTGGGCTAGGCACCTTTCAGCTGCCAAGTATTGGAACAGACTTCCAACCCTAAATCAACTTTTTTTTTTTCATTTGAAACATTAAACATAAGATTCTTATATTATTTACCGTTAGTAAAAATAAAAAATTTTACAATCGAGTCTTTTTGCATGCGCCATGTATCATTTGAAACTGAAAATTTAAATATTTAAAAAAACATATAACATGTAAAGAAAGTCACTTGTGAAATTTTTTATTTCAATTGACGTTAAATGAAATAATAGTACATCAATATAACATCCTATACTTTTCTTTTTATTTTTTTGGTATGAGAAATTGTCAAGGGATTAAATTTATAACACTCTATCAATAAACTTTACCAATAAATGATAAGATTATTGGCATTTCCTTGCATGTTCCAAATAAAAAAAACATTGGATGAACAATCAATTTCGCGGTTGTGGATAGGTTCAGCCAAAAAGGCAAAAAGCAGTCACGTAGTACAAACAAATAATAATGTTTGCCCGTAAGGTTAAATAAAAGTAAATGAACAAGAAAAGAATATTAAATGATTTTGGTTCATAAAAATTTTCAGGTTGGTATCACCTGGTTGGCGGCTGCAATGACTTTTTCACCCTTTTTTTAACTAACAACAAATAAATATATATAAATTTTGAATAATTATTCAATACATTTTAAGGACTTTAAATTTCACAAACTAATTTAAAATAATGATATATGTTTAATTTATTTTTTTAACTATTGGTTTAATTTTCTGAAAAAAGATGTGTTATCATCTCAAATCTATTTTGTAAAATTTAATAATTTTACTGATAATATATTGAATAATTATCTTAAATATATATTATGTCACAATTTTTAAAAATTAATTTGTCAGAGAAGTTCTCAGGACTAATCTGTTAACAGGTGAGAAGGTAATTTCTCCAGGGGAAGAATGCGACAAGGTTTTCTCAGCAATGTGTGCAGGGAAGTTGATTGATCCTTTGCTGGATTGCTTGAAGGAGTGGAATGGCAATCCTTTGCCCATATGCTAAGCTGTTTTTCATGTTTCACACTACAACAAATGCCACGCTGTTTAATAATTAGTTCCTTGATTTGTGATCATAAGAGATAGAACTTGTTTAGTTTTCCTATGGACTTTCTCAAAAACAAAAAACTGTGCTGTTTTAAGTTGATTGTTTTTCATTACTTTTATTAAAATTTTCATTTGTATCCTGTACCCAAAAAAAAAATTCATTTGTTTCAAGAACTTCATTACATCAAAATGTAAAGTAGATAAGTGTTTTTATACATTCAAATTACCCTCTCCTGCTCAAATGTCCCCCTCTCTAATTTATTTATAATTGAAAATAATAAGAAACAATTGCAAGCTGTATCAACTGGAAAAACAATTTATTCATAATATTTTTTTTTTAACACATTCATGATACATGCTCGCATAAACACACATTTTTTTTGCTACAAAATTGTTTTTAAAAAATATTTTACATTTATTTATTATGAAAATGTTCATTTTTGTATTGAATGCTGCCAAGAGCCAACCTCATTTTGATTGATCGATTGATTTTTGCATATTGCTACAGAGCTCTTCATTTGAAAATGGAATCTTCTGATCATGTGGTAGCATCGTTATTCACTCGTACTTGAACAAATACAGATGCAATGAGTATGATTTTAGGAAATTCTTTAATTGAAATGAACTAAGTTATTTCTGAACATCGCATTTTCAATGATCCACTGGTGGTTGAATTCTTTTAGCCCAACCTCTAGCCAATCTTTAGGATATTGGGCTAGGCACCTTCAGCTGCTAAGTTTTGGAACAGACTTCCGACTCTGAATCAGCCCCTTTCTTTTTATTTTTTCATTTGGAACATTAAAAATAACATCCTATACTTTTCTTTTTTCCTTTTTGGTAAGTGAAATTGTCAAGGTATGTAAGAAATTAAGAATTTAACTCTCTGTCAATAAACTTTACCAATAAATCATAAGATTATTGGCATTTACTTGCGTGCACCAAAAAAAAAAGACATTAGATGAACAATCAATTTCATGGTTTGTGGACTTGTAACTGGCTCAGCCAAAAAGACAAAAAAGCATTCGCATGGTACAAAAGTACAAACAAACAATTGTTGTTTGTGTGACTGTTTGTGATTCCCCATGGTTACTTAAAAAAAAAAGACAAGAACAGAATACTGAAAGATTTAGGTTCACAAATATCTGAAGTTGGTATCACCTAATCTTTAGAGGTAGGTTGGTGGCTGCAATGACATTTTAAACTATTTTTTCAATTAACAATAGATAAATGTATATAAATTTATGGATAATTATTTAATACATTATTAGAAAAATTTTTAAACTCCAAAACGAATTTAAGATAATGATATATATTTTATTTTATTTTTATTTATTTATTTAATTTTTTTAAAAACATGTATTATCATTTTAAACTCGCTTATAAAATTTAAATACTTCACCAATATGTATCGAATAATTATCTTAAATATATATTGAATACATTATATTTTACATTTTTTAAAAATTAATTTTTATTGATAAGTATTTAAAAGAATTGAAAAATATTTTAAAATATATTTATTAAAAAATAGAACATTTTCATTAAGTACATAGATTCTTAAATTGATAGTAACAAAAAAAATTTTGATTTCATCGAGACAATTTCATAATTAAAATACTAAAATTCAAAATTTGAAAATACCTGAAAAGAAGTAAAATAATATTATGAGTGAAAATGATTACTTTTTAGTTTTACTTAATTTAAGTCTAAGATTTGGATAAAAAAAAGTTTAAGATTAAGAAGTAATAATTTTTTTATGTAAATTATAAGTATTTTCATTCGTTTTAATAATTTGAGGCTAATTCTGTTTGAGATTTTATCATAATTAAAGCTCTTCACCATTTTTTAAAATGTATTTAATGAAGATCGAATCCGAAAACTTTTTTTATAAATTCAATTTAAGTTATCAAAACTCTTTTCATAAATTCAATTTAAATTATTAATTGAACCATAATTCATGAGTTAAAGAAGCAACAAATTTATTGTTTCCCAGCACGAATAAAAAATTTTTTTTTTTAAGTATCAAAAAAAGCCAACCTCAACGGTGGGGAAATTCATTTTGCACTTTAGCTAAACGTGTGTTTATTTGTGAAATTCTCACTTCAAACGCCAAACTGCAATCATACACTTTAGCTAAAGGCTTTTCTTTTTGTCTCTCCAAAGCCGTTTCTTCAATGGCTTACGAAGGTCCTTTTGGGCTTGGGAAACCCACTTCTTGACATCTCTGCTGTTGTTGATGAAGACTTCTCAAAGAAGTAACCCCATTTTACTTAAAAACCCGAAAAATGTCTTTATCTTTCTTTTTTGCTACTGAGGAAATAATGGAAGAAACAATAAAAGGTTGGCCATTTTTCAATAATATCTAGATTTTGGAGCTATTTTATCTTGGTGGGTAGATCTGTGGTGTTTTTGTTGGATGGTTTGTTTCCAATGACAGATCTGTAATTGACAAGTTTTCATATTTGGGTTACTTTGTTTTTGGTTTCTTTTTGGTTAGAAATTCTCTAAGCTCTTCTTTTTGTCTCTCGAAAACCCTTTCTTCAATGGCTTGCGAAGGTATCCTAATGGGGATGGGAAACCCACTGCTTGACGTCTCTGCTGTTGTTGATGAAGACTTCTTAAAGAAGTAACCCCATTTTAGTTAAAAACCCGAAAAATGCCTTTATCTTTCTTTTTTGCCACTGAGGAAATGGTGGATTTTGGAGCTATTTTGTCTTGGTGGGTAGATCTGGGGTGTTTTTGTTGAATGGTTTGTTTCCAATGACAGATATGTAATAGACAAGTTTACATCTTTGGGTTACTTTGTTTTTGGTTAGCTTTTGGAATGTTTTATTTTGGTTGCTGTGAAAATCGAGGAAAATGGCAATCTTGGATTGCGATTGTAACGTTTTGGATAAAAAAAGAGATGGTGTTATTCACTTCAAAAGAATGTTTAGTGTTGGGTTTTAGAATGATAGATTTTTGCAATTATTGATTTCATTTTCATAGCAGTTCTTGTTTATAGTTACTGTTTGTTTTTCATGGATATTTTGATTGACCCTTGAAATGCTTGGTTGTTGGAACAGGTATGACATCAAGTCGAACAATGCCATTCTTGCCGAGGATAAGCACTTGCCTATGTAAGTTTCTTTCCTGAGTGATGCCATCTATGGTCTGTATTTTGCATTCATGTTAGAAATAAAAGCTGCTGCCATTTGGTTGTGTGTGTACAAAATGTTTCATACGCCCTCAAATGTGTATTGGTTCTCTGTGTTTGTTGTTGTATTGAAGGAGCTTTGCTTGGATGTATATTTCTATATGTAAAAGACAGTGGGTGTTTTATTTTTTCTAATTTGTGAAACTCAGTATTTATGAACTGATTTTATATGGATGAGTTTTGAAGGTATGAAGAAATGTCTAACAAGTATGATGTGGATTATATTGCTGGAAATAAGCTGGACTCTGGGAAGTGTTTGATGCGTTGTATCAGACGTCATCTTAAATAGTAATTGGCATTAAGCTAAGGGGCGTTTGGTTCGGGGAATTTAAGATTACTGGGAATATTAAATTACCGGAATATTATTTTACTTGACGGATTACTGGGAATATTAGATTCCTGTGTTTGGTTGTATTGGTGGGAATATAAGATTTCTGTGTTTGGTTAAAGGAAAGTAAGAGGGTAAAATTATTTATTTTACTATAATACCCTCCATATTATTAGTTGATGGAAAGTGAATAACACTTTAAATAAATTATATTTAAATTAATTACTTATTTATTTATTTATTTATTTTGCCCCTTTTTTATAAGTTTTTTGTTATGTAAATTATTTTGATATAAAACTATTACTATATTAAATTGATTTTGATTAATAAAAAATCATAGGGTCCATCTTATTATTGGTCCATTTGATTTTAAATTTATTTTTCTCTTCATCAAAATAAAAAAAAACATGGTTGTAATATTAGATAGGTTTAAGGGTAAAATGAAAACAAAATATAATTATTGGAGGGTAAAATTGGTAAAAAAAAAATTACCCCCCGGAATCCGATTCCTCCAACCAAACGCGGGAATCATTTGACGGAAAAAAAAATTCCCTCAGGTAAAAAAAAAATTACTGAAACCAAACAGCACCTAGAAGTTAGATTATATTCCTTAACTTTAAATTTAATGTTGTTTGCTCTCTTTTAAGTAATGAGTATTACAATCTTGTGTTACTGAAGGTGCAACTCAAAATTCTATAAGATTTGCCCAGCTTTACTATTTCATGGGATTTTAATTTTAGTTATATTAGCATTACTTGGGTATTCATTTTCTTTAATCTCTTTCATTATGTTGTTCCTTCCGGTGGATGCTTGAAATCCTAAGCGCCACTAGTTACATGGGTTGCCTTGGTAAGGTCATGTTTGGAGAGGAAATAAGGAAGAACTCAAAGCTTGCCGGTGTTAATGTAAGTTCCAATGCGTCATTTCTTCCCACTTTTAAACTTATTGTGTTTGCTTTGAGATTTAATCATGTTTACTACGAGGATTAGACTGCACCAAGAGGGATGTGTGCTGTTTGTGTTCTTGATGATGAGAGGTTAGTTGCTTCTATTTCCTGCTCTAAAATCCTGCTTTATGGATCGAATAATACAATTGCATAGTGCCAATCGTTGTCTGGAGTTTTTTATCAGTAAGATGATGTCTCTGCACAGGCATTTGACAAGCATCCCATCAATTTGCTTCATTTTCATATTACCCAAACGAGAACAAGATACTTTATCTTGTCTTCGAGTAGCTGAATCTAAGAAACTTGCATATCTAGTGTTCATATTTTCTTGCACCTCAAACCTTTTAGGTAAAGTTAAGCTATTAAGTATGTCCATCAAGGTCAATCATAGTGCTATAGATGATAGGAATGTGGGGAAATTAACCAAACAGTTATGTTTTGAGCAAACCAAGCAAGTGCCAACCAAAGCACTATGAGAGTTAAATTATGGTTGTGGTCGCGTTTTCAATCACATTGCCTTTGTTTCGATTGTAGATATAATGGAGACCATCATGGTTATTGCGGTTGTGATTTTTTTTTTTTAATTTTGTACAAATTTGTATAAAATGTTATAATTGTAATTATAATAATCATAAAAAAGTTATTTTATAATTTTTAAATTAATTTATGATACCTTAAACCAAGTATTTATGTGAAAGAAGGTTATTGGTAATTTTAGAAAATTACTTGTGATAATTAAAAAATAATAAATGTTGAAAATAGAGATAAATAATTATTATTAATAAGAATCAATATATTAATTATTTAACATTAATTATTTTTTATCTATATTATTAAAGAATTTTTTCATCAAAATTTTATCAATGTTTTCTTGTAAATTAATTATGTTAATATTTCTCTTTTTATCTCGTCTTTACAAATTTCTAAAAATATTAATACTTAATAAAATGGAACATGTTAAATGTCATGCATTATATTTAATAATATGAAAAATTAAAATATATAATAATTTTAAATTCAATCCACTACAATAATGATATATACTTCAAATCTTACTAATTATCACATGATGGAATAACGAGTAGGATTAAATTCTCTCGTTTCACTTTTAGAGCCACATTGACTTGATCTCTAGGACCAGTCAAATAGTGGTGAATACATTTGGAGATGATATATAGGCATGTGGAAGTGGATAGCAGCCATATGGAGGATGAAAATGTAAAGGTGGTCCTAATGGATAATAATCTTGGATACCAAATGATTCATTATTAGAATTTAATCTTCTAGACGAGAGCCTTCAAAAGTATTATATTGGTGCTTGTTGGCTGTAAGATCCGATTCTATACTACTGTAGACTCTAATTTCATCAAATTGATAATGAAAATTAAATAAATAATGAATATTGATTTTCATTTGGGTGAAAAGTTCTTTAACTTGAGTTGTGAATGAATGTATGGATGAGTATATGGAATAGCTTGCCAATGGGCGAGCAAGATAAAGGCTTATTGCCAATGGTTGAGGGCGAGTATGATTAATGGCCTTATTGACCAATGAGTTCGCCAAGTGAGTTGCTTGGGATGATCACCCGAATGGGCGAGGGCTTGTGATTGTCCATATGGATGAAGTAAATTAAAAAGATAAATGTGATCGCCAACTTGTGGTATAAATCATAGCAAAGTGGCGAGAAGAGCAATAATTGTTGATCGCCAACAATGTGGCAATTTCTGTGATCACAAAACCTATATGTAATAGCCAAGAAAAGGAAATCATCTAGTAATTTCCAGATATTGAGTTGGCGAACTGAAATTGAGTTGGCGAGCTGAGGTCTCAAGACGAGGAGGCGATCTGGAATCAGCTTGTGTGGACAAAATGGAAATAAAAGCTGACGATATGGGAAATAAATTCAAACCATTGCAGCAAAATTGACGTTGTACGCCACACAACTGAAGATAATTGAAAAAGGATGCTAAAGTCAATAAAAGAATTAATCTTATTGGACAAGGAATAAGACAAAAGGTGCAATAAGTCAAGAAAAGAGGCTATGGATTTCACGCCAGTTGCTTGTCTTGTACAAATTGGTTTACACAATTAATGGCAAAGTGAAGTAAGTCAAAATGTGCAGAGAATAGCTTCCCATAGTCGTTCCTTTTTGCTGTAGTTTTTCTTCGGTTTTTAACGCATGAAAGACGTAAAGTAATGAAAGGAAATGGGATAAGGCCAAGTGATGAGTTCTGATTGGATTAGCATGGCTATATAAGAAGAAACATTTGAGGAAAACCGATTTAGCAAAATTTATCTTCTTCACGAGAGCTATGCAACTGCAAGTTTATGTTCTGATTTCCTCTCATTTCTACCATGCCTGATTTACTAAACTTCATCCTTAAGTTGGTTAAATAAGAAAACCTGCTTGCAAAACCTTCCTCCATCGTTGATGAACTAAAGGGATAAACAAAGTAAGGCCAACATGAGACAGAAAGTGATCACGAGAGCTATGCAACTGCAAGTTTATGTTCTGATTTCCTCTCATTTCTACCATGCCCGATTTACTAAACTTCATCCTTAAGTTGGTTAAATAAGAAAACCTGCTTGCAAAACCTTCCTCCATCGTTGATGAACTAAAGGGATAAACAAAGTAAGGCCAACATGAGACAGAAAGTGATCTGTGTTGAAAGTGCAGTTGATTAAGGTGAGATTTAATGATATATTTCTATGATTTCAAGCATAAGAAGCATGATTATAGTCTTGCTTTTGATTTATTCTTAAATAGAATAGATTCATATCTTGAAGAAGATGAAGAATAAAATGAAACTGGATTGCAATTGTAGTAGGATGGTGGGAAAATAATCGAGAATGAATAAGGAAAGTAATAGAAATGGTGTAAGAGTGATGAGAATGACGACTATGGTGATCGTCCATGTTGAAAGTCAGTAATCGCCAATGAGGCTAGTAGGAAATAAATAACTCGCCATATTAAAGTTCGTGTTCCAATGGGCGAGGTCGCCCAACACTAGTGAATTCATGGGCGAGCCCACTGTTGAGTAGAAAGCCACGTATGGCGAACTCAAACAGGGCGAAAATGAGCCCACGTATGGCGAATTGTGGGTGAACTCCCACATTTAATCCAATGTAGGCCTGACGAGTTGAATGTTGGGCGAGCTCCCAAATATATTAATAGCGAGTAATGGCGGGCGAGCTCCTACTTGTAAGCCATTTAATGAATGGCGAGCTCGGTTGGGCGAGCTAGTAAGAACTCTTGTGGGCGAGCTATTTGATTATTAAGTCTCGCAAAGTGTTGAAAATATTGAAAAAGGAAATATTAATAGAATTTATAAATTATTTTGCAGCAGGGAATTTGGGACTCGGTTAAAGCGATCGAGAAGGCGATCGGAAAGTAAAGCTTCGGTAAACCAGGTGAGGGAGATGTGTGCGAAGTGAATGCATGTTATGTGGAGTAAATATTATGAAAATATTGATTAATATTTTGTTTTATGACATGCATTATTTGATAAAGTGTTTGATCTTGGACGAGCTATAAAGTCGACCAATATGTTGTTTTCTGGGCGAATTGGTTAAAGGCGGGCGAGCCAATGTGGGCGAACCCTTTTGTGTTGTTTTGGAACGAGCAACCCTGCTTTAATAAAAGGCGGGCGAGCCTAGTTGGGCGAACCCTTTTATATTTTCTTTTGGTCGACCAATCCTGTTTTAATTGAAATTCGGGCGAGCCAATAGAAGGCGACCTCTTTTATAATGTTTTGGGGCGGGTGACCCCTTTGTTAAGGAAATTATGGGTGAGCCACTGAGGGCGTGCCAGTTTCACTTATTGTTTTTGATTGTAGTGGTTGGCGGGCGAATACTAATTCACCGCATTGTTAAGTTGACCATGGCAAACAGATTTCGATTGTATTTTCTTAACGAAAATGAGCTATTTTAATATTTTTGAAAATAAAGAAATATAAATCCTTTTAGGCGAGTTGACTAATGGGCGAGTTGACCATGAGCGAACTAGTCATAGTGAGCCAATTTAACCCGTGCCTTTCTCACACGGAATTCAGTGAGATTATGGGCTGTTTTTAAAACTTTTTTGGAAAGAAAATCATTTTGAGAAAAGTGATGAAATTATGAAATAATTCTTTAAAGGTTTTTCATGAGATATAAAGTGATTTTGAGACTTTAGGCATCTAGTTTTATGCATTATTATGAGTTATGAGGCTGATGGACCTGCCAAGTCATCAACGGTCTCGAGATCACCTGGCAAGGACTTGAGGACCACCTATAGATTATGGCCATAGATCTAGCAGAGATAACTGTGAGGGGCGATGGCCTACGGATGTACCCTAAAAGCGGACGATTTGTGTTCCCGGAAAGGGGTAGGGAACGATGAGAGCATGAGTTATTCGTAGGGTGATGCTTAGTCTCAACTGGTTGATTTCTGTTTAATGAGAGAATTTGTTAACTCCTAATTTCTGTTTAATTACATGATATTATAAACTGTTGAGCAAATGATTTGAATGATGTATTGAGAATACTGTTTACTATATCCACTGTTTTCCTATTTGATATGATTTTAAGAAAATCAAATATTTTGTGGTATATAGTTTTGGTGTTATAAAGCAGAATGTCTCCTTTACTGAGCGCGTAGTTCGTTCACCTCTTTGTTTTAACTCCACAGATAAAAGACACGGAGTTAGAGAATTAGCTCCCAGATGGATATAGCTACATGTAAAGCGTTGAGGCAAATTATGTTGAACATGATAGGTACAGCCTCCTCTCACTTACATTTTAGACATAGGTATACAGTACTACTTTATTCAAATAAAGACAATAGGGGATGTCAGATGTAGGTAAACATGAAAAGAATTTTCATATTCAGTATTTGATAAATAAATGTTTATCATTTATTTCTGTCACTATTAAATGTTAATGGCATCGCAGACAGCTAAACCGAAAAAGTTATATAGAAATTCGTGAAAAATGTGGTAACAGGCTGTTACATTGACTTTTCTTTTGATCGAGCTTTACCTAGAGTTTTGTCCCCACTAGATTCAATAAATGGATTCACTTCGTATTTTGAGATATGAAGTAATAATCCACCAGTAGCAGCAAGCACATATTTTTCGCTAAGTGGGTTGAAAGACCTATTTTCACCCACACAACCATTATAATTAGCAGCATTACCATTATTACCATCAGATAGACTTAAACCCCATCATTATCACTTTGAGTTGGTATTTGACTTGTACTCACATTTTGTTTTTTTTATTGATGTGATAGTTCAACATTCATTTCATTTTCAAAATTATTTGTAGTCATCCAATCAAAGTTTTGATCATTTAACGGATGATTTTCTTTCTCTTACAATTATTTTGAAAGTGGATCATTATCTTCAAATATATGCGCCAGGTTAATAAGATTAAAATTATCATTTATATCATTAGCATTTGTTTTTTTTATGTCTCATCCTTAGCCTCATATTATAATAAGTGTAAACCCATTTTTGAAGTCTTTTTTTTTTAAATTATTTTTGGCCTTGGTGTGAATATAGCTAAATGTGTTCTAATTTTTTTCACAATTTGATGTAAAAGTTGTTTAACTAAGCGCTTTAATGGTTAGTTTTTGCCATTAAGAACACATAATATATATATATATATATATATATAAAATCTACCATTCAATTACATAAAATTATTTAAAATAAATTTAAATGCCCAATATAATTAAATAATATAAAATAAATTTTAATTATTCACTATTTACTTGAATTCATATGCTTCTAAGCTCTCTGTGCCTGCGGAGTATTGTGTCACGACTCGAAGACCGCGACTTTCACTTCATTCTTATATTTTTCTTAGTCTACAAATTTATGGACTAAATTTTTCATTTTCATTTTAAGGTTTGTATTCGGTGTTAGTATAGTTACTACTCTAATTTCACTGATCCTTTATACAATACTTTATCACACTTTTAAGTTACATCTCGACTCATTGAACAAAATACGTACTGTGTATTAATTAAAGTCTGTACATGTAAACAAGAGATTTACAAAGAATATATACCTCAATGCAATGAAGCAGATTCAAAGAACGTTGGCTAGTACCAAGCTTAGATACCATCTCCGATGCCTACTTAGCAGCTCGCATGGCAGATGTTAACTTCAATGGTATGAAAGATATGAAATTTAGTGGGGTGAGCAAAACCACGGTTCAGTAAGATACTAATATAAATACAAGAGTAGGATTATACTGTCTTAAACTGCAATGCTTAAAACCTGCAAGTTTGCAATAACAGATAATCCTTTCTCGTCGATAACATCTCATTATCTCAATTCCTATCATCTGTCTATCTCTCAGACTTATGAATAAATCATCTTGATCATTTTTCAATCTTCTCGTCTTTATACCATAATGCATCGCACAACAATGCATCATGTATCATTTGGATATCATATACCATTAATCCATACTGACCTCAATCTCGTCGTGTATCATGTTTAATTGAGGTATCTTATCGGGTCACTTTACATTTAACAGTCATACTTCTGTATTACATCAATTCGTATCACTTATCGTATAAGGACTTACGATCACAATAGTGTAAGTTCACAATTCTCTTCATATCAATCTTATGTTCACGTATCATATCATATCATGTCATCGTATAGATGAAATATCATTAATGTCGAGTTATGACATTCCTCATGGAACTCTCATGTACGAAGCATATTATCATGTCAGGGTTTAATATGCAATTTACGTAACTTTACTGTACAAACCGCTATCATTTCATATAAATATCATATATACTTTAGAACATGCTCAACGTATAAATTTTTAATTCATTTCAAATTTACCTTTACGGCATAATAAAAACATGTTCAATTTTAATTCATGTATTCGTTTTTAGAGTATGTCTAAAACATATGCGGTTTTAAAACATTTTTCATAGACTATAAATCATATCAGGTTTAGAGTTCATATCAAATCAATCTATAATCTAGACCGCATATCATTTCAAGTTCGACACAAAATCGTATATAAATCATATAAGTGTCGAAATCATTTATCATGTACTTTTAAAACATATACTGTAAGTCATATCAGGTCTAGAGTTCATATCAAATTAAACTATACTCTAGACCGCATATCATGCTATGTTCGACACAAAATCATATATAAATCATACAAGTGTCGAAATCATATCTCATGGACTTTTAAAACATGTTTAAAACATGTACTGTTTCAAAATATATTTCATTTCAAACATGTCTCATGTATTGTATAAATCATGTCAAGTCGAGAGTTCATATCAATAAAATCATATTATAGACCTCGTATTATATCGGTTAGAGACTAGGCTAGATCTCTATCATCTTTATCAATAAAGACTTAAATCACTGTAACTAGCAGTGAAAATCATGTCATCGTCCTCTGAAAACCAACTAGGGCGCTATTTATAGCCATAGACCTCATCTCTCTCAGCCCCACTGATCAGGCATGATTGAGACTCGTCCACGACTATTGTCGGACAAGCATCTCTCTACTTAATGAGCAAAGCTCCAATTAAGTGGTTTCCACTATGCTTTATTGAATTTAATTCTTTTAGGGTGCTTACAGTCTAATAAAACATTTAAGTCTTTATCCTTTCTTGTCAAAATCATGTAAAGCATATGGTAAAATTCTTTAAGAGATTTCATGTATAAAAATATTTGTATACCATATACTTTCTTTTCAAGACAAATCTATATTTTATAGCATTCATATAAATGTTATTATAACATCATAAGTTGTAACCAGGCATGCTATAAAACCATTTCAGTATGTAACTTCGATGATATTTTCAAGTGTCAATATAAGACAATATTTTCATTTAATGTAGTGAAGCAATTCATTTAAATGTATCACCATCAATCGTTCGATGTCGAAACTTTCTCTCTGTCAAATCAATAAATCCATAATTAAATCATTCAATATTCATTTCATTCGAAATCAATCACTCAGTATTCAAACTATTAAATGATTAATTCATTTGTATTCAACCCATTCGGTATCCAATATCTTTTCTCAATAGTTATCGACTACAATAATTCATTTGTAGATTTCATCATCGATACTAAGACCACATCATTAGTACAAATCATCTTAGTATCCATGAGTATTTAAACATCATGTTTCTAAATAGTTATCAAGGTACCGAAATTATGCAATAATAATATCATCATTCAAAATCTATTCCAGAATCGACATTGAAGATAACAGAATCACAAAATCGATAGTCACTTATCAAATCCATCTATGATTTGATCTATTGATACATGTTCATCATTTTCGATTTGAGGTTCAATTTCATTTACTATCACAAAATCAAATCTAAATCCTCAAATCAATTTTCATGTGGCCTTATGATTTAATCCGAACTTATGCAATTGTCGATCTTATTATTTAAGATCTATTCTAAGGTTATAAGCAAAACCATCTTTTCACATATTTATCACTCATTTATTTGAATTCATAATTGATCGGATTGTATCATAATTCAATCTCAATTTCAATCAAGTTTTGTATACACAAATCGTACATTCGTTATGACTCAATATCATAACTATCCATTGTGTACCATTGTATCGATACTAAGACTCATATCACTAGTGTAGGTCTACTTATTACCTCTCATATATCCAATAATACAATGTAATACGATAAAACCATCTCAACGCTGACCTTTTGAATTTTCTATGTTATCATGTTCAGAACTATTTAAAAATCAAGAGATCCAATTCACTAAATTCTGAAATCATCACTCTATTAATAATTTCACGATTCAATCACTTGACCATCAAAGTTTTAACTACGATAATCTCTTCCAAGCTATATCATATAATTATTATGACTTTTATTACTACTCCAACAAATCGATATTCTACCTCATTTTCGACTTGATAGTCAATTCGTAATGTTAAGATAACTCGATTTATCGATTCTATAAGGCTCACGTAATATGACTCCTCATGTTATCGCACTCATCCATTTGCCTTCTCAACTATTTCAAAAAAATCAATCTTTCTACGGCACGATAAAGTCCTTTCAAATTTATCTTTCGACAATTCTATTCAAGATCCCACTTATACGAGAAAACTTAATCTTTTTCCTCAAATATTTTCATGGGAATTTCGGCAGCATAACGACATAATTTTTACTAAACCTCCTGCAAGGAAAACACAATTTATACCACACCCGTTGATTCTCACAATTCCTATGTCTCTACTAGGACCCCCACCATCAGTTGTGGGTCCTCTTAGTATTTAAAAATCATTCATCAATGTATCATATAAAAATTATAATTCCATTAAAAATCATTTCCATCAATGCATCATATAAAAATCATAATCCCACATACAATATAATGCTACTAGTGCTTTATAAAAGTATTTTACCGAGCGTCAAAGCTTAGGACTTTGACGAACACCAAGATTCATAAGCTAGTGCTTGATCCAAATTTTTGCAACTCGCCTCTTGTTTCATTCTCGACAATCTCAAATCCATTTTTAAACTTAAGAACCTTTCACAAACAATTTAACAATTTATCAATTAAATAAAGATAAACTAAATAACATGAAATAATTTACCATTCTTCCATTTCTGTCTTTTCTTTTCTTCTCTTTTTTTTTTCTTTCCTTTTCTTCTTCCTTTTTCCTTCTTTTTCGATTTACTGTTTTCTCTCTTTTTCTCAGTCGCCGGTCAGCCATTTTCCTCTTCTTGGCCGACGACATCTCCAACCCTTTCCGATCGGCTCCTCCGATCTGTTTCTCCCTCCTTCCTTTCTATTTTTTCTTTTTTTTTATAAAGCCTTCAGCCGACGCGACGCCTGTCTGTTGAAGTGAAGCAAAACTGAAGCTTTTGCTTCAGCAGACATGGGTCTGCTATAGCAAAAGTTCCTTTCATATATATATATATATATATATATATATATATATATATATATATATATATATATATATATATATATATGAGGAGGGATCCACTTACACATGTGTAAAACAAATTTAATTTTACACACTTTCATATCTTTTTATATGATTTATAATTTTTTAATCCGACCGTTGAATTTTATGTTCTATTCACATAAATCATGCATGCCAAATTTCAAATTAATCGAATACGTTTAACTATATATTTCGTAAAATAAAATTTCAACCATTGATATATATTGAAGAAAATACTATTCTCGATTAAAATGATAAAAATAGCAGATTGATTCAAAAATTTACATAGATAATAAATATGAGTAGGTTGTTAAATCCAACGGTTGGTTTGCAAAAATATTAATCCTATATGAAGATATGAAAGTATGTAAAACAAATTTGTTTTACACATGTGTAAGTGGATCTCTCCTATATATATATATATATATATATATATATATTTCTTTTTAAACATTTTTTTTATGTCTGCTTTAGCAGACAGTGTGGTCTGCATACTTTGGAATTGGGACAAGCTTCCTCGAGAAGCTTGTCTCAATTCAAATATATATTATTATTCTTTTTCATTTATTATTTTTTTTATTATTTTTTTTGTGCCTGCTAATGCAGGCTTTTAGGGAGTGGGTTTTCCCACTAACCTTTTAAATCAACGTGACAAGCTTCAGAGACGCTTGTCACGTTGGTTTGTTATTTATTTATTCTTTTAACTTTCTTTTTTTATTCTTTTATATATATTTATTATTATATATATAATTATATTCATATAATTATATATATAATTATTATATTTGACATATATATTAATATATATATATAAAATTTATATAAACCATATATATATATACTTTAATTTAAAATACTATACATATATTTCATATATATATAAATACATATTTCATATAAACCATTTATATATATACTTTATTTTAAAATACTATACATAAATATTTTATATATGTATCATATATACACAAATGTATAATAAAATACATATGTATTCATTCTATGATATAAAATAGTATTTGAACATATGATATGTACCTATATTTCATATATGAATGTATATATTTATTTAAAAATATATTTATATAATAACCTTATATAAATATATAAAATTATATATCTTTATTTCTTATTAAATTTGGATTTCTTTATATCCAAATTTATTTTCTCCATTTTCATTTCTTATTAAATCTCGATTTTAATTTTTCCTAATCAGTTTCTCCGGATACCTAATATTTATTTAGAAATTCTCGGTTTTCAGATATTGAATGTCTTATTTTTATTTCGAAATAATAAAACTACATTAAAAAAATATATAGTTATTAACTAAATACAAAAAGTAATTCTATTTCTAATACATAAAATAAATATTAGTATAAAATGGTATTAAATATTAACTTGGTTAATCTTTCTGATTTGAGTATCCATGCAAGGTTCTAATCTTTTTATTACTGCTCTGGTACATTTTAAATCCAAAGAATGGTTCGCACCAACTTAGAATTGGGATTAAGAAAACATCTTAAACATAATTCATAACCATATTATATTGAAATAATAAAAATTAAATATATATATAAGTAATTTAAATATAAAACATAAAAATATTTTTTAATTACAATCCATATTTTTAGTTTACTTAAGTTAGAATGCATAAAACTCCGTTTATTGTAAATAATCTCATCATATATAGTGGAGTATGATAACGATGTTGAATTATCTATTTAGTTCCTATCCATAGCCTCATAAATAAAGTTTATTATTGGTTTCTCATCACTATCCACAAAGTGTAATACTTTTACCATAGGTACATAGATATTTGTTATTTCATCTGCTTTTTTTCAAAAATATTTTTCTCAAAACAATTTTTTGGCTTCATAATTCGCCCTTGACTTTTGTTGCCCTATTTTGATTCTTTAAATTTTTGTATATTCATCAATAAATTTTTAGAGTAATATATTTCAAATTAATATTTCAAGAAGATATCATAAAAAAATGCTGGATTTAGGTAATTGTAATGAGTACTAATTTTTGAATTTAACATTTCTAACAAACCTTGTTTATGTTTGTTATTTCTTGTAGTTGGATAAAATGAGTGGTAAATCGAGTAAAAGTCAAATTTGCATTATTTGTGTATATTTTTTCATTAAATTAATCGTCCAAATATTATTGTACATAAAACATGTCACTTTCTTCGTCTCAGCCAATATTTTCGAGACATAAATCCAAACAATGGTAACACATCATCTAATACAAATGTTTCTTTTTCTTTATTATTTTTTTTTCAACGGCCTTATGTCTTATTTTATTATTAGTGACTATTTGAACAACATATTTTTCTCCAATTTCTTTCATAGCTTGATTCAATAATTTGTGATATGACAAAGTCTATCTACATTGGGCCAGGCCCAAAATTGTCAGGATTCACCATGTGGCAAGGGACCATTGGACCACGTGGCCTTCAGCAACAGAGTGCACAGCCTGCGATAGAATATCTGTCGCAGGTGAAAGACTCCCGCGCCTATTGCCTGTCGCCTGTCGATTGACACATGGAGCTTCCCCCAGCTTCCACTAGCGACAGACTCCTACAGCCAACGCCATGCCACGCTTCTGAGTTGCTCGCCGGCGACAGGTTGCTTCTACTTCTAGGATTTACGAAATCTGTGTTTTACTTGGAAACAAACTCCTAGTAAAAGGACATAATCACCCTCAGGTAATTAACCAGAATATTCGCCTATAAATAGGCCCCATGTACAATCTTATTCTCTAATTTTTGACTACTGGTTTTTACGCTTCCCAATACTGAAGAACTTGTGGCTGACTTAAGCATCGGAGTGTCTACGCAGGGAACCACCCCTGCGTCCCTCTGACTTTTCTTGTTTTACAGAAGCTTATTGGAGACACGCAGAGACAAAGTACGAACAACACGTCAGCATACCTTTATTGTTGTTTTGTGCAACAATTGGCGCCGTCTGTGGGAAACGTATAAAAAGCCAATCAAAACTTTTAAGATGGTGAGAACGAGATCGACAAACGTTAGAACTGGAAGTGATGAGAACTTCGTGAGTTTCCCCAAACAATCAATTCGCCAGAGGAATCAAGTTAACAGAGAAGATGAGAGAGTAACCGTGTCTGCGGCAGAATTCGACGCTCTGAGGCAGTAGAATGAAGAAACGACTTAAGCGTTTAGAGCTATGGTAGACCTGTTCAAGGGAGTCCTCTAGAGGTGGCAAAAATTGGCCCGAGCCCGAAAACCCTCCCGAATCTGCCCGAGACCGAACCGGGACCAGCCCGAATTGACCAAAAAAGTCAAAGGCCCGTAACCGAAAAAGTTCGGAACCGAAAAAGCCCAGAACCGAAAAAGCTCGAAACCAAAAAAACTCGAACCCGACACAACCAGAACCCGATATAACCCAAGCCCAATACGATCTGAAACCAAGACCGACCCGAACCGAAAATCGAAAAAAACCGAATTTATAACCTGAGAAAACTCGAATTATATTTATATAATTATTATTTAAAAATAAATAAATAAATAATTGATACACTTTTTTAATTAAAAAGTTTAAAATTTTGAAAACAATTATTATTTATTATACAATTTTATCAATTATATATTACCAGCATAATAAATATTGAATCTTTTTAATTAAATTAATTTAAAATACCATGAAAAGAGATCTGTTTGATTTTCATTTTTCAATTCCCTCCAAACAAGCTTTTCCCACATTACCAAAAAATTGAAATTATTTGGGAATATGCCTTTTCCCTCTCTTGAGAATCACATGAAAAAACTTCAAAAGCAAACTTTGAAATATTTTTATCTCAATATACTGTCATGCAATGTAGATATAATAATTAAAAAAATGAACGTGATATTGGATCAAATTTTGATAAAAATTAGAAAAAAAATTGTGTTTGGTATATCAATATAAATTTTAATACAATAATTTTTATATTTTATATGATACAAATATATTTGATGTAATACGAATACAATATATATATATATATATATACGAATTATTAAGTCTAATATAATGTAATGTCTATTATAATCGTTTTAATTATAATCAAAATTCAAAGATGATTTTTTTTATTATAAGGAAAATATTAAATAACTAAGGATGGGGGTGTTGGATTCAAACCCAAGACTTACAATATGTCATAACTCATATTTAACCACTAGGCCAAGAGGTTGTTGGCAATTCAAAGATGATTTTTAGTAGTTGGAGTTTGTGGACAAAAAAATTAATTAGTGCAGAAATCCAGATGCTTCCAAGGCAGAAGTTTACAATAGCAAAAGTGCTTTCATTTCTTGCAAATGCAATGCAAGATTTAAAACTTTTTCAATGTCTTTTACGTCTTCGAGTATTTTACTTGTAATTCTTTTTACGATAATTAATCAATTATAATTAAAAATTATGTACTGGTCCATTATTTACAAGTGCGAACTTTATGTATTATTTTGATAGATCTCATGTGACTTTAAATTTTGATTAATTAATTATAATGTAATAATTATAGATGATATGTTCTCTTTTATTATTGGAGATAACTATATTCTTCATTGGTCCACTCCCAATGTTTTCAAAATCATCCCAACCAAATTTCTCAATATATATATATATATTATACAATTCTCATTTATTAAATTTTAACTTTAATTTAGCATTTCTATTATATTTTTATTTAACTATATAAAATTAAATTAATTATTACATTCAAAATTATAAAATATTTATAATTTATAAAATTTTAAAATAATTTGACTAAGCCCGCTAAGCCCGCCCGATTAAAACCGGACCGAACCCGAAACTGGACCGAAACCGAGAAAACCCGCAACCGAAAAAACTCGAGACCGAAAAAACTCGCAATCGAGAAAACCCGCAATCGAAAAAACCCGTAACCGAAAAAGTCCGTAACCGAAAAAACCCGGACCGAAACCCGCCCGTTTGCCACCTCTAGAGTCTTCTTGACATTGAGTTTGCCACTTGCCGTGAAGAATTTGGTGGGAGAAACAAGTCAAGGGGTCCCGTCGCATGTGTTCGGGCGACAGGAGAATGCGACAGCGGTAGATCCCTTTTGACGACAAGAGGACCCCCTCATAGAGGAGGATGATATTCAGCAAGAGGCGGTAGGACAAGATAGCCGGAGGCGGTCCGCAGCTACCTAGCGGGAGGCCGATGAGGCGATAAATCTGGAACCTGCGGCAGGGGTTGTGCGACAGATGTCTGATGTCAAGCGACAAGTGTCTGGTGTCGAGTGGTAGGTGTCTGGGCGATAGGGTGTCGACCAAGCGGTAGGGTCTTCCACCCACCATCATAATTTGTCAAATTTTACTGGTACCAACTTAGAACAAAGTATCGAAGGTGCTGGAAAGAATGGTGGCGATGATCAAAGCACTTGGGGAGCTGGGTCGGAGTTTGACCCCACTTGGTGTACACAAACGACACGAACAAGTGCCCCTCAAGAAAGGGGTAAAGAAATAGTGGCCGAAGACCTGCCTGATTCGTCTCATGCTAGGAATCAACTTACTACCTCAGTGGACATGAAGAAAATGATAGAACAAGTACTTGAGGAGAAAAAATTAGTGTCCGCAGAGGAAAACCATAGGAAAAGGGTACCATTTTGCACAACTATCCTGCAAAAACCCCTGCCTTCAAAATTCAAAATGCCACAGATGATCGCATACACAGGAAAGACAGATCCCTAGGATCACATGCAAAATTATGAAGTGCTAATGTTGTTACATGGATGGGAGGATGAAATAATGTTCAGGGCCTTTTTTCTAACTTTGTCCGGGTATGCAATGAAGTGGTTTAATAACCTGACTGAGGGGTTTATTATCTCTTTTGACCAATTGCGAAGCGAGTTTCTTAAGGCGTTTGCGGTGAATAGTCAAAGAAGGAAAGTGCGGGACCTAGAAGACGCTACCCTAGAAGTTTCTTAAACAAGGAGTTAAAGAGTCATTAAAGAGTTACGTCGATCGTTTCAAAGACGCTACCCTAGAATTGCGGGACCTACAAGTCGGTATAACCGTGGCAGCCATGTTACAAGTAGGGATGTAAAACGGGCGGGGTGGGCACGGGCCGGGCCAAGCAGATACGGGCCTAAACGGGTCAAGCCCGTTTAGGCCTATTTTTAAACGGGCCAATTTTTGCATGCTCGGTCCTTTTTTAATGTGGGCCGGACCGGCCCCCGGGTCAAGAATTTTTAAATAAAAAATAATAAAAATAAAATAAAATTTAAAAATCATTAAAATTCATATACAAATACAATTTAAATACAATTACAATTCACTTACAATATTTTAAAATAAATAATTACAATCTTAAAAAAACATAAATTTCTATTAAACATTAAACTCTTCCAACATTTTATTTTCACTATTATATGTGTGTGTATGTGTATATATATATATATATATATATATATATATATATATGTATATATAAATAAAATGTCATGGTTTGAATTTAAAATAAAATTACATGAATTTATTTCTTTGCTAGAATACAATAAAATCATGTCATGTATTTATTATTTTGTAAGAAATAAAAATACATTAATAATATAATTAAAAAACAAATTATATAAAAAAAACAAAAAAAGGCCCAAAATGGGGTCGGCTCGCGGGCTAGCCCGCAGGCATGTGAATCGGCCCGCACAAATTGTCGACCTGCGCGGGCCAACTTGTTTAGGCTTGTTTTTAAATGGGCTTAAAAAAAAGAATCCAGCCCTTCAAAAGCCCACGGGTTTAACGGATCAACCCGCGAGCTTCAGCCCGTTTCACACCCCTAGTTACAAGGAATAAGGTCTGAAAAATTGCAGGAATCCCTGTCACTAGACCAGCCAACCACGATCTCAGACATGCTTTCTCGGGCGAATAAATATGTCACCCAGGAAGAAGTGATGAAAATGGTGGGGAATGGAGAATCCAAAGAGGAAAGGAAACGAGGAAGAGAAGTTCCTGAAGCATCCTCTAGTAAGTTAAGGAAATTTGACAAAGCCTCTACAATGAAATATACCACCTATACCCCACTTAATGAATCTCGAGCTTCGGTGTTAGCGGCTATTGAGGGGTCAGGTCTTATACGGCCTCTAAAGAAAACATCCGAAAATCTGGGCCGTGACACGGACTCGTACTGCAACTACCACTTAGCACATGGGCATTCAATGGAGAAATGTAGGGAGTTAATGAATTAGCTAGAGAAGCTAGCACGTGATGAAAAAATAAATCGATTTGTGTGAAGAAGTGATAGGAGCAACTATCCTGCATGAAACAGAGGAAACTACTTTAGAGACAACTTTAGAGACAGAAGCGGTGAAAACAGGGGAACTGTAAGGCGAAATGATGGTGACAGAAGAGATAACGATAGGAGGACCGATAGAAGGAATAGAGAGGAAGATAATGAACCCATAAGATCAGCTATTAATGTGATATCAAGAGGTGAATTGTTAGTTGGTACATCTTCCTCGTCTTAGAAGTCTTACGCCTGGCAGGCTCACCAAATTAACTCAGTAATGGAGGAAAGGCAGGATGAGGAGCCCATTACTTTTATGCCAACTGACAAAGGAGAGGTAGTGATCCCTCATGATGACCCAATGGTGATTTCAGCAGTGATAGCAAAGCATCCAGTGAGTCATATCCTAGTCGATAATGGGAGTTCGGTGAACTTGATATACTGGAGTTGCTTTGAGAAGATGAACATCTCGAATGATAGGTTGAAGCCAGTACCCACACCACTATATGGCTTTTCAGGAGAAAAGGTAAAGGTGGAGGGTGCAGTTCAACTAACTGTGACATTGGGGGAGAGCCCGAGGTTTGTCATTCGTCAAGTGTTATTTATGGTGGTGAAGTCAACGTCAGTGGCATATAACATGATCTTCGGGCGGCCATTATTGAATGATATGAGAGCGGTGGTACATCCCTGTTATCTGTTAATGAAATTTCAAACTCCCCATGGTGTTGGACAAGTGAGAGGAGATCAAAGGAAGGCTAGGACGTGTAATATCGTGTCCACGTGTAAGGGCATTCAAAGGAAGGAAACCCTTACGATTGAATAACTGCCTAAGCTAAAACCTGATGAGGATATGGAGGCAGTCTGGTTAGTTGAAGGGGATAAAGAAATAGTAGTTTATGTGGGGAGCCAGCTGCCTGAAGAAATAAAAGGGGAAATAATTCGATGTTGGAAGGAAACCACTGATGTGTTTGCATGGTCCCCAGCCAATATGCCTGAGATTGACCCTGAAGTTGCTTGTCCTCGGTTGAACATAGTCTCAATGGCAAGGCCGATAAAGCACAAGAAGAGAAATTTCGCTCCAGAAAGATAGCAAGCCATAGACTAAGAAATCTCAAAGTTGTCGCAGGCAGGGTTTACTAGAGAAGTTAACTATCCAGAATGGTTGGCTAATGTTGTAATGGTAAAGAAAGCCAACGAAAAATGGAGAATGTGTGTGGACTTCACGGATTTGAACAAATCCTGCCCTAAGGATTCGTATCTATTACCTTGAATTGACAAGTTAGTATATGAAACTTATGGATACAAATTACTTAGTTTCTTAGATGCCTTTTCGGGGTACCACCAAATCATGATGCATCCAAAGGACGAGGAGAAAACGTCGTTCATTACCGATAGTGGAACATATTGTTATCGAGTAATGCCATTCGGTTTGAAAAACGCAGGGGCAACCTACTAGCGCATGGTGAATAAGGTGTTCAAAGACTTGTTGGGCAACACCATGGAAGCTTATATTGATGACATGATCATAAAGAGCCGAAGGGAAGAGTCATATGCTGAGAAGATGACAAAGGTATTTAATGTGTTGCGGCAGTATGAGATGAAGTTAAACCCCAATAAATGCTCATTCGGGGTGAGATCTGGAAAGTTTCTGGGATTCATGATCATTAATCGGGGGATAGAAGCTAATCCCGAAAAAGTTCAAGCTATTCTGGACATGATGCCATCCAATACTGTTAGAGAGGTTCAAAGGCTAACAGGAAGGGTAGCAGCTTTGAATTGCTTCTTGTCCAAATCAGCTGAGAGGAGTCTACCATTCTTTAAGGCGATAAAGGCAGGAAAGAACTTCAAATGGACAGAAGAGTGCAATGACGCTTTTGAGAAGATAAAGAACTACCTGAAAGAGTTGCCTCTATTATCTCGACCACAGCCCGAAGACCACTTCATGTATCTCGGTGTAGGAGAGAAAGCTGTAAGTGCAATCCTACTAAGTAAAGGAGACAGGGACTGTCCGATCTATCATGTAAGCAAAGTCCTGCTAAATGCCGAGACGAGGTACCCCCTAGTGGAAAGAATAGTTTTATCCTTGGTGATGGCAACTCGAAAGTTACGACCTTACTTCCAGGCTCACTCGGTGACTGTCCTAACAGAGCAAATACTGCAGAAACCAGAACATTCCGGACGTCTGACTAAATGGGCTATCGAGTTGAGTGAATACGACGTCCACTTTCAACCTTGTCAAGCAATAAAAGGGCAGGCGCTGGCAGATTTCATTGTAGAATGTACAGGCCGGGAGGTTCTAGAAGAAATAGAGTTAGTTTGGTGAAAATTATTTGTGGATGGTGCTCGTAACATGGATGGTAGTGGAGCTGGAATTATGCTAACTTCACCTGAAGGGGAAACCTATGAGCATTCCCTGTGTTTTGATTTCCCAAGCTCGAACAATATAGCTGAGTACGAGGCCTTAATCGTCGAAATGAAACTCGCTGAAAAATTAGAAGTCAGCAACTTAATGGCCCATAGCGATTTGCAGTTGGTAGTGAATCAGTTTTGGGGTGAGTACGAAGCGCGAGAACCATCTTTATTCCCTTATCTGCAGAAGGTGCAATTATTGGCACAATCATTTAAAAACTTCCAATTGACTTAGATAAACCGATCTGAAAATAATCACGCGGATGCTCTTTCAAAGTTGGCTTCTTCTAGAGGAATCAAATGTGGTATAGTTAAAGTAGAATCTCTCGCTAAGCCAAGCATTGAAGAAGAAGATGTCTGCGATGTTGAGATCGAAGGTGATTAGAGAAACCCGATCAAAGACTATATATTAGGAGGCATACTCCTAATTGACAGGTATGAAGCCCGAAGGCTAAAATTGAAAAGTGCCAAGTTTGCCGTAGTGAATGGAGAACTCTATAAGCGTGGATTCACAATGCCCTTGCTAAAGTGTTTAGGGCCTCAACAAGCCGAATACACCATATCCGAAGTCCATGAGGGGATATGTGGTGAACACTTAGGGGCTCGAGCCTTAACTACGAAAATATTGCGTGCAGGGTTTTACTGGCCCACATTCAAGAAGAATGCCATCGAAAAGTGCGAAAGTGTGAAAAATGTCAGAAGTTAGCTCCTATAGCTACTGCGCTAGCCTTAGCCCTTCAAAACACTCTTCAACCGACTCCATTCGCACAATGAGGACTAGATATCCTGAGACCTTTTCCCTTAGGTTCAGGACAAAGGAAGTACTTACTTGTGGCCACGGATTACTTCACAAAATGGATAAAGGCAGAACCTTTGGCTACAATTTTTGAAAAGAAAGTGGAAGCAATGGTGTGGAAGGAAATAATTTGCCGATTTGGGATCCCTCGTGTGATAAATGCAGATCATGGGAAGCAATTTGATTGTGATGCTTTCTGGGATTTCTGTAAGGGCCTGAATATTCTGCTAAGAATATCTTCTGTATCTTATCCACAGGCTAATGGGCAGGCAGAGGTGAGTAATCGAACTATACTATATAGTTTGAAGACCAGACTGGACAAGGCAAAGGGAGCATGGGTAGATGAGCTACCAAGTGTCCTATGGGCCTACAGAACGATAAATAAGGTGTAGATAGGGGAAACAACGTTCAATTTGGTGTATGGGACTGAAGCCCTCATCCCGGTTGAAATTGGAGCTGAATCACCTAGATTGGTCCCTTACATTGAAGAACTTAACTCTCATGGACGAAAGGAGAACTAGACCTGATTAATGAGCTGAGAGACATGGCAAAAATGAGATTGGCTGCCTACCAGCAGAGGATAGTCACTTATTACAATGCACGAGTTAAGAGCAAAGAATTGCAAGGAGACATGGTACTGAGAAAGTCGGAAATTACAAACGCTCATAAGGAGGATGGAAAACTCCGGGCTAATTGGGAAGGACTTTACAGAATCAAGAAGATGATCGAACCTAGCACATGTACCTTAGAAACCTTGCAAGGAAAGAAGATCTCGAAGACTTGGAACGCCAACCATCTCAAGCTGTACTGGCAGTAAAATATTGTACACTTTTATGATTCTTGTCTTTATTTTTTCATCTGTTATTCCGTTACTTTACAGATATTATTGTTTTGTGATTATTTGATTCCTGAATAAAGACCAGCTATTCACTTTCTATATTTTCTAATGCAATTTGTTAGACAGATTATGTGTTAATAGGAATTGAAATGAGAATACGCGAGACGGGCACAAATAAGTCCCTAAGCGAAAAATGTGCGAGACGGGCAAAAATAAGTCCTTAAGTGAGAAGATACAAGACGAGCACAAATAAGTTCCTAAGCGAAAAATGCACGAGATGGGCAAAAATAAGTCCCTAAGCGAGCAAATACAAAAGTCCCCAAGCAAAAAATGCGTGAGACGGGCAAATTAAAAGTCCCTAAGTGAAAAATGCGCGAGACGAGCAAATCAAAAGTCCCTAAGCGAAAAATGCGCAAGACAGGCAAGTCAAAAGTTCCTAATCGAAAAATGCGCGAGACAGGCAAATCAAAAGTCCTTAGAGATTCAGAACATAAAGCATGTTACGAGGTACGTTACAGTATATATGTGCTGCAATTGGTTCGAAAAATATATATATTGTGATTAGCTTATCAAATCTAACAAGTCCTTAAGCGAAAAAAGCACGAGATAGACACAAATGCTTGAGAAAAGTTCATCTTTGAACAGGAACAATAACACTGTCTCAAAACAGAACTTAGGGAGTAATATGGTGTAAAGGTACGCTTTATGCCGCAAAAATAGAATTATTCGACATTTCTAACACTCTAACGTTGTTTTTTAGAACTTTGTGATATAACAGTTATGAATACGAAATATTCATTTAGACAAAGAAGAAAAAGCTACAAAAAGCAATTGTACTTTTCATTGAGAATGAATATTTACATTGAGTTAACAAACAAAATGAAATACAAAATATCCTAATCTATGTTGAGGACCAAGTCAGCTGGCTGAGAAGATGCAGCATCAGCACCAGGGCCTTCAATAATCGGAGGATCAGGAACTTGAGGAGTCGAAGGATCAGGGTCTTGGGGAGCCAAAGAAGCCATCCCGAAAGAGGGAGCATCACCTGAAGGCCCAACCACAGCCGCAGAGTAGAGCTCTTTCACCTACAAAAAATATAAAGAAAATCACAAAAAATCAGAAAACTATTCACATTGGGCTAGGGCCCAAAAACACATATTTATACTCTCTTGGTTGGAGAAATCCAACAAGAGAGTGGGGAGCAATTGATATGACAAAGTCTATCTACATTGGGCCACGCCCAAAATTGTCAAGATTCACCATTTGGCAAGGGACCATTGGACCACGTGGCCTTCAGCGACAGAATGCATAGCCTGCGACAGAACATCTATCGCAGGTGATAGACTCCCGCGCCTATCGCCTGTCGCCCGTCATTGACACATAGCGCTTCCCCTTGCTTCCGCTAGCGACAGACTCCTACCGCCAATGCCATGCCACGCTTCTGAGTCTCTCGCTGGTGACAGGTTGCTTCTACTTTCGGCGTTTACGAAATCTGTGTTTTACTTGGAAACAAACTCCTAGTAAAAGGACATAATCACCCTCGGGTAATTAACCTAGAATATTCGCCTATAAATAGGCCCTAGGTACAATCTTATTCTCTAATTTTTAATTACTGGCTTTTACGTTTCCCAATACTGAAGAACTTGTGGTTGACTTAAGCATCGTAGTGCCTAGCAAGGAACCACCCCTGCGTCCCTCTGACTTTTCTTGTTTTACAAAAGCTTATTGGAGACACGTGGAGACAAAGTACGAACAACACGTTAGCATACCTTTATTGTTGTTATTTTGTGCAGCAACAATTTGAAATAAAATTTAGTATTTTTAGTACAAACTCTAGAGACACTAATAGATTTGTGAAAAAACGATCCTTTTACTATAACAAACAAAGAAATTAATTTTGTGCATCTTATTCAAACTGTTAGTCCAATAATTAATTTCCTTGTTTATTACAATAAACAAAGAAATTAATTATGTGCATTAACTTCTAATGCGTGATGATTGAACTAATAGCTTGAATCAGATACTCAATTAATTTCTTCGTTTATGGTAATAAAGGGATCGTTTTTAAAAAATTTGTGGATGTCTTTAGTGTTCGTACTAGAGATGTTAAATTTTAATATAAATTATTGGATAAAGAAGTGTAAGAAATTGGAGAACAAAATATTTCAAATAGTCACTGACAATGAGGTAGCAATCAAGGCCATTGAAAAAAAAATTAATGGAGAAAAAGAAGCATTTGTATTGGACGACGTGTTATCATTACTTGGATTTATGTCTCGAAAATATTGGCAAGAAGCAAAATGTGGTAAAGGTATTAGATGATGCAAATAAAGTCTTATGTACAATCACATTTGCACGGTTGTTTTAATGAAGAAATATACACAAATAAAGCAAATATATCATTTTTCTTTTATTTGATATGCAACTTATTTCATCCAACTATAAGAAATAACAAAACACAAATAAGGTTTTAGAGAAATGTTCAATTTAAAGGTTATCACTTAATACAATTATTTAAATTTAGTATCTTTTTATGATATATTGTTTAAATGTTAATTTGAAATATATTATTTTAAAAATCAAAGTGGGGGCAGCAAAAGTTAGAGCCTACATACGAAGCTAGAAAATTTGTTTTAGGAAAATATTTTTGAAAAAAAAAAGCGGGTGAAATAACAAATATTTGTGTTTTTAGTAAAAGTATTGTCCCTTGTGGATGGTAGTAAGAAATCGATAATGAGCTTTAATTATGAGGGTGTGGATAGAGCTAGAAGAGCAATTCAAGAAGATTGTTGACACTCTACTGAATATAATAAGATTATTAACAATACATAGAGTTTCATGTGTTATGACTTTCAGTTGGTAAGTATATTAAGAATGTGGTTTGTAATTAAAAAAAATACTTTAATGTGTTATGCTTAAATTACTTATATATTTATTTTTTTATTACTTTAAGATAATATTGTTTTGAATTATATTTAACTTATTTTCTCAATCCCAATTTCAATTTGGTGCGAATCTTTCTTTAAATGTGTTAAGACAGAAACATCATAATGTACAAGAGAAGTAATAGAAAGATTAGTTACTATCATGGATACTCAAATCAGAATGATTAACTAGGTTAGTATTTTATACTTAAATTTACTTTATGTATTAGAAATATAATTACTTTTTGTATTTATTTAATAATTATACTTTTTTTTATCAATGTAGTTGTATTATTTCAAAATAAAAATGAGACATTTGGTTTTCTATAAGCATAGAGAGCTTGGAAGTAAATGAATTTAGGAAAATAGTTAATTAAAATTTATTTTACATTAGTTAATTATAGTAGACATTTAAATTTATTTTAAATAATTTTATATAGCTGAATGGTGAATGATGTATGGCACGTGTGTTCTTGAATTGCAAAAACTAACGATTAAAGTGCTTAGTAAACTTCTGCATCAAATTGTAAAAGAAATTGTAGCATATTTAGTTGTATTCATACTATGGCCAAAAATAGGTTAAAATATGAAAGATTTTAGAAGCTTATCTCTACTTACTATAATATGATACTAAGGATGAGACATCAAAAAAGAATTAGTGCTAACGAGATAAATGATGGTTTTAATACTATTAACCTAAACTATATATTTGAAGATGAGGATTCACTATTAGAATGAGTGGAAGAGAAAGAAAATTCTTTGTTAGATGATCAGACTTTGATTGGTTGCTTGTGGATAATTATAGTAGGCATTTAAATGAATTTAGGAAAATAGTTAATTAAAATTTATTTTATATTAGTTAATTATAGTAGACATTTAAATTTATTTTAAATAATTTTATATAGCTGAATGGTGAATGATGTATGACACGTGTTCTTGAATTGCAAAAACTAACAATTAAAGTGGAGCATATTTAGTTAGATTCAAGTAAACTTTTGCATCAAATTGCAAAAGAAATTGGAGCATATTTAGTTATATTCATACTATGGCCAAAAATAGGTTAAATACGAAAGACTTTAGAAGCTCATCTATACATCCTATAATATGAAACTAAGGATGAGACATTAAAAAAAGAATTAGTGTTGACGAGATAAATGATAGTTTTAATACTATTAACTTGAACCAT
Organism: Heritiera fomes; assembly: GCA_032173925.1. NCBI lineage: Eukaryota > Viridiplantae > Streptophyta > Magnoliopsida > Malvales > Malvaceae > Heritiera > Heritiera fomes. The sequence goes on from JAPDPM010000012.1 coordinate 29,073,596, forward strand.
ATATTTGAAGATGAGGATTCATTTTCAGAATGAGTGGAAGAGAAAGAAAATCGTTTGTTAGATGATCAGACTTTGATTGGTTTGTGGATAATTTTGATAATGAAATGAATGTTTAACTATCACATCAATGAGAAGATGAAAAAGTCTTACTCAAATACAAATCAAACATCAATTCAAAGTGATAATTATGGGGTTCAAGTCCATCTGATAGTGGTGATAGTAATGCTGTTAATTATAGTGGTGGTGCAAGTAAAAATAGGACTTTTAGTCCACTTGGCAAAAAATGTGCTTGTTGCTACTAGTGGATTATTTATTGATATGTCATAATCCGGAGTAAATCTATCTATTAAATCTAGTGGGATAGAAGTCAAGGTAAAACTTGATATAAGGAAAAAGCCAAGAAACGCCAATTTGATACTTTTGGAGGCTATTTGTTTAGAAAATCAAATTTTAGTAATGAATTATTTGGTACTCAAGATTATTATCCATTAAGACCACTTGACATTTTAAACTTTTGTATGGTTACTCTCTACCTCCACATGCTTATTATCCAACTCAATCATTTCCTAATTATTTTATGTCCTATCATGCTTAAATGTATACACCACCATAGATATATCAAAAATAAGGATATAGTTTGACTTTTGGACCAATCTCACAAGGATCGGGTCAACATTGCTCTGAAAGTGAAGAGGGAGAATTTGATCCTCCTTGTCATTCTATTATATAGTAATTGGTAAGATTTGAAGTATAAATAATTTTTTTGTAGTGGTTTGAATTTAAAATTATTATATATTTTAATATTTTATATAATTAAATAAGAATGCATAACATTTAACACGTTCAATTTGTAATATATTAATATTTGTAAAAATTCATAGAAAAGAAAAAAACAGAAATATTGACATAATTAATTTAGATGAAATTTTTTTTAATAAATTAGATAAAAAATAATTAATATTAAGTAATGAATACATTGATTCTTATTAATACATAATTATCTATTTTTATTTTCAACATTTGTTAATTTTCAATTATTGTAAGTAATTTTCTAAATATGAATGCTTTATTATAATTAAAAAATTATGAATAATCTTTTTTCACTTAAATAATAGATGAAAGGTATGATAAATTATTTTAAAAATTATAAAATAAGATTTTTTATGATTATAATTACAATTATTACATTTTATACAAAGTTGTGTGAAATTAAAAAAAAATTTACGTCTGCGTCTCTGCTATGTTGGCAATCACTTGTTGCCGACTTATCTGCTGCAAATTGTTACAATGCAGAGCATTCGAAGAGACCAGAAAATTGGGCACTAGGTACCCCTACTCTTTCAAACACTACTTGTTGCCTCAGCTTCCAGCTCTATTTCTTCTTCTTATCCATGAGATCTTTCCCAACTTAATGGAATTCCCTATTTGATCAGTTGAGAAGGCAAAATATTTCTACATTGCTGGATTTTTCCTCCCTGTTTCCATTCAACTTGTTGCTGAACATGCTGCTGCAAAGAACAAGGTAAAACTAGTGCACTTAACTTGCAAGTACTTTTGATAGCTTTAATGACCGTTTATATAATTTTGACCATGTAAAGAATATTAAGAAAGAATAGAAAGGTAGAAAGAAGAAGATGAAGATTAGAATAGAGTAGAACCAGTTATCAAGAACTTCAGAATTATGTATCATTCAAGCTGCTAGCCTTAATTTACAAATGATCTCCTTTTATTTATATGCTCAAGGTTCTGATGATCTATTGGTTGATAGGGTAGTTATGACGGTTATGGTTAGCTTAACTGTCAACCACTATAACTGTCAACACTCCCCTGTTAGCTGAGCTCTCTCTCCTGAGCTTTCTCTAACGGTTAGTTTCAACCACCTTCATGATAATCCTTTCTACTACATTCATATGTGAGTTCTTCAGTGATGTGGAGAAAGCTCTACCGTAGGTTTTGTGATCCCTTATTCTTGGTAATGTCAATCAGCTGAACAGTAGCTGATGGGCTTCTTGGGGGCGGGTACATGGACTATCTCTTTGGTAATGAGACTGAAGCCAAAACATTTTCAAACGTTCATGTCTAGAAGGTAATTTTCTATTAATGATTACTTTGTTTAGTAAGAGTACTCCACTCAGTTTTTTTTTTCTCACGAATTGCCTTTTCTTGTATTTGTCTTTGATGACCAGACTGATAATGTTGAGGAGATTGTTCTGAAGATTTCTCAATGGCCTAAGGCTTCAGGAACACACAAGAGAATTACTGTTATCAGCCAAAGGGCAGATCCTGTTGTGGTTGCTGAGGATGGGAAAGTGAAATTATTCTCGGTTATCTTGTTACCAGAAGAAAAATTGGTCGATGTCAAAGGAGCTGTTATATTTCTTTTCTTATGTTTTCCAAGTGTGTTGAGTTGACCTGGTCTACAAGATGCATCCTTACTCTTGAGGTGTTTTAACATGCATCTAATGTCAAGGATTTGAGCATAACTACTTTGCACATGGATGCATTTTGGTAAGCATATGTCATTCCTATTTATTTAAGTCTTGGACCATTGGCAAACAAAAATGTTTTATCAAGGGATCAATTGTTAGGAAATAAAAGCTGATTCTCTAATTTTTTTTTGTGTAGACCACAGGTATCCTCATCCGTTTTAACGGTCTGAGACTAATCCTGTTCGGGGTTTAGTCACAGTTAAAGCTCTTCACCCCTTCCCAAATATGTGTTTAGTGGGAGTCGAATCCGTGAGCTCTTCTCACAAACTCAGCCTGCGTTGTCAACTGAGTCACAACCCTTAAGTGCTGATTCTCTAATTCACCTTTTGCTATTTTGAACTCTTTCTATATAACATATCTAAATCTATATCTATATATTTATATTTTTATAAATTACAACTAATATAGACTGTGTTAAGTTCAATATTTTATGCTCTCAGAAGATGGTCTAATCTAGTTAGTCATTATCAAACTATTGCTTCTGCTATTAGTTATCACCAGTATTGCCCAGAACTCAATGAGCGTTAGAGTAATGAAATCAAGGAACAAATACTTCTGTAGCTTTTATCCTGATCGCAGTTAAGCGGGAATTTGCTTTTGTAAATGCATATCAGCTTTATGTTATTAGTCTATATTGATACTGATTTTCCTTTTGGAAGCAGGAGATGCAATTGTTGGTGGATTTTTGTCACTAATACTACAAGAGAAGCCCATTGAAAAATGTGTAAGAGCCGGTTGCTACACAGCAAATGTTATCATCCAAAAGTCAGGCTGCGCATATCCTGTAAAGCCCTACTTCACTTGAAAAGGAATTGTGCCCTTTGTCTCCTAGCTTATTTTCTGGTAGTTGTGAGAGTTCATCTTTTAGCAGAGTCATAAGTGCAACTGTGCAAATCAGCATTATTTGCTCCTGTACTCTTGTATCCGGTGTAGGAGATTATTGTTTACCAGTTTTTTCTTCTCTTTCATGGTTTTATGATATTGGTCCCAGAATTCGGTTGAGAATATAGGTGATGTTATTTAAAAATGAATTGTTCACCAACCTTCAAGTTTTTGAAACGGTGAATATTGATGAATGCATTACTCATCAATCCTGAAGCTGCTACTAATTAAACAATGGTGCTTTTCTAGCTTTTTTTTCAAGCCGAAGTGCTCTCTTATCATCTTATGTGAACTACCCTGGGTCTTATTAATTCAAACATTGCAATTCCACATCTTTCGTGTAACTCATTGTTATTTACTTTTATTCGACTGTTAACCAGAAATAGAATCTGGTCGGCACTGGTTTTGTTGTTGTTAGTGTCTCAGGTGGTTTGAGTTGCACTTACAGCAGTATCATTGTTCTTGCTGAGACTCCCTGAATCCTAGATTAAAGAAGTTCTCTATAACATCATGTAATATGATTTGTTTCTGTGCAACATTTTCGATTAAATTTTCAACTCAGAATTGTCCAAAAACATTTGATTTTCAATAGAACAAAGTAATTTGGCTTTCACTAATTCATCAGGATTAAGGTTAAAATTTGGTTGGAGCTACAAATTTAGAAATAAGCTGGTAGAAGATCTGGCTGAAGTCTAAACATTTGCGGCTTCTAGTTGTCTGTGAATCTCCAGTTTGGTCCGGGTTTCTTGAACCTGTGACAGGCTTATAACTTGAGCATACGCAAAGGCTTCAGAATCAGATGGGTAAATTAGTAAATGTGCCTTAAAATGTAAAAATAAAACAGACCTTGGAATTTCGACCAATTTAGCATATGCCACTTATAAATGCTTTCCTTCATCATTTTTCTGTTAATTGAATTCTTCACAAGTTCTCTAATAATTTCTGACATCAATGAGGGATTCAGCAAGGAAGAAAAGTAAGAAAGATCATTACAACAAATGAGGTTTTTGTATGGATATTCTTCTATTAAATTAAGTGAGAGACTTTTGTAAAGAAATCATTAACTTGATAACTGAAGCAAAAAAAGTACTGGTTGAATTTGCATACAAATTGTAAAAAACACCAAGAAATAGATCCCTCTGTTACACAATGTAAGGTGAAACAGATCAGAGCTTAGACTTTCAAAAATACTAGTAGATCAGAGAGAGCAAGCTATAATATTTTCAACCAAACTGCATTTTCTACAAGAAACAGAATCAAAATTCATAATCTACAACAAATTTAGTACTAGCTTTCTTTCACTTTGCACATTCAAAAAAATCAATGGTGAACCTTGGAAACAAAGTTGAGACCTTTGATCCTGTTTAGAGGCAGCTACATACTGAAGAATGATGGCGAAAATGTTCTCATTGCAAGGAATGCAAAGCTTAGAGCCTGCAGAAAAATCAAACACTTCCTCGGCGCGATCAAGCAATGCTTTGAAGAGAGGATGCTTGAGTAAGCTTATCTTGATGACAAATCTCTGGCAGTGCTCTTCACCTACATATACTACTACATGACCCCTGGGGACATCTTTCGGAATATCGTCTTCCTCAAGCAAGGAAGACCACATATTCCAATCTCTAATGTGACCCCAACTGATTGTGTGCTTCAGAACAGTTACACCAACATTTCTACACTTATGGAAACATTTTCTTAGACCTTTGCTTTTCATGGTGTTGTTCTTCAAGCGTGTCTTTGTGTTCTCGATTTCTGAAAGAGAGATAGGACGGTATCAAAGGTGCAACTATAAGGCTAATATAGCTCTTTGTTGGAAGAAATTAATGGCATCTCTTCTTTAATTAAGTAGAAAAGCATGAGATTTGAGAGGTATAAGAAGGGTATGTATCTTTTTGTCATCCAGTGATTTTTTTTTTTATGATCAATCGTTGCCAATTGTACGAAGTTGCACGTTCTTTTACTTAATGAGCCAAATGATTCGATCAACATTCTTTAGAAAGTTATATACCCCACAAGGGACAAGATATTATCAGACAGCAAGAGATAGAGCTGGTTGGGATAAGTTCACGAGTTGAAGAACATGCACAAGTTGCAACTCGAGTAATATGTTCAGACAAAATCAAAGGGGTCCGACGTATTGATTGATAGCATAGATACTAATTAGATCTCCAGTGCAAGGAACACTGTGATTTAAGGCTTGTTTGGCTGCAGAACATGATACCTGGTAAAAGGCCCCAAACATTATTGATTTCAAATATTGCTAATCTTACCCTGAGCAGACGTTATGGAGATCAGGAGAACATAGATGCTAGAGACCAAAGTAAGAGCCCGGCCGTGAGTTGGAATGAAGAAAACAAAGAGATTTTTTTTAGCAAGGACACCATTTGAAAAAAAGAAAAGCCAACAGATTTGCAAACATGGGGCGGGGTTTTATCTCAATCATTTACTCTCCCTACCCACTCCGCATGGAGGGAGTGAGAGAGATGGCATGGTCGGAGGTTGGTAGGTCTTCTTCACATGATATTCAAAATCTGGTAGATTTTCTCATTTTTTTTGCATTATCTTTTGTGCAATAGGGACGTGATATTAACATCATTTTCTAAAGATGAAGTATAAAAGAAAAAATGTTCGAGGAAATATATATTATATAATTGATTTTTCTTTTTCTTTTTTTAAGAAGAAATCTTAGATATAATCTCCTTTTTCTCTTGTAGGTAAACATAAATTAAACTTTCTTTGATATTTTGATCTGGAGAAAAAAAATCGAATTTAGATTTTTCAATGCATGAATATATTTTTATACTCGTCTAATTTAAATGATAAAAGAATTCATTCTAAAATTTGAAATTAATTTATTAGAATATGAATAAAACTTATCAATCTGTCTTTCTATCTCTCACCTGATTGAGATATAGAATTGTGTACCAACTTAACTAACACTAAGAAAGATGGTTCAAGGACAAAGATTAGTCAATAGAAGTTTGGGTGTATTTTTGCAGCAACAAAATCCACCACGAGAGCATATGGTTGATGTTTGTATGTTGAATGATGGGCCCTTGCCCCCATGCACCCTGCTTCTTCATATATGAGGTGAACCACTCTAGGTTATAATCGAATACTAGGAAAATGTCCGCGCTTCTTTGTGGGGTGTTGTTTTTAGAGAAAGTTGAGTTTTTGTTTATCCAGCAAACACCGAGGTTTTTGTAACCGTTGTAAATTGGCACCAAGGCATGGGTGATCAAGCGAGATAGTGGCACGAAGACCATGGGCAAGTAAGTGCCCAAAATACTGGTTCTGAAACGATGGCGATCACGCAATTGAGATATTGGTGCTAAAGCCGAGGGCGAGCAAGTGCCCAAGATACTGGCGCTAAGGCCAGGGGCGAGCTAGTGCCCAAGATATTGTTAGTGAACAACAGGAGTAGTTGGTTATACCTCGGATGTAAATGGGCGACCATTAGGCGCGATTGGACAATTTACAGTTGCATTATGGTGAGCATCAGAGATTCCACTATCTGGGCATAGTAGGCTATCTTAGCTTCTAAAACTTTGTTTTAGGCGAGTAATTATGTAACCGCTGCAACAAAGAAAAATAATGGATAAATAACAGCAGAATAAAGAGTAAGGTTTATTATATATAAGTTTGGGAATAGTTTTTGTTTGGGGATTGAATTTTTTTGTTATATAATTTGATATAAGTTTATTTCATAATGGTTAAAAAGTTTATTTTACATAAGTTTTTATTTGTACATGGAAAATTTTTGTTATATAATTTTATTTATCATTTGTTTATTTTTTACATATATTAGAAAGGAATTTTTTTATAAATATATGTAATTTATTTGTTTTTTTTTGTTAATGTAGACTTATTTCACAGTAGCACTCCAACAGCTTGCCAAAGTTCCAGTAGCACTCCAACAGCTTGCCAAAACTGCAGCACTTCAACAGTTCACCAAAGCTCTAGCAACACTCCAATAGCTCGCCATTGTGTTTCATCTCACCAACATCGAGGCACCTTAACAGCTCAGCATTCTGTTTCATCTCACCAACATCGACGCAGTACTTCAACAGCTTAGCATTCCGAAATACCAGCATCACCTCCACTCAGCAGTTGTTAGCATAATTTTCTGGAAGTTAGTTACCAGTAGAACGTTATTCTAGATTTCTGTATATTCAGTAGCTTCTATAATCTTTCATGAGTTGCTATATATACTCAGTACATGTTTGAAAGCAAGTAATACAAATCTTTTTTGGCTCGATGCACACATTTGTAATATGGTATCAGAGCGGGTGATCGACTTTTTATTTTGTTTTATTTTTGCAACTTTACTTTCTCTTTCTCAGTAACCAAACACCATTTCTCAGATGAAGACAGTCCTGCTAGCCCTTACTATCTCCACTTTAATGAAAATCTTTCTTTAAACTTAGTATCTACACCTCTTACTGGTCCAAATTACCATTTATGAGCTCAAGTCATGCGCATAGCTTTACTTTGTAAAAACAAATTGAAGTTTATTGATGGTTCTATCAAAGCTCCAGATCGAACTGATGCAATTTATCCTGCTTGGGAACGTTGTAATACAATGGAAGAGAGTAAAAGTATACTCATACCTGTTTCCTGTATCTCTACACTTTTATATAGGTGTTTAAGTGGGTGGTTACGCTCATTAAACGGGCGGTTACATATATAATTAAGAGAGTAGCAATTACTGCAAGCAGTTATGGCGGTTATATAATTATGGACAATTACACTCATAAATGTTCTTACGTTACATGGTGTAACTGCATGAGCATGTCTCGTGGGTCAAGCTCGACAAGATGGGCCTATTGGATTTTCTGATGGTGATACTAACATTATGCTCCCTGGCAAATGGCGATTACAAAGTAATCGGTATTCGCCATAGACCTTTTGCTCATTTTATATTCTTGAATTTTGTATCTTCTGTCAAAGAGTTTTTTTATTGGATACTATCAAAGAGTTAGCATCAAGTTTGTAACTGCATATGAGTTTTTAAATTCTAGCACTTAAGGCGATGAGAATCCAAGATTATGGACGAGAAAGTCCTTGAAGAATGCTATTAGGGCCAAGAGTGAGTGGAAACTCGAGAAACTGCCACTAAGGTCATGGCAAGTAAGGGCCCCAAGAAATTGGCACCAAGGTATGAGCGATCAAGCGGGATATTGGTGCGAAGACCATGGGCAAGTAAGTACCCCAAATACTGGTGCTGACACGATGGTGATGTAACATCCCGTTACCACATTTTTCACGTATTTCTATACACTTTACCGGTTGGGCTGTCTGCGATGCCATTAACATTCCATAGTGATAGTGATAAATGATAAGCAATTATTTAACAAATACGGAATATAAAATTTTTTTCATTATTCCTTACATCTGACATCCCCTATTATCCTTTATTTCCATAAAGTAGTACTGTATACATATGTCTGAAAAGAGAAGAGACTGTACCTGTCACGTTTAACATAACTTGCCTCTGTGCTTTATATGCAGCTATATCCAATTAGGATATAAACCTCTAACTTCGTGTCTTTTATTTGTGGAGTTAAAACAAAGGGGTGAGCGATTCATACGCTCAGTAAAGGAAACATATGCTGCTTTATAAAACCAAAACTATATACCACAAACTAGTTGTTTTTCCTAAAATCATATCGATAGGAAAACAATAGTTATAGTAACCAACACTCTCAATATACCATTCAAATACTTTGCTCAACAGTTTAAAATATCATGTAATTAAACAGAAATCAATAAGTTGAGACTAGGCATCACCCTACGAATAAATTTTGCTATCATCGTTCCCCCTCCCCCTTGCGAGAACGGAATCTACCGCTATTAGGGTGCATCCGTAGGCCATCGCCCCTCACGGCTATCTCTGCTAGATCTATGGCCATAATCTATAGGTGGTCCTCGGGTCCACTTGCCAAGTGACCTCGAGACCGCTGATGACTTGGCGGGTCCATCAGCCCTGTGACGCTCTGAGGTGCACCCGTTGGTTCATCGACCCGAGCCACCGCCCCAGGTGGGTCACGCAATAACATAAATAATAATGCATGAAACTAGGGGCCTAAAGTCTCAAAATCACTTTATATCTCATGAAAACCTTTAAGGAATTATTTCATAATTTCATCATTTTCTCAAAATGATCTTCTTTCCAAAAAGGTTTTAAAAACAGCCCGCAATCTCACTGAATTCCATGTGAGAAAGACACGGGTTAAATTGGCTCGCCATGGCTAGTTTGCCTATGGTCAACTCACCCATTGGTCAACTCGTCCAAAAGGATTTATATTTTCTATTTTCAAAAATATTAAAATAGCTCATTTTTCATTGAGAAAATTACCCATAAATCAGTTCGCCCATGGTCAGCTCGCCAAGTACTGCTCGCCCATGGCAGCTCGCCCAGTGCGGTGAACTTGTGTTCGCCCGCCAACCTTTGCTTTTAAAAACGAAAACACTGGCTCACCCATAACGGCTCACCCGATGACCAATTCACCCGTTATGGCATTTCCTATGGTCAGTTAGCCCAACTATGGCATTTCCATGGTCAACTCGCCAATGGGTATTTTCATGGTCAATTCGCTCGTACTTATTTAAAAAGAGTCGTTCGCCCAAAACAACATAAAATGTTTGTTCGCCCAAAATATTATAAAAGTTTGGCTCGCCCGCCAATACCAGTTCGCCAAGAAATATCATAAGGGTCGGCTTAGTAGCTCGCCCAATATCAAATAAATTTCTCAAACAATGCATGTCATAAACCAAAACAATTTCTCAATATTTTCATAAAACTTAACTCCACAGGACATGCATTCACTTCACACACATCTCCCTTACCTGGTTTAACGAAGCCTTGCTTCCTGCTCACCTTCCTGATCGCATTTACCGGTCCATAATTCCCGGCTGCAAAATAATTTATAAATTCCGTTAATATTTCCTTTTTCAACATTTCCAACACCTTGCGAGACTTAAAATCAAATAGCTCGCCCACAAGAGGTCTTACTAGCTCGCCCTATCGAGCTCACCATTCATCAAATGGCTTATAAGTGAGAGCTCGCTCGCCATTACTCAACACTAATACATTTGGGAGTTCGCCCAACATTCACTTCGCCAGGCCTTTATTGGCTTAAATGTAGGAGTTCGCCCACAATTCTACTCGCCCAATGCCTTATGCATGTGAGTTCGCCATACGGTTTTCTATTCAGGGATGGGCTCACCCAACATTCTCGCCATTCACATATTGTCTAATTAGTGAGAGCTCGCCCACAAATAAACCGCCACGCCACATTGCCTTTAATATGGGAGTTCACCCACAATTCAACTTGCCCAATGCATATGCATTCGAGTTCACCAAACGTGGCTTTCTACTGAGAGGTGGACTCGCCTATAACTTAAACTGGCGTTGGGTGACCTCGCCCACTTGAACAACAACTTTGGCGAGTTCTTTATTACCTACTCGCCTAATTGGCGATCACTAACATTCATCATTGGCGATCACAATAGTCACCATTCTCACCCCTCTTACACCATTTCCATTACTTTCCTTATTCATTCTCGATTATTTTCCCATCATCCTACTACAATTTCAATCCAGTTTCATTTTATTCTTCATCTACATTCAAGATATGAATTTATTATATTTTTATGATCTAACAAAATAAATCAAAAGCAATACTAAAATCATGCTTCTCATACTTGAAATCATAGAAATATATCACTCAGTCTCAAGAAATCATTAAATCTCACCTTAATCAACTGCGCTTCCAACACAGATTTCCAGCACATATCACTTTCTGCCTCATGTTGGCCTTACTTTGCTTATCCCTTTAGTTCATCAATGATGGACGAAGGTTTTGCAAGCAGGTTTACTTGTTTAGCCAACTTAAGGGTGAAGTTTAGTAAATCAAGCATGGTGGAAATGGAAGGAATCAAATATGAATTTGCAGCAACATAGCATCGGTTTTCCATTCAATCTTCATATATATATATATATATATATATATATATATAGCCATGCTTTCCAAATCAAAATCTACCACCTGTCCCTTATCCTGTTTCTTCCATCATTTCACGTCTTTCATTCCTTTAATGCATGAAGAAAACTGCAGCTCAAGATGGCGTGAAAGTCTCCCTTCCACACGCCTTTTTCTGCTTCTTTTGACTTTGTTTTATTTCTTGTCCAATAAGATTAATTCCTTTATTGACTTTAACTTTTATCTATTTATTGTCTTCAACCGTATGACTTGCAAAGTTAATTTTGGCTGCAAAATGTTTTGAATCTATTTCCCATATCATCAGCTTTTATTTCCATTTTGCTCACACAAGCTGATTCCAGTTCGCCTAGTCAACTTGAGGCATCAGCTCGCCAACTCGATTTCAATTTGCCAAGCTTTGAGCTCGCCAACTTTATCTTGATGCTAACTTAAGATTTAGCAATTACGAGAATTTTCCTCTTCTTGGCGATCATATAGAGGTTTGGCGATTACAGCCATTGCTACATTGTTGGCGATCACCAATTATTGTTCTACTCACTACATTGCTTTAATTCATGCCACAAGTTGGCTGTCACAGTTAGTATTTTAACTTTTTCAATCCATATGGGCGATCATCTAGTCTAGTAATTGGCGAACTTACCTATTCGCCAAAATGGGCATTGAATAACTCGCCATCATTCCCCATCACCATTGGCGATCATCCTCTTGCTTGCCCATCGAGCTGTTCAATTAAGGTACTCGCCCATAGAATGTTTTACCGAATTTGCTCCATTTACATCCCAAGTGAAGGAGCTTTTCACTCACGTGGAAACCAATATTCATTATTTATTTAATTTTCATTTTCAATTTTTATGAAATTAAAGTCTACCGTAGTGTAGAATCGGATCTTACAGGTGATCATGCAATTGAGATACTGGCGCTAAGGCCGAGGGCGAGCAAATGCCTAATATGCTGGCTCTAAGGCCGGGGCGAGCAAGTGCCCAAGATATTGTTAGTGAACAACAGGAGTAGTTGGTTGCACCTTGGATGTAAATGGGCGACCATAAGGCGCAACTGGGTGATTTACAGTTGCATTACGGCGAGCACTCAAAGATTCCACTATCTTGACGTAGTAGGCTATCTTAGCTTCTAAAACTTTGTTTTGGGCGAGTAATTGATTTGATGTTTGTTGCTTCGCTTGAGAGCTCGAAATGGCTTCTTCTTCGAGTTCCCACAAACGGCGAAAAATGTTGATGCCAAAAAGGTTGCTGGGCTTGTTGATGGATCAACTCTTTCCTCATTTGATCAACTTGCAAAACAGAAGGTCCACCAGGGTTGTTGCCAGTAGGACTTTCTCCGATGCTTAAGTTAGTAGAGTATTCAAGAAAGAATATCAAAGTTGGAAGAGAGTAAAAGTGTACTCGTACCTGCTTCCTGTGTCTTTACACCTTTATATAGGTGTTTAAGTGAGCAGTTACGCTCATTAAATGGGTGGCTATGTAATATAATTAAGAGAGTAGGAGTTATGGCGAGCTACAGTTATAGCGAACAGCAGTTACGGCGTGCAGTTATGGCAGTCACATAATTATGCACAGTTTCACTCATAAATGTTCTTACATTACATGGTGTAACTACATGAGTGTGTTTTGTGGGTCAAGCTCGGTAAGATGGGCCTATTGGGCTTTCTGACGGTGATACTAACATACTTCATTCTTTGAGTCTCTCTATTGCTCAAAGTATTATCTGGTTTGACAATGCTGTTGAAGTGCTGGAGCTTTGGTGAGCTATTGGAGTGCTGGAGTTTTGGCGAGTTGGTATATGCTGCTGTGATAATTTATTTGTGTTAACATAACAAAAAAATATCCATACCCATGCATGTCAAAAACCCAAAAAAAAAAGAAAAGAAAAATAACATCTGATGGTATTGGATATGTCGATACATAACAAACTCGTGCATGAGAATGTTGTCGCCATTGAAGCAATTAAAAAAAAACATACCGATCAACACGTGATGCAATGGCAAAAAAAAAAGTATAGCTCCCGCCAAATCGATCTCTGGCCAAATGTTTTTTCCCCCTGCTCTGCGAGTTTACAAAACAGAAGACACTCCGTTCGGAAAAGAGAAGACATGAGTCAAACAAAATTTTAATGCATGTTTGATATTTGTCAGCAAAACAACTTCAGCTATAAAAAGCAACAAAGGTAGCTGTCTATAGGCGGCTCCTTTTACCGCTACACGTGCCATCTTCAGCTACTTCAATTCAACCCAAAATCAGACATACACGTGTCATCACCAATTGCTTCAATTTGACCATCACTGTTATTTCCCCAATTCCCACATGTTATTTCCACAGCTCACCAACTTTAACTTCAGCTCGCCAACTCGCCTCTAATTGATCAATGGCACCGTCACATTATCTTCGTGCCATCTTGAGATTTGTCGATTATGAATTGAGCTTCTTCTTCCTGGGTGATCACCTTGTAGTACCGTATCACATATTGTGCGTGAAAAGCTTACTGCTGGTGTTCTTCATTTCTTCCCATGAAGTCCTTTGATCAGTTAGCTGAGATCTTCACCAAGGCCTCTCATCTTGCAACCTTTCATCATTATTTGTCCAAGTTAGGAGTCCAAAACATATACTCTCTAGCTTGCGAGGGGTATCACAGCAAATACCTAGAGTAGAGGCACATACTGCAGCAGCTCGCCAACCCACATAGCTCGCCAATTCACACAACAGCATAACAGCTCACCAACCCACATAGCTCGCCAATTCTTCGATTCAACTATCATAATACACGCGTCATCACCAATTGCTTCAATTGACAAAACACTGTTCAAAGCTATCTTTAATAGTATGTATTGATGTGCACACATTTGCATGCATCAGCTATTTATTGTCCTTAATTTATTCCCTAGAAGCAAAAAAAAAAAGCAGAGGAGGTTGCTCCTATTTTTTCTGATTATTTTCCTGTTAAAAGTTAAGGATTTGGGATGGGTTAAAAATACATTTAGTAGTTTTAGACATAACATAAAAACAATATGAATGAAAAACACAAAAGTAATACGGACTAAAAATTGTATATGATAATGATAAAAGCTAAAAAATAAATTTTATGTTTGACATGTCAACAAAAAATTTGACATGAAATTTTTTTTATTTTACACGATATAAACATGAATTTTATACATGAATTGCTAAGTCTAATTAAAGGCCATGACTCTATTACGGCAGCGATTTATGGGCATAATAAAATTTGAAAGTGTGTTCAAATCAGAGAAACGAAGTAGCTATGTGTCAATCAAGTGAGTAACTGAGTGAGGGTGTATTCTTTTTTTTTTCTTTCTTTTTTAAAATTGAAAAAAAAATTCAAACTTTGTTTTCATAAAAAAAATTAAGTACAAATCATTGATTCAAATATTTGAATGGAAAAAAAATTATAGTCTTTAGCTAATGGATGTAACATTATACAAAGAATCTTACAAATGATCACCAAATTGCAGGGAATGTTCTTTTAAGAGATCATCAATGTCCCAATTGATCAGCTTTAACATCTCTATTCCAGTATATCACTTTTTTCGACCGAAGGCTAGCATTAACATTATAAAGATTTCAACAAATTTACTTGATAGAATAAATTTGTTGACAATTATATCTCAAATCAGGTTTTATTTTTATACAAGTTAGATCTAATAATTTTAGGATGACATGATATGAAAATGATACAAAAAAATAAATATAAAGGTTATGCAAGTTAAAATTTGATAAAAGTTAAAAAAAATTGTATTTGACATATAGACATGAATTTTAACATGATAAATTTTCGTATTTTAAATTACACAAATATTATTTGACAAAACATAATCACAATATATATTAGTATTTTAACCCTTATTTAATCATTTGTGCCTTAAATTGTAAATGGCTATTATTTTTTTTGGTGTAATAAATGGCTATTATTTTCATACACCACAAATAGAAATGATTTTGACTTGACTTCAAATAGAAAATTGGAAACTTTCAATCATTTCCTACCCAAGCCTCATTTTCCACCGGGATTTACTCAAAACCACTTAAAAAATAACCACCTGAATCCCTTACAAATATTCCAATTTTCCAACAGATTTCCACAACATAAAAAAAAAGCAGAAAATTCAGAAATTCTACTAAGACAAATTTCAAAAAGTAAAAAAAAATGGTGAGCAAGAAAACCATTTGTTTGGTATTGATAATGATTTTTGCCTTGATTGTGATTGCCCAAAGCCAAAGCTGTGCAGACCAATGCTATCCTAAATGCTTGCAGGATGTTCCTGATCAACCCGCTGGATGCAAAAAAGCCTGTGAAAGATTTTGCAAGGAGAATGGGCTGTGAAATGAGTATATGCTTTTGAAAAGAAAAGAAGAGAAATTACTTTCCTAAATTATTGCAATAATTGATCTCATTTTTCAATGGTCTAGAAATGATCATTGAAGTATTTTGGTGTATAAGTTGAAGGGATATATGAAGTCCATTAATTTGTATTTTGTGGGTTAATATTGTTTAGAATGTAATTTGTCCGAAATTTTGTGATAATCATTGAGCTAAATGCTCGGTGAAATTTTGGAAAATATCCAAATATTAATATTTTTAAATATCTTGATCTTAAAATATGAAAGAAAATTAGTTTGATGTACTAATTTTCTTATAATTTCATGAAGTTATAATTTTCCTTATTACTATTATTTTTTTTAGTGATGAATGAAACTTAAACTGTTAATTTTTTTCTTTTTATACCTAACCCATAATAAGGGAAAGAAAAGCATTTTTTTTCTCATGATTATAATTAAAGCATTGGTCTAGAGCTACATTGTGAAGCCTTCCTGAAATTCACTGTTAGCTTTAAATTGCAATATATATTTTGAAATGACAAAAACTTAAGTAAGCTTTAATGTTTTAATTCATATTGTAAATTTGCCTTATCACACATGATTTTCTCAATACATTTCAAGTGTTCATATCAAACATTAAGACCATGATTTAATGATGCATACTCTTATTGGTCTTAACACTTTATAAATGTTTTGAATATTTTAGAAAATCACTTGATGAATGTTTAGACCATGTTTTTATCTGAGAAAGTCAAGAAAAACTCCCTTAAAACTTATAAATGTTTTGGGTTGAATTAGGATCAAAGGTCATATCATTTCTAACCCAAAAGTGCAGGAAAAATGCCCTCTGGAAGAAAAGGATCGATCCCCACTGTAGCAGGATCGACCCCTTTTTGGCAGAAAGTCTTCCCAGAATCAAGATTCTGGACAAAAGGGATCAATCCCCACTGTAGCAGGATCGATCCCTTTGCCCGAAAATAGCCTATAACGACTAGTTTTTGTGAGACAACGGTCATATTCAAGTTTTGACTCCACCCAACGGCTAGAATACATCTAAGGGACTATAAATAGAGGCTTAGAAGCTAAAGAAAGCAAGAGGAACCACTCAGCAACTTCAAATCTCATATTCCTCAAATCTACAAGCCTCAAACAACAAATCAAGAGCTACAAAATTTCCATCATCTATCATTCTCTTATTCGTTGTAGTGCTTAGCACAAATCTTGTATAGGATTTTATTTGTGCTTAATATTTGTAATCACTTGCCTATCTAGATGCCTTCTTTGATTACTTCTCTTGTAAACCAATTCATTCCTTGTAAAAGGGGAGGTTTCTCTTTAGCCTTGAAAAAGAGGGAGGTTACTCTTGAGCCTAGAAAAGAGAGAGGTTACTATTGAGCCTAGAAAAGAGAGAGGTTTCTCTTGAGCCTTGAAAAGAGGGAGTGTAACAAATTCAAGGATAGTGAATTTGGGAAAATCCTTGGGAGCGTCTCAAGGTAGAGGACGTAGGCAAGGTTGCCGAACCTCTATAAATCACTTGTGTACATTTCTCTATCCTTTCTCTCTTTACTTTCTTGCAATTATATTTGTGTTTATTGCATTGAATTTATATTGTATAATTGCCTAGCTAAAAGAACTTAGAAAATATCAATATAGGCTAGAGAATTTAGAGAAACCGAAAAACGAACCTAAGATTAGCTAAGAACTGATTCACCCCCCCTCTCGGTATAGCCTATAGAGCCAACAATTGGTATCAGAGCATGGGCTCGAGATTGATTTAGACTAACCTCTATCGAGCAAAACGATCTAAAATGGCTCAATTGAATGTAGGCACATCCCTAGGAGAAGAGGGACAATCATTAGTTAGACCTCCACTATTTAATGGTGAAAATTATTCATATTTGAAAATTAGAATGATGTTATTTGTACAATCTAATGACTATGAAGTGTGGAGAATAATAGTAAATGGCCCTAGAATCCCAATAAAGAAAGTAGATGGAAAGGATGTCCCTAAAAGTGAGGATGAGTGGGACACCAATGATATGAGATTGGCACAATTGAATGCCAAGGCTATTGTAACATCCCGTTACCACATTTTTCACGTATTTCCATCAATCTTTACCGGTTGGGCTATCTGCGATGCTATTAACATTCAACAGTGACCGTAATAATTGATAAACATTTATTTATCAAATTCAGAATATAAAAATTCTTTTCTGGATTTCTCATATCCAACATCCCCTATTGGCTCATTTCACTAAAGTAGTACTGTATACTTATGTCTGAAATGTAAAAGAGAAGAGACTGTACATGTCACGTTTAGCATAACATGCCTCAGTGCTTTAACATAGTTAGATCCATCTGAGAGCTAACTCTCTAACTCCTTGTCTTTTATCTGTGGAGTTAAAACAAAGGGGTGAGCGATTCATACGCTCAGTAAAGGAAACATATGCTGCTTTAAATAAAGCAAAACTATATATATCATAACGCATTTGTTCTTTTCTTAACAATAACCCAGTAGAAAAGACAGTTGATATATATATAGTAAACAACTCTCTTAAAACACCATTCAAATCACCGGCTAACAGTTTACTTTAAAATATAGTAAACACTATATAGGATTTCCACAAATCCTCACAATAAACAGAAATTGGAAAATTGAGACTAGGCAACAAATAAATCATGCTATCATCGTTCCCCCTCCCCCTTGCGAGAACGGAATCTGCCGTTATTGGGGTGCACCCGTAGGCCATCGCCCCTCACGGCTATCTCAGATCTATGGCCATAATCTATAGTGGTCCTCGGGTCCACTTGCCAAGTGACCTCGAGACCGCTGATGACTTGGCGGGTCCATCAGCCCTGTGACGCCCTGAGGTGCACTCATTGGTCCATCGACCGAGCCATCGCCCCAGGTGGGTCACGCAACTACATGAGTAATAATGCATGAATTCAGGGCCTAAAGTCTCAAAATCACTTTGAAAACTTTCCAGAATTCTCAACTTTTAAAACCTGTCCGCCCATGGTCAGCTCGCCCGTTATGGCTTGCCCATGGCAGCTCGCCCATGGCGGAGAACATGTGTTCGCCCACCCACTTGCTTTTAAAATCTGAAATCAAAACTGGCTTGCCCTCAGTGGCTTGCCCAGTAATCAACTCGCCCAAAAGGTTTACATTTTCTATTTTTCAAAAATATTAAAATTAATTTATTTTTCAATTAAGAAATCTTGGAAACTTGAAACCTATTCGCCATGGTCCAGCTTGCCCATTTGGCTCGCCCATGGTCAATCATTAGTGCGGGAATCAGTATTCGCCCGCTACTTAGGTTTTCAAACAGAGCAACCTGAGTCGCCCGCCTTTTATTTAAAACAAGGGTCACCCGCCTCAAACAACATTAAAAGGGTTCCACCCTCAGTGGATCACCCGCCTTATACTAAAAACAGGGATTTCTCACCCCAAAATAAACACAAGAGGGTTCGCCCGCCGTAACAGTTCGCCCAGTTCACACCCATCATCAAAACCATTATCAAAACCAATGCATGTCAGAAAACAAAATATTTATCTCAATATTTTCATAAAATATACTCCACAGGACATGCATCACTTCACACACATCTCCCTTACCTGTTCCAACGAAGTCTTGCTTCGTCCTGCTCTCTGTTCGCCCATAGCCATTCCCAATTATCGGCTGCAAATTATATATAAATTCCATTAATATTTTCTATATATATTTTTCAATTACTTGGGCGAGACTTCAGGTAAATCTACCAGCTCGCCCATAGACATATTACTAGCTTCTTAACCGAGCTCGCCATTCATCATATGGCTTACACGTGGGAGCTCGCCCACCGTTACTCAACACTAATTTATTTAGGAGTTCGCCCATCATTCACTTTGCCAAGCTCTTATTGGCTTAAGTATGGGAGTTCGCCCACATTTATACTCGCCCAATGCTTTATGCTTGTGAGTTCGCCACACGGCTTTCAACTTAGAGATGGGCTCGCCCGTCCCTTATCAGTTCGCCCATGAATTATACTAAATTGGGCGACCTCGCCCATTCAACAACAACTATGGCGAGTTTATATTGCCTACTCGCCTCATTGGCGATTACAAACTTTCAACACGGGCGATCAACATAGTCGCCATTGTCGTCACTTATTCCATTATTTTCTTTGATTTCACATTCTCCAAAGATCTAACTAAAAACAAGACTGAATCTATGTTTATTACTGCATAAAACATAGAAATCTATCATTGAGCATCAAGAAAACCTCAGAAATTATGAAACTCACCTCAACCAACTGCACTTCCAAAACAGCTTGTTTTCTGTCTCATGTTAACCTTCTTTTGCTTATTCCTTCAGCTCATCAACGAGCAAAGGTTTTACAAATAGGTTTATGTGTTTAGCCAAGTTAAGGAAGAAGCTTAGTAAATCAAACATGGCAGAGAAATGGAAGAAACAGAGAAATGGTTTTTCGTGAAGAAGCTGGAATTGGCTAACTCGTTTTTCCTCAATTGTCTCTGCTTATATAGCCATGCTCAGCCAATCAATAGCCACTGCCTGCCTCTTATCCTGTTTCTTTCATCATTCCTCACGTCTATCATGCATTTAATGCATGTAGAAAACTGAAGCACAATTGGCGTGAAAGTCTCCCTTTCACACTCTTTTTCTTCTGCTGCAGACTTTGTTTACTTCCTCAACCAATAAGGCTAATTCCCTTATTGACTTTAACTTTCCTTCATTTATTGTCCTCGACCGTATATCTCACAAAGTCAATCTTGGCTGCTAGGTTGAATTCTGTTTTCATTTGCCCCTCTATCTGGGCGACCACCTTACTCGCCCAATACATGCCTTGGGCTATCACAACTCTCGCCACACACGGAAATCATCCAATTTCGTCCTTGGCGAACTCACCTATTCGCCCGTACCATCATTCAACTCGCCATCACCATTGGCGATCACACATTACTTTGCTTGCCCATTGGAGAGCCGTTTTTCATGGTACTTCGCCCGTCGAGCATTTCACCTAATTGGTTCCGTTCTCGTCTCCAGTTAAGGAGCTTTTCACCTTTTTGGAAATTAATATTCATTATTTATTTAATTTCCATTGTCAATTTTATGAGATTAAGGTCTATAGTAGGGTAAAATCAGATCTTACAGCTATGCACACCCTCTTTTGTGCATTAGGTCCAAATGAATATAATAGAGTGTCCCTATGTGAAAATGCTAAGCAAATATGGGATAAACTAGCCATCACACATGAAGGGACCAATCAAGTGAAAGAGACCAAAGTAGGAATGCTCACACATGATTATGAGCTTTTTAGAATGAAAGAAAATGAGTCCATGAGTGATATGTACACTAGATTTAATGACATAATCAATGGACTTAAGGCATTGGGCATGACCTATTCCAATGTAGAAATGGTGAAGAAAATCTTGAATAGCTTGCCACAATCATGGGAGGCAAAGGTAACCGCAATAGAAGAGTCTAAAGATCCAAATACCTTGTCTCTAGGTGAACTTATGGGCTCC
Source organism: Heritiera fomes (assembly GCA_032173925.1). Classification (NCBI taxonomy): domain Eukaryota; kingdom Viridiplantae; phylum Streptophyta; class Magnoliopsida; order Malvales; family Malvaceae; genus Heritiera; species Heritiera fomes. The sequence continues at coordinate 29,094,846 of JAPDPM010000012.1, forward strand.
CTACTTACATATGAGATGAAATTGAAAAGAAATGAAGAGCCTTCAAAGAAAGTAGGGGTAGCACTTATGTCTTCCACTCATGAGGATGATAGTGATGAGAGTGGAAATGAGGAAGAAAAGGAAATGGCAATGTTTGCCAAAAGATTCAATAGATTTATGAGAATGAAAGAGAGAGAGAGAGAGTAATAGGAGACATCATAGGGGAGAGTCAAGTAAAAGAGAAAAAGACCCCTTAGTGTGCTATGAATGTAATGAACCGGGTCACACTAAGTTAGATTGCCCCTTACTTAGAAGGGAAAAGGATAGGAAACCTAGGACGAAAGCATTTGTGGCTGCATGGAGCGATAGTGATAGCTCCGATGAGGAAAATGTAGATAATGAAGTATCCTACTCATGCTTTATGGCCATTAGTGATGATGAGGCTAGTAGTAGTTCTAGTGAAGATAATGATTATACCTTTAGTGAACTACAAAATGCCTTTGATGATTTAGCAAATGAATTTCAATGCATGAATTCTAAATATAAGAAAATCATTGCTAAATTAAAAATAGAAAATGAAGCCTTGACAAGTGCTAAGATAGAATTTGAAAAGAAACTAGAAGAGGCCAACTTAGAAATAAATGAGTTAAATAAAAAGAACACAAACTTGCATAACTCATTTTCTAGGTTTTATATGGGTCAACAAAAGCTAGATCACATGTTAGAGACCCAAAGAGCTTTCTTTGACAAAGATGGGTTAGGCTATAATGAAAAACAAAAAGAAACTCATCTTAAAAATTTCCTAGTGAGCAAAAATACCATGCATGATACATCTCTCACATGCTCACTATGCAATAGAATAGGACACTCTTCACAAGCATGCATATATAGAAAAACTACATTTAGAGGAAGAGTTGTTAGGAAAATATGGGTGCCAAAGCATGCAATAAATAATGATGATTTGTGCTTGAAATGGATCCCAAAAGGATCAACAATTATTTGCACTAACTCTCATAGACCCAAGAAAATTTGGATACCAAAGCATGCTTGAATTTGTTTGTTATAGGAGTGTTGGAGCATGGGAATATAATGAAAAAATGCAGTTTAAATGCTCAACACAACCCATGGAGTTTGCTTGTGCCAATGAGAAAAAGGAAAAGCTTGAGGATCCATCTTTGACAAATCATAACAATTCTTCAAAGGATAGCAACAATTCAAGGCGGACTCAACAATTCAAGGCAAAGCATACTTAAGCAAAGGAGTTTTGTAAGCTTAATTCTTTACTCCTTAAAACTTTTATTTGATTATTTGTGCATTGATGAAAAATGTGATTGATAATCTTTGTGAGTTGAATGATTGATCAAAAGGCATGAAAAATGATTTTTGAATGGTTGATGGATAGTTCTTGATGCATTGGATGATTGGATGAAAAGCATGATTTGTGAATTTGAAATGATTATTGAATTTCTGTAGTTTGAGCAAGTTTGATATGTTTAGATAATATATTTAGTTGCTCAAAAATTGTCAAATATGTCATATATGCAAAATGCTATGTCATGAGCATTAATGAAGAATTTGTATGTTGAAAATCATGGCATGTTGTTCACAGGTATGATGATTTGATGTTATATGTGCTTAAAATCTGTGTGAACAAGTTTGTTTTGACATATTTATGAAATTCAATGCATTGGTTTGGCCAAAATATGCATAACTCTCAAAATAACCCCCTTTGAGGCCAAAAATGCTTTTATTGGTGAAAATCCTTCCAAAATTGCAAAATCTATTGTTAAATGGTTTTTCAATCATATTTTTCACTCATACAAGTCAAAAATCATGTTTTACAAATGTTTAAACCTTTACTTGAACTTAAATTACTCAAAAACGAAGTTTTGGTACCTCACAAGTCCAATTTTCTGTCAAAACAACTGCAGAATTTGCAGGAACATATGAGGGATCGATCCCCACTGTAGCAGGATCGATCCCCCCAGGCCAGAAAAGGCACTCCTGCATGTTTCCAACCGAAATTGAGAAGAACTTTTCATTGTTTTGATATTTTCTCTCTTCTCAACTTAAAATTCATTGTTTTAACTTCTTTTTGATGATCTGTAATATATGAAAACTCATTCTTCATTGATATCATGCCTCAACTTTATCAATTTGTATCATTTCCAACAATTGGTAGCACTTTCAACAATCAATACCATTTTTCTTGAGCTCACAAGTGCAAAATCATTTTTCTGGTTGAAAACATTCATGAATTGCATAAATCTTGAAATAATCTTAAAATATATTTTCAATGAATGCTTAAACATAATTTTTGAGATTTATTTCAATGATTTGTGTATATTTGAGAATTTGTTGAAATTGTGCATAATGAATATTTTTCATTCCTTTTGTTCATCTTAGTCAAGCATGCTTATAGGATTATGTGTATTGACTTGACTTATCAATTCCACACTAGGCTTCATGATAATTTTACATCTAGTGGATTGATTCCAAATGTAAATTCAACAATTGGTAATAGTCATTGGCCTATAATTTGTGATGGTAAATGGATCCTAAATGTTAAAATGCATAAAACTTTATCATCCTTGTACTTAAAGAACTAGGGTCTTAATGACAACACCAACACTCAAAGATAAATGCAAACTTGAACAAACTTGATATCCATGCATTTATTCTTGATTGTTTTACATGCTTGCTTGAGTTGAATCAATAATCATGCCTATGAGATGAGAATAGTTGTTTTCATGATATTATGTGCTTAACCTCACTCATAGTTTATGGATTTTAATGATAAAATATATTTTAGCTTGATAATATTGATTCACTTAGGTGAAGCCATTTTAATTAAAATAGTATATACCCTCTAGAACATTAAATGATGATAACAACTAGGGATATGACTATTAATTGATTAAAATGGTCATATTGGATTTTTTCTTGCTCATAATTGGTTAAGAACTTAAATTGAATATGAGCATAGGATTATTGGGCTTGAAACCATGGAAGAAAATGTGTTTGCTTGAATATCTTGCTTTTTGCATCTTCCATGTGGTATAAATTTGTGAATATGAATATGAATTAATTCCTTATGATAGTGTGCTAATGATTGATTGATCCATATACATACTTGATGATGTGTGTAATTGTGTTCTTGCATTTTTTAGAATGATTATTTTCTTGACATGAACACACTACACATAAATATTGGATTCATGCAAAATGCTTAAGTCAACCATTAGTAACAATTGGTAGTTAGATTGAAATAACACTTAGTATCATTGGCAACCATATTTTCACTAATTGGCAAGCCAAATCTAAATTGCCAATTGATATGAGCTTTAAATTGACAATTCTTCTCATGCTGTTTAGATTGAAATGACAAATAGAGAAGAATTCTCTTAGGATATTTTTGCATGAAACTCTTGTGTGCTAGAATTTGAAGTTAATTGCTATATGATTTAATTCTAGACACAATATTTCTTGAGAATGATTTATGAGCACATGCATATGATATGTTATATAATTTTAGCTCATAATCATGATGTATTGTCATGCACCTTAGTTGGACCTTAGAGAACAATTGATACACTTAGGTGCTTGCTTAACTTCTTACCAATTGGAACCTTCTTGCAAAATTACTTATCAACAATTGGTATCAAAATTATTTATAAACAATTGGTATAGGATCATAAGTCATATTCATTGCATGAATATTTCATACTCTTTGAGAATATTGACTTATTTATTTGTACTATAAGTCCCATGTACTAACATGTTTCTTGTTGGATGGAGCATTTTTATTTGTTCTCACATAGCCATGCTTTTAGGGGGAGCATATTTTTTATTATTTTTCCTTCTTTTTGCTATGACAAAAAGGGGGAGAGATATTAAGGGGGAGAGATAATGAGGGAAAATTCATTTTCAAAACCCATGCTTATATTAAGGGAGAGCTTTATAAAATCCTGCTTTATTTGAGTGGGAGTATTCTATCAAAGAATTTTCAAAGCATATTTACATTAAGTTTTGTCATATCAAAAAGGGGGAGATTGTTAGCTTTAAATTGCAATATATATTTTGAAATGACAAAAACTTAAGTAAGCTTTAATGTTTTAATTCATATTGTAAATTTACCTTATCACACATGATTTTCTCAATACATTTCAAGTGTTCATATCAAACATTAAGACAATGATTTAATGATGCATACTCTTATTGGTCTCAACACTTTATAAATGTTTTGAATATTTTAGAAAATCACTTGATGAATGTTTAGACCATGTTTTTATCTGAGAAAGTCAAGAAAAACTCCCTTAAAACTTATAAATGTTTTGGGTTGAATTAGGATCAAAGGTCATATCATTTCTAACCCAAAAGTGCAGGAAAAATGCCCTCTGGAAGAAAAGAATCGATCCCCACTGTAGCAGGATCGATCCCTTTTTGGCAGAAAGTCTTCCCAAGGTCCCTGAAGCCCAGAATCAAGATTCTGGACAAAAGGGATCGATCCCCACTGTAGCAGGATCGATCCCTTTGCCCGAAAATAGCCTATAACGGCTAGTTTTTGTGAGACAACGGTCATATTCAAGTTTTGGCTCCACCCAACGGCTAGAATACATCCAAGGGACTATAAATAGAGGCTTAGAAGCTAAAGAAAGCAAGAGGAACCACTCAGCAACTTCAAATCTCATATTCCTCAAATCTACAAGCCTCAAACAACAAATCAAGAGCTACAAAGTTTCCATCATCTATCATTCTCTTATTCGATGTAGTGCTTAGCACAAATCTTGTATAGGATTTTATTTATGCTTAATATTTGTAATCACTTGCCTATCTAGAGGCCTTCTTTGATTACTTCTCTTGTAAACCAATTCATTCCTTGTAAAAGGGGAGGTTTCTCTTTAGCCTTGAAAAAGAAGGAGGTTACTCTTTAGCCTAGGAAAAAGAGTGAGGTTACTCTTGAGCCTAGAAAAGAGAGAGGTTACTATTGAGCCTAGAAAAGAGAGAGGTTTCTCTTAAGCCTTGAAAAGAGGGAGTGTAACAAATTCAAGGATAGTGAATTTGGGAAAATCCTTGGGAGCGTCTCAAGGTAGAGGACGTAGGCAAGGTTGCCGAACCTCTATAAATCACTTGTGTACATTTCTCTATCCTTTCTCTCTTTACTTTCTAGTAATTATATTTGTGTTTATTGCATTGAATTTATATTGTATAATTGCCTAGCTAAGAGAACTTAGAAAATATCAATATAGGCTAGAGAATTTAGAGAAACCGAAAAACGAACCTAAGGTTAGCTAAGAACCGATTCACCCCCCCTCTCGGTATAGCCTATAGAGCCAACATTCATATTACCCTTTTGCTTTTGATCGCCTTCGATTATGTTATTATAAGATGGATAATTATTACATACACTGACAGTGAAATTTTTTTACTCCGCAAGTAGCGTTAAGATCATAACATGTGTCTTATAAAAATATTAAAATAAATAAAACAGGACATGTGTCACGATCTTAACATTGCTTGTGGAGTAAAAAAACTCCACTGTCAGTGTATGTAATAATTATCTTTATAAGATTACTAAAAATGAACTCTAGCTGTTAATTAGTAGAGTCATTCTTTTATTAGAGTAAAAATACTTTTAAAATGTGACAAATCATAAAAATTAATAGAAAAATTATGATAAAACATAATTAACTTACAAAAGAACTCTATTATAGTATTAATTATAAAATTATTATCCAATACATTGACAATGAAATTAAAAACAAATCATAACTGTATATATATTAACAATATGACATTTTAAGGATATATATTTTTAAAGGTTCTATCATATTTTTTGAAAATTTATTTACGTCTTATTCTTTTTTCAACTAGTAACAAATTATATTAGACAAAAATATCGACGGCAACATTGGCTATCAAGTTAAACAAATGTAGAAGTGTTTGACTTTTGAGGAGCTAATAACTATATAAACACTAGAAGATACATAGTTATGAAATGCACGAGCTTCATCACTTTGGTGTTGTATAAACTATATATGTATGTGGTTTTAGGATATAGGAGGAGTTAAGGGGAGAAATTAAGTTAATATAGATAATGAATATGTGATGAATTATATGATAAGGAATTTAAAAATGAAGTTCCTTTTAATTATAATAGAACAATCAATTCAAATTAATTTCTATATGATTAATTAGCAGTAACATTTGAACTCAAACTAGGTTATAATGAATGCTAATTGCACAACCACTTAGCAAATGAATGTAAGAATAATTAAAACAATTTTAGTTTCAAAATTTTCTAATTTGCAATTTAAATTAAGTTCATTCTTGATTCTTGATTTTGTCATACAGACAGGATTTTCTGCTTCAATTAATGCTGTCTGTTACTGATTAGTGCTACTAGTTAATTGACCGCTTTAAATCGTTTTGATTCTTTGATTCAAAACTCTTGTTTTCTGCAATGACATCTCATTCAGAAAACTCACCCTGTCTCTATCCTGAACTTAATGGATGGAGTTGTTGGAGTGCAGACCCTAGGAATTAATGGAACATGCCATTGTCTAAGATTTGTGAAAAGCTTTAAGCTGTGTTCATTTTTCTTGAGATTATGCAACTAATTAGGCTAGAAATGTAGCATCTCAGGTATTGACAACAGAATCATATTTCAGACTCATAAAAATTCAAGGACCAATTCTTTTGTTAATTAATCACTCACAACATTAAAAAAAAGTTAATTTTCTTTTGAAATCCTCAATAATGAAAGAGTTCTAAACACACTAAAATTACTAAAAAAGGCTTGTATGAAACGGTTACTCAACGTCAATACATATTACTTCTATTTAAATTATATCATGTAATCACGTTGTTGAAAAAATTCAATCATTTATTATACATCATATGTGATAATTAAATAGTGAATATTTATTTCAAGAGTCTCGTTAATGATTTTTATAATAAGTGATAACTGCACACTGTACATACATACCAAACAGAGAACTTGATGTAAATCAGAATAAGTCGAGGTTTCATTTGAAAATGCTCAATTCATCCCGTAGGCACTGTTCTTAACTATATTTCATGACAACATTCTTAGATATAAACGAAAAGTACTCTAAGACTACCAATATTAATGTTAAGGTAAAAGTTTACCATATAACAGGGTTTATATTGTAATATGAGGAAAACCATTCTCCCTCCTTCCTTTTAAAAGACGGAACAGTGAAATTTGTTTCCCAAATTAATAACCAGGATTTACATGAATACAGCATGTATTTAGTCTATACAAATAGTTGAATAATTTGCTAATATAATTAGAATAGGAAATTCCTGGAAGAATGTAATATTATTATATATATTTGCTTCAATTCTACAAGATTTTGAAATGAGAATTAAGAATAATGACAGAAAGGAAATTGTACAAGCAATAAGCTAAACTTAATATTAAGTCTGATTAAAATAGACCTTGCAGACTTGGACTCCCAACTGTTTTCCCTTTGGACCTTGGCTTCCTGAACAGATTAACACTTGCAATTTACGACTTAGAACTAGATTTTATGGCTTACATTCAAAGTTCAGTCCCCTTGCAGCATCTTTAACTATGGAAGAATTTCTCCTTCTTCAACTTCTTCATACAGAATTGCCTCCTCTTCGTCCTCATCTCCCAAGTACTCCTGTTTGGTGAACAAACCCAGCTCCTGCAGTGGTTTCCCAATAGAAAGAAAGCATCCACTCAGAATCTCCAGTTCCTTAAATATCTCCAAATTCAATTCAATCCCAGCTGTTCCTTCCATCTTTTGCAATGCAATCCTAGCAGCTTCTCTTTCTCTTTCTCTTTCCCGTTGCTTTTTCAACTCAACCTTTGTCTTCTCTTTTGCAGCAGCTTTAGCCGCTCTGATCTTTGCTTTATCTTCAGCCAGCCTTCTTTTTAATTTTCCGTATTCCCGTTGCGTCTTCACTGGATCAACTATCTGTTGCTGAGATTTCAGAATGATGTTTGCATAACGGCTTTTCAGCATAGCAGCACGGCAGTCCTTCTCTGGTGTCATTTGTGCGTCAGAAATAGGAGTTAACAATCTTTCACCTGAATGTGGAACATCAAATTTGCTCATTTGTGATGTCACTCTTGCATTCAAAGCCACCTTCACAACCTTCTCCTGTTCAGATAACTTTGACTTCTTCGGCAAACTAGAGCTATTTCGACATGGCTGTGCTTTGGAGCTATTCTTTCTTAATCCATCATCAACTACTTTCGATCCAGAAGTCAAAATTTTCCCATGCTCAACCTTTAAATTTTCTTCATCATCGTCTCCCAAGTACTCTTGTTTGATGAACAGACCCAGCTCCTGCAGTGGTTTCCCACGAGAAAGAGAGCATCCACTCAGAATCTCCAGTTCCTTAAAAATCTCCAAATTCAATTCAATCCCAGCGGTTCCTTCCATCTTTTGCATTGCAATCCTAGCGGCTTCTCTTTCTCTTTGCCTTTCCCGTTGCTTTTTCAACTCAACCTTTGTCTTCTTTTTTGCAGCAGCTTCAGCAGCTCTGATCTTTTCTTTGTCTTCAACTTCTTCATACAGAATTGCCTCTTCTTCGTCCTGCTCTCCCAAGTACTCCTGTTTGATGAACAAACCCAGCTCAGGCAGAGGGTTCCCACGAGAAAGAGACCATCCACACAGAATCTCATGCTCCTTATAAAGCTCCAAATTCAATTCAATACCAGCTGTTCTTCCCATCTGTTGCAATGCAATCCTAGCAGCTTCTCTTTCTCTTTCCCTTTCCCGTTGCTTTTTCAACTCAACCTTTGTATTCTTTTTTGCAGCAGCTTCAGCCGCTCTGATCTTATGTTTGTCTTCAGCCAGACTTCTTTCCAATTCTTCGTATTCTTGTTGCGTCTTCACTGGATGATCATGAACTAACTGTTGCTGAGAGTTCAGAATGATGTCTGCATAACGGTTTCTCCGCAATGCAGCACGAGAAAGATTCTTGGGTGACAGGGGTTGATTAATCATGGATGTTTCATCATCCATGGGGTTTCTCTTCAATGCTTTAGGATCCAAGGGTTGATTGAAAACCCTACCAGAAGAAGAACCCTGCCGATTCACTTTACAGTCCATCTTTCGCCTTTTCCTTTGTGGATCACCAACACCATCGATCAGCCTGTCTGTTCTACTGCGCTTGCAACCGCCTGAAATCTCTTTCGAACTTCCAGCACGAGAGGACGTCTTGCTTTGACAAAACTCAAAGCGTTGTGGCTTAGGAATCAGTTTTATCCTCTTAGAAGCAAGATACTTCATCTTCAACTGCGAATATGATTTTCACGTTTCCAAATAATAAGAAAAAATAGAAATCGAACCAGAAAAAAATCAACTACCACCGATCGTTCGATTCAATGACTACAGAACAAAAAAACAAGTGTTTAAGAAACAGAACATATCAACTTCCACCAAATCCATCGTTCATTTGATTCAATGACGACAGAACAAAAGAGCAAGTGCAGAAGTGAAACGAGGGTTTAAGAAACAGAACACAAAATGAGAGAAGTAGCTAGGGTTTACATGTGAAAACTGCAAATTTGCATACAAAATTTGTGAAATAAAAAAAAGAATTTAAATGAATTAAGTATCGATATGTATTTCGAAATTATTTTAGCAATGACATCGAAGATGTGAGTCAGTATATTTGACTATAAACGATTAATATTTATATATATTTTAGATTATATATATAGGTTTGCAATATATATATTAATTTGATAAAAAAGATAAATGGTGCTTTTATATACGAATAAAATATGTTAATGATTACGTAAGTCTGGTTATAAACCTATGTATAAGTATGTGAGGGATTAAATAATTAAAAGAATAAAAATATATATAAGTGTATATAATTATTTAATTAAATAAAAAGACATGTATATTAAATTAAATGTGGTATATATGTGAGTAATACAAATAAAATATATAACGATATGTCTATATATATTACGTATAATATTTATAAGTCTCAAATTAAAAATGAAGGAAAATATATATTTGAAATATATATATATATATATATATATATAGATATAAATGAATATATAAATAAATAAATAAAAAGAGAGGAAAAGTCGGATTTGGCTTCCCTGAGAAGCCACTAACTTCCCTCACTTATTCTCACGTTAGTGGGAGTAAGACCCACAGATTTGTAGAAAAACCAGAGGTCTGCCTCTTTCAACAAAACAAAACCCAATGAAAATAAAATAGAAAAGAGAGAAAAAGAGAGAAGAGAAGGAAGAAACGTGAAACAGAGCTGGTAGAAGCAACGAGAGAAAGAGAGCCTCGAGAGAAAGAGAAACTGCAACGGTAGAAGAAGGAAGATAGTAACGGGAGAGCAGAAACAAGTGAGGAAGAATAGGCCGAAAAACTAAGCTCTTGGAGAGGTCGATTGGTGCGTGCGAACAGGGGGTAAAATGATGTCTCTCCCTTCGGTTTGAATCACGGAAACAGTAGGGGATGTTGACTTCATTTTGTTGAAAATATATATAAATAGACCAACAATAGGAGCTACTAACCTTCCCTCATTCTCGGTGCAAATAGGAAGGCAGTAAAGCAGTGGAGAAAAGAGAGAGATCAAAAAGCTGCAGCGAAGGAAGGAGTCGAGAAAAAAGAGGAGCTGCAACCATTGGGTGAAGAATAGAAAAGAAAGAAGCAGCAGAGGTTGAACCGAAGGAGAAAGAGAGAGGACATGAGGAAGCCTTCAAGTAGCCTGAACAGGGACGTGCAAAGGTGTTGCTCAGTTGCTTCTGGTGAATAATTTGTGTGTCTTTTAGGGCTGGAAACATAAGCAAGAAGGAAGAGGTACAGGGGTCAGAACCAAGGACTAAACACATGGTGATAGTGGACCGTTTGTGAGGCGTGAAACAGGGCTGTTAAGGGCTATTTTACAAGGCTGTTACGATGAGGTTTGGACACTGAATAGTGGTGTTAAAAGGTGGAGCTGGGTGCGGGTTTGGTGGCCATTTGGGTGATATTTCAAATGCTTAAGAGGGCGTAACCAAAGAAGGACGAGCTGCCAAGGCTCTTCAGGCCAAGGAAAGAAAGAAAGGAAAGAAAAGAAAATAGGAAAGAAAAGAGAAGTAAAAAGGAATAAAGGTGAAAATTATGATACTTTGCTTAAGCTTTAGAATAAATATTTGTAAGAAAATTATTATAACAAGCCTTGAATTTTTATAAGTATAATATAGAATTTTAATTAGATGGTACTAAGTCAATTTATAATGTTTGTATGTGTAGCGTGACAAATGGAAGACGAACGCTTGTCTAGCTAATCTCGGTGTGTGCTCGCGCTAAGCTCGGAGTAGGTAAGCCTTTTATATAAGTCCGCGGTAGAATTATATTATATGGGCTATAAAGGATTATTAAATTGAATGATTATATAATAGAGCATGAAATTGAATAGAGAGTTGGTAATTATATGGTTAGATGTTAAATTGTGGAATTCTCAATTGAGTCGAATAGATAGTGATGATCTAAAAATTTAAAATATTTAAATGACTTTTCTGCAGTCCAAGAGTAAGTTGGTGAGTGGATTATATAAGCTCGATTGTTGAATATCGACTATAAGACTGCTTGATTTGATTTCGAGTATGCTTGATTGAGGTAAGGGATATGAATAAGGAACGTAGGAGATACTGGAATGATTTTAAGATCACTTGCATTCTGTTTTATGAATTGTGTATGCTTTGCAAGAGACTTTAGAAATTTGATACCGTCATGCTATCGAATTTTCGTAAGAATATTGATTTCTGCGATTTCAGTTAAAAGGCTAAGAAACCTTGTTAAGAATAGAACTTTTTAAGGAATTCAGTCTTCAAAATATTAAATTGCATGATTTTAGCATATTCATGAATTTTTAAATTAAATATTATTTTATGGAAATTACCAAACATTAGTGTTTTAGAAATAATTATGAAAAAAAATTATAAAGTTTTCGGATTTTTGGAAATTCCTTGCATTTTATTTGGTTTTGGAACTTTTATAAGTTTTGGAAATGCTCTTTCGAATTTAGATTTATGAAACTCTGCATTAGTATGAATTATCTAAAGAATTCAGTTTTTATTGAAAGCTTATTAAATTGCATGATTTTAAAGACTTGTGATTTTTCCATCTTAAATTTGATTTTATGAATTCATTATAAATCATGGCACTAAAACCTATTTTTTTATATATATTTTGGAAATTATTAAGTTTTTAAATATTTGGAAAATAATTCTGATTTCATGCAATAATCTGCTTTATAAACTTTTATAAATATCTGTATGTTTTGACTTACGGATTTTGAACTCTGAACTATGAAACTTATGTTTTGAGACACTGGCTAACCATCATCTTGCGGTATCTGGACTGCTGTATATTTTGGATCCAGTAGTATCTGGTTACAACGTGACCTTCGAGGCCTACAGTATATGTATCTAATATGTATTTTGCGCACTATGTTGCTGTGTGATTTGATCCAGTCCGCAGCGGTCACAGATGACACTCGATCAGTGTTCACTGTAGACCACTTGGACTATGGCCATACGTCTTTCTGTTATTATTTTTATAGGATATCTTTGCTGCTTGATGTATACCGAGTTACTGCCATGTCTCCATTTTCTGTTATTTCTGATTTCTGAATTATTTTTGAATATCTGATTTTTGAACTCTGAATTCTGGAAACGATATTATATGGATTAATATGATTGGATTCTGAAATCTGAAAATGATTTAGTACTGATTTTTATGATTTGATTTGAAATACGATACGGTTTACGAAGATGATTGTTCACCCATTTGCATAGCATGGCTTTGTTAAGTGATCTGTTATACGGATTTGATTTACATATGATTTTCAGAATACATGAATTCCTTTCCGAATAAAATTCTCTAATTTAGAAATATCCCTTATGTTTTAGAACTTATTAATTATTTTAAATACTTGCATATAGTTTACGGTATCTGTCTCTTTATATATATCTCTTATTGGGCTTTCCAAAAAGCTCACCCCCCTTCTCCACCTTCCAGATTATTTGCAATAGGCGATCTATATGAGAGGTTTTGACACGTCCTTCGAGATTTGTATCGCCCTTGAAGGTACATGATGTACAGATATCCATTTTATATTCAGACTTGCTTTTCAGTACTTTTATAGTAGGGGGTGTAATTAAAGGAAATACTTAGTACATTCATGGTAAGTAATTATGCATGCAACTTTGGTGGACTTAAATTTGGTTAAGTAATATAATTTTAGTATGTGACTGCATGCTTAGTTAGAAAATTTGATCTGGGACCAAAACCATTATAGGATATTGATTTAGCTAATATAAATTTAGCTTAAGAATAAATCTGAGACACTAAGCACAGCCCAATCAAGTAACTGAAAAAGAAAAATTTTGGTTCATAATTTTGGTAAAAAGGGTCGTTACATTACCTCTTATTCTGCTTCTCCGAGAATCAAGAAAAAAATCAATGTGTACGTGAAATCTCAGCTTGGGTTTTATATATCTCCTTGTTGACGCGTTTTGGGTTTATATTTTACCACTACTGATAACACGATTTAGATGGCTTGAAGCCTAAGTTTTCTTCTAATGGTAATCTATAAGATTGGCATCTTATAGTTTGCAAAACATGAAGTAATATGTAATTAATATTTCTTTGCAAAACATGAAGTAATATGTAATTAATATTTCTTTGCAAAACATGAAGTAATATGTAATTAATATTTCTTTCTCTTTTTTTATGGTTGAAATCACATGATATATATAATGTTAGTTTTCTTTAATCTTCATTTTCTTTATTTAATTAATTTGTTTATTTATAAGTTTATTTTTGTTATAATTGATTTAATGTCTAATTGTTAAAATTAGATAAAAATGTTTTTAAATTTAAAAGATCTTACATAATTGTAGGCCAACAAACATTTTAATCAATATTTTAATTTCTGGAAGAAAAATATTTCTCTATATAAGGTTATAATTTTGTAAATAATAAGTTCTATTATTTATCAGTAAACCATTTGGAATTTAATAATAAGTACTTGACTAGAAGTCTATTTAATTTACTATATATATATATATATATATATATATATATATAGTTAAATTCTTACATCATTTATAATGTTAGTAGTATAAGAAAAGAATAATGGATCAGCATAAACCAAGTGTTGGAAGGAGAGTTTCTGAATTATGCAAGTAAAAATTGGTTAGTTTTGAGCTTAAAAACATGATTTAAACATATGTGTGTGTGTGTGTATTTTTATTTTGAGCTTAAACATGATTTGGTTTTAAATGTTTGATATCAAGGTTAATGATTAACATGTTTGGTGCAATGAGTTTTTGTTCTCATTGATTGAATTTTATTTATGCACAAATTTAGGGGAGCATACAAATTAAGCTTAATGACTTTAAAAATTCAAGTTTTATTTTAAATCTTAGATGAAGACTATGGATGGCAGGCGAGGTGCGGTGGAATCTTTTGGATAGTGATAAAAAAATTAAAAGATAAAATTACTTTATTGTCTTTAGCTTTATATTTTTTTATCTTTCTATTAAACCATCCAAACTAGTTCTAGTACTATTAGAATTAGAGTTACATACACTCCCTTAAATAATAATTTTGATTTTTAATTTTTTTACTGAAAAAATATTTACTTTTATTCACTTTTACTATGAATTCTCATACTTAAACTTGATTATTTTCTTTCTTTTATTCTTTTGTAGAAGAGTTTTATTGATTATGTACTTCTTAAAGAGTTGATCCACAGGTAACTCAAAGAGATTGAAATTGAAACAAAGATTTGGAATGATCGGAACGACGTTGTGTCTAATTTGATAAATGCTAGCTTGAAGAGGTTAAGCAGAACTGTTGCTGTGCAGAGCAGAAATCAAATCATATTTTCAAGTGATTTGCTCTTGCATGTTTCACCATAGTTGCCTGGCGGGAGATCACCTCCTGCTCACGGGAGGCCATTTCTCGTTTGAGAGAAGCCATCTCTTGCATTACTGTAGGCAGTCTCCCACATCTGCAAAGAAGCCTCCCGCACGATCATTGTAGCCTAGAGAAGGCCTGCGCGAGGCACCCTTTCACTTTCAAGGAACAACAATTGTTGGAGTCCTTGAGACGTACAAGGAACAAATTCTTTGAAAGCGCAAGCAGACAATATTGCCTTCGGGTAATTATTATACAGTAACGGTAATTCACTTGCCTATAAAAGGCCACAGGTATTATTTTGTTCCCTAATTTTTTGCTTTTGGCTTCTACGTTCAATACATCCAAGAATACTATGTTGACTTAAGCATTAGAGTGCCTACGCAGGAAACCAGCCCTTACACCTCTCTGACTTCTTTGTTCTTGCAGAATCATCCAGTGCCACATGTGCGGAAGAATCAAATTATTTACGTCAGTAACTGTTCATTGTTGTTTTTTGCAACAACAATTGGCACCTTCTTTGCAAACATCAAAATAAAAGCCAGTTGAAATTTTGAATATGGTGAGAATAAGGTCGACTACTGTTAGAGATGGAAGTGATGAGAACTCCGTGAGTTCTCCTGAACGACCGACCCGCCACAGGACACAGGTGAATAGGGAAGCAAAGAGAACGATAGTGTTTGTGACCGAATTTGAAGCTTTGAGGCGGCAAAGCGAAGAAAGAACTAAGGTGCTGAGGGCTATGGTGGATCTGTTAAGGGAGTCCTCTAGCAATTGAGCCTGTCGCAGGCCGAACAGAACCTTGTGGGAGAAATGAGCCAAGAGGTGTCACCGTCAGCGCCAGGTGGATAGAATGCTTATGTGGCAGCAGACCACTCGATAAGACAGGAGGTGCGACCTGCGGGAGTCTCAAAATCAGCAAAATGCTACAGGGCTCGGGAGTAAACAGCCTGTCGCAAGGTCCCCGCAACAGTATGAGTCAACGGTAGGCTTGGGACCTGCAGCAGGGTTTAGGCGATAGGGTCTCGAGATCGTGCGATAGGGTGCTAGGAGACAGGGTGTTGAGACTGTGATAGGGTCTTCTACATTACATCGAGACCCGTCCAATCTTATCGAATCTGGACCAACTCAAGGTGTAGGAGGTGCTAGAAAGATGGATAACGGGCAAAGACAGCCTACTCATGGAGGGGAAAGCACTTGGTGGACTGGCTTGGAGTTAGACCCCACTTGGAACATGCAAATGGCTTGGGGAGATGCCTCTCAAGGAAAAGGGAAGGAGGTGATTGTCGAGGATCAACCCAATTTATCTCGTGTTGAAAGGGATAGAGATTAGCTTGCTATCACAGTTGATATGAAAAAGATAATAGAACAGGTGTTGGAAGAGAAGAAGTTGGTGTCAACAAAGGAAAGTTAGAGGAGAAGGGTACCATTTAGTGCGGCCATCATGTATAAACCATTGCCCCTGAAGTTCAAGATGCCGCAAATGACCGCGTATACAGGGAAGACGGATCCCTATGATCATATGCAAAACTATGAGGCCTTGATGTTACAACATGGATAGGAAGATGAGATAATGTGTAGGGCTTTTTCGCTCACCCTAACAGGGCATGCAATGAAGTGGTTTAACAGTTTGCTCGAGGGATCCATTGCCTCTTTTGATCAGTTGCGGAATGAGTTCCTTAAGGCGTTTTATGGTGAATAGCGAAAGGAAGAATGAGCCAACTTATTTGCTCACCCTTAAGGAAGGAAGTAAGGAGTCGTTGAAGAGCTATGTAGATCGGTTTAGGAATGCCACTTTAGAGGTACGTGATTTACAAGTAGGAGTAGCCGTGGCAGCCATGTTACAAGAGACTAGGTCTGAGAAGTTGTAGGAGTCCCTATTGTTGGACCAACCGACTACAATCTCGGACCTATTCTCCCGAGCAAATAAGTACATTACCCATGAGGAAGTGATGAAAATGGTATCAGCTGGGGAGCAAAAGGAAGGAAGGAAACGAGGGAGAGAAGCCTCTAAGGGGTCTTCCAGTTAATCAAGCAAACCCGAGAAAGCCCCCAAGTTGAAGTATACCACTTACACTCCACTCATTGAATCTCGAGCATTAGTGTTAGCGGTTATCGAAAGGTTAGATCTTATACAGTTCCCGAAGAAAACCTCGGGGAATCTAGGTCATAACTTGGATTCGTATTGTAATTTTCACTCTACGTATGGACATTCTACGGAGAAGTGTAGAGAGTTGATGAATCAGCTTGAGGAGTTAGCGCGGGAACGCAAGATAGAATGATTTGTACGGAGGGGTGAAAGAAATAATTATCCCGCACGTAATGAGGGAAATAATCCCAGAGACAGGAGAGATAGAAGTAGGAGGAATGGAGGAAGAAATGAAGATGCGAGGAGAAATGAGAACAGGAGAGGAGATAGAAGAAATTAGGAAGAAGATAATGAGCCCATAGGTCCAGCAATCAACGTTATATCTAGAGGGGAATTGTTAGCTGGCACTTCCTCCTTGTCTAGAAAGTCTTATGCTCGGCAAGCCTACCTAGTAAACTCGGTGATGGAAGAGAGGTAGGATGAGGAGCCTATTACCTTCACACCAGCCGATAGGGGGGATATTGTGATTCCCTATGATGACCCGATGGTGATCTCAGCAGTCGTAGCAAAGTATCCAGTCAGTTGGATTCTCGTTGATAATGGGAGTTCGGTAAACTTGATTTACTGGAACTGCTTTGAAAAAAGGAACATCTTGGAGGATAGGCTGAAGCTAGTGCCTACACCCTTGTACGGGTTTTTTGGAGAAAAAGTGAAAGTAGTAGTAGCGATTCATCTACCAGTTACGTTAGGGGAAAACCCAAGGAGTGTCGTCCGACAAGCGTTGTTTATGGTAGTGAAATCGACTTCAATTGCATACAATATGATTTTCGGACGACCATTATTGAACGATATGAGGGTAATGGTCTCCCCTTGTTATTTGTTGATGAAGTTTCTGACGCCTCATACTGTAGGTCAAGTGAGGGGGGACCAAAAGAAGGCCATGACGTGTTATATCGCGTCAATTACATGCAAGGAAATCTAGAGGAAGGAAACCCTCACAATCGAGGAGTTGCCTAAGCATAAGCCAAATGAAGAAATGGAGGCGGTCCGATTAGTTGAGGACGATGAAAAGAAGGTAGCTTACGTCGGGAGTCAACTGCCTAACGAAATAAAGGAAGAGATAATTCGGTGTTTGAAGGAAAACGTTGATGTTTTTGCCTGGACTCCCGACAACTTGCCTGAGATTGATCCTAAGGTTGCTTGCCATCGGTTGAATGTAGTTCCAGGAGCCAAACCGGTCAAACAAAAGAAAAGAAATTTTGCCCCGAAATGATAGAAGGTCATAAATGAAGAGATCTCGAAATTGCTACAAGTGAGGTTTATCAGAGAAGTCGACTACCCCGAATGGTTGGCAAACGTGGTCATGGTGAAGAAAGCCAATGGAAAATAGAGAATGTGCGTAGACTTCACTGACTTAAATAAGGCGTGCCCCAAGGATTCTTATCTATTGTCGCGTATTGACAAACTGGTGGACAAGACCTCTGGGTATGAGTTACTTAGTTTCCTGGATGCCTTTTCGGGGTACCACCAAATCATAATGCACCCGAAGGATGAAGAAAAAACCTCTTTCATTACCGATAGTGGAACATACTACTATCGAGTGATGTCATTTGGTTTGAAGAATGCCAGGGCCACGTATCAACGGATGGTAAACAAGGTGTTCAAGAACTTGTTAGGTAATAACATGGAAGCTTATGTGGATGATATGATCATAAAAAGTCGTAGGGGAGAATCACATGCCGAAAAAATGTCGAAACTGTTCAAGGTGTTACGACAATATAATATGAAGCTAAATCCCAACAAATGTTTGTTTGGAGTATGATCGGGGAAGTTCTTGAGGTTCATGATCAGCAATCGGGGAATTAAAGCTAACCTCAAAAAATTTAGGCTATCTTGGAAGTGAAGCCACCGAGCACCGTCTGGAATATTCAAAGGCTAACTGGGAGGATAGCAGCCTTAAACCGCTTCTTGTCCAAATTGGTAGAGAAAAGTTTGCCATTCTTCAAGGCAATAAAAGAAGGGAAGAATTTTAAATGGATCGAAGAATATCAAGTTGCTTTCGAGAAGTTGAAGGACTATTCGAAGGAGTTGCCACTTCTATCTCGACCTCAGCCTAGAGATGAACTTTTTATTTATTTGGGTTAGGCGAAAAGGTAGTGAGCATTGTCCTATTGAGAAAAAACGGGGATAGAGACTGCCCGATCTACTATGTAAGCAAAGTCCTGTTAGATGCAGAGACAAGATATCCCTAAATTGAGAAGGTGGCCTTATCGTTGGTAATGGCAACTCGAAAGTTACGACCATATTTCCAAGCTCATTCAATAACTATTTTGACATATCAATCTTTGAGACAGATATTACAAAGGCCAAAACACTCGGGGCGTTTGACCAAGTGGGTAGTCGAGCTTAGTGAATATGATATTCACTTCCAGCCTCGTCAAGTGTAAAGGGGCAAGCATTGGCGGACTTTATTGTAGAATGTACTGGTTGGGAGACCCAAGAAGAATTAGAGATAGTTTGGTGGAAATTATTTGTAGATCGAGCTCGTAGCATGAATGGTAGTAGAGCTGGAATTGTATTGATTTCGCCCTAAGGGGAAGCCTATGAGTATTCCCTACGCTTTAATTTTTCAAGCTCCAATAATGTAGTTGAATACGAAGCCTTGATAGTCGGAATGAAGCTAGTCGAGAAACTGGAAGTCAGCAATTTGATGGCCCATGTGACTCTCAATTGGTGGTGAATCAGTTTTAAGGTGAATACAAAGCATGGGAGCCAGCCATAGTACCTTACCTGTAGAAAGTTCAGCTATTAGCACAGTCATTTAAAAGCTTCCAGTTAACCCAGATAAACCGGTCCGAAAATAGTCACGCAGATACCCTTTCAAAGCTGGCCTCCTCTAAAGGAATGAAATGTGGAATAGTAAAGGTAGAAGCCCTGGCTAAGCTGAGTATTGAAGAAGAGGATGTTTACGATGTTGAGATTGGGGACGATTGGAGGAACCTGATTCGGGATTACATCCTGGAGGGAAAGCTCCCTAGTGACAAAGATGAAGCTCGGAGGTTAAAATTGCAGAGTGCTAGATTTAGATGGTAAATGGGGAGCTCTACAAGTGTGGATTTACTACACCCTTGTTGAAATGTTTGGGGCCTGAACAAGCTGAATATACCTTGGCTAAAGTCCATGAGGGTATATGTGGTGAACACTTAGGAGCTCGAGCATTGGCCACGAAGATACTCCGTGCTGGGTTTTATTGGCCCACGTTGAAAAAAGAAGCTATCAATAAAGTACGAAGGTGTGAAAAGTGCCACAGATTTGCCCCTATTGCATCGACACCTGCCTTAGCCCTCCAGAATACCTTTCAACCAACTCCGTTCACACAATAGGGTCTGGACAGTTTGGGACCATTTCCCTTGGGCAAAAGACAAAGAATATATCTGCTAGTAGCCACCGATTATTTTACTAAATGGATAGAGACAGAGCCCTTGGTTACAATTTCTGAAAAGAAAGTGGAGGCAATGGTTTGGAAAGACATTATCTATCGATTTGGAATCCCTCGAGTGTTAAACGCCAACCATGGAAAACAATTTGATTGCAATGCATTTCAGGAGTTTTATAGAGGTTTGAATAACCAACTCAGAATATCATCCGTATCTTACCCCACAAGCCAATGGGTGTGAAATCCCCAAGTTCCATGTAATTCCTCAATGTTTATAAAGTATTTCAATCTAATATGAAGTTGATGTATAAATGATGTATGAATGATGTATGGGATATGGAAGAAATAAGAAAGTTGAAAGTCAAGTAGTTAAATAAATTATGTTGATATCAGAAAATATTAAGAGTATGAGAAAAAAGAAATAAAATCAGAATTTTGATTGGTTGATTTAATTACATGAGTCATATGGAAGAGAAGAGATACAATTATGGATGGTCAAATGGTCAATTAAATGATTAATGGCTGAGATAAAGGAGGATAAAGCATGCATTTAATGCATGAAGCATGAGTCATCATCTTTCTTCACCCCCACGGCAACCCCCTTCCAGCCCTCTCCATCGTTTCCTCCATTTTTCCAAGTTTTTCCATTCCAAGCTACCTTGACAAACCACCTCAATCTCCCATCGATTTAATAGGTTTGTTGAACGAGAATCGATCCTTGTCACTAGACTAAGTGATATCCAGAGTTTGATGGATTGAATCCAAGTATTGGAGGAGATTTCAAAATTTGAGATTTTGGCTACTAGCAAAGGTAAGAGGAGAAGATGGTTCTTTCAATTTAGTATATGGTATGGAGTTGTATGGAGTTAGTATGATATGTGTATGGTGATCAATTAAAGGTTTAAATTGATATGATGTTTACAGCTTTGAAGAAGTGAACAGCTAGGGTTGACACACCAAGAGATTTCGCGTTCTCAAAGGAATCGAGGTAAGGAATTTATGTAACGGACGTAAGGCAGCTATGTCCGCATGTTTTAATATGATTTTGAACTGCTTTAGAAGAGAAATACCAGTTGTCTTTTGTAGGAAAAGTGCATTTTCGGACCTTACTCCTAGTACCAATTAGGCTAGGAGCAGCCGACTGCCTTGAGTAGCAGCCGATTGCCTAGAGACACCCAAAGCGTAGTTTTTCGAAAATCGAGAAAAAACCAGCCGACTGCTATACATGCCAGTCGACTGCTATTTACCCAGAAAACATTCTGTTTTAAACCAGTCGACTGCTATAAGGAACAGTTGACTGCTTTTATAAGAAAAGCATTCTGTTTCAAAACCAGCCAACTGCCTATAAGGCCAATCGACTGCTAATTTTCCAGAAGCATTTTGTTTCAAAAACAATCAACTGCTATATGACCAGTCGATTGTTATTTCTTAAGAAGCATTCTGTTTGAAAACCAGTCGACTGCCCTCATGTGTTTTCAAAAATAAAAATAATTTCGATAAATGAAGTTATGAAGCAGCAGCCGACTGCCCTATGAGGCCAGTCGACTGCCATATATGAAAAGAGATTTTAAAGCTTAGTTTTAAAGAAACTCAATTGTATTTCTGAGGAACTAAACGATATATGTTTTGGAGACTATGAAAACATATGGTGGTCATGCATATTACTTGTATATGTTTACTTGGCTGAGGAGCTTAAGTCCAGTCCTCAGTGCTACAGTTGTCACCTAACTAGTGTTCACTATAGCAACCGACATTGGCCAATTTGTCTATATTACTTGTTTGGCTTAGGGTGTATTCCCGGCCCAATGATGGGTATGCCACTTAATTGTCATATTTCTTATGGGTGATACTTGACCTCCTTACTGGACCTCCCCATATGAAATTGATAGGATGCATGATTCTATTGGAATGATATGTCTCCCAATTACTTGAAGTATATGAAGTTATTTGTATATGAAGTTATTTGTATATGAAAGTATTTGAAGTAAAGTATGAAAGTATATGATTTACTTGATTTACATGTATTTGTTGAAAGAAGTATGTGACTATGTTTTATAATGGTTTTACATGACATTATAGAGCATAGCAGGAAAACTACATATAAAGGCACAGTACGCTCTTTTATATACATTTCTTACTGAGCGTAAACTCACCCCTTTACAATTATTTTTCATCTAGATTTCTTGAAGTAGACTCTACTCCAGATAGAGGAGCTTAGTTTTGGGATTATATAGCATACCTTTGAGATACGCTTCTCAAGTTTTGAAGGTATACTTTTGTTGAGTATAGTTCGACTATTGTACAGTACACTAATGTATATTAGACCATTTGGGGACTATAGGGTATGTAAGTGTATGAGATCCTGATGTATTTGAATTATATGTAAATGAAAAATACATTTCACGCAAACCATTTTATATCATTCTAAATGAAGATGATGGATAAAGCATAAGAAAAAGAAAGAAGGACATTGACGAAACATTCTAACTGTACAAATATACATGTTTATTTGGATAAATGAGGACGTCACAGATTAGTATCAGAGCTACTCAGCCTGATGTTTGCTAATGTCATTAGGTTAGAAATAGCGAATATCCCCAAAGTACTGTACTTATTTGAATACATATTGTAGTATAACTGTTTAAAGTTATACTAAATGGTGTTATTTGATGGTGTTATCAGTGGAATAAGTACACGAAGAAGAGGTAGTGGACGAGGATAAGGACGGGGTTGTGTAGGATCGCCCCCGAAACAATCTCCTCCTTCTTCTCCACCTGGTAGTCCAAATACCCGACTATCAAAAATAGAGCTACATATGGAAGCCATGACTATTATGTTTACCCAGTTCATGGCTAGTCAGTCGAATGTGGCTACCAGTACACCAGCAGCCACTACTACCGTTCCTCCTACTCTTACAATACCGCCCCCACTGGTCCCAGCTACTGAGAGGCGAGATCCTAGTGCTTATTGTAGGGTGGCATTAATTAAAGAGTTTAAGAAGTTGGATCCCCCGAAGTTTAAAGGGGATAGGGATCCATTGACCGCAGAGACCTGGGTGAAGGCGGTTACTAAATCGTTTGAGTACATGACTTGCTCTGAGAGAGAGAAAGTGGGTTTGGCAGCCTACGTGTTAGTGGATGATGCCGAACATTGGTGGCAGCCTACTAGAGCTATGTTGGAAGCTCAATATGCTGAAGTTACATGGGATAGATTCCTAGAAGCCTTTAATGAACAGTATATATCACGTACGGAACAAACCAGAATGAAGATCGAATTTTTGAGCTTGACTTAGGGGATGATAACAGTGAATCAATATGAGTCAAAGTTCATTTCTTTGAGCAGGTTTGACCCTGAAGTCTTAAGGAGTGAAGGACACAAGATCTATCGATTCATAGAGGGATTGAAGTCCCCTATAAGATCGAAGTTGTACCCTATGGATATCGCTACTTATAATGAAGCAGTCCGTAAGGCTCAGTTATGCAAGCAGGACTATGATTTTCATCATGCTGACTCTCGAACCAAGGGTAAAGGCAAGGAGTCATTGAAGCGAAAGTCAGAGGAGAAATCTTCTAGTGATAGATATCCATCTAGGAGGAATAGGCCTTATGATAGAGCCTCAATAGGTAAGCAAGTCCATTATAAGAAAATATATTGTCTTCATTAAATAGTTATATGGAAATGCATTAAATTGGAGTTATGATGATGATGATATAGGTACTCCTACAGCTACCGGGATCGAGATAAGTGATGAAAGATCCCGACATTCAGCAGGCAGTGCCGCTAGTTCACCAAGAAGTACAATGCAAAGATGTGAACAATGCGGGAGATTTCATGGGACACAGCCTTGTCGGATGACTAGCGGAGCTTATTTTTGGTGTGGTGAGCAAGGACATATGATAAAGGATTATCTTAAGAAGAATTTGAGAGGATCTGAAGGATCAAGAAAGACTACCCAACCACTACCGAAGGCCACAGCTGCTGAGAAGGGAAAGAAAGTTGTGACTCAAAGACGGGTATTTGCTATTGATGAGGAGTCTGCAAATGTTTCGTCTAAAGTGATTAAGGGTAAGATCCATCTCTTTGATATAAGTGTTGATGCCTTATTTGATCTGGGCTCTACCTATTCATTTGTGTCTCCTACGGTTGTTATGAGAATACCTAATGAGCCTGAGTCCTTATAACACTTATTGCAAATAAGCACACCACTTAAGGAATCACAAATGACGGAATTAGTGTATAAAAATTGTATGCTACGGATAGGAGAAAGAGAATCCATAGCTGACCTAGTCCTACTAAATATATATGGATTTGATGTTATTTTGGGTATGGATTGGTTAGCTAAGAATCATGTCATATTAGACTATTATGCTAAAAATGTAACCTTCTCCTTACCCGTTAGCTACGTTGTAAATTTTGCAAGTGCATAATATGAAAGTATGTTTAATTTTGATTTAAATTGCAAATAGAAGTAATGAAATGTATGTATGGTTGTGTGAAGGATTTATTGCTTATGTGGAGGATATAGAACGGAAACGTCTCGAACTTCATGAAATTCCTGTAGTCAAGGACTTTCCCGAAGTGTTTCTGGATGATCTTCCAGGA
The DNA here is from genome assembly GCA_032173925.1 of Heritiera fomes. Lineage (NCBI taxonomy): Eukaryota > Viridiplantae > Streptophyta > Magnoliopsida > Malvales > Malvaceae > Heritiera > Heritiera fomes. Next base: position 29,119,900 of record JAPDPM010000012.1, read on the forward strand.
CTTCCTCTGGATAGGGAAGTGTAGTTCACGATCGATTTGGTGCTAGGAGCTGAGCCCATTTCGAGATCGCCCTATTGGATGGCCTTAGTGGAATTGGAAGAACTGAAGACGCAGCTTCAAGAGTTACTAGACAAGGGATTTATACGACCCAACGTATCCCTTTGGGGTGCTCCTGTGCTTTTTGTCCGGAAGAAGGATGACAGCATGAGGCTGTGTATAGATTATAGATGGTTGAATAAGGGGACCATCAAGAACAAGTATCCTCTTCTCAGGATTGATGACCTTTTTGATCAGCTCAACGGTGCACAAGTCTTTTCCAAGATAGACTTGAGGTCGGGATATCATCAGTTGAAGATCCGCAGTGAAGATATCCGTAATACTGCATTTAGGACACGGTATGGTCACTATGAGTTTCTAGTGATGCCGTTTGGTCTGACCAATGCACCTGTAGCCTTCATGAACCTAATGAACGATGTGTTCAAGCAATACTTGGACCAGTTTGTCATTGTCTTCATTGATGACATCTTGGTGTACTCAAAGTCTTGGGAAGAGCATGAGCAGCATTTGAAGATAGTTTTGCGAACCCTCAAAGATCGAGGATTGTATGCCAAGCTAAGCAAGTGCGATTTCTAGTTGAATCAAATTTCCTTTTTAGGTCATGTGATCAGTAAAGAGGGAGTTTCAGTTCATCCATCGAAGATTGAAGCGGTGGTTCAATGGGAGAGACCGACAACGGTGACGGAGATTAGGAGTTTCTTGGGTTTAGCTGGCTATTATAGAAGATTTGTGGAGGGTTTCTCAAAATTAGTTGCTCCATTAATGCACTTGACGCTCAAAGAGGTGAAGTATGAATAGAATGATGCCTGTGAGTGTAGCTTCCAAGAGTTGAAGTGCAGGCTGATGACTGTACCTGTCTTCACCATTCCTAGTGATTCTAGAGGATTTGCGGTATATAGTGATGCCTCATGGCAAGGTTTGGGTTGTGTACTAATGCAGCATGGTAAGGTAGTCGCATACGGTTCTAGAGAATTAAAGGACCATGAGAAGAACTACCCAACTCATGATTTAAAGTTAGCTGCAATAGTATTTGCTCTGAAGATATGGAGGCATTACTTGTATGGTGAAAGATTTCAGATTTTTACGGATCACAAAAGTCTGAAATACTTGTTCTCTCAAAGAGAGTTGAACATAAGGTAAAGAAGATGGCTCGAGCTCCTGAAGGACTATGATTGTGAGATCTTGTACCACCTAGGGAAAGCTAATGTGGTGGCGGATGCTCTGAGCCAGAAGCATGTAAGTATGGTAGCTTATATGATGATAAAAGAGCATGAGTTGATTGAGCAGTTTGCAAGCCTCAACCTTAATGTTATGACTAATGAGCAATTTGGAATGATGGCTAGTTTGATGATTGAGCCAGACTTGATAGAAAGAATTCAGATTGCTCAAAAGGAAGATGATCATGCATTGAGGCTATGAATCAGATTCAGTCAGGTATGACCTCAGAATTTGATGTTAGTAGTGATGGAATTTTGAGGTTTAAAAGTCGTATATGTGTTCCTAATGATGTTGAATTGAAGAAGCTGATTTTGGCTGAAGCACATGCCACTAAGTACACGTTGCACCCAGAAAATACAAAGATGTATCATAATCTTCGCAAGGTGTATTGGTGGTATGGCATGAAGAGAGACATAGCTGAGTTTGTGGCAAAGTGTCTCACATGTCAACAGGCTAAGGTAGAGTACCAAAAGCCAGCAGGGTTGCTACATCCTCTACCTATACCTATGTGGAAATGGGAGCACATTACGATGGATTTCATTATGGGATTACCCAAAACCAAAAAGAATCATGACGGTATTTGGGTAATCGTGGATAGATTGACCAAGTCAGCTCACTTCCTGCTTATAAAGTCTACGGATACGCTTAGTGCTTTGGCAGATATGTATGTAAAAGAAGTCGTAAGACTACATGGTGTTCCAGTGAGCATCACATCTGATAGAGATTCCAGGTTTACCTCTCACTTTTGGGGCATTTTCAAGAAGCCATGGAATCTAAGTTGAATTTCAGCACAGCTTTCCATCCGCAGATTGATGGACAGTCTGAGCGCACGATCCAGACGCTCGATGATATGTTGAGAGCTTGTGCTATGGACTTTAAAGGCTCCTGGGATGACCATCTGCCATTAGCTGAGTTTGCATATAATAATAGCTATCATGAAAGTATTGGGATGGCACCATATGAAGCTCTGTATGGTAGAAGGTGTCGATCTCCGATAGGTTGGGAAGAAGTGGGTGAGCGCAAGTTGTTGGCTCCAGATTTAGTCGAGCAAGCCTCAGAAGATGTTAAGTTCATTTGTTAGAGGCTTAAGACAGCTTAGAGTAGACAGAAGAGCTATGTGGATGCTCGATGGAGACCATTTGAGTTTATGGTTAGAGATTTTGTGTTTCTGAAAGTTTCTCCATTCAAAGGGATCATGAGATTTGGCCGACGAGGTAAGTTGAGTACTCGCTACATCGGTCCGTTTGAGGTCTTAGATCGAGTTGGCGATGTATATGATAAAATAAATATGAAATCCCCAATTTCCACGTAATTCCTCCATGTTTGTAAAGTATTTCAATCTAATATGATTAAATAAATATGAAGTTGATGTATAAATGATGTATGAATGATGTATGGGATATGGAAGAAATAAGAAAGTTGAAAGTCAAGTAGTTAAATAAATTATGTTGATATCAGAAAATATTAAGAGTATGAGAAAAAAGAAATAAAAGCAGAATTTTGATTGGTTGATTTAATTACATGAGTCATATAGAAGAGAAGAGATACAATTATGGATAGTCAAATGGTCAATTAAATGATTAATGGCTAAGATAAGGGAGGATAAAGCATGCATTTAATGCATGAAGCATGAGTCATCATCTTTCTTCACCCCCAGGCAACCCCCTTCCAGCCCTCTCCATCGTTTCCTCCATTTTTCCAAGTTTTTCCATTCCAAGCTACCTTGACAAACCACCTCAATCTCCCATCGATTCAATAGGTTTGTTGAACGAGAATCGATCCTTGTCACTAGACTAAGTGATATCCAGAGTTTGGTGGATTGAATCCAAGTATTGGAGGAGATCTCAAAGTTTAAGATTTTGGCTACTAGCAAAGGTAAGAGGAGAAGATGGTTCTTTCAATTTAGTGCATGGTATGGAGTTGTATGGAGTTAGTATGATATGTGTATGGTTATTAATTAAAGGTTTAAATTGATATGATGTTTACAGCTTTGAAGAAGTAAAAATCTAGGGTTGACACACCAAGCGTTTCGCGTTCTCGAAGGAATCGAGGTAAAGAATTTACGTAACGGACGTAAGGCGGCTATGTACGCACGTTTTAATATGATTTTGAAATGCTTTAGAAGAGAAATACCAGTTGTCTTTTGCAGGAAAAGTGCATTTTCGGAACTTACTCCTAATACCAATTAGGTTAGGAGCAGCCAACTGCCTTGAATAGCAGCCGACTGCATAGAGACACCCGAAGCGTAGTTTTTTGAAAATCGAGAAAAAACCAACCGACTGTTATACATGCCAGTCGACTGCTATTTGCCCAGAAAACATTCTGTTTCAAACCAGTCGACTACTATAAGGAACAGTTGACTGCTTTTATAAGAAAAGTATTCTGTTTCAAAACCAGCCGACTGCCTATAAGGCCAATCGACTGCTAATTTTCCAGAAGCATTATGTTTCAAAAACAGTCGACTGCTATATAACCAGTCGACTGCTATTTCTTAAGAAGCATTCTGTATGAAAACTAGTCGACTGCTATATAGGCCAGTCGACTGCCCTCATGTGTTTTCAAAAATGAAAATAATTTCGATAAATAAAGTTATGAAGCAGCAGCCGATTGCCCTATGAGGCCAGTCGACTGCCATATATGAAAAGAGATTTCAAAGCTTAGTTTTAAAGAAACTCAATTGTATTTCTAAGGAAGTAAACAATATATGTTTTGGAGACCATGAAAACATATGGTGGTCATGCATATTACTTGTACATGTTTACTTGGCTGAGGAGCCCAAGTCCAGTCCTCAGTGCTACAGCTGTCACCTGACTAGTGTTCACTGTAGCAACCGACATTGGCCAATTTGTCTATATTACTTGTTTGCCTTACGGTGTATTCCCGGCCCAATGATGGGTATGCCACTTAATTGTTATATTTCTTATGGGTGATACTTGACCTTCTTACTGGACCTCCACATATGAAATTGACATGATACATGATTCTATTGGAATGATATGTCTCCCAATTACTTGAAGTATTTGAAGTATATGAAGTTATTTGTATATGAAAGTATTTGAAGTAAAGAATGAAAGTATATGATTTACTTGATTTACATGTATTTGCTGAAAGAAGTATATTACTATGCTTTATAATGGTTTTACATGACATTATAGAGGCTAGCAGGAAAACTGCATATAGAGGCATAGTATGCTCTTTTACATACATTTCTTACTGAGCGTAAACTCACCCCTTTACAATTATTTTTCATCCAGATTTCTTGAAGTAGACTCTGCTCTAGATAGAGGAGCTCAGTTTTGGGATTATATAGCATACCTTCGAGATACGCTTCCCAAGTTTTGAAGGTATACTTTTGTTGAGTATAGTTCGGCTATTGTACAGTACACTAATGTATATTAGACCATTTGGGGACTATAGGGTATGTAAGTATATGAGATCCTGATGTATTTGAAGTATATGTAAATGAAAAATACATTTCACGCAAACCATTTTATATCATTCTAAATGAAGATGATGGATAAAGCATAAGAAAAAGAAAGAAGGACATTGACGAAACATTCTAACTGTACAAATATACATGTTTATTTGGATAAATGAGGACGTCACAATGGGTAGGCTGAAGTCAGCAACCGAACTATACTACATGGGCTAAAAACCAGATTAGACAAGGCAAAGGGAGCATGGGTTGATGAGCTACCTAGTGTTCTTTGGGCCTACATAACGACAAGTCGGGTTTCGACGGGAGATACACCATTCAATTTGGTATATAGGACTCTCATTCTGGTTGAGATTGGAGCACTCTCACCTAGAATGATCCCTTATGTGTAAGAAGTCAACTCCCAAGGGCTAAGGGAGAACCTCGATCTAATAGATGAACTAAGGGATGTGGCAAGAATGAGATTGGCCGCCTATCAACTGCGAGTAGTAGGATATTATAATGCTTGAGTTAAGAGCAGAGAACTACAAAAAGGAGACTTGGTGCTATGAAAATCAGCTATTATGAATGCCCATAAGGAAGATGGAAAGTTTCGGGCTAATTGGGAAGGACCCTACAGAGTTAGGAGGATTATTGGGTCGAGCACCTGCACCTTGGAAACTCTACAAGGGAAAAGAATGTCGAAGACCTGAAACATTAATCACTTAAAGTTGTATTGGCAATGAGAATTTGGTATTTTTTTACTTTATTGTTTTGTTCTCGTTATTTTATGGATTGTTTTGCATGTATGACAAATATTACATGATATTATTGCCTGACTTATGAATAAGAGGCCAATTATTCATATCTTATATTTTCTATAATAATAATTTGATTGGTAAATGCGTTGCAGGAATAAGAATAACAATACCAAAAGCTGGGCAAACGAAAAAGTCCCTAAGCACAAAAAGGTGCGGACGGACAGACTAAAAAGTCCCTAAGCAAAGAAAAGTGTGAGACGAGTAAAATAAGTAAGTCCCTAAGTGAAAAATGCGCGAGATGGGCAAAATGAGTAAGTCCTTAAGCGAAAAATGCACGAGATGGGCAAAATGAGTAAGTCCTAAGCAAAAAATAGCAAAATGAGTAAGTCTTTAAGTGAAGAATGCACGAGACGAGCACAATACTTGGGTAAAAGTTCTTCTTTAGGAAGAAAGCAACACTGTCTCATAAGAAGAATTGGGGAGCAATATAGTATGGCATGTCGAAGGATACCTTGTAACCTTATCGGTAAAATGTCTTAACTTTGTAACATTTCAACACATTATGTAGCATTGTGGCTATAAAAAATACTATAATCCTGATGAGTATGATCTCATGATACAATAACGTGTCAACGTGTTATGCATGTCAACAGTTTGTGCTTTATCGCAATATTACAAGTATGCAAAGAAAAGAAAAATTGCAAAAGAAATTGTGATTTTCATTAAAAGTGAATGAATTATTTACAACTGTACAATGTTTGTATGAATTATAATCAAAATTAAAAAACAAAACAACAAAAAGAAAAAGAAAAGAATATATCCAAGTCACTCGGTTGTAAGGATGGAGTCAGCAAGAGGAAGAGGTGCTGTGCCAACAGTCGGATCCTCGAGAGCTGCACTTGCGCTTGGATCTTCGGGAGGAGCAGCCTCGGAAGAAGGAGCGTCGCCTGAGGGCCCCGCGATCTCGACAGCAGTAGAATCTAATGCAAGCTCGACAGCGGTAGAGTCAGAGAATTGAAGATCCTTGCTGTTTAAACCCTACAAGGCCTTAATGGGCTCGAGTTGGCCACGTGGCTGACGCGGGGGCCAAGGACCTTCTAGGTTTTCCAAGTTATCCACAGTCTCTTGCTCCAAGTAGTCCTTGGGCTTCTTTGAATCAGGCTCGCACACGGTCTAGGAAGGAGGCTCATAAAATTCCACTTCTCCCGTAAATTAAAGCTCCGAGAATGTGCTGTTAGGCCTTTGCTTTTCTAGCCAAGCACGGGCAAGGTAGAAGCCGTACTTGACAAAGCCCACAGAACAAACTTGCTTATTCTCAAAGCAATCTTGAGAAAGTCAATATTCCCGGACAACTTCGATGTGGACCACTTTTTGTCGCTCTAGCAAGTTATGTACTTCATCGATGGCTTCATCTCGCTGCGACCTCGTGTTCTGCAAATCATCCATGGCTTTCTCATAAGCCTCTCAGAACCTCTGAAGGGACTCAGTCTTTGCCTGTTCATCCCTCAGCTTCAGTTCGAGGTCCGCTATTTGGGATCTCAAAACCTCGTTATCCCTCTTCAACTCATCCACTCTGTTAAGAAGTGAACGGAGTTGATTGACCTCATTCTGAAGTGCCATGTGCACCTCTCGAAGCTCATGCAACTCCTTCTCGGTGCACTCCCTATAGGTCACGTGCTATGCATTAACAGCCACCACTTGTTGTGTAGCCTAGCAAAACGAAAGAGAATAGTTAAAATCTAGATGGAAGAAGCTGAAATGCAAATATTCAGAAAAGGGACGAAACTCTTGCCCTTATCACAAGATAGTCTGAGGTATCCTTACCCGTAGGGAGACTTTTGAAAATTTCCTTCTCATCTCGAGGAAGGATGGTGCTCCAAGCCAGACGAGAAGCTACCCCGGTATCTTCAATACTATCGTTGTCATTGACGTCGAGGTAGGTCTAGAAGTCATCCTTGTCAACTATTCTTCTTCCATCCACCTAGTAACGCTTAAGCGTAGGAGGCGCCACCTTTGGTAAAATTGGCTTCGCAACCATCGCGTCTTCAATGTTGAGCCTCTTTAGGTTTTTACGACGAGGCTTGCGAGGGACGCGTGCACCTCCTGAGGGCTTGAGGTCACCCTTTTGGTGGGTAGACTCACTCCTTTGGGACCTCGAACTCTCGTGGCCCTCTGAGCCAGGCGCAAAACGATCGCGAACAATGAACATCCTCTTTCTCCCTCGCTCAGTTTCTTGTACAAGATAGCTAGCTTCACTAGTAGCTGGAAGAAGAAGAGTGGGAGCGCGAGGACGCTTTGAGGAGGATGCACCAACATGAGGTTGTCTTCATGCAGGAGGTGCATCAGAAGGGGCACTAAAAGACGACAGGATTGTCTTCCTCCTACAGATGGCGTCTTGGAAGCTCATGTCTGCACAACACAAAAGGAGAGAGTTAGCGTACCAGGTCAAAAGACATTAAACATGTGTGCGAGGATAAAAAAATCATCGTTCATAACCTAGAATGTCATTGAAGTCATTTAAATTAGCTAGATTCTCATCCAATGGAAAGTCGTAGAAAGGACTCCCAAAGGTATCACCTTGGTTCCACTCAAGATCTTCCTCGGATGAATTACTGGCATCTGTGGTCCCAGGTGTTTCATCCCTTGAGTCAGAAGAAGAGTCATCTATTAGGTGACCTACAAGATTCGTTGATTCGGCTATAGAAAGCAAGAGTGGATTATTAGGGACAATATTATACGTGTTTGAGGCTGAAGGTAGGTTTAAAGGAATGGCGGAAGTTTCGGAAACAATTCTACCTACTCCACAATCGGTCGCAATAATGTTCTCTGGGGTTAAGAGAGAAAATAAATTTCGCTCCCCGGTAGAACAAATGAGTTGTATGGACTCCCTGAATTGATCTCTCAAAAAAGCTAGACTAAGTTTTTTGGAGTGTCTCGTGTGGTCACTAGTATCATGGTTCCACCTAGTAGGGATTCTTAAATCCCTTAGAAGTTCAACAACGACCCACTCGCTCTCGAATTTTTGTAACTTATTAGAGAGATCTGAAAAAATCTTAGTAGGGAACTCTTTGTCTGACACCCATTGAAGAGAATATGTGACTAACCCGAGTAACCCACGGACTTTGAAAAATGCGTTTAGAAGGGGGATAGAAGGAATGATGCCTAAGTCACGGCACACTATAAAGAATCCCACTAGTTAGGCCCAACCATGGGGATAAAGTTGGCATGGGACTATTTGTTTATACTTAAGAAAGTTAATCCAAATTCGGGAAGTGGAAAACGGAAACCGAAGACAAAGGAAGCTTTATGTACAGCTACGCCACTGGCAACTAAATTGGGGGAAGGTTTCATACTGGTTGGGAGTTTATATTGATAGCCCGTAGGAAGGGGGAAGTGGGTGTTGATTTCTTTTAAGTCTGCATTTAATAACTTACACTCAACACTAGCCTTCCTAAATGTTTTACCTACACTGTGAGAGGCCATAACTAACGGCAAAGGAACAAGGGAAACGAGTAATAAATGCGGCAAACCTAAGACCCTACGGGAGGCCTAGAGTCTAGTGGGATGCTACAAAGGTCGCAGGAGAATACAAAAGGACGCAAGAGACTAAAAATTAGAACAACAGGTGTATGTTTGCGGGAGACTTACTCTCGGCGACAAGGTAGGCAAGCGAGAGGCTCCAATGTATGCGGTAGGCTAGGTATGCGAGAGGCTTAACGTGTGCGGCATGCTAAAACTCACGGGAGGTTAGGACGTACGACAGAGTGTTGTTACAGAGGGTTTCTTACGCGATTCAACCCACCTTCTACTGCTTATATAGTCGCAGCAGGGAATACAAAACGTTGCGCGAAGAATCACCTCCCGCGGGATTATGCTTCGTGACTTGAAAAAAAAAACCAAAAAACTATAAAAATTCACAAAAAAGACCAAAATATCCTAGATTTATGTATATATACTCTCTTTATTGGAAAAAAAATCCAATAAGAGAGTGGGGAGCAATTGATATGGGAAAGCCCAATCTAAGAAAGGCACATCATGAAAACGATTCGGTGAAGCCACGCGGCATGCTCTTAGTGGGGCCACATGGCAAAATAGGCCATCTCTCGTTTGCGAGAAGCCATCTCTCGCATCACTGTAAGCAGTCTCCCACATTTGCAAAGAAGTCTCCCGCATGATCATTGTAGCCTAGAGAAGGCCTACGAGATGCACCCTTTCGCTTCTGAGGAATAACAGTTGTTGGAGTCCTTGAGACGTACAGGGAACAAATTCTTTGAAAGCGCAAAAAGATAATATTGCCCTTGGGTAATTACTCTGCAGTAATGGTAATTCACTCGCCTATAAAAAGGCCACAGGTATTATTTTATTCCCTAATTTTTGACTTTTGACTTCTACGTTCAATACATTCAAGAATATTGTGCTGACTTAAGTATCGAAGTGCTTACGTAGGGAACCACCTCCTGCGTCTCTTTGACTTCTTTGTTCTTGCATAATCATCCAGTGCCACGTGTGTGCGGAAGAATCGAATTATTTATGTCAGTAACTATTCATTGTTGTTTTATGCAACAACAAAAATAAAAAGGCTTAACTGCTAAAAAAAGTTATTTTCTTAATGATTCTTAGACATCAAGTTTAATAAAAAAGCAAGAACCAAGATACAAAAAGCTTAGTAAGAGTTGATTAGAACTTCTAAAAGAAAGCTCATTTCTCAAAGGTTAATAAAAAAAAGAATATATGTTGGGAACCTTAAAAATCCCTCACTTTGCTGGCCTAAACGAGAGATGAGAAAGAACGCAGGGAAACCTTAACAGCAGTCAGTAGGGGGTTTTAGGGTTGTTTATGGAAGGTTATTAAGAAGAGACAGAGTTAGAGAGTACATTTAATTGTGCAGAAACTATATGGGTCTTGGCTCGAATTGATGACGGAGGAATTTATTATTTTTTGCAGAAGAAATAATAAAAGAGCTGAATACTGTAAGAATTTTATTTTAACATTTATCAAATATGTTGAGAAATTACTAATATCAGCCTATAAAAGATAAAGGAACTAAAAAAAGGAAAAAAATTGAAACGATTATTTTTATATACAAATACACAAAAGGAAACACAGATAAAATGATGCCAAAAAAACATAAAGGGTAGTTTTTTTTTGTTATCTGGTGTTTAATGGCACCAATATTATCCATATACACCCAGTTAACGAATCTTTTTCCCTTTTGATAATTGTTCTCAATGAATCTAAGTTAATAATGTAAGTGAACTTGCCAGAGCAAAAATGGAATGCTTATCAGAGATTACACGTAAGAGGAAACACTCGCATCTCCTAAGAAACTCCCAATACCGGCTATTCCAAGGCAGTTGCAAGTCACAGGGAAACAAGAGCATCGAAGTTCGTCAACAATATTATCATGAACTTTTGGAGTCATGAATCAGAGAAGGCATTTTCAGTTAGGATTTGGAGCGGTCAATGATCGAAGTTCTCATCAAGTTAATTCTTCTGCAGCAAATATCTTTTCTGTGTTCGTCAACAATATTCCTCAACAAGTCAACTGGAGATGGCTTCATCAAATTTTCAATCACCATGGGAATGTAATCGATGTCTTCATTCCTCAAAAAAGAAGCCTAAGAGGTTTGAAATATGGTTTCGTTCGTTTTGACAGGTTTAATGATGCTAGGGCAGTTGTGGAGAAACTTAACTGAACTTGGCTTCTCGATAATACGATTGGGGTGAATATGGCAAAATTCAATCCTACATCATCATTTTGGAGAAAAATTGATCCTGTTGGGAACCAGCCTAAGTTTGACAGTGTCTTAACTACAAAGAACACGCGACAGGTTGAGTCTTCAAGTTCTATGTTTCATCAGAGAACTTCTAAGGATGGTGCTTTGAAGAAATCTTTTAAGCAAGCCCTTCTGAATGACATGGTTCCTGCTAATGAGACTTAACCCTTTTTTCCTGGTGTGAGTAAGATCCCAATCCTGATCTAAAATCTTGTAAGGGGGAAGTGGAGAATGATATGATTCATCATTTAGAGAAATGTGTGATTGGTACGTCCAGAGGTTACTATGAAGCCAACACTGTAAATGAAAACTTTAAAATTCAGGGAGTTTTCGATATTTCTATCAAGAAGATTTTTGGAAGACAGTTCATGATCATTTTTGAAGAGGAGGAAACTTTGATCACAATGAAAAATCAGGGTTGGACCTGGCCTAAGGAATGGTTTATTCAAATTGATCAATGGTCGGAGGATTTCCAATTCAGATATAAGACTACATGGCTTACGATCTTTGGGGTTCCATTGCATTCTTGGAATTTCAACACTTTTACAAACATCGCTTCTCTATGGGGTGAGTTTATCTCTATGGATGGCAAGACTGAAATATAACGATTTTAGCCGTAGTGCTGTTTTTATTATTATAGATCAATTAGAGCGCATTGATGAAGTCATTAATCTTGTTTGTGGTAGTAAATCGTATAAAGTTCGTGTTTCTGAGGTTAGGTTTGATGTAATTTCTCTGTTCCATTGCTGCTGCAACACCTTTAAGCAATTTGAACTGGTAGTTCGTCAAGAATTGAACTTTGCTATAAACTCTCATTCTGGTTTTGGAAAAGAGGATAATTTGGCATTTGAAAAGTCCGAGCAATTTTTTAAAAATTCTATCTCAAATGACGTCTGCTCAGGGAATTTCCTAGATTCTACGTTTGTTGCTGACTTAGCATGCATGGCCCCGGGAAATGGTGAAAGTAGCCGCAAGTGTATTGATTATCACAATAATGACTCTGGGGCTCATCTTCCAGTGAAAGAGAATGGACTATTTAATAATCCTGATGAGGAGTGTATTTATACCAAAGGAGCTGATTGTTCAGTTGAGGATGGCATTGGGAATATCAAGGTAGTCTGGTGAGCATTAATTCTCCCTCTCACGACCATTGCCAATTAGCACAGATTGGGAATAATTTGAACAGCCCTCTGAACTCCTCTGGGCCTGAAGGCGGTCTTTCAAAGGGTCTTCTAGATCCACTTGACTGTTTGGGTCCACAATTTTCTAATCAGGTGGTGTGTGTTGAGAAACTTGATTTTCAATCAGACAAAGAGTTTACTTTAGAAGAAATTCTGTGAGTTTGAACTTCGAAACTCGAACTGCGAACACAGATGAATTGGTATTAACTTCTTAAGTCTAAAGAAAATTCTCTGAAAAAAGTTATTGAGCGCGAAATGGAAGTCATGCAAGAAGACATCCCGAGTTGTACAGAAGTCGATAATCAAAAATTCAGAAGTGTTAAAAGAACCAAGAATGGAGTTCTTAAACCAATTGATCATTCAACCCAGGATCAACAACGCGCAGTTTCATCTTACAGAGATTCTCTGTTAGGGAGTCAAACTGCGGCAAACGTCTCTTTTACAAGTCAATCTTCTTTTATGGATGAAGAATCGGATCTAGAAACAGATGAGCAAGATAATATACCGACCATTCTCCTCTCCAAAGAAGAGAAAAACAGAATTAGGAGACCATGGAGAAACTCCATTATCGTTAAAACATTTGGTAAGAATGTTGGGTATAACTTCCTCTTTCCTAGAGTCAAAGCCCAATGGAAACCAAGTGGGGAGATGGACTGTATCGATCTTGGTCAAGATTACTTCCTGATCAGATTTCAGAATGTGTTGGATTATCAGAAAGTTTTTTACGGTGGTCCATGGTTCATTGGCTCTTTCTACCTAACTATGCGACAGTGGGAACCGAGTTTCCTACCAGAAAAAACCACTTCTTGCTCAACTACTGCTGTTTGGGTGAGATTACCAGGACTCCCCATTGAGTTCTTTGATAGGAACATTCTTCAACGAATAGGGAGTCAAATAGGAACTCTTCTAAAAGTTGACACTTTCACAGCAGCTAACTCAAGAGGACGCTACGCAAGAATCTGCGTTCAGATTGATTTAGACAAACCACTCTTGCCAAAAATTAGAATCGGTAAACATGTTCAAAATATTTTATATGAAGGCGTAAATCTTTGCTTTGTTTGTGGTTTAGTTGGACATAGGAGAGAATCTTGTTCAATGAGAAAGGATACGGTGATGGAAACCATGGAACCAAACGAAAATATTACCCGTCAGAAGTCTGATGTCCCAGTTGATACCAAAGAAGAGGAGTTTGGCCCTTGGATGGTGGTATCTCGGCGAAAACCCAGACAAACTAAGGAAAATAAATCGGGTAAAGAAGACCCGAAAAGAAATATGGATCAACCCAAAAAAGACAAAGGAAAAGTTAAATGGGTTGATCACGTGGATACTGTAGCACAACGTCCACTTGTCAGACTACCCTAGACCCAGGTCAGTGTTCTAAAACTAAGTGCAACATCAACTCTGTCAGAAATGTAAAAGATGACAACTCTTTAAAACAACAGGAAAATACTCCTAGTTTCAATCCTGGTCAGATTTCAACTAAGTCGATACAGGAAAAATCCACTCCCACCTTCTGTTTCTCGAGTAAACCCAATTTGACAGCTGAAAATATTGTTCTCACTAAGTAGAAGAATACCGAATCTACAACGACACAAAGTAGACGAAATGGCAAGCATACTGGAAATGGATCAGGAACTGGACTCAATGTTTCTAGCCTTGGGGGAAAAGGTTATCGGCATAAAGAAAGCCATAGATTTAATGATCCACGACGAGACTCAAGAGGAGAGCTAGAGTGTTCAGGAGATAATTCAGGCTTGGAACAATCTCATCATGATGGTAAATCTTCAAAATCCTCAACCTCACCTGAACCTTATAAACAATCAAGTGCAGAGGTTCAATCCAAGGCCAACGGAAAACCTTCCACCGTTGATGAAGATCCACCTCATGCAAGCTTTATTGGATACGGCTCAAAAATTGGCGTTGGGAACAAACGACCAGAAGGCAATCCTCTTCTCGAATCCACCAATTGCGAACCCAGTGATATGGACTCTCAAGATTGCATGATCGCCCATAAAAGAGGTGAAGAAATCCAAGGTGACCTGTCTTCCACAACACCACTATGGTCCGAACATATTATGCCGGACGCGAACGGGGAAGGTCAAAACCATATCGGGACTAGCTGACTGGTTGCTAATCCAAACAACTTTTGGAATTTTCCCCAATGCGGAGCCTTTTATGGAATGCAAGAGGGGCAGCAAGCCTAAACTTTAAAAGAACCTTTATGGAGTTGATTAAGATTAACAGCCCAAGCTTTGTCATTATTACTGAGACCAGATTATCAGGTGAGAGAGCTGTAAATGTGTGTAATTCACTTGGTTTTGATAAGTCATATTGTGTTGATGCAGAAGGTTTTTCTGGAGGGATTTGGCTATTATGGAACTCTGTTGAGGTCACAATCAACATCCTCCAATCAACTCCTCAAGCCATACATGCTACAGTTCAGGTAATTTCAGACTCTCACTGTCCAAATTTTAATTATTCAAATGTTTCCAATCCATATTCCCATTGGCTTTTATCTGCAATTTATGCAAGACCACGTTTTTCCATTAGACGCCTCCTTTGGGAGGAACTATCCTCCTTGGCTGTTAATAACTCACTCCCTTGGCTGATGATGGGAGACTTTAATGAACTTATTGAAGACTCTGAAAAATTGGGAGGACGCCCTATAAGCCAGTCACGTGCCAAATTATTCCAAGATTGCATGAATAATTGTGGCATGATAGACCTTGGCTATATAGGACAATGTAAAATCCGAATTTTATTATACTGTATACCGTATGTGTACATTATTGATAGTGGAAATAAATTCTTTTAGTGAAATTAAAGATATAATCGAATGTGATTTTCCACTTTTTATTTTATGTTATAATGTGCATATGGTGTATAAAGAATAGATGGGATTTAATTATTTAATTAAGGTATGAAAACATTTAATGAAGAGTAATGACTATAGGACAAAATGAAGAAAAGAATATAAAGATAGCCAATCAACGTTGGCTGGAAGAGAAATGGCGTGGAGAAGGGAAGAAAAGAAAAGAGAAAAGTCAAGGAAAGGGGCGGCAGAGGACTTCTCGCCAATTGCTTCTCCTGACAAGGGGAATAAGCAATAAATGGCAAGTGAAATTAGTCAAAAAGGAAGGAAGAAACGGACTGCAACGGGAAGTTTACCACCGTTCCTTTTGTCACCAATTTCTCTGGGTTTTAATTGCATGAAAGACGTGCAATGATAACAGATAACAGGATAAGGAAACAGGTGGTTGGTTCTAACAGGTTTTGTTGGGCTATATAAGGAGGGACATGAGAGAAGAAGAACCAACGTAGCAATTTTATCTTCTCCAGAAAACTCCTCGCCAGTTCACTTCCACTGCAAGATCACATGTAGTCCTCCCGTTTCATTCATATATAAGCCATAAAAACTTCATTTTAAGTTAGCCAAACCTTTCCTCACCGTTGAAGAGCTAAGGAACAAGCAAAACAACGCTAAGTGAGGCAGAAAAGCACTCTGCTCCAAGAAGTGCAACTCAGTTGAGGTGAGCTTCCGTATTACTATGGTTATCTTGATAAATGATGGTATATTTCTATGTTTATAACGTAATAAATATAGATATAGCTTAGTTTTGGTTAAACTTTTGCAAGAATATATAAGAAATTAGATGGAAATGATTAAGAAAAACAATAGGCGAGCAAGGAGTATTCGCCCAAAGGGCATGGCGAGTACGATGCATACATGACAGGGCGAGAACATGTTCACCAATAGTTATAGGATAATAATATGGAATGCGAAAGTAAGGGCGAGGACCAATGATCGCCAATGAGGTGAGTAGGTAATAGAGAACTCGCCAAAGTGTTGTTCAACAGGGCGAGGTGGCCAAGCGTTATCCAATTCACGGGCGAGGCCATTTATGAATGAAAAGCCACGAATGGCGAATTAAATTGATAAGCATGGTGAGTTGAGCTCCTATGTTGGGCGAACTCCCAAGAATGAGCCACTAATGGATGGCGAGCTAAGTAGGCGAATGGCGAACTGTTATCTCGCCAAAGTGGTTGAAAATGATTTTAGAAGAATTGCTAGAAAAGAAAATATTAATGAAAATATTAATGAAATTAATATTTTACTTTGCAGCCGGGAAGTGAAATTGCTATCGGCGAGTAGGAAGCAAGGCGAAGCAAGACTTCGTGAGATCAGGTAAGGAAGTAGTATGTTATGCAAATGTATGTCCTGTGGAGTAAAAGTGTTAAGAAAATATTAGAAATTGTTTTAATTTCTGACATGCATTTATTTGATAAATTATTTTGATCTCGGGCGAGCTACAAGCCGCCATATGTTTTTATGTTGGGTGAATTGGTATTGGCAGGCGAGCCAAGCCCTTTTATAATTTCTATACACTCGTTTCTAGTTTTAAGTGCGGGCGAACCGATTTTATAGGAAAGCTACGTGGCGAGCTCTCTTTTATGAGAACTGGGCGAGTGCCCTTGTTTTTTAAAGAGCAAATCGGGTAAGCCAAAGTCGGGCGAACCCCTTTTAAAGATTTGTTCGGCGGGCGACCCTTGTTGTTTTTAAAAGCTAAGTGGCAGGCGAATACTAGTTCGCCGTCTTGTTGAGTTAGTCAGGGGCGAGCCATGAAGGGCGAGTTGACTCTGGTGAACAGTTTCAAAGTTAATTTCTTTTACGAAAAATAAGAAGTTGCAATATTTTCAAAATAGAAATATGAAATTATTTGGGGTGAATTGACCATTGGGCGAGTTGACCAATAGGCGAGTTGACTACCAGGCGAGCTCACTATGGGCGAACTAGCCACGGGCGAGCTAGTTTAACTCGTACTTTCCATTCACGGGAAATGTTGGGACTTTTGGTGTTTTATTGTTTTATAAGAAATCCAATCATTTTTTGGAAATGATACATAAGATGCAACTTGATTTTGAGACATTAGGTATTGAATTCATGCATTATTAATCATATACTTTACGTGACCCATCTGGGGCGATGACTCAGGTCAAATAGACCAACGAGTGCACCCTAGGGCGTCACAGGGCTGATGGACCTGCCAAGTCTTCAGCGGTCTCGAGGTCACTTGGCAAGTGGACCCGAGGACCACCTACAGATTATGGCCATACATCTAGATAAGATTGCCGTGAGGGGCGATGGCCTACGGGTGCACCCCAAAAGCGGATGACTTATATTCCTTGCATGATTTAAATTGTTGCCTAGTCTCAATTAAATGATTTCTGAAAGGATCAAATTAAATCTTATTTCATGTTTACAATATTTATTGTTCCTAATGAGTTTGATCGTTAGGATAATTAAATAGTTTTGAGAATATAGCTTTTATTTTATAAAGCAGCATACACCTTCCTTACTGAGCACATTGTCGCTCACTCCTTAATTTTCCACTCCACAGATAACTGATTTGGCTAAGAGACTTACCTTCCTGAGATTTGATATTGAAGGTATGTTATATTCTTTTATATATTCAGCAAAGTTGTACAGTACTACTTTAATTAGGAAGGGAATGTATATACATCTCAAAGAAGATACTTTATTAATTTATATTTACATAATAATGTAGTAAAAGTTGTTAAGCATCACAGACAGCCCAATCGGTAATTAAGTGTAAGTTATGAATATGTATCATGATAGACAGTAGCTTTGGGATGTTACAGACAACAATTCACATGGACCAACAAAAACCACTGTGGTCAAATTATAAGAGAGAGACTTGATAGAGCATGGGCAAATTGTGAATGGAAAACCCTTTTCCCCAATTCATCAGTTTTCCATCTCACAAGAGTCCACTCTGATCACAATCCTGTTCTCCTTGATACGCATCCTTGTACACCTAAATTCGGAAGGAGGCCATTTAGATTCGAGACAATTTGGTTCTCTCACTGGGAGTTTAGTAAAGTTGTTGAATCTGCTTGGAGACAAGCTAACAATAGGGTTCTAGAAGCAATCCCCCTCTTTAGAGACAACATTATGGTGTGGAATAGAGATTCATTTGGGAATATTTTGATCAAGAAGAAAAGACTTCAGGCCAGATTGAATGGTATTCAAAGAGCCCTTAGTGTTGAATCAAATCCTTGGCTCTCAAGGCTTGAAGAATCATTAGAAGTAGAGTATCAACAAACACTGAAATTGAAGGAGGAACTTTGGGCACTTAAGGCAAGAGTGGATTGGATCAATGATGGTGACAGAAATACGAGATATTATCATATGAGCACTATCCAACATAGGAGGAAAAATAAGATTATGACACTAAAAGACAATTTAGGTAATTGGCATACTAGTGTGGTGGATATTAAAAATATTATTAATCAATTTTTCTCAGGCCTCTACTCAACATCTCTAGAGCATAGTAGACTCAACTATCCACTACAAAGTAGTCTTAGTAATCCACTTTTGGAAACAGAAAGGGTCTCCATCACTAAACCCATTACTTGGAATGAGGTGAGGAAAGCCTTGTTTAATATGAAGCCACTTAAGGCCCCAGGACCAGATGGACTTCATCCAGTTTTTTATCAAAAAATGTGGGATATTGTTGGAGATTCTATCTTTAATCTCATCTCACAAATTTTCTCTTCGGGGCAGATTCCTGAGAAGATTAATGAATGCTTTATTTGCCTCATCCCCAAAACTCAAAGCCCGGAAACAATTAATCAATTTCGCCCTATAAGTCTTTGCAACACACTCTACAAAATTGTCTCCAAGATCATTGTCAATCGCATTAGACCTTGTTTGGCTCGTATAATTCATCCTCTCCAAGCTAGCTTTATTGCGGGAAGGAGAGCCCAAGATAATGTTATCATTGCTCAAGAAATTATCCATTCTTTCTCAAGGAAAAAAGGCAAAAAGGGCTTTATGTTAGCAAAAATTGATCTTGAAAAAGCCTACGATAAATTGGAATGGAGTTTTGTGAGAGAAGTTCTCATTTTCTTTAAATTTCTTGAGTCTTTGATTAAGCTAATATTGAACTGCATTTCCACAGTGTCAATGACAATTCTAGTTAATGGGGAACAAAGCAACAAGATCGTTCCTACTAGGGGACTTAGACAGGGTGATCCTTTATCGCCCTACCTTTTTATTTTATGCATGGAATATCTTTCAATCATGATCTAGGAGGAATGTCAAAATAATCATTGGGAACCAATTCAACTCTCAAGGGGAGGGCCTAAGATTTCTCATCTCTTCTATGCGGATGACCTCATCCTTATTGGTGAGGCATCAGTTAAAACGGGAAATGCCATGAGAAAAGTCCTCTCTAACTTCTGTACTATATCAAGCCAGTCGATTAACAAGGCAAAATCTTCTCTTTTGTTGTCAGATAATGTTGTTGAGGAGATAAAAGATGAGATTAGTAGAATTCTTGAAATTCCTCATGTTAACGACATTGGTTTGTACTTGGGATTTCCCATATATAAAAGAAGAAAAACTTCAAATTTTCGATTCATTATTGATAAAGTGAAGAGAAAACTTTCAGGATGGAAGGCAAACTTGCTTTCTTTTGCTGGCAGAACCACTTTGATCAAATCGGTTCTTAATTCTGTCCCGTTGTATTATATGCAGGGGACTCCTATCCCTGCTTGTGTTTGTAATGAAATCAATCGGGTCACAAGAAATTTCTTGTGGGGTTCAACAGATAACCATAAGAAAATTCATATGATATGTTGGGACACTGTTACTTTAGATAAGAGAGAAGGTGGACTGGGAATTAAGGATATGAAAGTTCTAAATGAAGCTAATATGGCAAAACTTGGTTGGTGTTTTCTCACGGAACCAAATGGTATGTGGGCTCAAATTCTCAAGAATAAATATTTTAAGAATGGGGAGTATACAAAGAAGGCATGTTCCTCCATTTGGTCTGGAATGCGTAGAGGAGCTGATGTGCTTGAAAAAGGCATGCGGTGGATACCAAAATCTGGAAATCAAGTTTTCTTTTGGGTGGACGACTGGACAGGAATGGGTCCACTTAACTCACTTATCTTTGGACCATGGCAGCCTCAAGATAACTCTCTTCGAGTTCGAGAAGTTATGATAAATCAAGGAGTTTGGAATTTCGACATGCTGAGTGCTCCTCTTCCTATCGAGATTCAAAGTAAGATTAAAGCCATTCCTCTCCAAATGCAGGCTAGCTCTCATGACTCCATTGGTTGGAAAGGCTCTACCACAGGGCTGTTTAGCTTAAATTCTGCCTATAATCTTGCCAAGAGGCAGCCCAGAAATGATTATATGGAGTGGAATTTTGTTTGGAAAATCCCTACCTTACCTAAAGTACAACACTTCATCTGGCAATGTAGTCACAAAAAAATAGCTACCAGGCAAATTCTCAATCTGCGTGGTCTTCAAATTCCTCCTTGCTGCCCAAGATGTGAAAGTGAAGAAGAGTCCATATCTCATTGTCTTAAAGACTGCCACTGGGTTCAAACTCTTTGGGACATGTTTGAAATTCCTCAGGAAAATCACATCTCTTTTGACTCAAACTTTGATGATTGGCTTATTTCAAATTGTAAATCTTCTGCAAAAACTAACCTGGGCGATATCCCTTGGAACTTTATATTTCCTCTTGCTCTTTGGAACATTTGGATCGATAGAAACAAGTTAATCTTTGAAGACAAAAGAGTGACTAATGAAGAATGGTTTGCAAAAACGCAAGCTAAGATAAGAGAATGTTGGGCTATCATGGGCAAAGAAAAAATTTGAAAGAATATTTGCCAAACCATGATAGGTTGGATTCCCCCACCAAATGATACCATAAAGCTTAACACTGATGGAGTTGCCAGAGGCAACCCTGGCAAGGCGGGAGCTGGAGGTTTATTCAGAAACTCCAATGGCCACTGGTTATGTGGATTCGCACGCAACATTGGCTATACAACGAGTGTGTGTGCTGAGCTTTGGGCTCTCAGAGATGGTCTTTCTATTGCATCAAATCGAGGATACCAAAATCTGATTGTGGAAGTTGACTCACAAGTGGTGTTAAGGTATGTTTCTGAAGGAGTTTCTGCATTTCATTCTCATTTTGTTGTTGTCAATGATTGCAGATTACTTCTCCAACGACTGGGGAATGCTCGGATGGTCCGTGCATTTAGAGAAGCTAACTCCTGCGCTGATGGCCTTGCTCAACTTGGAACAGATCTGGAAGATCCTTTTGTTTTATTTGATCTTCCTCCTGTTAATATTTGTAATGAGCTTCTTGCTAACTCGATGGGAATCACTTTTCCCAGAGAGCTTGCTCTGTAAGCCTGGTTTAGGCAGACTTTATTTGGGGTTTTTAATTTAATGCACGTATTTCATCAAAAAAAAAAGAGTTTACTTTAGAAGCTATTAAAGGCCCCGGGCCACGCAAATTCGAAAGCTTAATTGATATTGACAAGTCTTTTCCTACTAAGGGCTCCAGGAAGGGCAAGAAAAAGGGAAAGAAATGCAAAAAAAGTTTGAGAAAATCTATATGCTCTAATCAGTCCAAAGCTGCAAATGAATTCCTCTCAGACGAGGATTTTATTAACATGAGGAAGTTGTTGGAAATAGAGGCTCGTGAGACATGGGAAATCGGGAAAATGGGATTTCAAGCAAACTATGGTGATGATCATATAGTGAATAAATTGATGGAGTTGGAAAATCATGACATGTGTTAAGGAGTATTTGACTCTTCCTGTTTGGTATGACGAGAATCATATGCAGAAACATTAAAGGTTTGGGTAATCCTGCAATGGTTAGGATCTTAAGACATTTTCTTCTTGTTCATAAGGTGGAGTTACTATTTTTACAAGAAACTAAGCTGGAAGATGTAACTAAGCAACTTATTATGAACTTTTGGTATGGGAAGAATTTTGGTTGGTTCTTTGTTCCTTCTGTGGGCCTCTCGGGTGGTCATATTTTGGTGTGGGACAAGTCTCTTTTCAGGGTTGATGTCTCATTTCTCAGTAACAGGCTTATTCTTATTAAAGGAACATCGCTCTTTTGGGATTTTGACTTTGTCATCATCAACATTTATGCCCCTTGCTACGTTTTTGCTAAGAAAGAATTGTGGTCAAACATTCTGGAGCTTAAAGCCAATTTTGTGGGAAGTTGGTCATGGCTGAAATTTAAACTCCGTTGTCTCTGCTCAAGAAAGTTGTGGTTGCTCCAATTGGGATGTTGGTAATGAGGATTTTATTGACTTTATCTCCTCTGGAGAGTTGGTGGACCAACCCCTTATTGGTAAGAGGTTTTCGTGTTTGGTGTCACAATTTTGAGAAACATCCTTGGAATATTTGGAACATTTTCTGTGAAATCGATAATTTTCTTCTTTCAAGTTTGGAGGTGGTCTTCACAAATGTTCTGAGGGAAGCTAACGGTTTGGCTAATACATTAGCCAAAGCTGGCATTTCGAGGGCTGATTCTTTATTGCTTGGTGGTAATAACATTTTGAATGCGTTTTATTTCCTGTTGGTTTTATCTTCCTGTTGTATTTTATGTTTACTGGCTGTGTTTTCTGGTGTAGTGTTTTATTTTCTGGCTGTGTATTTCTATTGGTTTTGTATCCTTGCTGCTGGTCTTCCCCAATTAGCTTCTATCAATCAATGAATCTTTCGCTTAGCAAAAAAAAAAAAAACAGGGAAACAAGAGCAACTACCTCAACGTCGAGAAGAAAATCATCAGCAAGCTTCAAGGCAAAAAGTTGAGCTTGCAAAAAAAAAAAAAAACAATGTAAGCGATATCATAAAGATTTATATTCCATGCATTAGCTGTCAATAAAGAACAAAATATCATCTTATTAATGAGATAATATTTTGTAATTGATCGACAATGTATAACCATATATAACATCAATGCATCAATTATAACTCATAATAAACAAAATTAAATACTCGGGTGAAGTATATTTGAAGTCTTAACCCTTTTACGTGGATTCTATTTTGATATTAAATATTTAATCTTTAAATTATTCTATGATAGTCTCAAACTTTTTAAAAAAAATTGCTAACATGGTCGTCCAAACAAAATTTGTCTAAAAATAAAAGAAAATTACAAACAATAATAATATATCAAAAATTTATTACGCATTACTCAAACGAAAATGTATTTATCAAAAAGAAATTAACATTTTCAAATTTTTTTGAAAGAAAATGAGAGTATCATTTTTGCTTTTGATTTTAAAAATTCAACTTAAATTTATATCTCTATGATTGCAAAGATTAATAATTTATGATCCATTCTTTGATTTTATTTTATTTATTTTATTAAATTTTATTTCTTAAATATTTATAAAAGTTGTAAAATAAAATAAATTCATATTAAAAATAAAGTAAAAAATTTTAACCTATATATATATATATATATATATATATATATATATATATATATATATATATATATATATATATACCCAAATAATTTGAATCTCGAGTGGTTGGCACTTGGCATTTGTTTTCTCAGAAAAAAATTTAGAAAGTTATATATATTAAAGGAAGACTTAATTAATAATGTTTATATTTTAGTTATAGTTTTAAACTGAAACAGTAAGAAAATTAAACAAATTGGTAAATGATCTTGATAGGATTACTTCTAATAAACTATTTGCTCAAGAGATTATAAAAATTAAGATGTTAGGTTGGCATAATTTTAGAAAATTTCAAATTATAAAAGTAATAATTTAACATAAAGTATTTTCTAGGATTATTAATTAATATTTACTTTTATTTAGTTATGTCTTAAAAAATTATTTGAATATATTTCATTTCTTTATTTTCTATTAAAAAATTCTAAATTTGCTTTTAAATTTTAATAGGATTTAATTTTATATTTGTTGATCAAAATTTATAAATATATGGAAAATAAATTTTGAAAAATAAGAACAAAAGGAAATAAAATCAAGATAAAGAATTCAAATTGTTAATCTTTACTATCATACTAAAATGTATTTATTAAGAAAGTAATATATTTAAAATTATTTAGAAGGGAACTAACTTATTTTTTTCCTTAATTTTAAGTTGAATTTTTAAAATTATGTACAAAATTAAACTTTTGTTTCATTTGACCCAAAAAAAAATTTTGTTTCATTTTTTTTAAAATTTTATTCTTTTCATAAGTATATTTTAATATGATAACCAAAAATAATAGTTTTAAATACATTATTTTAAATTATAATTTTCTCTTGTTGTTGCATTAAATTAGATGAGAATTGAGAGGACATGGGTAATACTCTCTTAAAAAGGTTTTGGATTATCTCAAAACAATTTAAAATTAAGGACCAAAATAAAATATACACAAAAAATTTGAGACTGTACCCTAAATTCTTTAGATACCAAAAATTCATCCAAAATCCTATTCAAAGTTGTATACCGTTCGATTAAGAGATAGGCATTCATGAAATCATGAAAATCTTGTAGGAGACATACGCCCTAAATGTCCCTTTCCATCAATTTTTATAAATCTTTTCATGCAAGTGGCCTAATTATATACCCCAAGCTTGCCTCCTCAACGCACCAAAAATGGTACGGTCCACACAATTTGCATCAATCTCCGTTTAAGTTAGCCCCTTCCCACACTCTTGCTAAATTGCGCCGGCTGAGTTAATCAAAACCTAGCTTTCTCTCTCTTTCTCTATTCTTTGCCGCTTCTGTAAGAGTAATGCCAAGAATTTCAAGCTGTTTCAAGCGGTTGCCCAGGTTTTAATTTTTTCCCCATTTCTTCTATAGATTTTTCACTCAAAGAGTTTCAATTTTTTTACCTTAAAATTTGCAACTTTATGTAGTTTCAGTTGAAGAAAATAAGGAAACAAGAAAACCCATGTTGGAAAGCATGTCAGAAACGTTGAATCTAGTGTTTTTAGAGAATTGCGCTTCTGTTATTTTTTATGCTTTACTTTAAAACTTCCATGACCAATACATGGTAAAGGTTGATTTTTTGATTGGTTTATGTTGTTGTTTTGAATCTTCGTTGTAAATGGGGAATGTGGAAATTCCAAAATGGCTTAAAGGGTTGCCATTGGCACCTGAATTTAGGCCAACAGACACTGAGTTTGCCGACCCCATTGCGTATATATCAAAGATTGAGAAAGACGCTGGTGCTTATGGTATATGTAAGATTATCCCACCATGGCCAAGACCATCAAAAAAGTATGTTTTTAGCAACTTGAATAGGTCGTTGTCCAAGTGTCCAGAATTAGGAAGTGATGTGGATGTATCAAAGAATGTTGGTTCTGTTTTGAGTTTTGGGGATAGTGGTGGTGATGAGGGGGAAGGAAGGGCAGTTTTTACAACTCGGCATCAGGAGTTGGGACAAAGTGGGAAGAGAATGAAAGGGTTGGTTAGTAGTCCACAATGTGGTGTTCAGAAGCAAGTTTGGCAAAGTGGGGAGATTTATACGTTGGAGCAGTTTGAGTCCAAGTCGAAGACTTTTGCAAAGAGTTTATTGGGTGTGCTTAAGGAGGTATCACCATTGCATATAGAGGCACTGTTCTGGAAGGTGGCTTCGGAGAAGCCTATTTATGTGGAGTATGCTAATGATGTACCTGGATCAGGTTTTGGGGAACCAGAGGGTCAATTTCGGTATTTCCACAGGGGGAGGAGGAAGAGGAAGAGGATGTCGTACAAGAGGGAAAGCTCTGATTGCAAGAAAAATGAGATGGATACTATAAAGAATTCACATATTGATGTGATTAAAGATACATCTGTTAAAAGTGATCCAGATACATGTTTAGAAACACAAAAATCATCAACTCCATTGTCAGCCATGGCATCAGATGGAAATTCTCATTCTAAACGAAAGAGTGGAAGTGCTAGTAATGATATGGAAGGTACTGCAGGTTGGAAGCTTTCAAACAGTCCTTGGAACCTTCAAGTGATTGCTCGCTCTGCTGGCTCACTTACACGTTTTATGCCTGATGATATTCCTGGTGTTACTTCTCCGATGGTTTATATCGGCATGTTGTTTAGCTGGTTTGCCTGGCATGTTGAAGATCATGAGCTTCACAGCATGAATTTTCTTCATACTGGCTCTTCAAAGACTTGGTATGCTGTTCCTGGAGATTATGCATTTACTTTCGAAGAAGTTATCCGCACAGAGGCTTATGGTGGTAATATTGACCGCTTAGGTATGTGAGTTTTTTTCATTTCACATTAAGTATTTGGGCATTATCTAAGGATGGGATTTAAAAAAAACAGATTGCATGCTTTCATTTCATAGTTTAGGGGTTATGGTAGACGATTTGTTGGACTCTCTAATGTGGAATTGCTTCAATTCTGCTGCTCACTGGTTATAGAATGTGTTGCAGGCTTATGATTTGTATTTTTGCTAATTTCCTGGTGTGTTTAGACTCTTTTTGAGTAAAATATTTGACAACTACAGGAATTTAGTTGATTGTTGCAACTTTTATATCCTTGTAACTCAGTTTCAGTTTCCTTTATTGCCAGCTGCACTGTCATTACTGGGTGAGAAGACAACTCTTTTATCACCTGAGTTGATTGTCGCATCTGACATTCCTTGTTGTCGGTGAGTTAATCATATTCCTTTGAATAGTTTCCCCCCATCCCCTAATGGTTTTGAAATTCACAGATGTGAGTATGTTAAGGTCCCATACTTGGAAAATTTTTGAGGTCTGGTTTGTACAACTGAGTCAGCCATTTGGTGTTTTCTTCTGAATGTTTTGAAGTTTAACTCACGTTTATTCTTTTGATTCTTTAGGTTAATACAGAATCCTGGTGAATTTGTTGTGACTTTTCCAAGAGCCTACCATGTAGGATTCAGCCATGGTAATTGCTTTGTAGTTGATTTTCACCTTTATGAGAATTCTATTGGTTGTCTAGATCCTGACCAGGGATTGATACATGCACATTTATGTTTTAGATTGACTATTAGAACCACAAAATGGAAACTTTGCAAAAATTAAGTGAATGTGTCGGTTCTTTAATTGCTTAATTTATTTGAGAAAAAGGAAATTTCCATTTCCTTTCTAGATAGACGCACAGCATAGATAGTGATGTTTGATACACGTATATGATCTGAAAATAATAGGTATGACTTAATGAACATGCTTACACTTACAAAATTTTGGGGCTCAACAGGGGATTGATGAATTTCACTTTGTATGTCAGTTTTGTAAATTAATGACTGTTAATTATGAGAATAATAGTTTTTTTTTCCTTTTAAATTCTTTCCGGGGTTGGGGAGGAGGAGAGGAGGAGGGGGTGGGGGAAGACTTTATTGCAAAAGCATTTTGGATCTGGATTCGGTGGGGGATGAGGCTATAATTAGAGCAAGGAATTTACTGTAGTTTTTGTTCTCATTTTAATTCTTAATCAATTGTCGTTATCAATTTTTTTGCTAAGCAGGTTTTAATTGTGGGGAAGCTGCAAACTTTGCTACTCCACAGTGGCTTCAAGTAGCTAAAGAAGCTGCAGTTCGTAGAGCTGCTATGAACTATCTTCCAATGCTTTCTCATCAGCAGTTGCTATACCTTTTGACCATGTCTTTTGTGTCAAGGTCAGATTGTATTTTTTTTTTTTAGAAGCAAACTATTGACTGAAGTATGCTAAACCTGTTAGTTCTAAAATCTGCACTATGAATATTTATACTATCATTATTTTTAGGTCAATGAATATTGTCAGATTTGGATAGCATATCTAGCATTGTAACAATGGGCCTTGTAGGCAGCTATTTCTGATTAGTGTGAATTTAAGTTCTTGCAAGGCTGGGTATTGTAATCTAATGGTGGTTCTGTAAATGCAGGGGCAGTAGGCTAGATTTAGAGGGATTTTGGCTTAATTGCTTGTGAGTCTGGGCATGTTTTCTAGTTTTGCTTCTGGCAAGACTAATATTAGACGCAAGACTGTGTTTTTGGGTTTTCAGAACAAGACTGTAACTACATTAATGGCACATTGTTGCTTTAACAGTTTAATCAACTGCAGTTAATCCTAAATAACTCACAAATTATACCATCCTTCTTCTTTGTTTTGTGTGTGTGTGTGTGTGTGTGTATGAATTTCATGAAGCTTAGTACTCTTGTAATTAGTGGTGGTTCTAGTGAGCATAGAATTTGGCATAAATTTTTCTAGTGCTTTGCATCATTTTAAATTTTGGTTGTAATAATATCTATTGAGATTTCTTGTTGTTTCTCAAGTTTGTTTCACTTAAATTGTATTGATTCTAGGGTGCCAAGATCCTTGCTACCTGGTGCTCGAAGTTCTCGTCTGAGAGATCGCCAGAAAGAAGAAAGAGAGGTGTTAGTAAAGAAGGCTTTTATAGAAGATTTATTAACTGAAAATAAATTGTTATCTCTTCTTAAAAGAGGATCAACTGGTTGTGCAATAATATGGGACCCTGATTTACTACCTTTTACGAGCAAAGATTCGGAATTGTGCAGCGGAACTGCTACAGCTTCTACCATACATCAAGAAAATGTTTCTGATATTTATTGTGAAAATAATACTAATCAAAATAATCTCTTAGATGAGATGAGCTTGTACATGGAAAATCTGAACTATTTATATTTGAATGATGATGATTTGACATGTGATTTTCAAGATGATTCGGGGACATTGGCTTGTGTGGCTTGTGGAATTCTGGGTTATCCATTTATGTCTGCGGTACAACCATCTGAGGGAGCAACAATGGAACTTCTACCTTCAGATCATCTTTTGGTTCAGGGTTCAACAGTTTTGAAACCTAAGAGTGCTCAATCCTGCCCTGCTTTAGGTTCAACTGTTGAGAGCTCAGTTTCAGGTATTAGACCCCTTTTTAAAAATTTGTTGTTTCTCATTTTTTTAATCAGTTCCTTGCTGACTTCATGTTCTTCACTCTGATAGTCACATAATTGGTAGGATTATTTCCAATAACTTAAATATCTGTTTCCGTAAAACTGGATCATATGAAAGAATGATGATGCCAGTTATTGTTGTAAAACTGTTAAGACTGAAATTACCATCCATTTTGCTGCATTATATTATGACTACTTTTCTATAAGTTTGAATCGATGACACCATAGACATTACACATAAGTAACGATAAATCTTCAACAGTATTGCAAAACAACAATTGGTATATCCCAAATTAAGCTTCCGTCTTGGTGCTTTGCGTTTGGATTGTATTCCTGTAACTTCAACTTACTCTGCTAGATATGCCTTGTTTGAGGGAATAATAGTACCTCCTGATCTGCTAAGCTTATAAGATAATTCTTGAAAATTGGAAATCAACCTTGAATTATGGTTTTCAGATGATCTTAAAGAAGTTGCTGTGGCTGTCTCAAAGCTCCTCGAAAGTAGCTCTTTTCCTACATTATTGCCTTAAATATGCAAAACCTCCACTGTAATTATCACAAAATAATTATGCTGATCCTTTGATATTATGTATAGTTTGGTAGTCGTGTTCTGATTTATCACATGGTTTTATAAGAAGCGTCTGCTGAAAATTGTGTTTTTTCTTGCTTATTTTAGATATGCCATTTTGCGTGTATGATACACAGGGTTATTTGCTATTGATGCTATAGAGTATAGTTGGTTTCCTGGAAGGAAATGAAAGCATTTATTGAACAGGATCAATTTGCTTCACCACCTTTTTGGGTCTGTCAAGTCATGAGTAAAGTAAAACTAGTGCTTTGTTCTGCAGACAATGTCAATCATGTTGCTGATCTATCTCTACCCTCCAAGGATGCCCCATCACCATCAATAACTAAGTTTCCCGAAGGATGGGACACTTCTAATAAATATTTGAGGCCTCGGATTTTCTACCTGGAGCATGCTATTCAAGTTGAGGAGCTTTTGCAGTCCAAAGGTGGAGCAAAAATGCTGGTAATTTGCCATTCAGGTGAGATTGGCTTTAGATCTGTCTGCACCATTATTCTATACATCAAATCAGTAGACCAACAAGTACATTGAGGTTACATTCCATTTCTTAAAAACAACCCTTCTAAAACAAGAAAAATTAAAGAAAAAGAGGGAGGGGGGGGGGGGGGGGGGGGGGAGCTATATTTTGTTGAATGATTTTAAATATTGATAAAAGTTATCGAGTGTTTTGTCACCATTAATCAGTTTCCACTTTCTTTTATATGTAATACTTGCTACTATTCAACCATTCAATCTGTGTTTGCATGCATCATTCTGTTTAGAATTAGTGCATTTCATATATTTGCATCGTTGTTGTAGTTATGAATTAGTTCTTTACTCCTCTTTTATGATCTGATCTCTGTAGACTATCAGAAAATAAAGGCACATGCAATACCTGTTGCGGAGGATATTGGTATCCCTTTCAATTACGCTGATGTTCCATTGGTTGCTGCATCCCAGGAGGACCTAAACTTGATCAATTTGGCAATTGATGATGAACATGATGAAATTGGAGAAGATTGGACCTCCAAACTCGGTGTTAACTTGCGATACTGTGTCAAGGTCCGAAAGAACTCTGCATTTAAGCAAGTTGAACATGCACTGCCATTGACTGGACTTTTCTCTGATAAATATGGCAGTTCAGAGTTATTTAACATCAAATGGAAATCGAGAAAATCTCGTTCAAAAAGCAAATTAATTCATCCATCAACCTCTAAACCATGGGAAAGTGTTGAAAGTGCAGTGGATGAAATACTGGTGGAAAAGCTAGGTGCCAACATTACTAAAAATGAGCAGAAAATTATTCAGTATTCAAGAAAGAAAAAAAGAAAAGAAGATTATTCTACAGGAGCAGGTGGGGGCCGTGAACTTTTGAAGGATGACCTGCCAAGAGAAGATTCTTCTGCTACATGTCAACTTCTTGATGAACATGGTGTGTCTGCTAGGTCATCCCAGACACAGGTTGAGATCCAAACTACCTCATATGTTGCAGCTGCACAAAAGGATCAGAGCAAAATTTTGGAGTCATCAGATCTGTATGGTGAAGCTTGTAGTTTGACAGCCTGTGCTAGTTCTCAAAAGCATTGTGAGATCAAGCTTGTGGAGAGAGCCAGTGAGAATAATGAGATTTCTTCTGCTAATAAGTGTTCTGAATGCTGTGTCATAGCAGCTGCTGAAACACTTGTGGAAAATACTGCTACTGTTAGTGATGTTTGTGATCCAGTTTCTGGAGAATGGGGTGAGGAACTGGCTGCCAGGTTTGATTTGATAAATCTTGCGAACTTGGAAAGTCCACATTCTGCTCAGCTATCTGCTGGAAGATTTGATCCAGGATTGGAGGATATTACTGTTGAGAAATCTTGTACAAATGGAGGGGTTTGTTCTCATATGACATCTGATAACAAAGGACGGCAAGAAATTGAAGCTACCAGCGGAAATAACAACGAGGGTGTTTTATGTGATAATAAACATATAAATAAACCTAATTTGGGTTCAAAGGATTTCTCCTGTGGTGTATCTTTGGGAAATGAAGTGCAACACAAAACCAACAGTAAAGGTGAAAGTCAGGTTGAGCCTTTGAGCTGTCCCATCCTGAAAAAGAGACCTAGTACTGTCTCAGCAGGAAATACATCTGAAATTCCAAAGGAGCCCTGTGCTGCAGCAGATTCATTTGATGGTACAATTTACGAGAATAAAACACAGAAGCAGGAAATCGAGATTAATGCAAGCAATGAAGGACTTCTCTCTGGTTCTTCTACGCCATTTAGAATTGATCGGCCTACTGATCTCTTAGTGGAAGAATATTCTGTAATATCCCAGAATGCTTGTGCCAAAGAAGACCTGCATACAGATGTAACCTTAGATGTTGAAGTGTTGCCAGAAATTCAAGCTACAAAACAAACCAGTAGGGATAAAGTAATTGGTTCCCATTTGCCAACCAAAGAAAAGCAGCCTACTTCCACAGTGATGGAAGCTTGCTCCGAGGTTAAAGGAGAGAGTACTCCTCAAAATAAGTTGTGTGCTGATGCAACTGCAGATGATGACAGACATAAAAATAACCTGATTAGAGATGAAAAGAACGAGGGCGTATCTGTTTCTTGCTGTGTGACACCCATAAATCTGACCACTATCCCAATCCAAAAGTACTCTAGAGCTCGTAGAGATAGTCGTGCTATGGTGAATGTGGAT
Source organism: Heritiera fomes (assembly GCA_032173925.1). NCBI lineage: Eukaryota > Viridiplantae > Streptophyta > Magnoliopsida > Malvales > Malvaceae > Heritiera > Heritiera fomes. The sequence continues at coordinate 29,152,292 of JAPDPM010000012.1, forward strand.
GATGGTGGGGAAGTTTGTTCATTGGTAGAGAAAAGAAATCTCGAGTCTGCTGTGGCAAATTGCAGATCAAGTGCCTCGAATGGAAGAAAGAGGAAAAGAGAAGTGGAAGAAACACCTGAAAAGCTTGGTGGCAATGGCTTTATCAGAAGTCCATGTGAAGGATTGAGGCCAAGGGCTCAGAAAGTTGCAACAAGTGCGGTAAATGTAGGTAAAACCCCTCAGGAGGTGGTGGTGCCAACAAAAGAGACAAGGAAGCCTTCAAGTCATACCCAGACTCAGAAAATAATTAAAAAGGGTTCTCATAGGTGTGACCTGGAAGGCTGCCATATGAGTTTTGAGACTAAGGAAGATTTGAGGTTGCACAAACGCAATCGGTGCCCATATGAAGGTTGTGGAAAGAAGTTCCGCTCCCACAAATATGCAATCCTTCATCAACGAGTTCACGAGGATGATAGGCCCCTCAAGTGTCCATGGAAAGGTTGTTCCATGTCATTCAAGTGGGCATGGGCTAGGACCGAGCATATACGGGTGCACACTGGAGAACGACCATATCAGTGCAAGGTTGAAGGCTGCGGCCTTTCTTTCAGGTTTGTGTCTGATTTTAGTCGGCATAGACGAAAAACAGGGCATTATATGGACCCTTCGGTCTGAGTTTGTCATTATAGTTAGGTTCCACATGTAATGTAAGGGGGTACGGGCAATGGAGCTCTGGGGCTGAAAGCGGTTTACAAAATTATGTACAAACTCAGAGATTCTGATCAGGTGTAGGTTAGGGCTAGACTGATCCTTTTGTAGGTGGGCATTCTCCAATCATTTGAATGCAGTCATAGTGGAAAACTCTTCCCAGATTTTTTTTTCTTTTGAGTGGATTGTTCTGTGGCAATCCCTTGTGGATAGAATCACCAATCCCCAAACAGGAATTCAATCTTACCACTTTCATTAGTTGTAAAGTCTCTTCTTTCCTCGTTGGTGGATAGTTTACTTTTAGATTTGCTAGTTTCTTCTTTTTTAACTTTCATGTGTTATCGTAGCAGTAAACTACGAGAATTTTCTAGGCAATCCCTTAATTAGTACTATCACATTGAATCAGTCAAAAAAGCCTTTTGAACATTTATCCACAGGAAACCTCAAGCTATGGTTTCAAAGTGAATCAGACTTAGATTGGGTGAAGTTTTGTTACTCCATTTTTCATCCAGGAGCTGTAACTTGTACATTTCTGCTACCTTGAATGTTCCTCTTATCATGAACAGATAACCAATATTTTAGTGCTTTGTATTTAGAAATCTGGGAATGTGAATCATGCACCGATTCTTTTACAGAAAACTGGCATTCTTTATTCTGGTGTTAAATTCAAAAAGCATTCAGCAACTAAAAACAAAAACTAAAGGATTCAATTTTATAGCTTCCAATAAGCTCCTGTGACCAAGATTTACAGCTCTAAAACCCTCTCAACCCGCCTTTTTCTGATAGCAAGCAAACGTCAATACCAAACCCCTTTAACCAAAAAAAAATCCATAATAACACAGAAATTTAACATTAGAACTTCTGAAACTAAAAGTTTCCATCTTTAAACAAGGAATACTTCTAGTAAACCAAAACATAAAGAAAAAAACCAAATATTTGGAACTTCTGAATACAATGTTTCCATCTTTGGCCGACTGTGAATACAACTAAGAAAGCACAGGACCCCTTCATTTCTTTATCATATATCTGCATAAAAGGGGCTAAACATTAGCACTTCGATAAGCTTGAAGAGCATCACCGGTCAGCCTACAAATCCTACATTCTGGCAAAACCTTAGCGCCCATTTGTTCATAAAAATTGATGGCATTAACATTCCAATCCAAAACCATCCATTCCAGTCTCCCGTACCCCATTTTCACCGCTTGTTTCGCCACCGCCGACAGCAACATCTTCCCAAACCCTTTACTCCTAGCATTCCCTAACAAATAAATTCTCAACATAAAACCCTGGTTTCCCTAAAAACGTGGAGTAGTTTGCAAAAAACAAAACGAACCCACCAGTTATAACTTGATCGTTTCCATACTGAACCGAAAAGGCATCTTTTTCGAGGTCTGTCGAAGTTAAATGCTTTTTGTATGAGAGTAAAAGGAGGGGAGGGGGAAGATGAATGGGAAAGAAGGGGAGGAATAGAGGAAGAAGATGTTGAATTATCTCAATAATGTGGACTAATTAAGTATAATTAGTATCATATAAATTTAATTAGTAGTATATTTTGTATAAAGTGACCATAAATATACGTAATATATTTATATTATACATGTATTAATCCTTAATAGGATGAATATAATACATGATCCAAAATTATAAGAGGTCCCTACTGTTGGCACTAATATATAAGTGATGGCCCATTGATTACTTGTATTATGGAAAGAGAAGTGAACAACAGTAGCTCTCTCTCCCTCTCTCTTGTTCCTCTTCCTCTCCTCACCATCCTCTCCTTTCTTTTTTGCACAGACCATCATGGCAAACCCAACTAGCACCGACAGCTTTCAGTGTTTCTCCGGCAACGTCTTCCTCTAGCTGGCAGTGGTGAAATCGTGGTTGTATGGTGGGTTTGTGGCTTACCCACCCAAAGTTAGTTTTCTCTTCTTGTCACTGTGCTAATTTGCTTTGGTGGATGTTTTAATTCTAACAATTGGTATCAGAGCATGTCCATCTTAAAGCCATTAATCATTTTTGAAAAAAGATTAAGATCTAAGCATTTTTTTGGTATTTTCGGTTTTGTATGATACCCAAAAGATTTATGCATTCTTGAGCCAAAATAATGCAAGATATTGGTTGAGGATGATTTTTTTATTGAAAATGTCATGAAAATGAAGTAAAATGAGCTTGTATTAAGAGAGAAAACGTCAGATCGAATTGAAAGACCCGTTTTTTTTTTTGCGTTTTCACCCGTCGAGTGAAAAAGGAAGTGTCACGTGCCCGACGGATTAATAAGGGGGCGTGACACGTCTTCTGCACTATTAAAAAAAAAAGGCTCATTTCTGAGCCATTTTCGTTGGCCATTTTATTAGCATTTTGATAGGCCATTTTTTTGACATTTGAGCCACTCAGTTTTTTGGGCTATCAATTTTTGGATGTTTATTTCCTTGGGCTTTTTTTTGGTTTTGATTTTGGGCCAAAATTTAGGCTTATGGGCAGCTACATCTTTCTATCAAATTTGGACCATCTTGCATTATTTGGACTATGTAATTTGTTTTAGCTATTTAGTTTAATTATTTAATTTAAGGCCAAAATATTTTTGTAATATTATGGACATTTATTTATTTATTTATTTTAATTGGTCATTCAGTATTAAATTAATTTTGGGCAATTAAAATTAATTAAATTTGGGCCATTTTGCCTAATAAATTTAGAGGCCATATTGATTAATTGATTTTATTTGGCTATTAAATTTAGATTAATTATTGGCTATTTTGCGTAATTAATTAAATGGCCATTTTGGATTATGATTTTAAGGGCCATTCTGATTAATTAATTATGAGCCATTTGGTTAATTAATTTTGGACAATTTTGGTCATAAGCCAAATTTTATTTAATAGCCATAATTAGTTGTTAAGCTCAAAATTAATGTGATATAAGTGAATTTTTGGAGGACTTATTTTAGGGTAATTTTTGGAAATTCAATTACCCGTTTAATTCATAATTCACTTAATTTTTGAAATATATACTCATGCCCATAAATTACTTATATTTGGCCTAATTAAATAAGTTTAAATAAATTATTTGGGTATTTTGTTGAGCCATTTTGGATTATGGTTTATCCATTCCATTAATAATTTATTTAAACAAATAAACTCTCTAAAATTGATATTGCCTTATTATTTGAATATTCACATTTATGTGAAATTATTTTAATTAATTAATGTTGGGCCTGAAATTACTACATATGCTTCAGGAATTGCATATTTTGGATGTAGTTAATTTTGGTCAATTAATTATGTTAATATTCTTAAAATTATAAATCATTAATTGGATTGACTAGTTCTTGCCTGTCGCAAGAATGGTCATGAAAATTTTTTGACATTCTGATAATTTTAAGGATATATTAATAATAAGGTAATGCATAGTGATAGTTGAAGTTGCATAATTTACTAAGATCTCTAGAAGTGGCTAGTCTCTCCCTGTCGAATTGTTAGTTGCTTTTAGAGTGCTTGGGACTGAGAGGATTCTAGTTGGGATATGACACGATCTTCCTACCCTGTCGGTGGGCGATCATTTAGGTTATATTCAACTAGTTTTGTCTTATCCTCTGTAGTGTATTGTGGAATAAAATTGACATTTATTGAGTTATTCCACTAGCGTCCATATTATGCAACTATCACATATAGAATCTCTAGTAGGATCAAATTAGATAGATGGTATGAATCGATCTATACGATTAGGGACACATTTAAACTAGGAAGTAGTCCCGAGAGTCGATCAATTGACTATACCCAATAGTATGAGCCTGTTGAGGACAAAATAATTGGAATTTCGGGAACACTTAAGTGAGAATTCTCTGATTATATAGAGTATACCATGAAGGAACACATCAGAGAAAGTGTTCCAGTTAATGAAAACCAAGAAGTATTTATGGATGCCATTAGAAAATAGTTCACATAAGATCGATAAAGGTTGTTATAGGATTTTGATTCCATATATGGCAAATTTAGTACTACTTCCTTTTGGGGTGGAGAGTGGGAGATCTTCTAAGTTTGAAGATCTCATTTAATGCAGAAGGAAGTATGGCATTTATCAAAATTGATATTGTCCTTCAAGAGTGGGAGATCTTTCAGGTTAACAGATCTCATTCAGCCATAATGATGACATATGCCAACATTACTGCCAAAAGGAAATATTATTAAAAAGTCTCAATAAAAGGTCATTTTAGAATAAGATATTTGCCAAATCCAATTCCAATTCTGTTTTCACCAATACTTTTAAATATCAACATATGTCACTTCTGTGATAAACTTGGGCACAAGAGGGTAGATTGTAAGAGTCCTCTAAATTGGGATGTGTAAAAGGAATTTCGTTAGCTCTTATTTTGGATCCAATCTAGGAGATATGTCCTCTAACTATTGGTGGTTGGATACCGATGCTATTATTGATAAAGCCAAAAGCTACTAGAGATCAAATGAGGAAAAATTTTTGTGAATTAGGGTTATAAAGTTAGAATCCATATTGAAAACATAGCCAGATTGTTGTTATATTTTGAAGACAGTTTTGGAACTACTGTTAGTTTATACTTTTCATTCTGATAATAAAAAAGTATTTTGCTTAGTAACAACATATATATTGATTCTAGCTAGAGCTGCTTATTGGGCCGGGTTGGCCGGACCCGATTCGCAACCGGATCAGGCCAACCCGGCCTAATATCCGAACCAGTACTGTATCGGTTCGAAACCGGCCCAGCCCGATAACATACCGGGCTGTGTCGGTTTTAAATAATTGGAACCAAGCCCGCTAAGGGCCCGACCCATTAAGGACCGGGACCGGACGGTAAAAAAAAACAAAAAACAATTAAAATCAAGTTAGAGAGGCTCTTTGACGACCAAATACATCAATCTATTTTTTAAAATTTTTTTTAATTTTTTAATTTTAATTTTTTTCCTATAAATACCTCTATTCTATCTTCTATTTTTCTTTACATTTCTTCTATATTTTCTCTCAAATCTACTATCTATATTCATATACTCTTATTCTCTTCACTCACATACTCTCTCAAATTCACTTAAATTCCCTTATTCCAAATTTATAATATCATCATTTCCTTTCTAAATTTCATTTTTCTTTTTATTTTATAATTTTACAAATTTTACTTTTAATTTTCAAATTCTAATATATTATATATATATCCCTTATTCCAAATTTATAATCTCATCATTTTCTTTCTAAATTTCATTTTTCTTTTTATTTTATAATTTTGCAAATTTTGCTTTTAATTTTCAAGTTTCAATTTCCAAATTCCAATATATATATATATATATATATATATATATATATCATACATCTTTTTTTAATTCTTAACATATATTTATTTTCAAAAAAAATATAAAATGTCAAATTTCTTTCATCGTTCATGCTCTGTTTCTCGACCTTTTGGTTCCACTGAAATTCCTAATTTGGGTGACGAATTATTTAATGAAATCGAACCCGATATTCATCCGGAGGAGGAGCTTCCTTTGACACCATCGGTTGGTTGTGGTCGACGTGGAAGAGGTCATGCTCAAACACAATCATCAGTTGCCACCACTGCTGCTACATCATCAAGACCGAAGTTTAGTCGAAAAAAAACGAGCAGGGTATGGGAGTATTTTGACATTGTAGCAAAAGAAGGTGAGACGAATAAATATTGTGCTATCTGTAAATTGTGCCAAGGCGTTTACTCGTATAACTCCGGTGGAGATGGTGGCGGTACAGATACGTATAAAAGACATTTAATTACTTCACATAAAATTAATCCTGATGCCGAAGAAAATGAAATTTTAGAAGGTAAACAATCTCAAATTAATACACATGATGGTGGAAAAAATTTTATTTTTGATAATGTTCAAGCTAGACATGGTTTAGTTAAATTTGTAGTTAGGACTGAACAACCATTCACAATTTGTGAAAAAACAGGATATTTAGAATTTGTTTGTAACTATTTACAACCCGCATATGAATCTATTTCTAGACATACATTAAAAAGAGATTGCATAGATATGTTTAAAGAATATAGACAAACTTTAATTGATAAACTTAGTAATATTTCATCTAGGGTTAGTTTAACTAGTGATATATGGACTAGTACTAATGGTATAAGTTATCTTGTTATAACTTGTCATTGGATAGATGAAGATTGATCCATGCAAAAACGAATTTTATCTTTAGATGTAATAGAAGAAGCACATAATTCATATACTATTCATAAATATATTACTAAAGTTTGTAAATTATATGGACTAGAAAATAATAGACTTTTTTCTATTACTTTTGATAATGCTTCGAGTAATACTGCAGCTATTCCTCATTTAATTGAAAGTTTAAATCCTGTTATGCAAGACATATTTTTTCATGCAAGATGTGCATGTCATATTATAAATTTATGTGTTCAAAGTGATTTTAGTTCTAGTGGTACTGGTAGTGGCATAGGTCCAATTGATAAAATTAAAATTTTAACAAAATGGATTCGCACACCAAGTAATAAACGTGAATGGAAGCAAATTTGTAAAACAAATAATATACATGTTAAAGCGTTTCCACGTTCACTTCATCATTTGCTTTTTTTTATTTTACCTTATAAAGAATTTGTTACTCCTTTTTATAACAATTATACAAGTAGCACACATTTAGTACTTTTTGAAGAAGATTGGACTTTTATTGAATATTGTGTTGATTTATTATCTACTTTTAAAGATGCAATCGAAAGATTTTCAACTCAATTTTATCCAACTACACCGTATTTTGTTCCTATTATCTACACAATGTTTGACAAATTTGTAAATTTTAGGAATCATGAAACTTTAAGTTCTTTTGTATATGATATGGAGAAAAAATTTAAAAATATTGGGAAATAATTCCTCCTATTTATTGTATTACAACTTTACTAGATCTTAGTCAAAGTGAGGTAAATATAGAAATTTTTTTTATTGTTATAAAGAATTTCTTGGTCTTGATTCTATTGAGGATCAAAAGTCCTCAATTAACAATCTTTTTCGAAAATTGTTTAATGTTTATGAAACAGAAAGGGAGCAATTCAACTTTAATCAAGGAGAAGAAGATTCATACGAAGAAACTGAAAGTAGCAAAAAAGGAAAAGGAATTTTAAACGCAATTAAGGAAGCAGCAAAGAAGAGAATGAAGCTAAAAGGAAAAGCGAGCGGATCGGGATCAACAACTCGACGAAGTTCTAGCTTCAATGAGCTAGGATTTTTCTTAAGTCAAGATTTTTCTGTATATGAAAACTTTGATCTTCTCCAATGGTGGAAAGAAAACCAAAAACAATTTCCAGTTTTAGCTTCCATGGCTCGAGATGTTTTTGCGGTTCAAGTTTCTTCTGTTGCTTCGGAATCTGCATTCTCGACGTGTGGAAGAATTATTGGAGACCATCGAACCACTCTTAATCCAGATTCATTGTGCATGTTAACATGCCTTAAAGATTGGTCTGATGTGGAATCGCGCAATGTTGAACTTGAAATGGCCAATAAATTCGCTGATAATAATTCAGAAGAGGAGGAAGAAATTTCCAAGGCAATCCGTATAAATTATGAAGAGTAGAGAATAATCTTTTTTTTTTGTAAATTGTATGTAAAATTGTAAATAAGTTTAGTTATAGTGAATATTTTTATGGACTACGGTCCCGTGGTTTTTACCCTTCTAACTTTTGAAGGGGTTTTCCACGTAAAAAATCTTTGGTCTCCTACTCTCTCCTTTTTCTCCTTTGTTGTTGTTGTTGTTGTTGTTATTGTTATTATTACATATCAAATTAATTAATGTTATACTTATCTATGTTTAAAATAAATAAATATTTAAAATACAAAATGAATTAATATTTTAAAAACATATTAAATAAATGAATAAATAAATAAATGAATAAATATTAAGTAAATGATATTTCAAATATAATAAATTATTTTAAATGCAAAATGAATATAATAAATGAATATAAATAAATATATGCAAAATGATATTGCAAAATGAATATAATAATAATATTCATAATATCATTATTTGTATTTTGTATCAAATATCATTTTATCATAATATTATATTCATAATATAACTTTATTTTATTATAACAATAATTTTATTAGATAATTTTATAGTAGTTTATTTTTACATTATTGTTACATTAATTAAATAAATTATAATATAACTTTATAATAAATTATTGTTAAATTAAACTATTAACATTATTTATTAGAAAAATAAATTTATTAGATTAAATTATTAAAATATATTAATATATATTAAAATAAATTAATATAAATTTAAAAAAATAAAAATTTGAAATGTAAAAAAAAAAACTGGACCGAACCGATTTGGTTCAATTTTTGGGCGAACCGGCGTAAAAAACATAGAACCGGTTCGGCCTAGATCGGTTCTCTACTGGTTCACACCGATTCTCGTTTGGTTAGGGTCGAAACCGGTGAAAACCGGCCCGGAACCTGCCTGGTCCGGCCCATAACCAGCTCTAATTTTGGCATTTTGTGTAATAGATACACAGTAGACTTGTACCCCAAAACTTGGCAAATTTTCTTCAATTGTGAATGATGTGACTATCGATTTTAATTATGGTAGAAAAGATAAGAAATCTATCAAGTTATGGCGTAAGAGTTAGGGACATTTTGAGGCACATATAGGATTGTATTAGGGGAAATCTTACTGCTAATATTAAAGACATGATTAGCAGATATTGAAATGATTAGGAACTGATACATACTGACATTTTTAGATCATTTCCACATACTGTATTCAGTGGATATAAATATTTCATCACTTTCACTAAAGACTATTTTGATTTAGGTCATATGAGTATAAGATCTGATCTTGTAGAGGCCTTAGGCATTCTGATTGATTCCGCTACGCTGCTTAAGGCAATGATCAGACAATAATGATAGATGTTGTGCTCGATATAATGAAGCTAGGCGAGATCATATTTCGATTTTCAATTAAGTGCACTATATGATTATGTATTGATGCCTAGTATGCTGTGCTTGGAATACTGACAAGGATGAGATTGCAGTAATAATCATTCGTACATTTTGATGTTGTACGATTTCTGTTGAATCACTTCAAATATCCGAAATTTAGAGTGAAGTGAAGTTATGAAAACTGCAACTCACATTCAAAGATGATATCCAAGTAAAATTAGTTCCCAGATTTATCTTAAGTTGTAGTCAGACAAGAAGCCGAATTTGTGTTGCTTTTCGTGTTTAGGGTTATAAAGTTAGGCAAAAGGCCTATAACCCACAGTCAAGAAAACTTGACAAGAAAACTATCACCGACAATTTTGTTGATTATTACATCAGCTAGAAAGATTCTAGATTTTGTTTTCTCATTATGTGACACTAGAATCATTAAGCCTGACAATGCAATCTATTTAGAGGATGACTTAAAGAGTGGGAACTGTGAACTCCACAAAGTCATTATTGAAGTACATTTTGTTGTGCTAGTCTCATATATGCATTATCTTTTAATGTTGAAAAGTCATAAACCAAAAAAGAATCTAAACATTAGGTAGATGATTTAAAGCCAATTTGGCCAAGGCTTTAAATAATAAGAAGGAATTTGTTTCGTAAAAACCTTCTTTCCTGCTTCTATCTAAGATTCTTTTAGAATCATGATGACGATTAACAGCTCATTTTAATTAAGAGCTACATCTTGGATAGAAAAATGTTTAAGTAAAGCAACCTAAAATTTTGTAGTTCCTAAGATGGAACATGCAGTATGTGAACTCGAGGAGTTCACATGCTGTAACGATCGAAATTAGAAAATTTCGAACTAAATTTTTCCTTTTTAATACTATCTTTTTCTTTCAATTAATCGATAACACTAGGTTTGCATTCGGTATCGGTGTAAGTACAATTCATCTTTTCGTTTCACCTAATTCAATATACAATTAATTCAATTAATAATAATAAATTAAATACAGACTATAATATAATAACTATGACTTCGATCATAATAAGCTTCACATAAGTTACATCCTACTAATTTTTGATATGTATTTTGCTCTATTTATAAATACAACTGCTGTGCAAATACGTGTCTAAATATAAATAAACATTTAATAAATACCTGATCACTTGGTACTTCTAACCTCTAGTGATTTCTTCAACTAATTAAAGGCAGCGGACTTCGTGTATACCGATAAGCTATCTGGGATGGTGAGAAGGGAGATGAGCTTTGGGGAAAGCCCAGTAAGAAACATATATAAACGCGCATATAAAGTGCAGTTAAATAAAAATCACTTATTTTACTTATTAAGAAAAAGGCATATTAAATACAAATATTAAAATGCATAAAAATATTTATTTCTTAGCAGTTCACTAGGGGATAGTATCGAAAGGATACTATAGTTGGCTAGATAACTGGGTAGAGTATGAAAGATACTTTAGAGTACCTGTCGTATTTCGGTCCCTAGATGCGACTTTAGGGAGTAAATTTAGTTGACGATAAAACGATTAATCGATATAAAACGTTTAACATTTTATGCAATGCAATTTCAATTCATTAATTGATATAAAACATTTACTAATTCATGTGATGCTATTTAAAATCAATAATTAGTATAAAACATTTTATAATTTATGCGATGCAATCTCGAATCATTGATCACTGTATAAGCCATTTATGTAGGCAATGCTATAAGACCATTTCAGTATGTAACTTCGGTAAACAATATACTAACAATTTCAAAATCATGAGATAATGCAATAATTTCAGAAACTTCGATCAGTACAGTAATGCGATTCATTTAAAATCCTTAAAATAGGATAAATGCACTTGCATCAGAAAAACATATACTGTAAAACTTGTATCACTTTCTTTGTCACTTTTCAATCAAATCATGCACTAGTCTCGTAAATCAAATCATTCACTAAATCAATTATCAGTCAAGTTTCACTTATCGATAGAAAATAATCTCTCAGAGATTCATGCACACGCTATATCCCATAAGAGACCTATATAGGAAGGCTAGGGATTTGGAACTCCTTAGCCAATCTTATGAAACACTATAACGAATGGTCATCGTCGATCACTCGCAGTTCGCACTAGTCAGGTGCTCACTATGTAAGCCTGTGGGGTTCGACCGTAACTCCCATAGTCATATCATGAAAAGGGGAAGGTCTGAGACGTCTCCCAGCCTAATCATCACTATCTCGTATGCACGATCATCAAAGAGACATCAATTTCATAAAATCACTTCATATACTCATAAATCATTTCTTATAAATCACTTCATATAATTCCTTTCATGAAATCCAGTTCATGTAAATCATTTTGCATAGTTCAATTCATGTAAAGTACTTCACGAATCTCAATTCATGTAAAATACTTCATATAATTCAAATCATGTAATTTAATTCATGTAAACCGTTTCTTGTAATTCAATTCATGTAAATCATGTCATGCGATTCAATTCATGTAAATCATTTCTTGTAAATCAATTCATGTACATCTCTCGTGCAATGCAATTCATGTAAGTAATTGCATGCAATTTAATTTGTGTAAATTATATCACGTACTCATTTCATGTAAATCATTAATGTAATTCAATGCATATAAATCATTTCATTTAAATTAATTCATGTAAAACATTTCATATAATGAAATATTTAAACTTGTAGAAATTAAAGATAATTCCTATTTCTTGTATTTAGGAAAATTGGATAAGAACGATTAAAACGAGATTTCAATAAATTTTCAATTGCAAATAAAACATGTTTTATGCGACTCCTATACATATATCTTACCTCTATTTCCGTGCAATGTCCAAAATCCGATAATGCTTTTTACGCTTCTTTTTGTTTCTGAGCTTGACACTGCACAACAATTCCAATTACATTCAAATTTCTATATTATAAATAAAATGAATATTCCACTAATTTCTATTTTCTATTTATCTTTCTCAACAATTAATTTAGTATATTTTCTATTAAATACCACAACATGACTATAACTAAATCATATCCTTTTCCAACTCCAATGATTTCTTTAGCCTTAATTCTTTATTCCCTACTCAATAAATCATGAGATTTTACCTGGCATCTCATCCTTTAAGCTTAACCGAATTTTTCCCATTTGCTAAAAAAAATTATCCTTTCTTCCAATTTAATTCCACCAATTATCTTAGTAATCTCAATTTATTATTCTTTAAACATTAAATCCCGGGAGTCTACATAATACCATTATGAACATGCCTTGGCCGAATATTCCTATAATTTCATTCTAATATTATATATATATATATATATATATATTTCATTTAATTTCTTTTCTTTTTCTGTTTTTCTTTTCTTTTCTTTTCTTTTTTTTATTTAAATTATGAATATTTTCAATTTCATCTAGGAATTTCATCAAACCTCTCTTATATATCAAGACTCATCATCATCAAATTTTTACTATAGTCGTATGGCCTTATATTGTCTCATTCTCATTATTTTCCATTTATGTTCTTCTTAATTAATTTAGGAAATATTTCTACTCACCAATTAAACTTATCATATATCTATTTTACATTTAAAAATTGCACAAATTTCCTTTCCAAACAGCCTTGGCCGAGAGTCCCAAAATTCCATATATTCATGTTTTGTTTCCATTCTTTGTTCCAATTCTAACTTCATAACCATTCTATTCTCTACTCATTCAGGAAATTCATCAAACACCTTAAATCACCAACATATCATCACTAGCGTCAGCCCCTGTTTTAGCCAAGAATCCCCCAAATTCACGCCAGTTTGCTATTTTACACAACTCATCACTTAATTCAAACTTCAATCAAGCTCTTTTCATGATTTTCTATTAATCCTAACCAACAACCATAAAAACATCAAAATTTCTAATTTTCTTTCTAAAACCGAATCTGTCTTGCTTCTGCTACAGTCCAATTTAATTCAATTCAAAGCTTAATCCATATCATCTATGCATAAAACAAGTGAATACTACAAATAAGATCAAGCAAAACATAACTCAACAACTTACCTAGTTCAACCGAACAGCACAGCCCCTAAACCCATTTTATTTTCTTCACGTCAACCCCTCCATTTCTGGATTCTGTCCACGTCATCCCAGCTGAAATCAGCTCTTAAAAATGAAGAACAAAGTTTGCTTGATGGTTTGGTAGAGGAGAAGAGTGAATTTACTGAGAAAATGGGTGAAAACGTGAGGGATTTAGGACTGTTTCTGAGCAGAGACGAGTAGCAGAAAATCAGGGGAAGAAAGTCGGTTGTGTAGTCTCCATCTTTGCTGAGTTTGGATCTTCTTTTTTAATGTTATACCCAATCAAAATTTGTCACATAGCCCACTAATCTTTTTCCTCTTTTTTCTCTTCTTTTTATTTATTTATTTATTTATTTATTTATTTTTACAATGCATCAAGCTTTCACGAAAAGCTTGTTGCGTTTATATTTATATATATATATATATATATATATATATTGTTAATTTTAATAATTAATTATTTTATTTCTTATTAAGTGTTTAAAACATAATTATCATTAAGTTATTTTCTTTTTCAAATTATATTCCAATTTTTTATACTATGATCTTAGTAATTTTTTTTTAATTTTCTATCTTCTATTTTATTGATCTCTAAAATTAATTTATTTTATTTTATTTTAACCATAACACATAAGGAAATTAATTTTCAAAACTTTACTCAATATTTTAATTCAGCACTTTTAATAAGTATAGAAAGAATAGAAAAATTTGAGATCTCACATTTGCAAACATTAAAAGGCACATGGATTGCAATATACAAAGTAATGAGAATGTCACTTTGAGGAGAACTTTATTGTTTGATATTTGGATCCATTGCAAGGTTAGTGGGAGTAGTTATATATTATTTGTGCTCTAAATTGATGATATCGAATAGCAGCATGTAGTACTGACTTAATGTATGAGACAAATTTCATGTCGTTATGTCTAGACCTGGTCATAGGCGGGCTCGGGTCGGGCCCATGACAGGTAATAAAAATTGTAATTGATACCCAAGCCCAGCCTAGCCCGTAATTTGAGAAGATTTTTTTGCCCAAGCCTGAGTCCGTTTTTGTGCCATAAACCCGAGCCCGCCCAAATATAATTTTTTTTATTTTTTAAAATTTTTAATTATTTAATTATTTTTTTATTATTTATTTCCTTTAAATTTTAATTTAATTTATCAAAATTTATTTGTCAATTTTCATATTAAATATTTATAATCATGTTTTATTAATCAAGAATATTTTTTATATATAAAAAATTATATTATGCTAAATAAATATATAAAAATAATATAATATATTTAATTCGGGCAGGGCAGGGCTCGGGCTTTGAAAGTCAAGCCTGAAGCCCGACCCGATTTTTAAACGGGCATAAAAAAATTTACCCAAGCTCATTTTTTCATCAAATATTTTTGTCTAAGCCCGACCAAATTTCAAACAAGCTTTCGGGCTTGGGCGGGTAGCCCGACCCTTGAGCAAGTCTAGTTATGTCACTTCAGGATGAAGAATCTAAGTGAGGCCTTATTTTGTTTTGGGGATTGAGATTCTTCGTGACATATCAATACGCATACTTTGTTGGTCTTAAGAAACCTACATTATGGGTGTTAAGTAAGTTTACTGTATATTGTTCTTCTATTAATGCACTATTTAGTGAAAAGTGACATATTATGAAAATCTCAATGTCCTCAAAGTGAAAATGAAAGAACTCATATCGAGTGTTATGTATGCCTTATTGTGGGTAATTAGTGTATACTCAAGTCTGTACGCATTTTTTATAATGTATGTTATAGGTGTATTTCGGAGATACTTGAGCGATCCTGCAATAGAGAACTGGAAGCTGTAAAGAGAGTATTTGGATATTGATAAGTCTGACATTCTGGGTTTGGTAAGATATTCTAATGTTAATTTTGCACGCTATCCAGATATTGAAAATTATTTTGGTTATATATATTTGTGGACATAAAGGAGCTGTATTTTGGAAACTGTAAAGCAAACACTTACAGCATCCTTGATTATGGGGGCTAAGTATGTAGCATGTTGTAACGCTAGTTGATGGGCCATTTAGGCTGCAGAATTTCATCTTAGGGCTGGTTTCTGTGGTTGCCATTTCGAAGTCCTAGAGATGTACTGTAATAATGCTGCAGCACTTACATTCTCTCTCTAAAAATGCTAGGAGTTCCTCACACTCCAAACGTTTAGATATCATCATTTAGTTTGTTAGAGAAAAAATAATGGAATCCATTGCTTGATTGGATTGTAGAGCACAAAATTAAAGAGCTCATTCTCGTTAACTAAGATTTTGGGTGCTTAAGTGCTTTGACGACATAGCACTTGCATGAGGCATATGGAGCCGTTTGCTGCATTAAGTTAGTAAGAGCTCTATAATGAAATCAACTGTAGTTGTGTGGATGGATTCCTACTTGGCCATATATGCATATTCTGTTTGTGCGCATTTTGGTGAATATGACATTTTGTTGGATGAGACATTTTGTATTAGTCTTATGTGTTTCTGTTGAAGTGGTGCATCATTCGGTTTAGATGCATGGACCTAATGGAAATGGATATTGATTCTATTTTCATATCATTTCCATTACACACTTTTATACTACTATTTTGTTGCAGTCTTTTTGAGTTTACGCATTTGTACCCTGTCGGTATGATGCATTCTGAAGCTTGTAAAGGCTTATTATTGTTAAAGTATTTGTAACCTACACATTTGTACCCTTTCGGTACAATGTATCCAGAAAGTCTTATGAATACATATTGATATTATATGATATTTTGTTAATTAACTTAATTGTCCAAATGGGAGAATGTTGAATTATCTCAATAATGTGGACTAATTAAGTATAATTAGTATCATATAAATTTAATTAGTAGTATATTTTGTATAAAGTGTGACCATAGATATACGTAATATATTTATATTATACATGTATTAATCCTTAATGGGACATATATAATACATGATCCAAAATTATGGGAGGCCCCTACTGTTGGCACTAATATATAAGTGATGGCCAATTGATCACTTGTATTATGGAAAGAGAAGTGAACAACAATAGCTCTCTCTCGTTCCTCTTCCTCTCCTCACCATCCTCTCCTTTCTTCCTTGCATAGACCATCATGGCAGACCCAACCAGCAGTGGTGGCTTTCGGTATGTCTCCGACGGCGTCTTCTTCTAGCTGGCAGTGGTGAAATCGTGGTTGTATGGTGGGTTTGTGGCTTACCCACCCAAGGTTAGTTTTCTCCTCTTGTCATTGTGCTAATGGTCTTTGGTGGATGTTTTAATTCCAACAAAGGAAAGTTCAAAGAGGAAAATTGTGACGGAATGGAAAGGAGGAGAGAGGAAAAGGGTGGAAGAAAGGGAGGATTCTGTGGTGGTAAAGAGGTGGGTTAGGCGTTCAAAGATGGCCAATTGGTGGATCAGTCTGTGGGATGTCTAAAGGGGTGGCTAGGCGGATCCTGGTGAATAAAGGGTGGCCTAATGGGGTGGTTTCTAGTTGTGCCATGGAGGGTTCCGAGGCTGCAGATGGAGTTGGTGGTGGAGCTGTGACGGCCATTGGGCTCGGAAGGATTGGAGAGTTAAACGAAAGTGAAAGTTGGGGTAGTCTTTGGGGAATGGAGAGTGGAGTGGGGGAGGCGAAGTGGTGAGTGGTGACAGAAGAAAAGTGTTTCATGTAAGGTTTTTGGCTTTTTGTGGTGGAGATGTAATTTGGCTTGAAATAGAAGGGTGATTTTCTCAAATGGTTATCTATTTCTTTTATTACATATTTTTCGTTGATACTATTACAATTTGGATTGTAATCAAGGGTAAACTTCATTTAGTCCCTTCAGTTTAATCTTAATTCATTAGTTTAAGAAATAAATATTTTGGCTCAAAATGATTAATTTGACAATAAAAAAAATCGTTCTATTAAATCACTATTAAAAAAATCTACTAACCTAAATATTTGTTACCCATGAAATATCTATAAAGCTTTTTTTGGTATTAAAAAATAAAAATTTTACATAAAATATTTTTTAAAAAAATACTTAAAATAATAAATAGTAATAAAATTCATTATTGATACTTGAGAATGTGATATTATTAATTCAAGTTTAGTAATTAAATGATATATGTTAAAATCATTTGCGATTTTGGATTGAATTGTCCATTTTCAAAACTGGCTTAATAGCCAAATATACTCTCAACCTTTTGTGCAAAATGGATATAAGCCCCCAACCTTTAATTTTATTGCAAAAGTCCATAAACTTTTATTTTACTATAATCCTTCAACCTTTTAAAATAATGCAATTACGTAAAATAAATAAGAGGCTAAGTTCTTATAAGCCCTCAAGTACTGAAAAAAATTTATAATTGACTTGGACTTAATCGCATTATTTTGAAAGGTTAGGGGTTTATACAGTAAAATTAAAGGTTGATGACTTATTTTTATTTTGTACAAAAGGTTTAGGGTATATTTGATATTTAGACCTTCAAAATTAATGGGCTAGCATTAAATTATGATAAAACTTTGAAGACCTTAATGAAATTTATCCTATAATCAAGAACATAATATTCAGAAGAGATTCTATTCACACCCTATTGGGTGCTAGATACACCTTAAATTAATTTAAATTTTTTATTAAAAAATCATCATATGAAATGATTATTTTACCTTCATCTTTAATTGACTATTTTACCCTTAAAGGGAAGTGAAAATTGGGGTAGTCTTTGGGAAATGGATAGTGGAGTGGGGGAGACGAAGTAATGACAGAAGAAAAGCATTCCATGTAAGGTTTTTGGTTTTTTGTGGTGGAGATGTAATTTGGTTTGAAATAGAAGGGAGATTTTCTCAAATGGTGCTCTATTTCTATTATTACAATTTTTTTTAGGATGAAAAATTTTGTTTACAACCTAAGAATTACTAGGCACAAGTTATTTATTAAAAAAACCTATTCCTTAATTTTTTTTTCATTTTTACTTCACACAACCTATAAGTCTTTTTTTTTACTCAAAATACTCTCCCTTCCCTAATAACATAACCAATTCTCTTCATTTTTTTTGTGTTCTTAGGGTTCACGGAAAGAAATTTTTGTGAGCCTTTGAATTGAAAGCTCATGGAAGGGAATTTCGATGAACCTTCAGAGGTTCATGGAAATTCTCTTTCTTGAGCCTTAAGAAGCTCACAAAAATTTTTTTCTATGAGCCTCACCAATTCTATTCATTTTCATTTTTTTTGAGTTCTCGAGGCTCATGAAAAGGAATTTCTATGAGCCTTTGAAAGCTCACGAAAGGGAATTTCTGTGAGCCTTCAAAGGTTCACGAAAATCCCCTTCGTGAGCCTTCAAAGATTCATGAAAATCCCTTTCGTGAGACTTTTAAAGTTCACGGAAGTTCTCTTTCGTGAGCCTCTTGATTTAAGGGTAAAATAGTAAATTACTTTTAAGGGTATTTTGGTATTAGAATTTTTTTTATTAAAATAGGGTGTGTCTAGTCTTTTTTTTTTTTTGTATTTAGAAGCCCTCTTTTAGGATTAATATCCAGTACACTTTTAGTGGAGTTTTTTTTATTCCACAAGCAAAGCTAAGATGATGATACAAGTCCTTTAAAGATATTTAAAAACTAAAAAAATAAAAAAAACATATGTCATAATCCTAATCTCACTTGTGGAGTCAAAATAACTCCATTGACAGTGTATTGGATAATTATATATATTTTTACTATTACAATTTGGATTATAATCAATAACATGGTATTAAGGAGCGGTCGTAGCCATTCTATAGTAGTTTTTTGGCAAATATTTTGACACATGTATAAATTTACATAAACTGAATGTTTAATTGAATGCCAATTAATATCATGAATTATAGTTGATTTTGAGGGTCAATATGGGAAAGGTATTTACTTTACAAGTGTAAGGTTAGCTTTGATTGCATGAATCACACTTATTTAAAAAAAAGATAATTATTACATATATTATCAGTAGAGTTTTTTTACTCCACAAGCGAAGTTAGGATGCTGAAACATGTTCTATTTTATTTATTTTTTATTTTCTTAATATTTTAAAAGACATGTGTCATCATCCTAACTTTGTTTGTGGAATTAAAAAACTCCACTGACGGTGTATGAGATATTAATCCTAAAAAATATATCAAAAGTTTTCGGTCTTTCAATGCATGTATTACATGTGCGGTCCTTTTCTCTCTTTCTCCTCTTTTTTTCACCTTTTCTTTCTTCATTCTCCCTTGCTCTCCACCATTGCTTCTCCCATGATTGACAAGGGCCAAAACATCTCTTCGGTTTTTGCTTTTTTGTGGCTTTATCATGGATAGGGCTAAGAAAAATTTGAAAAAACTGAAAAACTGACTCGAATCGAGAGTTTCGGATCGGTTTAGTTTAGATAATAATAAAATTCGGTTCGGATTTGGATAGTAACATCATTAAACCGAATTAATTCAGTTCGAATTTAGATAGTGACATCATTAAACTAAATTAATTTGGTTCGGTTTGGATATAGATTATATCCAAATATTTTGTTATTTAATATTTTATAATTTTTATTATTTAACTTAAAAGCTCAAGTTTTATATTAAGGACAATTGTCCTATACATTGGCAGTGGAATTATGATGATGATACATGCTTCTTCTTTTGTATGTTTTATCTTTTAAAGATCATGTATTATCATCCTAACCTCACTTGTGGAGTCTAAAAACTCCACTAGAAATGTAAATGATAAATATTAAATTAAAAAACTTAAGGAAAAATTTGAAATAAGGATAATTATCTTATACACCGTCAGTGGAGTTTTTTGACTCCACAAGCGAGGTTAGGATGATAACACGTGTTCTATTTTATTTTTTTTATTTTCATAATATTTTTAAAGGACACGTTTCATCATCCTAACTTTGCATGTGAAGTTAAAAAAACTTTACTGGCAGTGGATAGAATAATAATCCAATAAATAATGCCCAAAGTTGCTTAAATGCCCAAGAAAAAAATTAAAATAAAGCTTAAAATTACTTAAACCAAAAACCCGAATGATCTATCTGCTTAAATTCGGATTGAATCCAATTGGATCGAATTTTTTTTCTATTTGGATCGGATACAAATCATGATATAAAAATTTGTTTAGTTCAGATTGGATCAAATTTTTGCAAAACCCTAATTCGATTTGACTTGATATCACCCCTAGTCATGACTAAGATTAAGGGTCTACTTGGCCCAACTGGCGCTGTTATAAAAAATATTGTTTAAGTAGAGCTTTTATAAAAATGCTGTTAGGAGAAGTAAATTAGGGTTTAGCAATCCTAATATAAAAGTACAGTGAAATATTGAAAACTATTTTATAAAATATTTTTGTATATTTTTAATAAATAAAAAATAAAATAATAAAATTTATTAAATTAAATCACAAAATTTTTATTTAAATAAATAAATTAAACAAAATAAAATTTTTGCTAATTAAAATAAAAATGAAATAAATGTAAAAATGCTATACAATAAATAAATAATTGTGAAATAATATGAATAATTTTTTATAATTTTGTAAATTATTAAAAAAAAGTGAAAATGTAAAAAATTTCACTAAATACATATTATTAAAATTAGCATTTCTTGAAAAAGTTTCGATTTATAACTTCATTAAAAAGCTCAAAACTGCTTCCCACATAAACTAAAACTTTTTAAACTAAAATTTTTTAAATTTTAAAAGTCAAACTCTTGGCATCTTCTTCTGGTATAAATAAATTCTTCTATAAGTTTGACCAAACATACACTAAGCAAGTATAAAACTAAAAAATATCTATATGATAATTATGTTTAATTTCCTTAATCCTTCTACTTTTCTTTATAGGTTTGTTTCGAGTTCTTTTGTCATGTTCCAAATTTAAAAACAAAGCATAAAAAAATTATATTTTTTTGGTAAGTAAAAAAAAATTATATGAATCATAAGGTGCGAGAAGAAATAATAATATAACATCTTATACCAAATTTCAATATAAATTACAAGAACATATATGTGAAGAGTGCTTGCAAAATTTCGGGCTTTCTTATTTAAATTGCAACACAGTGTGCCTGCAAAATTACCAAATTTATAATAATAAGTGACTTGGTAGTCAAGTAACTAAAAGCCCTTCCGTTAACCAATGATGGGAACCCTAGTTACAATCCCATATGCGTCAACCTAAATGCGAATCCTATATCATAAGAAAACAGGGAGGACGAATGATCCTTCCTGCACAATCTTAGCATTCACAATAGGGTTCTCCCTCTCAATTGTTGCTGCTGCATCCTCCCCATTCGCTCCCCGCAGCTCCGGCCACGAACTTTTCCCTACAAATGAAAGGAAATTGTAAGAGCAAATCAAAGCATTGCTATCTGTAAAAGTTTGTTTCTTTTAAATACCTTGGCATCCACCTGAATCTGAAGCCATCTTTTTCTTCCTTTCTATATTGCACTATCTTTTCTGCTTTGATTTGTTTGTGATATGGCAATGGGTAATGCTGGTGTTTGCAGATGAGGATTGAGGAGTATTTGTTGTTTGTTTTGTTGGTCATTATTGACTTTTCATGGTTGGTGCTAAAAGTTAGAAGTTTTTGGTAAAATTATATGTTCCATGGTTTTCAACCTTGTATTTAAGCTATATGATCAGGAATTCATCATCTTAACATAAAGATTTGCACGAAAGTTGTGCATTTGTCATTAACTCTTCTCACGTTTCCTTTCAGATTTAATCAAAAGTCATAGGATATATATATGATCAGCGAAGCCTTCTTTGAACAGTTCCATGTCTTTACTTGCATATTGCAATAAGAAAGCTTATCACCGATTTATGTTGTGGCTGAAAAAAGTTCGGTTTATTTTAAAAGTACCGCGTATGATTGCTGTGAAAATTTGTGGCTTGAGATTTTTTAAGTGTTTGGCATTAACACGTTAAAAAGTAAAGAATAAAGATATTAATTTTCTTTATTTTGAGAAATTAATTATGATCAATATTATCAAAAAATAAATTATTAGACTAAAATTTAATTTTAAAAATTATACAAAATATATATTTTTTAAATTAAAATGATTTCAATCTAAAAATAAATAATAATATCCTCATAATCTCATTCTTTTAATTTTTACTGAATATACTAAAATATAAAATAAAAAAGATATATTAATCTAAAGGTTAATCTTATCATTTAAAAAAATTTGAACGGGCATGTTGTCTTTTAACCCACAAAGTCAAAAGTTGACAAAAGAACCCGAAAAAGTACCAGCGTAGTAGCTTTTAGCGTCTAGAGCAAAAGTCACATTTCAGATTTGGCTTCATTGCGAAAGTCAGCCTCATCAAATATTTGTACTTTTGTGAAATTATATATCAATGACTTGATTTCTGTTTAAAAGTACATGCAAGTACTTATATTAGCTTAGTCCTTGTCTGCCTAAGTGGAAGATTAACTATTTTAATCCCAAATAGGCAAATTCACTTTCAATCCATGTTTCACAGCTACAAATTATTGATTAATTGTTGTGAGCATTCAATTTCTTTTTATAAAGATTACGTTTTTTTGGCCGTTTTTTATTTATTCTTCTATCGCAAAAGAATTACATGTTTTGAATAAAAAAATAAATAAATATTTCTAAAGAATTGTGCACAAAATATATAATCATATATATATATATGTATATTATATTATAAGATATAAGCTTACCTAACAAGTTAAGTAATGTGGACACCTTTGTTTCTGTTATGCAGGACATTTATTTTTTTGATGTAAACTACATATATCTTCATTCGTTTTAACGGTCTGAGATTAATCTTGTTTGGGGTTTAATCACAGTTAAAGCTCTTCACCCTTTTCCAAAAATGTGTTTAGTGGGAGTCCAATCTGAGAGCTCTTTTCACAAACTCAGTATGCATTGCCAATTGAGCCACAACCCTTAGGTGTAGGACATTTAAAATCAACTACTCATTATCTTTCAGTTCTTTAAAACCATCTATACATTAACAACTTTTTCACATTATTTCTTAAGTTTATCGTTTTTTTCGGTTTTAATTTTATTTTTCAGTTTTTTTAGTTTTGGACAGGACACATACTAGTTCTTTTATATAACAAAATGCATGATATTGCTTCCATATAAACTAATTATAAATTTGTAATTGGTGTTAGATTTCAATAATTTATCCATTTAAAGTTCTTTTACTTTTACATACCAATAATTCTTCCAAAATAAAAATAAACAATAAAAAGCTAATAGCAAAAGTATAAGCCATTTCGAGCTAATTATACAAACAAAACAATTTTGCTACATATGAGTCCAAAAGTAACCAATAATTTTGTCAGACATTATTCTTATTTGCAAGCATATGCATGGTGAAAACCCATCCTCATTGCATTTTTGCAAAAATTACTGGACCTTTTAGGTCTGGCACCATCAAAATTTTGCAGTTCTTCTGCCTTAATATTCCAAATTCAATAGCATGACAAAATATGATAAAGTAGTGTAAGAAGCCTCAATGAAGACCATTTTGCATCTTTTATTCTAAACTTGAAATAAAATAAAGACTTACATAAACACAATTCGCCCAACATAACTTGGGGCATTCTTATTGTAAATAACAACTAATAGATCCCAACTTAAAATGTTACACAACATTATTAAAGAATAAAAGCTAGAAATTAACTTGCTAATCAAGCAAATTAACCAATGATTGGAACCCTGGTAACGATGCCATAAGTATCAACCCAAACGCGAACCCTAGTGCACAAGAAATCAGTGGTGACTATTGATCCTTCCTGCACTATCTCAGCATTGACATGAGGATTCTGCTGCTCAATTATTACTGCTGCATCCACCCCTTTCTTCCCCACGTGCTCCGG
Source organism: Heritiera fomes (assembly GCA_032173925.1). Lineage (NCBI taxonomy): Eukaryota > Viridiplantae > Streptophyta > Magnoliopsida > Malvales > Malvaceae > Heritiera > Heritiera fomes. Next base: position 29,176,846 of record JAPDPM010000012.1, read on the forward strand.
CCATGAACTTTTACCTACAAATGTGTATAGCCACGAGAATTTAATCAAAAGAAAGGAAATTGAGTACACAAATTAAGCTTCTTGCTTTTGAAATTTGTTGGTATTTACCTTTGCATTCATCTGATGAAGCCATCTTGGTTCTTTCTTTTCACTCTATTGCGCTCAGCTTTGCTTTCTTCTGTTATGGCAGCTAGCTTGGTAAGATGGGTATTTATAGATGAGGAGGTAGGCTGGCATGTTGGTCATTGTTGACCTTTGCAGGCTTGTGCTTAAGTCATTAGCTCTGATGATAAGTTTGGTGCATTTTTTGGCAATTTTCCTCACTTTTCATTCAAAAACTTAATCTAATAAGATCTAAGATTATGTGTGTGGTGTGGTCAGCGCTGCGACTATTTGTGCAATGAATTATTTTCTATTACAGCAAACCATCTTTGAACAGGTCAAATTCAATGTCTTAGCTTGTAGATGTTGCTAAGGAAAGTTTATCCCAAAGATTGGATTAAGCTTCAAGATATCTTGAATCATGGGAAGGTTTTTTGAACACAAATTGGCTTTCAACTCCACATCTCTCTTGGTCTAAGAATTATAAAAGCTAACCTGATAAACTCTACAGCTAATTGCATGCTAGAGCCAGATCGGATGTCAAAGAACCTGCAATTTTGAATAAATCTCTCCGAAGAAAAGAAGGGATAATTTTTTACTTTTTCGTGTCAAAGCATGATTCCAGTTGAATTCAATATATATATATATATATATATATATATATATATATGGATAATTATTACATACACTGACAGTGGAGTTTTTTTACTCCACAAGCAGCGTTAAGATCGTAACACATGTCCTGTTTTATTTATTTTAATATTTTTATAAGACACATGTCATGATCTTAACGTTACTTGTAGAGTAAAAAAACTCCACTGTCAGTGTATGTAATAATTATCCTATATATATATATATGTATAGACATACACAAACAATATTCAAAGTGAAAATAGCTTTTAATTCCACAAGCAGGGTTAAGATGATGACATGTGTCCCATTTTATTTATTTTTTATTTTCTTAATATTTTTAAAGGACACATGTCATCATCTTAATCTCGTTTGTGGAGTTAAAAATCTCCACTGACAGTGGATAAAATAATAATCCTCATACTTTATTGCATTCAAATAAATAATTTTTTATTTACCTGAATAAACCTTAATCTTTACTTTATATTTAAATAAATCTTTAATCTTTAATTTGTACCTAAATAGGTTTCTAACATAAATTAATCTTTTTTAAATAAAGCTTATTTGGGTACACAAATATAATAAAAGTATATGGGCTTAGTTAAAAAAAGTGAAATATAGTTTAGGACTTTTTTAGTATTTTAGCCTAAAGTTAAAAATCTTTGTTTGATTTATCTCAGAAATGATCCATAAATATTGGTTAGTTATTTAAATTAGAACAAGCGATATTAAATAGACCTATTCAAGGGTCGGGTTACTTGTCTAAACTCGAAGTTCCGCTCATTTTTTTTGCAAGTTTGGATAAAAATATTAAACTTGCTAAATGGATTTGGGCTTAATAATCGAGGCTCATTAAAAATGGGCGGGGCTTGGATTCATCGTTTCAAATCCAAGCCGGCTTGGCCCGCTCCGCCCATTTACTATACCTTTTTATTATTATTTTTTACATGAATATATTTTTAATTAACTTTGCTTTCTTTGTTCAATTTATTTTGAGTTTGTATTATTTTTTATACGTTAATTTAAATTTTCATGTTTCTTTTAGTCTTTATGTAAATATTTATTCAAATTTATTATATTATACTTATTGAATATTATGTGTTTAATATTTATATTTTATTATAATTTTTTTAAAAAAATTAATTGTATTTGGGTAAACTTGAACAGGTTTAGACTTATTCATTATATGTAAAAATGGGCTTGGACGAAAAGTAAGCCCAAAAAATGGATTGGGTTAGGCTTGGGCATACTTTCACTTTCTTAATACCCTATTTAAGTTCGACCTGAATCCGACCCGGCTCGGCCTATAAACAGATCTAATATTGAGTATGAGAGATCTAATAAATGGCATGCATATTTTAAATTCTTTGCAATTAGACACTATCTTAATTTGAGGCTTTAAGCATATTCAACATTTGATAGCTTGAAGCCTATATATGTACAATGTTTAAAGACTCACTTATTAATTTTGGCCACTCTGTCAATGATATAATAAATTATTGAGTTAATTAAGTTAGGTTCCAACCCCAATTTAATTTACTTTTTTTAAAAATACTCTTGAAACTAAATTGGTTTTGTCTAACCAATGAAGTACCATTTATATTTCTTTCAAAGGGTTCCTAGGGGAAAGTGAAACTAATGAATTTTGAAAAATTTTAAATATACCTACATTTTTACTATTCATACCTCATTCTTTTTATGGTAAACAGTAATTTAGTAAAGAGATTGGAGTAGAAAAAGTAGAAAAATACATAAATTTAGAATTTTTGAAGAAATTTACGTAAGATAGCTCAGTAAAACAACATTGTGCATATGAAAGTAATTGCCATTACAATTCTCTTGATGAGTTGCCTAAGTATGAAAAATAAATATGATAATGTGAGGAAAGCCTTATAATAAGAGAAATTTGAGTTTTTTAATCTTATTTCAAACTTGAAAGAAACAAAGAAGGCGTCAACCACTTGTCTTTTTATAGAAGAGGTCAAAATCTTGGTTAAGAATAAAAAAAATGTAAGTATTAAAATTTAAAATTTAAATTTAAACTTATCGAGTGTCATTTTTGAAGAATGATTACATGAAACATTTAAAGTAAACCTTAGAATAAATTCAGAGGTCAATCACTTTGAGCATTTTTATCGAAGAACAAGCTAAGCAATTAACTCACTAGTCAAGCATGTGTATTAACCAATCGCGGAAACCCTGTTAACGATCTCGCAAGTGATAACTTAAAGACTAATCCTTTTTGACGAAATGTTATGTTAACATTCATCCTTCCAACACCTCTTCTTACTCAACAGTGATCCTTTTTTTAGAGTATTATTTTTTACAATAAATATTTTACAGTTGAAATTTTTATTATTCAAAAAAGATCTTTTTTATTTATTATTGACTTAATAGTCAAATACATCCCCAACGTTTACCACAATATGCAATTAAGTCCTCAACGTATAATTGCATGAAAATAAGGACATTACGTTTAATTTTCAGCATATTAAACCTAAACATTATAAAATAATAGAATTAAGGATATAGCCGTTAAAAACTGTAATTTCCGTTTGTTTTGTCCACGTGGCATGCCACGTGTCATGCTTACGTGGATTATAATGCCACATGTCATGCTAACGTGTCATGCTTACGTGGATTATAATGCCACATGTCATGCTGACGTGGATATAAGTTAAATTTTTTTTTTCAAGGTTTAATACCCAAATACATCCCCAACGTTTATCAAAATATGCAATTAAGCCTTCAACGTATAATTGCATAGAAATAAAGATGCTAAGTTTCATTTTCAATATGTTAAACCTAAAAATTATAAAATAATAGAATTAAGGATATAGCCGTTAAATAGCTGTGATGTCCGTTTTTTTTGGCCAGGTGGCATGCCACCTCAACGTTGGCATGGATTATAATGCCAGTTGGACCAGTGACGTGGCATAATATTGCCACGTGTCATGTTGACGTGGATATAAGTTAAATTTTCTTTTTTTTTCAAAATAAACATTTTTTAAAAGTTCATTTCTTTTCAAACTTACATTTTTCATAGTTTCATTTTTTTTAATTACATATTTTTTAAAAATTATATTTTTTTTTCATAACTTTATTTTTTAAAATTACATTTTTTCATAATTTCATTTTTTTAAATTACATTTTTTTCATTATTTTATTTTTTAAGAATTACATTTTTTTTCTTCTATACAATACCAAAATTAGTACAAAAATGCATGTGGTATGGTTCTTTTCTTTATTTTTTTCTACTATATTAATTCTTTCTTTCTCATCGTTTTAGTATTTTTGGTTGAATACCACATATATTTTTGTACTAATATTGATATTGTACAACAAAAAAATGAAATGATGAAAAAAAAATGTAATTATTAAAAAATGAAATGATAAAAAAATTTAATTTAAAAAAATGAAATTATGAAAAAATGTAATTTTAAAAAATAAAGTTATGAAAAAAATGTAATTTTTAAAAAATATGTAATTAAAAAAATGAAATTATGAAAAATGTAAATTTGAAAAGAAATGAACTTTTAACAAATGTTTACTTTGAAAAAAAATGAAATTTTGAAAAAAAATTTAACTTATATCCACATCTTCTTAAAATAAAATGATGAAAAAAATGTAATTTAAAAAAATGAAATTATGAAAAAAATGTAATTTTAAAAAATGAAGTTATGAAAAAAAAAATGTAATTTTTAAAAAATATGTAATTAAAAAATGAAACTATGAAAAATGTAAGTTTGAAAAGAAATGAATTTTTAAAAAATGTTTATTTTGAAAAAAAAAGAAAATTTAACTTATATCCACGTCAGCATAACACGTGGCAATATTATGCCACGTCACTAGTCCACCTAGCATTATAATCCATGCCAACGTTGAGGTGACATGCCACCTAGGTAAGAAAAATGGACATCACAACTATTTAATGACTATATCCTTAATTCTATTATTTTATAACTTTTAGGTTTAACATACTGAAAATGAAACTTAGTGTCCTTATTTCTATGCAATTATACGTTGAGAGCTTAATTGCATATTTTAATAAACGTTGGGGATGTATTTGGGTATTAAATCTTGAAAAAAAAATTTAACTTATATCCACGTCAGCATGACACGTGGCATTATAATTCATGTCAGCATGACATGTGGCATGCCACGTGGGCAAAACAAACAGAAATCACAGTTTTTAACGGCTATATCCTTAATTCTATTATTTTATAACGTTTAGATTTAATATGCTGAAAATTAAACGTAATGTCCTTATTTCCAGGCAATTATACGTTGAGAACTTAATTGCATATTGTGATAAACGTTGAGGATGTATTTGGCTATTAAGCCTTTATTATTTGATATGAGATTTATACACTAACAAATGACAAAGCATCAAATATGAATTCTTTGTTTTTGGGAATTTGAAATTGAATTCTTAGTTTTCAATACTTACCATCTGATTAATTCATAAATGTTAAAATAATTTCTTTAAAAAATAAATATTATTTAATTCGCTAATTAATGAAGTATTATAATTTGATTCACTGTATATGAAATTTATACACTAAGAAATAACAATACATCATATATGAATTCTTTCTTTTTTGGGATTTGAAATCCAATTCTCAATTCTCTAGTTCTAGTCTCAATACTTTTTTAACTAAACATTGAAATAAACTACTGAGCTAAGCTAACCACATAGTAAGATTAATTTGTTAAATTGTCATTCAATTTTTATGTTATATGATAAAATCATTCCGGTACATCACTAACATACATTATATAACTAGTAAATTGTCAAGATCATTGTTCAAATTTTGAGTTTAGTGATATAAATCTATCATCAATCAGATTATTCGTCACCAAGCTCACAAGATTGATTTGACTCAACTTAGACTTTAAATAACATTTTTATTTCAGATGCTCCACTAAACATTATACAGATGGAGTTGATTTTATTCTTTCAAGTGCTTGTAAAAATATGAAAAAAATACATATTCACCCACCACTTATAGGAGGTATAATGGCTAACTCATCCTTGTCGTTGACAAGGGCTGACTCAGTTGTATATTCCTCGTTGAGAGCAAGGGCAATGCACCCACGAATTTCTTCCAAGTTAGGAAACTCAGCAACAAGCTTGTTCAGACAATCCTGTGTGGTACTACCTGATGAAACCTTCATTAACAAATGAGTGAGCCCGGTTATATCTCGAGCTTTGGCGAAGAACAGCACCTTTATCCCAACAGTTGAGCCGTCTTCGAGAACTGGTCTGCCAACCACACTATCATCCTTCATTTCCATTTCCATTTCCATTTCATCACCATATTGATGAACCTGTGCTACAATAAAGGAAACATAAGAATTTCAGTTCTAAACCAACATTAATATCTGTTTTTGATTTGGGTTTTGAGCAAGGATCATACAACAGTCACTGAATCAAACGCTCGGGTGCTGCACTAATATCTGTTAGAACACAATTACATAAATCAGATGAACGCTGCAGATACTCAGTTGATGATTTTATGCAGCAACCAAACCATAAATCACCACCATTTGACTTCAAAAATGTCTGCCTGAAGCCTAACTTATCATTTTCCAGATCATTGTCCAGGTAGGTGATTCTTCTATCAAGAAGCAGAATTGGGATTTTAACTACTTAAGCCATTTTCTCAGCCTCCCAACAGGTTCGTACCATGTATTTATATAATATCAAGAATTCAATCGGATTGTAGATTAAGAATATAAAAGAGTGAAGTACTGGCAGTTGGAGAAAATCAGGTCGGGAAATCGATACCTGGTGAGAATCCCAAATTACAGAATTAAAATCAGATCGGAAGTTGGATACCTGGATGGAGAGATATGCAAAGGATAAGACAGATGAGGACTGTGAAAAAAGAGTAAAGGAGAAAAAGAAATAGAGAGAGAAAGGCTTACCATGGATCTCATAAAGAACAAAAAAAGAAATTAAACTGACATTCTTACCAACTGTGGTCAGCAAGTAGTGAGCTTATTGGCAGAGAGGGAGAAGGATTTTTCTTTGAATTCGATCAAAGTCATATAGCTCGTGTTTTGCTACATACGCGAAGTAAAGATGATACTCGTCTTTGGGTTGACATTGAGTCGACTTGTACTCGGGTTCAAACCATTCCAAATTAACAGAGCCTGAATCACCTTTTCGACTTTTAAAATGGGTAGATTTTGTTTTATAAAGACATTGAGATTAGATTGTTCTTGCAATTCTATTATCTGGTTAGGAATATTGCTAAAGAATGGTTGAGATTGAAAGATTCTTGCAGCTCAAGTAATGCAGCATCTGCACTATCACCTATAGAACAGCGGCAGCTGAGATATTATTGTTCCCATGGATGAATCAAGTTGTTAGAAACCTGTAATAGAATCATCAACAAATGGAATGACACTTTCCATGGGTGAATAGTGCAACATATATCCAGGTTGCATGTGTGGAATCAGTAATCAGCCAGATTATGTATGTTGTCATTTTTTTTCGGTGAATAAGATTATGTATGCTGTCTTGGCTGTCTTATTGAGCTACATCAGTCAGAAAAATATAGTCATGTTTGTAAGGGGAAAAAAGACTAAAACTTTTGGCTCTAGAGAGTGCAGGGCTGAAGTTCATCCAATTTCCATGCTTTCAGGTAGTTTGTTATCAAAATCTCAGGCTTCTCCAATGCTGAATAACTAGGAGTGGAGGCTAATGCCGCTTATAAACAGTCATATTCATGAATACATGTCACCCGAAAATTACTGATCATCCAATGTTAAGATGAACCTGCCAAGTTAAATTGACAGGCACGGATTAGTATCAGATTTGCACAAGAGTCATATCCAGGATATTATGAATTTTTTTGGGTACAAGGCAAACATAAAGATTGCATGGATGAGTTTCTTCTGAGTTTTTGGAAGTATAACTTGGTTATAAAAGGAATGCCATTGATATCTTGGTTTTATTCTTTGGCCAAAAAGCATAACATAGAAAGTCAAAGAGAAGATTACCTAGTTGCTTATTTCCATACAATGTCCCCCATAAATTTAAGCGCTGGAACACCTCTAATCTCCATGTCAACTAGGGGTGATTGGATTAACTTCAAGCTAGATAGCTCTGGGTCATTGCTAATCATATCAAGAGCACGCATTTGATCCTGAAATATTTAATTAAAAATGACAATTGGGGGGAAGAGTAAGTTGAAAAGGAAGATGCAGAAACTAATGTTCCATCTTTTAGTTAAAATATTCTGACAATCAAATGGTTATAAGAATTGGTCACCATTTGTCGGGCTTATAATCTACTATGTGAACAGATTAATACCTTCCTTTTCACTGCACAAAACTTGCAGTCAGAGACAGATGGAGGAAGAATCTGATTAACAATAAGTCTCCTCACAGGAACGTTTTCTTTCTTCAAGGAGGCACGTAGCCTAGATGACTCACTGACTGCCATCACCTAGACAATTAATTAGAAGCAATAAACAATCACTATTAACGGTCCTAGGACACTTGGGAGACCTATCTTTGTAACCTGTTGTGATGGAAGGAAAATTCCAAGTAAACAACAGTAAACAGTTCAATATTGAAATGGAGTGCTGAAATACAATAAATGGTGCTACCGTGGGGATTGTGACAATAACAAACTCTGTAGAATCTGTGTCACGGAAAAGGTCTCTCACTTTTACCATCCTCTCTCTCAGTCGCTCCAACTTGTCAGCCTGCACAAATAGCACAAGGATAAATAGTATTAAAAATAAAATAAAATAATTGTAAAATAAAAAAACAAGGTGCCAACTCTCATCTATATCAGGCTTACAGCGTTCTGACGGGTTTCTTCTTGTCCAAAAACAGATTTGATGGCTGAGGTGGCTGAAGCTATCTTCTGTCTAAGCTGTATAAGGCAATGACAGTGAAAGAAATGAAATCATAGCAAGAAAATAATTGCTCCAGCACTAGATAAGAAACCAAAAATAACACTATCAAACCAATAACTTTAACTTACAGGGCATCTATATGTAAAACTATGTCAAACAAGGACAAGTATTTGCTAAAATTGTCAACCGACTCAACCAAATCATTCTAGAGGAATTGAAGGGTTTACATGTAAAATTTCTTAGACAATCCATCTCTGCGAATCACAGTCACATGAAACATCATCTGACCATCTAAATTAAAATAGCATCTATAAATAAAATAAAAATTAAGCAACATAGTACGTTAAGCTCAATTTTTACGAGGTTTTATAGGGTGTGTGTTCAAGCATGTATTTTTCTCTAAAGTATGCCTCTTAACACCATACACAGCTCTTTAGAGACATGCTAGTTGTCTGTTATTTTTCCTCATTGTTTTTGGTATTTGATACAAGCACTGAGTGATTTCCAGTAATGCAGTCAACAAATAAGTATGAGAAGCTAGAATCGTGTACAAAAAAGGTTGTACAAATCCTCATTGCGTCACTTAAATAGTTCATCCTTACATATGATAGCCATATTATGTGTTTAAAAAGAGCAAAACAATAAAATTAGGAAGAGGAAGCACATCATCCAGAGGTTTCAATAATTCAGGTTGGCATTCCAACCTTCAATATCTTGCCAATTGATGCATCCAAGAAGTCTGGCAATGATAAAAGTCGCAACGTATGTCCCTGAACAGTACTCCCACCAATTAGAGCTTATTGGGTTGATTTCAAATATTAAGTGCCACAAATAGAAAGAAGAAACACTCACTCACCGTTGGTGCAGTGTCAAAAACTATTCGAGTAAACATACTATATTGTGGTGATTCAAGAAATTGCATCACCTAGCAAGAGCTTCAGCAGTCAATACCCAGAGATATGTAAGCTGCAATAAAAAAAATAAGCATATAATGCTTACCTTTGAAATCGCAATAGCTTCATCCAAGCCAGGAGGTGGTGTGTCCAGTAGTTCTCCCAATTTCAGCTCTCCTAGCTTCATAAGTCAAAAGATGCAGAAGCCATCAAAAGATGCATCAGAAGCAGAAATCAGAAAATTTCAAAAGAATAAATGGAGACCTAGACAGGGAAAGGGGGTACACAGAGAATGAAAGAGGATTAGGATCCACATACAAAGAGGAAATTTATGTGGCAAAATTTTCTCATTTCCCCGTGGTCTTAGCATCTTAAACTTGCCATGTTACCATGGTTTTGTGTGTCTGCGTATGCATCAGCACATAAGCGTGCACACATACAGGTATAAGTCCTTACCAAAGGAGCAATTGAGAGAGTTGAGATACACAATGCATGCACTCCAACCAAATAAAAGTTATGGGGTCACTTAGAAGAAACTTTTGCTTAAAACAAAGATTAATGACCAAAATGTAACCAGTGACGCCACCCATGGCATTACATACTGCAAATTTGACTAAAGGACTATTAAGTATCTGAAGTTGCTATTCCCATAGATATAAATAAAGCTTCACCTGTTCTACTAGCATCCCAAGGCCCATACCATCCATGAATTCTTTGACCCCAGTTCCACCACTGTTCTTAGTTGCATCTCGAAATTCTTCCCTAGCCTTCTCTGGGTTTATCTGTTGTAAAGCTATAAATTTAACTTACTGAGTACACAGGGCAAAGAAAACCATCAAAACAATAACTGGCAGATGGTTATCTCTTATACAATAAATGATCTCAAGGATTACATGAAGCAAACAGAAAAGAAACTTCAAAAGAAAAAAACTTGGGGCAAACATATTAGGAAGTTCATTCCACATACCTCAAGGGCAAACAAGGGAAAGTCAGGTCCTTCAACCGGTACTAGCATCCCACCAGTCAAATCCTAGATAAAAAATAAACACAAAGAATGAACCCAAACAAAGATAAAATGCAGCAAGAAAGACATTGGAAATAAAAAACAACGGAGTGAATTTAAACCTGAGCAAAAGAATCACTCAGGGAATGGGCTGGATCAGTTGAAACCACCAGAGTGTGGTGACCATTATTTGCAAATTTAACAGCTAGTGAAGCAGCGCAGCTAGTCTTTCCAACACCTCCCTTGCCACCTAGCATGTAATACTTACGTCGAGTCCCAGAAACCATCTCATCAAACCCTGCAACATCCTCTGCAGGAACAGCCACAGATCTCACTGCCACAAAATATACAGATGAAATATTTAGTAGCAATATGCTTGGCTTTCACCCAAGGAAAATCCACACAATGGCATATGGTTCTACTGCTCCATTGAACACAATTCTCTAAAACATTAAGCATTATATCATAACATAAGCTTCAATTATGTCATCTCATTGCCTCCTATAACAGTGCAGATAACAAAAGCTTGCTAAATACAAAAATTGTTTTACAAATTTATTCCAGCAAGAATGAACTTTCAGTTTCTTTTGTCACGGCTGAATGAGTAAATTATTTGCCAGGTGGAAAAAAAAAGAAAGAAAGACAAAACCATCTACCAATTTCCAGTAACTTTCTCTTCTCATCCATTAAAGTTATCATTTCCTTTGCCTTTTCTTTTTAATAGCTTTTCACTTTTATATCTACTTGCATCCTCAACAGAATGGTAGATTACAGAATTTAAAACGTAAATAAGAGTTTCGTTGCTTCTGAATTGAACTGCCTAATGGAGCATCCACTACAATTTGATGTTCGATTCTACAAGAGAGTCAATTTTTAAAAATAAAATAAAACAAAATTCTCCTTTCTATTTTCACAAATTTCAGACTTTTTTTTCTTTGCATCCTCAACAAGTAATTAAATTTATATCACTTAACAATCTCACTACTTCTAAATTGAAACTTCGAATTTAACGTCCATTTAAATAAACAAAAAAGTGAATTAATTCATATAAAAGTAACACACTAAAAAAATCAATTCTTTTCCTAACAAATAAGAAAAACAAAGCGATACCCAAGAAACATACAATCAAGGAAAGAAGTAAAACCAAGCAAAGGAATCACCTTGAAAAGTGTCGTTGGGTCGCTTCGGTGTGATGGAAAGTGAAGGAAAAGCTGAAGATAAAGTGTGAACTTTAGGTGAAAAAGAGAGAAAATAACCAACTGCTACCGTCGGAATTCTTGGAGTCAAAAAATTGTGTAGGCAAGATGAATATGAAGTAAAAGAAGCTAGCCAAACTGTTGCCTTCGCCATTTTTTCCTCTGCTATTTTCTTCTAGTTGTTCCAAGAAGGTAATGAACAGAGTTTTTTTTTTAAAAAAAAAATAGAAACAGCGAGAACACTGGATAAAAGTAGAACATTTATAGTCACACGTGGCCCAATTGCCTACCCGTTTACCCATTGGCCTTTTTCGGGTTTGCTACGGGGAATGTATTAGAAAGTTATTGTCAAGCATCGGGTCAAACTACAAACTTGAGCAAGTCAAACCTTATTTTTAGCTCAAATGTGCTTGAAGCAGTTCAAAATCAAAAGCAGCTGGGAGCTGGGGGATTTACTGAATATTCTAGTAGCTCAAAATCTAGGAAATACTTGGGAATTTCATCGATTTGGGTTGTAAATGAGTCCTTGTTGTGAAAAATAAAAAAATAAAAAAGATACAAACGGGTGTTTTATAAAAATTTGAATGTGGATAGAGAATTAATGCAAACAAGTTGAACGCAAAAAATTTTGTTGAAAAAAAATTTTGGTAAGCAAGTCAAGGAAGATATCTTAAAAATAATAGTTTTCTCACATCGATGCTAATGGTTTAATAAACGTTGTTTTCATAATACAATACTTACTCTTAGAGAAATTCAATTATACTTTAAATTCTTTTTATGAACTCATTTAAACAAAAAAAAATGAAAAAAAAAGTGCAAAAAGGAGTTTTTGAAAATTTTAGAGTTTTAGAGAAAAAGTATGAGAGATTGTGTGAAAATGAACATTTATGGAAGTATTTATAAGCCCTGATCTAAGTTAGGAATAATCTTTCACGACTAGTCATCTTTTGGATGAAGAATCACTGCTGTAGACACCCTATTTTGTTCGGGGTCTTAATTTGTATAAATAATTAATTGGGTTGGGTGACATTTGTATTTTAATTTAACAATTTAGAATTAGGCTAGAATTAAATTAGAATTTTTAGATTTAGAATTAACATTAATTAGGAAATTAAAATTAAAATAGGATTTAGGAATAAAAAAAAGAAAAGAGAGAGAAAAGATAAAAAGAAATAAAAATAAAATTAATTTTAGGATAGGATAATTAGGATAATTAGATTTTTTAGGATAATTATATGGATTAATATTAAATTTGGTAGAGTTGGATTAGGATTAACATAAAAATTAAATAGATAAAAGATAAAAAAAATGAGATAATTATTAGAATAAGTATAGTTGTATTAAGACTCAAACAAGGTTATGACTATAAAAAGAGATTAAAGCTCATGATTTGGGGGAACTCTTGCACTCAGCCTTGATAAAAAAAAAGAAACCTCTTCCAGACCTGCACTGCTCACCAAACACATCGCTGCACCTTGCTAATCTTCCTTTTGCTGTCGCCATTATCTGGTTATGTTACAAATCGTCCCGAGTGCCTCTATTTTTGGATCATCGTGATAGTCTCGTGTCAGCCCTAGCCCTGCGTTGCTACCCCTTTGTGCCGCTTCAGCCTCGCACAAGCACTACTGCCAACTGAAGTTTTTACTGCTGATGTCCTTCAGCTAATCGTCCTACTTCATCGCCTCGCATTATCACCATCCAACTTCATTTGCTGCTTGCCCACCTACTGCTGCATCTTCATCGTCGATCCCGTATCCTTGTGCCAGATTTTCATCATCCTCACCATTGCTATCTGCACCATTCAGCCATCATCACGGCATCACCAAATTTCTGCTCTTCACTGCTTGTCAATGTTTGCTGCACGTTGTGGAATTAAAACAAGGGCTATTATATAAGAAAAGAGAGGCCATGTTGGAATAAAGTAGAGAAGGAAATAATAAAGGGAGGAGGTCAGAACAAGGTAAGAGAAAAGCTTATTTTTGTTTTACTAATTATATAACAGTTAATGGATAGATTAGGATAACATCTACTTGATAATATGCAATTAAATAAATCAAGATTTAAATAAAAGGATTTAATAATTGGATTTAATTTGTAAATAGAAATTTTGTATGAGGACTAATTAATTTGGTTAACATGATTTAATAATGTAATATGACTTAATTTAATATGAGCTAACTTATGAGAATACATTTGCATGACTTGTATAATCAGATTGATTTTGCATGATTTGATTAATTTGATTTTTTATATATATTGAATAAATAATTTGTACGTTGTTATGATTTGTTTAGTTTAATTTGTATGATATTTGTATGATATATTTTATGTTTTATATGTTTAGCATGATAGATATTAGATAAATAAAATAATAGAAAAATAAATTAAATTAAAAGATGCAAATAAGAATAAAATTGAATAAAAATTGAATAAGGAAATAATAAAGTTATATTAAGAAGATGAATACAAATTATCCGATGATGAAATTTCAAGAAAGTCGAATGGTACTCCTTGAAAATTTCTAGGTGAGGAGTTTGCTCTAGACTGAACCAGATTGATGGAAGATTTAGAGTAAATTTTCAATACAATAATATGTGTTTATTTTCTAAAATAGAAATAAATAAAATATAATAATAAAGACAATTGAAATAAAATAGAAATAGGATATGGAAATAATTTGAATTAAAATAAAAAAAGTAAATATGATTAAAACAATAAAAATAGAAAATTAGTAAGGATTGGGTATAGAGCCAAGATTAGGATTTTCATAATATATTCCGACGACGGAGTCTCTTCAAGCAAGTCAATCAGTACTACTTGAATACTCTTGAGGTGAGGAGATTTACTTATTGTCTAAACCAGATTGATGGAAGGATTTTAAGTAAATTTTCAATATTTCAAGCATATCGAAATTAATTTAAATTAAATTTAGAAGGATTTATTGGGTATAGAGTCAATATTAGGGTTGTCATAATGTATTTAAATGATCCGACGACGGAGCCTCTTCGAGCAAGTCAATTGGTATTACTTGAATACTCCTGAGGTGAAGGGGATTTACTTATTGTCTGAACCAGATTGATGGAAGGATTTTAAGTAAATTTTCAATATATTAAGCATGTTGAAATTAACTCAAATTAAGATAAATTTAGAATGACCTAGAATAGTTGGTACCATTTTAGGATGGGCGTTGTGGGGGTGCTAATCCTTCCCCACACGTAACCGTACTCCCGAACCTTAGATTCTTTGAACGTAGACCAAGCCTTATCTCTAGACAAGAATATTTGACCAATCACACCTTAGGTTTGAATGGTTGGTGGCGACTCCTAGAATTTTAAAGTCTAGCGGTTAGGTTCACGGACCTAGACGTTATGACAGTTTGGCGACTCCACTGGGGACATTAGAGAGTCAAGCCGACATATATTTTAGGTCATTAGAAATTTGCTTAGAAATAATGTTGATTTCATAATGCTTAATAATCATTTCATACACACACACTTCACATGCATACATGCATAAGCCCTCAACCCGGGCTCTATCCTTGTTAGAAGGGAGAAAAGTACCTACGCCTTCGTGAGGTGGTAACCTCCGCATGAGCTAGCGAAAAACTCCTACTCAAATTGAACCTTTCCGCTTGTAACCTATAATGGGTGAGGATTGGGTGCCTTACTAGTCCCGTGTTGATGATAGTGAAGAGCAATTTGGGAACCTTTAGACCTTGAATTATCCAAACCCAGCATGTAATGAAACATAAGGCTTAGCCTTAGGGTGGAACCATATTAGATTGGAGTGTAGACTCAAACCTAAGATAGGACACATGAAGGAATAAGTTTTACTTCCTCTTTTGTACATTGTTTTTACAAAAAAAAATAAAAAAAAATATAGTTTTTCTTTCTTCCATTCTTCAAAATAAAAAAGTAAAAAACAAAAAAAAAGAATTTGTCTATATCATTAAGTCATGCATAGTTGTGTTTGATTTTGCATCACATAACATAACATATCATTCATGTAAGTTTGCACCTGTCTTATCATGAGAATGAACACACTTTTAATTGTTAGGAAAGATTACTAGACCTAAGGGTATTCCATGTGCATTCATTTTTGTGCATAAATATATCACCACATGAAATAATTTCAACTTAATTGTGGCACTCAAGGTATCAAAATTGCATCCACTAGACGGTCCACCCTCCATAAATACCATACAAGATATCTGTGATAACCGTAAATTTTCCATTTATTGGAAATAAATATTGGAGAAAATAAATATTGGAAAATAAATAAATAAAATTGTGAGAATCGGAATATTGTGGAAATTCCGAGGATTGAGGAAGTGATAAATCGAGAAATACGAGTGAAGGAAAATAAAAATTGAAATTATGAAAAATAATGAAAGGAGGAAAATTAATTTGGATAAATCAAAATCCAAATTAAATAAGAAAATGAGAAAGGAAATGTGAAATATATTTATATAATTATATATTATATAAATATATTTTGATGTAAATACATATGTATTTAAATACCATATGGTATATAGTATATATTAATATACAGTGGTATATTTATGTGTATATACTATTTTATCAATTTAAATAGTACATATGTATACAAGTATAATATTTTATGTATATATATAAATATATATACATACATTATGGAAAATGTAAGTATTAAATTACATTAAAGTTTGAATGTATATATATTGTAAATACAATATATATATTTATTTATTACATTTATATATATAAATGTTATTTAATTTAAAGTATATGAAAATATACATTTTTATGTGTAAATATATATTATTAATATATAATATATATTTATATAGTATATAGTACAAAGTACTATATAATAAAATAATATAATTATATTTATAATATAGTTATAAATATAATTATAATTAAAATAAATAAATTAAATTAAACAAAAAAAAGGTGGAGAAGAATCGGGAAATCCCGATTCTTCCCAAAACAGAGGGGACCGACGGCAGCAACCACTGCCGCCGCCGGCGAGAGGAGGCCAGAGAGAGGTAGAGGACGCCACCGGCCAGAAGAGGGAAGTGGTTGCCGGCGTCGAAAGGAAGAAAATCGGAAGGAAACAGTGGTGGAACCGACGGAGGCCGAGAAGAGAAACGAGAAAGGGATCTGACGGTGCTGGCCAAACCGGCCACCGCCACTGCAGCCACACCACCGCCGGAGGAAGAGGAAAGGGAAGGATGGCACCGGAGAGGCTGGGAACGGCGGAGGAAGGCCGACGGAGGAGGAGAAGAACCGAAGCTAAACCGACTCGATCTGTCGCCGTGCCGCCGATCCAGGCTGAGCTGAGGCCACCGGCAGCTTCGTCTCAACGCCGGCCAGTTGCTGAGCCGTTGAACCTCCGGAGAACCGGCCACCGGTGAAGAACCGGTGGTGAGGGGGAGTGGCCGGTTCGCCTAGGAAGAAAGAAAAGGAAAAAGAAAAAGAAAAAGAAAAAGAAAAAGAAAAGGAAAGAAAAGAGAAAAAGGAAGAAAAAGGAGAGAGAAAAAGGAGATTTCTGGACTTTGAAAATTTCGGGAATTTTGGGAAATCTCGAAAAACTCGAAAACTCGGGAATTACGAGAATCGGTAAGAAATTCCGAAAAATAGTAAATTATTTAAATAATTTATTTATTTAAATAATTATGGAAAAATTCTAAAATGTAGAATTTAATTTCCAGAAAATTTCCTCGATGACCGAGCCGATGAAATCGGGCGAGGTGAACACGGGCGCGACCTTCGAAAGGCAGTCGCCAACCCGAGACAAGTAAGGGAGACATGTGCAGCCTGTAAGGATATCGGCACACATGTTTTAAATTATGCATTTAAATTTTATAAATGCAATTAATAGTGATTGGTTGAAAATTGTGGTGATTTATCGGTTTGGAATTGTGGTGATTTACCGGTTGAGATTTAAACTGTATTTTGTGCAGGAGGCTAGCCAATCGGCAGCCGTTATACTGTCGAAAATTATTGGAAAAATTACCGAAAATCATAGTAAATGATTTTTCATCACGAGAAACGATTTTCAACACGAAAATCGAGAAATCGATTAGTTTTCATAAAATATGAATATATTGATAATTAAGTTTAAAATATTCATGTTTTGAAAATGGTGAAAAAGGAAATCACCTAAATTTATCCCGATAGGTGACATTTCACGTGAAACGAGGTGAAAAAATGAAAAGGACCAAAGTGAATATTTTAATAATATTTCTCCAAATATCCACTTGATTTTATAAATAACCTTTATGGGTTCAATCGTGAAAATAAGTGTTTATAGAAAATTTCATAAAGGTAATTAAAGGTGGAAAATAGTGTTTTGAGGCTAAAAAGTCTCCGCATGTGTTTACAGAGAAAATATGAGACGAGAGTGTTGATTTGAAAAATAAATATTTTAATTTTCCATTGTCACATCCCGTGACCACCTTTTTCACGTAAAATACACAACTTATCCGGTTGGGCTGTCTGTGATACTTCACTTTTCATATTCATTTAACTATTAAATATAAAATGTATATTAACAATTACATCCCCTATTTTGATTCTCAAGAAAGTAGTACTGAAAGTAAGTCTAAATACAGAAAATAAATGATCATACCTCATATTATAAATCAAGCTGTTGCAGTGTCTCCAAATGCGCAGCTCGAAATCCTCAGATGTCAGATCCCTTAGTCCTCGAAAATCTGAAATGTTAATATTAAGGGGTGAGCAATCCACGGCTCAGTAAGAGAGTTATATGCAACACTTGATATTCAGCTACCTATATGCTGAAAATAATTTTTCACTTTCTTTAAATCTTCCTAGAGGCTCTAGGCTCATATGTAGGAAGGATACTACAGTCGGCTAGGGATCCGGATGGAGTAAGGCAGGTATTTTAGAATACCTGGCTTGTCCCGGAATCTAGAAGCAACTGTAGAGAGTAATCGTTTTCTTTTAATATTCAAATCTCAGTAAAACATTAAGTATTCACGTGATAAAACACTTAAGTAAATTAAATAAGGAATTAATGTTCCTTTCACAAATACTCATTTTCATACTTGTAAAACACCGTATAATATTTAGTTTAACACGTAATATATCAAAAGCTTAGTAACTGTAAATAATTTAGTACCAGTAAAAGTTCAGTGAAAAGTACAATCATCAGTATAATATCATGGAGACTAGGCAACACCCTAAATATATCATGCTATAAAATCATCCCAAATAGGGGAAATACATGAGATCTATGGCCATAGTCTATGGGGTCCTCAGTGTGCACTGATCAGGTGTCCACTGGGATGCTGATAATAGGATCAGTATCTATCAGCACTAACACGTGACACGTGAGCATGATATGGGGCCTAACAGTCTCAAAACAGTAAACACGTGATATAAACCCCATTTATTAAATCACTTTCACTGAATGTAAGTTCAATCAATCATAAATATTCATAAGGAAAATATTTTCATCTTATGAATAACAATTTATAAAATATTCATACTTGGGTCATCATTCCCGAAAATGTCTTAAACATTATAGAAAGTATAAATCACATTTTTCATACAGTGAAAACAGTTTATAAAATAATCACTGTAAAATATAAAAGATCATAACTGTCCTTTTTCACCGTAACACATATACACACGCTTTTCCGTGCATTCACTCGAAAACATGGTTTTCAAAGTTATCGGGATTCAAATCAATCATTTTTATGATTTATGGAAAATTAAAATATTTATTTTCCAAATCACCACTCCTGTCCCGTGTTTTCTCTATAAACACATGCGGAGACCTTTTTGTCTCAAAACACTGGTTTTTCACCTTTAATTACCTTTATGGAATTTTCTATAAACACTTGTTCTCACCATTGAACTCATAAAGATTATTTATAAAATCAAGTGAATATTTGAAGAAAGATTAGTAAAATATTCACTTTGGTCCTTTTTCATTTTACACCTCGTTTCACGTGAAATATCACCTATCGAAATAAATTTAGGTGATTTCCTTTTTCACCATTTTCAAAACATGAATATTTTAAAATTAATTATCAATATATTCATATTTTATGAAAACTAATCGATTTCTCGATTTTCGTGTTGAAAATCGTTTCTCGTGATGAAAAATCATTTACTATGATTTTCGATAATTTTTCCAATAATTTTCGACAGTATAACGGCTGCCGATTGGCTAGCCTCCTGCACAAAAATACAGTTTAAATCTCAACCAGTAAATCACCACAATTCCAAACCGATAAATCACCACAATTTTCAACCAATCACTATCAATTGCATTTATAAAATTTAAATGCATAATTTAAAACATGTGTGCCGATATCCTTACAGGCTGCACATGTCTCCCTTACCTGTTTCGGGTCGGCGACTGCCTCTCGAAGGTCGCGCCCGTGTTCACCTCGCCCGATTCCATCAGTTCGGTCATCGAGGGAATTTTCTGGAAATTAAATTCTAAATTTTAGAATTTTTCCATAATTATTTAAATAAATAAATTATTTAAATAATTTACTATTTTTCGGGATTTCTTACCGATTCCCGTAATTCCCGAGTTTTCGAGTTTTCCGAGATTTCCCGAAATTCTCGAAATTTTCGAAGTCCGAAAATCTCCTTTTTCTTCCTTTTTCTCTTTTCTTTCCTTTTCTTTTTCTTTTTTCCTTTTTCTTTTTCCTTTTTCTTTTCTTTTTCTTTTTCTTTTTCCTTTTTCTTTCTTCCCAGCCGAACCGACCACTCCCCCTCACCGCCAGTTCTTCACCGGTGGCCGGTTCTCCGGCGGTTCAACGGCTTAGCAGCTGGCCGGCGTGACGGCGAAGCCGGATCTGACCTCCGTTCATCCCGAATCAGCGGCACGGCGGCGGATCTACTCGGTTTTGGTTCGGTTCCTTCTCCTCCTCCGTCGGCCTTCCTCCGCCGTTGTTGGCCTCACCGGTGGCCTCCGTCCCATTCCTCTCCTTCCGCCGGTGCTGTGGCTGTGGTGGCGGCGACCGATTTGGCCGACAACCGCCAGATCTAATTTTCTCCTTCTCTTTCGATTTCGCCGGTTTCCGCCCGTTTCGTTCCCGCTTCTTTCTTTCGCCGGTCACCAGCTTCCCCTTTTTCTCTGCCGGCGCTGTTCCTCCCTTCCTCTCTCGCCGGCGGTGGCAGCTCCGCCACCGTCGGCCTCGCCTGAGAGGATCGGGTTTGGCTTCCCCGATTCTCCTTTCCATTTTTCTGTTTTGTTTCCTTTTTGGGTTTTTGTTTTATTTCCTTGTTTAGTATATCAATTATACTATACTATATAATATATCTATATAATATATATACATACATAATATAATAATATACCTAATACACAAAAATCTATATATATAATATAGTATTATATATATAATATATATCTAAAATATATATTTTGTGCATTAAATTTATAATAATATATATATATATATGTATATATTTATATGCTTAAAATAAACATTCTTTACATATATATATATATTTATGTATATATATGTTATGAGGTAATATATATTGTATTTACAATATATATTTTTCAAACTTTAATATAGTTTAATATTTGCCTTTCTCAAATATGTATATACTTATATATACATACAATGTTATATTTAATACATATGTATTATTTAAATTTATCAAATAGTATATATACTATATATACCTCTGTATATTAATATATACGATATAGTATATCAATACATATGTATTTGTATAAAAATACATTTATATAATTTATAATTATATAAATATATTTCTCTTTTATTTCTCATTTTCTTATTTAATTTGGATATTAATTTATCCAAATTAATTTTCCTCCTTTCCTTATTTTTTCCGAATTTCCAATACTTATTTCCAATAAATGGAAAATTCACGGTTATCACATCCATAAATCATAAAAATGATTGATTTGAATCCCGATAACTTTGAAAACCATGTTTTCGAGTGAAAGCACGGAAAAGCGTGCGTATATGTGTTACGGTGAAAAAGGACAGTTATGATCTTTTATATTTTACAGTGATTATTTTATAAACTGTTTTCACTATATGGAAAATGTGATTTATACTTTCTATAATATTTAAGACATTTTCGGGAATGATGACCCCAATATGAATATTTTATAAATTGTTATTCATAAGATGAAAATATTTTCCTTATGAATATTTATGGATTGATTGAACTTACATTCAGTGAAAGTGATTTAATAAATGAGGTTTATCTCACGTGTTTACTGTTTTGAGACTGTTAGGCCCCATATCATGCTCACGTGTCACGTGTTAGTGCTGATAGATACTGATCCTATTATCAGCGTCCCAGTGGACACCTGATCAGTGCACACTGAGGACCCCATAGACTATGGCCATAAATCTCATGTGTTTCCCTTATTTGGGATGATTTTATAGCATGATATATTTAGGGTGTTGCCTAGTCTCCATGATATTATACTAATGATTGTACTTTTCACTGAACTTTTACTAGTACTAAATTATTTACAGCTACTGAGCTTTTGATATATCACGTGTTAAACTAAATATTTTACGGTGTTTTACAAGTGTGGAAAAGAGTATTTGTGAAAGGAACATGAATTCCTTATTTATTTACTTAAGTGTTTTATCACGTGAATATTTAATATTTTATTGGGATTTGAATATCAAAAGAAAAACGAGTACTCTCTACAGTTACTTCTAGGTTCCAAGACAAGCCAGGTATTCTAAAATACCTGCCTTACTCCATCCGGATCCCTAGCCGACTGTAGTATCCTTCCTACATGTGAGCCTAGAGCCTCTAGGAGGATTTAAAGAAAGTGAAGAAAATTATTTTCAGTATATAGGTAGCTGAATATCAAGTGTTGCATATAACTCTCTTACTGAGCCGTGGTTTGCTCACCCCTTAATATTAACATTTCAGATTTTCGAGGACTAAGAGATCTGACATTTGAGGATTTCAAGCTACGCATTTGGAGACACTGCGATAGCTTGATTTATTATATGAGGTACGATCATTTATTTTCTGTATTTAGACTTACTTTCAGTACTACTTTCTTGATAATCAAAATAGGGGATGTAATTGATAATATACATTTTATATTTAATAGTTAAATGAATATGAAAAGTGAAGTATCACAGACAGCCCAACCGGATAAGTTGTATATTTTAAGAGAAAAAAAAGGTGGTCACGGGATGTGACAATATCAAGCACGCATAATGGAAGAGGATCAAAATAGCAGGATAGAAAAGTTGGAAAGGGATAATGTAGAGATGAAGGGGCAATTGAGCGAAATTACTCAGTTGCTAAAAGCCATGATTAAAGGAAAGGAGAAGATGAGTAATCAAGATGAGTCTGTCCAAGAGACTCAACAAAGCATGCAAGACAACCCCGTTTTTGTTCCCGAAGGAAGTACTGTCAAAGCTCCAACGTCTCTACATATATAAGTTCAAAACCCAGTGGAGGTGCCAAATTTATATGATCCCACAGAGTTAGAAAAGTTGAAGCATAAAGAAGAATATAGTGGTACTAAAGCTCAGCTGAACTTGATAGAGGAAAGACTAAGTGCCATGGAAGGATTTGACTATTTTGGACCCATTGATGCTGAAAGGTTGTGTTTGGTATCGGGTGTCGTGCTTCCACCAAAATTCAAGATGCCTGAATTTGAAAAGTTCAACGGAACATCGTGCCCAAAAGATCATCTCACCATGTACTGTAGGAAGATGGTGGCATATGCATGGGATGACAAGCTATTAATTCATGTTTTTCAAGACAGTTTGACTTGGTCAGCCGCTAAGTGGTACAACCAATTGGAAAGGAGCAAAGTTTCTTCTTGGTCTGAGTTGGTGAGAGCTTTTATAGCTCAATACAAACATGTGTCCGATGTAGCTCCTGACCGCTTATCTTTCCAAGGTATGGAAAAGAAAAAAGATGAAAGCTTCAAAGAATATGCCCAACGATGGAGAGACGTGGCATCACTAGTTCAACCTCCTTGACTGAGAAGGAAATCACCATGTTCTTTTTGAATACTCTCAAGGCTCCTTACTATGAGCGTATGCTTAGCAGTGTGACCAAGAATTTTGCAGACATGGTGCTGACAGGCGAAGCTATTGAAAATGCCTTTAAGAGTGGTAAGATTGAAGCATTTATGAATGATAGCAAGAGGAATGGGTTTTCAAAGAAGAAGGAAGAAGATTCACAAGCTGTCTCCAATAACTCATGTCGCTCCTATACCTCTTATTCACCTTCAGTGAATTACACTTATTCTCAACCCCACCCACAAACTTATCATCAGAATGCTTACCAACCCATTTCCCATTCACAAGACCCCACTTTTTCACCTAATGACCAAAAGAATACTCGAGCTAGCCGAAATGTCACCATAGACCCTATACCAATGACATACACAGAGTTGTTCCCACAGTTGTTACGGGGTCACCTTATTGCCCCTGTTTATGTAGAGCCCTTGAAGCCTCCCTACTCAAAGTGGTTTGATCCTAACGCAAAGTGTGCTTATCATAATGATAATGTTGGTCACTCTATTGAGAATTGTATGGGCTTGAAGAGGAAAGTCCAAGCACTTGTCAATGCTGGAATTTTGAGTTTTGGGGCAAAGAATGACCCAAATGTGAATGATAATCCTCTGCCAGATCACACAAAGGGTAGCGGTTAATGCTATGGAAGAAAGTGGATGATATTGATTGATTCACTTAATTTGAAGATAATGGTTGTTTCTTTGTTTCTAATTTCATTCATCTTAGGACGTTTCAATTTCTTAGGTAATATAGGAATGCCTAAGCCCACAAGGCACTGAGAATTCTTTTATGTATTGGGCCAACTTTCATTTGTTTTCATTTTCAATAAAAGATTAGTATGATGCATATTTCTCAATTCTTCATTCCTACCTTGTTCTTTTAAGCAAAACACCAGTACCTACATGATTTACATTGTTACCAAGCTTGAAAGTATCCAAATAATAACATGATACTGATAATGGCAATAAGTATAAAATTCAATATTGAAAGAGCTGCTTTGGTTGGTTGAATGGATTTTTAATTTGCCGAGATTGTTCAAGCAAGAAGAGAATAGAAGATATTTGTCCAAAATCTTCAACTATAGAAAGTTATGAGTAAAGGTGAATCTCTACATGAAATTCTAATGAGTTGGTTTTTGTTTAATAGATGACCTTTAATGAGAGTACTTGTATTAAGATAAGAAATGGCCTTCTTTCACTACCTTTCAAGTGTGAGTAAAACTATCCATTGATTACCCCTTTTGAGCCTATTATATTCTTTTTGATATAACCCACCGAGAATCACCCTCCACACTGGGGGGCAAAGAGAATAGAAGATGAAAGATCAGTGGGGCAAAGAAAAAAAACCTTTTGTGAAAAAAAAGGGGAACGAAAAAGAAAAAGAGAATGAAGAAGGAAAAAGGGTTTGAATTAAGAAAGTGAAAACCCTAGTCACATTTGAATAAAAAAGGAGAGAGAAAGCAAATTAGAATGGGGCAAAAGTCAAAATGCTTAAATGATTCATGAAAAATGATTCTTGGTTTGATGAACCCTGAAACACTTATTTTGGGCCTATCTTATCTTTTCTTTCATGAACCCTCGCCTAAGCCTACATTATGTGCCTTAAAAGTCCATTTTGATCAAATATGAGTACTCTTATTGAAGAATCATGTGTTGAATAAAGACATACTTATACTATGAGATGATGATCCTTTGGATGGAATTAGGACAAGCAGATCAAGATAAGCAAAAAGATTTCGTCTAGATGGAAGAAGTGGGATTCCAAAGACTCTCTTGGATCCATGTGAGCATTAAATTGGGTAAAGAAATATCTGATGTTGGGGCATCAATAAGAATGGAGAACAAATAAGAGAAGTTTCATCAAGGACAATGAAGTTGAAAATGAAAAGAAATAAATTAAAAAAAAAAGAGAAAAGAAAATGAAAAAGAAGAAAAAAAAAAGAGAAGAAAAGAAAAAAAGGAAAAAAAGAGAAAAAAATGAAAGGAGGATTCAAATCGAAAAATCAAAAA
The DNA here is from genome assembly GCA_032173925.1 of Heritiera fomes. Taxonomy (NCBI): domain Eukaryota; kingdom Viridiplantae; phylum Streptophyta; class Magnoliopsida; order Malvales; family Malvaceae; genus Heritiera; species Heritiera fomes. The sequence goes on from JAPDPM010000012.1 coordinate 29,202,578, forward strand.
GGGCGGTTTGGATCAATAGAGTGCGTCTAAGTTGAAAACCTGAAAAGGCAGCTTAGATACCAGAAAAACTGGATGTCAATGATACAGGGGCAAGAGGATATTTTAATGAACTCAACATGATCAGATAAGGTGGACCTTTGAAGGGAATTTTGTATTCATTGATCAGAATTGTTTGAATTGTTATTATTTGAATACTATTACCTAATCCTAAAAATTCTCAATTCTCATTCAAGCCTACTTTCCTTTTAAGCCTGACAATTTCTTGTTAAATCTTTCCAAATGTTGAATAATACCACTCTTTTCATTTCACCTATCATTTCTTTGCTATATCCTAACCTTGAGGAATTGAGAAATTGTATTGCATTGATTTTGAAATTAGAATGACAATGAATGTTTGCTTGGCAAAATATGTGAAAGACTCCTATATTATTTAGGAAAATGAAAGAAAAGAAAACTTATGGATGAACAGAAAATGGAAATTAAGAAAAACCAATGAAAAGAAAGAGTGAATGAAAGTAAAAAGAAGAAATAAGGGATAAGATAAGATAAAGAGGGCACAAAGACAAGAGCTTCATTGGGAAAGAAAAATGGAAGAAGGAAAATGAGAAAAGAAAAGGAAAAATAAAGATAGGATAAATTGCATGAATGACATTACATGAATAGAATAGATTGCATGAATGATATTACATGAATAGGATAAATTGCATGAATGGCATTACATGGAGAGGATAAATTGCAATTGCTTGAGTAGAATAAATTGCATAAAATCTCTGAAATTGGACAAAAAAGAAGTTTTGGAGGGGTTTCCCAAGATTTCATATTTTGACAAGAAAATGAGTTTTAGAGGAGTTTCCTAAAATTCAAAATTTGACAAGAAAAAAAAGTTTTGGAGGGGTTTCCCAAAATTTTAAAATTTGACAAGGAAAGGAATTTTAGAGGGGTTTCCTAAAATTCACTAAAATTCAAAATTTGACAAGTAAAGAAATTTTAGAGGGGTTTCCTAAAATTTCAAAATTAGACAAGGAAAGAAGTCGTGGAGGGGTTTCCCAAGATTTCATATTTCGACAAGAAAAGGAGTTTTAGAGGAGTTTCCTAAAATTCAAAATTTGACAAGAAAAAAAGTTTTGGAGGGGTTTCCCAAAATTTTAAAATTTGACAAGAAAAGGAATTTTAGAGGGGTTTCCTAAATTTCAAAATTTGACAAGTAAAGAAATTTTAGAGGAGTTTCCTAAAATTTCAAAATTAGACAAGGAAAGAAGTCTTGGAGGGGTTTCCCAAGATTTCATATTTTGACAAGAAAACGAGTTTTAGAGGGGTTTCCTAAAATTCAAAATTTGACAAAAAAATGTTTTGGAGGCGTTTCCCAAAATTTTAAAATTTGACAAGGAAAAGAATTTTAGAGGGGTTTCCTAAAATTCAAAATTTGACAAGTAAAGAAATTTTAGAGGGGTTTTCTAAAATTTCAAAATTAGACAAAAAAATTTTTTTTTTAGAGGGGTTTCCCAAAATTTTAAAATTGGATAAGAAAAGGAATTTTAGAGGAGTTTCCTAAGATTTCAAATTTTGACAAGAAAAGTTTTAGAGGAGTTTCCTAAAATTTTCAAAAAAAAAATCAAAGTTTTTAGACAAGATTTTAAAGTTTGACTGCCTTTCTGTTTAGAGGGAGCTTTTTGAAAAAATAAAAAAAATTAAAAATAAGAGAAGTCAGACAAAATAGGTGTCTATGTCTTTGTGCAATTACTGTTTCACAGCAAATGCACAAATAGGGGCAGCTGTAGACACCCTATTTTGTCCGGGGTCTTAATTTGTATAAATAATTAATTGGGTTGGGTGACATTTGTATTTTAATTTAACAATTTAGAATTAGGCTAGAATTAAATTAGAATTTTTAGATTTAGAATTAACATTAATTAGGAAATTAAAATTAAAATAGGATTTAGGAATAAAAAAAAGAAAAGAGAGAGAAAAGATAAAAAGAAATAAAAATAAAATTAATTTTAGGATAGGATAATTAGGATAATTAGATTTTTTAGGATAATTATATGGATTAATATTAAATTTGGTAGAGTTGGATTAGGATTAACATAAAAATTAAATAGATAAAAGATAAAAATATGAGATAATTATTAGAATAAGTATAGTTGTATTAAGACTCTAACAAGGTTATGACTATAAAAAGGGATTAAAGCTCATGATTTGGGGGAACTCTTGCACTCAGCCTTGATAAAAAAAAAAGAAACCTCTTCCAGACCTGCACTGCTCACCAAACACATCGCTGCACCTTGCTAATCTTCCTTTTGCTGTCGCCATTATCTGGTTATGTTACAAATTGTCCGGGGTGCCTTTATTTTTGGATCATCGTGATAGTCTCGTGTCAGCCCTAGCCCTACGTTGCTACCCTTTTGTGCCGCTTCAGCCTTGCACAAGCACTACTGCCAACTGTGGTTTTTACTGCTGCTGTCCTTCAGCTAATCGTCCTACTTCATCGCCTCGCATTATCACCATCCAACTTCATTTGCTGCTTGCCCACCTACTGCTGCATCTTCATCGTCGATCCCGTATCCTTGTGCCAGATTTTCATCATCCTCACCATTGCTATCTGCACCATTCAGCCATCATCACGGCATCACCAAATTTCTGCTCTTCACTGCTTGTCAATGTTTGCAGCACGTTGTGGAAATTAAAACAAGGGCTATTATATAAGAAAAGAGAGGCCACGTTGGAATAAAGTAGAGAAGGAAATAATAAAGGGAGGAGGTCAGAACAAGGTAAGAGAAAAGCTTATTTTTGTTTTACTAATTATATAACAGTTAATGGATAGATTAGGATAACATCTACTTGATAATATGCAATTAAATAAATCAAGATTTAAATTAACAGGATTTAATAATTGGATTTAATTTGTAAATAGAAATTTTGTATGAGGACTAATTAATTTGGTTAACATGATTTAATAATGTAATATGACTTAATTTAATATGAGCTAACTTATGAGAATACATTTGCATGACTTGTATGATCAGATTGATTTTGCATGATTTGATTAATTTGATTTTTTTATATATATTGAATAAATAATTTGTACGTTGTTATGATTTGTTTAGTTTAATTTGTATGATATTTGTATGATATATTTTATGTTTTATATGTTTAGCATGATAGATATTAGATAAATAAAATAATAGAAAAATAAATTAAATTAAAAGATGCAAATAAGAATAAAATTGAATAAAAATTGAATAAGGAAATAATAAAGTTATATTAAGAAGATGAATACAAATTATCCGATGATGAAATTTCAAGAAAGTCGAATGGTACTCCTTGGAAATTTCTAGGTGAGGAGTTTGCTCTAGACTGAACCAGATTGATGGAAGGTTTAGAGTAAATTTTCAATACAATAATATGTGTTTATTTTCTAAAATAGAAATAAATAAAATATAATAATAAAGACAATTGAAATAAAATAGAAATAGGATATGGAAATAATTTGAATTAAAATAAAAAAAGTAAATATGATTAAAACAATAAAAATAGAAAATTAGTAAGGATTGGGTATAGAGCCAAGATTAGGATTTTCATAATATATTCCGACGACGGAGCCTCTTCAAGCAAGTCAATCGGTACTACTTGAATACTCTTGAGGTGAGGAGATTTACTTATTGTCTAAACCAGATTGATGGAAGGATTTTAAGTAAATTTTCAATATTTCAAGCATATCGAAATTAATTTAAATTAAATTTAGAAGGATTTATTGGGTATAGAGTCAATATTAGGGTTGTCATAATGTATTTAAATGATCCGACAACGGAGCCTCTTCAAGCAAGTCAATTGGTACTACTTGAATACTCCTGAGGTGAAGGGGATTTACTTATTGTCTGAACCAAATTGATGGAAGGATTTTAAGTAAATTTTCAATATATTAAGCATGTTGAAATTAACTCAAATTAAGATAAATTTAGAATGACCTAGAATAGTTGGTACCATTTTAGGATGGGCGTTGTCAGGGTGCTAATCCTTCCCCACACTAACCGTACTCCCGAACCTTAGATTCTTTGAACGTAGAGCGAGCCTTATCTCTAGACAAGAATAGGTGACCAATCACACCTTAGGTTTGAATGGTTGGTGGCGACTCCTAGAATTTTAAAGTCTAGCGGTTAGGTTCACAGACCTAGACGTTATGACAACTGCTTTTGGAATGATTAGACAACAACAGGCTTATTTTTTGAATTTCCAAGATGGGCAATAGAATGTTTGAGAAAGAGAATCAACTGCTTTTATGGTTTTTATACACAAAAAATTTTCTGGCTTGAAGACAGTTGATTGCCTTAGGCATTTTTCAAAATATCAGTTATTTTATGTTTAGGTTAGTCAACTACTCTTTTGGGCAATCAATTGCTCAAGACAATTTTCTGCAATTGTCTATTTGAGCATTCATCTGCCTCCACAACTGTCTACTGCCAAATTTTTAACAATTTGTGTTTTTTCATTCCAAGCTCAATTTTATACATTCAAACCTTATTTTCTTTAACACAAATGCAATCTATATGAATTCAAATCATGTTTCCTCTTGAAATAATATACTCTTTGATAACATATACAACAATCCCACACTTATTACCAAAGAGTTTTAGTATATGCAATTATGCAACCTTATGATAATGAAACTTAGTTCTTATGTAAGGTGTATGTCTAAAGGTGGCCAAGACTTTTAGATGGAATATAAGACACAATGAATCATATTCACCCCTTCCACGAATGAGTTCCTCAAAAAAGGCAATGCATTTTTGTCATGGGACTTCGCTTTATCCTATATTAGCAAATACTTTACAATTAACCAAAAATCCATAAGAAGCATCCTCTCACTTCTCTATTTGCACATGAAGACTTATTAAAAATGCATCACAACATTCTTTTTTTACAAATACTCTACTCAAAAAAGATATAAGTCAATTACAGATTGTAGTCTAACCAAATGTTGTGATTTAACAGTGCATCTAGATATGGGACCTTATAAGGAATAATCTTTAATTTTAATTTCCTCCACTATTCCATACAAAAAACAATGCATTTGAAATATCATATATCTCATATATGATTTCCTTGGAAAATTCATGATTGAAAGCTCTTTGAACTCTCCTATACAAAAATCATCAAATTAGGAGATTATACTTTAAACTTGAAGAATCAATTTCCTAAATGACATCAATGAGATAGAGTTAAAATCAATCACTGTAAAAACTACAAACTTTGTACCATATTAGTGAATGAATAAGAGACATGGAGTAAGTTGAGTACTATGATATACTTTGTGAGTAATAATCTTATGCCAAGTAATGAGGATGAAACCTCAAATTAGTGGAATTAGAAAACAAATAATTTATACTTTCGTGTTATTTGGAAAAATCTCATAATTAAGTTCAAGAATTTAAATAAGAACTAATGAGATGCATATATTCCACCAAATACATAGGTAGGTTTGTTTTTAATAAAACAAATACACAAGTATACTAAAGTAAATGTAGTATGCATGAATAATAAATAATTAAAAATAAATTGAAGAATTCATATGTATACACATACCATACAAAAAAAATATACTAGATGTGAAAATATTATATGTATACACACATATATATATATATATATATATTTATATGGATATGTATATGTGTGTGTGTGTATATATATATATATATATGTATGTATATATATTTTATAATAATTAAGGTTTTAAATATAGGTACATTTACATATTAAATGTAAAGAGTATAATAAAATAAATAAATACATATGAATATATGATTGGTATATAGATAAATATATATTATTTAAAGACAATTATAAACTATATGAATTTTTTATATTTAAAATATATTAATAATAAAAAAAATTTAAGTATGTGTTAGTGGAGTTTGATGGGACTTTCTCCCATTAAACCCCACTAACATTTCCGGCTCCAACAACTAAAGCTTCTAAAAGAAGCCTTGTAAATAAAACAAGGAAAAATGAGAGGAAAGGAGGAGAGGCACGAGACAGAGTGCTGGAGGTTGAACCCATCGGTGAAGAGGAAAGAAAGGAAATGAGCTGAAGCCGAGAAGAAAGAAAAGCAGCCGGAAAGAAAAGGAAAAGGAGAGAAAGAAACGTTGCAGTGAAGGAGGAGGAACAAAAGCTGTGAAGTAAAGAAATGGAAACGAGAGGAAATTTCAGATGTACAGGAGGAACAAAACGAGTCTGTGAAAATGGGGCTCATTCGGTGATGGCAGCTGGAACCGTGAGCTAAAGGAGGAGATTTTATGACAATGCCATGAGGAACTTAATGGTATAGCGAGGATGTTGTTCAGAGGCCATTACTGTCAGATTTTTGAGGTTTGTAACGTGGGATTTTGATGTTGTTTGAGGCTGGGTTTGTGAGGCTCAAAATAGGGAATTGAAGATTGAATTTGGCTGTTTCCTAGCTGTTAGAAGGTGACAATCACAAAGACTCTCAAGTGGCATTTAAGGCTGGAGGACAGGAGAGTCTCGGGTTGGAATTACAAGTCAGGATAAACACTGGAAGTGGCATTGAAACAGGGTTTTGAAGTGCTGAAATGGAGCTGAGATGATGCTATAAAACATCAGGAAAGTTAAGGGAAGGAACGTGCTGGAACAGGGCAACGAAGGGGGGGAACTTGGTTCGGCAAGAAGGCTACAACAACAGGCCATTTGGTGCAGGAAAACCCCTCCCCTCAGCACGTACGGGACAACAACAAAGAAGCTTGTGAGCTTCTACCTTTTGGTCCAATGAAAACCTAGAACTAGTGTGGTTCGGTTTAAAGGTTCCAAGGGGTAAGATTTGTCTCCCTTAGTTAAGTTTAATAAATGTGTTTAATGTGTAAATTAATATGAAATGATGTTTTATTTATTAAGTCAATAGGCATATATATATATATATATATATATATATGTATATATATATGTATATCAAATAATACGGTGAGAATGGTTGAAACATAATTGGCGAAATGCATATACATGTATATATATATATATATATATGCATGTCATTAGTAAATATGAGGAATTAATTATGAGTAAGGTAAAATTATACACACACACACACACACACACACACACACATATAGGTATATATATATTCAAGGAAGGCTAGAAAAAAAAAAGAAAAGAAAATACCTAGGTTTAAAGGTATATATATTGCTATATATATATATATATTTGTATATTTGAAATGAAAGAATAAAATCTAAGAATTTAGATCACACTAGTATCAAATACCCATATATATATGTACATATATATTACTTGTATATATATGTATGTATGCTACTTGCCTAAAAACGAAGAAATAAATAAATATATGTATGTATAGTGCTTATATAAAGACATATAGTAAATTCTTAGAAATTTTATTTTGCTAATGCTAAATACTTACATATATAAATACATATATACATATATATATATATATATATATATATATATATGCTACTCACTTGAAAACTAAATAAAAGACAAAGAAAAGAAATGCAAAGAAAGGAAAAAGAGCTTTGTTGAGATACAAGTACAGGTATAACTGTATAAATGTTTAAGATATAGTTATAATCATATATATATAAATATATATATATATGTATAACGAAAGGAAAATAACGTATACAAATTAATAAATCTTTTATCATCTTATAAAGAATATAAAGTAAAAAGTTATTAAATGGAATAGGTAATGTTTGGCAAGACACATAAAGAATTTAGTTCCTCGCCAAAGAAATAAGTTAGTATAGTTTGGATTCTAAAATATACAATTGATATGTGATCAAAACATAATTAAGACATGTTATTGAAACATCATCTGATTTAATTGTAGTGAATTTGGAGCGGTGTAGGAGTTTAGCTTGAGTTGAGGATTGAGGAAAGGTAACCTACCAATCATCGAGGTAAGTGGGTTAAATAAATCTTACTAGTATCATCTTATAAGAGGTGAAAGAATTCTCATTAAATACTTAATTCAACTCATATAGAGTTTTGGTTGGACATTACGAGTAGGACAAAATGAGTAAGTATGGTAAGATTTTTAAATCGGACATGATGTGCCTGTGAAATATACTTATTTGAAAAGTGATTTTGTTGTGAATTGTGTGATGTGTTATGTGTTATGGCTCCCTTATGATTACTGAACATGTTAGCATATAGTTATGCTTTGAGTATGTATATGTGATTTGAGTACAAAATACACATATCGCTCCCGATGTTGAGTCAATATACCTCAATCCGTACCCCGTCATATTTGTCGAAAGCTAAGTCCTAAAGGCCAAAACGAGCAAAGACTCGATTTCTGTACCGTGTGAGCCACCTTTAGAATCCTTTGGGAACTAAGTGCTACACGAGTTCCGATGTGTTAGTAATAAGTCTAAGTCCTAAAGGCCAAAACGAGCAAAGACTCGATTTTTGTACCGTGTGAGCCACCTATAGAGTTCTTCGGGAACTAAGTGCAACACGAGTTTCGATGTGTTAGTAATAAGTCTAAGTCCTAAAGGCCAAAACGAGCAAAGACTCGATTTCTGTACCGTGTGAGGCACCTCTAGAGTTTTGGGAACTAAGTGCTACACGAGTTTCGATGTGTTAGTAATAAGTCTAAGTCCTAAAGGCCAAAATGAGCAAAGACTCGATTTCTGTACCATGTGAGCCACCTCTAGAGTCCTTCGGGAACTAAGTGCTGCACGAGTTCCGATGTGTTAGTAATAAGTCTAAGTCCCAAAGGCCAAATCGAGCAAAGACTCGATTTTTGTACCGTGTGAGCCACCTCTAGAATCCTTCGGGAACTAAGTGCTACATAAGTTCCGACGAATTATGAGGAATCGTAGGATATTGTCACGGTAAGTGATTGTGATTCGTGAATGCGACGAATGTCAAAGAATGAAATAGATCTATGCATATGACATAATGTGTGTGATTATTGGATTATGTTTATATATGCCACTTAAACATGTGCTATTTGAATGTTCGTTTCTTTCACACTTAATCATACTGATAAAAAGAATGATGCCTTGTGAATTTAAGAATGGAATGAAAGCATGAACAAGTTTGTGATGTTTGTGTACATACGGAATGGTAATAAACCTTAGTATAATCCATACATGCTATTTTATAATAACTCAAGCATGTATGATCGTGTTTTACGATATGAGCCTAGTATGTACTTATTTAAACTACTTACTGAGCTGTGGATTGCTCACCCTTTAATTTAATATCTGCAGATCATACGAGTTGATAGCCGACTCAGGCTTCCTGTAGGCTCCCGCGAAACCGTACCTAGTAGTGGTACTCATTTGCGTTCTTCGGAGCTAGCATTTTGTATTTTGAGGTATACTGCTAGTATATCATTTTGATAATCATGTGTACGTTAATTTCACAGTACTAGGAAAGTATATGGGATGTACTTTGGATCGCACTAGATGACTATGTGAGTCTAGGTGGTTATCGAGTCCGATCCGGGTCCTAATGTATGTTTTAAATTATATATAGATGAAGTGATATATGTGAACTTAGTAATGACTCAACTCTTGAGATCCTTGAAATACATGATTGCATGAAATTGTGGAGAAACACCAGCTGGTTGTGTTATGTGATTTAAAATGTGTTTTAGTGCAGGAAATTATACCTGGGGAAATTGATAAAATACAAAGGGGAGGTTTTCGACATGTTTCTTTTGGGAATAGTAAAATAAGGCGAAAATCAATAAGAAAAATCTCCTTGAGAAACTTGACATAGCTCGAGAAATAATATGAGTAAGATAGGATTTGATTTAGATACTACAATAACACCGAATACAAACCGTAAGTAGAGAAAGAAAATTTTGGTTCGAAATTTTCATAAGAAATCAAGTAAGTGTTAAGCGGACGTCATTGGCTTTCAGGTCGTGATAGATTAAATGGTATCAGAGCCTGGTTTGTCTAGTACGTGTCAGTGTAGTTTAGACCGTCTGTAGCATTACATCCCATGTACTGTGAAATTTATGTGAAAGTTTTCGAATTTGACTTATACTGAGATTGATCTGCTCTTGGTAGGCACTTGAAATTTGAGTAGAATGAGGAGAACGAGACGTAGAGGTGGACTCGGGAGGCCATCTCGGGGGTCAGCAATACCACCCTCGACTCCTTCACCTCCATCACCTCCACCACCTCCACATCCGACTCCTCCACATTCGACTCCTCCACCTCCGAATAGCATGGAGGCGAGGATGGCTAGAATGGAGCAGAATTATGAGGTTATGACAGCCTTGCTACAACAACTTGTGGCAAACCAAACTAGTGCACCTCAGGCTCCGCCACCTCCACATGCACCTTCAGTATCTTCAGTGCCTCCATCTGCACCGTTAGTGCCTCCACCTGCACCACCACCACAACTGCCATCTCCACCGACTCCCGTCGAGCCACATATTGCTCCACCTTCGGTTACACCTCAAGTAGCCGTACCTCAGCCAGCTACTATTCAGGTTGGGAGTTCAGTAGATCGGAATATGTCTCTCTTAAAGCAATTTCAAAAGATGAATCCTCCACAGTGCAAGGGGGAAAAAGATCCCACTAAGGCGGAAGAGTGGATAGAGGAGATGGAGTTCCTCTTTAAATACATGGGCTGCAATTCCACTGAGAAGGTATCATTAGCTGTGTATATGATGAGAGGTGAGGCTTAGAAGTGATGGAAGACTAATGAGCCCTTGGTATTGGCCAAAAATCCCATTATTACATGGGAGAAGTTTGTTGAGACCTTCATGGGTTATTATGTGTCGGCAGTGGCAAGACGAAAGAAGAATACAGAGTTTCTTGAACTAAAGCAAGGGCTATGAAAGTAGATGAGTATGAGACCCGATTCACTGCCTTAGTCAAATATGATGCGGATTATGCCAACAATGATGAGAAGACGGCAGAGAAATTCACTTCGTGTTTGAGGTCTAATATTAGGGGTAGAGTTAGCCCCTTTGAGCTTACGGAGTATGCTGCTGTTGTGAGGAAGGCATTGCAGTTGAACAAGAAATTAAGGCTTCACAGGCCGAATATGATGCTAGGAGACAGCCCAAACCGAAACAGCCCACTAATAAAAGATTTGATAGAAGGAGGCCCGAGCAAAGCAGATATCAGGGCCCTAGTAAGAGGCAGAAGTTTGTTACGCCTCGACCACAGGCTATTAGGCCTATTGCTACAGCTGCACCCACTACTCGAGCCATAACTACAGCACCCATTGATGCTTCTCAGCCGTGTACTGTTTGCGGCAAATTCCATAGGAATCGGCCTTGTCATAGAGCTTCAGGAGCTTGCTTTAAGTGTGGTGAGATAGGCCACGTGATTAAAGATTGCCCTTAGCTTAAGGCCACTGAAAAACGAGATGATAGACCACCGGTGGCACAATAGAAGAAGGTTCAAGATAAGGGCAAGAAACCCATGGAGCATGGAAGGGTGTTCGCTCTCGACCAAGAGACGGCTGACGCTTCTTGTTCGGTCATTAAGGGTAAGCTTACTATTTGTGATTTAGAAGCATTTGTACTTATTGATCCAGGCTCAACACACTCCTTTATTTCACCTATGTTTGCTAGTAAATTACATATAGAGTGTGAGCCCTTAGGACATCTATTACATGTGATTACTCTTAAAGAATTTCAAATGACCGAACATGTGTATCGTAAGTGTAAAGTAAAGGTGGGAGATAAGTACTTAGTGGTAGATTTGGTATTATTAGACATGTATGACTTCGATGTAATGCTAGGCATGGATTGGCTAACCAACCATCATGCTAGTGTAGACTGCTATAGCAAGGTTGTTACTTTCTCCTTACCTGAAAAGCTTGTATTACGTCTTGGAGATAATGAATAGAATGTTTATGATTTTATTGGTGTCTCACTAATATGAGATTGATTTGTTTATGAAGGCTATCTCGCGTTTGTCGAGGATGCCGAAAAGAGCCAATCGGAACTGTCTGACATCCCAGTTGTCAAGGACTTCTCCGATGTATTTTCGGATGAGCTACCAGGGCTACCTCCGGAAAGAGAGATGGAGTTTGCCATAGAGCTGCTCCTAGGCACTCAACCTATATCCAAGCCCTCATATCGAATGGCCTTTGTTGAGTTGGAGGAGTTGAAAAAGCAATTACAAGAGTTGTTGGACAAGGGAATCATAAGGCTGAGTGTGTCACCGTGGGAAGCTCCGGTGTTGTTTGTGAAGAAGAAGGATGGCAGTTTGAGGCTATGTATCGATTATAGGCAGTTAAATCAAGCAAAGGTGAAAAATAAGTATCCACTGCCTAGGATTGATGATTTGTTGGATCAATTGAATGGTGCTCAAATATTTTCGAAGATTGATTTGAGGTCAGGGTACCACCAATTGAGGATTAGAGGGGAGGATGTATCAAAGACAGCCTTCAGGACTCGATATGGCCATTACGAATTCCTGGTTATGCCATTCGGCCTAACGAATGCCCCTGCAGCATTTATGGCATTGATGAATGAAGTATTCAAGCCTCACTTGGATAAGTTTGTCATTGTGTTCATAGATGACATACTGGTGTATTCCCGATCCCGGGAAGAACATGAGCACCACCTCCACATAGTACTCCAGACTCTTAGAAAGGAAGGGCTATACGCAAAGTTCAGCAAGTGTGAGTTTTGGTTGGAACAAATCAGTTTTCTGGGGCATGTGGTATCAAAGGATGGTGTAGCAGTTGATCCAGTTAAGATAGAGGCCGTGATGAATTGGGAGAGGCCTAAAATAGTGACCGAGATTCGTAGCTTTTTAGGGCTTATAGGTTACTATAGGAGATTTGTAGAGGGATTTTTCCAAGCTTGCTGCTCCACTAACCCGACTCACACGCAAGGATGTCAAGTTTGGGTGGAATGAAGCGTGTGAGCGCAGCTTTCTAGAGCTTAAGCAAAGGTTGACTACGGCCCTTGTGTTGACGATTCCGAGTAGACCCGGAGGATTTACAGTGTATAGTGATGCTTCTCTACAAGGCCTAGGGTGTGTGTTGATGCAGAATGGTAGAGTAGTGGCATATGGTTCGAGACAGTTGAAGGACCACGAGAGGAACTACCCTACTCATGATCTGGAGTTAGCAGCGGTAGTGTTTGCGTTAAAGATATGGCGCCATTATTTGTATGGTGAGCGGTTCCAGATTTACACAGACCACAAGAGTTTAAAGTACTTATTCTCGCAGAAAGAGCTGAATATGAGACAGAGAAGATGGATGGAGCTATTGAAGGACTATGACTGCGAGATTTTCTACCATTAGGGTAAAGCAAATCGTGTAGCTGATGCATTAAGTAGGAAGAGTGTGGGTTTTGTTAGTTACATGATGGTCCGAGAATGGGACTTGATGAAAAAATTTTCGAAGTTGAATATCAACCTAGAGCCCGATGGTGAGTGTTTGATGGCTAGCTTGAGGTAGCATTATGGATCAAATTAGACAAGCCCAAAAAGAGGATCCTAGACTTATGGAGATTATTGGTGAAATGCAACCGGGCCAAGACTCAGAGTTTGGGATTTCAGAGGATGGGTTATTGAGATATAGGGGCAGAATTTGTGTCCCGAATAATGAGATGTTGAAGAGGCAAATTTTGGAAGAGGCACACAGCTCCAAATACACTATGCATCCAGGCAATACGAAGATGTATCAGAATTTACGCAAGGTGTATTGGTGGATTGGTATGAAGAAAGATATAGCGACCTTTGTGTCCAAGTATCTAGTGTGCCAAAAGGTTAAGATTGAACACCAACGGCCAGCGAGCTTACTAAAGCCTTTGCCCATACCTACATGGAAGTGGAAGCATGTGACTATGGACTTCATTATGGGACTCCCGAGGACTCGTAGGAATCATGATGCAATCTGGGTGATAGTTGACAGATTGACAAAGTCCGCTCATTTCCTAGCTATGAAGGCTACCGACTCGCTTAGTGCCTTAGCAAATATGTATGTTAAGGAGATTATGAGGTTACATGGAGTCCCAGTGAGTATAGTTTCGGACAGAGATTCTCGGTTTACTTCCTGTTTCTGGGAACACTTCCAGGATGCTTTGGGAACTAAATTGAGCGTTAGCACAGCCTGCCATCCTCAAATTGATGGGCAATCAGAAAGGACTATCCAGACACTTGAGGACATGTTGAGAGCATGTGTTATGGATTTTCGAGGCTCATGGGATGATCATTTGGCACTAGCGGAGTTTGCATATAAAAACAACTTTCTGTAAAATCCGAATTTTATTATACTGTATACTATATGTGTACATGATTGATGGTGGAAATTAATTCTTCTAGTGAAATTAAAGAATCATTGGATATGAATTTCCACTTTGCATTTTAAGTCATGATGTATAGTATGGTTGATAAAAGAAAGAAAAACAAATATCAATTGTAACAAGGAATATATGGGATTTAATCTTGATAAAAGGTCAAGATAGTATATATAAGGTATGAAAGCATTAAATGAGATGAGATAAAATTAATAAATGTGGCTAACATTGGCGTGGAGAAGAAGAAGAAGAATGACAAGAGAATTAAGGGCTAGAAGACAAAACAAAGAAAAGGATGGGGAGTTAGCCAATCAACGTTGGCTGGAAGAGACATGGGTGACGAGAAGAGCAGAAAAGGAAATAGAAAAAGTCCAGGAAAGGGGTGGCAGTGGATTTCTCGCCGGTTGCTTCATTTGACAAAGGAGACTAAGCATTTAATAGCAAGAGGAGTAAGCCAATAAGAGTGACTGGCAGTGGCGTGGAATGGGGGAAGAAGAGGAAAAAGGAAAGAAAATTTTCAGAACATGCAGAGAAATTTCTTCTTGCCACCGTCCACTAGCTGTAGTTTTTCCATAAATTTTAATGCATGTAATGATGAAAGAAACGTGATAAGAAAACAGTCGGTAGTTTCTAACAGGATCAAATGGCTATATAAAGGAATACGTGAGGGAAGATGATGTCGTCAACTTCATCCTCTCAAATAACCTCCTCGCCCAATTCTGTTTTCTGCATATTCATCTTTCATTCCTCCGTTTTCATCATAAATGAGCCATGCAATTTCATCTGTTAGCTAGCCAAACCCTTCTGCAGTGTTGAAAAGCCAAGGAACAAGAGAAACAAAGCTAAGGGAGGCAAGAAATATTCTGTTTTTGGAAGAGCAATTGGGTTAAGGTGAGTTCCATAATTTCTATGGTTTCCTTGATATTCAATACTAGATTTCTATGTTTTATAACATAATAAACATAGATGTAGCCTTGTGTTAGCTAAACCTTACTAGAATATATAAGAACTAGAATAAGGTGTAGTCTGAATCAGAATAAACAATGAAGATACTGGAAAAAATGAGAATGGGCGAGCTAAAATCTGGAATGAGGAAGTGGCGAGATCGCCACATGCAAGTTTAATACATAGGTGAGCCGCCAATGAACAAAACAGTAGTGTCGGGCGAGCTCCCATGTTGGGCGAACTCCAACAAATAAGCCATAGGAATGGCGAGAATGATTGGGCGAGCTCCCAAGAGTAGATCAATTATGGATGGGCGAGCTCTATGGGCGAATGGCGAACTCAGTCTCGCCAAGTGTCCCAAATATTAGGAAAATATAAATAGTTTAGAAAATATTCGAAAAAGGAATATTAATAGTTTTAATGTAATTGTGCAGATGGGAATTGAGAAAGGCGAATGAGAAGCAAGGCTTCTTCAGACGAGGTAAGGAAGTAGTATGTGATGCAAATGCATGTCCTGTGGAGTACAAATGTTAAGAAAATATTAGAAATTGTTTTATTTTCTGACATGCATTGGTTGATAAACTGTTTGATCTCGGGTGAGCTACAAGCCGCCATATGTTGTTTTGTTGGGCGAACTGATTAGGGAGGGCGAGTAGCTTTGTTTCGGGCGAGTCAAATGGCAAGCTCTCTTTTGTGGGAACTGGGCGAGTGCCCTTGTTTTAAGGAGAAATCCGAGTAAGCCATAGTCAGGCGAACCCTTTTTAATGTGTTTGGGCGGGCGACCCTTGTTTTAAATATAAGGCTGGCGAACTATTATTAGCCAGCCATACTTTTGTTTTGAAAAGCTAAGTGGCGGCCGATTACTAATTCACCGTCTTATCGAGTTAGTCAGGGGCGAGCCGTGAAGGGCAAGCTGACCCTGGCGAACGGTTTTAAAGTGTAATTTCCTAAACGAAAAAAAAATGAATTATTTTAAATATTTCAAAAATAAAAATATGAAATCTTTTTGGGGCGAGTTGACCATTAGGCAAGTTGACCATTGGGCGAGTTGAGTTTTGGCAAGCTTACCATGGGCGAACTAGCCATGGGCGAGCCAGTCTAAACCGTACCTTCTCACACGGAAAATGTTGAAGTTACAGGCTGTTTTATGGTTGTATAAGCCCTTTTGGAAATCAAATCATTTTATGAAAATGATATATAAGATAACTTGATTTTGAGACATTAGGCCATGAATTCATGCATTATCATTTATATACTTTGTGTGACCCATCTAGGGTGATGGCTCGGGTCAAATAGACCAACGAGTGCACCCTAGGGCGTCACAGGGCTGATGGACCTACCAAGTCTTCAGCGGTCTCGAGGTCACTTGGCAAGTGGACCCGAGGATCACCTACAGATTATGGCCATACATCTAGATGAGATAGCCGTGAGGGGCGATGGCCTACGGGTGCACCCCAAAAGCGGATGACTTGTGTTCTTTGCATGATTTAAATTGTTGCCTAGTCTCAATTAAACGATTTATGAAAGGATCTGGTAAATCCTATTTCATGTTTACTATATTTATTGTTTCCTAATGAGTTTGATCGTTAGGATAATTAAATAGTTTTGAGAATATAGCTTTTATTTTTATAAAGCAGCATACACCTTCCTTACTGAGCACATTGTCGCTCACTCCTTATTTTTCCACTCCACAGATAACTGATTTGGGGCTAAGAGACTTACCTTTTTGAGATTTGATATCGAAGGTATGTTAGACTCTTTTATATATTCAGCAAAGTTGTACAGTATTACTTTAAATAGATGGGAATGTAGATACATCTTAAGGAAGAGACTTTAATAATTCATATTTACATAAGAATGTAGTAGAAGTTGTTAAGCATCACAGACATCCCAACCGGTAAGTTATGAGTAAGTATCATGTTATACAGTAGCTTTGGGATGTTACACTTTCACTCTAGTATCGGGATGGCACCTTACGAGACATTGTATGGGCGTAGGTGTAGGTCCCCTATTGGCTGGGAAGAGGTAGGTGAAAGAAAGTTATTCACTTCGGAGATTGTAGACAAAGCTTCCGAAGATGTGAAATTGATATGTGATAGATTGAGGACAGCCCAAAGTAGACAGAAAAGCTATGCCGATTGTCTAAGGAGGCCTTTAGAGTTTCAAGTGGGTGATAAAGTGTTCTTGAAGATCTCTCCATCTAAAGGCATAATGAGATTTGGCAAGAAAGGGAAGTTAAGTCCTCGATACATTGGTCTGTTTGAGATATTAGAGAGAGTTGGTGACGTGGCCTACCGACTAGCATTACCACCAGAGCTATCGGGTGTGCATAACGTCTTTCATGTGTCGATGCTACAGAAATATCATCCGGACCCATCTCATGTTATTGAGTATGAGCCATTGGAGATTAGAGAGGACTTAAGCTATATCGAGAGACCTATTCGGATCTTAGATAGGAAAGACAAGATATTGAGGTCTAAGACAATCCCTTTAGTCAAAGTGCTTTGGCAACACCACTCTTCATAGGAAGCCACATGGGAGTTGGAAAGCTTAATGAGAGAGAAATACCCTCACCTATTTTAGCTAGACACGGAAAATTTGGGAGACCAAATTTCGTAAGGTGGGGAGGATGTAAAAACTACAAACTTTGTACCATATTAGTGAATGAATAAGAGACATGGAGTAAGTTGAGTACGATGATATACTTTGTGAGTAATAATCTTATGCCAAGTAATGAGGATGAAACCTCAAATTAGTGGAATTAGAAAACAAATAATTTATACTTTCGTGTCATTTGGAAAAATCTCATAACTAAGTTCAGGAATTTAAATAAGAACTAATGGGATGCATATACTCCACCAAATACATAGGTAGGTTTGTTTTTAATAAAACAAATACACAAGTATACTAAAGTAAATGTAGTATGCATGAATAATAAATAATTAAAAATAAATTGAAGAATTCATATGTATACACATACCATACAAAAAAAATATACTAGATATGAAAATATTATATGTATACACACACACATATATATATATATATTTATATGGATATGTATATGTATATATATATATATATATATATATATATAAATATATATTATAATAATTAAGGTTTTAAATATAGGTACATTTACATATTAAATGTAAAGAGTATAATAAAATAAATAAATACATATGAATATATGATTGGTATATAGATAAATATATATTATTTAAAGACAATTATAAACTATATGAATTTTTGATATTTAAAATATATTAATAATAAAAAAAATTTAAGTATGTGTTAGTGGAGTTTGATGGGACTTTCTCCCATCAAACCCCACTAACATTTCCGGCTCCAACAACTAAAGCTTCTAAAAGAAGCCTTGTAAATAAAACAAGGAAAAATGAGAGGAAAGGAGGAGAGGCACGAGACAGAGTGCTGGAGGTTGAACCCATCGATGAAGAGGAAAGAAAGGAAATGAGCTGAAGCTGAGAAGAAAGAAAAGCAGCCGGAAAGAAAAGGAAAAGGAGAGAAAGAGACGTTGCAGTGAAGGAGGAGGAACAAAAGCTGTGCAGTAAAGAAACGGAAACGAGAGGAAATTTCAGATGTACAGGAGGAACAAAACGAGTCTGTGAAAATGGGGCTCATTCGATGATGGCAGCTGGAACCGTGAGCTGAAGGAGGAGATTTTATGACAATGCCATGAGGAACTTAATGGTATAGCGAGGATGTTGTTCAGAGGCCATTACTGTCAGATTTTTGAGGTTTGTAACGTGAGATTTTGATGTTGTTTGAGGCTGGGTTTGTGAGGCTCAAAATAGGGAATTGAAGACTGAATTTGGCTGTTTCCTAGCTGTTAGAAGGTGACAATCACAGAGACTCTCAAGTGGCATTTAAGGCTGGAGGACAGGAGAGTCTCGGGTTGGAATTACAAGTCAAGATAAACACTGGAAGTGGCATTGAAACAGGGTTTCGAAGTGCTAAAATGGAGCTGAGATGATGCTATAAAACATCAGGAAAGTTAGGGGAAGGAACGTGTTGGAACAAGGCAACGAAGGGGGGGAACTTGGCTGGGCAAGAAGGCTACAGCAACAGGCCATTTGGTGCAGGAAAAGCCCTCCCCTCAGCACGTACGGGACAGCAACAAAGAAGCTTGCGAGCTTCTACCTTTTGGTCCAATGAAAACCTAGAACTAGTGTGGTTCGGTTTAAAGGTTCCAAGGGGTAAGATTTGTCTCCCTTAGTTAAGTTTAATAAATGTGTTTAATGTGTAAATTAATATGAAATGATGTTTTATTTATTAGGTCAATAGGCATATATATATATATATATATATATCAAATAATATGGTGAGAATGGTTGAAACATAATTGGCTAAATGCATATACATATATATATATATATGCATGTCATTAGTAAATATGAGGAATTAATTATGAGTAAAGTAAAATGATATATATATATATATATATATATATATACACACACACACACACACACACACACATATATAGGTATATATATATTCAAGGAAGGCTAGAAAAAAAAACAAAAGAAAATACCTAGGTTTAAAGGTATTTATATATATATATATATATTTTGCTATATATATTTGTATATTTGAAATGAAAGAATAAAATCTAAGAATTTAGATCACACTAGTATCAAATACCCATATATATATGTACATATATATTACTTGTATATATATGTATTATGCTACTTGCCTAAAAACGAAGAAATAAATAAATATGTATGTATAGTGCTTATATAAAGACATATAGTAAATTCTTAGAAATTTTATTTTGCTAATGCTAAATACTTACATATATAAATACATATATATATATATATATATATATGCTACTCACTTGAAAACTAAATACAAGACAAAGAAAAAAAATGCAAAGAAAGGAAAAAGAGCTTTGTTGAGATATAAGTACAGGTACAACTGTATAAGTGTTTAAGATATAGTTATAATCATATATATATATATATAAATATATATATATGTATGTATAACAAAAGGAAAATAATGTATACAAATTAATAAACCTTTTATCATCTTATAAAGAATATAAAGTAAAGAGTTATTAAATCGAATAGGTAATGTTTGGCGAGACACATAAAGAATTTAGTTCCTCGCCAAAGAAATGAGTTAGAATAGTTTGGATTCTAAAATATACAATTGATATGTGATCAAAACGTAATTAAGACATGTTATTGAAACATCATCTGATTTAATTGTAGTGAATTTGGAGCGGTGTAGGAGTTTAGCTTGAGTTGAGGATCGAGGAAAGGTAACCTACCAAGCATCGAGGTAAGTGGGTTAAATACAACTTACTAGTATCATCTCGTAAGAGGTGAAAGAATTCTCATTAAATACTTAATTCAACTCATATAGAGTTTTGGTTGGACATTACGGGTAGGACAAAATGAGTAAGTATGGTAAGATTTTTAAATCGGACATGATGTGCCTGTGAAATATACTTATTTGAAAAGTGATTTTGTTGTGAATTGTGTGATGTGTTATGTGTTATGGCTCCCTTATGATTACTGAACATGTTAGCATATAGTTATGCTTTGAGTATGTATATGTGATTTGAGTACAAAATACACATATCGCTCCCGATGTTGAGTTAATAGACCTCAATCCATACCCCGTCATATTTGTCGAAAGCTAAGTCCTAAAGGCCAAAACGAGCAAAGACTCGATTTCTGTACCGTGTGAGCCACCTCTAGAATCCTTTAGGAACTAAGTGCTACACGAGTTCCGATGTGTTAGTAATAAGTCTAAGTCCTAAAGGCCAAAACGAGCAAAGACTTAATTTCTGTACTGTGTGAGCCACCTTTAGAGTCCTTCGGGAACTAAGTGCTACACGAGTTCCGATGTGTTAGTAATAAGTCTAAGTCCTAAAGACCAAAACGAGCAAAGACTCGATTTCTGTACCGTGTGAGCCACCTCTAGAGTCCTTTGGGAACTAAGTGCTACACGAGTTCCGATGTGTTAGTAATAAGTCTAAGTTCTAAAGGCCAAAACGAGCAAAAACTCGATTTCTGTACCATGTGAGCCACCTCTAGAGTCCTTCGGGAACTAAGTGCTACACGAGTTCCGATGTGTTAGTAATAAGTCTAAGTCCTAAAGGCCAAAACGAGCAAAGACTCGATTTCTGTACCATGTGAGCCACCTCTAGAGTCCTTCAGGAACTAAGTGCTGCACAAGTTCCGATGTGTTAGTAATAAGTCTAAATCCTAAAGGCCAAATCGAGCAAAGACTTGATTTCTGTACCGTGTGAGCCACCTCCAGAATCCTTCGGGAACTAAGTGCTACACAAGTTCCGACGAATTATAAGGAATCGTAGGATATTGTCACGATAAGTAAGTGATTGTGATTCGTGAATGCGACGAATGTCAAAGAATGAAATAGATCTATGCATATGACATAATGTGTGTGATTATTGGATTATGTTTATATATGCCACTTTAACATGTGCTATTTGAATGTTCGTTTCTTGCACACTTAATCATACTGATAAAAAGAATGATGCCTTGTGAATTTAAGAATGGAATGAAAGCATGAACAAGTTTGTGATGTTTGTGTACATACGGAATGGTAATAAACCTTAGTATAATCCATACATGCTATTTTATAATAACTCAAGCATGTATGATCGTGTTTTATGATATGAGCCTAGTATGTACTTATTTAAACTACTTCTTGAGTTGTGGATTGCTCACCCTTTAATTTAATATTTGCAGATCATACGAGTTGATAGCCGGCTCAGGCTTCCTGTAGGCTCCCGTGAAACCGTACCTAGTAGTGGTACTCATTTGCGTTCTCCGGAGCTAGCATTTTTGTATTTTGAGGTATACTGCTAGTATATCATTTTGATAATCATGTGTAGGTTAATTTCACAGTACTAGGAAAGCATATGGGATGTATTTTGGATCGCACTAGATGACTATGTGAGTCTAGGTGGTTATCGAGTCTGATCCGGGTCCTAATGTATGTTTTAAATTATATATAGATGAAGTGATATATGTGAACTTAGTAGTGACTCAACTCTTGAGATCCTTGAAATACATGATTGCATGAAATTGTGGAAAATGTGTTTTAGTGCAGGAAATTATACCTGGGGAAATTGATAAAATACAAAGGGGAGGTTTTCGACATGTTTCTTTTGGGAATAGTAAAATAAGGCGAAAATCAATAAGAAAAATCTCCTTGAGAAACGTGACATAGCTCGAGAAATAATATGAGTAAGATAGGATTTGATTTAGATACTACACTAACACCGAATATAAACCGTAAGTAGAGAAAGAAAAATTTGGTTCGAAATTTTCATAATAAATCAAGTGTTAAGCGGACGTCATTGGCTTTCGGGTCGTGATAATCACGATCATCTTTAGTAACCAGTATTAATCCTATACCTCTTATGGTGTCAGCAATCTTATCACTCAATAAGGGTTGGGTTAGAGGATCCACTAACATTATTTCAATAGGCATATATTCTAAATTTACCTTACCTTTCTTTACAACTCATAGCAATATGCTTGCTACTAGTTGACAACATATCATTCTTTGTATTGTAAACAGGAGCTTTTTTGTCATAATACAAAGTAATTGGTCATTTGGTTTTCTCAATAAAAAGTATTCCCCTTAAAAACCTTTTTAATCAAAGTAAATCCGTAGTGACATGTGATATGGCAATGAACTCAGATTCCATTATTGATAATGCCACACAAGTTTTGTAAAATCCGATTCAGCACTACTGTAGACTCTAAATTCATACAATTGATAAGCGAAATTAAAGAAATAATGAATATTGATTTCGCTTAAGTTAAAAGCTCCTTAACTTGAAATATGAAAGGAGCAATTTATGTGAAATACTCGACGGGCGAGAACTACAATGGGACAGCTCGCCAATGGACGTGCAAAAGTACGCTCGCCAATGGTGATGGCGAGTTGGATGATGGCGAGGGCGAATATGTGAGTTCGCCAATATAAGATGATTGCTCAAGTGGGCGAGGACCCTGACAGCCCAAATAATTCTAGTGATGATCGCCCAAAGAGTATGACGAGTAATTTGATCACCAAATTGTGGTATAAATCAAAGCAATGTGGCGAATAGAATAATAGCTGTAATCGCCAAGAAAATGAAATTTCTCGTATTTGCCAAATTATAAAGTTGGCATCAAGATTTAGTTGACAAGCTTAGAGGTTGGCGAATTGAAATAGAGATTGGAGAACTGAGGTCTCAAGATTGACCAGGCGAACTGAATAAGCACGGGCAAAATGAAAATAGATTCAACCTGGCAGCCAAAATTGACTTTGTGAGTCATACGGTTGAAGACAATAAATGGAGAAAAGTTAAAGTCAATAAAGAAATTAACTTTATAGGTTGAGGAATAAAACAAAGTCAATAGAAGCAGATAATAGCTTTCTATAGCCATTCTTTTGCTGCAATTTTTCTTCATGCATTAAATGAATGAAAGACGTGAAATAAATGAAAGAAGATGGGATAAGGCCAAATGATGGGTTCTGATTGGATAGCATGGCTATATAAGAAGAAATGCTTGAGGAAAACTCATTTGGCAAACTTCACCTTCTTCACGAAAGCTATGCAACTGCAAGTTTATATTCTGATTTCCTTCCATTTCTACCATGCTTGATCTACTAAACTTTTTCCTTAAGTTGGCTAAACACATAAACCTGCTTGTAAAACCTTTCCTCCATTGTTGATGAGCTAAAGGAATAAGCAAAGTAAGGCTAACATGAGACAGAAAGTGTTCTATGCTAGAAGTGCAGTTGGTTAAGGTGAGTTCTATATTTGTATAGTTCTCTTGATGCTCAATGATAGATTTCTATGTTTTATAAAGTAATAAACATAGATACAGTCTTGTTTTTAGTTAGATCATTAGAGAATATGAAAACAAGGAAAATAATGGAATAAGTGACGAAAATGAAGACTATTGTGATCGCTAATGATAAAAATTAGTAATCGCCAATAAGGCGAGTAGATAATAAAGAACTCGCCAAGGTAAAGTCTTTGTTCAAATGGGCGAGATCGCCCAACTCTAGTGAAGTGAATTCATGGGCGAGCTAAAATGCATAAGCATAGGGCGAGTTGACTTGTGGGCGAACTCCCACAATAAAACCAATGTGGCATGGCGAGTTGAAATTGTGGGCGAGCTCTCACGTGTAAGCCATTTGATGAATGGCGAGCTCGATTGACGAGCTAGTAAGATGTCGCTGGGCGAGCTGGTTGATTTATCTTAAGTCTCGCCCAAGTAATGGAAAAATATATAAAGAAAATATTAATGGAATTTATATATTATTCGCAGCCGATAATTGGAAATGGCTATTGGCGAGCAGGAAGCAGGGCGAAGCAAGGCTTTGTTGGACTAGGTAAGGGAGACGCGTGTGAAGTGAATGCATGTCCTGTGGAGTAAATTTTTATAGAAACTATTTAATAAATATTTTGGTTTATGACATGCATTAGTTTGATAATTGTTTTGATTCGGGCGAGCTAAAAGCCGACCCTTATATTGTTTTCTGGACGAATTAGTCAAAGGCGGGCGAGCCTTTTTGTGCTTGTTTTGGGGCGAGTAACCCCCTGTTTTAATAGAAATTCGGGCAAGCCACCGATGGGCGAAACCTTTTATAATGTTTTGGGGTGGGCGACCCCTTCGTTAAGAAAGTTTTTGTTGGGGTGGGCGACCCCTTTGTATACAAGGTTATAGGCGAGCTCATTAGGGCGAGCCAGTTTTACTTAATATTTTAAAAGTAAGTTGGGCGGGCGAACACAAGTTCACCGCACTGGGCGAGTTGCCATGGGCGAGCAGGTTTTAAACGTTGAGATTTTGAAATGTTTTCAATGTGTTTGTAAACATAAAGCCTAAACCTTTTTGAAAATTAAATCATTTGAGTAAATGATAATGTGGGTGAGATAATCCTTTAAAGGTTTTCATGAGATATAAAGTGATTTTGAGACTTTAGGCCCCTAGTTTCAGGCATGATTATTTATGTTATTGCGTGACCCACATGGGGCGGTGGCTCGGGTCAATGGACCTACGGGTGCACCTCAGGGCCTCACAGGGCTGATGGACCCTCCAAGTCATCAGCGGTCTCGAGGTCACTTGACAAGTGGACCTGAGGACCACCTATAGATTATGGCCATAGATCTAGCAGAGATAGCCGTGAGGGGCGATGGCCTACGGGTGCTGTAAGACCTGATTCTACACTACTGTAGACCTTAATTTCATAAAATTGATACTGTAAATGAAGTAAATATTGAATATTCATTTTCACTTGGATGAAAAGCTTCGTAAACTTGAGATGTGCATGGAAGAATGTTGATGAAATAATGGATGGGTGAGGACGTCGTACAGATCGCCTATGGGCGAGCAAAGAAGGCTGTTCACCAATGGCGAGCAGAATTGGAGAGCAGAACGCCAATTATGATGGCGATGGCGAATAAGGAGTTCACCCAAATAGGGCGAGGGCGAGTAGATGAGTTCGCCCAAATGCTGCGATGGCTCCTGATCGCCCATACAGATTGAGGAAAATAAAATGTTAAATAAGAGTGAAAATTTGTGGGAAATCATAGCAATGTGGCAAGTAGAGCAATATGAAGTGATCGCCAACAATGTAGCAATGGCTGTGATCGCCAAACCTGTATGTGATCGCCAGAAGGGGGAAATTCTTGTAATTGCCAAATCTTAAGTTGGCAAGCTTGAAGGTTGGCGAACTGAAGTAGATATTTGCGAGCTGAAGACTTTTGACGAAGGGGCGAACTGGAATGACACTTGTGGACAAAGTGAAAATAGATTTAAACCCATTTGGCAGCCAAAACTGACTTGTAAGTCATACGGTTGAAGACAATTAATGGAGAAGATGTTGAAGTCAGTAAGGAACTTATCCTTATTGGTTGATGAACAAAAACAAAGTCAATAGCAGAAGAAAAGGCGTGTGGAAGGGAGACTTTCACGCCATTGTAAGTGCAGTTTTTCTTCATGCATTAAATGCATGAAAGACGTGAAATAAATGAAGGAAATGAGATAAGGCCAAGTGATGAGTTCTGATTGGATAGCATGGCTATAAAAGAAGAAACAATTGAGGATAACAGAGTTAGCGAACTCCAGTTTCTTCACGAAAACCATTCTACTGCAAATTATGCTCTGTTTCTTCCATTTCTCTACCATATTTGATCTACTAAACTTCAATCTTAAGTTAGCTAAACATATAAACCTGCTTACAAAACCATTCCTTCATCATTGATGAGCTAAAGGAATAAGCAAAGTGAGGCTAATAGGAGACAGGAAGAATTCTGTTTTGGAAGTGCAGCTGATTAAGGTGAGATTTAATGGTTCTTGAGATTTAATGATATATTTCTATGATTTCAAGTATGAGAAGCATGAGAATAGTCTTGCTTTTGATTTATTCTTGATAGAAATAGAATAAATTCATATCTTGAAGTAGAATGATAGGAAAAATACTGGAAAAGAGATGAGTAAGGCGACTATGGTGATCGCCCATGTTGAATATTTGTAATCGCCAATGAGGCGAGTAGGAAATATGAACTCGCCAAAATGAAAATACTTGTCCAAGTGGGCAAGGTCGCCCAATGCTAGTTCATGGGAGAGCCCATCCCTGAGTAGAAAGCCGTTTGGCGAACTCACATGCATAAGAAATTGGGCGAGTAGAATTGTGGGCGAACTCCCACATTTAAGCCAATGTTGGTCTGGCGAGTTGAATGTTGGTGAGCTCCAAATATATTAATGGCGAGAAATGGCGGGCGAGCTTTCGCTAGTAAGCCATTTGATGAATGGCGACCTCGATAGGGCGAGCTAGTATGTCTCTTGTGGGCGAGCTTTTGGGAGCTCTGTTGGGCGAGCAAGTAGAATATCTTTTGGGCGAGCTGGTTTATTTCTATCAAGTCTCGCCCAAGTGATGGAAAGTTATTTAAAGAAAAATATTAATAGTTTTAATAAATTATTTTGCAGCCGGGAATTGGAAATGGCTATTGGCGAGCAGGAAGCAAGGCAAAACAAGGTTTCGTTGGACCAGGTAAGGGAGATGTGTGTGAAGTGAATGCATGTCCTGTGGAGTTAAGTTTTAGGAAAATATTGTGAAATTTGTTTTGGTTTATGACATGCATTGTTTGAGAAATCTATTTGATATTGGGCGAGCTATTAAGCCGACCCTTGTGATATTTATGGGCGAAATGGTATTGGCGGGCGAGCCAAGCTTTTATGATTTTTGGGCAAAGAACCCTTTGATGCATCTTGGGCGAGTAACCCTGTTTTAAATAAAAGGCGGGCGAGCCATGCTGGGCGAACCCCTTAATATTCTTTTGGGCGAGCCGCTAAGGTCGAGCCAGGTTGCTTTGTTTTGAAAAGCTAAGTGGCGGGCGAATACTATTTCCCGCACTGATTATTGACCATGGGTGAGCCAAATGGGCGAACTGACCATGGCGAACAGGTTTCACGTTTCCAAAGTTTCTTAATTGAAAAATAAACTAATTTTAATATCTTTGAAAATACAAAATATAAACCCTTTTGGGCGAATTGACTAATGGGCGAGCCACTGAGGGCGAGCCAGTTTTGCTTGTTATTTTAAACGTAAGGTTGGCGGGCGAATACAAGTTCACCGCACTGGGCGAGCTGCCATGGGCGAGCCATGTTGGGCGAGCTGACCATGGGCGAGCAGGTTTTAAACTTTGAAATTTTGGAATGTTTTCAAGGTGTTTTGTAAACAGAAAGCCTAAACCTTTTTGGAAATCAAATCATTTTGAGAAAATAATAATATGGGTGAGATAATTCCACAAAGGTTTTCATGCGATACAAAAGTGATTTTTGAGACTTTAGGCCCCGAGTTCATGCATTACTACTGAGTGACCCGCCTGGGGCGGTGGCTCGGTCGATGGACCAATGAGTGCACCTCAGGGCGTCACAGGGCTGATGAACCCGCCAAGTCATCAGCGGTCTCGAGGTCACTTGGCAAGTAGACCCGAGGACCACCTAGAGATTGTGGCCATAGATCTATTGTATCCCTTTTGGGGTGATTATTCCGTTCTCGCAAGGGGGAGGGGGAACGATGATAGCATGACTTATTTATAGGGTGATGCCTAGTCTCAACTTGTTGATTTCTATTTACTGAAAGGATTTGTTAAAATCCTATTTGTTGTTTAATCTATTTTAGTGTAAACTGTTGAGAAAATGATTTGAATGACGTATTGAGAGTACTGGTTGATATAACCACTGTTTTCCTAATTGACATGATTTTTGGAAAACAAATTTATTGTGGTATATGACTTTGGTTTTGTAAAGCAGCATATGTCTCCTTTACTGAGCGTAGGAATCGCTCACCCCTTTGTTTTGATTCCACAGATAAAAGACATGAAGTGAGATAATTAGCTCCCATATGGATAGCTACATATCAAGCGCAGGGGCAACTTATGTCAAATATGACAGGTACAATCACTTCTCTTTTACATTTCAGACATATGTATACAGTACTACTTTATTGAGACAAAGATAATAGGGGATGTCAGATGTAAGTAATAATGAAAAGAAATTTCATATTCCATATTTGATAAATAAATATTATTATTGTAGAATGTTATTGGCATCGCAGACAGCCCAACCGGTAAAATTGTAAAGAAATACGTGAAAAATGTGGTAACGGGATGTTATAGGTGCACCCCAATAGCGGCAGATTCCGTTCTCGCAAGGGGGAGGGGGAACGATGATAGCATGATTTATTCGTAGGGTGATGCCTAGTCTCAACTTATTGGTTTCTGTTTAATGAGAGGATTTGTTAAATCCTAATTTATGGTTTAAATTACATGATATTATAAACTGTGAGCAAATGATTTGAATGGTGCATTGAGAGTACTATTTTCCTATCGATATGATTTTAGGAAAAACAAATAGTTTGTGGTATATAGTTTTGGTTTTATAAAGCAGCATATGTTTCCTTTACTGAGCGTATGAATCGCTCACCCCTTTGTTTTAACTCCACAGATAAAAGACACGGAGTTAGAGAATTAGCTCTTAGATGGGTACAGCTACGTTTAAAGCGCTGAGGCATGTTATGTTAAACGTGACATGTACAGTCTCTTCTCTTTTACATTCCAGACATATGTATACAGTACTACTTTATTGAAATAAAGACAATAGGGGATGTCAGATGTAAGGAATAATGAAAAGAATTTCATATTCCATATTTGATAAATAAATG
Organism: Heritiera fomes; assembly: GCA_032173925.1. Taxonomy (NCBI): domain Eukaryota; kingdom Viridiplantae; phylum Streptophyta; class Magnoliopsida; order Malvales; family Malvaceae; genus Heritiera; species Heritiera fomes. The sequence continues at coordinate 29,232,030 of JAPDPM010000012.1, forward strand.
TTATTATTTATCACTATCATTGTAGAATATTATTGGCATCGCAGACAGCCCAACCGGTAAAGTTATATGAAAATACGTGAAAAATGTGGTAACGGGCTGTTACAAGTTTGTTTTATAGAAGACCAAGAAACAATAACACCACCTATGCTTAATAACAAACCACTAGTTGATTTGGAACTCATCTTATCCGAAACCCAATTAACATTACTATAATCTTCCAAAATTGAAGTTTCACATTTGTATTGCAAGCCATAATTTAGAACAGTGGAGGTCGGGTGTTTTGAAGTTAAAAGTTTCAGTTTTAAGCTTAGACCTAAGATTTGATTAAGAAGGTTTTTTTAGAAATCCAAGGCCAAAATGTGAAAGAGGAGATTGAGAAGAATTTTTGAAAATTTTTAACAAATTTTTTTACCATCGAGAGCAATAGCCGACGATTGTCATCAATGGTCAGCAGTCGAAATCTAAGTTTCGATGAAATTGTCACTAGCTAGGTGTAAAGAGAGAGGAGAGTAAAAAGAAAAGAGAGAAAGAAGAAGAAAAGGAGAAAAAAAGAAATAAATAGGAGTTGTGACCCCATGGGAATAGAAGAGAGAAGAATAATAGTTTTATTAAAGGTTATGATAATCTTTTTATTAGAGGTTATTTGTATCTTGAAATTAATTGGTGTGCAAAACAAAAAATGAAGTGTACTTAAAAGCTCTCATTAAAATAATATGGAAAAACCAAAAAAAAATGAAAAGAGCAATTTATTTATTTTTTATTGAAAAAAATTCATCTTTTAGTTTTAATGTCTAAAATTTTAATTTTTGGTAATTTTAAATATACAAAATAATTATCTTACTATTTACTATACATTAACAAAAAAATTACAAATTTACATGTAACTAAGTTATTTTTTCAATTAAATTATCTAATTATAACTTTTTCTTAACAATAAAAGTTAATCCAAAATTATATTACAGAACACTAAATTAATTATTAAAACTATAAAAACCCTAAAACACTAAATCCAGAAAACCCCAAATAATACTAAACCCTATATCCATAGAACTAAACATCCTAAATTTAAAACTAAACCATACAACAACCAAATCCATTAACAATTAACCACAATTTATCAACAGCTACACTAAATATCAACTAATTTAGACTCAAATCAATATATATACATATATATATATATATATTAAATCATTTTATTTGGTAAAAAAATCCGTATCTATCATCTTAGATCATCATTATTATCAAAGCTTTTATTCTAATAGATTGGGGTAAGCTATATGAATTAATATCTAAAATCATATTAAACCATCCATATCTTAGATATTGTATTTAATTATTTTCAATGATTTTTTTAAAAATCTAATAATAAATTACACTGATTTTTATTTATATTTTTACTTAACTTACTTTTTATGTTTGAGACTATTATAAACAAAGTTTTTTTTTAAAAAGTTCCTAAAAATAGACTTTTCAACTATAATTAATTTTATAAAATTTATTTGCAGTTATTTAAATTCAATTATAAAAATAAATCAAGTTCAACTTTGAAACAATAACCAAAAATCCATGAATGACTGATTTAGTAAGAATTGCTTTCATTAAAGTTGTAGCTATTTAATTTATTTATCTAATTTTTAAAATTTGCTATATTTAATTTTTTATATAATTTTTCTAATTGGTTTTTGATTTCAAATTACCTTTTTTTAATTTGTATATTTTATATATGCTTCAAGATTTTTAATACATTATTCAATATGTACTTCAAATTATATAATTTTGTTAAAAAATTATTACAAAATAAAATCAATATCGTACATTGAACCTGTGTAAATCTAATGTATAGATATCAATATCCAAACTAATTTCATTTCAAGCCCCATCTATAAAAATATTTGTGAATTTAGATTAAAAAAATAATCATTTTAACTTTTTTTTCATTGTTTTGAAAAAAAAAAAGCCCCTTCCATCATTTCGGCCCCAAGCCCACAGTTACCGCGCTACTGCATGTATTCTTTTTTCTTTTGGTCCATGTACTACGTGTATCGTTTTGCTCGTCTTTAGAATCTTCCATAAACGACCGTAAAACCCCCCGCTAATGGCTTTTTTTTTTTGGTTACAGTAAAAACCCCCGCTAATAGCTGGTAAGGTTTCTCTCTATCTTTTCTTGTCTCCCATTTGATAGCCAAGAAAGACCACGAAAGTGAGGGATTGTTAAGGTTCTCTCATCAACCTGGTATTCTTTTTAACCTACATGAGAAATGAACTTTCTCTTGGAAGTCTTTTCAACTCATTTGGGTTTTCTTTTTAATCTTGGTTCTCGTTTTTTAAGTGAACTTGAAGTTCAAGAACCTTGAAGAAAATCATTTTCTTTAGCCTTTTTGTTTTTAACCCATTTTTTCTGCTCCATTTCGAGAAAATAAAGCAGAATAGTTAAGTTTCTGTGGTTTTATATGTATATTTATAATTATATATACACGTAAACTTGCATGGGTTTTTGCTTGTTGAAGAAGCACACGTAATGAAAAGATGGATGTTCTTTATCTTTTTCTTGACATTCTTTCCTTTTTGAGAAGAAAATCTACCGTCCATTAAAGGGTTTTTAGAGAAGTTTAGAAGTAAATATAATATTAAACTTTTAATTTGGCAGGTTTTTTTTTTGCATGTTTTTATTATTCGTTAATTTCTTTGACAATCTTGCTTAAATTCCATTTGCAGGAGTGATTTTGTTGCAAAGATGGCGGTGAATATTATAGTTTTTCAGGATTTCGTTGTTGATAAGCTGATTAAGGAAGAGGCGTTTTCTAACAACGGTGCGACTTTTCTTTTTCTTTTTTCTTTTGTCGACAAATAATGTGACTGATTGACGATATACAAACTTGGTTTCTGGCCTTCATGCAATGAAAGAAATGTAAGTTTAGGGTAAGAATTGAATAAGTTGAATTGGGTTACTTACTCTGTTTTGGTTATAAACCGCAAATCCTGAAAGTTGTATTTTTGCCAATTTTTATCGAGTAACTTCAGTCTCACTAGTTAGAGACGCTGCAAAGCCATATATCATCGTGTAAACTGAAAGTTGAATATAATTAATTAGTAATAAAAATCTAGTGGTGGGAGGGAAGAAGAGTATAACAATTTATGTTCAAGTGGTAGAGCATAACCTCCTGCTGTTGTTTTTTTTCTTTTGGCAGAGCATTTCTTGTTATCAAGTTAATTTATTATGAACTTCGTTATTTGGTAAACTTTTACCTCGGTAGTCTTAGACTACTTTTGTTTAGCTTGTTTCTAAGATTGTCATGAAATATAGCTAACAACTATGCCTGCGGAATGAATTGAGCATGTTCAAACCTTGACTTTTTGTGATTCACATGAAGTGCTGTCATTGACATTAGTTTGCTTTTGGTTTGTATCTGCACTATGTACAGTTACTCGCGTTGAAGCAAAGAGCTCGCATCATGACTTGTTCGTGCAACTAGATGTGAACACAGAGAAAAATCCTATGAGTTTTGGTGAAAGATTCCGAATGGCATTAGCCTGGACACCGAATTCGGATGTAAAAAAGGACACGAAACTTGGATGTGAAGACAAAAGCATGATAACACAGGTAACCATGTTCTCTCTTTATAGCTGCTTCATATTCTTTAATGGCATTTTTTTCCTGCTAGAGTATAGTCTTATGAAACTGATGCTTCTAGTGACTAACCTATAGGAGAAGATCACGGAGTTTCTCGCAGAAAGCTATGACTATATCATGTGTGGGGAGCTATACAAGATCTCAGAGGAAAAAGAGAGGAACTCAGATGACAGTGCACGAATGTAATTAGCTCTAACTTGGAGCATTTTGCAAGTTGTTCTCCTATAATGTCTGTGAATTGTTATTTGGAAGCATACTATGTAATGTAGTTTATTCTTTTAATTTTTAATTTGCTTTGGCCTTTATATGGGAATTCTCATCTCACCTCTAAATTTGATATTGCTTTCCTTCTCTCCAGTTCCAGGGAGATACATGCTTCCTTTGATGGACTCCTGATGATGCTGAAAGGGAATCGCTCTTATTTGCCTCAATTGATGCTTGATGATCAGACGCTGTATCTTCTTATAAAGAAGCTGGGACTGGGAGCCTCCTTAACACTGCGTGATTACATTAAACCTTAACTACCATCTGAAAGCTTGTGATGATCCGGTTCTGTTGCCAGAGACCATGCTGTGTATCTAGTCTCTTGTGGATCTGAAACCACCTAATGTCTATCAAAACTTTTTCCCTGGAACATCATACTTTCCCACCTATGAAAATCTTTTGGCTTAGGAAAGAGAAATGGAAATGTGAATTCCATATAGGATCTTGGTTGATATCCCATAGTTAATTCCATGTAGGAAATGTGAATTTTTTTAAGTTGTGAAGAGGATCCAAGTCAAGTTGCCTCCCTAAGCAATAAGCGAAAACATTCCTAAGCCTAGAAGAAGTTTATGCAGCAAACGAGATTTTGGAGTTTTCAATATGTTTGCAAATATACCATCAACCAAATATGAAGTCAAGAAATTCACCGAAATAAATAGCTTCAGTCTATATGACGCATCAAGCTCCCTTGCTAAAATCACAGTTCAGAGAAAGAATTCAATATTTTTACTACATGAAATATGGGCACATGAAAAAAGATTGTCCAAAGAAAAAAGATAAAAATGAATCGTCGTAGCCGCCTAACAATGGTGCAAAATGTGATTAATTCACAGTCTTCTAAAGATGTCAAGATAGTTCTAGCAATATCAGAATCACACGTCGGCAAGAAAAAGATTTTTGATACAATTACTATATTTCACATCAGCATTTTCAAAAATTTATTTTTCTCATATGATAAGTGTGCAGGATTTGTACTAATGGGAGATGATCATACATGTCAAATTGTGGGGATTGACACAATTCGTATTAAGATGTTTGACAATATTTTTAGAACCTGACAAATGTTTAGCACTTTAGACACTAAAGGCTTTCAATATTGGTGTAGGAAAGAATCCAAACGCCCATGGAAATTATGGTCAATGTTTTATGAGATTGATATGCTTTTCAATTAATTGGATCTGTTACTTTCTTCAAAATTTTCAGGGAAGCTAACAGATTTGGAGATGCTTTGGCAAAGGCAGGCATGTCTAAGAATGACTTCTTCATTGCCTGGTGGTGACTCACATTTGACTCTTTTGTTCTGTCCAGTTTGTCCTGTACAGTGGCAAATGTAGTTCCGAACAAGCTGGTCCCTTGCTTACTATCCCATTTTGTTTTGCTCTGTTTTTGCTTAATCCCTGTTTGCAATTGTTTGGGACTTTTTGGGATCTATCCATTCCATAACCTCTTCATTGCATAAATAAAATTCGATGCTTATAAAAAAAGGCTTTCAATACTTCGGTGAATGTAGAGCACTGAAAGTATCCTCGATTATCTTGATTGTGATGTGTGGATGTTTGAAGCAAAGACCTTTTTTCTTGAATGGCACCATTGTTACTAGTGCTTCAATAGTATCATCATCAGCTGATCCAGATTTTGACACCACCATACTACAGCATGTGCAGTTTGGGCATATGAGTAAGAGAGGTCCATCAATGTTGAGTGGCTGAGGTTTATTATGTAGACAATGTACCGGGAAGCTTGAATTCTGTGAGTGCTATGTCTTTGGAGAGCATATTTTAGTGAAGTTCAACACTAGGATTCATTGAACTTAAGGTACTATTAATTATACGCATTTTGATCTGTGGGGTCCTTCTCCAACAATTTCAAAAGATGGTTATAGATATATATTGACTTTTATTGATTATTACTCGAGAAAGATTTGGGTGTATTTCCTCAAGCACAAATATTGAGTGCTTGTCACACCTTCAAGCTATTCTAGACATTGATCGAAAATCAAACAATGAAAAAAATCAAGCAACTTTGGATGGATAACAGTTTGGAGTATTGCTCAGGTGAATTTAATAAGTTCTGCAAAACTGAATAAATAGTGAGACACTGCACTGTTCGAGGCATATTATAATAGAATGGAGTTGCAAAATGGAAGAACAAAACTCTCTTGGAATGACTCGATGCATGAGATCAAACATGAGGCTTGGTGAAGGTAAAACGTCATTCAGGATCATGTTATGCAAGGTAAGATTGTGTCATTTTGAGCAATAAAATTGCTATAGAGGATAATCCTGCGAACATGTTAATAAAAACTATCTTTATGCATAAGTTCAAGTATTATTTGGACTTAGTTTATACCCGTGGTTAATAAATGCTTGAAGGGCATTTGAGGTAAATATGTTCGAGTTTCGAGAAATTTGTCATAATGCATCTTGGAAGAAATTTTAAAGTCAAGGTGGAGATTTGACTACCATGTGGAGTTTCGCTGGTCTTCAAAGTGTCTTCTTTGGCTCCCATGTACACTATAGAATGGATTAATCTTACGTTGTTGAAGAAATCAATAAATCAAGCCGAGAAAAAAAAATCAGGAGTTTGAGTTATTACTAGAGTTATTGTACTCGGGTTATAAGGAAAGCACTATGATATTGAGTGCTAAAATTTTTGTAATCTTTATTTTGTTATATTAAAAGTTTTCATTGTCTTCACTCATAAAGGTAAACTTATCACTGAACCAGATAAATTGTATGTATTTATTGGTTATAATCTTGCATTATATTTCCCGTGCATATTCATGATGAATTATCTTATTTCCATTAAAATTATCCTTGTGAAAGTCTAGAAAGTTATGAACTCACTATTAGCCTTTTCCTTAAAAAAAAATATAGATATTTTAATTTTTATAAAAAGTTATTTTTTAAATATAAAATTTTAACAAATCTAAAAATTTTAATATTCCTCCAACCGGAATGAGAAAATAAGTTTAAAATATTTTCAATTTGCAAAATCCAACCTTAAAGATATTTTGAAAGAAAATTAAGACGCAAAAAAGTAATTAAAAATTTTACTTTACGGTAATACTATATAGTATACATGTACGACCAAGTTGCATGCACCAATAAAGTAACACTTTATTATAGAACAAGTAATGAGTTTTCCTCACATTTTTCATAGAATGGACAGAAAAAATAAATAAATATTTTTGATAATAGAGAGATAATATATGTGCACTGCCAAAGTTGTCATTAAATCAAAAGCATAGCTTAATTCAAGAAAATTTTGTGTCTGACAATATTGCTAGGCTAACTTTAATTTATAGTGAGCTTATCTTTTTTTTTTCTTTTGATCGTGTCTATGTCTACCTATGTATATTAACTATCAATTCTAGTGGTAGACATCCCATTATTGATCTGAAAAATATATGATGTTCAATGGAGGTGATTATGGGCGGGTTCGGATCAGGTTCGAGCTTGGCTTATAAGCAATATAATAATGGTTTATATGCAAGCTCGAGCTTAGTTCGGCTCGAAAATTCGAACTTGACTTTTAGTTCAAACCCATTTTTTATCTTATATTGCAAGCTCAAGTCTGGCTCGGTCCGCTCGAATATTATTTTATTTATTTTTTTAGTATTTTAATTTTTGTTTATTTATTTTTTATTCTTTTAATCCATTTGAAGTTTAATTTGATTTGTCAAAATTTGCATGTCAATTTTTATATTAAATATATAATTATGTTTATTAATTAATAACGTTTTATGTAATACAATTACAATATACTTAGTAAATATATTTTTTTAAATTAAATTTATTTATATTTTGGGCCTGGTCGAGCTCGGGCTTTGAAAATTCAAGCTCGGGCCTGGCCTGTTTTGCCTAAACCCGTTAATTGTATCAGATATTTTTATCTAAACCCAACTAAATATCGGTCAGACCTTCGAGCTTGAAAGGGTAACCTAGGTCTTTCTAGCTTGGGAGGGTAGCCCGGACCTTCAAACTTGGACAAATAACCCGACCCTTAAGCATGTCTAATATTCAAACATCACATTAATTTGAAATAAAGAGTTCCTCCCTCTCTTTAATAATTAAAGCTCATCACATTAGGATTACATACAAGTAAGTTACCTTTTTATATTTTACAAGTTGTATTAATTTGGATTACTTCATATTGCATTTCTAAAGATTTTAATTTCTTACAACTAGAACTTTCAAAATTATAATTACACACTTTTAAGTGTATGTGTGTGTGTATATATATTGTAAGATCCGATTCTACACTACTGTAGAGTCTAATTTCATAAAAGTGATAATGGAAATTAAATAAATAGAGAGTATTGATTTCCATTTAGTTGAAAAGCTCCTTAAGTTGAGTAGTAAACAGAGCAATTATGGTGAAATAATGTATGGGCGAGTATACAGAATAGCTCGCCAACGATTTAGCAAGAAAGGATGTTCGCCAATGGGCGAGCAGATCGCCAATGGTGATGGCGAATTGGTTGGTGTCAAGGGCGAATAGGTGTGTTCGCCACGTGTTGCTTAAATCAGAGCAAGGTGGCGAGTTAAGCTATAATTGGTGATCGCCCAATGGTGATTATGGGCAAGTATATGGCACAGTTCGCCAAAGGGCGAGTAAGAAAAAGGCTTATGGCCAATTGTTGAAGGCGAGTATAAATATTCATCTTATTGACTAATGTGTTCGCCAATTGAGTGTCTTTGGATGATCGCTCAGCGTGGCGAAGACTATTGATTGCCCATATGATAGCAAGTGGGCTAGTAAATGAAACCCGGTGATCGCCAATAATGTTGGAGTAATCGCCAAATCTTAAGTTAGAATAAAGATAAAGTGGCGATGAGCACAGGCAAGCTGAGAATGTTGGCGAACTAAAAGTGAATTGGTGAGTTGAGGACTCAGGAATGATGGGGCGAACTCGAAGCAACATTTGTGGACAAAATGAAAATAGATTCTGTAGACACCTAATTTTGTCCGAACGATTCTCTTTTAATAAAAATAAAAAAATAAAAAAAAGAAACAAAAATAAAAATAAAAAGGTAGAAAATATAAAAATAAAAAATGGAAATAATCAACTTTGGTCCAACCTTAAATCTCAATGCACATGTTAATATCTTATAACCCTATCACCCATTTAAACCTTATTTCATGAAAACCCAAAATAAATCACATGCAAATTAAGGGCTGACCAAAGTTGATCTTGTTACCATGAATAAAAAAAATTAGCAGTAAAATTAAATAAGACGGAATCATGGGCTGTCAATAAAAATCCCATGATGGTAGGCACCATTAAGGGATTTTAAATAATTTCCTTCCTCAAATTTCCTTTCTGAAGTTGATTGGCTATAAAGCCAAGGGATATAGAGAGAATAAGGGGAGGAAAAAAAGGGGGGACGGAAGCTCGAAAAAACCCTAGTGCCTCGACTTCCCATGCTTTGCTGCCTTCCCCTCCCTTAGCCGACCCCATCTTCACAGCCTCGCATCACTGCCCTTTGTGCCTCTTCATCACCATTACTGCTCAGACCTCCAACTGCTGCGTGCCACTTTTTTTTTCTGTTGCTGTGTGGAGCTTTGTCTCTGTGCTTTACTCTGCTGCATCTTGCTAAATCGAAGCTATTTCCGTCATCTCTGCTTGCCTACAACGCCATCATCTGCAGCACATTGCCCCTGCACAGTCATCCCTGTTCGTGAAGTCCACGTTTGTAACTCCATCACTGCCAGCTGCGTCCACCTCCACCATCTCGCCATTTGCTTCTGTTTTGAGAAAGGTGTAAGTCAAGATAAAACAGCAGAGGGAAGAACAAAAACCTAAAAATACACTGCTATCACCCGGCTAATCCTCATCTCCATATTGCCGCCCTATTTTCATCGCCACCGTGATCTTCACCAGAACTGATCCTGTTGTGCACACTGCACAGTATTCATCCATCGCTTTACTGCTTCATGCCTTTTGCACCGCCGCCCCTTTTCCACCTTGCCTTGCTGTTGCTTTAGACCGAACCCTCCTATTCTGCATGGTAGCTTCCAGTCCGGTTGCTACGTGAAGAACCCTGCTCGCCTTCAACAAGTTGCTATGTCCCCAGCTTCCTCGAGCCTTGCCTGGCCTCATCACAGCTTCACCGTTCGCTACGTCAAAGCCACTCACGTACCTGTTGTCGCTTCAGCACTGCTTCTTTTCTTGTTCCATCATCACCGGTTGTTGTCGAGAGGAGAGACAATACGAGTGAGGGGCATTGTAAAGGAGCAATTGAAATTTGGTTGTCAGAAGAATAAAGTGAGAAGGCTTTCGCCATAAACCGGTTCTTGCAAGGTGGGGGTAAGAATCACGTGATCCCACTACATGTTTTTTTTAATATTTTTTAGGTATCCCATTAATTTAGTCTAATTTATTCTTTTTTTTTTGGTGTGATAGTTTAATTTATTCTATAATTATTCTAATTAGATATTTGGATGAGATAATAGTTTAGGCAAAATTAGAATACAAACTTAAGAAAATTAATTTGAAAAAGTGGCTTGGATGCTTAGCATAGATAATATAAATGATGTAATTTGATTACGTAGACATTCATATGTTTGATGTATTATTTATTTGCTTGTTTATTTTCGTATGTCAAAATTAGGATTGAACTGAAATTAAGATTATTAATTATATAAAAATTTTATTAAAATATACAAACAAAAATTGTTCCGATGATGAAATTCCAAAGAGTCACAAATGATTGACATTTGGAAATTTCTAGGTGAGAGAATTTTTCTTAAATTTTGCCGGTATGTTGGAAGATTTAAGAAATGTTTTCAATATTTTAAAATAGAAATAATAAAGGATAAATTATAAAACGTTTATAAAATAAAAAATAAATAATTAATGGATATAGGATTAATAATGTATTAATAATAATTAATAAAGATTATTCCGATGATAAGAGTCCAAAGAGTCACAAATGGTTGGCATTTGGAATTCTTTAGGTAAGAACTTTTCTCAAAGTCTCACCAGAATGATGGAAGACTAAGAGAGTTTTCGATATTAATAATCTAAATTTATTTCTCGAATTAAATAAAATTAAACAAAATAATAAAAGAGATAAATAAAATTAAATAAAAATAAATATTAGTTTAAAATAAGTTGAGAAAATTTTGATCCAACGATGGAATCTTCAAGCAAGTCAAATGGTACTACTTGAAAACTCTTGAGGTGAGGATAAATTTTCAAGAAATTCCGCCAGAATGATGGAGAGTTTCTTAGAAAATTTACCAATATTTAATTATTTGGAATAAAATAAAAAAAATACGACAAATTAAGATTATTCAAACAAAATCGTCTCAAGATAGCACAAGATTAATTAGGTACCATTCTAGAATGGGCGTTGTGAGGGTGCTAACACCTTCCTCACACGTAATCGACCCCCGAACCCTAAATCTGAAAAGAAGATCAATCCTTATCCTTAAATGAGGATAGGTGACCAATCACACCTAGGCTAAAAATGATTGGTGGCGACTCCATTGAATTTATGTCTAGCGGTTAGGTAAAGGGCCTAAAGTCGTTACGACAGATTCAAAACACGTGTGCAGCAAAAATTGACTTTGGATGCCCCACAGTTGAAGACATTTAATAGATAGAATGCTAAAGTCAATAAAGGCACCAACCTTATTGGTTGAGGAATTAAGCAAAGTCTGCAGCAGAAGAAAAAGGCATGTGAAAAGGAGACTTCCACGCCACTTTGAGCTGCAGTTTTATTCATGCCTTAAATGCATGAAGGACGTGAACAATGATGAAAGAAACAAGATAAGGGACAGGCGGTAACTATTGATTGGTTGAGCATGGTTATATAAGCAGAAACAATTGAGGAAAAACGAGTTAGCCAATTCCAGCTTCTTCACGAAAGCCATTTCTCTGTTTCTTCCATTTCTCTGCCATGTTCGATCTACTAAACTCCAACCTTAAGTTGGTTAAATACATAAACTAGCTTGCAAATCTTTCCTTCTTAACTTGATGAGCTAAATGAATAGGCAAAGGAAGGCCAACATGAGATGGAAAGCAATTTGTTCTGAAAGTGCAGTTGATTGAGGTGAGTTTCATATTTCTGAGGTGTTCTTCATATTCAATGGTAGACTTATATGTTTACAACACAGAACACAACATTGTTTTAGTTAGATCCTTAGAGAACATGAAAACAAGGAAAATAATGGAATAAGTGACGACCATGGTGACTACAGTGATCGCCCATGTTGAAAACTAGTAATCGCCAATGAGACGAGTAGATAATAAGGAACTCGCCAAGGTAAAGCCTGTGTTTAAGGGGCGAGAACGCCCAATTCTAGTGAAGTGAATTCATGGGCGAGCTCAAATGCAGAGGCTGTGGGCAAGTAGGATTGTGGGCGAACTCCCACAATTAAGCCAATGAAGGCCTTGTGAGTTGGCTGGCGGGCGAGCTTCCACGTGTAAAACATTTATTGAATGGCGAGCTCGATTGTGCTAGTTAGCGCTCAGTTGGGCGAGTAGTCATTTGATTTATCTCAATCTCGCCAAGTGATATAAAAAGAAATATTAATAGAATTTATAATTATTTGCAGCCGATAATTGGAAATGACTATTGGCGAGTAGGAAGCAGGGCGAAGCAAAGCTTCGTTAAACCAGGTAAGGGAGATATATGTGAAGTAAAATACATGCCCTGTGGAGTAGAAATATTATAAAAATATTTAGAAATTATTTTTTTGTTTATGGCATGTATTTATTTTAATAAATTCTTTGATCGCGGGCGAGCTGCTAGCCGCCATATGTTGTTTTGTTGGGTGAACTGATGAAGGCGGGCGAGTATCTTTGTTCCAAGCAAAAACCTGGGGCGAGCTAAGTTGCGAGCTCTCTTTTATGAGAACTGGGCGAGTGCCCTTGTTTTAAAGGGAAATCCGGGTAAGCCATAGTTGGGCGAACCCTTTTTAATGTGTTTGGGCTGGCGGCCCTTGTTTTAAATCTAGGGCGGGCGAACCGCTATCAACGAGATATAGTTGTTTTGAAACGCTAAGTGGCGGGCGAATACTAATTCACCGTCTTGTCGAGTTAGTCAGGGGCGAGCCGTGAAGGGCGAGCTGACTCTGGCGAACAATTTAAAGAGTAATTTCTTAAAGGAAAAATAAGACGTTTTAAATATTTTCAAAATAGAAATATGAAATCTTTTGGGCGAGTTGATTACTGGGCGAGCCAGTTTTGCTTTCAGATTTTAAAAGCAAGAGGGCGGTCGAACAGAGGTTCTCCGCGTTGGGCGAGCTGCCATGGGCGAGCCATATCGGGCGAGCTGACCATGGGCGAGCAGGTTTTTAAAAGTTGAGATTTTAGAATGTTTTCAAAGTGTTTTGTAAACAGAAAGCCTAAACCTTTTTGAAAATTGAATCATTTTGAGAAAATGATAATATGGGTGAAATAATTCCATAAAGGTTTTTCATGAGGTATGAAAGTGATTTTTTTGAGACTTTAGGCCCTGAATTCATGCATTATTATTCATGTAGTTGCGTGACCCGCCTGGGGCGATGGCTCGGTCGATGGACCAATGAGTGCACCTCAGGGCGTCACAGGGCTGATGGACCCGCCAAGTCATCAGCGGTCTCGAGGTCACTTGGCAAGTGGACCCGAGGACCACTATAGATTATGGCCATAGATCTGAGATAGCCGTGAGGGGCGATGGCCTACGGGTGCACCCCAAAAGCGGCAAATTACGTTCTCGCAAGGGGGAGGGGGAACGATGATAGCATGATTTATTTGTTGCCTAGTCTCAACTTACCAATTTCTGTTTACTGTGAGGATTTGTTGAAATCCTATATAGTGTTTACTACATTTTAAAGTAAACTGTTAGCCAGTGATTTGAATGGTGTTTTAAGACAGTTGGTTACTATATATCCATTGTCTTTTCTACTGGGTTATTATTAAGAAAAGATTAAATGTGTTGTGATATATAGTTTTGCTTTATTTAAAGCAGCATATATTTCCTTTACTGAGCGTATGAATCGCTCACCCCTTTGTTTTAACTCCACAGATAAGAAGTACACGAAGTTGAGAAAATTAGCTCTCAGATGGGTATAGCTATGCTTAAAGCACAGAGGCATGGCACGTTAAATGTGACAGGTACAGTCTCTTTTCTTTTACATTTCAGACATATGTATACAGTACTACCTTAGTGAAATAAAAGTTAATAGGGGATGTCAGATGAAAGGAATAATGAAAAGAAATTTCATATTCCATAATTACTAGATAAATGTTTATCATTTATCACTGTTACTGTTGAATGTTGATGGCATCGCAGACAGCTCAACCGGTAAAGTTGTATGGAAATACGTGAAAAATGTGGTAACGGGATGTTACATATATATAAATATATATATATATATATATATATATATATATATATATATTAATATGAGGGATCCACTTACACCAATTTAAAACTAAATTATTTTTACGCAATTTCATATCTTTTTATACTATTTATATTTTTTGATCAAACCATTGGGTATTATACTTTATCCAAGTAGATTATGCATACAAAATTTCAAGTTAATAAAAAAATATTTAGCTATTACTTTGATAATAAGAAATTTTCAATCGTTAATATATATTGAAAAATATATTATTCACGATCGAAATGATAAGGATATCAGATCGACTCAAAACTTTATGTGTATGATAGATATTAGTAGGTTATTAAATCTAACGGTTGTTTCTAAAAATATTAATTATACATGAAGTTATAAAAATGGTTTAAAATAAATTGTTTTACACTGGTGTAACTTGATCTTTTATTTTATATACACACACAAAATCAAGATTTGATCTAACAATTATTATCCTTTTTAAAAGCAATTAAATCTAAAGTTCTATTCCTTGTTCAATTGTTCACCTTATATTTCCTTATATCTCTCTACGAAAAAAGAAAGAAAGATTTTAAGGGTAATGATGTAATTTTAGAAACAGTGTAATCCAAGTTTAAGAGAACTTCTAAATAAACTTCATTTTTTGCTCTTTATACCCTATTTCCTTCATTGTGTTTATTGTTCATTAGACATGGACAATAAACACAATGAAGGAAATAAGGTATAAAGAGCAAAAAATGAAGTTTATTTAGAAGTTCTCCAAGTTTAATTGTTAGTAAGTGTTAGTAAGTGTGTTGCTCTTTCCATTCCATTCTTTAGTATTGATTTGGCGTTTAGTTCCCTCAAATCCGTACGGAGTTGCGTAAATACAATAATCGATTTTTTTTGTATCTTTTAACAAAAGAATCTCACCAAAAAAAATAAAATATTAATGTTTTGTATATGATCTAATTAAGTTTGATTATTAAGTGCTAGTACATATAAGCCAAAACAGCCCGTAGGGTTGGCTTAAAACTTATAACCTTAACAAAACAAAACAAACCACTCTTAACTACCTCGGAAAAGTTAAGGAAAATTATCTATTGAAGTTGGTACATAAAAAGAATTGTGGTGTTCAAAGGTTCTTTTTATTAATTTTTTTTAAGTTCGATAATCTTTTTATTGTTAGTTATAACTAACAAACAATTCAAATCGTTCAATATTACTATTATTATAATTCACAATTAACAAAACATTGATTGACAGATCGATAAATGATTTGCGTTGAATCAAATTATCAGACACAATCAAATAATCACGTGAATTATCATAAATGAATTGTCATAAATTTTGTTGTTTAAATAAAGTTAAAATTGAACTATTAATGCTAAAAAAGAATCTTGTACAAAAATTACGTGGAAACCACTAAGATTCATGATCATCATGCTAATATATTAATATGAGTAGTATCATTTGTTAAATGAAAATTATATCATTAAGGAATTTTAGGGACCCATGTGAACTTTCAAAAATTTCAAATTAATCCCATTATTTTAATGCAAGTTTGAAAGTAGTCCTCATCAGAGTGGAGTTTTATGACACACGAAATTAAATGTTAATACCAAAAAAAAGTAGCTACCCTGTTAGTTCTGACTAGTTTTTTGGTAACAAAATTAACCCTCTTTTTTTGAATTTGCGTCCTATAGAGAGAGAAAATGAAAGAAAACAGAGAAAATTCAAATGAAGAAAAATGCTACGGAAACAGCATCAAATCACTCGTCCTAATTCAGGGAAAATTGGGGAAAAAAAAGCCACTTAGGCTTATACAAGATCGCAACCTAAATGACTACGTGAAACATATTCTAGCGAAGAGAAGTAAATTCTTGGAATTCAAATCCAACTTTTCCTTGCCCATTTTCTTGGAAATTGAATCCTTAACATTTGTTAGAGAATCCAAGCATCCTCGTAATGCAAACAAAGCAAATCAAATTTAAGTGAAAGCAAAGTATGCAATCCCAGTAATTAATCAGTTTAATTCGGAGAAGTCTAGGCTTCCAAATAAAGTTTAAATTTCCAAGGAATGCCAGGGTGTGGGAATAGTTTTTTTTTTTGTCGAAACCCCCCAGTATCCACCTTCGGTGCCTATTCTGGAGTCAGGAGAAGCAGAGCGTGATTAGGCTTGTCCCCCTCCCAACACTGGCACTCCATACACAAGTCAGGATTCGAATCCTGGCCTTGCTTAAGGGACGAGGGCCGCTTGCCACCCACGCCAACCAATTATTGGTGGGTGTGGGAATAGTTGACAATAGTTGAACAAGCCGACAATGAATCTGA
This sequence comes from Heritiera fomes, assembly GCA_032173925.1. Lineage (NCBI taxonomy): Eukaryota > Viridiplantae > Streptophyta > Magnoliopsida > Malvales > Malvaceae > Heritiera > Heritiera fomes. Next base: position 29,248,597 of record JAPDPM010000012.1, read on the forward strand.
AATTTCCCATAAATCAACATATATAATTTGCCCATGTGGAAGCTGCTTGAGTTACCAACATAACTTAATTAAGTTAAAGTAATTAACAAAATACATAGCTAATTACTTAATTATGGTTCTGCTAAAACAGCCCACTGTTTTGAAACAAAACCCGACTACTATAGGAACATGCTATCTACCAAGGAAGGGGATTAATTAATTAAAAGGAGCATTAAACTATACCCTTGATTAATTAATTTTCTCGAGGTCAGCTACTTTATGAAGTTAATACCCTAACAAATCGTCGGCCATTTTCTAAATTAATCCGCCGGCGTTTGGTCAGAGTTATAGGCGACCAATTAATCATAGCCATCCAGATGAGCCATGTGCTTTGATCATTAATCTTGATCACCATTTGAGTTAGTGCTTTACTTCGGCATGACTTAAATGAAAAATTAGAAGAGTGGATACATGAATAACTTTTTTTTTATTACGACTGGAGAGTCTTCACATCCTCATATAAGCTTGATGCATTCAAGAAAATTAATTTTTTTGAGTGTTTGTTTCAAGATTTGAATCTTAGATCTAATTTATAAAACAACACCTACTAGTGGATTCAATTCTTAAGATTCACAATTGGCCGATTTTCATGATTAGAATAAATTTATTTTAATTTAAGAACATTTCATGATCATCCTATAGCACTTTCCAAAATTTTATTGCTATCTTTTCCAAAAGAGATCTTAAACCATACGTAACCTCTTGGTAAAAAAAAATTATGGAACTTAGAAATGGATCTAATATGAGATGGGAATTGGGAAGAGATTAGTTTTAAATACTTGATTTTTTATAAAAGAAAAAAATTGCAATTATAATCAAATAATTTAATTTTTACAATATAATATATTTGATTAAAAATTAATAAAAATCAATCAATTTAAAAACTTTTTTAATATACCATGAGATTTGAACTTAAGATTTTAAAGATTAAAAAACAATGACGCATCGTGCAATTTGAACTTAAATTAAAAAATTGAGAGTTTTTTTTTTCGTTAAGATAAAGTTGTCTCGAAAAAAACACCAGAAAGAGAATTTTGAGGATTTGAATCTTGTCTTTTTCTTCTTCTGATCTGTTAATTAAATCTCTTGATTTTATTAGATTCCCTTATTCAATGCCCGCCACACCCACGAGGCTTAGTACCAATTTGGATAAACTGGAGGATCCTTAAACGACTTGTGGAAGTCTATAAGGTTCATTGAAGTTTCCCTGCAAAGAAAAGCAGAAGAAGCTATGAATTATGTCTATATATGACTTAAACAAGTAATTATAGCTACAATCTCATGTTTCATAGAAGTTGAAGTTTAATATTTTTCAGGGAAAAATGTTGAATGCCATCAATATTATTGGTTTACTTTATATAGCAATTATTTTAACAAGGTCTCATGTAATTTAAGGCTATGCTTCCCGGTACACCAAAGCTAACTTTTTTAGTAGGCAAACTTTTAATTTTTTCTTTTCTTGCTCATAATGAGAAACTCTCTACTTGAAATTTGTAAATCCTAGGCATTTATTTTGCATTATTTATGATGTACCTATATCTAGTTTATTAGATTTGTGCATAAACATTTCCTTTCCAATAGATTAATTTTCCAAAAGGCTTATATTAACACGATATATGTTGACAGATTATTATTGTTTCTACAATATCAATAGTTTTTAAACTTTATCGACAAAATAAACTGATATATTTGTTACATAAATTTATAGATGATTTTTTCAAATATATTTTAATGAAGTACATGTTAATTCTTTAATTTCACAAGTGAAATTTCACTTTCAATGTATATATCTTATATTTAAGGGTACGTGTAAACAAACTTTTTTTTTCTTTGCACAGAATTCAAAATGATGGTCTCTTTTCTTCCTGACCTACCTAAATATTGAAGATGCACTCAAAGCATCAGCCCCACCTAATCCTGAGTAAAGTGGAAAAAAAAACTATGTTATTCCCATCCTTGAGTAGAGCAAAGCATTATTATCAAAACTGTCAAAAAGAAGAAAACATAAGTATCTAGAAACAGAAAAAAGGGAAGCTGGCTGATCAATGGAGGGCCAAAGGCAAAGATATCTAATAAAGTAGTACTAGGTTGTTGACAATGAGTAGGACACAGAGGCCCTCCTCAGCTTTTACTTTCTCCGTCAGCAATTATACTTTAGAAGATAAAGATACCTATAGTTAGTTGGCCGCACGGGCTCAGCCTTAGCCATATAAATTAGATGAAACCCTAATTTACAAGCAAAGATGCTTTTGGCATTTCTTTTTTTTTTTTTTGATAAGCAGAAGATTTATTGATATGAAAGAGTGGCCCCGGGATAAGGTGGTCTCCAGGCTTGCCATTACATGCGGACTGCAAATAACCCCGAATACAACCCAACATCAAAAAGAAACAAAGAGACAGCATACATCAAAAAGAAACAGCAAATCAAATAAAGGCCGAAACGAACACGGTATTACCACCAGGCCATGAAAAAGTTAGTTCTGGTTATCCCAGCTTTTGCCAAGGCATCAACGAAACTATTTGCCTCTCTGAAAACTTTAGAAAAGAATACTGATTCTATCGACTGAACCAGAGCATCAATTTCACAGAAAGTGGACCATAGATTCCATGGACGCTTGGAGGGGTCCATGGCATTTCATTTTGATCGTATAGCATCATCATCCGTTTACTCGGTGCATTAATTCTAAGGGTGTGTTTGGTTTGAGACGAAAACAATTTACTGTCTAGCATTTGGATTGCTTTAGGAGGTACGAGGTAGTAAAGAAGTAAAGAACCATGCTAGGAGCTAATGTGTTAATATATTTAAGTTTTATTAAAATATTATGATTGTAAAGTATATTTGTCATCATAACTCATCATGCAAATTTAGTCTAATAACTTAATCTATACGTAAAAAATCAAATCCAGCTTGACCAATAAATATTGGAAAATATCAAATCGGATATATTTGTAATCAGGAATTCTTGATAACGATCTCACTTTACAATAAAATTTTAAATTGAGATCCTAATCAACTAAATTTTGCAAGTTTTACGCATCCAAACTTTTGATTCAAAGATTATTATATACTCTCCTCCTAGAGATCCAGTTGGATCCTCTTTTCAAAAATACTTTCCCAAGTTTAACAACCTAAATTAAAAGCTTTAAATGATTTTCTAAGCATGCAGGAAAAGACCACTGGATATTGTGTATGCTGGCAGAACACTCTAGTCACCATAAAATTATTATTGTTTTAAATCGTATTGTGCCAACATTTGCAAGTGATGTACCATCTGATGTTTCCATTTCTCTGGTTTTTTTTCTCTTTCCGAATATCTTCCTTTAACTTTTGCGCCACATAAACTTCCAAAACTCAAAAAACAAATGTTATTGCATACTTGCATTCAAGGATCACCGAAAGATGTAGAAAGAGAGTAGAAAGCAGTAAGATTCTTTGCACAAACTTTATATAAATATATACAATTGTTTAATTAGCATATATAAATTAATAGTTATGATAAGTCACTCAAGCTCGAAAGCTCGCTCGACATTTGATTAGGTTTGGGCAAAATGTCAAATCCATTAAAATGAGATTGTGCAAACAAAGAGATCTGATCAAAATTCAAGCTGACCTTTATCTCACCCTTAAAAGCCCAAGCTCGATCAAACTCAAATACATTTATATTTTTTTAAATATTCCAATATGTCTTTATATAAACTCATTAAATATGACAAAAAATCAATTGAACCAAACAAAATTGAACACAAACAATAAAACCCTATAAACTCATTAACAATTAAAAACCCAAATTAAACGACCCAATTAAAAAAAACATAATAATAGAATCAAAAATATGTTTTTTTTTTGTTAAAAAGAAAATTAATTTATTTGGACGAACCTGAATAGGCTTGGGTTTTTATATTATTTTTAAAAATAGGCTTAGATAGAAAATTTAGGCTTGAACATCATGCCAGGTTAGGTTTGGGCACAAATAAAGTTTATTAATATTTTGTCCAAATCTAACCCGTCTTGGCCTATGATTAGGTCTACTTCCTATGCTTTAATTTAGAATTTTGGACGCAAATGCAACAAAGGGAGATTATGTTGTTTATTATATTTATGCTCTCTCTATGTATATAAAGACGAATGATCTACCTACACTTATGTCAAATAAATTATTTTACATGATTTTTATGACTTCATCTAGAATTAATATTATTATAAATCAGCCATTAGATTTAGCAACCTACTCGTATCTATTATACATGTAAAGTTTTGAGTCGATCTAATATCCCTGTCATTTTGGTTGAGAATAATATATTTTATATTAATGGTTAAATTATTTTATTGAAAAAATATATAATTAGACATTTTCAATTAACTTAAAATTTGGCATGTATAATTTATGTAAATAGAACATAAAATTCAATAATTAGATTAAATAAATACAAATTGTATAACAAATATAAAACACTAGTGTAAGTGGATCCTTCCTTTTATATATATATATATATTAATTGTTGTATCTAAGGGTGGTTGGCAACTACAATCTATTGCGAATAATACTTGAAGAATTTTTGGAAGACAAAGCACTTCTAGAGAGCTATTTTAAGATTTAAGAACAATAGTTTCACCACACTAGATCAAATGGTTTAAGAAATATTCTTCTCAGGATACAATGTCTATTCTTAGAAGAATTCAATTGCACTGTGAATTCCTCTGGTGATCTCACTTAAACCATAACTAGAAATAGAGTGCAAGAAGAAAGTTTGAGAAAATTTTAGAGTATTAGAAGTATATGAAAGATTGTGTGTTAGAAAATGATTGTTAAAAGAAGTATTTATAAATTTCAATTGATGTTAGAAACATCCTTTTATAATTAAACATATTTTAGATGAAAAATTACAATTTTTTTGGAACATACAAACATGACCAACTGTCATGGCTTTTGGAATAAAATGACTCAACCAATAGGCATTGCTACTGGAATGAAATACTCTACAAACGATCATAGCTATTGGAATAAAGAGGATCGACTAACAGATTTATCATTTGAATTTTCAGAATGGGTGATCAAGAGAGTTGACTATTCTATAGGGCAATTGACTCATCTTATGTAGTGAATTCATCTCACCATTCACCAGTATCTTGGTCGCCAAATAATCGTCCACTTGTCAGTTAATTGACTAGTCGTCGTTACTAACTCTACTCGCCGGCAATCCTTACTTGCACAGGCTGCTCATTGACCAACCACCTAACTGATCGGCTCGCCATAAAGCTGATTTACTTAAGGCTAGTCTCCACAAGACTTAGACGCCACAAGGCTTGTCGCCATAAGAGTAGTTGCCTCAAGGCCAGTTGCCATAAGATTTTATTGACTAACGAGTCTGATCGCCAAACCAAGCATTTTCATTCCAGTCTTTCCAAACTCAATTTATACTTCCAAACTTCATTTTCTTTACACATATGAAGTATAAAAAAATTTTAAAACAAGTTTTTTCTTGAAAAAATGAACATATTGTTTGGTAATTGTTGGTGTCGAGAATGGCGGGATGGAAAATGGCAAAGTTTCTACTGGTTTTTTTCTCTTGCCTTCTACTGAGATAGGGACAAGGTATTTATAGACAAGGTTCTCGATGTCTCGGTCGTTTACACTGATACAGGTGGTAGGGACGTGGTCGAATGAGATTTTGCTGACCTGGCCTGCCTATGATACAGGTCGGCCATTACGTTCCGAGTCATCTTCCTGCCAACGCTCCTTTAACTGCCTAGTCCCAATGTGAGTCTTTCGATCCCAAGGTGGCCGATGACACATACATGAAACAGTGTGTCAAACGCTGACTCGTGTATGCTGAACAATAATGATGGGCTGACCTGACATGTTAGGTAAACCTGGTCTGTTGCCTAGTAAAATCAATTAGTCGACCTGAAGGACTAAAATGCCCTCTGGGCCAAGTCATCCTACATCATTCTATCCCTCCTGCAGTTGGTCCGGAAGCTCGGTCAATGTTCGAGTTTGCGATGTGGTGTTAGTAGGAAGTCGAGCTATTTGGGAGGTCGGTTCATCACATGGGGTGATTAAGCCTTTTGGGCTTCCCTTCCTCGATTTTGGCAAATACTGGGGGAGTGAAGAGAATTAATGATCCGATTTTCTCGACCTAACGCTCTAATCACGATGCCATCCTAACCGTAGAAAAGGGTACTTTTTGGATGATTCTTGGTTCATCTAAGGGTTGTTTTTTAGTGTAGGTTTGGAGTAGGCTTCCTAGTCTCCCTAGGCGACCTTTGGTCTTCCACAGTCATTCCATAAAAGGGGGGTTCTCCATCATTTTTACCCTTCCAAACAAAGTTCGAGCTTTTCCCGGTTTACACTTTGCTCTCAGTCTCTCCGAGCTATCCCAACATATAAGCTTTCTTTTAGGTAAGTCTTCTTCTCCATGTCTTCCTCTTCAGTAGAAATCATTACTCTTTCTGGTAGAAGTAGCTCGAATAGCTTTTTCGAGCTCGAGGCTAGGTTAGGGTTGAACAATGAGGGTAAACTTGCTGAACAAGCCGAGATGTCTAAGGACATGGCCTCCGTAGCTTTGGCTAAGCCACCCGTAGAGTTACAAAAACATAGACCTAGGGCACTCTGGTAGCTTGAGCCCCTGTCTACTGAGGAGAAACAAGCCTTATATGGTAGCCTTCGTGCTTCAAGGGTTCAGATTCATGACCTAGGCGAGCTACCAAATAGGCCACCCTCGTCGCGACAAGTGTCGTTGAGTGTCATGAAGGCCCTAAAAGGGGGAGCCCTCCTCGAGGTGTGTCCCAACCTGTTTACGAGAGAAGATTTTGTAGAACTTTGTAAGGGTAAATATATGTCCTCATATTATAAAATAGATCCTGCTCGTCATACTGACAGAGTGACAGAGGATCGAGGTGAAATGAGGTTGTGGATCTATAGGGACGTCGTCCTTTCCAATCTGAGGTTCCCACTCCATCCTTTTATGGTTGAACTTCTAAACTCTTATGGATTAGCACTTTCACAGTTGCTTCCTAATAGCTGGCGTCATATTATAGGTTTCTTAGTTTTGTGTGAAGGTCTAGGACTTCCCTTGGCCCTCAATCTGTTCAAATCCTTTTTCTCAATAAAGGTCAGCCCTGTGGACAAGAGCTGGTATTATGCTACAGCTCATCCTCGGAAGAAATTATTTAGTAATATTCCTTCCTCGAATAAGACATGGAAAGTCCATTTTTTTAGCTTGATTAACCTCGGAGGATAGGAGGTAAGCAATAACCAAGGTAAAATGAAAGAGGGGGCCGATGACATTAGTGATATCTTTGGTGAGGAGCTTAAGGCTTATCATGAGATTAATAAGTTAAGAGATTATGGGAGAGTCCTTCTAGATGTCAAACTCTTGACTTCCCCTAAGGTTCTCACACAACTCGGGTCTCGAGGCCAACCTGGTAACTTACGCAGTTAGATTCTTTGGCTATTTTCTTTACCGAACTACTGATCTAAGTTTTATTCTTCTTTGGAGCAGGTATGTCAGGTCGATTCAATATTTTTTATTATATTCAGCACTATATTCAGCCAGCAGCCCAAGCCCCTCCTGCTGGTGCTGGTCAACCACCTCCACCTTGGACACGTCAGACCAGAGTGCAAACTAAGTCTAAGAAGAGAACTGCAGAGGCCGAGGTGAGTAAGCCTTCTTCCAAGAGGTCTCGCGAGGTGAAGGAGATTCTCGATGCTCCAGAGGCTGAGGCTGAGGCCCCAAAGAATGTGAAGCTTTCTGTCGATCTAGCTGTAACGGACAATGCATTCGAGAGTACCTCAGTGGCACAGAAATTGGCTAAATCCATGCTTCCTCCTGCAGGTTGGTTTGAGCCGAGCTTTTTCTCTGTTTTGTTTTGTTTTGATTTGCTTTCTAACTTATACCGTTTTTGTTTCCAGACAAGGACAAGATGAACTCCCCTTGCTCGGTGAACGTCACTGCCAGCCTCTATTATGCATGGCTTGCTTTGGCTCACTCTTCCAGGGTTGAAGAGCAAGTGAAAAAGCTCCACAAAGATTATAGCTCCTATCGCGAGAAATCTCATTCTCTATCGAAGAAATTAGATCAATCTGAGGGTAGGGAGCGTGAGTCTGAGCATCTTTTGACCAAGCTCAAGGCTGAAGTAGAGAAACTCAAGGGGGAGCTGAGCCGTGCTGAGGAGAGCAAGGAGGAAGCTAAACGACTGGCAGCCCAGGAGGCCCTGGCCAACTTCCAGAATACGCCGGAGTTCAATGCTGTAGCCAAGCGAGCTAACGCAAAGGGGGTTAAGGGAGCTTTCGCTTTAGCTGTATAGGAGGTCGGCCATGTTTACCCTGACCTGGACTTGTTAATAATTAATTTAGACGACCTTAGGATAGTCTAGTGCGAGCCTCCAGCAGTCGAAGATAATGCTGCCGATGCTGGGGCTGATGGGGAAGCCATTATTGCTACTTTTGCCGAGATTGAGGACGTTGGTGTTGACGTCCAGGATGATGTTGCCGTTTATTTTTTTCTTTACTATAATTTTTTTTGTAAAGACTTTGCGTACGTTGACTGAGAAATTTGTATCTTTTTGCAAAGGCTTAATGCAATTATGCTGTTTACTTGTTATTTTGCGATTCATTAATTGCTCAAAAGGTACGTAGTTCCATTGAAAACATCACATAAATGGGTCGGTCCTAACATTGAATCGGCCGAACTGAGATCATTGAAAACATCACATAAACAGGTCGGTCCTAACATTGAATCGACCAAACTGAGATCAGTAAGTAAGATAGAATGGTGACGGGCCTAGGTAAGCAGGACAAAGGACTTAAAACAAGAAGACTCAAGTCTGTTACTGGCAGTATATCCTCAGGTTGTCGGCATTCCACGTTCTTAGAATTTCTTTACCATCCATATCCTGCAGCTTGTAAGTTCCGCTTCGGACAATTTCTTTGACTACATAAGGTCCTTCCCAATTCAAGGCTAGCTTTCCTCCCGACATGTCTTTTCTTGAAGCCTTCACTTTCCTAAGGACCAAGTCTCCCGTCCTGATCAGCTTCTTCTTAACCTTCTTGTTGTAATATCCGGACACCTTTTGTTTATAGGCCGCCATTGTGACCAATGCTAGGTCTCTCTATTCCTCGGACAAGTCCAGGTCGTTTCTTAACACCTCTTCATTTCCTACCTCGGTGTTTAATTGCACTCTCAAGCCTGGCATGCCTATTTCCACGAGGATCACGGCTTCGATTCCAAAGGCTAGGTTGAAAGGAGTTTCCTCGGTTGGAACCTTGGTTGTGGTTCTAAGTGCCCAAAGGACGCCGAGTAGCTCATCGGCCCATGCTCCTTTCGTGTCATCTAGTTTCTTCTTCAAAGCTTCTAGGATTGTTCGGTTGGTCGTCTCGGCCTGTCTATTTGCCTGAGGATATGCTACCGAGGTGAACCGTAGCTATATGCCCAAGTCTTCACACCAGTTTTTGAATTTGGGGTTGTCAAACTGTCTTCCATTGTCTGTAATGATTGCTTTTGGCAGTCCGTATCTGCAAACAATATTTTTCCAACAGAAGTTTTGGACCTATTTTTTTGTGGTGGTTGCGAGGGCTTTAGCCTTGATCCATTTTGTGAAGTAATCAATGGTAACGAGAACAAATCTTCTTTCTCCTGTAGCCACGGGGAAAGGTCCGAGTACATCCATTCCCCACTGCATGAACAACCAAGGGCTGATGACCAAGGTGAGATCGTTAGAGGGAACATGCTGGATGGGGGCGAATCTTTGGCACTTATCACATTTTCGAACCAGGTCAGTCGAATCTTTGTACATGGTGGGCTAAAAGTATCTTTGCCTCAGCACTTTGTGCGCAAGACTCCTTGGGCCAAGGTGGTTCCCACATATTCCTTCATGTACTTCCCTTAGAGCATAATTTGCTTCCCTTGAGCTTAGGCACCTCAAATAGGGTAGCGTGAAGGATCTCTTGTATAGTTTCCCGTTGATGACGGTGTACCTAGGTGCCTTTTTCCTGAGTGCCTTGGCTTGATTTTTATCTTCGGGCACCTCTCCCGTTGTCAAGTACCTTATGTAAGGAGTCATCCACGAGTCTGTCTCCTCCTCGACCTGCCCTACTTCCTGGCCCTTGGTTATGGCTTTCTGCTCCACCTCTTCCACTATCACCCCCGATATGAGGTCAGAACACGAACTTGAAGCTAGCTTGGACAAGTGGTCGACGAGGACATTATCTGACCTCAAAATTTGCCTTATCTGATATTTTTTAAAGTTCAACAACAGCGATGCGACCTTCTCCAGGTATTTGATCATGGTTTTGCCCTTAGCTTCAAATTCTCTGTTGACCTATTTTACTACGAGCTGGGAGTCGCCTCTTCTACTTTCAATTCTTTAGCCAGCTTCAAGCCAGTGATAAGTGCTTCGTATTCGGCCTCATTGTTAGTCGCCTTGAATTTCAATCTTAGGTCATATTGTATTTTTACATTTTCTGGGCTAACCAGGATTAGTCCAGCTCCACTCCTTTCACTATTGGCTGAGTCATCCACTTAGAGTCTCCACTTTTTTTCTTCTTTTAGTTCTTCTGTCTCCTGACTTTGCTCCCTACTCTTTTTCCCCAGTGAACATTCTACTACGAAATCTAGGAGCACTTGCGATTTGAGGGTGATCGGGGCTTTATGCATAAATCATGCTCGCTAAGCTCTACGGCCCATTTGATCAATCTTCCCGATAATTCAGGCTTTTGGAGGACTTGCCTTAGGGGATGGTCAGTCAAAACAGTGATGGCGTGTGACTAAAAGTATGGTCTGAGCTTTCTGGCCGACGTGACAAGGGCATACGTGAGCTTCTCCAGCTTCTGATAGTTTAGCTCGGCTCCATGTAGTACTCTGCTTGTGAAGTACACCGGCCTCTAGATCCCCAATTCTTCTCTTATCAGGACCAAGCTAATTGCTTGGTTGATTGCGGCTAGATACAGGTAAAGCATTTCTCCCATGTGAGGTTTGGACAGGATCGGCAGGGAGGAGAAGAAATTCTTAAGCTCTTCAAAAGCCTTTTGACACTACTCCATCCATTCGAATCTGCACATGTTCTTCAAGACCTTGAAGAATGGGAGGCATTTGTCACCAGATCTAGACATAAATCTGCTAAGAGCCGTTATTCTACCTGTGAGTTTTTGGACTTCCCTAACCGAGGTTGGTGGCTTCATATTCAGTATAGCTTGTACTTTCTCAAGGTTAGCTTCGATTCCTCGGTGGCTGACCATGAAACCCAGGAACTTTCCTGAGGTTACCTCGAAGGCACATTTTAGAGGATTAAGCCTCATTTTGCATTTCCTTAGGATCCCAAAAGCTTCCTCTAAGTCTTGCAAGTGCATTTCGTTTTTTAGGCTCTTGACGATCATGTCGTCCACATACACTTCCACACTCCCCAATTTGGTTTTCAAAAATTTTGTTAACTAACCTTTGGTAGGTAACTCCTGCATTCTTGAGGCCAAAAGGCATGACCTTGTAGCAGTACAGGCCTTTATCTGTGATAAATGAGGTTTTCTCCTCGTCGTTCTCAGACATCCTGATCTGATTGTATCCTAAATACGCGTCCATGAAGCTCAGCAGCCCTTGCTCGACGCTATTGTCTACTAGTCTGTCAATGTTTGGTAGTGGGAAAATGTCTTTTGGACATGCCCGATTTAGGTCAGTGAAATCGACACACATTCTCCACTTTCCGTTCTGTTTTTTCACCATTATGACATTTGCTAACCATTCGGGGTAGTAGGCTTCCCTAATGAAGCCTGCCATAAGGAGCTTCGTCACCTCGACATTGATTGCCTCTTGTCTTTCCACAGCGAAACATCTTTTCTTCTGTCGTATTGGTCTGGCTTCTGGGTCCACATTAAGACGGTGGACAATTTCTTTTGGGTCCACTCCCGGCATGTTTTCGGGCCTCCATGCAAACAGGTCGGCATTCCTCCTGATCAACTGTATTAATTCTTCCTTTCTTTCAAGCTTGAAGTCGATCTACATGTGCTTGGTGGGGTCTTTGGATCAAAAGGAACATTGATTAACTCCTCGGCCGATTGTGGTCGGCTTAAATCTTCTTCGAGCCTTTGATCAGGGATTTCTATAATCAGGGCTCCTCGGCCTTTCCCTTCGTTTTCAACGCTGTCATGTAGCATCTTCGGACCATTAGTTGGTCTCCTCGAACCTCTCCCGTCCCCTGTGTTGTGGGGAATTTTATCTTCAGATGTGGAGTTGAGCTGACCATTCTCATTTGCATCTGGCTCGGCCGATCGATGATGGCGTTGTAGGCCAAAGGGATTTTCACTACCATGAATTCCACCATTATCGTAGTCGTTCTAGGCTCGGTCCTCACTGTCAGTGGGAGGATTATGGTGCGCACTACCAGGACTTGTTCATTACCGAATCTGACCAAAGGTGCGATATATGGTTTGAGCTGATCATCTTAGATTCCCATCTTCTTCATAGCTTCATAATACAGAATGTCACATGCGCTCCCGTTGTCAAAGTAAAGTCTCCTTACCATATGGTTGTAGATGACCGCGCTAAAAACTATAGCATTTTCATGGGGGAATTCTATGCCCTCCAAATCTCTGGTAGTGAAAGAAATAGGCTCGTCCTTCCATGACTTGGGTCTTGTCGCCATGGAGTCCACTGTCATAATAGCAGCTTGGTTTACCTTTTTCTCATGGTGGCCAGGGATTTCCCCACTATGACGTTGATCACTTCGGCCGTAGGTCGGTTTTCATTGTTCTTCCCCCTTTCTTCACTTCGGTTTCATCTCGGGCCCCCTTCATTTCTGTTGTTCATGGCTTCAGGTCTTAGAAAGTTGGTCCTCGGCCAGTCATTTGGGTTCCTCCGTTGGTACCCTCCTCTTCCAGACTCTTGTTTCGTTTCGTTCAATATGAACTTTTTCAGGCGGCCTCCTCTGATAAGGCCTTCTATCTCATTCATGAGGTCAATACATTCTTCGGTTGTATAACCGTGGTCGCGATAGAACGCGCACCTTTTGGTTTTTACCCTCTGCGGGTTTGGCTTCATAGGCCTCAGCCATTTAAGGTGCAGGTCCTTTTCAATATGCATCAAGATTCTCTCCCTTGTAGTTTTCAGGGGAGTGTAAATTTCATAGCCCTTTCTTTTAGGGCTTCTTTTGGCAGGGTATCTAGGTGGTCTGCCGAACTTCCTGCCTTCTTGTTCTTTCTTAGCCTCTCTCCCCCTTTTTTTGTAGCTTCACTGCTCCACCTTATGCTCTTACGGGTTCAATCTAGCCCACATGGTTTCCTCGGCATTAATATATTTCTCCACTCTATGTAAGAGCTCGGGAAGGGTTTTTGGGGGTTCTAAGGAGAGCGAGAACTTGAAGTGAAACTCGTCATCCCTGAGGCCGCTCATCAGGCCTGCCATAGCCACCGATTGCTCTAGGTCTTTGACTTAGAGTGCCTCAGCGTTGAACCTCGTCACGTATTCCCTCAATGATTCTCCAGGCCGTTGTTTGACCTCCATCAAGCTCAAGGTGGTTTTCTTAGCTCGCTTGCTACTAATGAAATGCGTAAGGAATGAGTGTCCAAGCTCTTTAAATGAGTTGATCGATCGAGGTGAGAGGCTTGAATACCAAGCTCAAGTTGCTCCCCTTAGGGTGGATAGGAACACTTTGCACAATAGGGCGTCGTCGACTCCCTGTATTGCCATGTTAGCACGAAAAAGTTCCAAATGATCAAAAGGATCAGTGGTACCGTCATAGGGTTCGATTGCGGGCATTCTGAAACCTGCTGGCGGTTGAGCCCGATCGATTTCTTCCGTAAACGGTGAGGTTTCTAGCAGCTTGAGCTCATCGATCGTGATGTGTGCCTTGTCCAGCATTTGCTTCTTCATTGCTTCCACCTTAGCTTCGAATTGGTTGTGCATTTGATCGTCCATGGAGGGGGCAGAAGAGGAGATGTTCCTTGGTTCCTTTCGTGGCTTTCTGGATCTAGATCCTACCAAGGCCTCTGGTGTGGAAGAGGAATTGGCGTTAACTTCTTCTGGTGGAGGATGGGTCGGAGAGTGTTGGTCTGTGTCATTTCTGGAGGGTTGTTTCTGGGGTGGGGAAGGAGTAAGGGCGTGCTGGACCACTTCAGTGAGGTTTCTCAGCTGCTGGGAGAGTTGTTCGAACTGTTCCATGGTGGGCGTTGGATGTTCGTCCAAATGGTTGCCTGAGGTGTTATTCGAACTTAGTGGGGCTATGGGCTCTTATTCTTCCGCGACTCTCTTTTTAGGTGCCATTCTCAACAACAATAGAGGAATGTAAAGTCCTCTACCTGGCGCGCCAAAAATATTGATGTCAAGAATGCCAGGATGGAAAATGGCAGAGTTTCTACTGGTTTTTTTCTCTTGCCTTCTACTGAGATAGGGACGAGGTATTTATAGACAAGGTTCTCAATGTCTCAGTCGTTTACATTGATACAGGTGGCAGGGACGTGGTTGAATGAGATTTTGCTGACTTGGTCGGCCTATGATACAGGTCGGCCCATACGTTCCAAGTCATCTTCCCGCCAACGCTCCTTTAAGTGTCTAGTCCCGAGGTGAGTCTTTCGATCCCGAGGTGGTCGATGACACATACATGAAACAACGTGGCAAACACTGACTCATGTATGTTGAACAATAATGATTAGGCTGACCTAACGTGTCAGGTAAACCTGGTCCGTTACCTAATCAAATCAATTAATCGAGTTGAAGGACCAAAATGCCCTCTGGGCCAAGTCATCCCACATCAATAATATATACAACATTAATTATATATTAATACCTTGCACCCAGCTATAATATATATGAATGATATTATGTCTAAGAATTTCTTGTGCTCATAACAGAAACAGATTTTTTTTCTCGTCTTCCTTTTCTGTACATGATAATGACAATTTAGTATAATGAAGCTCATTATCCTAACAAGAAACAAGCACCACATTAAGTAACTAAATCCATTTATTTAACAACATTGAACACGGTCATAACAAATGACAATATGACAGAAAAATCTGCTGTACTACTCAAATGCCACTGGCCAATATGTAACCTGATCACCATCATGATTCATGACCAGCTTCACACCGCTAAATATTAAGTTTTGAATGAGTATTTGTAGGGTTACCAAATTAATAACAACTGGTTCTAAATTCTAATCTGCTTTTGTATGGATGCCTGTGAAACGAGTACATGTTTTGGTAAAAAAAAATCAAAGAATATCAGGTTTGAGATAATGAAACTATGATAACAATGGTACTAAAGGATAAAATTAAGAAATCAACCTCAACTAGAACAATTATTGAGCATATAGTCTGCAGAGCTGCAGTTAAAAATTATAATTATATAAATTTACTCGAATTACATATAATTATTACTCATCATCATATCTTGCAACAAGCTTTAGCTTTTCTTTAAAACAAATTTTGACACATTTTCTGATTGTTTTTGTGAAATTAAAAGCTGCTACTTTCTACTCAATATATTATGTCACTTTCCTGAAAAGATAAAAGGTTGAAGTTCAGAGGATATAGTTGCAGAGTGTATGGATGGTGTCCCATTTTAGGTGGGCGCCAATACTTCTATTCTTGTTTTCTTCTGATTTTCTCTGTTCCTCTTCTTTTTCTCTTTAATGGTTTGGTGGAAATTTTTAACACAAAGGAAGGAACCTGCACCAGAAATCTTGGTTTGCCGTTTCTTTCAACTTTTCTAAGTTGATTAACCGATTAGCATCTGTCCTTCATTAATTCGACGGATCCTAAATCGTGTCAAACTAAACTAAACCAAAAGTTAAAGCTGCAGTACGAAAATATGGTTAAGGCCTATACGTGGCTCGCCTTGACCTATTTTAGCTTTATGACAACTTGACAGATTATTGACAAAGAGGTCAGACAATTAAATAAAAGTAGATAATGACAAATCCCATCACGAATTTATTCCTTTGCCTGCAAACAAAATCAGTCCAGGAATCTACAGCAGAAAGGCTAACTATAAGGAATACGAAGCAGAATAAACTCGAACTTGTCTGTGGTAATTTGACTTTGTAAAAAATTAGGTGTTAATTTAAGGTAACTAATTCTGTCCATGAGTACAGTTTTGGATGCACTTATGAATATAATCAACGATTTATTGATGATAATTATCGGGAAAAAGAAGAAAATAAAGGAATGGAAAATCAAGATAAATAATCCTATATTTGACAGTGACAAGGACAAATTTTAGTGGAAACGTACGTATGGCGGCGAAGATGATAATTATTGCGGAAAATTGCATCTGTTAAATTTTCTAAATGCCAATCTTATCATTAACTTGTTCTTAAGTACTGTCATTAGATGACATTTAGCATATCAAGTACAGTATTTGCATGCAAAGTTGGGTTCATGCATCAAAATACAGATCTAAAGAATTGAAAATGATTTTTTTTTTCTCAGCGAATTTAAGATGATTGTAACAAGCCAAATTAATTCTCTGTGTGTGTGTGTGTGTATATATATATATATATATATATATATATATATATATCATTTTCTGGAAAATGATAGGTGAAAATATAAATACAGTAGGATGCATTAACAGAGCTGAAAATTAATTTGATACAGTTGATGACTTTTGGCAAGTGAAAAGCTGGAATTAAGTACTATGATTTACACAAGCAAGCCATATTTTTTGAGCTGTAACTTTTTGGACTTTAAGAAATTAGACTGAGAATTGAGATTCGTCACCATGACTTGTGCTTAGTTAATGCGTTGTCTTTTTTTCCTACTCGGTAGCTAATGCCTTGTACATCTTGATTTGACTGTATCTGGAAGGGTCGATCGTGATCGGCCTAGCAATGTAGTCTTCTCATTGGATTCTCTGTTACAGTTGATGAGCTGAGGATTTGAAAGTAAAATATCACTATATATATCAAATTATCTATAACGAGGCAATAGTATCTATACTAGCCTACTAGGACAAGCAGTGTTACTTGAATATAATTGAAAAGCAATAGTTAGGTGTGATGTAGCTTATTTAACAAATATATAGTTGCTTTTATAAGATATTTGAGTGAAACTGTGGCAAAAATGATGTGAAGTATGGATGAAAAGCCAAATCCAGTCTACCATTTAAAGTATATCTTCCGGAACACTGCTTGAATTAAGATAATTAACTATCTTAAGTAAACTTGCAGAGTCTAGGTAATGAACACTAATAAGAGAAAAAATGCTTTGAAATCCCTCGATATATGAAATTAACTAGTAGTCAAAGCAAAATAAACACCAGAAAATAGCTATATCTAGAGAATTCATACCCTTTTTAGTTTCATGTTAAATTTTCCAATATTTCACTGCTGATATAGAGGGAGGGAGAGAAATAACAAATTTTCCTTTCTGTCAAGTTTTAGATGTGATTTTTAAGGAAGTGGCACTAAATTAAATATGAATAGTTAGCAAAATGCATAGTTGATTCACACATAATCACTGTCATTAATTAAAAAAACAAACTTCATGTTAAAAATCATTTTCCTTTTTTCCCCATTTTCAATCAAGGAAGGCCATCCATGTCCAAATTGGAGTATGAAATATTTGTTAATTCTTCTTACTTCATTATTATTATTATTATTATTATTATTATTATTATTATTATTATTATTATTATTATTTGGTTAACAAGATTCCTTTCTCTGTCGTATTCAACTACTCATTTCTTTGTCAAAGCATCAGCAAGCCCTACTAAGCCATAAGCTTATCTCATTGATTTAGGGCTGCTTGTCTGCTATTGAAATTCTTCTCATTTCTCTTTTCATTTTTTCACATTAAAGGAGGAAACTTTTAGTGCCACTCCTATTATGTCCATAAAAATCTTCAACACCCATCTATATGTCTCACAAGCATACAATGTGTCACTAGCCAATAGGTTTTTTTTTTTAAGCTTTACTTTTCATGCATATATACATTAAAAAACTACGGTTTGAACTTCGAACAAATCAATGTATCTTTTTGAATCAACAAGTAACCTTCACTCAACATATAGTGGAGGTTTTCTTTCTTTCTTTTTTTTTTTCACCAATAGATCTTCTATTATTTTATCTAAAAAGAAAAAAAGAAAAGAAATTAAAGAAGTTGTGTTGTACTATAGATAATAATTTCTGTCTGGACCACAATGTTTGATGCAGTCATGTATATGAATTAATGATCGGAGAAACATATTGGGTCCAATCCTAGATTAGCACATCAATAAATTCAGCTTGATGCTGAGCCAATGGTTAAATACTCAGCCACATAGTATAATTTATAATCACATAAATTATTGCACCGGCCTTTGCTCTCATTACTTTTAAAATCTCTCTTGATTTGTTTTCTAGTATCTTATATTTTATTACTGTTATTTTTTAAAAAACTCTTCAACCCATTTTTCCTTGTCAAACTACCTTCATTTTAATTGTCTTGTCTACTAAAATTTTTCTAGTAATTATGTACAAAAATAGAATCAATGAAATAACAAGGACAACTACTCGGTTTATTACATGATCGATATTTTAATTATATATTAACTCAAAATTGATTTAATGATTATTTATTTTTATTTTGAAGAATTAAAATTTATACTTGAATCTCTGTTTCTGTACTTAAACTTTGTAGTATTTAAATATAATTTTACTTCAAGGAAAAAAAAAGGCTGAGAGAACATAGAAGTTCCATGCATCTGCAAGTCACTTGAAACTCTCCCTTGAGGATGTCGTGTATATAAGAACCCCACACCATCCTCTTTCCTCCACCTACTCTTTTCTCATCTTATGCAATTCCTTGACTTGGCTAGATCTTGACTACCTCATCATCTCTTTTCTTCTATGTTTATTTTTTCTGTACTTCTTTCAACATTCTTCATTTTTCTCTCAAACCTTTCAAAAATTTAAAGCCCATCTTTTTTTTCTTATTTTTTTTCTTTTTTTGGGTTTTCTCCAATCTACAAGCCAACTTGATTTGTCTACTTTGATGATGGAAAAGGAAAAAAATTGATCCACAAATTAAAGAACCATAAAGAAAGTAGTACTAATAGCAGTTGGGAAGTGTTTTGTTCATGTCTAACATTGAACAAAGAGTTTTATATAAATATATATAACTTTGTTTTTTTTTCATTTTTGGATTCTTTTTAGCATTCTTCAGCAGGTTTTGTATTGAAACGGTATATTCTACTTAGGTCATCCATTTGTTAAATGCCACGTTAGCATTGTTGTGGAAGCCACATAAAAAATAAAAACCTCCGCTAATATTCGCTCTTTTCTTTCCTTCTCTGCAAATTTCACATTTCCCTTAAAGTATCAGTCATTTTTTGCTGCTGCAGCATCCTCAAGATTCACATGGAAATATAGTACGGCGGCCATGGTCCCCGAGTTATTTATCTTCCGTAGCTTTTATTTGAGCATGAGAATCTTGATGATGCTGCATCGGCCATAAATGACTACAAAACATCCGTATGAAAAACTTCATAGATCTTGATTTTCACTGCTTTTGCAGCCATAAAAGGTGAGCTCTTCTTAATGTTAAGACCCTTTTTCCGGCTTTTCTTTCTTTTTCCCCGTCTTATTTTATATTGATATATGTTTGTATGCAATTAAATCAAACACATGGACCGTTTCAATTTGAAGAAATTAAGGTTATATGAAAATTATAGCCATTATGCTCTTTAGTATTATTCACTATCCGTACAGTAACAGGTTCTTTTTTGTGTTTTTATCTAATTTTTTAGGGTTTATGGAATTTAGGGTTTTGTTCGTCTTTATGAGAAGATCTTTTTTTTTATCCTTCCTTATTATGTAATATTCCTTGAAGCTAATCAAAAAGCTCAGATGCGGTTGTTTGGAAAGATTCTAATATATTTGAATGATTGGTTGGATGCTTGGATTAATTAATTTGTTAAATTCTTGCTACCCATTTCCAACATGCAGCTGGCATTAATCCAGGAGTTATCCTGCAATTTTATTCTTGGTCATGTCTCTCTTTAATCTTTTAAATGCTTTTCTAATTTGTTGGATAATCCTTTTACTCGTTTCCAGTTCCATTGGCATATCTTCAATTTTAACTTGTTTCCACTGCAGATATGTTTCTGATTTGCATTCAGTTTCACTTAAGTCCGGTGCACTCAACCAGATGACAGATTGAATCCTGGAAAAGGTAACATAATCCCCATCATTTGTTTATGATTCTTGAAATATAATGAATTTTGATATTAAGTCTTGATTTCTTAATAGTTATTTAAAACAAATGTTTGATGATGTTCCTCTTTCTTCTGTTTATTATTTCTTCTATTACATCTGGAAATATAATCGATACTGAGACTTGACCTGAATCAAGCCAATGTTTGATTCCATTCTGTTTCCATTGCCTTATTCCTCTACTGATCACTTCCCTTCCAAAGAAACATGTATATGCTATGCATTAATTTGATCTTCTTATCTTGTTATTTTTGCTTAACACTTCATTTCCCTTTTAAAGTTTATGGGTAAACTAGATTGTATGCATATCTAATTTTAATTCAGGATATGCATATATGTTCACTCTCCAATTTCAAATGGTCCTAGACAATGCTCTTATGTTTCAGATTGGGGGATTTTGGTGGACCAAGTTTTATCCAGGTTAGGCTTCTCGGTCAGTTTTCTCCAATCTTTAAGGATTCTACAATAAAAACTACTTGTTTTCAATATTATGAACACGAAAAACTTGGGAAAAAAAACAATGAAATAATAAAATAAGATACTCCTTTTTTCTGACTGGTTTGAGGACATAACTAGTCAAGCTAGGCAAGGCAACTTCCTGGCTGAACGTTCCACATGCAACAAAAGAAAAAAACAAAAAAAATACATGCAGCATTAGCTGTAACTCAACAAAATAAGAATCAGAATGATTCCAAGTGACAAATCTCCTTGCAGTATCTTTCAATGGCACGTGATGATACATGGTGTCCTCAGGTGGTAAACGATTTGATGGACTTGTTTTTTGGATACCTGAGAAAGACACAAAATTAACTTGAAATTTCATTTTTCTTTTGTTCTTGTTGTACTTGTAAGTTGTATCTAGAAATACTTTTCCCTTTTAGCAAAGAATCGAATTCAAAGCAAGATCCTGTTGAAGGAGAATATAATTATGATTTTTCCATGAATGTTATTGGTTAGAAGCTGGTGTGAAACTTGGTTGAGGAACTAGCTATATAGTGATGTGATATATGGTTCCAAGGCATGTACTTCTCTTGGTTATCAGCCATGGATTTTGAGGAAGAATCTTAAGCCATATGTAGTGAGGCATTTAGTGACAAAAGCTGTTATGTCATTTTGGCAAGAGAAAAGAAAGTGTCATTGAATCATTCCTTATTCCCTGGTTTATCAATAAAATCACGGCTTAGCAAAAAAAAAATCATTCCTTCCTCAATTAGGTTCACCCAGTATTGAAAGAAAGAAAACAACTTAAAACTGTTTAATGTGATCATAATAAATCAATCTTACTCTATTTATGTCCATTCAATCATGAATATCTAATACACTTTGGATTTGGGTATATAATCCGAGTCTTTATTTCATATCTCGATCAAATTAAGCTTTAATGGAGTAAAGCCACTAGCTCAAATGTATACTTGAGTTCAAAATCTTATCTCACCATACCTTTTGCATGTGAATCAATATTTTTTTTTGCTCGGTCAAAAAATCCATTTTCATTACCCAAGGGTTGTGGTTCAGTTGGTAACGTAGGCTGAGTTTGTGGAAGGAACTCTCAGGTTCGACTCCCACTAAACACATCTTTGGGGAGGGATGAAGAGCCTTAACTGTGATTAAACTTCAAACAAGATTAAACTCAGACCGTTAAAACGGATGAGTATACATGCGGTTTACACCCAAAAAAAATCCATTTTCATTAATAATTTTAGAATACAGCTGATAACACGCTTTACAAAGGGGACCAAGCAAAAACCTTGAACAATCAGAAGCTAAACAACCTTAGGAGAAAAGCCGCTGAAAGAAACAATAAAGCTGAGGAAGACTATAAGCAACTTGAAAGTAAACAGAACACCAAGCAAGAAGCAAGTGAAAACACCAGAGAAAAGCATTGATGGTAAAAAATTAAGGCCGCTGCTTCTAGAACTGATGAGTGAGACGCTATAACTGCTGATGTGTAGCAAAGCTGAAACCCTATGGCACGATAGACACTTCTCAAGCACTCTTTAAAAATCTGTGAGATCTGATTCTACACTACTGTAGACCCAAATTTCATAAAATTGATCATGTAAATGAAGTAAATATTTAATATTCATTTTCACTTGGATTAAAAACTCCTTAACTTGAGATTTGCATGGAAGAATGTCGGTGAAATAATGTGTGGGCGAGGAAGACGGCTGATCGCCAATGGGCGAGCAAAGACGGCTGATCGCCAATGGGCGAGCAGATTGCCAACGATGATGGCAGGGGTGAATAAAGAGTTCACCCAAATGGAGCGAGGGCGAGTAGGTTAGTTCGTCCAAGGCTGGTGAGGGCTCCTGATCGCCCATACGGATTTAGAAAAAAGTAAAAGCTAAATAAAAGTGAAAATTTGCGGGAAATTATGGCAATGTAGCGAGTAGAACAATATAAGGTGATCGCCAACAATATGACAATTTCTGGAATCACCAACCTTTATGTGATAGCCAAGAAAGGAAATTATCTCGTAAATTTCAAATATTGAGTTGGCAAACAAAGTCAATAACATGTGGGAAGAAAAGAGTTCTACTTGACTTCTTTTACTACAATAGTCTTCATGAAATTAAGGCAACGTATGAAAGCATTAAATGAAGGTATGAAAGGGATTGATGGCTAGAGGACAAAATGAAGAAAAGAATGAGGAGTTAGCCAATCAACATTGGCTGGAAGGGAATTGGCATGGAGAAGAGAAGAAAAGAAAAGGGAAAAGTCAAGGAAAGGGGCGGCAGTGGACTTCTTGCCACTTGCTTCTCTTGACAAAGGGAATAAGCAATAAATGGCAAGTGAGATTAGTCAATAACAGGATCTCAGTAAAGACTTTACACCGTTCTTTTTGCTGCAGTTTCTTTGGTTTTAATGCATGAAATGATGAAAGAAACGTGATAAGGAAACAGGTGGTAGTTTTTAACAGGATCAACATGGCTATATAAGAAGGAATACGTGAGGGAAGATGATTTAGCCAACTTCATCTTCTCAAATAACCTTCTCGCCCATTCTGTTTCTCTGCAAGTTCATCTTTCATTCCTCCGTTTTCTCATAAATGTGTCATGCAATTTCATCTTTTAGTTAGCCAAACCCTTCTACAGTGTTTAAAAGTCAAGGAACAAGAGAAGTAAAGTTAAGGGAGGCAAGAAAACATTCTGTTTTGGAAGAACAACTGGGTTAAGGTGAGTTCCATAATTTCTATGGTTCTCTTGATATTCAATACTGGGTTTCTATGTTTTAAAATGTAATAAACATAGATATAGCCTTGTTTTAGCTAAATCATGTTAGAATATATAAGAAACTAGATGAAAAAATAACCAAGAATGAGTAAGAAATACGATGGGCGAGTAGAAAGCTGCTAGTCAAAATGGGTGAGTACTCGCCCAAAGGAAGTGGAGAACTCCACATTTAAGCCATTATGAATGGCTAATCGCAGGTTGGGCGAGCTCCCAGAATAAGCCAATGAGTGAATGGCGAATAGGTCTGGGCGAGCTATCACATGTAAGCCCAATGACGATTGGCGAACTCTGTTCGGCGAATGGCGAGCTGTAGAATAGTCACAGAGTCTCACCAAAGTGTTAGAAAATATTAATAATTTTAGGAAATAATTCGAAAAGAGAATATTAATGGAATTAATATTTTACCTTACAGTCGAGCAGTGAGAATTGATAAGGCGGGCAAGAAGCAAGGTTTCATCAGATGAGGTAAGGGAGATGTGTGTGAAGTGAATGCATGTCCTGTGGAGTTAAATTTTATGAAATTATTGAGAAATTGTTTTGCTGTTGACATGCATTATTATGAAAAATCGTGTGCTTGGGCGAACTGGTAAAACGGCGGGCGAGCCAATGTGGCGAACTTTTTTAATGTTTCTTTGGGGCGGGCGACCCTTGTTTTCACGGATGGGCGAGTCGATCAGGGCAATGCCAGAATGGGCGAGCCTTGAGGGTGAGCCAGCTTAACTTGTTTTAAAAGCTAAGGATTGGCGGGCGAATACGGCGAATACTAGTTCACCGTACTTGGCGAACTAATCATGGGCAAACTGATTTATGAGTATTTTCTCTGCAAGTTCATCTTTCATTCCTCCGTTTTCTCATAAATGTGTCATGCAATTTCATCTTTTAGTTAGCCAAACCCTTCTACAGTGTTTAAAAGTCAAGGAACAAGAGAAGTAAAGTTAAGGGAGGCAAGAAAACATTCTGTTTTGGAAGAACAACTGGGTTAAGGTGAGTTCCATAATTTCTATGGTTCTCTTGATATTCAATACTGGGTTTCTATGTTTTAAAATGTAATAAACATAGATATAGCCTTGTTTTAGCTAAATCATGTTAGAATATATAAGAAACTAGATGAAAAAATAACCAAGAATGAGTAAGAAATACGATGGGCGAGTAGAAAGCTGCTAGTCAAAATGGGTGAGTACTCGCCCAAAGGAAGTGGAGAACTCCACATTTAAGCCATTATGAATGGCTAATCGCAGGTTGGGCGAGCTCCCAGAATAAGCCAATGAGTGAATGGCGAATAGGTCTGGGCGAGCTATCACATGTAAGCCCAATGACGATTGGCGAACTCTGTTCGGCGAATGGCGAGCTGTAGAATAGTCACAGAGTCTCACCAAAGTGTTAGAAAATATTAATAATTTTAGGAAATAATTCGAAAAGAGAATATTAATGGAATTAATATTTTACCTTACAGTCGAGCAGTGAGAATTGATAAGGCGGGCAAGAAGCAAGGTTTCATCAGATGAGGTAAGGGAGATGTGTGTGAAGTGAATGCATGTCCTGTGGAGTTAAATTTTATGAAATTATTGAGAAATTGTTTTGCTGTTGACATGCATTATTATGAAAAATCGTGTGCTTGGGCGAACTGGTAAAACGGCGGGCGAGCCAATGTGGCGAACTTTTTTAATGTTTCTTTGGGGCGGGCGACCCTTGTTTTCATGGATGGGCGAGTCGATCAGGGCAATGCCAGAATGGGCGAGCCTTGAGGGCGAGCCAGCTTAACTTGTTTTAAAAGCTAAGGATTGGCTGGCGAATACGGCGAATACTAGTTCACCGTACTTGGCGAACTAATCATGGGCAAACTGATTTATGAATATTTTCTCAACGTAAAATAAATAAATAAATAAAATTTGAATTAATTTTATTATTTTTGAAAATAGAAAATATCAAACTTTTTGGGCGAGTTGACCATGATCAATGCCAGTTGGGCGAACTGACATGGGTGAGCCATTGATGGCGAGCCAGTTTTACTTGTTTTAAAGGTGAATGTTTGGCGGGCGAACAGATGTTTTCCGCACTTGACTAGTTGACCATGGGCGAGCCAGGCTGGGCGAGCTGACCATGGGCGACCAGGTTTCAACTTACATTTTCTATGAAAATGAGAATAATACCTTTTCGAAATTATTAATTATTTAAATGAATTAAATGTAAATGTGTTTCTGTAAAGGTATTTTGAGCTATAAATATGATTTTGAGACTTTAGGCCCCTAGTTTCATGCAGTGTTACGAGTTAGAAGGCTGATGGATCCGCCAAGTCATCAGCGGTCTCGAGGTCACTTGGCAAGTGAACCCCGAGGACCACCCATAGATGTGGCCATAGATCTACTGTATCCCTATTGGGATGATTATGCCGTTCTCGCAAGGGGGAGGGGGAACGATGATAGCATGATTTATTTATAGGGTGATGCCTAGTCTCAACTTGTTAATTTCTGTTTACAGAGAGGATTTTGTTATATCCTATTCAATGTTTATTACATGATATTATAAACTGTTTTCTATATGCACTGGGTTTACTGTTAAGAAAGATAAAAGTTTTGGGAAATAGGGTTGATTTGTATTAAAGCAGCGTACATCTTCCTTACTGAGCATGTTATCGCTCACCCCTTATTTTTCACTCCACAGATTGTCGATTTTGGGTTAAGAGAATTACTTTCTAGATATTATCGACTGTTAGCAGATATTCGATATCGAAGGTATATTATTTCTTTTATATATTCAGAAATATTTTACAGTACTACTTTAAATAGAAGGGAATGTATATACACCTTAGAGTATTAAACTAACAAGTCATATTAGTATAAGTAATAAGAGTTCTAACTCTTATTTAAATTGTTAAGAGTTGTTAAGCATCACAGACAGCCCAACCGGTAAGTAAGTGGAGTTATAAGTAAATATTATATTATACAGTGGATTTGGGATGTTACAGATTTAATGGTATCAGAGCAGGGTTGGTCGGATGTTTAATGATGGTTAAAACGAGAACTGAATAGTAAATATTCCCTGTAGTACTGTATATTCTGAATATATGATTGATATACTAATGATGAGTAATAAATGATCTCTGTGGTACAGAAATGAGTGGAAGAAGGAGGGTGACACGCTCAGTTAGAGATATCGACTGAGGTAGGACGGCACAGATTCCGGAGCCACAAACACCGGAACCTGCCCCAAGACCTCCACGTCCTCTACAGTTAGAAAACATTGATACTCGTGTGAACCAAGTAGAGAGGATGTTAGCCGATTTTATGACTATGTATCAGGCGGATCGGGCTGCGGATAGGGCAGAGAGGGAGAGAGCCACAGCTCCTGCAGCCCCAGTTGAGGCACCAGCACCGCCACAGCCAGCACCAGTTGTACCTGAGCCTCAGCCTATGCCACCACCGGCACCTCAGCCACCGGTAGCTCCACCACAGCCACTGATTCAGCCGCCTCGAAATACGGAGTCTTATTGTAATGTGGCATTGGTGAAATCATTTAAAATGTTGGATCCACCTAAGTTTAAAGGTACTAGGGATCCATTGGCGGCGGAGCAATGGATTATTGAAATTGATAGATTACTTCAGATTATGAGATGTTCAGAAACAGAGAAGGTAGGCCTAGCAGTGTTCCATTTGGCAGATGATGCGAGACATTGGTGGAAGGCCACTCAGACAGTATTATTTGCTCATCATCAGGATCTGTCATGGGATATTTTTGTGAAAGTTTTTAGGAGGCAGTATATTCCTGACACTGCTCAGGAAAAATTACAGTAGGAATTCATGGGTTTAGTTCAGGGCAGCATGTCAGTGGACGAGTATGAGGCCCAATTTACTACATTGAGCCGTTTTGATCCACAGACTAGTGCAAATACCCGGTATACGATTTCGAGGTTTAGAGCTGGTTTGAGGCCATCCATCAAAATGAAGCTAGCCCCATTTGTTATACAGACTTATGATGAGATAGTTCAAAGGGCTCAGCTATGTGAGAGGGATTACGAGCAGTTTCAGCTCGATTTCAGTAGCAAGAATAAAGGCAAAGCAAAGGGAAAGCCTAAGAGGTTTATGGAAGACAGATCAGGTAGAGAGCAGCCTAAGAGAAGTAGACCTATGGGCATACAGATTTCAAAAGGCAGATTTAATAGACCAGCAGTTTCTACTCCTGCTAGAGGCCCCACCCCTACTCTGGGAAGTGTTATGCCTTTATGTAGACAATGTGGAAGGTCACATGGGACACGCCCTTGTCCTTTAATGTCTAGGGCATGTTTTAATTGTGGACAAACGGGGCATATTATCAGGAACTGCCCTATGCTCAGAGAATCAGCTGCTTCTACTATTCCTCCTGCCTTACCTCAGATAGCGGCCCCGGCAGCTCAGAGTGAGCCAGAGAAAGCGACACCCTCACAACCTAGGCGGGCGACAGCCGCAGAGAAGGGTAAGAAGGTTGTGACTCAGGTTCGGGTATACGCGATGGGTCAAGAGACTGCCGACGCCTCTATTGATGTGATTAAAGGTAAAATTTATCTTTTCGATCTTCCCGTAATTGCCTTAATTGATCCAGGTTCTACCCATTCATTCTTATCGCCTACATGTGCTAACAGGACCCCAGTAGAGCCGGAGTTGTTAGGGTATACCTTGCAAGTGAATACCCCTTTTAAAGATTTCGAGAGGACGGATATTGTATATAGGAATTGTAAATTGACTATAGGAGAGAAGGTTTTTACAGCTAACCTAATTTTGTTTAACATATATGATTTTGATATCATTTTGGGTATGGATTGGTTAGCTGCGAACCATGTTAGTTTGGATTGTAATACTAAGTTTATTACCTTCTCTCATCCTGAAAAGTATATTGTAAAGTTATTGTAAATTAATAAAATGTATGTGAATTTATGATGTGAAATGACATGTGTACTGAAATTGTGGTGGTGTATGAATATTTATGAAGGATATATTGCTAGTGTGGAGGATGTAGAGAGGAAGCATCCAAAGATCCAAGAGATCCTTGTGGCCAAGGACTTTTCGGATGTATTTCCAGAGGATTTACCAGGGTTACCACCGGATCGCGAGACGGAGTTTACGATCGAGTTGGTACCCGGTACGGAGCCGATTTCTAAACCCCCATATCGGATGGCACTGACAGAGTTGTATGAGCTCAAGAAACAGCTCCAGGAGTTATTAGATAAGGGATTTATACGTCCTAGTGTGTCACCATGGGGAGCTCCAGTACTATTTGTTCGGAAAAAGGATGGTAGTCTTTGGTTGTGTATAGATTATCGAATGTTGAATCGAGCTACCATTAAGAATAAGTATCCACTACCTCGGATTGATGATCTGTTTGACCAGCTCAGGGGTGCACAGGTGTTTTCCAAGATAGACCTTCGATCAGGCTATCATCAGCTGAAGATTAGGGAGTCGGATGTGCATAAGATAGCATTTCGGACTCGATATGGTCACTATGAGTTCCTAGTGATGCCGTTTGGGTTGACAAATGCCCCTGCAGCTTTTATGAGTTTGATGAGTGAGGTGTTTCATCCTTTTCTGGATAAGTTTGTCATAGTATTTATAGATGACATATTGATTTATTCTAAGACTCCAGAGGAGCATGAGCAGCATTTGCAGATTGTTCTACAGACCCTCAAAGAGCGAAAGTTGTACGCTAAGCTTAGTAAATGCGAGTTCTGGCTTGATCATATTATATTTCTCGGACATGTAGTGTCGAAGGACGAGGTGACAGTTGATCCGTCCAAGATAGAGGCCATTGTTCAATGGGAGAGGCCTAATACAGTTACCGAGATACGGAGTTTCTTGGATCTTGCCGGATATTATCGCAGGTTTGTGGAGGGATTTTCTAGGCTTGCTGCTCCATTGACACAACTCACACGTAAGGATGTAAAGTTTAAGTGGAATGATGTGTGTGAGCGTAGTTTTGGTGAGCTTAAGAGGAGATTGACTACTGCCCCGGTATTAGCCCTTCCTAGCGGATCAGGTGGATTTATGGTGTATACTGATGCATCCGCTCAAGGTTTAGGATGTGTACTCATGCAGCATGGTCGGGTTATAGCCTATGGTTCTCGACAGTTAAAGGATCATGAGAGGAACTACCCGACACATGATTTGGAGCTAGCCGCAGTAGTGTTTGCACTGAAGATATGGCGACATTACTTGTACGGGGAGAAATTTCAGATATATACAAACCATAAGAGTCTGAAATATATATTCTCACAGCGAGAGTTGAATTTGAGACAGAGACGGTGGATGGAGTTGTTAAAGGATTATGATTGTGAGATTTTATATCACCCAGGTAAAGCTAATGTAGTAGCAGATGCACTGAGCTGTAAGCATGTTGGCATGGTATCTTACATGATGATCAGGGAGCATGATTTGATAGAGCAATTCTCTAACCTCAGTCTGACAATTGTTTCCTCTGACCAGTATGGGTTTATAGCTAGTTTCCGTATAGAGCCAGATCTAATGGATCGAATCAAAGAAGCTCAGAGGAGTGATGATTATTGTATGGGGATGGCCAGTCATATTCAAATGGGAGATGAATCGGATTTTGAGATTGGCACCGATGAGATACTGAGGTTTAGAGGTCGGATATGTGTTCCCGGTGATCGGCAGATCCGAGATTTGATTTTATCAGAGGCCCATACCTCTAGATACACGTTACATCCGGGTAGTACTAAGATGTACCAGATTCTCCGAAAAGTGTATTGGTGGCCTAAGATGAAAAAGGACATCGCAGATTTTGTTACTAGATGTCTAACATGCCAACAGATTAAGATTGAACATCAGAAGCCGGCAGGTATGCTTCGACCATTATCAATTCCTACGTGGAAGTGGGAGCATGTAACTATGGATTTTATTATGGGATTACCACGGACCCGGAAGGGGTATGATGCTATTTGGGTGATAGTCGATAGATTGACTAAGTCTGCTCATTTCTTAGCCATGAGATCTACGGATTCAGTTAGTGCCTTGGCCGAATTGTATGTCAGGGAGATAGTGAAGTTACATGGTGTCCCAGTGAGTATTACCTCTGATAGGGATTCTCGCTTCACCTCTCATTTTTGGGAGAGATTTCAGGAGGTTATGGGATCCCAGCTGAGTTTTAGCACTGCTTTTCATCCACAGACTGATGGACAGTCCGAGCGTACTATACAGACGCTCAAAGATATGTTGAGAGCGTGTGCATTGGATTTTAGAGGCTCATGGGATGATCACTTACCCCTGGCAGAGTTTGCTTATAATAATAGTTTTCATACAAGTATCGGCATGGCACCGTATGAGGCCTTGTATGGCAGGCGATGCAGATCCTCGATAGCATGGGAAGAAGTGGGAGACCGTAAATTGTTAGCTCCCGATTTGGTCGAACAGGCTTCTCGTGATGTACGGATGATTTGTGAGAGGCTCAGAACGGCTCAGAGTCGGCAGAAGAGTTATGCAGATACTAGACGCCGACCATTGGAGTTTTTAGCGGGTGATTATGTGTTTTTAAAGATCTCACCATCTAAAGATATAATGAGATTTGGGAAAAGAGGAAAGTTGAGTCCTCGATACATTGGGCCTTATGAGATCTTAGATCGAGTAGGAGATGTGGCATATCGGTTAGCACTACCACCAGAGTTGTTAGGAGTGCATAACGTATTCCACGTCTCGATGTTGAGAAAGTACCATCCAGATCCTTCTCATGTGATTCGACATGAGCCACTAGAGATCAGAGAGGACATGAGTTACGTTGAGAAATCGGTACGGATTTTGGATAGGAAGGATAAAGTATTGCGGTCTAAGACGATTCCTTTGGTTAAAGTGCTCTGGCAATATCATAACGAAGAGGAGGCTACTTGGGAGTTAAAGAGCCTTATGCGTGAGAGGTATCCAGAGCTTTTCAATTGATAGGTCCGAGTTAAATTTGGAGGACCAAATTTCTTAAAGTGGGTAGAAAATGTGAGATCTGATTCTACACTACTGCAGACCCAAATTTCATAAAATTTGATAATGTAAATGAAGTAAATATTTAATATTCATTTTCACTTGGATTAAAAACTCCTTAACTTGAGATGTGCATGGAAGAATGTCGGTGAAATAATGTGTGGGTGAGAATGTCGAACAGCTCGCCAATGGGCGAGCAAAGACGGCTGATCGCCAATGGGCGAGCAGATTGCCAACGATGATGGCGGGGGTGAATAGAGAGTTCGCCCAAATGGAGTGAGGGCGAGTAGGTTAGTTCGTCCAAGGCTGGTGAGGGCTCCTGATCGCCCATACAGATTTAGAAAAAAGTAAAAGTTAAATAAAAGTGAAAATTTGTGGGAAATTATGGCAATGTGGCGAGTAGAACAATATAAGGTGATCGCCAACAATATGACAATTTCTGGAATCACCAAACCTTTATGTGATAGCCAAGAAAGGAAATTATCTCGTAAATTTCAAATATTGAGTTGGCAAACAAAGTCAATAACATGTGGGAAGAAAAGAGTTCTACTTGACTTCTTTTACTACAATAGTCTTCATGAAATTAAGGCAACGTATGAAAGCATTAAATGAAGGTATGAAAGGGATTGATGGCTAGAGGACAAAATGAAGAAAAGAATGAGGAGTTAGGCAATCAACGTTGGCTGGAAGGGAATTGGCATGGAGAAGAGAAGAAAAGAAAAGGGAAAAGTCAAGGAAAGGGGCGGCAGTGGACTTCTTGCCACTTGCTTCTCTTGACAAAGGGAATAAGCAATAAATGGCAAGTGAGATTAGTCAATAACAGGATCTCAGTAAAGACTTTACACCGTTCTTTTTGCTGCAGTTTCTTTGGTTTTAATGCATGAAATGATGAAAGAAACGTGATAAGGAAACAGGTGGTAGTTTTTAACAGGATCAACATGGCTATATAAGAAGGAATACGTGAGGGAAGATGATTTAGCCAACTTCATCTTCTCAAATAACCTTCTCGCTCATTCTGTTTCTCTGCAAGTTCATCTTTCATTCCTCCGTTTTCTCATAAATGAGCCATGCAATTTCATCTTTTAGTTGGCCAAACCCTTCTACAGTGTTTAAAAGTCAAGGAACAAGAGAAGTAAAGTTAAGGGAGGCAAGAAAACATTCTGTTTTGGAAGAACAACTGGGTTAAGGTGAGTTCCATAATTTCTATGGTTCTCTTGATATTCAATACTGGGTTTCTATGTTTTAAAATGTAATAAACATAGATATAGCCTTGTTTTAGCTAAATCATGTTAGAATATATAAGAAACTAGATGGAAAAATAACCAAGAATGAGTAAGAAATACGATGGGCGAGTAGAAAGCTGCTAGTCAAAATGGGTGAGTACTCGCCCAAAAGAAGTGGCGAACTCCACATTTAAGCCATTATGAATGGCTAATCGCATGTTGGGCGAGCTCCCAGAATAAGCCAATGAGTGAATGGCGAATAGGTCTGGGCGAGCTATCACATGTAAGCCCAATGACGATTGGCGAACTCTGTTGGGCGAATGGCGAGCTATAGAATAGTCACAGAGTCTAGCCAAAGTGTTAGAAAATATTAATAATTTTAGGAAATAATTCGAAAAGAGAATATTAATGGAATTAATATTTTACCTTACAGTCGAGCAGTGAGAATTGATAAGGCGGGCGAGAAGCAAGGTTTCATCAGATGAGGTAAGGGAGATGTGTGTGAAGTGAATGCATGTCCTGTGGAGTTAAATTTTATGAAATTATTGAGAAATTGTTTTGCTGTTGACATGCATTATTATGAAAAATCGTGTGCTTGGGCGAACTGGTAAAACGGCGGGTGAGCCAATGTGGCGAACTTTTTTAATGTTTCTTTGGGGCGGGCGACCCTTGTTTTCATGGATGGGTGAGTCGATCAGGGCAATGCCAGAATGGGCGAGCCTTGAGGGCGAGCCAGCTTAACTTGTTTTAAAAGCTAAGGATTGGCGGGCGAATACGGCGAATACTAGTTCACCGTACTTGGCGAACTAATCATGGGCAAACTGATTTATGAGTATTTTCTCAACGTAAAATAAATAAATAAATAAAATTTGAATTAATTTTATTATTTTTGAAAATAGAAAATATCAAACTTTTTGGGCGAGTTGACCATGATCAATGCCAGTTGGGCGAACTGACATGGGTGAGCCATTGATGGTGAGCCAGTTTTACTTGTTTTAAAGGTGAATGTTTGGCGGGCGAACAGATGTTCTCCGCACTTAACTAGTTGACCATGGGCGAGCCAGGCTGGGCGAGCTGACCATGGGCAACCAGGTTTCAACTTACATTTTCTATGAAAATGAGAATAATACCTTTTCGAAATTATTAATTATTTAAATGAATTAAATGTAAATGTGTTTCTGTAAAGGTATTTTGAGCTATAAATATGATTTTGAGACTTTAGGCCCCTAGTTTCATGCAGTGTTACGAGTTAGAAGGCTGATGGACCCGCCAAGTCATCAGCGGTCTCGAGGTCACTTGGCAAGTGAACCCCGAGGACCACCCATAGATTGTGGCCATAGATCTACTGTATCCCTATTGGGATGATTATGCCGTTCTCGCAAGGGGGAGGGGGAACGATGATAGCATGATTTATTTATAGGGTGATGCCTAGTCTCAACTTGTTAATTTCTGTTTACAGAGAGGATTTTGTTATATCCTATTCAATGTTTATTACATGATATTATAAAATGTTTTCTATATGCACTGGGTTTACTGTTAAGAAAGATAAAAGTTTTGGGAAATATGGTTGATTTGTATTAAAGCAGCGTACATCTTCCTTACTGAACATGTTATCGCTCACCCCTTATTTTCCACTCCACAGATTGTCTATTTTGGGTTAAGAGAATTACTTTCCAGAGATTATCGACTGTTAGCAGATATTCAATATCGAAGGTATATTATTTCTTTTATATATTTAGAAACATTTTACAGTACTACTTTAAATAGAAGGGAATATATATACACCTTAGAGTATTAAACTAACAAGTCATATTAGTATAAGTAATAAGACTTCTAACTCTTATTTAAATTGTTAAGAGTTGTTAAGCATCACAGACAGCCCAACCAGTAAGTAAGTGGAGTTATAAGTAAATATTATATTATATAGTGGATTTGGGATGTTACAAAATCATACACGCAGATGCATTTGGATGAAGCTTCCCACCAGGCATCAACAAAATCATATCTGATAATCAAAGAATGAAGCAAAACAAACCCAGAAGGCAAAACATGAAATCAACTGCAAGAGAAGATAAATCCAATTGATCAACACCATGCTTTAATCCAACAAATCCTGTCAACAAATCCAATTGATGAACAGCATGTGAATCAATATTAATCTGACAATTCTAGTACATAGCAACAAATGGCTAACTTTTGTGGGGGTTTTTGGAGACATTATTACTATCCATTTCCTCCTCCTCAATTTGATGTTAATTTGTGGGCAGAAGTTAATTTGATTACTGTACCATTCAGTTTTATCAATGAATAAAAATGGATTTGCAACAACTGATGATTAATGAAGGTAATAGAAGTATTAGAGATTAATTATTCTTTCTGAATCTGATTTATTGTTGAGGAAACCATATGCTGCAGGTTCTTTTTTTTTGGAATAAAATCAAAAGTTGCAAAAGCTGTTTATTTTTTCTTTTTATTTTATGTATTCGAAATATATTCCAAACGCTGTAGCATTGCTATTTGATCAACCCCTATGAAATTAGACAAAATTCATATTATTCTCCAAGCATGACGATATAAACTAAAATAATGCCTAACTTGTAGAAAGAAGAAATGAAGACCTTTGAAGTTAAAATTTAAGCCAATGCGATTTCTAACTTGTTTCCTGGTTAGTTCCATTCAACTGAGTTCCTATGAGGAAATTTACAAAGCAACTTGAAGGATATTCAGTACTTTTTACAATCAAATTAATTTCAATAAACACAAAATCAAATATAAAAACTTGCAATGGCTATTGAAGAATGTTTCCACATGGTTACCGATTATCAATTCTTTCAAAAACAAGCTTAGTCTTTGGAAAAGCAAACTCTTATCTTCTGCCAGTAGGATTACTCTTATTAAATACATCTTGATCAACCTTCCCATCTATTATATGTCCATGTTTAGAATGCCTACTAGTGTTAGAGACCAACTTGACAGATTACAAAGACAATTCTTATGGGGCGATTCTGATGAGAAACGTAAAATCAGATTAGTTGATTGGGACACTATCTATATGAGTAAAAAGAATGGTGGCTGAGGTATCATTAACCTTAAACTTTGCAATGAAGCCCTCCTTCTCAAATGGCCTTGGAGATTTAGCAAAGATGATAGTGCTCTATAGAAGAGAGTTATTTCAGATAAATATAAAATCCCCTTTACTGATCTGTGGCTTAAATTATGTTCTGAAAGATCTATCTCTCGAGTGTGGTGTGATATCCAAAACAATTGGCAGAGGAGTGAACACACTAATATTTTAAATTCTTCTTTTTTGATTTGTGCAGGTGATGGTTCTCGCATCAGCTTTTGGAATGACAACTGGATCCATGGAATAATTCTCAAATCTTCTTTTAGGAGAATTTATGCCTTAGCCAAAAACAAACAAAAAGTTGTTAAAGATTTCGGTAGATGGTTGGGATCCTCTTAGGAGTGGCAGATTAATCTAAGAAGAAAATTGTTTGATTGGGAAATAGACATATGGAACAATCTTTTGAATCTTCTTAATTCTATTAAACTTTCTCCTCTTGCTATTGACAGATTGATTTGGGTTCATACTATCAATGGTTCTTTCACTGTTAAATCCTACAGAAATGTTATCAGTGTCAACTCTTCTTTTTAATCTTCCATTGAAAGTCATATTCGGAAAGGAATTGCTCCACCAAAAGTGGAATTATTTTGTTGGAATATATTAAAAGATACTATCCCTTTTGTTGACGTTTTGCAAAAAAGAGGATGCGTTCTTTCTCTTGACATTTGGTTCTGCTTCTACGATGCCTCTAAATCGATTGACCACCTTTTTTTGCATTTGCATGTTTGCATGGAGAATTTGGTGTAAGTTTCTCAACAAATGGAGCTTAAGCTGGGCTACTTCGAAGAACCTCACTTCTCTGTTTCTTTTCTAGTTTGTTCTCAACATTGACAGGAACCTATTGACTATTTGGACCACCCTTTTCTATGCAGTGTTATGGTCCATTTGGCTTTCTAGAAACGACCGCGTTTTCAATAACAAGGAAATATCATCTGAGCAAGTTTATGAGCTGATTTTTCTTCAGATAAGATGGTGGATGAAAGGTAAGTTTCCTCACTTAGATCTACTAAACCCTATGATCAACATTCACGAGTTTACCATCCATGCCAACAACAAGTTCAAGTCAAAGCCCACTAGAAGCAAAACTATTTGGTCTGCTCCACGTCCAAGATCTTGTAAAATCAATGTTGATGGCTCGGTGCTTGGCAACTCAAGTCCTGCAAGTATCAGCAGTGTTGTTCGTGACAACCATGGCCACGTTCGTATGCTTTTCTCCAAAAACATTGGCTCTACTGATGCTATCTTAGCCGAACTTTCAGCAATCATCAAAGCTCTCAATATTATTGTTCAAGCTGGGATCTCACCAATTCCTTCACTCATTATTGAAAGCGACTCAAAATCAGTTGTTTCTTGGCTGAATAAGGAAGGAACCAGACCATGGTGATTCAACAAGTTGTTCAATATGCTTCTTAATTTTTCTTATTGTTTAGGTGATATTTCTTTTGTTCACACATTCAGGGAAGCTAATTGTCTTGCTGATTTTTTGGCGAAATCGGGTGTTAATCGCACCTCTGATTTCATAGCTTGGATGTAACTTCTTTTCATTTCAATAAAGTTTAACTTAAAAAAAAAACTATTGAAGAATGCATACATTTTGATCACTTTATTGAACATCTTCTTTCTACAACCAAATAAAGTCTTAACTGTTTCATTGAATTTTATGAGAAAAGAAATTAGAAATATTCAAATTAAGTTACAATAGACTATGCAGGATGTCAAGTTAGCCAGTTAATTCTTGCCACATGCTATACTGATCAGGTAAATTTCAGCATGTAAAAGCTGCAGACAAAAACCTGTGGCATATAAAAAGTACTGATCAACAGAATTCCTAAAACAATAATTCATTTGAATTAAATAGATATTCATGATAATCATTCATTCTTTTCCCAAGAGGAAGGTAAAAGTAATTTAGCTAGGGAAAGTTTACTTTTTGGATCAAAAATTCTCTCGTTCAAAGCACTCACAAGTGACAAAAGCCTAAATAATTTCACTTCACGTGTTTCACAAACCCTTAAATAATCTCAGTTCAATAAGCAAAGAATCAATCTAGCCGTCCACATAGTTGCCTAATTGATGAACAAAAAGTTATATTCTCGCAAGTGCACGAATCAGGATAATATAGCGTGCAAGTACAAGAGTCGATCCTACAGAGATTTGCTAAATTTATTCAATTAAAATTCAACTACTTATCCTTTAAAAAATTATAAAAGCCACTAAAAAATAATTATCTAAGTATCTAATTAACTAATGGAATTAATTAACCTAATAAAACAAATAAATTCACCAATAGAGAAAAGCCTAGGAATTTGATTTCACCAATATATTGCAATTTTATTTCTTCAATCCTAAAAATCTCAATTCAATTCTAGGGTTCATTCTTCCTAATATATGATTACTCTGTTTGATGGCAGCTATAATCAAGTATTTTTAATCATTAATTACCTATGATGTGTAGCATAATCAATGACTAAAAATCCATTAAGAATAGAAGAACATCTAACAAGAACCAAATAAATATTCTAGCTTGATGTATGCATCAAATATTTATTCAATCATTCAAGAGAGCTATACATGGCTTAGCATATGATGTGTACCCTTACCATGTCTCAAACAATCAATTAACTTGTATTAAAGGTGGCCAATCAATAACACAAATCAAGAGATTGAATTAATCACAATGAATAATACTAGAATTTAAGAATTAAGCAATTAATCATAAAGACATAAAATATGCAAGTAGGCTTAATCAAATTCCTAGTAAATAAATTAGTTCATGTTTAATTTAGCAAAACGCATTATTAAGTTAATAAAAGACATGCCCTTAATTACACAAGAGACCAATTCAAATATTCATGCAAATAAAATATAAAATTAAATCAAAAATATTGGCAACCCCTCAAAATCTATAGTTGCAGCAAGAAACACATGAAAAATCAATCCTCTGACACATCCACGTGCTGGATCCAACTTCAATTCCACTCCTTTTGTTTAACAAGAGTCTTGGCATTAGCAAAACGTTAGCAGCCACTCCAATTCACGCTATTTTGCCCTCACGCCTCCAGGTTTGTTCAGTTTCAAAATTCGACTATTGCTCATGTTACTGCTCACAAGTTTCAACAATATCCATGCCAGCTTACGTTGCTCCTGCTGTAACATCCCGTTACCACCTTTTTCACGAATTTCTATATAACTTTACTGATTGGGCTGTCTGCGATGCCATTAACATTCAACAGTGACAATAATAAATGATAAACATTTATTAACAATTACGAAATATAAAATTCTTTTCTTTATTTCCTTACATCTAACATCCCCTACTGACTTTGTTTCACTAAAGTAGTACTGTATACTCATGTCTGAAATGTAGAAGAGAAGGGACTGTACCTGTAATGTTAATCATCCATCTTGGAGCTACTTCTCTAACTCCGTGTCTTTTATCTGTGGAGTTAAAACAAAGGGGTGAGCGATTCATACGCTCAGTAAAGGAGACATATGCTGTTTTATGAAACCAAAACCATATTTCACAATTTATTTGTTTTCCAAAAATCACATCAAATCGGAAAACAGTGAATATAGTTACCAACACTTTCGATACACCAGTCAAAACACTAGCTAAACAGTTTACTTTAAAATGTAGTAAACAGTAAACAGGATTCAATAAATCCTTTCAATAAACAGAAATCAACAAGTTGAGACTAGGCAATAATTAAATCATGCTCGATTCCCCCAGGAACATAATTCGTCCGCTTTGGGGTGCACCCGTAAGCCACCGCCCCTCACGGCTATCTCAACTAGATCTATGGCCATAATCTATAGATGGTCCTCGGGTCCACTTGCCAAGTGACCTCGAGACCGCTGATGACTTGTCGGGTCCATCAGCCTTGTGACGCCCTAAGGTGCACTCGTTGGTCCATCGACCGAGCCACCGCCCCAGGCGAGTCACGCAACTACATAAATAATGCTGCATGAACTAGGGCCTAAAGTCTCAAAAATCACTTTTATATCTCATGAAAACCTTTAAGGAATTATTTCACTCATGTTATCATTTCCACAAAATGATTTGATTTCCAAAAGGTTTATAAAATAGTAAAACAGCCCGCAATCTCAACATTTTTCCATGTGAGAAAGGCACGGGTTGAGTTGGCTCACCCATGGCTAGTTCGCCCATGGTCAGCTCGCCAATTAGTCAACTCGCCC
The DNA here is from genome assembly GCA_032173925.1 of Heritiera fomes. Lineage (NCBI taxonomy): Eukaryota > Viridiplantae > Streptophyta > Magnoliopsida > Malvales > Malvaceae > Heritiera > Heritiera fomes. Next base: position 29,288,544 of record JAPDPM010000012.1, read on the forward strand.
ATTGGTCAACTCGCCCAATGGTCAACTTGCTCAGTTTTATAAAACATGGGTTGCCCGCCCACAACATAATAAAAGGGTTCGCCATCCAATGACTCGCCCGGATTTTAATAAAACATGGTTGCTCGCCCAAAGGCAAATAAAAAGGATTCTTCGCCCAAAATCATAAAAGGTTTGGCTCGCCCGCCCTTATCAGTTCATTCAACAATCAAAAGGGTTGGCTATCTTTGTAGTTCGCCCAAGTCAAATAGTTTATCAAATAAATGCATGCCATAAACCAAAACTAATTTCTTAATATTTTTATAATATTCTACTCCACAAGGCATGTATTTTACTTCACATACAATCTCCCTTACCTGATATTACAAAGTCTTGCTTCGCCTTGCTTCCTGCTCGCCAATAGCCATTCCCAATTCCCGGCTGCAAATAATATATAATTTCCATTAATATTTCTTTTTCAACTATTTCCAACACTTTGGCGAGACTTAATATTCAACTATCTCGCCCACAAGTATTCTTACTAGCTCGCCCAACCGAGCTCGCCATTCATCAAATGGCTTATATTTTGAGAGCTCGCCCGCCATTTCTCGCCATTAATATATTTAGAGGTCGTCCAACATCCAACTCGTCAGACCAACATTGGCTTAAAAGTGGGAGCTCGCCAAAACTCTACTCGCCCAATGCCTATTCATTTGAGCTCGCCCATTAATTCACTTCATTAGAGTTGGGCGTTCTCGCCCATTAATTCACTTCATTAGAGTTGGGCGTTCTCGCCCTTTGAACACAGACTTTACCTTGGCGAGTTCATTATTATCTACTCACCTCATTGGCGATTACTAATTTTCATCATTGGCGATCACAATAGTCGTCATTTTCGTCACTTATTCCATTATCTTCCTTGTTCTCATATTCTCTAAGGATCTAATTAAAAAAGGCTACGTTCTATGTTTATTATGTTGTAAACATATAAATCTACCATCGAATATCAAGGACTCCTCAGAAGTATGAAACTCACTCAACCACCTGCACTTCCAGAGCAGATTGCTTTCTGTCTCACGTTGGCCTTCCTTTGCTTATCCCTTTAACTCTTTAAACTAAGGAGGAAAGGTTTGCAAGCAAGTTTATGTGTTTAGCCAACCTAAAAGTGAAGTTTTGTAAATCGGGCATGGTAGAAATGAGAGAAAATCAGAACATAAACATTGCAGTTGCATAGCTCTCAGGAGAGAGATGAAGTTTGCTAAGCCGGTCTTCCTCCAGTATTTCTTCTTATATAGCCATGCTAAACCAATCCAAAGCTACCGCATGTCCCTTATCCTGTTTCTTTCATCATTTTCACGTCTTTCATGCATTTAATGCATGAAGAAAAATTGCCGCAAAAGCAACGGCTATGAGAAGCTATACTCTGCACAATTTGACTTACTTCACTTGCCATTAATTGTCTAAACCAAGAAGCCAATGGCGTGAAGTCCACAGCCTCTTTTCTTGACTTATTACACCATTTGTCTTATTCCTCAACCAATAAGATTACTTCCTTTTGTTGACTTTATTATATCTCAATTTATTGTCTTCGACCGTATAACTTACAAAGTCAATTTTGGCTACAAATTGGTTTAATTTTCTTTTCATTTGGTCCATGCTGATACCAGTTTGCCTGGTCAACTTGAGGCCTCAGCTCGCCATACTACATCAGTTCGCCAACCTTCATCTTCACCAATATTCTCACGCTCGCCCATTAGTTCTCAACTTGCCAATTGGCTTTAATATTTGTCTTTACTTGCTTATTGGCATCTTCATATTTTCTTGATTCCATCTCAAGAAAGGACAAATTTTGAGCTGATTACTTCCCCTGGGCGATTACATTGAGAATTGGGTGATCACATTTGGCTTTATAACTTTAGCGAGTACCTTGTTGCTTCTCGTGCCTACCAGGCTTCATCTAAATTAACAATCATGGCGAACTTACCTCTTCGCGAAATCAGTAGTTACACTATCTCGCCATCATCAACTCACCATTATGTATTGGCGACCATCCTCTTGCTCGCCATACTCTTTGGCGATCTTCACTAGAATTATTTGGGCGGTCAGGGTCCTAGCTCACTTGAGCAATTCATGTTATATTGGCGAACTCACATGTTCACCCTCGCCATTAAATCAACTCGCCATCAAACATTGGCTATCATACATTTGCACGCCCATTGGCAAGCTGTCCCACTGTATTTCTCGCCCGTCGAGTATTACACATAAACTGCTCCTTTCATACTTCAAGTTATGGAGCTTTTCACCCTTTTGGAAATTAACATTCATTATTTATTTAATTTCCATTATCCATTTTTATGTAATTTAGAGTCTACAGTAGTGTAGAATTGGATCTTACACCTGCAGATTTGGCAAAAGCCACGGTTAATCGTTTGTTCTGTCTCGGGTGTACTGCTCCAGCACAGCACCGATTTGCACCCAAGCTCCAACGTCAAGGACACCACCGAGGCAACAGCAAAATCGATCCTAGTCAGGTCTCGCGCCTTACGTGTAGTGCTCTTCCTCTTACTGCTTAAAGCTCTGCAGTCCCTCAGTATTCTCTTTAGGTTGCTGCCGCCACCTCTCTATATCTTTGGCTCTTTAACCTGCTTGCACTTATATAGAAACACAAAACTTGGAAGCCAAGTAAAAGCTCTAATAAAACTTTCCTTTTTATTTTGCAAATAATATATCCTTTAAATTTTAATAAATTTAAATCATATCTTCCAAAATTAATTCCAAAGTTACTTTCTCTAAATTAATTCACAAAATACATTTAACAATTAATTTTACACAAGAATATAGCAATAAATGTGGTAATAAATAATAAAAATAATATAACAAATATATTATTATCAAATACCCCCCAAAACTAACTACATTTTCGCTAGTCTTCGAGCAAAATTAAAAGAAAATGCACTTGTTTATGACCTTTAAGAACAAAAGTGAAAACTTAAGGACACCCAAAATTTTTCACTTGAATTTATGTAAACTCAATTTCACTTAATTTTCACATATTGCCTCAAGTACACCTCACATATATGATTAAAGTAATTGTTCAAAACACAACTTAATAATATCATAATTCAAATGTTAATTAACTCAAATCATAATATCAGATGTGTGTGTGATTAGCCAAACTCAAATTCCTTGTCAATACTCAATTAAATTTATGCAACTCATGAATAAATGATGTGATCTCAAATTTTTTTTCTACTGACACTCCATAGGCTTGCTCTTCTTACATCTCTCCACTCATGTAGACAATAAAATTAACTTAGATCAAAAGGTCTTTATTAGCTTATAAAGTTGGGCCAAGGTATTAGTTAACAAAGAAAGGGAAGGTAAAAATCAAAATAAGAGAGCTAACAATGATAAAGCACATATTAAATTTCACTCTCCCCTTTTTTTTTTCTTCCTTTTTCTTTTTTTCCTTCTTCATGCTAATCTCCACAACCCCCAAACCTATCTTTTTCATATATTTGTTTGTGGATGACAGTTTCCATGCCACATTTTAAACTCCCATTTTTTTCTTTTTTTTTTACATCACAATGGAGTCAAGGCATGATCCACACAAATTTTTTTTTGGAACCTCTTCCTTTATTTCTAGTTGAAAAATATTTCTTGAATCACATCCCCTCAATGATAGATATGTGCATTAAAGCTCTCTTTAAGGGTACATTCATTGTTTTTCAGGCTAATTTGGGTCAGGTCAATGAGGTTACAAGAAAATTCGAATCATGGCTATTCATATGCTTTTGCATATGCCATTCTTTCAATAAGACTCAATGGGGTATACTAGTGATTAATTTGTAACATGGTAGGCTTGAAAGGCTCAAACGTTCCAAGGAATGCCTAAATCATCTCAAAGTCAATCAATTGCCTATGATTTCGCCTCAAGTGTAACAAAACAAGTTCTAGAGTGTCATGCATGATCACTAATTTCACAAGTTCACATAATCATTCACTAAGTATCAACAATTCATAAGAGTATGGCTTATGTGCTCAATTGTTCATAAATCATGAAATGAATAAAATTAACACTAAATTATTTAATTACCTAAGTATGCATTTCTCACAATCACTTAACCATAGTAAAATTCTCTCATATTCATCATAGGCTAGTGAAAAATCATAGTGAAAGGGAAGAATATAAATCCAAGTAAAAAATTTTTTTAATTTTTTTGTTTTTTTAAATAATAAACTAAATAGACACAACTAAACCACACTCCCAAAACTAAATCAAACTTTGTCCTCAAAGTTGAAAAACAAAGATTAATAAAAGATTAGGAATGTACACACTAAAAAAATAAAAAAAATAAAAAATCATACCTAGTTGGGTTGCCTCCCAACAAGCGCTTTATTTAACGTCTAGGCAAGATGGGATGCTTGGTCTAAGGCTTCTCCAAATCAACAAAATCCACTATCTGGCCCTTTGGAGTGCCTTCCAAGTATGGCTTCAATCTATGCCCATTCACCTTGAAACTAGCTCCTGTTCTCATGTTCTCAATCTCAACTGCACCATACGGAAACACCTTCCGCACCAAAAATGGTCCACACCACCTTGACTGCAACTTTCCTGGAAAGAGACGCCAACGTGAATCATAAAGTAAAACTTTCATACCTTGTTTGAACTCTTTCCGGAGAATAGATTTGTCGTGGTACAGCTTTCTTCTCTCCTTGTAAATCTTGCATTCTCATAAGCTTCTTTTTGAATCTCATCCAACTCATTCAATAGGAGCTTTCTAGCTCCACCAGCCAATTTGTCATCTGCTTTATCCTGCACAAGATTAGAGTCAACAACTGAGTCCAAAACATCAACTAAGAAGCAATCATTAAAATCTGTAGGTAATTTTAAAGAATTAAACACAGAAAATTCCACAGTCTCATCTAAGACTGTCATTGTTAGTTTCTAGTTTTGAACATCAATTATTGTCTTTGTTGTAGCCATGAATAGACGTCCAAGCAAAATGGGTAGCTCATGCTCATTCTTTGACTGTCTCTCCATGTCCAAAACTATAAAATCAACAGGAATGATTAGTTTATCAATTTGAACTAAAATATCTTCCACAATGCCTCTAGGATATCTAATTGAACGATCAGCAAGTTGTAGAGACATTGTGGTAGGTTTTAATTCTCTTAAACCTAATTGCAAGTAAACAGAATAAGGCATTAAATTGATGCTTGCACCCAAATCCAACATAGCCCTTTCTTTCTTTGAACCTCCTACAGTAATGTCGATGTTAAAACTCCCTGGATCTCTCAATTTAGGTGGCAAGTTCTTTTGAAGCACAGCACTTACCGTTTCCGAAACCATTACCTTTTCATTTGGCTCATACTTACGCTTGTGAGTATTCAATTCCTTTAAGAACTTTGCATAAGATGGTATGTTCCTGATCATATCAAGCAAAGGTAAGTTCACATTAACCTTAGATAAAATGTCATAAATTTCAGAAAATGACTTATCCAATTTGCTTTTCTTGAGTCGGCTTGGAAACGGAATAGGAGGAACATAAGGGTGTTAAGCCTTGTGTAACTTAGGAGTTTCACAAGATGGATTGGACTCCTTACTTTGACTCGGCTCCTCAATATCCTTCTTTTTGCCACCACTTGGACTTTTATCTTGTTGCTTCTCATTGGCAATCTCATCACCTGCAGGTAAGGTTAAACTTTCATTAGAATCATCATTCATTTTATTATCAAATACCTTACCATTTCTCAAAATAGTAATAGATTTGGCTTGCTCAGGTTGGCTTGGAAATTTTCCAGGAACATGGCCTTGCAATGCCTCTGCAATTTGCCCAACTTGGACCTCTAATTTTTGCTGAGAAGCCTCTAGTTGTTGGAATCTCTGTTCATTGCTTTGTTGATTACTCTGACAAACTTCTATGAAGTTTTGTGAAGTATCCTGTAAAACCTCATTCTACACTACTGTAGAGTCTAATTTCATAAATTAATAATGAAAATTAAATAAATAATGAATATTGATTTCCACTTGGGTGGAAAAGCTTTTTTATTTGAGATATGAACGGAGTAATTTATGTGAAATACTTGATGGGCGAGTTGATTGGTTGCCTCTTTTGTTTGGCGAATAGATGAGTTCGCCAAGGCTGTGGATTGATGATGGCCCGCGTGTGGCGAGGACTTAGATCGCCAATGCATTTGGCGAGTAAGGTGGTCGCCCATATAGAGGGGCAAGTGAAAGGCCAAGTTGGCGAGAAAGGCAATTGCTACTCGCCAAACCTTAAGTGATCGCCAAGAAAAAGGAAATAATCCTGTAACTGCCAAATATTAAGTTGGCATCAAGACAAGGAGTTACCCATGTGCAAACATGGGCGAGCAGGTTTTAAAGATTGAGATTGGCGAGTTGATGTCTCAAGATTAGGAGACGGACTGGAATCAGCATGGACAAAATGAAAATAGATTTAAACCAATTGGCAGCCAAAATTGACTTATAAGTCATACGGTTGAAGAAAATTAATGGAGAAGATGTTAAAGTCAGTAAGGAACTTATCCTTATTGGTTGAGGAACAAAAACAAAGTCAATAGCAGAGAAAAATGCCTGTGGAAGGAGGACTTTCACGCCACTTGTGCTGCAGTTTTTTCTTCATGCATTAAAGAATGAAAGACGTGAAATGATGAAAGAAACAGGATAAGGGACAGGTGGTAGATGTTGATTGGTAAAGCATGGCTATATATATATATGAAGATTGAATAGAAAACCGATTCCTTGTTGCTGCAAGTTCATGTTCGGTTCCTTCCATTTCTCTGCCATGTTTGATCTACTAAACTCCAACCTTAAGTTGGCTAAACACATAAACCTGTTTGCAAAACTATTTCTCCATCGTTGATGAGTTAAAGGAATAAGCAAAGTGAGGCTAACAGGAGACAGGAAGTATTCTATTCTGGAAGTGCAGTTGATTAAGGTGAGTTTTCATATTATATGGTTATTTTGGTATTTGATGATATCGTTTGATGTTTTACAAAGTAATGAACATAGAAATAGCCTTGATAGAATATACCAAAAAACTAGAACAAGGTATCGTCTGGAAAATAATTGAGAATAAACAAGGAAAGTAATGGAAATGGTGTAAGAGTGATGAAAATGGCGACTATGGTGATCGCCATGATTGGGTGTTAGTGATCGCCAATGTGGCGAGTAGGCAATATGAACTCGCCAAGTGCAAGAGAATGAGGTCGCCCAATGTTAGTTTAATTCACGGGCGAGCCCATTTCTGACTTGAAAGACGTGGTAGGCGAGCTAACAATTAAGGGCGAACTAAATCACGTGGATTTGTAAGTGGCGAGGTCGCCACAAGTTAGCTAGGTCATAGGCGAGCTCCTTCTGTTAGCCAACTTGGAGAAAAGAATTGTTGGCGAGCTCACTTATGTGTGCTAAACTAGTAAATTGAATGGTGGGCGATCTACCACTTGTAAGCCATTGCTGAACGACGAGCTCAGTCGGGCAAGCTAGTAAGAATGTTTGTGGGCGAACTAGTCAAATATTAAGTCTCGCCAAAAATGTTGGAAATAGTTGAAAAAGAAATATTAATAGAATTTATAAATTATTTTACAGTCGGGAATTTTGAGCTCGGTGAATGCGATTTGGATGGCGAGAAGGAGCAAGGCTTCGTTGAATCAGGTAAGAGAGATGTGTGTGAAATGAATGCATGTCCTGTGGAGTTAAGTTTTAGTGAAATTATTGAAAAATTGTTTTATTTTCTGACATGCATTGGTTTGATAAAGTGTTCTGATCTTGGGCGAGCTACAAGCTGCCCATATGATATTAGTTTGGCGAATTGGTACAAGACGGGTGAGCCATTTGGGCGAACCCTTCTATATTTTGGTTTGGGGCGGGCGACCCCTAAGTTGAGAAAGTTGTTGGCGAGCTAAAATGGAACGAGCCAGTGTTTTTGGTTTTAAATGCAGAGGGTGGCGGGCGATTACTTGTTCACCCTTAGAGTTTACCATGGGCGAGCCGAGCTGGCGAGCCGATCATAGCAAACAGATTTCAATGGTATTTCCTTGAGGAAAAATGAGCCATTTTAATATCTTCGAAAATAGAAAATATAAACCCTTTTGGGCGAATTGATTAATGGGCAAGCCACTGAGGGCGAGCCAGTTTTGTTTTCTTATTTTAAAAGCAAAGTTGGGCGGGCGAACACAAGTTCTTTGCACTGGGCGAGCCATGTTAGGCGAGCTGACCATGGGCGAGCAGATTTTAAAGGTTGAGATTTTGGAATGTTTTCAAGTTGTTTTGTAAACAGAAAGCCTAAACCTTTTTGGAAATCAAATCATTTTGAGAAAATGATAATATGGTGAGATAATTCCATAAAGGTTTTCATGAGATATAAAAGTGGTTTTGAGACTTTAGGCCCTAGTTCATGCAGTATTATTCATGTAGTTGCGTGACCCGCTTGGGGCGGTGGCTCGGTCGATGGACCAACGAGTGCACCTCAAGGCGTCACAAGGCTGATGGACCCGAGGACTATCTATAGATTATGGCCATAGATCTAGCTGAGATAGCCGTGAGGGGCGGTGGCCTACGGGTGCACCCCAAAGCGGACGAATTATGTTCCTGGGGGAACCGAGCATGATTTAATTATTGCCTAGTCTCAACTTGTTGATTTCTGTTTACTGAAAGGATTTATTGAATCCTGTTTACTGTTTACTACATTTTAAAGTAAACTGTTTAGCTAGTGTTTTGACTGGCGTATCGAAAGTGTTGGTAACTATATTCATTGTTTTCCGATTTGATGTGATTTTTGGAAAACAAATAAATTGTGAAATATGGTTTTGGTTTCATAAAACAGCATATGTCTCCTTTACTGAGCATATGAATCGCTCACCCCTTTGTTTTAACTCCACAGATAAAAGACACGGAGTTAGAGAATTAGCTCAGATGGGTACAGCTACGTTTAAAGCGCTGAGGCATGTTATGTTAAATGTGACAGGTACAGTCTCTTCTCTTTTACATTCCAGACATATGTATACAGTACTACTTTATTGAAATAAAGACAATAGGAGATGTTAAATGTAAGGAATAATGAAAAGAATTTCATATTCCGTATTTGATAAATAAATGTTATTATTTATCACTATCATTGTAGAATGTTATTGGCATCGCAGACAGCCCAACCAGTAAAATTGTATGGAAATACGTGAAAAATATGGTAACGGGATGTTACATATCCTCTAAAGCTGGCCTCCGCGGTTGGAAAAAAGGGCTTGCTTGATTTTGGTTTAGGTTGTTACTCCATGAAAAATTAGGATGACTTCTCCAACTCGGGTTGTAAGTATTTGAAAAAGGATCATTCCTCACCCGTGGGTTATGAGAGTTCATCATATTGGCTTGCTCAACAAAATCTGGAATTTTTCACTAGAAGGACAAGCATTAGTAACATGACCATGAATCCCACAAATTCCACATACCTCATTGGACACTGGCATTCTTTGACCCATAATCATCGAGCACATAGACTTCATTTGCTTGGTTAATTCTGAAACCTGCATTGCCAACTCAGTGTTAATGTTAATATCATAAAGACCTCTAAGCTTACCTCTAACACTCTTTTCTTGCGAATTAGCTCCAAGCATCTCGTAGAGGACATAGGTCTCTTGTACAATCTTTTCTCCCATGGCACCTCCAGCAGCATTATGAACCATAGCTTGACAAGTTTGAGTTAGTCCATCATAAAAAAAATTGATTTTGCAATTCTAATGGGTACCGATGATATGGACATTGAATCAAAAGCAATTTAAAATGTTCCCAAGCTTCATGGAATGCCTCACCATCTGCTTGTGTGAATGTTGCAATCTTACCCCTCAATTCAGTGGTTTTGGCATGTGAGTAGAACTAACCTATGAAATGAACTTATTATACATTGCATCCCATGTGGTAAGTGAGGCTGGGGTTATAGACATGAACCACATCTTTGCCGCATCCTTCAGGGTATAGGGAAAACATCTCATTTGCAATTGGTCCTCAGTTAACCCCTGCAAAGGAAAAGTTTGAACAGTTGCGTAAAAATCACGAATGAATGTCAAAGGATCTTCAATAGCAGCACCATGAAAAGAAGGAAGCATATTAAAGTGAATATTTTTAAGCTCATAATTTCTGGCTGCATCATTGAGAACAATGCATGATGGTGATGTTCCCACAGTAGAACGTGCAAACTCCTTCATAGGACGATTTTGAACACGATTTTGAACTTGATTTTCAGCTTGATTCTCAACTTGTAACTCCATGTTGGTTTCAAGTAGTTCCTCTTCTTGTGCCTTCTCCTTTCTACCGATTCTTTCAATTTGATCGTTGATGGGCACTATCTCTTGACCAAGTGATCGTCGACCTTGGATCCACTACCAAAAGAAAGAAAAAAAATAGTAAGCTAAAAAGAAAAATAATAAAAGAAAAACACACGTAGTTAAATAAAATTGAATAAACTTAAGACAAATCCCCGGCAACAGGGCCAAAAACTTGATGAACAAAAAGTTATATTCTCGCAAGTGCACGAATCAGGATAGTATAGCGTGCAAGTACAAGAGTCAATCCCACAGAGATTTGCTAAATTTATTCAATTAAAATTCAACTACTTATCCTTTAAAAAATTACAAAAGCCACTAAAAAAATAATAAAAGCCACTAAAAAAATAATTATCTAAGTATCTAATTAACTAATGGAATTAATTAACCTAATAAAACAAATAAATTCACCAATAGAGAAAAGCCTAGGAATTTGATTTCACCAATACATTGCAATTTTATGTCTTCAATCCTAAAAATCTCAATTCAATTCTAGGGTTCATTCTTCCTAATATATGATTACTCTGTTTGATGGCAGCTATAATCAAGTATTTTTAATCATTAATTACCTATGATGTGTAGCATAATCAATGACTAAAAATCCATTAAGAATAGAAGAACATCTAACAAGAACCAAATAAATATTCTAGCTTGATGTATGCATCAAATATTTATTCAATCATTTAAGAGAGCTATACATGGCTTAGCATATCATGTGTACCCTTACCATGTCTCAAACAATCAATTAACTTATATTAAAGGTGGTCAATCAATAACACAAATCAAGAGATTGAATTAATCACAATGAATAATACTAGATTTTAAGAATTAAGCAATTAATCATAAAAACATAAAATATGCAAGTAGGCTTAATCAAATTCCTAGTAAATAAATTAGTTCATGTTTAATTTAGCAAAACACATTATTAAGTTAATAAAAGTCATGCCTTTAATTAAACAAGAGACCAATTCAAATATTCATGCAAATAAAATATAAAATAAAATCAAAAATATTGGCAACCCCTCAAAATCTATAGTTGTAGCAAGAAACACATGAAAAATCAATTCTCTGACACATCCACGTGCTGGATCCAACTTCAATTCCACTCCTTTTGTTTAACAAGAGTCTTGGCATTAGCAAAACGTTAGCAACCACTCCAATTCACGCTATTTTGCCCTCACGCCTCCAGGTTTGTTCGGTTTCAAAATTCGACTATTGCTCACGTTGCTGCTCACAGGTTTCAACAATATCCAGGCCAGCTTACGTTGCTCCTGCAGATTTGGCAAAAGCCACGGTTAATCGTTTATTCTGTCTCGGGTGTACTGCTCTAGCACAGCACCGATTTGCACCCAAGCTCCAACGTCAAGGACACCACTGAGGCAACAGCAAAATCGCTCCTAGTCAGGTCTCGCGCCTTACGTGTAGTGCTCTTCCTCTTACTGCCTAAAGCTTTGCAGTCCCTCAGTATTCTCTTTCGGTTGTTGCCGCCACCTCTCTATATCTTTGGCTCTTTAACCTGCTTGCACTTATATAGAAACACAAAACTTGCAAGCCAAGTAAAAGCTCTAATAAAACTTTTCTTTTTATTTTGCAAATAATATATCCTTTAAATTTTAATAAATTTAAATCATATCTTCCAAAATTAATTCCAAAATTACTTTCTCTAAATTAATTCATAAAATACATTTAACAATTAATTTTACACAAAAATATAACAATAAATATGATAATAAATAATAAAAATAATATAACAAATATATTATTATCACTAATGCCATAAGCTAACACACCATTGCTTCTCCAAGAGAAAAATTAGTTTCCATAATTTAATTTGTACTGCATCTTCTAGTATTCCTCGACAATCAATACTATGTCCTCCTGCCATCAAACCTTGGCAGCTTTTTCAATCTAAACTGTTGCTATTTGTTCCAAATTTAAGAAATCCACTAAATCAAAACTTTATGGTCCCCTCCTTCATACATTACCTTTTACCCTAGCTGGCACCAGCTGCTGCAGTCCACAATTTTCTTGTTAGCTAGCACTCCCTCATTGCTACCAGTACACTGCCTACGGCCCTATTCGATCTTTTTCAATCTTTGGTGAACTAGAAAATTCAAACTCAAAGCCACTTACTCACAGGTTGTTGCTAGTTTGCATCTACTAGGGCTTGGCAGTTGGCGCCATAAACATCTGTACTCAGCCTTTTTTTTCACCATGAACCGCCATGGAACCGTTAGTCGAAGGGGGGCCACGAGGACATTCAATGGTCCCCATGGCAGGCCATGATGATAATTATGGTTTGTCCCCTCTTGAGACAACTACAGTAGCAAGTTGACATGGGATGAGAAATGAATGATCATAACCCTTTACATTGTACGAGCCAACTTTAGACCGCAGAAGCTTAGATGACAGAGGGAATTACGACAGACTATTAATTAATGCTTGATTTGCTATATACGAGAGCTCAAGGTTTTATTATGATAATTGCTTTGCGTTTCAGCTTTTCTGACTTTTGAGATTTCTACTTGTTTGTTTATACATTTTACTATTAGATTGCCAAAATTTTCAAACAAAAATGCATTTTACAACGAGAGATCGCAAAATAAAATCACATATAAAAAAATAATACTTAACGTGTTCAATCTCAATTTTTTTATATCCATAGATAGAAGAAAATTTAATTATAAATATAAGATTATAAAAAATTTATTTATAAATAAAAGTTGACCCACTCTCATCGTTCTTATTCATCATGGTAACAAAGGCTCTCCACTTGATGGTTTCAAGGGAAGAAGAACTTAATCTCATTAGAGGAATCTCACGTGCTCCAAATGGTGTTCGAATCTCCCACCTCCAGTTCGCAGATGATATGATATTTTTTTTGGAAGCCAAGTTTATATATGTGGCCTTTCTTAAGAAGCTGTTGCGTTGTTTCGAACTTTTTGCTGGTCTTAAGATCAACTTCAACAAGTCTTGCCTCTTCCCTATCGATATCCAGGAAACTCTATCTAATGAACTTGCCTCTACATGTGGGTGCTCAACTAGAGTGTTCCCTTTCACCTATTTGGGTATTCCTATTGGATCTAACCCAAAACGAATGACAATATGGAAGCCAGTGATCTCAAAATTTAAAGATAGGCTCTCTCTTCGGAAGAGAAAATATCTCTCCTTTGCGGGTCGTATCGCTCTTATCAACTCTGTGTTGAGTAGTTTGCCTCTTTTTTATACGTCTATTTTCAAAGTTCTCACAGGTGTGCTTAAAGAAATTGATCGGATCATAAGGGGATTTCTTTGGGGAAGCTCTAATAACCAAAAGAAGCTTGCAAAAGCTAAGTGGTCCCTTGTTTGCCAACCTAGAAAATTTGGTGGGCTTGGAATTGTCAACCTTCAAATAAAAAACAATGCACTTTTAGCTAAATGGTGGTGGAGATTTGCCAAAGAACCTAACTCTCTTTGGCGTAAAATGGTTGCTACAAAATATGGCTATGAGGACACCTAATGCTTTCCTATGATGCTTGGACCCTCCTCTATGCCACATGTGTGGAAAGAGGTAACCACTCTTGCCTTGAACCAAAACTTCAACAAACTTGCCGGTTCTGAGAGTTGCATATGGATGATTGGTAATGGCTTGGATGTCTTCTTCTGGCATGATAAATGGGTGGGCGATGCTCCCCTCAAATTTTATTTTCCAAGACTTTTCCTCTTGGCATCCGATAAAAATGCAAAAGTGTGTGATTACACAATATCTAATAGTTTCTCTCATTCATCATGGCAATCATTCTTTTGGAGACCATTAGTATACAGAAAATCATCTCGGCTGGTAGAGCTCAAAACGGTAGTTGCTCCACTTCACCTCTCTCCCTCCAAAAAAGACAAAATCATTTGGGAGCATGACAAGTTGGGAGTTTTTTCAGTCAAAAAACTTTCTGATCTTCTCACCCAACCAATTTCACATCATTCGAGTTTGGATGTTAGTCACTTTTGAAGTTCAAAATTCCCCCAAAAGTGCAATGCTTCCTCTGGCTGTTAGCTTTTGGTAAACTTTCTACTAAGGACTTCCTGATCAAGAGAGGGATTACTCTGCCACCATCTCAAAATGTTTACCCATGGTGCATGACTGTTGTTGAAAGTTACCAGCATCTATTCTACCTTTGCCCACGCATTATTCCATTCTAGAATGCTCTTCTATCTTGGTGGAATATGAGCTTTTGTCTTCCTGAATCACTTGACTCTTTTTTGGTAGGCTGTTTTGAGCAACAACTACTTGGTTTACTTAAAACGTGGTGGTTTGTTGTTGTCTTAGCTATGTTGTGGTCCCTTCGGTTAGCCATGAATGAATCTATTTTTGACAAAAAGAAATGTCTCATAAAGGATATTACCTACCCAGTTAAATTGAGATCACTCATGTGGATCAAAACTACCCTTTCTGATAGTACCATACTCGTTGACTCCATCTAGTGGTTTTCCCCTTCAGTTTGTATCGCTCCCACTACCAAAAAAGCTTGCCCCAACAATATTTGCTAGTTACCACCTTTTTGGGGATGCTTAAAACTGAATGTGGATGGCTCTGCTATGGGAAAACCAGGCCCAGTAGGTTGTGGCGGTGTCCTTAAAAACAATGACGAACATATTATTGGGATGTTCTCTAGCCCGTCGGTTCCTTAGATTCAAATGTAGCAGAACTCTTTCCAATCAAGCATGGGCTAGAGTTCTTTTTAAAAGCTAGATGGAAAGATTCTTAGATGCTCATCATCGAATCGGACTTTGAAGTTGTAACGCCCTTGAAAGCTGAAATTTTCGGATTAACTTTTTCTTTTACTTACTATGTTTGTCACTCGCTCAGTGTAGCTAAAACCTAACAAGTAGATTACTACTTGTTTATTTGTTTAAGACTAATTATCTAAGGTCCCATTCAATTATCTCGTAATGTGTACCAAAATTGAAACTGAAAAACTCAATCCCTTTATATATACTTATTGTCCAATCACACTTTGTAACACAACAATAATCCAACCTGTGGCACAATAATCATCTCAAGAAACCATCCAGAGTATAACATTTTCATCAAGATATACTATCAACACTATTCATTACAAGGCTCAATTATATATAATTCTCGATACAATCCTCGTACTTACTTCCTAATCCATGTACACTGTGTATACCGAAAAGAATCTTATCGTCTGGAATATAAACAAAAGTAATGAAAGGTTATACCTCAATATAAAAAGCAGTAACTTAGCAGCACATAAGTTGAGCTCTTAATGCAGCACTCTCACACTCGAGCCTATCTAAAGTAACATGTGAGCTAAAAGAGGAGGGGTGAGCTAAAGCCTAGTAAGAAAATATATGCTAAGTGATGCTAGGCTCCTACTATGCTTAATGCATGTTTATGCGTGAACTAATGCGCAAAAACTCATGTTTCTATACGGTTTATCAAAAGTAATGCAAAGTCAAAATACTTTTGTTTATAAGATATTTATACCGAATAATTTCCAAACATATTACTGCTTAAGCATCTATAAAATCAAGATACAGTAGAAATAGAAATGATACATTCATTCATTCATTTTTGTAACAGTATCGAGATATGCATTCAAAAACGTTTTCATGAGACAGGTATCCATTTGTGAGATTTGGTAATGTAACCAAGTTCTTTGGAAATATAACCAATAAGCTTTCTACGAAAGCAACCATTGTAGCTAGCAGTGGTCACAATCCCATACCAGAGCTCTATCCATGATCATGAATCATCCTGGCACAAGTGATCATCTAATAGCAGAGGTACAAGTCACGACAAGTTGTAGGACGCTTGGAAGATCACAAAGCATCCAAGATATTTCACAATTCATATATATATACACACACACACACACACAGATATCCATCAACACACAAGAGGAATCTAAAATGTGTATATATAGGTAAGTGCCTCAATGCCACACAGGCATGACAATTGCCACATAGGCATGACAAATGCCACACAAGCATAAAGTGCCACATAGGCAAGTTAAGTACTACACAGGCAATTTAAGTACCACACAAGCATAAAGTGCCACACAAGCATTTCCAAGTGCCACACAGGCATTACACAGCATTACATGTCTCATAAGTCAAAACTTGTTTAAAAATAGCACTTACAATATGAGTTGAGTACTGAAAGCACGAATCGTTTAAAACACTTTAGTTTCCGATAACCTCATCGTACGAAATCATGCTTAAAAACCATTATCTCGATGACAAGTAACGGTACTTAATGTGTATGAGGTTTTAAATGCATTATAGAAATCTAAACTAATACCACAAAATCCACTTAATGATTTCTAATGAAATTTCGATATTATGACAGCATAGGCAGAGCACTACCCAGCGTCAAAACCACAACTAAATACATGTAGAAAACTCAGTCAAGCAATATATATTTAATACCAATTCCAACACAAATCCAAATCTCAAACAATTTGCACTTTAAGCTCAATCCAACATATTTTGAAAATTTAACCAAAATGCATTTAAATCCATAAATATTAAATAACATTAATTTATATATACATAAACATAAAGGGTTAACAAGCATTTAACGTATATTACCTTACCTATTGTTGCACAATACCGTGATTATGGATGCTACTCGCACACCTTATCACGTTAGCACTTTAATTTAGGATATTAGACATCCACTATCCCATAAAATTTTCTCCTTGCAACTTCTCTCTTGGCTGTCAAATTTTCTTTTTTTTTTTTGCTTTACCCTTCTCGAACTTTCAGTTATTACTTAAACCTACATCAAGACAATATTTTTAAACCTAAAGTCCCTCTATATTTAACATTTAAAAATCTAAGATAAAATCATGTCCTTACTCCTTTAAAAAAAAACTTTCAAACAAGACAAGTTCCTAGCCTTGTTGCCAAGCCAAAAGCCTTGTTGTTTCTTCAAGAATGCAGTACAATTCTCAACTTTTCCTACGCCCATTCAACCCTTAGCATACCATATTTATTCTACTACAAGTTTAGCTTAAGAAAAGAGCATCTTACCTTATGAAAGTCCTCCAAACTAAGCCACCTATTCACTGCCCCCTGCTGCCTTGTTCAGTTTTCGGTTGCTGTCTCGCAACAATGAGGGCTAAAACAAGGTCTCTGCCTTGCCTTGTAAGAGCCTCCTCCATCTCACCAGGTCGTCGAGCGAGCATCCCCTAGGCGTCACTCACGCCCCAAGTTTACTCTTACAACGTCAAGGCTTCGCCCGTTCCAGTGGGTCGTCGGTGAGCATCCCTTAAGCCTCCTCCTCGCCCTAGGTTTGCCTTGGCAGCGAGAGTAGGCGGTCGCCCAACACTCACTACTAACATATTGTTTGTTCTGGGCGGTCGCCCACCCTCACGGCTTTGTCCCAAGGCTCCTGAAGAACTCAAAATTAATGCCTTGAGCGCGTTTTCTGAGGCTTGAACCCTGGCACCTTTAAGTACCCGAGCTTTAATTACACTCATGTTACCATTGAGACAAGGCAAACCTGGGGACCGCCTACTCTCGCGAACAAAGCCGTGAGCGTGAGCGACCGCCCAGAGCGAACAATACGTTGAGTAGTGAGTGTTGGGCGACCGCCTACTTTTACTATTAATTTAAACCTGGGGCGAGGAGGAACCCTAGGGGATGCTCGTCGACAGTCCACTGGAATGGGCGAGGCCTTGACATTGTAAAAGTAAACCTAGAACATGTAAGACGCTTAAGGGATGCTCGCCGATGGCCTGGTAAGACGGGCGAGACTCTTAAATGGCTTGCTTTAGTCAAGACTTGTAACCCTTCTCTTCTCCATCACTCTCTCGTTTCAAGTGTCTCCACTCTCCTCTGCATTCCATTTTTTTCTCTTGGTTT
Source organism: Heritiera fomes (assembly GCA_032173925.1). Taxonomy (NCBI): domain Eukaryota; kingdom Viridiplantae; phylum Streptophyta; class Magnoliopsida; order Malvales; family Malvaceae; genus Heritiera; species Heritiera fomes. Next base: position 29,306,727 of record JAPDPM010000012.1, read on the forward strand.
TTCTCTCAACTGCAGCACGTGTTTGCTGCAAGTTTCCCCTCTTTTCATTTTATTTTATTTTATTTTTCCAGCAACTAAAAACTCCCCTATTTTGCTCCTTCTGTTTCCAGTAGCAAAAAGGCTCAGCTTTGACTATTACTTCATGTCGTTCTCCCTCAATTCCACCAAGATTCCCTTCTTGGCCTTTCCTTGATCAGCTTCACTTGCTTTCCTCCATAGTTTCTTCTACTCGTAGCTTCCATTCTCTATGTTAAGCCTCCTCTATTTCTGTCCAGCAAACCCGAGATAATAGCCCTTACTTCTTTCCTTGCTTGCCTTCACACTCTCTCACTCTCAACTCCCTTCCAAATGACATTCTTCTTCAGCCTTGCTCAAAGAAAACAGCACCTAAAAGCAGCCAAATCTCCAACCCAAAACCAACACTGTTCCTGAAGCTTTTTCCAACGCCCAAAGATCACGATTTCAGGCTGTTTCCAGCCTTTAAAATTAACTCTGGCAGAGGCAGCACTGCCTCCATCATCCATCCCTTTATTTTTGTCTCTTTGACTCACCATTTCATAGCCACACTTTTTTTCTCCCCTTCTCGGCAGTACAACAGACGATTCAACAATGCTGATAGCTCTAGTGTTTCTTCCACTCTTCACCGTCGGTCCCAACCTACCAGCATCAGTTCGGCGCCGGCAATGGCAATGGTTGTCCGCCTCTTCCCTTCTTTCCCCCTGCTTCCTTTTTCTTTCCTATTTCTTTTTGGTTCTCTCGGCCTCTCTCCTCTGTTTGTTTCCTTTATTTTCTTTTCGATCTCCTTCCTCTCAACTTCCTCCCTTTTTCGCTCCCTCTCCATCTCTTCCATCCTTGGCCAGTGGTAGCTCTTCCTTTTCTCCACCATCACTGGTGGCTTCTCTCCTTTCTTCATCATCAATTTTTTTTAATATATATATGCTTCAACAAACGCAGGTCTACTGAAGCAAAACTAAGGGTCTGTTTGGTATCATTTTTGTTTCCTATTTTCTGTTTTCGTTTTCAATTTTTTGGAAACAGAAACAAAAAACATGTTTGGCAACATATTTTCATTTTCAAAAAACGAAAACGAAAACAAGAATTTCTTGTTTTCATTGTTTTTGGAAACATGTTTTCATTTCTATTACTGTTCATAAGTAAGTAAACAGAGTTTATATATTAATATAATATTAATATTTTTATAATAAAAATATAAATAAAATTAAATAATTTTTTAAATAAAATAATATTAAATTTTAATATGAAATATTAATTAATTAATATTTTAAAATTAATATATTTATTTTAATATAAAAATGTTGAAAACGTAAAAAGCAATTAAATATAAATTACATTGAACTATAATATTATAATATTATTTTATTTAAATTTTTATAATAATTTATTGAATATATTATATATTTTAAATAATATCATTTATTATAATTTTGATATGTTAATAATTAATATTATTATCTAATATAATTAATTTTTATTTTACTAAACAATATTATTATTTTACTAAACAATATTATTAATATTATATTCTATCTTAAATTTAAAATATATCACTACTACTATTAAATAATTTATTATTATTAAATAAGTAAATACTTAACATTAAATAATATTATTTATATTCAATATAATACATTTTAATAACTATATAATTTATTATAAATTAATTAGTTAAATATTTTATTGAATAATGTAATATTATTATTACAATTAAATAAAAATTATTATTAAATATAATTTATGATTATTACAATTAAATTAAATAATATTATTTTATTTAATATTATATTTAATTATAATATTATTTAAATTATATTAAATTTTTATATGATTAAATGAAAATATTTAATATTAGTATTAAATAATATAAAATAATATTATTTAATATCATCTACATATTATTATTTAATAAATATATTATTTTTTATTTAATTTTTTAAATTTTATTTTGTAAATTGAATTATTATATATGAATCAATTTAAATATTTGTTTTCAAAACGTAACAGTGTTAAACAAACATATTTTCTGTTTTCAGAAATTAAAAACAAAACAAAACAAAAAAAAATTTTTAAAAATAGGAAACATAAAACAAAAAACGATACCAAACGACCGCTAAACTTTTGCTTCAGTGGATACGATCGACTGAAGCAATGTTTTATTTATATCTTATTTTTTTCATTTTATTTATTTTTTTTTATTTAATGGTTTAGGTCTGCTTCAGCAAATTTTAGTATGCTAAAGCAGACTTTTCGAGGTCTGCTCAGCAGACCATTAGTTTGCTGATGCTGAGCAGCCATCACATGGGCAAGCTTCCTTTGGAAGCTTGTCCATGTTTATTATATTAATATACTAGATATAAGCCCGCGCAATGCTGCGGGTCTATTTTTATTTTGAAATTTTTAAAGTTAGTTAAGTTGATTATTAAATGGATAATTATTACATACACTGACAGCGGAGTTTTTTTATTCCACAAGCAGCGTTAAGATCATGACATGTGTCCTATAAAAATATTAAAACAAATAAAATAGAACATGTATCACGATCTTAACGTTGCTTGTGAAGTAAAAAAACTCCACTGTTAGTGTATGTAATAATTATCCTTATTAAATAAGAGTTATTGGACATAAGAAATATTTATTTCCTTCATAATGTTTAGTACAAAAAAGAAACATGTTTACTAAGGAAAGATTTATAAAAGAAACGTGTTTACTAATGATAGAGTTTATATATCAAACAACATATCCAAAAATAATTTTTTGAAAAATTTAGATTAGCTTGGATTAAAAAAATACACAATACTTAAATTAAATAGTATGACAAACAGATAATTTGTGTTAGAAACAAACAAATTAAGATAATAATACAACAACAATAAAAACTAAAGCATTAATATATATATATATATATCTTTATATGCGGCATAATGGTTCAGACAATTTAAAAAAGAAGTAAGAAAAAAATAGGTAAGAATGTTTTGTTCATATTATTAATTATGTGTAAGGTTTTAAACCCATCTGTAAACATTTTCATTTTAAGAATAACTAATTAAATTATTTATATTTACTCCAAAGTACAATATGTAAAGTAAAACTATTTTTCCTAAAAAAGTTAGAGAAAAAAAATTCTTTCATATAATAATTTTTATTTGAAAGCAAAATTTGGAAAATACATAATTTATATGTATTTGAAGTATTATTTATTTTTAAATATTTGTCATGTGTCGGTTAAATAATATATTTGAATATTGTTTTTATATTTTTAAAATTATTATCATTATTAATAAATATAAAAAATGTTTTAAAAAATTTATTATGAGGCGAGAGAAGAACCTATTATTGTGATTTGAGATTGATTTTATATAGCTAGTATATTTTTCGTATTTAGTAAGTTTACATTTGCTAGTGGAGATATAATTTTAAAAAATAGATTTAGAGAAATTAGATCTAAACTTTTTTAATTAAAAATATCTAAATTAATTAGCTTTTGTGTTGTTAGATTTTTTTTTCCTTGATTAAAAATCAACTCAAAGATAAATGAATTTTTTTTATTTTATTTTTTATTAATTTTTTATATTTAGAATGCATCATTTGTTAAACTCTCTATCATATTTTTATTTTGAATTTTTTTAATTTATGCGCCGAATCATATTATTGCTGGAGAAAAAAATTGAAGATTTAAAAATAGATTAAAAGGCATAACAAAAAAATTCAAAAATAAAATAAAATTAAAGAACTTAACTAAAAAATGAAAACTTAAAAATAAATTAGAGGGCATAATAAAAAAATATTTAAAAAAAAGAAATAAAATGCTAAATCAATTAAGACACGACATATGGCTCGTATGGGAGATAAAACATTGAATGGTATGAGTTAGAAAGGTGAAAGAAAATGAGTGAATGACAAACCAATGTGAAGCGGGACGTGGAGCAAAAAAAAGTGATTTTTATATAATTTAAATAATATTAAAAATTATTAACTTAATTAATTTTTAAAATGTTTTAACATATATATTTAATATTAAAATATTTTTATTTTATTAATTATCAACATTAAATATATAGAAATTAATGATCTATCAAATATATACTATAAATGCATTTGTAAATGTAATCTATCGTTAAAAAAATGTACTGTATATGCATTTGAAGAATTATTTAATTATTGAGTATTTGTTAATTGTTATGGGTTAGTTAAACAATATTTTTGGAGATTGATTTTATATTTTTAAAATTTATTATCATTATTAATAAATATTAAAATAAATATATAAAAATTTATTATTTGAACGAATAATTTTTTATGAAAATAAATATATAAAATTTAAAGATCAATTTTTTATGTTGTTTATTTTTTTTCTCTATTAAAAATAAAATTCACATATAAATAACTTTTTTTGTTCTTTAAATTTAGGAAAAAAAACAAATAAAAAAGGTTGAAAAACCAAAAAAGGGAAAAATTGAAAAAAAAAAGGAAAAAAAGCCAAAGCTTGACATGTGGAGGGTTTGGAGACAAAAATATATATAGTTATAGATATCGTAGTTTTATAATATTATATATTTATGTGTAAAATATTTATATCATAAATATTATTTTATTTATTATTATTATTATTATTATTTAGTAAGTGTATATCTTTACGGCATGTATCATATATATTATATTTATTTTATTTTATTTCAATCTTTTAATGATATATATATATATATATATTTCAATATGTGTAAATTTTCCATTTACTTGGTACATATACATATATATATTTCTAATACATATAATTATATATATTTCTTAAACTTGGATCCTTCACCCTTAGTATAAATAATTTTCTACCATTTAACCATCACTTAAATAATTAAATTCTCATGTAATTCCTTAAAAACACTTTAATCCACTAAATAAATCTTTTATTTCATTGCAATGTGTCCCTTGACAACGTGTATAACTTCCATGGCCTTAATTTCATAAATTTCACCTCTCATAATTTCACTACAATGTTTGCTTGAAAAATCTTAAACCTTAAATTTCTTATTAAGCTCCCATGCTCTTAATTCTTCAAACTCACCGTATTTAATTCCTCCAAATTATAATTTTTCATGCTTAACTAATTTACTTTATAATTCTTATACTTCAAGATAATTTTCCTATCGTGAAATCCAATTCCAATAACTTTTTAATTCACTTACCAAGTATAAAAAATTTCGCAATTGTCATAGAAGTTGAGATCAATTAGTGTAGAAAAAAAACTAAACGATATTGGAAATTATGGACAACATTATGTGAGATTGAGCTGCTTATTCAGGAAATTGGTTCTTTTATATTTTACCGTGTTTAAACACATATAAATTACCTTTGGTCCCAAGTAGCATGATCTTTTTTTTCACCTTTTTCACATCCCTAAACTCATCTTTCACGTAAAGATGCTGAGATACAGATTTTTTTACATATATAATTTTAAAGATTAAGATCTTATTCTTTTCTCTTTTTTGGTGGAAAGATCTTATTCTTTTTTATGTACCAATTAACTTATTTACTAAGTAAACTTGATCATCAATCACTACTATCTAAACTTGATCATCAATCACTACTATCTTAACAAATTCCACAAATATTTTTAAAAATATTTCATAAAAGAGAAGGGATCCACTTACACATATGTAAAACTAATTGTATTTTACACACCTTCATATCTTTTCATACGAATTATATTTTTAAATCCAACAGTTAAATTTCACGTTTTATTCACGTAGATCATGCATGCTGAATTTTAAATTAATCAAAAATGTCTAACTACCTGTTCCATAATAATAAAATTTTAACTGTTAATATATAATGAAAAAATTACTATTCTCGATTAATATTATAAGAATAATGAATTGACTCAAAATTTTATGTGCATGATAGATATGAATAAATTGTTAAATCCAACAATTAGTTTACTAAAATATTAATTCCATATGAAACTATAAAAATGTAATTATATATATATATTTATATATATATATATTTATATATATAAAAGTATGTGTGGATCCTTCTTTTTTATCAAATCTTTTGGAATTTGAGTCAATATTCCTCAAGCACTTTGTCTTAAATTCAATCAAATCACCAATATTTCACGCTAGACATACTTGGCTCCACCAATAACAAAAGTCACGTTTTAACCCTTTTCAGCGATAAATATTTCTTATTATCTATTGTCACTAGACCTGTTCAAAAGTCAGGTTATTTGTCCACACTAGAAGATTTATCCTTTTTTTTACAAGTTTGGAAAAAAAAATTAAACCCGTTAAATGGGCTTGGACTTAATAATTGAGGCCTGTTAAAAAAATGGATCGAGCTTGAGTTCATCGTTTCAAGCTCAAGTCCGACCCGACTTGCCCATTTACTATACTTTTTATTTTTATTTTTTTATATTAATATATTTTTAATTAATTTTGCTTTTTTGTGCAATTTATTTTGAGTTTGTATTATTTATTTATAATTTAAATTTTTATGTCTCTTTTAATTTTTATGTAAAAATTTATTTAAATTTATTATGTTATACTTATTAACTATTATGTGTTTTAATATTTTTTTATACTTTACTATATATTTTTAAAAAAATAATAGTATTTGGGTGGACTTGAACGTGCTTGAGCTTATTTATTATATGTAAAAATGAGTTTTGGCAAAAAAATTAGGCCAAATGGATATGATCGGGCTTGGGCATACTTTCACTTCCTTAATATCTTACCTAAGCCCAGTTTAGCCTATGAAAAAGTTGAATTGTCACATACTGTAATTTAGAGTTTTTATACATAATTTAGGATAAATTTAAAATTCATCCCACTAAAAAAATTTAAGATCTTTGGTCTCCAAAGACTATAAAAAATTTTAAAATCAAATTATAACTACTAGAAAGTAGAAATCAAATATGTGTCATTTGTTTTTAAATTAATTAATAAAATTTTGACAAAATCAAGGAAGATATTGATTATAATTATCCATTAATTTTTTCTATCAAAACTCTTAATTTATCAATTATAAGTGCAAGTATAGATAATTTTTTGTAACGAATATAATAAACAATATGTTACATAATGGAATGAAAGATATATAATTTGATAGATGATTGTTTGATTCCATATATTGAAATAAATATATTTAATAATGTTGATAATTAAGTAATTATATAATAATTTCAAATTATGATTATAACTTGTGGTATTATGAAAGAATATTTTTATATTAAATTTTCTTTTTATTAATTTGTTTTAATTTTTTGTGACAACATTTTTATCATGTAAAGAATATATATGAAAATTTTATATTCATATATTTGTGTATTGTGAAAGATAATATTCCTCAAATTCCTTGTTTGTTGTATTTTTTTCCTTTTCATTTTTATAGAGATAAGAAAAAAGAAGCTTTTAAGTTAATATATTTTGTATTAAAATTTTTAATTTTTTAAAGTGATGTTTCAAGATTCCTTTAACATATATCAAAAAGTAAAAAAAAAAATCTAACAATAAATTTAAGTATTTTAAACCAATAAGAGTTGAAAGATCCAAACGGACAAAAAATAAAGGCATATAATTATAATATAAGTCCTTGATTCCACTGGAAAAATATTTCTTGCTACGCATTGCTTGTCATGTGTGAGCTTCTTGGCAAATTAATCAAGATTATACTTCACATATTTTAAAGACATACCACATCACTCACAAAACTGTATTCCACTCACCAAGAGCAAAGGTATAACACCATAAAAAAAAAAAAACCTGTAAATACCTGTAGAGCAATGAGAATATAGATTAATTATACTCCATTCCTATTAGCCCAAAATCTTCAACATTACTAATTTTCACCTACTTTTAGAAATTTGTTGGAGCATCAATAGATGAATTTGAGAATTATTACACCTGAAATTGACACATTATTACAACAAATTCTTTGCATGTTTCAAATCACACTACATATTTTTTAGCAACAAAGTTTTTTGCATCAAATCATTATCTTTGTATTATACTTCATGATTACATCCTGTTAATTCTGAATCTGTATTTCTGATGTAGTTGAGTTTTCAAGCATCTTACACATCAAAACCTAAGTCGTTGTTTGGCCAATGAAACATTTAGTTGAAAGATTTTTTTGGCTTTTTAAAGTATAATTTATTTGAAGTAATGTGTCGATATAAATGTTATATAATATTTTTATATATATATATATATATATATTTGTATACATAATTTTGATGTCTTAAAATCAAAAACAGAATTAAAGTATCAAATTCAATTTTTGTTGTAATAAAATATTGGATTAAATTCTATATATGTGTTTCTATATAAAAGAAATAGTCTCCTGATTTAATTAAAAAAAAAAAAAGAAGGTCGAAGGCTTGACCCTTGGTTTTGATGAAGTGAAATGAGTAATTCTTGAAAAAAATGGTCAAAATGGTTGTAATTTGTTGATGGTTGTAATTTTGGCGAATATATGGTTTAGTAACATACTAACATTAACACTGGAAGAGAAAACCGATAGATGCTTGAGAATTTATGTGTAGGTTAAGGTTGTTTTTTCTTGTATCAAATTAGTTGCTTCAGTAGCTTGAAGATCTTTTATTTATTTTGCTTAAATGATATTATATGAGAGAGTTTCAAATTTTGATAAAAGTTAATCCCTTCTAATTTTATTTGTAATTATTTTGACTTAAAAAAATTAATGAACGCGATTAAATTGTTTTTACTAATTACATTATGCACTTTTATCTTGATCCACTAAATAATTTTGATAAATTTATTTAGCTAAATAAACATTTAATTAATTAAAATATTTTATTTATCAATTTTTCACCAATTTCCGATGCCAACAATTATGTTAGGAATTTATCTTAGGACAAAGGGCCTTTTATCTTGGGCCCTTGGCTGTCTGTACGACTTGATGACGTTGCCAAGATGCTCAAACTTGCTGCAAAATTTTTAAATTTGTAATCGAAATTAATAAGATGATTGTTGACACCTAATTTTGTTTCATTTTTTTTATTATTTTTATTCTATTTATTATTGTTATTATTATTCGTTTTTAATTTTTATTATTATTATCTTTTTTATTTATTATTATTATTATTATTATTATTATTATTAATTGTATTTTATTTTTTGTTTTTTTGTCCAATCTACTGTCACCAACCCCTGCCAGTCCCACTCACCCTAGCACTCTGACTCCCTCATCATCTTCACTCATCGAAAACCAGCATCATCCTCACTACCAGAAGACCCCTTAGCCAGCCCCGTTCGACCACCCAACCGTGAGCCACCATCCCCGTTCAACCACCAACCACCAACAACATCATCCACAACCGAAACTCGAGACCTATTCCCAATTCACCATAACCGAAACACCCACCAACCAAGCTCACACAGAGCCTCCGTCGAAAACACCAAGTCACCACCACATCATACACACACAACCACCACCGAAAAACCCTAACTCCACCGTCCCAAAACCGAAACCCCAAACCTGCAAAACAAATCCAAACACAAAATCAAAACCATCCGAAACCATCACCCAAAAAAAACAACAAAAAGGGGAGGAAGCCGAGGGCTTCGACCTCAGATTCGCCGGGTTAGGAAGCTCGTTTTGTGAATCGGAGGCCGAAAATGAAAACAGGAGGTGGAAAGGAATCCGAAAAGGGCAATCTTTTCGGTGTTTCAGTTGCCGGCGGTGGTTGGAAGCGACCCCAGCGGCGGCCGGGAATCGCCCCGGCGGAGAGCCACTAAGGCTCTGGATTTTTTTTTTGAGAGAAAAGAAGAAAAAGTGAAGAAAAAAAAGGGTTTTTATAGAAGAGGGCTGACCCGCGCGCGACCTGGGATCCAACTCGTGTGAGAACCGTGATTTTCTTAAAATATATATGTACTCAAGGTGTGATTTGTGTGTATGTGGTAAAGACATGTACTTCAAGGAAAAAGCTTAGAATATATAAAACTACTATGGTTCATATTCATAGAAAAGAAGCCTTCAAGTAGAACGTATATCGTACACTAATACAATATATGCAACGTATGTGTATACAGGGAATTTAAATACGTAAGCCTTGGGTAAATAGAGATATATCCAAAAATAAGTGTGTACGTGTACATGTATCATTGCAAAGTACATGCATGAAATTTGAAATATATATATACATATACGTATTCGGGAATATACATATATAGGTACAAATCATAGTTGTAAGAACAAGAAAATATATAAAGTATATATATGTATAGAATATATATGTATATATAAGATATAAAAGAATTATATTTTAAAAATATATATATGTAAATAGATAAATAATAATATAAAATGAATAAGATAAAAGTATGCATAAATGAAATAATTTAAAATATATATAGAATATATATTTTACGGGTTGATGGGAAAAGTCCCACCAACCTGTCTAATCACACTGCAACCCTCAACATCTCTTTTGCCTTATTTGAAAATTTTTCTCTTCCATCGATTTTCTCCAGCCGGCTATCTCTCCCTTTACTGTTTCCATAGACTACCATTAACTCTCAAGCCTCCCATTTTCTCTCAACCTCACGACCTCTCCTTGTAGATCTCTACCTCACGCATCAACTCATCTTCGCCACTAACTGAATACGTCTTCCTTTACTCCATCCCCTTGTTGTGTTGAGCGAACCTGAGTGGAGAGAAACAGAAGAACGACTGCACAAAAAAAAATGAAGACAGAATCGCAGCAGCAAGATGGCATTTTTTGTTTTTGTGTGAGTTTAGGAACATCATTAAGGTGGTATTTTCGAGCTTGAAGGAAAGGCCAAAAGAAGGAGACGACTGGAAATGCTTGCTGGAAACCGAACTTGATTGGGAAAAGAAAAGGGAGACAGCAATGGTGTTGGTGAAGGCTGAGTAAGGTAGTGTGTCGTGACTCCATTTAAGGACAGGAAACTGATTTTTCAAAGGGATCTCGTGTGTGTGGTATTTTATTTCAAGATAAAGGGGGCTGGAACAGGAGACTTTGGGTAGAAAGGAAAACAGAGGTATAAGCTGGGATTTTTGGGGCTACGTTTAAGGAGAATAAGGAAGGAGAGAGGGCTGGAAATCAAGGTTTATTTCCTGAAGGTTCAAGGCTGTTCTAGGGTTGAACGAAAGCTTCATGTGGCTGTGATTTGGTGACTGGCGGAGAAGCAGAAAAATCAAGCATCATGGAGGCTGTTTGGGACATTCTTAGTGACTAAGAGAAGGAGGAGAAGGTGTGGAAAGAGAGCACAAGGAGGGAGCTGCTTCACGTGGTGGTTGTAGCTGACAAACAAGGGCTGCCGTAGGGGGAGCATTTCCACACCAGGCTGCCGGAAATTCAAGGTAAAAAGGAAAAATAAAAGAAAGAGAAATAAAAGAGAAAGAAAGAAGAAAATAAAGAAAAGTCAAAAGAAAGAAAAATATATATGAAAATATATATTTGTAAATATATGGAGATGAGAAGAATAGAGTTGAGAATTTTATTTAATTTATGATATAAATGCTAAATATATGAATATATATGTGTAAGTGTGCATATATATTATTATTATCTTGGAGACAAATAAGAAACAAGGAAAAAAATAAATAAATAAATAAAAGGGGAGAAGAATATATATATATATATATATATATACACACACACACACACACATAGGAAAATGAGAGAAATAGGTTTGAAGATTTTAATATATAGATATTATGTTGGAGTTTAAATTTATATAAGCGTATTGAAAACTTGAGCTAGACTTTATTAAGTCGAAATTCCTTGTGAATGTGTAGTGTGCCAAGAGGACGACGGACACGGTCTAGCTGGACACGGGACACGCTCAACTAAACTCGCCTTAGGTAAGACGTTTATATAAGGTAGAAGTAGGATTATCCTGTATAGGATTGAATCTTACTATAGAATGAATTGAATACCTAGAGATTGAATATAACGAAATGAAATGTAGGTATGATATTCAACTTGATAAAGTACCAAGGTGAGAGACATTGATCGGAAGTGAATCGATATGGTATAGGTTCATAGATATTATGAGATGAAATGATAAACATTCATGCAATTCATGAGCATGTCATTTTATGATCTTATTTCACTTCCTTGAATTTTATTGCCATCAAGCATGACTTATTACTATACATGAAAAACTGAAATGATTTATTCTTATCATGTTTACAAGAATATTTTGGATGCTTGAATGGCTTTGAAAAGAATGAAATGATAGTTTTCACATATGTACGTATATATATATGTAAATGATCTTTAGAAAAGCATTACGTACATTAAACTATTTTTATACGAAAGATTGAATTGCTTTATGAGACTGTAGGCACCCTAAGAGAATTAAAGTCAATAAAGCATAGTGGAAGCCGCCTAATTGGAGATTACTCATTAGGCATAAAAGCTTGTCCGACAATAGTCGTGGACAGGTCTCAGTCTTGCCTGATCAGTGGGATTGAGAGATATGAGGTCTATGGCCATAGATAGCGCCCTAGTGGTTTCCAGGGGACGATGATATGATTCTTCACTGCTAGCTACAGTGAATTAAGTCTTTATTGATAGAGAGATAGGGATCTAGCCTAGTCTCAAATGATATGAAATGAAGTTTAGAGTATGCCTTTAAAATGAAAATGAACTCTAAACTCGATATTGATTACAGTATATGAAACGCATTTTGATGCTATATGTGATATGAAATACTTCAAAAGTATATGTGATATGAAATGTATTTCAAAAGTATATGTGACATGAAATGTATTTCAAAAGTATGTGTGATATGAAATGTGCTTCAAAAGCATATGTGATATGAAATGTATTTCAAAAGTATATGTGATATGAAATATGCTTTAAAAAGTATATTTGACATGAAATGTAAACGCTTACATATTTCAAGCATGTCTTAAAAGAACACATGAAATGTATTGATACTTCACATGCCTTGAAACTTGTTGGAAAAGAACATGTAGTATATATTTTTGATTGTAACCATTTCATTCATAATTACATGTTCAAGATCACATTATGACTTCAAGACTTAGACATCTCATGATATGTTGAAGCATAATAGGATTGAGTTGGAAAATACATGTAAATGCTGCATGATGAATAAGAAAATGATCAATAATGGATTCTCCTCATATGACATCATGCATGGCATATAGAACAGTATAATTCTAACTCTGCACTTATATAAATGACTTACTGAGCCTTGCTCATTAAACGCTATTTAAATTTTTCAGACTGAGCACGGAGTTGGGGGAGTATTTCGGAGCCTTCCGAATAGTCCCGAGCCTGAAATATAGTCCCAACTCTCCAAAGAAATTTTTGTGAACATTTGGGGTATACATACTTTCCTTTTGTATTTATTACTAATTCAGGCTATTTTAATTCAGTACTTAGATGGGATGTAATCTGATATAGAGAATAGCATCTAGACTAGTAATGATGAAGTATGGAATATTGATTTTTGCATGAGTATGGATTATGGATTGAATAGCATGAATAAGTGACTAAGTAGGAAAAATGTGAACCATAAGATGAGATGTTATGATATGGAAATGAACTTGGTCATAGGAATGCTAGAATATGATTAACTGTCATTCTGGGAAGCATGAGCTGGATTATTACTTGTAATTCTTATGCAGGAAAATAACCTGGGTAAAGTCATAAAAATAGGCGAGGGAGTTAACGTCCCGAAACAAAAATTCACTACATTGCACTTAGACAAAGTAAATATAGGAAATCGAAAAATTAGCCCTAATTTCTACGCATCCGTACAAGTAAGAGACACCGTCGCGGTCTTCGGGTCGTGACAGATTTATTGGTATCAGAGCCTAGATTGTCTAGTGCATGTCAGTGTAGATGAGTTAGAATGGTTTACATCCCATAGTACTGTCATTGCTTGATTGTTAAGTGCTCAGTAAGTGCAGAATACTGTTCTAAATGCATGTGTTTTTATATAGAAATTAAATGATAACAAAGTAAAGAAGACTGCTAAGTGGTGAATGATTTGAAACCTCGATAAGTAACACAATAGCCTGTAAGGTATTGTGATGTAAAAAAAAAGGGACTCTTCAAACTTGTCATTGGTAGAATTAAGATTGAATACGACATGCTATACACTATGAATCTTTTGTAAATGTTAGAGATTTGTAAGGAATGTCGTGCAAGATAACAAATTGATGTGGAAGTTAAGATTGCGTGAAATAAGACACGCAAGACCATAATGTCTTGCTATTGATCTTGACCTAGTTGGATAGTTTCTAAAGTATAAGAGAATGAATAATCATAAGATATGAATTTACGAGATACCTCAAATTTGGCAAAGTTATTGATTATTGAACTTTTAAATTAAAAAGGGATTGTAATCCGAGAATTTTACATGAAATAGGTGATCTTATAATCTTAATGTTAGGTCTGTTCGGTAAGGCATTAAGAAGAACTCGGTGAGGGCCCCACCAGGACTTCTCTATCCGAATCGAACTAAGACCCTAAAATGATGATATTGGAATGAAAGGGATATCATCAGTCAATAGATTTTAAGATCACCTGTTTAAAAGGTATCTTGAAGAGAGAGAAATAAACTGAGAAATGATGAATATACCCCTATATTGAAATAATTCTACCGAATCATAGATAACTAAATTGATTTGGAACCGATTGATGATAATAATGTAATGGATGGTGTAAAGAATATATTACAGGTCTAATGGTACCTATTATTAGCCCCACCTATACTCTGATGAGTGATGCGATCGGAGTGTATTTTGTGGGAGATCGCGAGATAGTCGGCCCTGTTATGGATTCTTAAGGCCTGAATTAAATGTGAAAAGACGAGGTATTTGGTTAGGGATTATTGGATATTATGAAACGTAATACGCTTACTAAGTGTGACTAAATAAGTGAATCGATGTGAAATAAATGTTAAATGATTTGAAAGTTATACGTATGTGTTTTGAGGATACATAGTAGAATTGTAGAACGTAAATAACGAAACATCGAAGATGATATGAGGTTATGATTTAGAAGTTACTGGATGAATTTCTAAATAATTTTCAGAGTAATGTGGATTCGAGAGATTATTAACTCGATTCACAACATGGAACCTATTTATAAGCTGTTATCAGGAAAAAAAAAGTATGAAGAGCTTAAGAGATTACTCCAGAGATTAATGAATAAAGAGCCCATCTGTATTAGTGTAACTGGTGGAAACACAGATGATATGGTTTGAAAGAATAAGTATAGCTTATTATTGTGTACCAAATTCTGAGTACTCAATAGTATTATTATTGAGAATGAATAAGTTATTGTTCAAGATTGATGTTTTACTTGATCCACTAAATGGTGTATGTAAAGTTTCAATATCAATCTTTGAACAAGATGTTATCGATAAAAAGCTTACAGATAAGTGTTCATAAGGTGATGTTCAGAACTCGGTATAACTCTTACGAGTCCTTTGTGGTACTTAAGAGATTTATGAAATATCTTGTGATGTTTGTGGATTTAATGAATGAAATATTTCAATCACGTACAGATAAATTATAATGGCATGAAACCACGAGATGTGAATATGTATATTTATTTGAAGAATATAAACAACATCCTTGAATAATTCCACAAACTTCTGGAAATTGAGAATTTTGTTGTCCAATTTGAATGAAATGATGCGTGTGAGCACAGTTTCGTAGAGTTGAAACATCGATTGACTACAGCACCAGTCCTCACCATTCTTAGTGGTTCCGGGGGAATTGCTGTATATAGTGACACTTCACATCAAGGTCTGGGGTGTGTATTGATGCAAAATGAAAAAGTAGTGGCTTATGGTTATAGACAGTTAAAGAACCATGAGAGGAATTACCCCACCCATGACCTAGAGCTAGCGGTAGTGATGTTTGCACTAAAGATATGGCGTCATTATTTGTATGGAGAAAAGTTTCAGATTTACACAGATCACAAGAGTCTGAAGTATCTCTTCTCACAAAAAGAATTGAACATGAGACAGAGAAGGTGGATGGAGTTACTTAAGGACTATGATTGTGAGATTCTCTACCATCCAGGCAAGGCTAATAAGGTGGCTGATGCACTGAGTAGAAAGAGTGTGGGCATGGTCAGCTACATGATGGTTAGAGAGTGGGAGTTGATAGAGCAGTCTTCGGAGTTGAATTTGAATCTAGAGCCTACAAGTGAATGTTTGATGACTAGTTTGAGAATAGAGCCTAGCATCATAGAACAAATTTGGCAGGCTTAGAGTGACGACCCTAAGTTGATTGAGGCTATCGGTTGGATACGGAAGGGTCAGGAATCAGAGTATGAGATTAGCAACGATGATTTATTGAGGTTCAATGGGAGATGTTCCAAACAATGAAGCCTTAAAGAGACAGATCATGGAAGAGGCACATAGTTCTAACTACACGATGCATCCGGGTAATACGAAGATGTATCAGAACTTACGTAAAGTGTACTGGTGGTCAGGTATGAAGAAAGACATAGCAACTTTTGTGTCTAAGTGCTTAATGTGCCAACAAGTTAAGTTGGAGCATTAGAAGCCGACAGGGTTGCTCACTCCTTTGTTTGTGCCAACTTGAAAATGGGAGCACGTAACCATGGACTTTATCATGGGACTTTCTAGGACCCGAAGAAACCATGATGCCATTTGGGTGATTGTCGATAGATTGACTAAGTCGGCACACATTTTGGCTATGAAAGTCACAGATTCACTTAGTGCCCTTGCAGATTTGTATGTTAGGGAGATCGTGAGACTACATGGGGTCCTAGTGAGCATAGTATCGAATAGAGATTCTAGATTTACTTCTCGCTTTTGGGAACACTTCCAAGATGCTCTGGGAACAAAATTGAGTTTCAGCACTGCTTTCCATCCTCAAACTGATGGGCAATCCGAGAGAACAATTCAAACTCTTGAAGATATGTTGAGAGCATGAATCATGGATTTTTAGGGATCATGGGATGATCATTTAGCACTGGCTGAATTTACATATAACAATAGTTTCCACTCCAGCATTGGGATGACACCTTATGAGGCATTGTATGGGCGTAGGTGTAGATCCCCGATAGGCTGGGAAGAAGTGGGTGAAAGGAAGATATTTGCTCCCGAACTTGTAGAAAAGGCTTCAGAAAGTGTCAGATTGATATGTGATCGATTGAAGACAGCTCAGAGCAGACAGAAGAGTTATGCTGATAATCATAGGAGACACTTGGAGTTCAGGTTGGAGATAAGGTGTTTTTAAAGATCTCTCCATCTAAAGGCATAATGAGGTTTGGTAAAAGAGGAAAGTTGAGTCCTCGGTACATTGGTCCGTTTGACATACTAGACAGAGTGGGTGATGTGGCATATCGATTAGCGCTACCACCAGAGCTGTCGAGTGTGCACAACGTCTTCCACGTATCTATACTCAGGAAATTATCATTCGGAACCCTCTCATGTGATTGATTATGAACCTTTGGAGATTAGAAAGGACTTAAGTTATGTTGAGAGACCGCTTCGAATTTTGGATAGGAAGGATAAAGTACTGCGGTCCAAGACAATTCCCTTGGTAAAGGTGTTTTGGCAACACCACAGCTCAGAAGAAGCTACATGGGAGTTAGAGAGTCTAATGAAAGAGAAGTACCCCCACTTATTCTAGGAGAACTTGTAGCAATTTGGAGGACCAAATCTTTCAAGGTGGGGAGGATGTGAGAACCGTGATTTTCTTAAAATATATATGTACTCAAGGTGTGATTTGTGTGTATGTGGTAAAGACATGTACTTCAAGGAAAAAGCTTAGAATATATAAAACTACTATGGTTCATATTCATAGAAAAGAAGCCTTCAAGTAGAACGTATATCGTACACTAATACAATATATGCAACGTATGTGTATACAGGGAATTTAAATACGTAAGCCTTGGGTAAATAGAGATATATCCAAAAATAAGTGTGTACGTGTACATGTATCATTGCAAAGTACATGCATGAAATTTGAAATATATATATACATATACGTATTCGGGAATATACATATATAGGTACAAATCATAGTTGTAAGAACAAGAAAATATATAAAGTATATATATGTATAGAATATATATGTATATATAAGATATAAAAGAATTATATTTTAAAAATATATATATGTAAATAGATAAATAATAATATAAAATGAATAAGATAAAAGTATGCATAAATGAAATAATTTAAAATATATATAGAATATATATTTTACGGGTTGATGGGAAAAGTCCCACCAACCTGTCTAATCACACTGCAACCCTCAACATCTCTTTTGCCTTATTTGAAAATTTTTCTCTTCCATCGATTTTCTCCAGCCGGCTATCTCTCCCTTTACTGTTTCCATAGACTACCATTAACTCTCAAGCCTCCCATTTTCTCTCAACCTCACGACCTCTCCTTGTAGATCTCTACCTCACGCATCAACTCATCTTCGCCACTAACTGAATACGTCTTCCTTTACTCCATCCCCTTGTTGTGTTGAGCGAACCTGAGTGGAGAGAAACAGAAGAACGACTGCACAAAAAAAAATGAAGACAGAATCGCAGCAGCAAGATGGCATTTTTTGTTTTTGTGTGAGTTTAGGAACATCATTAAGGTGGTATTTTCGAGCTTGAAGGAAAGGCCAAAAGAAGGAGACGACTGGAAATGCTTGCTGGAAACCGAACTTGATTGGGAAAAGAAAAGGGAGACAGCAATGGTGTTGGTGAAGGCTGAGTAAGGTAGTGTGTCGTGACTCCATTTAAGGACAGGAAACTGATTTTTCAAAGGGATCTCGTGTGTGTGGTATTTTATTTCAAGATAAAGGGGGCTGGAACAGGAGACTTTGGGTAGAAAGGAAAACAGAGGTATAAGCTGGGATTTTTGGGGCTACGTTTAAGGAGAATAAGGAAGGAGAGAGGGCTGGAAATCAAGGTTTATTTCCTGAAGGTTCAAGGCTGTTCTAGGGTTGAACGAAAGCTTCATGTGGCTGTGATTTGGTGACTGGCGGAGAAGCAGAAAAATCAAGCATCATGGAGGCTGTTTGGGACATTCTTAGTGACTAAGAGAAGGAGGAGAAGGTGTGGAAAGAGAGCACAAGGAGGGAGCTGCTTCACGTGGTGGTTGTAGCTGACAAACAAGGGCTGCCGTAGGGGGAGCATTTCCACACCAGGCTGCCGGAAATTCAAGGTAAAAAGGAAAAATAAAAGAAAGAGAAATAAAAGAGAAAGAAAGAAGAAAATAAAGAAAAGTCAAAAGAAAGAAAAATATATATGAAAATATATATTTGTAAATATATGGAGATGAGAAGAATAGAGTTGAGAATTTTATTTAATTTATGATATAAATGCTAAATATATGAATATATATGTGTAAGTGTGCATATATATTATTATTATCTTGGAGACAAATAAGAAACAAGGAAAAAAATAAATAAATAAATAAAAGGGGAGAAGAATATATATATATATATATATATATATATATATATACACACACACACACATAGGAAAATGAGAGAAATAGGTTTGAAGATTTTAATATATAGATATTATGTTGGAGTTTAAATTTATATAAGCGTATTGAAAACTTGAGCTAGACTTTATTAAGTCGAAATTCCTTGTGAATGTGTAGTGTGCCAAGAGGACGACGGACACGGTCTAGCTGGACACGGGACACGCTCAACTAAACTCGCCTTAGGTAAGACGTTTATATAAGGTAGAAGTAGGATTATCCTGTATAGGATTGAATCTTACTATAGAATGAATTGAATACCTAGAGATTGAATATAACGAAATGAAATGTAGGTATGATATTCAACTTGATAAAGTACCAAGGTGAGAGACATTGATCGGAAGTGAATCGATATGGTATAGGTTCATAGATATTATGAGATGAAATGATAAACATTCATGCAATTCATGAGCATGTCATTTTATGATCTTATTTCACTTCCTTGAATTTTATTGCCATCAAGCATGACTTATTACTATACATGAAAAACTGAAATGATTTATTCTTATCATGTTTACAAGAATATTTTGGATGCTTGAATGGCTTTGAAAAGAATGAAATGATAGTTTTCACATATGTACGTATATATATATGTAAATGATCTTTAGAAAAGCATTACGTACATTAAACTATTTTTATACGAAAGATTGAATTGCTTTATGAGACTGTAGGCACCCTAAGAGAATTAAAGTCAATAAAGCATAGTGGAAGCCGCCTAATTGGAGATTACTCATTAGGCATAAAAGCTTGTCCGACAATAGTCGTGGACAGGTCTCAGTCTTGCCTGATCAGTGGGATTGAGAGATATGAGGTCTATGGCCATAGATAGCGCCCTAGTGGTTTCCAGGGGACGATGATATGATTCTTCACTGCTAGCTACAGTGAACTAAGTCTTTATTGATAGAGAGATAGGGATCTAGCCTAGTCTCAAATGATATGAAATGAAGTTTAGAGTATGCCTTTAAAATGAAAATGAACTCTAAACTCGATATTGATTACAGTATATGAAACGCATTTTGATGCTATATGTGATATGAAATACTTCAAAAGTATATGTGATATGAAATGTATTTCAAAAGTATATGTGACATGAAATGTATTTCAAAAGTATGTGTGATATGAAATGTGCTTCAAAAGCATATGTGATATGAAATGTATTTCAAAAGTATATGTGATATGAAATATGCTTTAAAAAGTATATTTGACATGAAATGTAAACGCTTACATATTTCAAGCATGTCTTAAAAGAACACATGAAATGTATTGATACTTCACATGCCTTGAAACTTGTTGGAAAAGAACATGTATTATATATTTTTGATTGTAACCATTTCATTCATAATTACATGTTCAAGATCACATTATGACTTCAAGACTTAGACATCTCATGATATGTTGAAGCATAATAGGATTGAGTTGGAAAATACATGTAAATGCTGCATGATGAATAAGAAAATGATCAATAATGGATTCTCCTCATATGACATCATGCATGGCATATAGAACAGTATAATTCTAACTCTGCACTTATATAAATGACTTACTGAGCCTTGCTCATTAAACGCTATTTAAATTTTTCAGACTGAGCACGGAGTTGGGGGAGTATTTCGGAGCCTTCCGAATAGTCCCGAGCCTGAAATATAGTCCCAACTCTCCAAAGAAATTTTTGTGAACATTTGGGGTATACATACTTTCCTTTTGTATTTATTACTAATTCAGGCTATTTTGATTCAGTACTTAGATGGGATGTAATCTGATATAGAGAATAGCATCTAGACTAGTAATGATGAAGTATGGAATATTGATTTTTGCATGAGTATGGATTATGGATTGAATAGCATGAATAAGTGACTAAGTAGGAAAAATGTGAACCATAAGATGAGATGTTATGATATGGAAATGAACTTGGTCATAGGAATGCTAGAATATGATTAACTGTCATTCTGGGAAGCATGAGCTGGATTATTACTTGTAATTCTTATGCAGGAAAATAACCTGGGTAAAGTCATAAAAATAGGCGAGGGAGTTAACGTCCCGAAACAAAAATTCACTACATTGCACTTAGACAAAGTAAATATAGGAAATCGAAAAATTAGCCCTAATTTCTACGCATCCGTACAAGTAAGAGACACCGTCGCGGTCTTCGGGTCGTGACAACCCGGGATCCGCGCGCTCGACCCAAGGAAGGAGGAAGATCCGCGCGCCTCTGACCACCCGACCCGACCCGACCCGCGCGTCCGACCCTCTTTGTTAGAGAAGACCCGCGTGCCTGCCGACCCGACCCGCGCCGGCCCACCTGTTTTGGGCCACGTGGAAGGCCTTGTGGGCCCTTAATTTGGGCTGTACTTTTTCAAGGGCATATTTGGGTTCCAAACCCAAATCCATTTTGGTAAATTTTTCTTTCTTTTCTCATTTGTTTGTTATTTATTTTTTTAGTATTTATTAATTTTGTTAATTAAAAATTAAAAATTAAAAAAAATTAAAAAGTTAAAAATAAAAATTTTTATTATTAGGTGTGCTTTTAAAATATTTTCATGGCAATCAAAAAAATATATAAATAAAAAATAAATGTTTTTTTAGAAAGAAAATGGAAATTAATAATAAAGTCCGATGATGGGATGCTACGGAAGTCACAAGTAGTGATTCCTAGCTGATCCCTAGGTGAGAAGAGTCGTACTAGATGTTGCCAAAAGTATTGGAATATTTAGTATGATTTTTCAATAATTTAATTTTTTTTGTTAAAAATAAAAATAAAAATAAATTTTTAAAAGAAAATTAATAATAAATTTTATAATTCAATTAAATGATTGTCCGATAATGGGATGTTACGGAAGTCACAAGTAGTGATTCCTAACTGATCCCTAGGTAAGAAGAGTTATACTAAATGTTGCCAAAAGTATTGGAATATTTATTATGATTTTTCAATAATTTAAATTTTTGTTAAAAATAAAAAAAATAAGTTTTTTTTAAAAAACAAAGAAAATTAAATAAATAAATAATAACAAAATAAAAACAAATAAGTTTTTTAAAAAAAAAACAAAAAAATTAAATAATTAAATAATGAAATTCAAAATTAAAAATTCATTTGCATCATTATTATTTGTTTCATCATATGCATTCATTTAATTTCCAAATAAACGTGAATCTACCGAGGATGAAATTCTATAGAAGTCACAAGTAGTGATTATTTAGAAATCTCTAGGTGAGGAGAATTATTTCAAATGTTGCCAAAAGTATTGGAATATTTGATTTAATTTTTCAATAAAAGGGATTCATATTTATTTTCAAAATAAAGCTTATTTTAATTTTGGAAATGGGTGTGAGCCCTCCCGATGATGAGATTCTGTAGAAGTCACAAGTAGTGATTCTTATGAAATCTCTAGGTGAGAAAAATTATTTCGAACGCTGCCAAAAGTATTGGAGTATTTGATTTAATTATTCAATACAAAAAGGTTCACATTCGAAAAATAAAGTTTAATCTTTTAAAATAAAACCAAAATAAATTTACAAATAAAAAATGATTTTGAATAAAAAAATTGCAATAAAATAAGATTTATTTTTAAATATTAATTCAAGATCATTTTATTAAAACTAAAGGATAACACATGATTATTATGGTACCGTTTTTTAACGGGCGTCGTGGGGGTGCTAATCCTTCCCCACGCGTAACCGTACTCCCGAACCCGATTTTTGTTTTCGCAGACCAAAAATTTGTCTTTTTAATAAAACTTAATTAATTTTGAGATTTTGTTAAAAAGATAAATATTTTTAGGTGGCCAATCACACCTAGTCAAAAAAGATTGGTGGCGACTCCTTTTCCTTGTTTTTAAATGTTTTCAAAATCGTCGAGCGCGAAGCCGTTACGACAGCTTGGCGACTCTACTGGGGACGCTTTTTGAGGGTCAAGCCATTCATTAATCATGTGTTATCCAAAGTTTTAATTTAATAGTCTTGATTGATATTTAAACTTAATTCACTTGGATTTTAAAAATAATTTTGTTTGCATTTGCATTTGCATTTTATGTTATTTCTTCTATGTTTTATACTTCTACATATTTGTTAATAAATTGTTGAGGCATTTAGGATAGAGATAATAATTTAATTTGAGTCTGACATGTTCCCTCATGCACACACTTGCACTTGCATTTGTATCACATGAGCTCTATACCCGAGTTCCGTCCTTCTTAGGAGGGAGTAGAGTACCTTTGCTCTCGTGAGGTAATCACCTCCGCAATGGGAAGCGAAATACTCCCACTCAAATCAAATCTTACTAGTCCAGTGTGGATGGCAGTGAGGTATAATTTGAGAACCTTTAGATCTTTACAAGTCCCAACCCAGCATGTAAAAGGCCTTAAGAAGCCAATCCTAGCTAGAGCCATGTCCGATTTTTATAGAAATTATCCCGAAATTAGGACATATGAGGGAACATTTTACTACTTTTCTCTTCATATCATAACTCTAATGATTTTTCAAATTCATGCTCTCATAAAATTAAAAGATATTTGTTTTCAAATAAAATTTCACATTTTTATAGAATAAAACAAAGACTTATTCGGTTTCCATCCTTTGTCAAAAATAACATAAAAACATCCATTCATTTTTTAATAATATTTGAAAAATAACAATAATGTTTTTTATTTATTTTAAACTAATGCATAGACATTAAAAAGAAAGAGGAATTTTGATGAGAAAATAAAAAGTAAGTGGATTGTCACATTCTTTTAAAAATAGATTAAATAAAAAAGAAATTAAAGAAAATAAATTGTGGTGTGAAAATAAGATTTTTTTTAAAAAAAAGAGAGAAAAAAAGAAAATTTATTCTTAAAAAAAGAGGAGGAGAAATCATCAAATTCTAAAATGAAAAAAAGAAAGAAAAAAGAATTCATTGAATTTAAATGAGAAAAATTTTGATTCTTTATTTCTTAAATTTTAGCATAGCATATCTCATTACATTAATGCATTCACATAACATAATAAGGAAGATATTTGTCTTTTTGGAATAAAAGAGGTCAAAAACATGGGAGATCAATTAGAAGCTAGACTATTTTGGAGAATAATCGAGAGGAATTTTGGACATGATATACGGGAGATGAAAGGGAAGCTAGCTAAGATAATGGAGATGCCTGAAAGTTTGAGAGCGATTAAATTGGTTCATTCTCAAAGGTCGCTGTAGTTTCCAGAACAACTACATGTTGAATCATTAGCAAGTGGAGATCGATCGACTTTTCATGAAATGGTCAACCAGAAATCTGCCACACTTGATTAGAGTTCGGAAAGTGAAAAAGGTGGTCGTTGTTGTGAAATTTGTTTGAAAGACTTTGAATATCGAGGACACTAGAATAGTAGAGAGTTTAGTTAGGAACTTTTGAATCTTGTTACAAGGTTATATAAGTTCGCATTCACTTCATTCATATGTGCATAACATGATTTTGAAAGAAAATAATAAGGCTAGCAATAATTGTTTCCTCAAAAAAATGAAAATGAAGAAAGTAAATAAACGGTCAAAAAAATTTTTGTTTATAATTTTTTCCTTTTGGTGTGTAACTTATGATATTGTAAAATAATAACAAGATTGAAGTTTCTTTTACATGTAGATATACAATTTTAATACAATAAAAACTTCATGTTAGCATGGCAAGCATGACATCTAATTTTGGGTTATGACAGGATTTGGTGTAGATATAGCTTGATCATTGAAAAGCTTCGGAGCTAGTTTTAGGACATGGAAGAGACAGAAATGACTCGGATGGAAAGGATGGAAAAAGCACAGCAAGAGATAAGAGACCAATTATCACAAATGGCAGGTTTGTTGAAGAAGTTGAACAATGGAGAAATGGGACAATTAGCCACTCAAGAGGGGCATCGGTTACGAAACGCTGAAGATTCTTTTTGTCCACTCAACATTGGCTCACGAGAAACCCAATCATCTCAAGAGCCACAAGCAATGCCCACCGAGGGTTATGTGTGCCCTGATATGCCGTCTGCAGTCGACCCTAGTCAGTTTCAAGGGCATGCAACTCCCACCATGAACCCCCTCGAACCAATTCATGTTGCCAATCTGGATAGTCACAAAGAGCGAGGGATGCCACAAGTGAAAGAAGGCCTAAATTCTCGACAAAAGATAGAGCTTATAGAGGAAAGGCTTCGGATTGTTGAAGGAATGGATTTTCATGGATCTTTAAATGCTGCCGGATTATGCTTAGTACCTGGTGTGGTCATTCCTTTAAAGTTTAAAGCTCCAGAATTTGAGAAATATGATGGGACCACTTGTCCAAAGGCCCATATCACTATGTACTGTAGAAAGATGGTAGCACATGTGCATGATGACAAACTGTTGATCCATGTCTTCCAAGATAGCCTTAAAGGATCTGCTGCTAGGTGGTATACACAATTGGGCAAGGGCGATGTTCACTCATGGAAAGATTTGGCAAGGGCTTTTGTCGCCCAATACAAGCATATTGTGGATCTAGCCCCTAATCGTTTATCTTTGCAAACTATGGAGAAGAAAGCTACTGAAGGCTTTAGAGAATATGCCCAGAGATGGAAGAATGTTGCCACCCAGATCCAGCCTCCCCTCACGGAAAAAGAGACGGTGACTCTGTTTCTTAGTACACTCCAGGCACCATATTATGATAGAATGATTGAGAATGTTACTAAGAATTTTGCTGACATGGTGGCCTCCAGAGAGATGATTGAGAGTGCAATCAAGAGAGGCAAGATCAAGATAGGTGATATGGTCGATAATAGACTTGAAAGAACGGAAGAAGAAGTGCAAGCTGCGGCATTTGAAGGACAATTTCCCAAAAACTCCACTCCGCATCATCCCTATTTGCCGTACCCATCGTACCATCCAACCTTGAACAATGTTTCCTGTAATCCTTATCTTTATTCAGCAATCCCACAACCAGGATTCCAAGCAAACTCTTACTCTCCAGTAATTGCTCACCCACCTACCTTTGTGACTAATCCTAGAGCTCGACCTGTCCAACAACCAATAAACAATAGAAAAAGATCGAGAAGCAACCAAGGAAAAATTCCCATCTCAATTTCTGATCTCTTGCCTTTTCTAGTGAAAAACCAATATTTGACCCCTGTTTCTTTGAGAACAGCCCCAAACCCATTGTCCAAGAGTTATGATCTGAATAGTAGATGTGACTATCACATAGGGGCAATCGGGCATTCAACAAAAAAATGCAGGCAATTGAAGGAAAGGGTTGAAGAGCTTATCAATGGGGGAATCTTGACTCAAGAACTTATGGATCAGTGTAAGTCCACTTTGATGCAAAGTTAGGTCATGATGAGAAACTAGATTGGAAGAAACTGAAATGTCAAGATTTTAGAGTTAGTGTTTTGTTGGAAAATGCTTTGTCAGCTCCGTTGGCCTAGGTGACAATTGTATGAGCACAACTTTTGCATAATTTATTTTCCAATGGCATATGACAAGAATGTTTCTTTTTCTTCACATTAATGATAAAAATGATTCCAAGAAAATCAGTGATTATTATCAAAGATGAATGTCTTAAATCATCCTTGGATCATGTCTCCATAAAATCTAAGTCAGTCGAGAGCTAAAAAGCTAAATTAGGGCATAAGATTTTGAAAGTTCTATTTTGTTTTCACTTTGATCATGACAGGGTTTCATTGTAAATAATTTTCAAAGAAATAATCGATTTGCAAAACCTTTTGAGAATAATTTGGAAATCAATGACAATCTCTAAATATTCTTGATATTGGTAATTTTACACTTGACAAGATCATTTTGAAATACCTTTCCACCTAAATTCTTGTACAAATCCCAAACGCTTCAATGTTGTACTCCCAAGATGCCTTTCGCCCATGATTTGGAGCAAGATAGCAAAAAAAACCAAAGTTGAGGATTTTTCACTGTTGTCCATTTATACAATTCCTTGGGTTACGCATCGCCTTTTTCCTCAAATGACGATGTGGTGTGTGAGGTCAAGCTCTATCATATTAAAGTGTTGCATTACAAAAAAAAACAAAAAAACAAAAAAAAAGAAAAGGAAGAAAAAAAGAAAAAAAGAAAAAATGAAATTGATCGTGACACCATGCAAACATGATACTCAGATGATTTCGAAAGCCAAAAGAAAAACTTATCCTAAGAATTACTTTTCAATAGAAGCATCTTAATTTAAGATGACGAATGGCCGTATTTCGCATTCCATTTGCAAATATAAACATTATCCTTTTGCTGCCCCTTTTGAGCCTAATAGTTTATTTCATAATAAACCTCCTCCAAGGATCACCCTCCACAGCGGGGGACATGTTCAGAAAATATCTCTTCAAAGAAAATGAATGATTAAACTTTTGTTTTTGATCAAATAAGATTTACTATGTTTTTGAAATCTTGGACATGAATTAATGAAAAGAAAAAAAAGAAGAAGAGAAAGAAGAAAGGATACGTGTGAAAGTACACAAAGAAAGGTGATTCAAAGAATGAAAAGGATTTTGAAAAAAAGAAGAAGAAGAAGAAGAAGAAGAAGAAGAAGAGATACATTAAAAAATAGAAAAAGAAAGGTGCTTAGAAGAATGAAAATGATACACATTCATATGAGAAGAAATGATCCTTGGATTGATCACCCTTCAGCACATTTTTGGGCCTGTTTATCTATTCTTTCAAAACCCTGAACCATGGCCTACCATTAAATCTGTCACGACCCGAAGACCGCGACTTTCACTTGATTCTTATACTTTTCTTAGTCTACAAATTTATGGACTAAATTTTTCTTTTTTCATTTTTAGGTTTGTATTCGGTGTCAGTGTAGTCACTATACTATTTAGGTGACCTATAGTCATTTCATTTAAATATTTAACAAACAGGGAAACGGTTCTTAGTTACATCCCGACTTGTTAAACAGAATATGTACTGTGCATCAAGTTAAGTCTTACATGTAAACAAGTATTTTATAAGAAACATATACCTCAGAAGAGTAGTACCAAGTCCATATACAGTCTCCGATGCCCACTGAGCAGCTCACATGGCAGATGTTAACTTCAATAATCTGAAAGAGATGAAATTTAGTGGGGTGAGCAAAACCACGGCTCAGTAAGATACTAATATAAATACATGAGTAGGATTACACTGTCTTAAACTGCAATGCTTAAAACTTGTAAGGATGCAATTACAGTTAATCCTTTCTCATCGATACATCTCATTATCACTTCTCATTTTCACTTTTCATTTCATAATCATACTTTGGGATGCTATCATCTCATATCGATTCTCATATTTACTTTTCATTTCATAATCATATTTCTGTATTCTATCATCTCTTATCGATTCTCATATTATCTCTTATCAATTCTCATATCATATCTTATCCATTCTCATATCATCTCTTATCCATTCTCATATTGTGGATCATGATCACGGTGGTACGAAGTCATAATTCTCTTCGTGTAATTCTATATTCATATTTCATATCATATCATGACATCATATAGATAAAATATCGTTACCACCGAGTCATGGTACTCCTCATATATTCTTCATGTTTAAATGAGATATCCTATCGAGTCACTTTACATTTAACAATCATATTCCCGTCTTATATCAATTCATATCACTTATCGTATGGGAATTTATGATCACGATAGAGTAAGATCAGAATTCTTTTCATATCAATCTTATGTTCATATATCATATCATATCATGTCATCATATAGATGAAACATTAATAACGTCGAGTCATGACATTCTTCATGAAATTCTCATATACTAAGCATA
Organism: Heritiera fomes; assembly: GCA_032173925.1. Classification (NCBI taxonomy): domain Eukaryota; kingdom Viridiplantae; phylum Streptophyta; class Magnoliopsida; order Malvales; family Malvaceae; genus Heritiera; species Heritiera fomes. The sequence goes on from JAPDPM010000012.1 coordinate 29,335,992, forward strand.
TTATCATATCAGGGTTTAATATGCAATTCATGTAATTTTTCTATATAAACCGCTATCATTTCAAATCATATCATATATACTTTAGGACATGCTCAACATATGAATTTTCAATTCATTTCAAATTTGCCTTTAAGGCATGATAGAAACATGTTCAATGTCAGTTCATGTATTCGTTTTCGGAGCATGTCTAAAACATGTGCGGTTTTAAAACATTTTTCATATACTATAAATCATATCAGGTTTAGAGTTCATATCAACTCAATCTATACTCTAAACCGCATGTCATTTCAAATTCGACACAAAATCGTATATAAATCATGTAAGTGTCGAAATCATTTATCATATACTTTTAAAACATATTCTGTAAATCATATCAGGTCTAGAGTTCATATCAAATCAAACTATACTTTAGACCGCAAATCATGCCATGTTCGACACAAAATCACATATAAATCATATAAGTGTCGAAATCATATCTCATGGACTTTTAAAGCATGTTTAAAACATGTACTGTTTCAAAACATATTTCATTTCAAATCTGTTTCATGTACAGTATAAATCATGTCAAGTCTAGAGTTCATATCAATAAAATCATACTCTAGACTTCATATCATATCAGTTAGATACTAGGTTAGATCCCTATCATCTCTCTATCAATAAAGACTTAAATTACTGTAGCTAGCAGTGAAAATCATGTCATCGTCCCCTAGAAACCAACTAGGGCGCTATCTATGGCCATAGACCTCATCTCTCTCAGCCCCACTGATCAGGCGTGACTAAGACCTGTCCACAACTATTGTCGGACAAGCATATCTGCCTAATAAGCAAAGCTCCAATTAGGCGGTTTCCACTATGCTTTATTGAATTTAATTCTTTTAGGGTGCCTACAGTCTCATAAAACATTTAAATCTTTAGCTTTTCTTTTTAAAATCATGTAAAGCATATGGTGAAATTCTTTAAGAGGTTTCGTATATAAAAATACGTATATATACCATATACTTTCTTTTTAAAGCTAATCTATACTTTATAGCATTTATATAAATGCTATTATGACATCTAAAACTATAGCAAATTATGCTTAAAAGCGATGCTATAAAATTATTTCCGTATATAATTTTGGTAATAGTTTCAAATGTCCATATAAGTAATACCTTCATCTAATACGGTGAAACAATTCATTTAACTTTATCATCATCAATCATTCAATTTCAAACTATCCTTTTGACACATCAGTAAATCAGTATTCAAATCATTCAAGATTCATTTCATTCAATATTCAGATTGCTGATTACTCTAATTAGTCAATAACCAGATCACTTGGCATTCAAACCATTCAGTATTCAATATCATTTTTCGATAATTATCGACTATGTTGGCTCTATAGGCTATACCGAGAGGGGGGTGAATCAGTTTTTCACTAACCTTAGGTTCGTTTTTCGGTTTCTCTAAATTCTCTAGCCTATATTGATATTTTCTAAGTTCTCTTAGCTAGGCAATTATACAATATAAATTCAATGCAATAAACACAAATATAATTGCAAGAAAGTAGAGAGAGAAAGAATAGAGAAATGTACACAAGTGATTTATAGAGGTTCGGCAACCTTGCCTACGTCCTCTACCTTGAGACGCTCCCAAGGATTTTCCCAAATTCACTATCCTTGAATTTGTTACACTCCCTCTTTTCAAGGCTCAAGAGAAACCTCTCTCTTTTCTAGGCTCAAGAGTAACCTCTCTCTTTTTCCTAGGCTCAAGAGTAACCTCCCTCTTTTTCAAGGCTCAAGAGAAACCTCCCCTTTACAAGGAATGAAATGAGTTTACAAATGAGTAATCAAAGAAAGCCTCTAGATAGGCAAGTGATTACAATGTTTAAGCACAAGGAAAACCTATACAATGATTTGTGTTATGCTATTCTATACAAGGAATATGAGATTGATAGAAAATGAAGAATGTATAGCACTTGAGAAGTTGTTGAGGCTTTGAATATGAGGAAAATGAAGATTGAATGTGCTGAGCTCTTCCTCTTACTTCCTTTAGCTTCTAAGCCTCTATTTATAGTCCTTTGGATGTATTCTAGCCGTTGGGTGGAACCAAATCTCGAATATTACCGTTGTCTCACAAAAACTAGCCGTTATAGGCTATTTTCGAGCAAAGGGATCGATCCTGCTACAGTGGGGATCGATCCCTTTTGTCCAGAATCTTGATTCTGGGCTTCAAGGACCTTGGGAAGACTTTCTGCCAAAAGGGGATCGATCCTGCTACAGTGGGGATCGATCCTTTTCTTCCAGAGGGCATTTTTCCTGCACTTTTGGGTTAGAAATGATATGACCTTTGATCCTAATTCAACCCAAAACATTTATAAGTATTAAGGGAGTTTTTCTTGACTTTCTCAAATGAAAATATTGTCCAAGAAATCATCAAGTGATTTTCTAAAATATTCAAAACGTTTATAAAGAATTAAGACCAATAAGAATATGCATAATTAAATCATGGTCTTAATGTTTGATATGAACACTTGAAATGTATTGAGAAAATCATGTGTGATAGGGCAAATTTACAATATGAATTAAAACATTAAAGCTTACTTAAGTTTTTGTCATTTCAAAATATATATTACAATTTAAAGCTAACAATCTCCCCCTTTTTGATATGACAAAACTTAATGTAAATTTGCTTTGAAAATTCTTTGAAAAAAATACTCCCCCTCAAATAAAGCAGGATTTTATAAAGCTCCCCCTTAATATAAGCATGGGTTTTGAAAATGAATTTTCCCTCATTATCTTTCCCCCCTTAATATCTCTCCCTATATCTATCTCTCCCTTTATCTATCTTTCCCCCTTTTTGTCATAGCAAAAAGAAAGAAAAATAATAAAAAATATGCTCCCCCTAAAATTATGGCTATGTGAGAAGAGATAAAAGAATATGCTCCATCCAACAAGAAACATGTTAGTACATGGGACTTATAGCACAAATAAATAAGTCAATATTCACAAAGAGTATGAAATATTTATGCAATGAATATGACTTATGATCCTATACCAATTGTTTATAAATAATTTGGATACCAATTGTTGATAAGTAATTTTGCAAGAAGGTTCCAATTGGTAAGAAGTTAAGCAAGCACCTAAGTATATCAATTATTCTCTAAGGTCCAACTAAGGTGCATGGTAATATATCATGATTATGAGCTAAAATTCGATAACATATCATATGCATGTGCTCATAAATCATTTTCAAGAAATATTGTGCCTAGAATTAAGATATATAGCAATTAACTACAAATTCTAGCACACAAGAGTTTCATGCAAAAATATCCTAAGAGAATTCTTCTCTATTTGTCATTTCAATCTAAGGAGCATGAGAAGAGCTGTCAATTTAAAGCTCATACCAATTAGCAATTTAGTTTTGGCTTACCAATTGTTGAAAATATGGTTGCCAATGATACTAATTGTTATTTCAATCTAAATACCAATTATTACTAATGGTTGACTTAGGCATTTTGCATGAATCCAATAACTATGTGTAGTGTGTTCATGTCAAGAAAATAGTCATTCTAAATATGCAAGAACACAACACATATCATCAAATATGCATATGAATTAATTATACATAAGCATACAATCATAAAGTATTAATCCATATTCATATTCACAAAGTTATATCATATGGAAGATTCATAAAATCAAAGTATTCAAGCAAACACATTTTCTTCCATGTTTTCAATCACAAAAATCCTATGCTCATTTTCCAATTCAAGTCCTTAACCAATTATGAGCAAGGAAAGATTCAAATAATAAATGCATGGATATCAAGTTTGTTCAAGTTTGCATTTATCTTTGAGTGTTGGTGTTGTCATTAAGACCCTAGTTCTTTAAGTACAAGGATGATAAAGTTTTATGCATTTTAACATTTAGGATCCATTTACCATCACAAACTATAGGCCAATGACTATTACCAATTGTTGAATTTACATTTGGAATCAATCCACTAGATGTAAAATTATCATGAAACCTAGTGTGGAATTGATAAGTCAAGCCAATACACATAATCCTATAAGCATGCTTGACTAAGATGAACAAAAGGAATGAAAAATATTCATTATGCATAAGTTCATCAAATTCTCAAATATACACAAATCATTGAAATAAATCTCAAAAATTATGTTTAAGCATTCATTAAAAGTATATTTCAAGATTATTTCAAGATTTATGCAATTCATGACTATTTTCAATGAGAAGAACGATTTTGCACTTGTGAGCTCAAGAAAAGTGATATTGATTATTGAAAGTGATATCAATTGTTGGAAATGATACAAATTGATGGAATTGAAGCATGATATCAATGAAAAATGATTTTTCATAGTTTAAAGATCATCAAAAGAATGTTAAAATAATGAATTTTAAGTTGAGAAGAGAAAAAGTATCAAAACAATGAAAAGTTCTTCTCAATTTCTGTTGAACACATGCAGGAGAGCCTTTTCTGGCCTGGGGGGATCGATCCTGCTACAATGGGGATCGATCCCTCATATGTTCCTGCAGATTCTGCAGTTGTTTTGACAGAAAATTCAACTTGTGAGGTACCAAAAGTTCGTTTTTGAGTCATTTAAGTTCAAGTAAAGGTTTAAACATTTGTAAAACATGATTTTGGACTTGTATGAATGAAAAATCTGAATGAAAAACCATTTTACAAAAGATTTTGCAATTTTGGAAGAATTTACACCATAAAATGCATTTTTGGCCTCAAAGGAGGTCATTTTGAGATTTAAGCATATTTTGACCAAACCAATGAATTGAATTTCATAAATATGTCAAAACAAACTTGTTCACATAGATTTTAAGCATATATATCATTAAAGCATACATCTTGTGAACAACATGCCATGATTGTCAACATACAAGTTCTTCATTATTACTCATGACATGGCATTTTGCATATATGACATATTTGACAACTTTTGAGCAACTAAATATATTATCTAAACATATCAAACTTGCTCAAACTACAGAAATTCAATAATCATTTCAAATTCACAAATCATGCTTTTCATCCAATCATCCAATGCATTAAGAACTATCCATCAACCACTCAAAAATCATTTTTCATGCCTTTTGATCAATCATTCAACTCACAAAGATTATCAATCACATTTCTCATCAATGCACAAATAATCAAATAAAAGTTTTAAGGAGTAAAGAATTAAGCTTACAAAACTCCTTTGCTTGAGTATGCTTTGCCTTGAATTGTTGAGTCCACCTTGAGCTATCCTTTGAATAATTGTTGTGATGGATCCTCAAGCTTTTTCTTTTTCTCATTGGCATAAGCAAACTCCATAGAGGTGTGTAGAGCATTCAAACCCCATTTTTTTTTAACTCCATGCTCTAACACTCTTACAACAAACACATTTTCAAGCATGCTTTGGTACCCAAATTTTCTTGGGTCCTTGAGAGTTAGTGCTCACAATTTTTGAACCTTTTGGGATCCATTTCAAGCTCAATTCATCATTATTTATTGCATGCTTTGGCATCCACATCTTTCTAACAACTCTTCCTCTAAATGTGGTTTTTCTATATGTGCATGCTTGTGAGATGTGGCATATCCTATTGCATAGTAAGCATGTAAGAGATGTATCATGCATGGTATTTTTGCTCACTAGGAAATTTTTAAGATGAGTTTCTTTTTGTTTTTCATTATAACCTAACCCATCTTTGTCAAAGAAAGCTCTTTGGGTCTCTAACATGTGATCTAGCTTTTGTTAACCCATATAAAACCTAGAAAATGAGTTATGCAAATTTGTGTTCTTTTTATTTAACTCATTTATTTCTAAGTTGGCCTCTTCTAGTTTCTTTTCAAATTCTATCTTAGCACTTGTCAAGGCTTCATTTTCTATTTTTAATTTAGCAATGATTTTCTTATATTTAGAATTCATGCATTGAAATTCATTTGATGAATCATCAAAGGCATTTTGTAGTTCACTAAAGGTATAATCATTATCTTCACTAGAACTACTACTAGCCTCATCATCACTAATGGCCATAAAGCATGAGTAGGCTACCTCATCATCTATGTTTTCATCATCGGAGCTATCACTATCGCTCCATGTAGCCACAAATGCTTTCTTCCTAGGCTTCCTATCCTTTTCCTTCCTAAGTAAGGGGCAATCTAACTTAGTATGACCCGGTTCATTGCACTCATAACATACTAAGGGGTCCTTTTCTCTTCTACTTGACTCTCCCCTTTGATGTCTCCTATTACTCTCTCTCTCTTTCATTCTCATAAATCTATTAAATCTTTTGGCAAACATTGCCATTTCTTTTTCTTCCTCATTTCCACTCTCATCACTATCATCTTCAATGACCTCATGAGTGGAAGACTTAAGTGCTACCCCTACTTTCTTTGAAGGCACTTCATTTCTTTTCAATTTCATCTCATATGTAAGTAGGGAGCCCATAAGTTCATCTAGAGACAAGGTATTTGGATCTTTAGACTCTTCTATTACGGTTACCTTTGCCTCCCAAGACTTAGGCAAGCTATTCAAAATTTTCTTTACCATTTCAACATTAGAATAAGCCTTGCCTAGAGCTTTAAGTCCATTAATTATATCATTAAACCTAGTGAACATTTCGCTAATGGACTCATTTTCTTTCATCCTAAAAAGCTCATAATCATGTGTGAGCATTCCTACTTTGGTTTCCCTAACTTGATTGGTCCCTTCATGTGTGATGGCCAATTTGTCCCATATTTGTTTAGCATTCTCACATAGAGAGACTCTATTATACTCATTGGGACCTAATGCACAAAAGAGAGTGTGCATAGCCTTGGCATTCAATTGTGCTAATCTCATATCATTTGTGTCCCACTCATCCTCACTTTTAGGGACATCTTTTCCATCAACTTTCTTCATTGGAATTTTGGGACCATTAACAATCACTCTCCACACTTCATAGTCATTAGATTGTACAAAGAACATCATCCTAATTTTCCAATATGAATAATTCTCACCATTGAAGAGTGGAGGTCTAACTAACGATTGTCCCTCTTCTCCTAGGGGTGTGCCTACATTCAAGTGAGCCATTTAAGATCGTTTTGCTCGATAGAGGTTAATCTAATTCAATCTCGAGCCCAAGCTCTGATACCAATTGTTGGCTCTATAGGCTATACCGAGAGGGGGGTGAATCGGTTTTTCACTAACCTTAGGTTCGTTTTTCGGTTTCTCTAAATTCTCTAGCCTATATTGATATTTTCTAAGTTCTCTTAGCTAGGCAATTATACAATATAAATTCAATGCAATAAACACAAATATAATTGCAAGAAAGTAAAGAGAGAAAGAATAGAGAAATGTACACAAGTGATTTATAGAGGTTCGGCAACCTTGCCTACGTCCTCTACCTTGAGACGCTCCCAAGGATTTTTCCAAATTCACTATCCTTGAATTTGTTACACTCCCTCGTTTCAAGGCTCAAGAGAAACCTCTCTCTTTTCTAGGCTCAAGAGTAACCTCTCTCTTTTTCCTAGGCTCAAGAGTAACCTCCCTCTTTTTCAAGGCTCAAGAGAAACCTCCCCTTTACAAGGAATGAAATGAGTTTACAAATGAGTAATCAAAGAAAGCCTTTAGATAGGCAAGTGATTACAATGTTTAAGCACAAGGAAAACCTATACAATGATTTGTGTTATGCTATTCTATACAAGGAATATGAGATTGATAGAAAATGAAGAATGTATAGCACTTGAGAAGTTGTTGAGGCTTTGAATATGAGGAAAATGAAGATTGAATGTGCTGAGCTCTTCCTCTTACTTCCTTTAGCTTCTAAGCCTCTATTTATAGTCCCTTGGATGTATTCTAGCCGTTAGGTGGAGCCAAATCTCGAATATTACTGTTGTCTCACAAAAACTAGCCGTTATAGGCTATTTTCGAGCAAAGGGATCGATCCTGCTACAGTGGGGATCGATCCCTTTTGTCCAGAATCTTGATTCTGGGCTTCAGGGACCTTGGGAAGACTTTCTGCCAAAAGGGGATCGATCCTGCTACAGTGGGGATCGATCCTTTTCTTCCAGAGGGCATTTTTCCTGCACTTTTAGGTTAGAAATGATATGACCTTTGATCCTAATTCAACCCAAAACATTTATAAGTATTAAGGGAGTTTTTCTTGACTTTCTCAAATGAAAATATTGTCCAAGAAATCATCAAGTGATTTTCTAAAATATTCAAAACGTTTATAAAGAATTAAGACCAATAAGAATATGCATCATTAAATCATGGTCTTAATGTTTGATATGAACAATTGAAATGTATTGAGAAAATCATGTGTGATAGGGCAAATTTACAATATGAATTAAAACATTAAAGCTTACTTAAGTTTTTGTCATTTCAAAATATATATTGCAATTTAAAGCTAACAAACTATTATAATAATCATTTATACATCTCATCATCAATATTAGGATCACTTCATTTGTATGAATCCTCTAAGTTTCTATAAGCATTTAAACATCAGTTTCTAAATAGTCATCAAGTTACCGAAATTATGCAAATAATAATATCATCATTTAATATCTGTTCCAGAATTGACATCGAGGATAACATAATCACAAAATCGATAGTCACTTATCAAATCCATCTATGATTTGATCTATTGATACATGTTCATCATTTCCGATTTGAGGTTCAATTTCATTTACTATCACAAAATCGTATCTAAATCCTCAAATCAATTTTCATGTGGCCTTTATGATTTTATCCGAACTTATGCAATTATCGATCTTATTATTCAAGATCTATTCTAAGATTATAAGCACAATCATCTTTTCACATATTTATCACTCATTTCTTTGAATCCATAATTGATCGGATTGTGTCGTAATTCAATCTCCATTTCGATATCTCGAGTTTGTCCATATTATCACATTCATAATTATTTCAAAATCATGAAGCCGGACTCGATAAATTCTGTAAATCATTACTCCGTTAATAACTTCACAATCCAATCATTCGACCATCGAAATTTCAACTGTGATCTTCTCTTCCAAGCTATATCATATAATTATCATCACTTTTATCCGTAATCCGTCTAATTAATAATTCCACCTCAATCTCAACTTGATATCATTTGTGATATTAAAATTTCTTGATTTATCGATTCTATAAGGTTTAAACCATGTAATTCACCACATTATCGTTTTCAACGATCTATCTTCTCATCGATTTTAATATCAAACATTTTCGATAATACCATAAAATCCTTTCAATATTTATTTTCAATAATTATCTCCAAGATTCCATTTATGTGAGAGACTTAATCTTTTTCCTCAAATATTTTCGTGGAAATTCCGGTAGCATAACGGCTTAATTTCCTCTAAACCTCCTGCAAGAAAATACAATTTATAATTGCAGCCGTTGATTCTCACCAATTTTTACCTCTTACTAAGACCCCCACCATCAATTGTGGGTCCTCTTAGTATTTTTAATATCAATTAAATCAATTCATCATATATAAAAAAATCATAATTCCATTAAAAATCATTTCATCAGAGCATTATATAAGATCATAAATCCCACATACAATATAATGCTACTAATGCTTTATAAAAGTATCTTACCCATTCGCTAAGCTTAGCGTACATTCCGATTTTCGAGCCTTGTCGAACTCCACCATTCGTCTCATTTCCGTTTTGCTAAAATATCAAAAATCGACATATATCTTCATTTAGAAAATAATCCGAAATTTCTAATAAATTCCATAAATTCAAAGGGAACAAAAATGAAGTCTTTCGATTCCTTACCAATTCTTTTTCTTCTTCTTCTTCCTTCTTTTCTTTCTCCTTTTCTTTTCCTTTCTTTTCTTCTTTCTTTTCTTTTTCTTTTCCCTTTTTTTTCTGTTCTGTTTTGTTTTTTTTCTGGTCTGAACCGGTTCGGACCGGTTCGGTCTCATCCTCCGATTCAGCCCCTCGTCGGCCGATTCTCCGCCGGTTCGACCTTTCCACAGCTAGCGGAGGTGGTGCTGAAGCCAAATCTGGTCTCATTTCCTCTCCACCGATGGTGACGGCACCGGATCTGGAGGTGGCAGCGGCGGCCTCTTTCCTCTCTGTTTCTTCCTTCCCCCTCCTTTATCTTCCACCGCCGGTGGTCTACTTCCCTTCGGTTCACCTTCGTCTATGCCGGGGTGGTGGTGGCGATGCCCATATCGACGGCATCGCCGGTTTCCTTTCTCCCTTTTTCCTCTCGGGTTTTCCGTTTTGTTTCGCGTCGTTTTCCTTCTTTCCTTTTTCCGTTCGTCGTCGGCTGGCTTTTCTCTTCTTCCTCCTCTGTTCACCGACGGCGTCACTCTCTCTCTCTCCCTTCTCCTTCCTCTCGGCCGGCCGGCGCCGACCTCTCTTTGCATTTTCTCCTCTGTTTTAACAGAAGAGAAAGGAACAAGGGAATCGGGTATATCCCGATTCCCATTTCCTTTTTTTTAATTTTTTTTATATTTATTATTATATATAATAATAATAACTATAATATATATAATTATTATACACCATAATTATATATACACTATTCATAATATGTATTTAAATACAAATTTTGTATCAAAATATATATTTATATATATACTTTTTACACTTTTAACATAAAATAATATTTATATTTATCTAAGGTAAGAATATTTTTATTTCTTATTAAGTTTTGGATTTCTAAATATCCAAAATTATTTTCTCATTTTTCTTATTTAATTTGGATTTCCATTTATCCAAATTAAATTTCCTCCTTCATTTCTTATTTCCAATTTAATTTTTTCCTTTTCATTTCTTATTTAATTTGGATTTCACTTTGTCCAAATTAAATTTTCCGGATACCTTATATTTATTTAGAAAATTCTCGGTCTTCACAATTACGTACTTTAAAGTCCATTTTGATCAAATATGGATGCTTGCATTGAAGAGCTCCTCTTTAGGAAATCCTCACTATTATTTAGTTTGAATGAAATTTGAATTCTTGAATGCATGGTGGAACAATAACAAAAAAAAAGAAAAGAAAACAAAAGAAAGAGTGGAGCTCTAGGATGAAAACTCGAAAAGAGCAATCTAGAACAAACGATGGACTCTTAGTGCAACCCAGTCAAGCAGTGACACGAATTGAAAACATGGAAAAAGAACGAATAATTCCTGGAAACCCTCGAGATATCCAAAGATTCTGAAGTCACTTGAAAGAACCATTAATCCCTGGAAACCCTCGAGATGTCTAAAGATTTGGATGTCACTTGATTTCCCGACATTTTTCTGAAAAAGTTTGAACCTTGCTTCTTGTACATACCCTTCCTAAAATAGAAAAGCCTTCAGCCATTCATATCTCATCTTGGCATTTGTAGAATGCCATTATTCGAGAATTTAAGAGATTGTCAAACCAAGTTGTAAATATTTTGTTTCTTTTCTCATTCAAAATTTTGTTCAAAAAAAAGAGGGAAAAGCGATAGTATTTTAAGAAAACCATTTTGAGCCAAAAAAACCATTGTTTTTTGGATAAGTGGCAAAATGTCCCCCAAACAGAACATCCTAGTGCACCAAACTTTCAATTGTCCAGTTGAAAAGATCCAAACAGGATTTATGTCACTCATCTTGAAAAGTAATCACTAATTTCTCGAAAGGATCAAGTATCACTTGTGAAATTTGGATTCATTCCCTCTGGAAAATAGTTATGTGGAAAATTTTTAGCGCTTTTCGTCAACAGGATATGATGAGGTACAAGAACTCTGCAGAAATGAGAAATAGAAAGGAGCTTTCATGATCATGTTGGGGCAAAGAAAAAGGACAAATGATGTACCTCTTTGATGAGATAGAGTTTCAAAGTTAGAGAATGTACATGATTGAGTGTCATGCATACATGCATACATACACAATATCATACAGCATCAGCATTGAAAGTTTTGTATAAAATTTTAAGATTAAAACATATTTCTCAAGCTAAAGACTCGACACCATCCAATCAAAATTTTGAAGGTTATGCAACTTTTTTTCAAAACAAGAAAGTCGAGTTTATTCATGATATAGAAATTTTCAAATCAAGTTTGATTAGTGCTATGTTTAATTAAGGTTGATTTTCAAAAATTTCAAATCAATTTTAAGACCTCCGGGCACAATTCTAAGACCTCCGGGCACAATTCTAAGACCTCCGGGCATAAAATTCAAGTCCTCCGGGCACAATTCTAAGACCTCCGGGCATAAATTTCAAGTCCTCCGGGCACAATTCTAAGACCTCCGAGCATAAATTTCAAGTCCTCCAGGCACAAAATTTTAAGACCTTCGGGCACAAAATCTCAAGTCCTCCAGGCACAATTTTAAGACCTCCATGCGTAAATTTCAAGTCCTCCGGGCACGATTTCAAGTCCTCCGGGCATAAATTTCAAGTCCTCCGAGCACAAAATCTCAAGTCCTCCGGGCACAATTTTAAGACCTCCAGGCATAAATTTCAAGTCCTCCGGGCACAAAATTTCAAGTCCTCCGGGCACAAATTTCAAGTCCTCTGGGCACAATTCTAAGACCTCCGGACATAAAATTCTAAGACCTCCGGGCACAAATTTTAAGACCTCCGGGCACAAAATCTCAAGTCCTCTGGGCGTAAATTTCAAGTCCTCCGGGCACAAAATCTCAAGTCCTCCAGGCACAATTTTAAGACCTCCGGGCATAAATTTCAAGACCTCCGGGCACAAAATTCCAAGTCATCCGGGCACAAAATTCCAATTCATCCGGGCACAAAATTCCAAGTCCTTCGGGCACAAATTTCAAGTCCTCCGGGCATAAAATTCTAAGACCTCCGGGCATAAAATTCAAGTCCTCCGGGCATAAATTTTAAGACCTCTAGGCATAAAATACAAGTCCTCCGGGCATAAATTTCAAGTCCTCCGAGCATAAAACTCAAGTCCTCCGAGCATAAAACTCAAGACCTCCGGGCACAAATATAAGACCTCCGATCATAAAATTTCAAGTCTTCTGGGCACAAATTTCAAAATTTAAGTCTTCCGAGCACAAATCTTAAGACCTCCAAGCAACAATCCCAAGTCCTCCGGGCACAAATCTCAAATCTTTCAGGTACAAATTCTAAGTTATTCGAGTATGGTTTCGAAATTCTTTGGATGCAATCTTAAAGTCATTAATTAATGTTAAAGTGAAGAGCCTTTAGTAAGAGAAATATTGTTAAGTATGTATATTTATGTGTATATATTAAAAAAAAGAAAAAGAAATTCAAAAATAAGAAAATGCAAAAAATTCAAAAAAAAGAGAAAAAAAAGAGAAGAAGAAAAACAAAAAAAAACAAACAAAAAAAACAAACAAAAAAACTATTAATTTAAAGTTTCATCGCCTCTGCTGCAAGAGGAGCACATTTCCAGAAAAAAATTTTAAAGTTTCATCGCCTCTGCTGCAAGAGGAGCCTTCCCAGGAAGAATTTTAAAGTTTCATCGCTTCTGTTACAAGAGGAGCTTTTTCCAAAAAAGAATTTAAAGTTTCATCTCCTCTGCTGCAAGAGGAGCACATTTCAGGAAAAATTTTAAAGTTTCATCGCCTCTGCTGCAACAGAAGCACATTTCTAGGAAAAGAATTTAAAGTTTCATTGCCTCTGCTGCAAGAGGAGCTTTCTCGAAAAAAAAAACAAAAAAAACAAAACAAAAAGAGAAGAAAAAATTTTAAGTTTCATTGCCTCTGTTGCAAGAGGAACACCATTTCAAAAAAAAATACTAATTAAAGTTTCATTGCCTCTGCTGCAAGAGGAGCACATTTCATGAAAAATTTAAAGTTTCATAGCCTCTGCTGCAAGAGGAGCACATTCAAAAAAAATGAAAAAAAATGATGAAAAAATGAAAAAGAAAAAAAGAAGAAGAAAAGAAAAGAAAGAAAAAAAGAAAGAGATTAGGTTATAAGCCGGACAAAATTAGTGTGTCTATTGTCTTTGCTCTATTCCTGATCCTCAGCAATGAGCGAAGAGGGGCGGCTGTTGACACCTAATTTTGTCCCATTTTTTTATTATTTTTATTCTATTTATTATTGTTATTATTATTCATTTTTAATTTTTATTATTATTATCTTTTTTTTATTTATTTATTTATTTATTTATTATTATTATTATTATTATTATTATTATTATTATTATTATTATTATTATTATTATTATTATTATTACAATTATTATTATTAATTGTAATAATAATTTTTTGTTTTGTTGTCCAATCTACTGTCACCAACCCCTGCCAGTCCCACTCACCCCAGCACTCTGACTCCCTCATCATCTTCACTCATCGAAAACCAGCATCATCCTCACTACCAGAAGACCCCTTAGCCAGCCCCGTTCGACCACCCAACCGTGAGCCACCATCCCCGTTCAACCACCAACCACCAACAACATCATCCACAACCGAAACCCGAGACCTATTCCCAATTCACCATCACCGAAACACCCACCAACCAAGCTCACACAGAGCCTCCGTCAAAAACACCAAATCACCACCACATCATACACACACAACCACCACCGAAAAACCCTAACTCCACCGTCCCAAAACCGAAACCCCAAACCTGCAAAACAAATCCAAACACAAAATCAAAACCATCCGAAACCATCACCCAAAAAAAAACAACAACAAAAAGGGGAGGAAGCCGAGGGCTTCGACCTCAAATTCGCCGGGTTAGGAAGCTCGTTTTGTGAATCGGAGGCCGAAAATGAAAACAGGAGGTGGAAAGGAATCGGAAAAGGGCAATCTTTTTGGGGTTCCGGTGGCCGGCGGCGGTCGAAAGCGACCCCAGCGGCGGCCTGGAATCGCCCCGGTGGAGAGCCACTAAGGCTCTGGATTTTTTTTTTAGAGAAAAGAAGAAAAAGTGAAGAAAAAAAGAGTTTTTATAAAAGAGGGCTGACCCGCCCGCGACCCGGGATCCGCGCGGCCGACCCGAGGAAGGAGGAAGATTCGCGCGCCTCTGACCACCCGACCCGCGCGTCCGACCCGCTTCGTTGGAGAAGACCTGCGCCCCTGCCGACTCGACCCGCACCGGCCCACCTGTTTTGGGCTACGTGGAAGGCCTTGTGGGCCCTCAATTTGGGCTGTGCTTTTGGGCCATTCAAGCGCTTATTTGGGTTCCAAACCCAAATCCATTTTGGTAAATTTTTCTTTCTTTTCTCATTTGTTTGTTATTTATTTTTTTAGTATTTATTAATTTTGTTAATTTAAAATTAAAAATTAAAAGTTAAAAGTTAAAAAATTAAAAAAAATTAAAAAGTTAAAAATAAAAATTTTTATTATTAGGTGTGCTTTTAAAATATTTTCATGGCAATCAAAAAAATATATAAATAAAAAATAATAAAAAATAAATGTTTTTTTAGAAAGAAAAGGGAAATTAATAATAAAGTCCGATGATGGGATGCTACGGAAGTCACAAGTAGTGATTCCTAGCTGATCCCTAGGTGAGAAGAGTCGTACTATATGTTGCCAAAAGTATTGAAATATTTAGTATGATTTTTCAATAATTTAATTTTTTTTGTTAAAAATAAAAATAAATTTTTAAAAGAAAATTAATAATAAATTTTATAATTCAATTAAATGATTGTCCGATGATGGGATGTTACGGAAGTCACAAGTAGTGATTCCTAACTGATCCCTAAGTGAGAAGAGTTGTACTAAATGTTGCCAAAAGTATTGGAATATTTAGTATGATTTTTCAATAATTTAAATTTTTGTTAAAAATAAAAACAAATAAGTTTTTTTAAAAAACAAAGAAAATTAAATAAATAAATAATAACAAAATAAAAACAAATAAGTTTTTTTTAAAAAAACAAAGAAAATTAAATAAGTAAATAATGAAATTCAAAATTAAAAATTCATTTGCATCATTATTATTTGTTTGCATCATATGCATTCATTTAATTTCCAAATAAACGTGAATCTACCGAGGATGAGATTCTGTAGAAGTCACAAGTAGTGATTCTTTAGAAATCTCTAGGTGAGGAGAATTATTTCAAATGTTGCCAAAAGTATTGGAATATTTGATTTAATTTTTCAATAAAAGGGATTCATATTTATTTTCAAAATAAAGCTTATTTTAATTTTGGAAATGAGTGTGAGCCCTCCCGATAATGAGATTCTGTAGAAGTCACAAGTAGTGATTCTTAAGAAATCTCTAGGTGAGAAAAATTATTTCGAATGCTGTCAAAAGTATTGGAGTATTTGATTTAATTATTCAATACAAAAAGGTTCACATTCGAAAAATAAAGTTTAACCTTTTAAAATAAAACCAAAATAAATTTACAAATAAAAAATGATTTTGAATAAAAAGATTGCAATAAAATAAGATTTATTTTTAAATATTAATTCAAGATCATTTTATTAAAAATAAAGGATAACACATGATTATTATGGTACCGTTTTTTAACGGGCGTCGTGTGCGTGCTAATCCTTCCCCACGCGTAACCGTACTCCCGAACCCGATTGTTGTTTTCGCAGACCAAAAATTTGTCTTTTTAATAAAACTTAATTAATTTTGAGATTTTATTAGAAAGATAAATATTTTAGGTGGCCAATTACACCTAATCAAAAAAGATTGGTGGCGACTCATTTTCCTTGTTTTTAAATGTTTTCAAAATCGTCGAGCTCGAAGCCGTTACGACAATGATATATATCATATAATGTATATTAAAAAATTAATTTCACTTGTGAAAATAAAAAATTGCAATAGTTTATACTTTTTACATATGCATCAAAATATATACCATAAACCACCTCCTTCGTGATCCAATGTTATATTTCACTGTTGAATCTGATGTAATTTCAATTCCCGCAAAAATTTTTGCATTTTTTGTTGTTCTTGGATTGGGTTATGGTGGCGCGGGGTCTTCTCTCTTTATATGTTTGAGGTTGAAAATGTACCAGATGGTATTAAAGTTGCGGAATTTTTTTGTGTATAATTACAAGTATTTTTATCCGTGTTACGATCTGAAATTAATCTTATTCAGACCGAAAATGATAAGCGATAAAATCCCCTTAACAATAACAACTCAAAAATTAAAAATATAATTCATATTATTATGATTCTTAATATTCTCTTTGAAATGTAAAAAAAGATATCATATAGTTGGCGTCTTAAATATGACGATGCACATTTGTAATATATATATATATATATATATATATATATATATATATATATAGATATATCATAAAATTGTTGTTTTTTACCAACATTATTTACTGTAAATTTACTAATATATTTACAAGAAGAGTATTTTTATATTATCAGTAATTTGGATATAAGTCTTAAACATTTAATTTTATTGTAAAAGTCTGTAAACTTTTATTTTTATCAATAAATAAGCTCTCAACCTTTTAAAATAATGTAATTAAGTAAAATAAATAAAAGATTAAAGTCTTATAAGCTCTCAACTTTTTTTATTTTACTGCAAAAATTTATAGGGTTTGTATATGATGCACTGACAGTGTATAGCTTTTATATACTGTCAATGCATTAGAGGTTGACACCTCATCAATTGGCAAATTAAAAAATATGTCAAGCCTTTAAAAGTAAATATAAATAAATTTTTTAATTTGCTCATAAAGGTTTATTGATGAAGTGTCAACCTTTGGTACAGTGACAGTATATAGAAACTATACACTATTAATGCATCATATATAAATCCAAATTTATAACTAATTTGAATTTAATTGCATTATTTTGAAAGATTAGGGGTTTATTCAGCAAAATTAAGGGTTGAGGGCTTATTTTTATTTTTTGCAAAAGGTTGAGGATATGTTCGGCTATTAAATCTCAAATATATTATATCGAATTTTGATTTTATTAAAAAAAGGTTGCTAAATTTATTATTAAAAATATTGATTTTACTAGAGATTGTTATAAAAATACTATTTTTTTAGTAGTACATTTTCATTCAAAATTACAATCACAATCAACATATTACATTCTATGAACTGATAACTTAATAAATTGATAAATACAAATGATAATAATAAACTAAACAAAATAACAAATAAATTAACTTAAACTCACAGTCGGTGAGACTCGAACTTAGGATCTCAAAGTCATAAAAAATACTATTAATTATACTTTCACTAGAAAAAGTCATAAAAAAATACTAGTAAAGATAACCGTTTTAATAGACAACGTTATTAAAACTACTATTAACTAGAAGAAAATATTTAATATATTCCTATATATTTATTATAATTTTATGTGATAATTTCAGTACTTTTAATTTATTTCTTGTAATTCGAATAGTTAATTCAGTATCTTTTACTGTATTTTTTTTTTGTTTTTATGAGAGTGTTTGAGCTAGATTACATGTATTTCGAGATTAATATTTCATCTGACAATTTTTAGAGGGCACCCTCCACACCAATATGTTATATATAAGGAAATTAATTTCATTAAGGCTTTGCTTGGTAGGGTGGAAAGAAAGAAAATTGAAGTGAGAGAAAATTGGAAAGATGAAAAATTTTAATTTTTTTTCCTTTAGTGTGCTTGGTATAAAAGATGGAAAAATGGATTGAAAGTATATTTCTTTCCTCCTATTGCTTGGTAGAGTGAAAAAGTGAGAGAAAAGAAAATTAAAAATAAAATGATTTTACCATCCTATCCTTATACAAATATTTATTAACTATAATTGTTTTGGGATAATATTTTTTTGGCATTTATTAAGTTTTCATTTTTAATGAGATTTTTTTTTAAAATCTAGTCAAAGTAATCCATTAATAATTATTTATTTATTTATTTATTTATTTATTTATTTATTTATTAATTATGTAATGACTAATAATTGTTAAATACTCAACTCAACCATGAATAATGTCAAACAAAATGTCTAATACTAATAGAATTATTTTTATACAAGAAACTTGATATGCCATATGTCGACCCAAGAATATAAAAGAAAACATAGATGTTGATATATTAATGCATCAACTATTATAAACAAGTCCATATTCAAAGTATTTCCATCCAAGAGTATTATTTTTTCTTTCATTAGTAATGAAAATCAACCTATGTTCCCACTATAAAAAAAATTCCTAATGCTGAGAGCTATTTCATTTACTCGTCATCTTCAAAAGTAGCTCTTTACGTTGTTGAGTCAAAACTCTTTCTTCTGCTGCCTATTCTCAAATTTTGTCATTTGCACTACAAGCTCCCTTACCATTAGCTCTTTCTTTCGAAAAAAACTCATATAGCCTTCCATAAGCATGAATCATGGTATACCTTCATTTTGCAGCAGAAGATTTTGCCTAACATATCACACACAAACATCATCAAAATCACTTTAATAATGAGTATTCATATAGAACCATTGCAAGAAGGCAAATTTTTAGCATAATTGAATATTCATATAATTGATATTTTGAGGATTATATGGGGGCGTGCTGTTTGCTGCATATAGTTTGCCTATTGTTTATTGTTTTGTTGTATAAACTTACTAGTTATCATCAACTTGCCTATACTAATACTCATAGATTGACTTCTGCTGAAGATTAAATAAAGAGATGGGACATAATGTTAGGATCTTAAAGTAACAAGAGCAAATGTCCAAGGAAAATATCAATATTGCGTATCAACAAAGAAATAGCACTTAAGAAAATACCTAAGGCATTAGGTTTGCTTCAGCTTTTGAAACATAATTTGATATAGCTCGAATGCAAAATTAAGCAGCCTGAGCTGCCTGCCAATCACTCTGTTTGTTTCCACGGAAAGATACAGGCTTGGTAATACAGAAAAGGAGAACTTAATTTAGCACAAGAGACTTTCTAAAGGATTCTATCAGTAACAGAGTAAAATAACAATTAGGATTGATATGCAAGGAGAGATCCATTTTCAAGTGATAAAATCATGCAATACTTTTTAATGAGAAAGGAAAGGTGGATATCAAATAACTGATAACCATGATATTCTCTGCCTACATTTTGCTTTCAGCAACACTGGACAAACGAAACAATACACCTAACCAAAACTTAGGTCATCAACAGACTTCCAAAAAACTCCAGAGTACACAATAGCAATGATCCATATCTATCAAGACCTGCACAAGAGAAAAATGTCACAGCTATATATCAGATCAGAGGTCCTACAATTAACCCCAAAAATCCCACTTTTCATGAAACTCTGCAATGTCATTTTAAATAACAAAGAACAACATGACAGCAGTATAACAAAGAAAGGATGCAAATCTTCAGTAAAAGAAGTGACCTTGGTCATTACAAATGCTATATAAATAGCAAGTTCCAAATTCTCGTTAACTCAGTGTGTTTAAAATGGGTTGCAAAAGGTAGGTCGTAATACTAGCCAAGTTGAAACCTATATACCACTCCAAACTTATTCTTAGACAAAAATAGTAGTAGTTTACTTAATTGGAAATTTCATTACAAATAAATCAATTTGAAAAAAATAAAATAAAATACCATGTCCATTTATGCAAACAATATGATCATAAACACATTGATTAGTAAGTTTATAAAGGATAAGAAAGCAATTGTCACTGCATCAAAAGTAGAGTCAAAATCATCTATTGCAAAACAGATGTCTGAATAGGCAGGTGTTGTCTCTACTTCCTTGATCCATATTAAGCCTTGTAACATGATATTTTTCATGTTTATTTTATAATGAATTTCATTTTTTTCTGTATTTTATGAAGTAAACAAGTTGACTAAGATAGAAATGTTATTAAAGTATAAAAAAATTTGATCTAAGATATTGTAATAGACCAAAGTTTGTATGGTACCTTTATAAAGCCTGAAGAACAACTAAATAGAAGTTAGATGGATCCACAATATGCAGGTAATCTTCTCAACCTGCTTGCTTTGAGACTGTAGGGATATTCAAAAAATAACAATTAGGATTGATATGCAGGGAGAGATCCATTTTCAAGTGATAAAATCATGCAATACTTTTTAATGAGAAATGAAAGGTGGATATCAAAGAAAGAATCATCAAAATATTATAGTTCAACCAATCCCTATGATTTATGACAAAAAGAATTAGATATGGAATGTAACTGAACATGGGAATCCATCAATCAAGCTCTTCATACAATTTGCTTAAATCAAATGGTCTAAATGTGTTGGTTTCCAAGATTATAGTCCTCAACTGAATAGGGACCTTCTGACAGCCCAACAAGACGAGCTTCAGCATGATCTCAAGGATGCTGCTTCCCAGTTTACTCTAAAAAATAACGGCAGATAGATGACTTTGAATACACACAACTACCAATGTAGTCCTACATAGTCTTCCTTCATTTTTGGCATCTTTCTCTGAGGTGTAAATATGACAGATTGTGCAAATGAAGCAAATAGTTTACAGAGTATACTCATAGTTGCATTAGACTTGCTTGTTCAATTGGATTTACATATAGAAAAGTATTGGGTTTTCCCTTCGGAAGGCCAGGAATTATTTACTAATCCTTGGGAATTGAGTAAAATTCAAGTCGTTGTTGAAATAAAACTAATTTTACTCCCTTGAACAATGGAGGACAAAGCTAAGCACAGGGAAAAAAAACTTGGCCGTGTAAAAGATTTTACAAAGACCACGAATCAAGCCAATGCCCAAAGCTATATAAATCTCCTTGCTAGATTGCAAATGGGAGCCACTGGACCCCAAAGCCAACCCATAGGCACGACAAAAAATGCTAAAATTGCATAATTGAAATGCATAATCACAAGCATTTTTCTAAAATTCCATTTTCAAAGATTCGTTTACTTATATTGAAACAAACCTGATATAGACTGAAATGAACGAAACTCCAGGTTCAAGGTTCAAGCTCTAATCACCGACCCATTGCAAATGGCAACGCAAACGACCGCCCAAACGACGGCTTAGACGGTAGTGGGAGAGAGCACGAGATAGGTGATAGAGAAGAGATAAGATTGGGTGAGAGAAGTGAGATTTACTGGGAAGAAGAGAATAATTTTTGGATAATTTTAAAATTAGTTTGGGGTATTTTTATAATTTTACTTGATTTATTCTCATCCTCTAATTTTTTTTTGCTTTTCTGTCCAATTTGGACGGATTTACTTTTTTAAGAAGACAGAAAATATTTTTCTTTCACCATTTCTTTCTTTCTCATTTTCTGTCCTATCAAACCATCTTCAAATTTGTTTTCTCTTCACTTTTCTCTCCATCATTTTCTTTCCTTCCTGTTTTCAACTATACCAAGCACAGCCTAAGGCTTTGCTTGGTAGAGTGGAAAGAAAAATGGAAAGAAAGAAAATTGATAGGAGGGAAAATTAGAAAGATAGAAAATTTTAATTTTTTTTCTTAGGTGTGCTTGGTATGAAAGATGGAAAAATAGATTGAAAGTATATTTCTTTCCTTCTATTGCTTGGTAGAGTGAAAAAATAGGAGGAAAGAAAATTAAAAATAAAATAATTTTACCATCATACCCTTATCCAAATATTTATGAACTATAATTGTTTTTGGATAATAATTTTTTGGCATTTATTGAGTTTTCATTTTTAATGAGATTTTTTTTAAAAAAATCTAGTCAAAATAATTCATTAATAATTAATTATTATAATTATTTATTTATTTATATAATTAGTTAATTATTAATTAATTATGTAATGACTAATAATTGTTAAATACTCAACTCAACCATAAATAATGTCAAAAAAAATTTTATTTAGTTCAATCATTTTTTCACTTTTTATTTTTCAAAGAAATTTTTAAACAAAAATTTGTCAATTTTTTTTGAACGAATAAATTATCTTAATTCCTTTAGATTTACAAATAAGATATTAAAATATATAAAAAAAACACCATATTCATATAATCTTTTTTTAACTCCAATAAAAATTAAAAATATATATATTATAACAAGTGAAATAATACTATAACATAAATTTATAATAAAAAAAATATAACATTATAACATCATAACTAATTATAAAGAGTTTCATACCAACATAAGTATTTTAACATAAAACAAACTAAAAAAATTAAAAAGTCATCATCTTTGTGAAACATAATCTTGCCACATTGTAGCAGCTATATTGTTGCGTATAGCAACTCCTAGCCTAGCATCTTCATCACCACCAATGTTATTAGCATTACTCTCATGAGTTTGCTCAGTTTCTATCATCAACTCTTTATCAACTGTTTCAATTAACTCGTAATCAGGATCAACACCCATTAAGTAATTATGCAAAATACAACATGCCAAAATTATGTTTGTCATTGTATCAACCGGATAGAATGGCTCGGTCATTCCAAAAATAATTGCAAAACGTTTCTTTAACACTCCAAAAGCTCTTTCAATCACATTTCTCAATGAGGAGTGTCGATGGTTAAATAGTTCTTCAACATTTTCAGGTCCGCGTCCAGAGTACTCCTTCAAATGATACCGTGTACCTCTAAATGGTGCAATAAGTCCACTTCTTAGCATAAAACCAGCATCTACTAGATAATATTTTCCTTAAAAAAAATAAGTTAGTATTAATTCTATAAGATAAATTTAGATAATTTATTTACAAGTGAATATTACCTTGAGGAATGATAAGCTTGTCTTCCCTAGTTAAAGCATCTTTTATGATTCTTGAATCGGATGCTGTTCCTTCCCAACCAGCTAACACATATGTAAAACTTCATGTCAAATCCACATGCAGCCAATATATTTTGTGTTGGATATTCTTTTCTTCCTCGATATCTTGGAGCATCTTTTCTAGGAATTTTAACACGGATATGTGTACTATCAATCGCACCAACACAATCCTGAAATTCAACCTTTTAAGTAAACTCTACCTATAGTGACTATACTATTATTTAGAACTTAAAAAACTTATAACATAATTTACCTTGAAATATGGGTAAAATCGATAGCTATTGAGTATTTGTGGTGGGACTTCAGAACCATTTGGTTGTACCAAAAAACTATCATCTAAGCTAATGATTGCTCTTAACACATCATGAAATTGATGACTTATGGTCTCACGAGATCGACGAAACCATAAACCAACTGGACGAGTTCGTTCATTATGCCCTACTATATAGAGAAACTTCGCAACTTGTTCCTCAACAGAAGAATTTTTAGTATCTTTGAGACGCTTAGATCCTCGAAGCAAACAACAAAATCTAAAAAAAGCATTTGGTCCCATCCGTATAACATTCCTACAATGTTGTGCATCGGTCAATTCTTACATTAATTCATGACGAACTTGCTCTCTATCCCCCCTATCATTGATAACTATAGTATTGACATTTCTTGAATGATAGAGCATCTTCATCAAGCACACTACATGAATGATGTGACAAAGAAGATTAACAATTCCCATACGTTGTCTTTGCTCCCAAGCATTTAATTCTTGCAAAGCATATCCTACAAGATGTTCCTCAAAATTGTCTTCTTCATTTTCTTTATCAACCAATTCCATATCACTCAATCTTGGAGGACATATATCTTCTCTAGACTCCAAAAAACTATTATCCCCATTGGATTCAAACACATCATTTGTATTCATTCTTGAACTTCCATCACAATTAGTTTCTCTATCCATCTATGCAAGGAAATATAATTAATTAAAATTAATCAAATACAACAAAAAAAATATTTTCACATCTTTAATACTAATTAACGATTGGAAGAATAAACAATGGATATTAAAACATAGATTCAATTGCATATTTTCTGATTCAAATAACCTTTCAGTTCTACAGATAAAATAACAAAGAAAGAAAAATTAGCTTTGGCTAAGAGCTACTGTCAGATTCCTGAACCCTATGTTGAGAAGCAATAGGAACTTAGTGAAATGATAGCAATACAAGTTGGTAACGACAAAAATTTTAGTTGACTTCCCAAGTTCAGTATGAGGTGAAAATTGAACAGAATATTATGTAGCAAAACTGAAATTGTATCGATGTTTTATATCCAAAAGCAGTAATCAAGGATAGAGATAAGGTTGGGAAGGTTTCACAACATTGGTGCAGGGATGCAACTGCTGGTTTAGCTTTTATAAAAAATTTAATCTACGATTGGATTGAGAAGATTGTATAATAGCTGCATGTACCTAAACAATGAACTTGGAAATCTTGAAAGCGATATGGAAAGGAGATTTAGTTGTGGCTAAAAGATGAGACAGTTGACAAAAACAAGATTATAACATATTTCCCTTCCTTCCCTACTTTTCTGAGTAACTAAACAAAGGATAAAACATAGATTCAATTGGAAGAATAAATTCACCTTTCATATTTTCACGAGATTCTTTGTAACCCAATCTTAGAACTCTACTCCAAATCATTCTTAAAAAGCACTAGAAATATCTGGATCTAGTTACCAAAAAAATCAAATAAACAGAATGAATACAAAGCAAAGACAAAACCCAATTCACTAAAATCAATTTGCTTTAAGACCCAACATCAAAAACTTACAGAAAAGAACTATAATTTATCTTTGTTCTGACTGCAGATCACCATGAAATTGACAAACTATTTGAGACCATGGTTTTGTAAAAGCTGGAAGGGATCTAAAAAACACTGTAAGGAACCAACAGAGGCTCCTCCATAGTTCTTCCCATATGATGCTAGTTGCAAAATCTCACTTTAAGTCAAAACTAACAACACAAATTAAAATATTTATTTAACCAAAAGAAAAAAGTTGCCGCAAATACCAAATGACTGATTTCTGCAATTTGGCTCTAAAATCTTAATTGTACGACTAGCCACCAGTAACCACAATGATGAGAATACAACACTTTTCAGTTCCACAATTATCATTCAAACCATTAAAATTAACCAAATAAAAGAACAAAACTTGATTCGTATTTCTTACATTCACCAAACTCTCACCATAAATCCAAACCAAGATCGACCCAATTCTTCTTTTCCAATAAAATGGTCATTAATGTAACCAAAGACAACCCATCTAATCAAGACCATCACGATCTAACAAAGAAATATACTTTTTTCATCCGGAATTCCAACAAAACCCAGAAATTTAGTAATCTTAGATCAAGAAGAATTTCCACAGCATTGCAAAGAAAAGGAACGATTTCTTTCAAAGAATTATAATCACATTTACGAAATGATAAACAAAAACTCTCCGTTTGATTAAAGGGGTACCTGATGACAGCATATAGGGTTTCCTCTTGATTTCAACGATGTACGAAGAGAATAACAAAGGAAAAAGAAAAGAGAACAAGAAAATCTTTACGAAGTACGGCGACCCAAACGGCTCTCAAACGGCGGCCGGAGAGAGCACAGCGATAACGGAGAAGGAGAGATTGGGTGAGAACGACATATTTGAAAAAAATGAGAAAACAATGTTGATAATTTAAATTTTAATAAGGGTAATTTTGTCTTTTTAGTTAATTTATGCACATGCTTCCATTTTCTTTCCTTTTTTCTGTCCTATTTGGACGGATTGGTTTTGTTTGAAGAACAAAAAATAGTTTTCTGTCTCATTTTCTTTCCTTCTTCTTTTCTATTCTACCAAGCAATCTCAAAATTTGTTTTCCTTCCACTTTTCCTTCCCTAACTTTCTTTCCTTTCAATTTTTAGCGGTACCAAGCACAGCCTAAGTGTTAGCCCAAAACTTTTATGGTATTTTTGATAATTCATTTAAAATAATATATAAATAAAAATTAATTCATAACTATTGAAAGGAGTAAAACTTACTCTATTTTTAAATTAGTATGCTTACATAAATAAATACTCAATTTTGTATAATTTTTTTATACTGGTGTATAGAGTATAATAGAGAGAATACTTTAGATGAATTCGTAGTTCTCTTTATATTTAAAAATAAAAAGCAAAAGCTCAACGTTGGGTTATCATCTGACCCAAAAATATAACCCACTAACAAGCCCAAAACTCTTTTTTTTTTAAATGAAATTCATCGTCTCTAGCAATGAGCCGCCGATCCAACGTAACAAAAGCTTTTAGAAGTCTACGAGCCCTCCTCTTCTCGACCAGAGAATTCTCCATAATGAAGTACCGAAAATTCTTTTCAATTCCAATCTTTGCTGTGCTTTTGTTGATGGGTTTTGTTTATTATATCACAGTTTTTATTTTCATTGAAGATTGGGTTGGTTTGCAGAGCTCAGCTGGGTCCTTAAATGCCATGATCTTCACTTTCTTGGCTTCTCTTTGTCTCTTCTCTTTCTTTGTTGGTGTTCTTACTGACCCAGGTCACATTCCCTCTTCTTATGTCGCTGATGTTGAAGATAATTGTTTGGTCTCAGATCAAGAACCAAAGAAAAATGTAAGCTTTTTTTTTTCCTTAATTTATCTATCAGATCAATAGTTTCAGAGAAAGTTGATTTTTTTATGTATTTTAGTTTTGATGTTATTTGAGTTCTCTTTATTGAGTAGGAAGATAAGGGAATTGGACTGAAATATTGAATCTTAATTGTAGATTTTGGTGGATTTATTAGGACTTGGAAAATGGTTTTTCATATCTCATTTACATGATGTATTGGAAATTCGTTTTCTTTATTTTTATTGAAAATTGAAAAATCATTTATAATAGCTGTTCAGTTTCTTGAAATTTTGAAAAATAAGGGTATTTTGTTATAGTTATTTATTGATTGAATCTAGACTGATCATTAGGTTAGCTGTTCCATAGAATTCGAAATTTCCCGATTTTTAAGTGCAGAATCTTAAATTGAAATCAGGCTTGCTGTTTTTCCCTAATGATTTATGGAAATTAAGAAGAGGACTAAGAGAATTTGTTGTTTTTAATTCAGTTATGCAAAGTTCATAAGTTCATTATGTATTCTGACTTCATTGATGAATGATTTAGGGTGTACAATCAAAATACTGTGACAAGTGTTCTGCATATAAACCTCCCAGGGCTCACCACTGCCGGGTTTGCAGAAGATGCATACTAAGGATGGTGGGATAGATATCTTTTATCAATTTTTATTCAAGCAAGGGTTTTTCTTTGACCATGAAATTTTCAGATTCATGGTTGCTAATGCTCTAATTTGGGTGCAGGACCATCATTGCCTGTGGATAAATAATTGTGTTGGTTACTGGAACTATAAAGCTTTCTTCACTCTTGTACTTTATGCAACCATTGGTAGCATCCACTCCACGGTATGTATCATTTGCTCCTTGTCTTGGTTAAATGTTACAAAGTTGCCCTAAGTTGTGATAGAAAACCGTTCATGCTTAGGTAATCGTTATAAGCTGTTCATGTCAGAAGGACTGGAATTTCAGTGGAAGAATTCCTCTCAAAATTTTTTATGTAAGTTGTAGTTAATAATATGTAGTTGATTTGGTGCATCTCCAATTTTATTTTTGTGACAGCAATATCTTTGGTCGGTCAACTGCATAAGTTAAGCTAGAATTCTGGCCAAGTGCCTGTCCCCTGTTCCTAAACTTCTTGTGAAGGTCACTGAGGACAATAATGTCTGCAATAAGCTGTTTCTGGCTAGAAAAAATGTTTTATAGTGTGTAATTTTCAGTTGTGTGGCAAAGTAAATATAATTGGCTATAGCATTTTACCTTTTTCTTTTAGGGTTTGCATAAATATAATTGGCTATAGTTTTTTGCTCATAATCCATCCATGTCCTCTTATTTTAAAATGTATATTCTCTAGCTTAGTTTTTTGTATAAGTTCTTCAATTTTCTTAATCTTCATCCGCATCTGTGCACACTTATTTTCTATATATTAGGAGACATGTTAAAGTATCAAGCCAGAAGCATATGTTTCTTTGGTTACTCTTGATTTTTCTTATCCAAAATGTGGAAGATTAAAAACCAACCTAATGTGACCCAAGCCTTTGACAATCTGGGGTATAATGTCCAAGGAGAGCTGGATGGCTTTTCTTGTTTGGATTTATTTATCCCTGGCAGTCATGTTGAGAGCCCTCCATTATAAGTTCTTTTCCTCACTGAAGTCTAGACTATAACAAAATTTATTCCTGGACCGCCTTCTTTCATTTTCTAGAGCAAACTTGAAATTTGAGTTTAACCACACTAAATTAAACAGAAATTTCAGCTTCTGTAGTAACTTGTGAGTTTTTTTAATTCAATCAATGTACTAATTCCAGTCTGTTCACAGTGTGTGACCTGCTTTAAGTTGTAAACAACCCCCCAACCCTTTCCCCTCTCTCTCTCTCTCTCTCCAGTCCAACGGTTTGAGAAGTTAGGATCTATTAATAAATTCCAGGGTGGTATGTGTTGTAGGTTGCTTGTGGAGCAATGATGCTTGCATTATGTGCAACATTTGGGACTCTCTTAGGTTGGCATATCTACCTTATAACTCATAATATGACAACCATAGAGGTATATTGATTTTTTACAATTGGATGTGTGGAATTTCTCCTGCATAAATGTTTAAGTCACCATGAACTTATCCTTTTGCCAGTATTATGAAGGAGTACGAGCTGCATGGTTGGCGAAGAAATCCGGGCTGAGCTATCGTCATCCATTTGATCATAGTGTTTACAAAAATATTACCTTGGTACTGCTCTCTTTCCTTTTTTTTTTCCTTTTAAATAATACAGGTAAGATATCAGTATGTGATTTATCGGCCTCTTAATCAGGTATTGGGTCCTAACATGCTGAAATGGTTATGGCCGACATCAATTAGCCATCTAAAAGATGGAGTTAGCTTCCCAAGTTCACGCGATTTTTCATAGATATTTTCCACTTCTACCCAGGCTGTCACAGGATTAGTTGCATTCCATACTTGTTTATTACATGATAAAGATTTTTCATTCTGTTCATTTTTTTACGTTTGATACCATAGGAGAAAGGTTAGCTTCAATGAGTTGTTGGCCTATCCAGGTGAATGTTCAACCATAGATGCCCACAGTGCCATGTACATTATGCCTATCCAGAAAATACTAGCTTGTTATTTTACTTTTTTTTTTTAAAATTATTTTCTACTTCCCTTTCTATAGGAATTTTGTACATCAAATGTTGTCACATAATACCCTAGGGAGTTCATATAGGTTACAAGCTGAATGTAGTCTGTGAAATAAACATCAAATGTATAAATGCTTCAATTTCATTCACATGTATTAGTGCTTGGTAGGGTGGAAAAGTGAAAGAGAAATGGTTTTTGTTAATACTTGGTAGGAGAAAAAAATGTGAGAAAAATAAATAGGAAAGGTGGTTTTTTTTTCTCTATTAACAAAATCAAATAATTCTAAATTGGAAAGATGAGTAAAGAGAAAATGAGAAATGTGAGTTAAGTATGTATATTTATAAAATAATCTTTTAATGTTATTTTATTGTCTTAATTAATTAATAATATAATGGTAAAACAATGTCTTTCATTGTTTGGTAGAGTTTGAAAAATGACTAGGCAGAAAGTAAAATTATATTATCAAAATTTGAGTGATGTTGCCATATTTGCCTTGTTGTTACTGTGTTCTAATATTCTGTTAATACTTTCATCTTCTGATTGTAGTAAGTATTTATATTTGATAAAAAAAAGTCATATATTCTTAGATTAAAAAAATTCATATATTTTTATACATGAATGGAAGACAAATAAATTGATGTTTGTTACTTACAAAAAAATAATAAATTGATGTTTGGAATTAGATACAGTCAATGGATAACACCAACATAAGTTATCAACAACATTCGCACCCAAAATCATTTTGTCAAGACAATCTCAATCAATTGAGTTGATTTGTCAATGTTTTTTTTCTTTTCTTTTCTGAACACTTTGTACCATTACTATTTTTATATTTCAAAATTAATTAGTATGTTTTTTTTTGCATTAAAAATAATATTATAAAAATTTTAAGGTTTTAATATTAAATACATTAAAATTAAAATATTTTCCCTAATCTATGCTAAAATTAAATGGAAGCAAATGATAGGAGTCAACACTTTTATATATAATTTTTGGGTTTTGTATTGAACTGTCAATTGTTAATTTGGACTCTTAATTTGTTGAGAAAGGCACTACATATAGCATGACCATTGTTACAATTTTGCTTTTAATTGGGATACATTTTAATTGTGAAATTGAGTGTCTAATTTAATTATACCTATTAATGAAACGCATAACCATACTTTAAATATTTTTTATTGATTTTTACTTGCTCATTGGAACTAGGGTGTAAACAAGTTAAGCTCTTCGAGTTCGACTCAATAATTACTCAAATTTGATTTGTTTATTTTTTAGTCGAACTCGAGCTCGAGCTCGAGATATTCGAGTAATGAGAGCTAAGTTTGATTATCTTAATACTTAGCTCGGTTGAATCGCAAACCTAATCGAGTTTTTTTTAATATATATTTTTAATATTTTATTATTAATTTATTATTTTATTTTTATAATATATAGTTAAAAAATGACAAAACGAGCCTAACGAGTCGAATTTAAAACTATTAAATCAAACTTAAAAGACTTGAATATTCTGTCGAGTCGAACTTATGCTTCAAATGCTAAGTTCGATTAACCTTCAAATGCATATATACATATGAGTTTGTATATGATGCACTTACAGTGTATAATTTCTATACACTGTCAATGTATCAGAGGTTGACACCTCATCAATAAACCCTTATAGGCAAATTAAAAAAAATATATTTATATTTGCATATAAGGGCCTATTGATAATGTGTCAACCTCTGGTACGTTGACAATGTATAGAATGCATCATATATAAATCCTATATATATATATATATATATATATTTGTGTGTGCGCGTGCAAGTTAAAACAATATTCACTTGTTTTGTATATAGATAGAAAAATACATTCACATTTTTTAAAATAATGGAAAAAATTATTTCAATTACTTTCTAAAAATCACACATTCTCATATTGACTTCAATTTTCTTGGCAGTCAAAAACCTTCGAAAAAAATATTTTTGGTACTTAACCTTCAAATTTTTTCGTATGACATTTGATGGAATTTTATTTTGATGGGAATCCATATTTTTGCAAATAATAGAGCTGTGAAAGGTTTTATGATGTGACAAGATCATGCAGTGTGACCTGGAGATAAGCATAAGATTTTATTGTATGATTCGTTGAATATAATTATAGCAAGATTGATTAACATAAAAATTTTATATATATATATATATATATATATATATATTTATATATGATGTACTAATAAAGTATAATATTTATATATTGTTAATACAAAAGAGGTTAACATCTCATCAATAAATTTTTATAAGTAAATTAAAAAAATATTTATATTTATTTTTAAGAGTTTAGCATCTTTTTAGCTTGTATATTGATGAGATATTAATTTTTTATGTATTGACAATACATAAAAATTATATATTATCAGTTCATTATATATAAACTATATATATATATATGTGTGTGTGCGCTATATATTATTTGAAATGTGTCCCTAAAAAAACATTCTTCTATAGAAATGATAACAGTGAAAGAAAGCAAAGAGAGAAATTTTGCTTTGAGAAATTGGAGAAAAGCAATTTTTTACATTCTATTATTTTAGGATTTTATATTTTTTAATAAAAATTAAATCAAACAAATAAATAAATAACAAAAATAAAAACCAAATGGATTAATTATACATTTTATAATATTTATGATAATATTTTAGTTTAAGAGTATTATGTCATATTTGGTGCATAATATGATTGATAGGATATGATGATAATCATTTTATCTTATGTAATTATGTTTGATACAAATATTAAAGGGAGGATTGGATTGCAAACAAGATTAGTTAGATGATTTAATCCTCTCCAAATGATAAAGATTATTTTTAATCTCAAATACTCATATTTTATTTATTTTATCTTTAAAATTTATGTTTAAAAATTAACTTAAACATTTAAGAAAATAATATGAATAATTTTTAATTAATTAATCTAAATTATTTTTTCCTTCTTTTTTTATTTTTATTTCTTTTTCTTTATTTTCCTTTTTTCTTTTTTTTTGAATAAAGAAAAACTACAATTTTAATAAAATAATATTTTCTTGAACAATTCATTTTTTCAAAAATTGTTTTTTTGGAAATAATCAAAATTTTAAATCAATTTTTAGAAAATAAATTCACAATCATAAAAATTATTATAAAATATATTTTTAACTAGTTTTTTCTTACTTTTAAATTTTTATTTTTCTTCTCTGTTTTTTTCTTAGTTTGTTTTTAACCTTTCCAGGAGAGAGAGAGAGAAGAAAAATAACTACTAAGCGTAAAATTATTAGAAATTATATCTTTTTTTAGTCTATAAAATTTGAATTATTAAACTTAACTTATATTTTTATTTTTATTTTTTTCTTTTTTCTTCTAATTGGCAAAAAAGAGGAAGAAGAGGAAGAAGCCATAAAAATAAAAAAGAATATTTAAAATTTATCTTTCTAAAAATTAATGTAATTAAAAAAATAAACTTATTTCTTAGAAGCCAACAACCTATTGCCCTAGTGGTTAAGGATGAGTTGTGGCATATTGTAAATCTTGGGTTCGAATCCAAGCACCCCTATCCCCAGTTATTTAATGTTTCCCTTGCAACCAAAAAAAAAAAACTTATTTCTTAGAAAAACTCATTGTTATGAAATAAATATATTTAACTTACAATCAAACAAAGTATTTTAAATTTAAATTTTATAAAGAAATAAAAACAAAAAGGAAAGAAAAGAAAAAATTGAAAAAATACAGAAATTTTTTATAAAAATTAATTTTTAACAAAAAACATTTTTGAAAAAGTAATTTAAATTTTTTAAAAGAATAAATTTTTATTAAAAACAACTAATAAATTTAACTATTAATTATAATATTATAAATAATATTTTACTTTTTACTTTTTAATTTATATTTACAACAAAAAATAAACTTAAATTATATTGCTTTAAAGAAAAGTACTACAAAAATAAACATTTTATACTAATTTTAATTTTATCATCTAAATTTATCATATTCTTAATATTTGTACACATCAAATATAAGATAAGTTGATATCATCTAATTTTATCATAGTCACAATCTTATATTATTTTATTTTATCTTCATTTAATGCACCAAATATAATCTTCATATCTTAATTAAAAAATAATTATTAAAAAAAGGCAAAAAGCTTGTCGATTAATCACATAAAATAGGCTTTATTTTCCACATATGTTAAAAAGAAAAGCAAAGGCTTGATTTGGAGATGCGGTGAGATTGAGTCGTGAGATAAAAATGTGAAAAAGTAAAATTTTCATTTCACTCATAGTCTCAAGTTTTTTGTAATATTTTATGAAAAGATATATATATATATATACACTCAATTATGAATTTATTATTTTCAATTTCATCAAAGTTTATTTTATTTTTCATCCAAATTAGCTTAATAAAAAACACAAAAAATGGTTAAAATACAATAAATAGTACGAGACAAAAGTATTCATTGTACGGCGAAAAGCCGAAAATTCTCAGACAAAAGAAAAGAAGGAGAAAACTCATCTCTCTGACATTGAAATAGAGACATGACAGATTCCCAACTGATGCGTCAAATCCAGTGTACGTGGCATTTTTTAATTTGGTCCCTTTTGATTTTGATTGATTTTGAAATGAGTGTTTTGCAAATGAAAGTTTTTCATAATTGATATTTTCCAAATCGGTTTCAGGTATACGTTCTTATCCGTCCACTTTATGATTAGCTGTTAGTTGGATAAGTGATAAAATTAAAAAAATAAAATGTTTTTTAAGTAAAAATCATTTTAATAAAATAATATTAAAATATTAAAAAAAGAGATAAAAAAGTAAATTAACATTTATTTTTCTGTTTTTAATGAATTTTTTATCTTTTATAAAATGCCATAGATTTCAAACTAAACTTACAAGACAATACATGTGCATAAATTTCAACAAAATCATGTTTTTTCTTATATATGGAATAGAAAAAAAAAAAGTCTTTTATTGCAGATTGGATCTCTCTCTGGCGATGTACATTATTTGCACATAAATTTTTTTTCCTTTTCCATTAATGATATTAAAATTTTATATCTTACCAAAAAAAATTATATTGAAAATTTGAATTTAGATAGTTCAGCTCTAATAACTAAAGTTTGTTCGAGTAGTTGTTATTCTTCTTTAGAAAAGATTAAGTCAAATGTTCAATTTTTTTCATTTTCTTCTTATACTTCCTACGAATACGATAAAAGATTATAATTGACGTCGGTGTATTAATATATGTTTTTTTCATTTAAATTATGTCAAATAATTATATTGTAACAAAATTAATTATTTATTATATATAGATGTGAAATAATCTTTTCATCTTTATTTTTGTGTGATTCATGTAACCATATCTTGTCTCATTTTTATCCATGCTCTCACCAAATGTATAATACTTGTGCTTACAACTTGACTCAATTGGTTAAGTAGGTAGAAATCTAGAAAGATATATTTCTTATTTTATATTTATAGTGAGAAATCATTGTTTTATGTACTCAAAACAGAAGAATTTGGATTTCTCAAATTTCAAAATTAAATTAACCTTGTAAGATTTTTCAAATTATTAAATGGTGAAAGGAATTTTATTTCTTTTGAAATTATTAAATGGTGAAAGAAATTTTAAGATTTGAACACTGTGCATGAAAAAGAAAAAAAGAAGCACGTTGTGCATCAACAGCTTTCATTTAAAATTTGAACGCGGAATTTTTAAATAAAACTCTTAAATTGCAAGTTTTTTTCAAGTTTTCACCGAAATGTCCAATGCTCCATTGAGGATGTAAGTAAAATAAGTACATATTATACTTAACTAATTATCTTATTATTTTGGACACACTGATAATCTAATATGTGTGTGTGTGTATATATATATATATTATAAAGTACACAGTAAACTTAGTAAAGGTGCTTATGTAAATGTCAAAGTGCATATTCTTTTTTAATGACATATATGCATTCGTAGCTTTATGTCCACTTAAATAAAAACTAACAATAAATACTAATAGGGGTAAGGAATCTTAACTGTGATGAAGCTCCTAACAGAATTAGTCTCAAAAAGTTAAAACGGACGAAGATACTTCTGGTTTACACAAAAAAATAATAAATACTAAATTCTTCATTTTCTCCACTTTTCCTAAAGATTATCTATTCATAAATTCATTTTTAACAGTTAACTTACTAAAACTGACTTACCCAATCCAAACATATTTAAAAAATGGTTTATATATAATTTACTGACAATGTATAGTCTCTATATATTGTCAATACACTAAAGGTTAACACCTCCTCAATACGCAAACTAAAAAAAAATAAAACCTTTAAAAATAAATATAAATATAAA
This sequence comes from Heritiera fomes, assembly GCA_032173925.1. NCBI lineage: Eukaryota > Viridiplantae > Streptophyta > Magnoliopsida > Malvales > Malvaceae > Heritiera > Heritiera fomes. The sequence goes on from JAPDPM010000012.1 coordinate 29,372,160, forward strand.
TATAAATAAATTTTTTAAATTTGCACATAAAAGCTTATTCATAAGGTATCAACCTCTTGTGATTGACAATGTTCAAAGATTATACAACATCAGTGCATCATATATAAATTTTTTAAAAAATATATACCGTCAATGGATTTTTTTGACTCCATAAACGAGATTAAGATGATGTCCTCTAAAAATATTTAAAAAATAAATAACAAATAAAATAAGACATGTGTCATCATCTTAGCTAACCCTTTTATGGAGTCAAAAAATTTCACTAATGGTGTATTAGATAGTAATCCAATTTTAATATGATGTATTTTCAAAACTACATAAAATATTAGTCATTATCTAATTCATTAAATGAAATATAAAAATAATTAATATTATCTAACTTCTTCATTTTTTTCACTTCTCTAAATTTTCACTATTTTTTAAATCATTATCATAACTATCTATCAAATCATTATTATAACTATCTATCAATGTTATATAACTCAAAAATATTTTAAAAATAATTTTAATATTATCTATTTTGAAAACTGCCTAAAATATTAATATTTAAAAATATATTTAAAAATATTTAATATTATCTAAATTTGAAACAATTATCTTAAGTATTTTGACTAAGTCAAGACTGACGTAAATATTACTATTCCACATTCCTAAAAATATATTTTATTAACTAAACTGAATAACATAAAACTAAGTTATATTATTTAAATATTTAAAATTATTATTTTTTAAATAAATAAAATTGTTTATAAAATATAAAAATGTACATTTATATGTGTTTTTTTCTTAACCATATATTCTCGTTCAAAGTTACCATATTTCATGAATCAGTAACTTGATAAACTAACAAATACAAATAATAACAAAAAATTAAACAAATAATAAATAAATTAAACTCAATCATAGACTTGATGAGACTCAAACATGATACTTCAAATACATTTATATGTGTTTACATTTATATTTAAATATGTAAAATTAATTCAAGAATGTATGTGCTACAAACTAATTTATCTTATAAAGCTACAAAACTTTGCTCTCTTTTTTTGGGTGAGAAAAAAAAAGGGTATTATAAAACTACAAAACTTTGCTTTTAGAAAGCATTTAATGTTTAGACGAGATATTAAGTTCTTTTTCTTTTACTGTAAATCATATGTATTTTCATCCGTTTTAACGGTTTGAGACTAATTTTACTCGAAGTTTCATTACAATTAAAGGTCTTCATCCCTTTTCAAAAATGTATTTAGTGGAGTCAAATCTGAGAGTTTTTTTTCACAAACTTAACTTGTATTGTTAACTGAGCCACAACTTATGAGTATTATAGAGTTCACGTAACAAAGTTAGAACGTAAGAATTTCAGAAATTTTTTTGTTAATATCCATAACATTTTTTTCTTTTATCTATGCATAAATAAGGGGTCTTATATAGTTCACGTAAAAAAGTTAAAACGTAAAAATTTCTGAAATTGTTTTGTTAATATCCATCACATTGTTTTGAAAATAACATATGATGATCCAAGCCAAATTTTTTAGTACATAAAATTTTTGTCTTACATAATAAAAATAATATTATTTTCTGATCTCATAAATCAAATGGTAAATATTTGGAGATTCGAATTCAAAATCTTTAAAAGGTAATCTCAAATTGTAACTCTTAAGATCGACAAATATTAAGAGACAAATTGCTAAATCCTGTTTACCTTTTTTTTTTTGGTTACAAAATCCTGTTTACCTTGATTATTCATCCTTGTCAAATTATGTTATTTTTTTTATTTTCTATGAAATTGTCAAAATTTATGGTTTTCTAAAGGACAAGAATTGGCACATGGACAGTATTAATATGAGAAGCGGAAAATCAGTAACGCGATTCTGTCTCCAACGTGATCGAAGGGAACAAAACATTAATAAGATTTGAGAATCCAAATCCATTGTCTTATTACACAAGGATGAATGATGTTGGTATCAAAATCAAAAACACTTTGTACTTTTAAACTATTTTTTTAGAGTTTGTATATGATGCACTGACAGTGTATAGTTTCTATACACTGTTAATGCATCAGAGGTTGACACATCATCAATAGGCCCTTATGGGCAAATTAAAAAAATTTATTTATATTTGCATATAAGGGCTTATTGATGAAGTGTCAATCTTTGATGCATTGACATTTGATAGTGTATAAAAACTATACACTGTCAGTACATCATATATAAATCTTTTTAATAGTATATTTTTATTAGAAATTTCACAATCAATATATTACATTCCATAAATAGGTAACTATAAAAATCACAATATTTAAACTAGATAAACTAGTAAATAATTATAATAAACTAGTAAATAACTAAACTAATTCAAACTCATATTTTTTTTTTAAGTTAAAAAAACTTTTATTGCTAGGAAATGTTGGCATCGTACATAATAAGGTCTGAAATGAAGTCTGGATGCTCCTCTACCCATATTAATTCCCCAGTAATGATTAGCCCCTGCTTTGCCAGTTTGTGAGCTACATTATTACACTCTTTTGGCGTATGTTCAAGACTGCATTTGGAGAAGAATCTCATCTTGGCTTGAATCTCTTCGATCAAAGGTCCAGTCGGAGAGAGATCCATGGCTTGGGATTTGCTTTTCTTTATAATTGTCAAGGAATCTTCTTCTAGAATTACTTCCTTGAAGCCCATATTTAGAGCAAAATCCATCGCCGTGACAGCTGCAAATGCTTCTGCAATAAAAGGGTTTGATACCCAGTTGATATTCACGCAGATTGCTCCCATTACCAGTCCTTGTGAGTTCCTTATCACAGCTCCAGCTCCTGCCTTTTTTCCTTGCACATCCACTGCTCCATCAAAATTCACTTTATAAATGTCAAAAGGTGGTGGGCACCATTTAGCTTCCTGTATTGTCGAGGGTGGGTTGCTTCTCTTATTTGCCTCATTATACTCATCTCGATAGGAAGTTGCAAAAAGAGCCGATTTTGATGCCTCCCTGCGTGCCTCTCCATGAAATTCATTATTCCTGTCATTCCAAATTGTCCAAGCCACTATAGAAAATAGTTGCAGACTGCGGTCATGGTTACTTCCACATAAGTTCTGTTGTAGCCAATCCCTCAATTCCTCATCACTGTCTCCTCTAGTAGTTCAGTTCCAGCCAGCATTTTGCCATACTTCATTTGCCCGCCGACAGTTTTTAATTGCATGGCACACGTTCTTGTCCCTTTCGCCACATCTCTTACACGTGGTCTCCACTACTATATGTCTTTTTGCCAAATTAGTTACAACTGGAAGGATGTTATGAAGAACACGCCACATGAAAATTTTTATTTTGCTAGGTACTTCCACTGTCCAAAGCTTCCTCCATACTCCTGCATCGAAATTCCTTTCTGAAGATTGAGTCGTCAGTTCCTCATCCCTCTCTTGTACTCTGGATAGCATTTTGTACCCGCTCCTGACTGTGTAATACCTTGTGTTGTCATAGTGCCATATTAACCTGTCTGGGCTGTTCAACTTACTAAGTGGAATTCTTCTTATTTCCTCAGCTTCCTCTTTTGTGAAAATAGCTTGTAAGGTTTCCCAATTCCACCTGCTTGTGCTGCTGTTAATAAGTTCAGCTACCATCACATGTTGTTGCTCTAGTCTCCTTGGCGAGGATGGCTGGAAGTTTTCTGAGAAAGGTAGCCACTTGTCTTCCCATATCCGTACCGACTTACCATCTCCTATCCTCCATCTTAGTCCCTGGTTTAGCACACCCTTTGTGACCCAAATGCTCTTCCATGTTAGAGACTGGTTTGCTCCTAGAGTAGACTCTAAAAAAGACCCTTGGGGGAAGTATTTGTTCTTTAAGACCCGATACACTAACGATTTAGTGTTTGTTATAAGCCACCACCCCTGTTTGGCCAGCATTGCCTTGTTGAAATTATTCATCTCTCTGAAACCCAGGCCACCAAGCTGTTTCTGCCTACACATTTTTTCCAGCTTAACCAATGAACTCCTGTTTTACCTCCACTAGATCTCCACCAGTAATTACTTAGCTGACTGTTCAGTCTATCACAAATAGATTTAGGCAAGAGGAAACATCCCATGACATAAGTCGGGATTGCTTGTAGAATAGACTTGATGTAAACTTCCTTCCCACCTTGGGATAAGACTCTCGATCCCCAACCCTCTGTTCTCAAGTTTAATTTGGCATTAAGATCCTTGAAAACACTTGATCTGTCTCGACCCACCTTGATTGGCATGCCCAGATACTTTTCAATATTTGAAGTGGCTTGGATGTTGAAAAAATTTTTAATAGAATTTCTAGTTTCATCATCTAGATTACTACTGAAAACAGAGTTGACTTTTCAAAATTTATCATTTGCCCTGAACACTCCTCATATAACTTTAGCACGTCCATCACCTGTTGGTATTCGCCTTTGTTTGCTTTACCAAATAACAGGCTATCATCTGCAAAAAACAGGTGACTTATTCGAGGACCCAGTCAACTCGCTTGAACCCCATGCAGTAAGCCTTGTCTTTGCTTATCTTTAAGTAAGGCCGATAAACCTTCTGTGCAAATCAGATATAGGTAAGGGGATAGAGGATCACCTTGACGTAGTCCTCTACCTGGCTTAAAATTGTTAGAAATATCGCCATTAATAATAATAGAGTAAGAGACAGATGATACACAGCTCATAATAATCGAGATCCAATTAGAATAAAAGCCAAGTTTTTGCATCATAGCCTCCAAAAACTTCCACTCTACCCTATCATAGGCTTTGCTCATATTCAGTTTTAAAGCAAAAAACCCCTCTTTCCCTGTCCTTTTGGTTTTCATTGTGTGCAGCAGTTCATAGGCTACCAAAATGTTATCTGTGATTAATCTCCCAGGTATGAAGGCACTTTGTGAATCACTAATGATATCTGGGAGAAAAGTCTTGAGTCTATTCACTAGTACTTTGGATATAATCTTGTATACAACGTTACAAAGGCTTATAGGTCTGAACTGTCTAATATTGGATGGGTCTTTCCTTTTGGGAATTAGGACTATATTGGTATGATTGATGTCTTCTAAATTTTTTCCCCTCTTAAGCATGAAAGACAAAAATTAGTCATATCATTACCAATTGTAGACCAATATTTTTGAAAGAAAAGGGCTGGCATACCGTCAGGTCCGGGTGCTTTGGTGGGGTGCATTTGTTTTAGAGCAGCGTGAATCTCTTCAGGCGTGAACTCTGCAATGAGGCTTTGGTTCATCTCATTCATAATACAAGGTTGGACTTTCTCAACAAGATCTGCAAAATTTGAAATGTCATTAGAGTGGAAAAGTTCTTTAAAATAGTCTGTGGCAATCCCCTGTATCGCAGACTCCTCCACCCTCACTATCCCATTTTCATCCTCTAGCCCCTTTATAGTATTTTTTTTCCTCCTTATTGACGCCTGAGAATGAAAAAAAGCTGTATTTTTATCTCCCTCCCTGAGCCAGCTGACATGTGACCTCTGTTTCCAGTATAATTCCTCCTTTTCCAACCAGTAATCTAGCTCCTTTTTTAATCTTTGTTGCTCCCTTACTGGGTGCCATGAGCTTGAGTTTTTCCAATTCCCTATGGATACTACCTATTTGGACTTGGAAATTTTGATGTTGACTCCGACCCCATTCCATTAGTTTTGCCTTAGTGCCTTCCAATTTTTCAGAGAGTGAAGCTGTTGTTGTATCTTGCCATACTAGCTAAACCTGTTCTTCACATTCTGTTTCTTTGGCCCACTGTTCTTCGAACCGGAACATGTCCCTCTTTTGCTTTCTTGCATTTCTCTGTTCTCCCCATTCCGTATGTACCATTATTGGCTGGTGATCAGAATATGTGTCAGTGAGATGCAAAACTAAATAGTTTGGGAATCGAGACCACCAATTATTGTTGCCAAGACCACGATCAAGTCGTTCCTTTATGCATGTAGCTTCAGTTCGTCCTCTTTCCCATGTGTACCAGCATCATCTGTAACCCAAATCCTTTAACCCACAGTCTTCCAGTGTATCTCTGAATGCTTGCATTTGGCTCTCCTTCCTTCTAGCTTGCTCGTGTTTTTCATTTTGCCAGAGTATTTCATTGAAATCTCCAACACAAAGCCACTCCATGCTATTGTTTTCTGCCAGTTCCCTTAATAAAGCCCAAGACTCACCTCTTTTTCTTGTGTCAGGATCACCATAAAAGCCTGTCAATCTCCAAGCCTATCCTTCTTGTCCTTCGTTGACCTCCATGTCAATATGCCTCCTTGAAAAACTCCTCAGTTTTAGTTGTATATCATTTCCCCATAACATTGCCAATCCACCACTGTTGCCATCTGGATTTACACTAAAACATGCCTGCATGCCACAACTTCTTTTTATTTTTTCCAGTTTCCTTTCATGTAGCTTTGTTTCAATGAGAAAGACTACATGGGGAGCTTCTTTATTCACTAGCTCACGTAGAGCACGAACTGCTCGTGGGTTCCCAAGCCCACGACAGTTCCAACTTAGGCATCTCATTGGTGACGGCGGGACTGATTAACAGTCTCCGTCGATGCTTTAGTTAAATCCACCTCTTCTTCCTCCCTTCGCTTCTTTCCAACCTGATCAATTTCCATAAATTCCGAAGCTTGTATCTCTGACTTACGCTTCCCTGCTTCCTATATACTTAGATTTGGTTCCCCAGATGATTCTCTGGCCCGTCTTTTCCAGGTTTGTCTTCCTTTCGAGCTATTGGGACCACCTCCTTGGCGTAGTCCATTTTCCACGTGTTGAGAAGATAAATTATTCCATGCAGATTGCGTTCCACTGTGGCTTGGGATCTCATGCAGATTTGTTTTTTGACTTTGTGCGTGCCATAAATTCCCCTGCACAATATCTCCTTCGGTTATGTGATTTGCCTCGTTGATTTCTTGGTTTTTTATTGCATTAAGAACACATTCCTTGTTTATTGTCCCTTTTTCCATTGTATCCCTATAATTTCTCCCGTCTCCAATAGCCTTAATTGTTCCATGATCTTTGCTCATAATTGCTTGATTGTCGCCCGAGAGATCATGTACTTCCAAAACTGGTGTTGTCCTCAAGCTCGTCTACCTCGTCTCTATCACTTGGTCTCCGATCTCCTTGTTGGGTTTTCCTTCTCTTCGTACGCCCTTCTGCGTTTCTGGATTGTTGGCTGGCTGTGGTTCTGCTTCCTTCTCCTCCAAATTAATTATTTTGCTGTCCCTTCGTAGTATGCCATAGCTTCTTTTCATTGGCTCAACTCGAAGCCAGTTCCCGTATTGTGACACCTTCCTCTTTCTCCTCTGCTGGTTCCTGCTCACATTCAAGATCAACATGCCCCAATAATCCACACGTGTAGCAGAAATTTGGCAACCTCTCATACTTCAGTTGCCCTATTATGTCGTTTTTTCCTTTCTTGTCTTTGATAACAATGAAACGCCGAAGGGGTTTGGTGATGTCGATTTCAACCCGTAACCGCAAGCATACTCCCCCTGCTCCATTTGAGTTTGACAAGTCCATACCTTTGAGAGAACCAAGTTTCCTCCCTATCGTTTCTGCCATCTCCCTTTGAAACATCTTTAGAGGTAACCCATACACCTGGATCCAGAATAAAGCTTTGTCGAAAGAGTAATCTGTTGAGCGCAATTCTCCATCATAGGTCGTCAACGCTAGCAAATTCTTATCAAAGGACCAGGGAGATCCATCCACTACTCGCTTTTTGTCACTCCCAGAGGCAAACTTAAAGAGGAAAAGGTTTTCGTCTAAGATATCTGCTTGCAGTTCTCGAGATAACTTCCAAATAACTTTCATTGTACCCACCATTGCGTCTTTATTGAAAGACCTTGTAGTTAACAATTTACCAACCAACCAGTATTTCGATGCTAACAGATCTGAATCTTCCTTTGAATCGTCCACTTCCACCAGATCTTTCTCTTCTTCTGTAAGTTTCAGCTTCCCCCATAATTCTTCTAATGTATCGTCCATTTCAACCGCCCCTTCCTTGAGTAAAGCCTTTACCTATACCCTACCTATTGCCACTGACTATTAACTAAAGAACCGACCAAAGCTCTAAAGACTATCTCAGATAATCTCAGAGAAAGAACACTTGTATAGAACAAGACTACCAAAAAACTCTTACAGAGCGTCGCTCCAAAGAGACTCTTAGCACTATTAACTTACATATATAATTCAAACTCATATTTGATAAAACTCAAACTTGAAACTTCAAAATTTTAAAATTTTCTCTTTATCACAAAACCAAAGCTTCAAATTTTTTTTACACCGCGATGTGCATTGAATATTAATTTCCGCGAACGCTTCGCTTCGTGGTTGACGCGGCTGTATAATAAACAAATATGAAAATCAATGATGTTTTTTTCGGCAAATTTGAACCAAACAAAAAAACCTCCAAAGCCTATTTTTTCATTTCATTTCACAGGTCGATAAATATTAAATTAAATAGTAAGAGATTTAAAATTGATGTGGACTAGGTCAATTATTACTGGGCTTTTCTATAAATCAAGTTGAAGACCACTAAGCCAAATGATAATCTAAGCCCAAGAGGAAAGAGGACTCATAAAGCCCATAAATGATCCACTGGGTTATTATTTAAGCTATGGGGCTTACGCGCGAGAGCCTTTTGGGTGAGAAAGTGTCTCTCGCCTTAAATATAAAAAAAATAATAATAAATTATATACACGCGATAGACGGTTTGTCGCAGGAAAAATTTCATGCGACAAATATTTTGTTGCGCGAGGTGCACGCGAGAGAACGATTCGCAAGCACAGACATGACAGACACTCTGTCGCAAGCTAGCACGAGGCTCATGCAACCCCAACAAGCGAGATAGGCTCTCGCACCCGACAGGCTTAAGAGAGAGCCTCCAGCACGCGACAACATTAGGCAATAGGGTGGCTCTCGCGACAACAGGCTTGGGCGAGAGGTTGGATCTCGCGTGCAACGTGTGTTGGCGAGAGAGTGGCTCTCGCATGTTACGTCTCCCTTGGCGAGAGGATTGGGCGACAGGTGGGCGAGAGACAAACTTTGGCGAGAGGTGAGCTCCCGCACTACAGACCCTTGGCAACAGGCCTTAGATAATATATGCTCTCGCACGCGATAGACCCTTGGCGAGAGGAGAACTCCTCATGATTTATTTATTAGCTGTTTAATGTTAAGACCTTGGATCATTTCTCCTTTGCATGGATGATTTGACGTCACAATAAATTCGGCATTGATGGCATGGGAATATTCAAAGCACAAATGCACAGCTAAAGCGTAGAAAAACCAATTGAGTAAGACAAATTGAAAAAGCAAAAAAAAAGGCTTTATAGATACAGACAAGAACAAAACGTTGGAGTTCCAACTCTACCAAACAGTAAACCAAATTTTCGAATGCCCTCATGCTGCACACGATGACCTTTCCTGTGTCTCTCCCAATGCCGTGAATTTAAAGCAAAGCATTACAAAAGGAATAGAAAAATAACTTCAAATGCATGTTAATTACTGTGATACAAAGGAGTGGGCGAGAGACAAACTTTGGTGAGAGAAGCGGTTTGTTTTCCACGCAGCAGCTTCAAAATGGCACTGGTCTGTTTCCATCTTTTCGTGATCGTGAGTTCCAAACTTCGAAAGAAATCACTCAAAGGAGAGGTGGATAGCAGCTTGGGATTTAGGCACATTATAGTACGGCTCGGCTTGAAAAGGATACAACAATGGCGATGCAACAATAGATGGTTTTGTCTCCACGAACAGCAGATGGCGTAGCAGGATTGGCAGGAGAATGGTCAGGAAGAACGATGCAAAACATAAAAACTGTGGCGAGGTCTGAATGCAGATGTTGAGGATCAGTATCTTTAAGCAGAGGTAGAAGAGTAGGGATAAACCCAGATTCATGCATGGCCGAGCAAACCTGGATGATGGCGGCCAATAATATAGGCAGTGGAGCAAGACCGAATAGCTTTGTTCTTGTTACTGCTACATGCAAGAAGGAAAGAAAGACACGTGAAGGAGATTGAAAAAAAAAGATACTGAGTAAAACACAACAAAAGCAACGGTTTTCTCCGTTTTTATTCATCTTCTGAAGACCAGAACTAATTATATTGGATCAACATCTACCTACCCTACCTCTGCTGACTAGGTTGTTATGAGCTCAAACTCAGGGAGTCTACATACAACTCTTACCTTATATATTTCATGGCCTCTTGGTGCTTTATTTTATTGACTAAATGAAGCAAAATGCTGGCAGAGAGACTAAGCGTGCTCACATAAGTCCATGACAAAACCAAAGCTAATAAAATACCAACAGATATCTGCCATGAGTTGTGTTGCACGTACAAACTACGGATGATCAAGCATGACAGCGTCCACCATCTCAGCAGGTGCATGGAATCCGAAATCTGCCTAATCATAAAGGTTGGAAAAGTGAACCATTTGACCGCCGTGTCGATCAACAAAAAGAAACCTCCTAATACCGTACTTTCTGATTAAACGAAACGCAGAACAAAGAAACGGCCACCAAACAAGCCTGAGAAGCCACGATATCCATCTCGAAATCCTTGATTTGGTACGCCTCGCAACCATCGTATTTGGAAAGTTCCAGCACTAAAACCGGAACCAAAACCCAAACCAGTTAGAACGCCGCCCAAGACACGGAAAGGCTCAACGAAGAAGACTGATTAAAACCAAGAAAACTCAAAAACCTCTCCAATTTATCCAAGGAATTATTTAGATCGTTCCTTGTTCGTATTTCTTGATGTTGCTCCCCTCGTAACGTACAATGGCAGCAACTGGATACAGTGGAATGATTAACTTCATAAATGGAGGTGATTTTGCAGTATCCTCAATTGTTCAGGTTGTTGGGATTATTCTTTGCTTGCATGCAGCCACAAAAATTTCGCATAGAGCTCAAGGAGTTGCATCACTTGCGAGCAGATGGCATGCACGGACAACATGCATTTCAACTGATGCCTCCCTGAGAAGTTCAAACAGTATCGGAAACATGGAAGCTTTCAATCAAGTAAACTCGCTACATATGACCTTTTCTGAAAGTGCTCTGGAGTCGGTGGATTATGTTGCCATGCCTACAACTACACCGCTAGCTTCTTATATGTCTTCATATCACAGAAGACAAGCATTTGTGATGTACTTGCAGGCCAATCCTGGAGGCATTACTATATTTAAATGGACAGTTGACCGGGGTCTTATCAACACAATCTTTTTCATTGAACTTTCCCTGGTTACATTTGTGCTTGGACAGACCGTAGTCTTCAGTTCTACTTGATAATATCCATCACTCATCATCAGTTTTTCTTAGACTTAACAATCAACTCCTACTTGGTTTTGATAGGATTGTTTTGTTCTTGCATCATACACTGTCACTAGTTGGCTAGCACAATGTTATCTCTTGATAGGAAATGACCATTGCTAAAGAAATAAACAAAAGTGGGAAGGTCATCGTTTGTTAAGCCAACAACAAAAAGCGGTGAGAAAGAGGGCTCTCGCACGTGACATCTCCCTTGGCGAGAGAGTGAGAGAACGGCTGTACAGGTCACAGACATGTCTGTCAAACACGTAACTCGCATGGGCAAGCTAAAGGGTGAGAAGGAGCACGCCACACGGTTCTTTGGCGAAAGAGCACATGACCACTGCAGCAGACACTTTCGACGATTGAGTGGCATGTGGCAATTGCATGACCAACGCCATAGCCTAGCCTGTCGCCCAAAATGGCTTGCCCATCTAGATCGTTTCTCATGCCTTGACATGTGCTTTACCGAGCGAGCCTTGTTGCGGAGGAGCTCCCGAGTGACAGGCCTTGTACAAGACAAGAGCTCCCACAAGCGACAGGCCTTTGGCGAGAGAGGAGCTCCCGCGCGTGACAGGCCTTGAGCGAGATCAAGGTTGTGGGAATCCAAGGTATTTTGCCGCAAAAAAAAAGGAAAGACAAAAGAAGAGAAAGAAAAAGCTGAAGCTACGACCAATCACATATTTGGCGGTAGGTAGTGATCTCTGGCGGAAGAATACAAGAAGTGGGCTACAGCCTTGCCTATCACCCAAAAGTTCCATGGTGATTGAGTACACGGAATGGGCAAGGCCCAGCCTATCGCCTGAAAGATCTCTGGCGACAGAGTACAAGGAATGGGCGACAGCAGTGTCCTCAATTCGGCGAGCACAAGCACGCACATGACAAATTTTGGCGACAAGGTTCTACGCGACAGAACAATTTGCACAACAATAGGCATGCGACACGACTCAAACATGGGCAACCTTATCTTCTTCGTTGTCAAATAGAACTTCAAAGCCAAGAAGCGCAACAGGCCTTGGACGAGACAAGGGCCCCCTTTTGCACCCATAGGCAAGATTCCCCCGTTAGCACAATGCAGACGAGCAAAGAACACCCGAGTCATGCCTTTCGGCATAGGCTAGCAACGCTGGCAAGCACGGAATTCAAACTACTGTCTCACCCATCAGAAAAAACTTTGGCGAGCACATTTAAATTTGATGATCCAAGCGCACGCCCAAGTGCGGGATCCGAGCGGAATGATTTAGAATCTTCTAGACCTGGTACGCGCACTAATCCAACAGAATGTCCAAAAGCTTCCTTCGGCCCATCTGTAGATCACCTGCACAGACGCTTTCAAGAACTGCTTTAACAACCATCTAGAAGTGGCTTAAGAGCCACACAATTGGCACAGTGACAACCACACATGTGAAAGAGGGTTTGTCTATATAAAGGGTGTGTCAGCTTCGTGAGTCCTTTAAGCAAGACAAGGATGTGCCAGTTTAGGGTGTCGAGATCAAGGTTGTGTTTCCCTTGTAAGCCCTTATACATAGCATTCTTGAGTATCAATACAAGTGAGTGCTCGGCACAACGGAAATTGCAAACACACTCAAGCAGGGACATACGGGTGGTAACCAGATTTGAGGTACTCTCGTACGATGTTTTCGATTTTCTTGTCCACTCTAATAATTGTGATTGAATCAAGCAGGTGTCCGAGGTAGGCACTAGCCACTGTCGTGGAAGGCAACACGCCAAGGATAGCTTGGTTCGATTGAAAATAGCTTGTGGTAAGCTCATGAAGGTAGATTGTTGGTACCAAGGCACGACTTAATGCACAAGCCATGGTTGACAGCAGAATATCCTAGCACTCGTACTTTACAAATTCTTCAAAGACAAAGACTTGGAATGGTACTGGTGGTAAACATTTGCTATTTTTGTTTTAACATTTGCTGCAATTATATTGCTACTTACTCCATTTAATCGAAAATACTACATTATAAAACGAAAGACCAGTTATTTTTATCTGTACTATGATAATCCTCCATGTTTGATAGACATGTTGCAGGAGTAGAAGAAGACGCGAGACGGGCACAAATAAGTCCCTAAGCGAAAAATGCGCGAGACGGGCACAAATAAGACCTTAAGCGAAAAATGCTCGAGATGAGCACAAATAAGTCCCTAAGCGAAAAATGCAGGAGACGGCACAAATAAGTCCCTAAGCAAAAAATACGCGAGACGGGCAAAAATAAGACCCTAAGCGAGAAGAAGACGCAAGACGGGCACAAATAAGTCCCTAAGCGAAAAATGCGCGAGACGGGCACAAATAAGACCTTAAGCGTGAAAAAGACGCGAGACGGGCGCAAATAAGTCCCTAAGCGAAAGATGCGCGAGACGGGCAAAAATAAGACCATAAGCGAGAAGAAGACGCGAGACGGGCACAAATAAGTCCCTAAGCGAAAAATGCGCGAGACGGGTAAAAATAAGACCCTAAGCGAGAAGAAGACGCGAGACGGACACAAATAAGTCCCTAAGTGAAAAATGCGCGAGACGGACAAAAATAAGACCCCAAGCGAGAAGAAGACGCGAGACGGGCACAAATAAGTCTCTAAGTGAAAAATGCGGGAGACGGGCAAAAATAAGACCCTAAGCGAGAAGAAGACGCGAGACGGGCACAAATAAGTCCCTAAGCGAAAAATGCGCGAGACGGGCAAAAATAAGTCCCAAAGCGAACAAAAACAAAAAGTCCCTAAGCACAAAAGGGTGTGAAGAGGGGCAAAAATAAGTCTCTAAACGAGGTACGTTACAATCTTATCAGATTACATTTAACGTATTATGTTGGCATAAACGATATTATATTCTAACAAGTCCTTAAGTTGATAGTACGCAAGACAGGACCAATACTCCAGTAAAAGTTCTTCTTTGGACACAAAAAGTCATAAAGAAAAGCTTGGGGAGCACACAGTATGCAGGTTGTAAGGTATGACACGAGGCACGTTACAATTTTATCATTGATATGTGCTACAATTGATAAACAAAATGCATTTAACGTATTATGCTATAGTCTTATTAATTCTATAAAGGCCCTATGCGAAAAATGCGCAAGATGGGCAATTCTCTAAAAGTCCCTAAGCGAAAATGCGCGAGATGGGCAATTCTCTAAAAAGTCCCTAAGCGAAAATGCGCGAGACGGGCAATTCTATAAAGTCCCTAAGCGAAAAATGCGCGAGATGAGCAAATTGTGAAATCCTCAAGCAATAGAGTGTACGGATAAATGCGATTCCCAAGTATGAATTCTTCTTTAGATGTAAGTGCTTCATAAGAAGAGCTGGGGAGCACTATAGATTAACTTCTGCATTAAAAGGAGTATCGAAGCACCCATGCATGTGCATCCTGAGGTGCTATAATGTCAAGAGCTTGATCCTTAGGAAAATTAGTCTCTAGATTATCTAAAAATTTTTGTCCAAGCTTGTGAGAACCTCGACCATCTCGAGTCGACAAAAAGGCTTCTAAGAGCTGGTAAGATCAGATAAATCTTTATAAGTGCCTATCCTTAGAAAAGGTTCCGAATTCTCAGCATCTGGATCGAGCTTCAACCTATCAAGAGCATGCCAAGTACAAATCACATATGATGAAACCAAATAAGAATATATGCATCCGCTTATGGCACTTCTGGACGATGTGCTCTCATGGCCTTAACCCAGATTCGGTTTTCTTCCTCTTGGCTGATAAAAGGCACTTGACAAAAGAAATGATGACACGAAGTCGTTTCTGCTACAAATAATAATGAAGTTCACTAGTTAAAGCCCTTAAGTGAAGATGAAAAGATTCTTGTGATAATCCCAGGAAGAGGGCAGCAAAAGAATTTGAAAAGCTCATTCTTTATATACTCTTTCACAAGGTAAACCTTGTAAAAGAGTGGGGAGCAATTGATGTAGACTATGTCAATTATTACTGGGCTTTTCTATAAATCAAGTTGAAAACCATTGAGCCAAATGATAATCTAAGCCCAAGAGGAAAGAGGACTCATAAGGCTCATAAATGATCTACTGGGTTATTATTTAAGCTGTGGGGCTTAAAGGTAATTACGCACAAAATAACTCCTATAAATAGGTCACAAGTATCATTCTTAAACCCTAAGCTCTATTTGCCTGCCAAAACCCTGTCTGACTTAAGCATCAGAGTGCGTGCACAGGGGAAAACCCCTGCGCCCCTCTGACTTTTCCTATTTCGCAGATTCGTTGGAGACAGACTAAAGCGAAGATCGAGGATTTAACGTCAGCAAACTTTTATTGTTGTTTTTGGCAACAACAAAAATGATTTTTTTTCTCACTCGCTTTCTATCACATAACAAAGTGTCATATGTACATATGTACCGATATTAAAATATTTTATATATGAAGACATGATTTGATTTTTGTTTTGTTGTCATGAAAAATATGAACCAAGAAATAAACGCAAGAAAATTAGACAAACATTTTATGTGGTTTGACTTGACTATAAGTTTATGTCTGCAAACGAAAACAAAAAATTTTACTATAACAATAAGATTAATAAAAGTTTAACTCTTAGGCTCAAAATGTTCTTTCACGGACGAAAACGATGAACAATTTTATTATAATAACGAGATAATAATTACAAAAATTCTAACACTTAAGTTCAAAATGCGTTTATCATAACCTTCCAACGATAATTCTCGGATAACCCAAACTCACTTTCAGCCAAACTCTGTGTCTCTCTCGGACCCACAACAATGCACAACACATCCTTTTATAGATATGATGATATGTAAGAGGTAGCTAGCAAGATACAAGAAGCATGCCAGCCAAAATCCTTTAACATTAAGAAAGCTTGCTATTGGCTGGAAAAGTGGCAACTGAAGTTGTATTTTCACAAATTTTAACCTTAATATAAAATCAACCGAAACAATATATGATTAAGCGTAAAATATGTTATATTAATATCAAAATTTCTGATCTTACGGCAGAAATTTCCACAATTAATGCTCTTCAAAACACTTCATACTTAAGGAAATTTTTAATTGGCCGATTAAGGAGGTTCGCCGCCGACTCGTAATGCTCTTCAAAGCTAAGGAACAACGTCAATGGTTGCTCACGCCTCACATTGCAAACAAACTTGGTCATTTTAAGTCATACTTAACTGGTTTCTATCTAAATAAATTCTAGATAAGGAGAAATGGATATCGTGAGTATGATATACCCAAGATGTTGCAAAACATAGTAGTTAAGATGTTACAAAACGTGTTAGCAAATTTGGCGCACACAAAAAAGATCTTATAAAACATGTTCTTCAGCTGGATTAGTTAAGATGTTGCAAGATGATTTCATGGGTCTTGCAAGGCCTCCAACGTAGTATAAAGCGGAACACTGCTTCTTTTCAATAAAAAAAAATGTCCACGGTTTCTATTAAACACATTGGTTATGCCCGTCGATTGTTTGGGCAAGTATTACGCTTGTTTAGGTTAACAGTTTTTTTTTTCTCTCTTCTGCATATTATCTTAATCGTTCGAAAAAGAGATTACAATAGTTAAGTGTTGTTTGATAAACTGAAAATTAAATACTGAAAAATTAAACACTGAATTTTTAATATTGATTTTGATAAGTATTGAATTTGAATTATAAAATATGTTCGATATTTTAAAGAAAATTAATTGCAAAATATAAATATATTATTTGAAAATGAAAAATGCTAAATTTAATGATTAAATATTTTTTTTGTTTGTTTTTAAATTAATTAAAACTAGTCTGAATCATTATCACTTTTATTATCAACTTGTTCTAAAAAATAACACAATTTTAAAACATTGTGTAAAAAAAAAGCACAAAGAGGATGCAAATCCTCTCTCAATCCTCTCTACCACTTTCTTTCTCTCACATTCTTATTTTATTCTTGACTTTTTTATTATCTTTCTGTTGATTTTGTTTTTTCCATTCAAATGTAGAATTTTTGTTATCAAACAATATATTTGTGTTGTAGATTCAGATTATTTTTTTATAAGTGTTCTAATTTAAGAATTAAATAATTAAGTTACAGATTGAAGTTTATAATAGAATTATATTTTTGGATTGAGATCTGTTTTAATTTGGATTATGGATAATAACAAGTACAGATAATGAAGTAACTTTTTTGGATAATATAATCAAATTTTTAGTTTTTTTTCCTTAGCTACTTATATTATTCAATACTTTTTTTGTTGAAAAAGTTATTTTAAATAAATTTTAAAATATTTTATTAAATGCATGAAAAAAAAAGTGTTCAAATTTTTAATTTTCAATGAGGTAAAAAATTTTAATGCATTATGACACACAACACTTTAAATATTAAAAAAAAAATAAAAAGAGTTATGTGTTATTATTTTAACACTTATGGGATCATTGATAGTGGATTAGATAATAATAATTAATTAAATAGTAAATATTCATAAAAGATGAATTTTTTATTCATTATCCAATTTTTTTTGAACATGATTAATCTCAAACTGTTAAATTGAATGAAAATACTTATAATTTGCAAAAAAAAAAATCTTCGAAATGGTATCAAAATTCAAAAGTGCAGATATACATGAGCTGAATGCGGAGATAATGTAAATGAGCGAATTATTGCTGTCCCATGAATGATTTAATACTCACCCAGAAAACTAGGGTTAGAGTGGCTGATTTTTGTCCAGTAGCAGGTTCGTAATTATAACAAGTAAGAGTAAGAACATTTGTCTGGTTTTCTAAATCAGCAGATTATATAAAATCATGGGATTCATTTTCTATTTTCTTATTTGGGTTTGTAAAATTAGTTCGAGGAATTCTAAGCACATCCATTTTTTTTCTCCACACATCCATTCTTATTTGTGTGTGAACAGTAACTTATGAGAGGAATTGGGTGTGCCAAGAAAAAAATGGGGTTTGAATAGAAACTCTCAACTAGTTCAATGATGATTTACAAAGGTTCCAGCTTAAATTACTTGACTTGTCAGCTAGCAAATAGTGGTAGTAAGCTTTGGCTGGAGAATTTATTTGGCAGACATTTACAGCTTTGCATTTTTAGGTAAACAAAAACAAATCAATAAATTATAATGAAGTGTTTATCCTCATGAATCATCTGTTCATTGATGCATTCATGTAAATAGTTCTAGTTTAAATTTAATGTAAAAAGCTGTTGAGATTATTACTATTTATTTATACATATTTGGATGAAAACGACTCAGACAAGTGAGTCCCATCAGACAACGTTTCTCTGTTTCTAGCAGTTTCTTTCTGTGTTTTTCCTTCTGTTTCTTGATAGATCCTCAACTCAAGAAAAACCCCAGTTCACATTTTCTATCAGATGTTCAGAGAAGGTTTACTTTTCTGATTCTATTCCGTGTTTCTTATAAAGAAAGAAGACATTGCTGTGTCTTTATAGGAAGACAGGGTCCGTTATCTGTAGTATAGTATATATGGTTTCTATTTGGTTTAGCCAAGAAAATTCTGGTTCCTGTTTAGTTTTATTGGTTTCTTTCTTGTTTTATGTACTGAAGGTTTCTGTTTGGTTGCTGAGAAAACTGAGGTGAAGAAAAACAGGAATGCGTTGAAGAAATTCAAAAGTTTTCGCTTTGGCTGAGTTTTCCGTATTCTAATTTCACAACCACACAAAATTTCTGCCTTCTTCGATTTTCTTCTTTTTTTTTTCTCAGAAACCAAACAGAATATAAGAGACCATTTTGAAAGCTTCAAACTGAATTCCTAAAAATATGGGAAGATTTGAATTTTGACTGTATGGTCTTATTATTACTGAATTCCAATAGTTGACATTCTTTACAATCATCCACCATTTTTTCTGTCAATTTCACTAATGCAAGCAATCTGCAATTTCTGAAAACTTGGACTAATCTTTTTCCTTTTGTCTAAGATTTATTTATTACTTTATTTTTAGTTTTAGTTTCTGCATTTAATTTCTTTTTTTTTTGGTTTCATTCTGCATTTAATTTCAGACATGCAAATATATACCAATTCCCTCTTAACATCTCATTAAATTTATTGAATATTTTTTAGGTGATAACACTGCCAAAACAAGCCAATAATTAATACCTTCCATTTAAGGTATGCAATCTGTGGTTTTTCCTTTTATTTCATAGCCTTTTGAATCCAATTCCTTCTTTGAGTTAAACATGGTTTAACTATAAATATTTATTGAGTTTTCAAGATTTTTGCAGTAGAGATTGAGGTTTGAAGAGGATGAAGAACTCGGTTTCCGATCAGAGTTTCTACATTGAGAGTGAAGATGAGGAAGATGAGAAAGTGTTTGACAGACTTGAAGGAGAACATGATGGAAATGAATCTGACACTTCTGATTCCTCAGCTGAAAACCAGCAGCAGAACAAACCCAGTTCCTACAATACTTCATGGCCTCAAAGTTACAGGTCATTTTCTCTGCTTTATTCTGTTCACTTTCATTGTCTTCCTGGGATACGGATGTTTGTTAATATCATTACTTTGATTTACTGTTCTTGATGAGAACTGTTTGTGCATTTGTCCAAGAGATGGTATACAGAAGAGTATAAAAATAGTTCAGGTAGATTTCAGCAGATCTTTAGAAAGTGAAAGAAAATACTCAAAATATGATTGATACCAATCATGATTGCCATTGTTGATGAAGGTTGTGTAAGATATGCTTCTCTATGACACTTTGGCCTATTAATCCATCTGTAATTATTGAATTATGCTACACTGCAAACATGAATCATGCATGGGGCCCTAATGGAAAGTAGACCAGTTAAGTTGGTTGGGGATTTGATTTTTATACTGTAATGCACAACAAAAAGCGGCTTTCTCTATCTCTCTTTCAATTTTGCATCATTGATTACTCAGTTGTTCTCCAAGCAAACAAATGGTAGCATATTCTGGTATAAAAAATTTTGCCAAATATGGCAGAAGTAGAAAGTCCTGGATTCAAAGTAAACATTAGAAACATGTTGAATCATTTCTTGGAGACATTGCTTCCATTTCTGGTTTCAAACGCTTATGGCTTCTGTTAATCTTTCAGGCAGTCTATTGATGTGTACACTAGTGTACCATCTCCAAGCATCGGGTTTCTGGGCACTCCTTCACTTACAAGATTAGGCAGTTCGTTTCTTTCCTCACCGGTTACAAGAAGATATACTCCGGAGTCATTATCCGCAGCGACAAAACCTCTGCTACCAACAGCAGATGATCAAATACAGCCTCATAGACGTAGTTCACACTATCTGCTACCTCCGATCCCTTCAAGGAGACGATCTGTAAGAGTAGATGACAAAACATCCAAGTTCTCCCATGGACTTCCGGTTTCTCGCCAGAGCTCATATGGGCAAGCTGTGCTAAATGGTTAGTTTACTGACTCTTAGCCATTCCGCAAATTTCTGTCACATGGTTTCAATCTGTCAACATGATTGAAAATCTATTTTCTTGCCACTCTTAGCAACTTTGATTTAGTCATAAATCCTTCCGAAAATTGCTTAATTCTATCATTACCGAGACACTATTGTAAGGAACTGTGGTAAATTGAACTTCACTAATTATTGGCCTTGGAATAGACCGAAAGGCCTTTAAATTTGGGTCTTCCAACACTTCATTTATGAAGCTACTGCCATCTTACGATTGCTACGATCACCATTGGCCTTTGATCAAAAGGGACCACCAAAAAAAAACCTGTTGAGCTGATTCTGGGATCACACCATTACAGGTAAACTAAACATGGGCAGTCACCATCACCCCTCCCCTATTCACATGACTTGAAGAAGACCACTGGAGCTTAGTTTTGTCTGATATATCATCTATTTTTTATCCCTCTTTCAGCTAATGTTGCTTGCATACCACAGCCAAGAGAAAATCACCTTGGCAAGCTTTGGTTTGTAACAAAAACAAAATTGCTTTGGTTTTTTTGATAAAATACTTATTTTTTTTTTGGATTCATGTCTGCAGTACTGTCTTTGTCCATAGCTCATTAATGTTCTTATATATATAAATATATATATATATATATATATATATATATTCTAATTGAACTGTGGTGAAATGGCCTGACTTCCATAGCACATGGTGCATATGAACAAGATCAACTTGTCACTGAAAATTACAAGACTACTGAATCAGTAGTCTGCAATGTTTAGTCAAAAAAAAGTAGCCATCAATGATACGGTAAATGGGTTTTTCATCTTGATTTTTAAGAACCCATAATAATCAATACATCCATCATAGTTCATTTTCATATAACCATAAATCCATGTAAGAGTAATAGTGGATGAATTTACTTAAATCGGAAATCAGATTTCAGAATTGCAATCCAAATTAAATGAAGTACCATTCCTTAGTCTTTTCCATTTGGGTTTATGCAGGGATTAATGTGCTTTGCGGAGTTGGAATCCTTTCTACCCCATATGCTGCCAAGGAAGGAGGATGGCTAGGGCTTATAATATTATTCACATTTGCTTTGCTTTCTTTTTACACTGGACTGCTTTTGCGCCAATGCCTGGAGAGTCAACCTGGCCTTGAAACTTACCCAGATATTGGTCAAGCCGCATTTGGTACCGCGGGTAGAATTGCCCTCTCAGTAAGTCTAAGACTTTGTTTGGTTGTTTTTATGTCAATCACGAATTCTTCTAGATAATTTGGCTGAAAATTCTTCTTTGAATTTTTTAAGATAGAAACTGGGAAATTAACTGATGTTAACTTTGATATTTGCGTTTTCCTGTGCCTGCAGATAATTTTATACGCGGAGTTATATGTAAGTACAACTAGCTTTTCTATGAGAATAACTATTATATTTTTTTCATGATAAATCCAACACTACAGTTGTCTAACTACTCTGGTGATATAGCTTTTGCATATATCTTAAATGAGAACCTAGAGGGGTAAATACTTTGATCAATGGCAAGAAAAAAATAAAACATTTTTTCCTTTCTTGGTAAAATTTGCAGATAAATTGTAATAAATGGTTCTGCATAACCTGATGAGTTTATGGTTTTGCACTTACAAAAAATGTCATTTTAGAATCACCTGCCACTATCATCTAATGCCGTCAATATATAGTTTATTTACTTCATCACATATCTATATTATGGAGAATGTATTCATTGGCATTGATTTACTCTTGAATACGTTCTTCTTTACCAATGAGGTTAATTAATTTTACAATCTTCCATGCAGGCTTGTTGTGTTGAATATATAATTTTAGAGGGTGATAATTTGTCATCCTTATTCCCAAATGCGCATATTAGTCTAGGTGGATTTGAGTTGAACTCGCAACGCCTGTTTGCATTGATGACAACCCTTGCTGTTCTTCCTACCGTTTGGCTCAGAGACATCAGTGTTCTTAGTTATATCTCTGGTAAGAAACATACCAATCTATAAAGTTTCCTAACTGACAATCCATAACACAGTTGATCTTAGCTGCAATCTCCTGAGCCCTCAGGCTAACTCTGACAGCACTTTGTAACATGGTTTTAGGTTGTCTCATTGTATTCTTTCTCTGTTTCCAGCTGGTGGAGTTGTTGCATCAATCTTGGCAGTACTCTGCTTGTTTTGGGTTGGCTTGGTAGATCAGGTTGGCTTTTCTAATAAAGGAACTGCATTAAACCTGTCTACTCTTCCGGTTGCTATTGGACTCTATGGTTACTGCTATTCAGGACATGCTGTTTTCCCAAATATCTATACCTCAATGGCAAAACCAAATCAATTCCCTTCAGTACTAATAGCATGGTAAATTAGCTGCTCATTTCTATTTCCTAAGAGTCGGAAATGCAAAGTATTTTCTTGCTAAATGAGATTTGTCTTGTTGCTGTTGCGGGGATCTTTTTTACTTTCTGCATAAATTAGCTCGTGCAAAGTTATGCTCAGTCAATTGGGTTCTTATACTTTTTGACATTGCAAGGTGATGCACTGCATTGTGTTTACTGTGTTAATGTAAGCAAAAGGGAAACAAACTGTTGATTAGTAACCAAGTGCCTTTTATTCCTTCTAAGGGGTTCTTTGATTGTAAATGCTGTCAATCTTATCATTTGGTTTTAATTTCCTTGCAGTTTTGCAATCTGTTCTTTGTTGTATGCCGGAACTGCAGTTATGGGGTACACCATGTTTGGAGAAGCAGTAGAATCGCAGTTTACTCTTAACATGCCTAAAGATCTGATTGCTTCAAAGATTGCTTTGTGGACAACGGTACACTTATCAGATTTCTCTTGAAATTTTGTTCTGTGCTTAACCATATCGATCGGTAGAATTGCACACATTTGAAGATGTCATTGATGCACCAAATTTTTGACTATCATGTTTAGTAATTAATATCCGATCTGATAACTATAATTCGTATATCTTTTTGTTCTTTTGCAGATAGTCAACCCATTTACCAAATATCCTTTTCTTTATATATAGCATAGTTACTGTGAAATCAGCTTATTAAGAGGGAACAATAACAAGATAATAAGCATAAATCCCCATTCCTTTCCTAGTAAGAGAATTGTTTTCATCTTAAACTCCAAATTCCCTGTTGACTTAAACAAATAAGCTAATGTATTTGCAATCATTTGTAATCATATATCTAAGAAAATCCATAGTTCTGCCTTAATTAGACCGAACATATGCATTAACTCTCTCTCCAGTGGCAATGAGTCTTGAGGAGTTGATACCATCAAGCCATCTCAAGTCTCACATCTACGCTATCTTGATCAGAACATCACTGGTGATCTCAACCTTGATTGTTGGTCTCAGCATCCCCTTCTTCGGTACACGTCTGTTATTCTTTGTTACATATATTTACCTTTCATCTTCAAAGAGAAATCCCTTCTCTTGCAAACATATCTCCATCGGCTGTTCTGAAATTTGAACTATGAGAGTATGTTCTTATTCTTTGATTTTTTTCTCGGATCATCGAAAAATTTTCCCTTGTTGCAGGTTTGGTGATGTCATTTATAGGATCTTTATTCACAATGCTTGTGGTAAGTTACCTTCTGCCATATTAATCATGGACCCTCTTCTGTCACTTTTAAGTGCTAATTGGTTGAAATAAACATAGAACAGTAAGACTAATGGCACTTTTGACAATTACTTCCATTGCAGACTTTGATACTTCCCCCTGCTTGTTATTTAAGCATCCTGAGGGGTAAAGTAACCCGTATTCAGGTATACGATCGTATAATACATGTAAAATGCATAAATAAGCATACATGCGTGCATACAAATACATTATACAGATATATTTAACATAAAAGTTTAGAAATTAGCCAGTTTTATTGCATCTGCACATGGAAGGAAACAAGAAAACTGAATCCATGAAGTGTTTAATTTTTTCTTTCTGCTATTAACATAATCTTTCATTTTCTTTTTTATAGGCTACATTTTGTATCATAGTTATTGCAGTAGGAGTGGTTTCATCAGCCTTTGGAACTTACTCAGCACTCTCTAAGATTGTTGAGAATTTGAGAAGCTGAAAGTTTTTCCTTGTTTAAATAGAGTTGCCTTGGTTATGTAGACAAAGTCTATTCTAGCTGTGCTACTTCACTTTCAAATTTTTAGTCAATTTTGGAATTTTGTATCCTATTCGAATCACGTAGGCAATGTCTCTCCTAGCTGTGCTAGTACTTCACTTTCAATTTTTGAATCAATTTTGGAATTTTGTATTCTTTTTCAGTTTTGATGGTTTTTTTTACGTGATTTAAATCAAATAATATCAAGTGAAATTAGACGTGTAATAAAATCAAGTTAAAACGATTTAATATTACAATCGAATTTAATTTATTTCAAAAATTAAAAAATCAAAATTTGATTTTAACTCAACCGAATTTGATTTTTAAAATTTGGAATGAACTTAATAGCATCGTAAATTATGTCTCCTGTTTTGGACCAAATGATGTTTTTAGTCATGTCAAAGACAAAGAATACGGAGGGCGATGCGGCGTGGAGAACGAATGATGTAAGCTAACTTGACCCTCGTATTGCCATTTGGCACCTATTCATTGGTACAGCAAAGCAGTAAAGGGCTTTTACTGTTCTACAGCAGAACAAACAAGAGAAAAGCCCAATCTGACAGCCTAAACAGTTCAATTCACTGGTCGTTGATGTCTGCTCAATCTAACATACAGCCTCACGAACTGCCTGTCTAAAACATCTCCCCAGAAAATCCTGAATCAGATTGAGGCTCCCAACCTGAAACAGGTTTTTAACCTTAAACCTTTACAAAATAAAAAATAATCTTTAAAACTAAAACAAACATTTTCTTCTATGACTTCTCAATCCTTCACCTCACGCTTCTCTCCATCTCTCAAAACTGTGCTGTATCCCAAGTTTCGAGGAGACCCTTTACCTTGTTTTTCAACTCCCTTTCTGAAAAACCCATGTTCTAGCTTTGATGGGTTTTCTTTGGAGAGAAAAACATTGGGTTTTAATGAGAAAATTAATGGGTTTGAAGGGAAATTTGGAATCTTTAATGCTTGGAAAAAAGAAGGGTATTTGGAAGATTTGGATGATGCACCATTGGCAGTTGAGTTGCAGCCAATTTGCAGTGAGAGTCAGTTTGATAGAGTCATTGCGGAGGCTCAACAACTTGAGGAATCTTTGATTGTACTTTGGTATGTGTATTTCTAGGTTCTTTGGTTTGTTTTGGTTTTATATTTTTTTGTTTACTTTTTGTTGTTTATTGAATTTGAGAAATTCAATTAATTTGGCAGGAACTGTTAACGATTAATAGCCTTTGTAGAGCATATGATTTCTTTAAACCATTTCTTATTCCCATTTATTGTTTTCGTACATATAGAGACACATTGAGTGTTGAGTTACTCTTTTCTCATCCCATAAACCTCATCGGCCATTCCCAAGATTTAAACTTGAGACTCGTGTTGGAATCTCTAGCTCCAAACGTGGAGGTTTCGCTTTTGAGACTTTTTTCCATTTAAAGAGATTACTTAGTTTGGTTCCAAAGAAAGTGAAGGAAAGCGGGGAAATAGATTATAAATTGGAGATATTCTGTTTTTCAGGACCCGGTTACGTGGCCTAACTTAGATGAGACTGAAAACAAGTTGAGCTTTTGGGTTTTTGGTTGTTTATAATTTATTCAAATTGCATTGTCTTCTTTGAGCAAAAAAAAAAAATTGCATTGTCTTCAATGTTGGCGAAGCTTAGATGAAGGTATTATTGTTGCAAGGCATAATTGTTCTTAAAAACTATCAATACACACACATATTTGTGTGTTTGTGTTGGGTTGATTTAATGTGCAAAAAGCTTGTCTCTTTGCAGAATGGAGGTCAACATGTTTTACTATTTCATTTTCTTGTTGATATGGGAATAACCAAATAAATTCAGGTTATGAAAATCTTTTACTTTCCTAGTTAATCTTATGTTGAGTTTGATTGTAAACAAAGTTATTTGAACTTGTAGGATGGCAAGCTGGTGCAGAAAATGTATATATTTGAAACCAAAATTGGAAAAGTTGGCAGCTGATTACTATCCAAGGTTAGCTAAGTTTCTTTTGTAAATCTCTGACACTATTAAACCTGTCTAGCACAATGAACTCAGGGTAACTTCCTTGTTTCTCATATCGTTCTGGTATAGTTACAACTTCTTTCCTCCAAATGTATTTGGATGTATCACCCTTTTTGTTGTTATTAACTTACGCATCATCAACTTCATGCGTCTCATTGCAAAATGCATATGCATTATTATTTGCAGCTAGTTTGGAAGAATTGGACATATCGTATATCCATATCCACAATTCTTCAGTTGTAAAATAAGGGCTTCGACTTGGAGCTTTTGTTATATTCAACGTATCCTTCCATTGTTTCCTTCATCTTATGCAAAACATAGTCAAACGCCCTGCCTCCTTAGATGGAGCCAAAAGCTTTTAATTAGTAATTTCAGTGTGTTATCTTTGTGGCTGGCTGATGAATCTGGAGAAGTCTTTCCATCAAAGTATGAGGAGCAGAGTTAGAATCTCCAAGCATCTAAATTGGATGTTTTAGACTCTTGCATATGTATACAAATTCATTGCACGCTCGGCCTTTGATTTTGCAATATTTTCTCAGTGGGCTACTGAAATGCTTCAATTGATTGCTTTCATTTCCTACTTTGTGATTGGTTTACCCTTTTGATGTTGGTCCTGCATCCTGAGATAATCCAATGGCTGAAATTTATGTCAGATTGCCGCCATCTCATGTTTGTGTGTATCAAAAGATTTTGTACCGTTTAGACTTTTGTTTCTTGTGTGAAATTGTGGGTGTATGATATTGAGGAAACTGACCTGGTGATTAAGGTTATTAATTTATTTTTAATGTTTTCTGCAGATTACAGTTTTACTGCGTAGATGTAAACAGAGTCCCACACAGCCTTGTTGCTCGTGCTGGAGTTACAGTAAGTGTCCATAACTCTTCAAAAGACAATTGCTTCAGCAATTTGTCAGTGTAGTAGTTTTATGCTTGAATTGTCAATAGTCAATTCAATTACCTTTTTTGTACTTAAATGGCAGCTAATCATTCAATCTTTTGCATAATGTAAGAATAAAGAATAGCAGTTGCCTGCCAAACTTATGATTCTGTCCTCTGGGTACATTAACCTAACTTATAAACCTGTATGTACTGAAGGGACATCAGCAAGTACTGGTTTCAATTTTCATACAATGCCAAATTTGTCACTTCGCAGCGTTCTAAATCTTTCAAACAATCTGCTTTGAGGGCTTCTTTAAAGAACATGAATGATTGAAATAACATTTTTTTTGGGTACATATGATTGAAATAACATTGTGGCTCAACTTAACATCCATGTATAATGGCATATGTTCTCGCTCGCTCTCTCTCTCTCTTCAAATTCTCTATCAGGCTGGGGCAACACCTAATTTCTAAACAAGGGGTAGTATGAAGCTGTGAAATAAACTCTTGACAAGACCAATCTGGTTTTTCCCTCTTACTATAAGCATGTTGCAAATACAATGATCATCATATCCTTGAATGTGCTTGGCATTTCCTCACCTTGTTTTTACACTTTGCCACTATGAGTTCATGGCATTCTTTGTTGATCCATGCATGACTTGCTTTATTACTATAGTCATGGAATTATGATTGTTTTAATTAATTGTATCTTTTTTAACTCTGCAGAAAATGCCAACTATACAGGTTAGTTTCATTTCTTTGAGAAACATGACTTCCGAGGGTTGTAATTAATCCTAGTTGAGTTGTCTATGGCCAATCAAGCTAGGCTTTGTCAACTCACTGAAATATTGCATCCAACTTGAGTCGCTTGACTTGACTTTGAAAGAAAAATTTTAAGTCAAGTACAGGTTTCTGGTTGATTTATTTTTTGAATGATCCCTATCAAAAGTTTAAGCTGAACTTTGATGGTATGGTTTGTTTACAGTCCTAGGTACTTCGTTAACTTAATGGTGTTTGCATTACAGCTATGGAGAGATGGCAAGAAACAGGCTGAGGTAATTGGTGGCCACAAAGCATATTTGGTTGTTAATGAAGTACGCCAAATGATTGAAAATGAATGATAACTGATAGCACAGCAGGCAAATTTTCATTCTTTTTCTAAATTTCTCTCCTTTACAAGGAAATTAAATTTCTAATTTTTTCGCTGATAAATTAGATTGACAAAAACTGGCACGTAGTTTCCTTAACTATGCCGTTATACACAAACTGTTGCTTTCCATAACCAACTATGAAGAAAATTTTGATCAGAAACTTCAATTTATTTCTCTTATGTCTTCAAATATCTGCTATGTATGGTTTACTTGGCAATGCTCTTTGTTCTGCTGTCATGTAAGTTGGCAAGACTACTGAATCATTCTGCTGGAATTTTCCTAAATATATATTCCGTTAATCGCTTAAAGAAAGTTAAAATCTACAGATTTCTACTTTGTCAATGCCACTGTAACCTTTTTCATTGTACTTTACTAGTTTAGGAGATAGGTGATTTTTGTCCTAGAAAAAACAAGCACATAAGTTATCATAGAGATGTAAAAGAGTCAAATTACTTCTAAGTTATTCAAGCTTAATGATGACTATTTGAGTTTGAATAATTTATTTTCGAGCCAAATTCTAGCTCGAGCTACTTGAGTAATAAGATGAATCGAGTTCGAACATCTTAATACTTGCCTTGAATGACTCACGAGCTTTATTGAGGTTTTTTAAATATTATATTTTTAATATTTTATTATTAATTTATTATTTTACTCTTGTAATAATAGTTACAATTTGATAAATCGAGCTTATTGAGTCGAGTTCGAATCTATTGAGTTGAGCTTAAGCGATTCGAATATTCTATCTAATTGAGTTCGAATTTTAAAAATTAAGTTTGATCAAGCTCGAATTGAGTTTCAAGTTTCAAATTTTCGAGTCAAGTTGAAAACTCGAATCTAATTCTAGATCGTTTCAACTCAATTATGTCCTAATTATCATTATCATCCTGTTGCACGTTCCATTATATGTACATACATGACTTGTTAATGTAATCATTTGATCATATCATGCACATTCTTTAGTGATGGTAGGGAAGGTAGTTGATGAGTTAAAATTAGATGGTTTAGCTCAACATGAATAAGTCTAGAAGTAATGGGAAAATGAGAGGAATGATTGTTGGAAGAAAAAAAAATTTAAGACATTTTGCACATGGTTTTGTACGAATACCGTAGTTGAAAAAGTCGCATGCAAAACCTTATATGTCGGCAATCGCACTTATAAATATCCTTCGGAAAGAGATAATTATTGCAACAATTAAGCTTAGAGTTTCTAAATATACGTATAAGTTATAACCCACAAATGTTTCTCGTATAACATACTAATAAATACAACTCATCCGTCAAAAAAAACTAATTTTTACCATCCTCAAAATTTTGGTGCGATACTTAATTTGCCCTTCCCTACCTTTCTTCATTTTATCCCTCCTTCGTATCCAAATTCACCAAAATTTCCTAGACTTAAATCCGAACTTGAGATTTTCTTAAAATTTCTTCAAAATTTATCAAAAATAGGTTTTATCTCATATAGAAATTACCAAGAGTACAACAAAACCAAAAACAAACACTAATCCCTTGCTTTTTAATGTTTAAAGTATGAAATATGTTTTATCTCATGCAATTTGATTTTTTTTTCCAACTTTTCTTCCATGAAGAGATTATATCTCTCCCTAACTCTAAAAGTTAAGATCTACTACATAGTTAAAGAATCCCATTACTTGATCGTTAAGAATTTTTATTCACTAAAAACTCTTATCGGGTAATAATATTTATTTCTAAATAAACTTAATCACTAAATAAATTTCTAAACAATAGAATTTTATTGGAATTTAAATTAATTTCGAATTAAAAAACCTAATAGAAATATATGATCATTTGAATTAATATTCAATCAATTATTAAACTCTCTATTTGCTAAACTTTAATGCAATAAAAGTATAATGTTCTATTAACGAAAATGTCCTTAATTCAATTATTTTGAAACGTTTAGGACTGATTTCCATGCATTTAAATGTTGAGCATTTAATTCTATTTTGTGGCAAACGTGGATGACACATTTAGGTATTAAGCCTTTAAAATTTGACACGTATAGTTTACATAAATAGAGTATAAAATTTAGCGATAGAATTAAAAAATGTAATATGTGTATGGAGGGATCCATTTACATTAATGTACAATGTACAGTGCACACACACTTTTTTATAATTTCACTTGAAATTAATATTTTTGTAAATCAACAAATAAATTTAACAACCTACTAGTATATATATTACATATATATTTTTGGCTAAAATATTAAAAAAGCACTTATATTTTATTGCATCTAAATAAGCACTTATATTTTGATTTGTACTCAAATAAGCCCTTATTTCAAATAAAAGATTAAATATGAATAAAAATTATTTCAAACTAATTTTACCAATCAAAATTCAATTAATTTGATTCAACTAAGTCACTTTTGGATTTAAATTAATTTTTATAGGTTGATTTATTCGATTAATTCGATGTCTAAAATTACGAATTAAACTAACTGAATTAATTAATATTTATAGTATAATATACATAATTAAATATTATATAATATATTCTATCTAATTAGCCTTTTTTTATGTAGAAAGTTAGGTTTTAAATGTAATCAAAAAAATTGATTAATCACTTTTATAAAAAGATTGATTTATATTAATGGCTTATTTGGGTATAAATTAAGAATGAATGACTTAGCTGAGTATAAATTAAAGTCTATGAGCTTATTTGAACTCAAATAAAAAGTTAAAGGCTTATTTAGATGCAATAAAAATATAATTATTTGAATTTCTTAAATGGCACTATGGACATATCACCTATTAATAGGACTACTATTGTCCTAATTCCAAAATGTCATAATCCTACAAGTATCAAGGATTACAGGCCGATTAGCCTCTGTAACGTGGTGTATAAAATCCTTGCAACAGTGTTAGTAAATAGACTAAAAAAGGTGATGCCTAAAATAATTGGATTTCAACAGAGTGCGTTTGTTGAAGGCAGGAGTATATTTGATAATGTTATGGTGGCATTCGAAGCTTTTCATAGTATGAAAATAAAAAAAGAAGGTGCGGGAGGATCAATGGCTGTTAAACTAGATATAAGCAAGGCATATGATCGACTAGAATGGGATTTTTTGGAGACGATGCTTGAGAAGTTGGGCTTTGCTGAAAGATGGATTCATTTAATCAAGGCCTGTGTGCGTACTGTCTCTTATTCGGTGAGGATTAATGGGAATCTATATGGTGATATTTCTCCCTCAAGAGGATTGAGACAAGGAGATCCTTTATCTCCTTATTTGTTTCTTATTTGTGCTGAAGGTTTATCCTACCTCTTAGAGCAAGCCCATCTGAGAGGAGATCTGCATGGATTGGTAATCGCTAGAGGTGCTCCCTGTCTTACTCATCTTCTTTTTGCAGATGACAGCTTATTATTCATAAAAGCTTCGCAAAGTGATGCTTCTAATCTGAAAGGCCTGCTACAAAACTATGAATTTCTTTTGGGCCAAAGTGTTAACTACGAGAAGTCCTCAGTCTTCTTCAGCACAAATGTTAAGGAGGAAATTCGGAGTAGTCTTTTGAATGACTTGGGGATGAAGAGATTCAAGGTGGGGGATCGTTACTTGGGCATCCCTCTATTATTTGGCAAGTCAAAGAAAACAGAACTAGCCAATATTCGGGACAGGTTACGACAAAAGATTCAAGGCTGGCACAGAAGACTTCTGTCATATGCTGGACGAGCAATTCTTATCCAATCAATTGCTCAGGCAGTACCAATTTACTATATGAATTGCTTTCTTTTGCTGAAGTCCTTTACTCAGGAGCTTAATATGTTGGCGGCTAGATTCTGGTGGGGGGGAAGACCTGGGGTAAGGAAAATCCATTGGAAGTCTTGGTCTAATCTTTGTATCTCAAAACTTGACGGTGGACTTGGATTTCGGGATTTATCAGCTATGAATTTGGCTCTCTTAGCCAAACAATGGTGGGGAATGCTACAGAACAGAAATTCCTTAGCTTTTAAAATTTTTAAGGCTAAGTATTTCTCTCATGGTGATATTCTTGAGGTTGGACAGGGCTACAAGGATTCATTCTTATGGAGGAGTTTATTAGAGGGTAAAAAAATAGTAGACAAAGGCTCACGATGGAGGGTAGGAGATGGAAGCCAGATCGATATTTGGAGGGACAGATGGATTAAAAAACCACCAGATTTCAAACCTGGGTTTTCAGGATCGATCAATCCAACGCCTATGAAAGTGGCTATGCTGATTGACCCCATTACACAGACCTGGAGACTTGAGCTACTAAAGGAATTATTTAGCAGTCACGAAGTGGATTTAATCATGAAAATCCCACTCTCAAAATTTTGCCATCAAGATTTATTAATCTGGAATGAAATAATGCTAGGAAATTTTTCTGTTAAATCAGCCTATTTTACTGCAAGGCATTATCTGGGGTTGGAAGAAGGAGAAATCACAACCAGGATTCCTCTCTGGAGATATTTGTGGCAGGCGGATGTGCTCCCAAACATCAAATTCTTCATGTGGAGAGTTTTTTGGAATATTATTCCAACAGCACAGAATCTTTCTAATAAAGGGTTGTCTCACGTCTTGACATGCCCTGTTTGTGGGCAAGTAAATGAGGATCGGAGACACGCGTTTTTTCAGTGCACTCTCAATGTAAGATTTTGGGAAATGGAGCTGACATGGTTGGTGGAATTAAGGGATAACCAGGTGACCGGATTAGACTTCTGGAAGATCACTCTAGAGGCTGTTATCCAGAAAGACTGTTTGAATTTTTTCCTAGTTGGATGCTGGATGCTGTGGCAGAATCGTAACAAATGCCTATATGACCAGACTTGTTCTTCACCTGTCCGAATGCGTGATCAAGTAAATCAGATATTAAGTGACAGGACTACAGGCAGAAACCCAAGAGAGATTGGTGCAACAATTCCAAGTGTGCTTAACAGTTCTCGTAGATGGTCCCCTCCAGCAGTTGGACGAATAAAGATTAATGTTGATTTTGGGTCTTACGGTGGAGAAACCAGAGCGGGGGCAGTAGCTCGAGATAGTGTGAGAGTGGTTCAATGGAGTGCAGTTAAAAAGCTAACTTCAGTTGATGATTCAATGTTTGGAGAAGGTTTAGCTATTTGTTTTGGTTTACAGCTAGCTATTCAACACCAGATAGAGGAAGTTATCCTGGAAAGTGATTGCCAAATGGTCATCCACGTGATTCAATCTGATGCACAACACTTCTGGGAATTTGGGACATTAATAGAGGAGATTAAGGGTCTAGTAGTTAATTTTTCTTCTTGTACTCTAGGTTTTATTCATAGAGAGCAAAATCAGCTTGCTCATAATCTTACAAAGCTGGAGAGTAGGATAGGCGAAACGAGGGTTTGGTATAATTCCCTTCCTTCAAGTGTGTGTAACCCAGATATTCTTATTCATTAATTGAAGAAGCACCTTTCAGATCAAAAAAAAAATATTCAACCAATTATTAAACTCTCTATTTGCTAAACTTTAATGTAATTTGATTGGCATGTAGACAAAATTATCTCTTCAATTTAAATCTAAATAACTCTTTAAGTAATTAATAATCTCTTGATTGAATAATTAAAGAAAAATTATCATATTCAATGAGTTTGACTCTAAATAACCTCAATTCTCATCACAAATTATAAAAAAATTAAATTAAAAATAAACTCGCAAAATCATCACCATTACGTTCCCATTCCAATATCATAATTAAAATAGATTAAAAAAAAAAATCTCTCCTTTAGCAAGTGCTAGAGACAAGTTTACTGCTAAAAAAAGTTACAGTCTCCTTTTTGTCCTTTAGTGGTCAACTTTTGAATCCTGCAAAAGTAGATGGGATTCTTGGGTTCAATTATTAATCATTTTGCCTTGACTTGGAATGAAAACAATTAAAAAAAATCCTTGGAAAATGGAATTTTCATCAAATTGGGATTTCGCTTGAGAAAGAGTTTTTATTTGACACCATGATAATTCTTGCTAGAACTTATTTATCAAATATATTTTTAATTTTTTTCATAAAATAGATATAAGTATTTACTCTTTAATTTTATTTTATAAACTTTCAAAAGTTCAAATTTTTTAAATGTCACTAATTTTTATTTGTATTTTACATATAACTACCACGTGATAACTCACAAAATTATTTATTTCAATTGTCTTATAGGATATACAAACATCAATTATTTAATAAGTTTGAATTTAATTATATTGTTTTAAAAAATTTGAGATTCATTTATAACAAAATAAAAGTTTAGTTAAAATTTAGAAGTGTATACTTATTTTGCACAATCTTTTTATCTCTCTACGCTTGAAAACAACAAGAGCTCTCGTTGATTTATCGACCAAGCAAACGAAAAAGAAACGAACCTTTACGGAAACCCATCAAAATTTTATTTATAAAGGTATCCTTTAACAATGAACGGCAAGATCTTAGTGAGTAGCAAGCTTGTGTTCTTGTTTTATTTCTTCTTCTTTTTTAGTGTTTAACTACATTTTTATTTTTTTACATCTATTCATATTAATTTTATGCTTTTTTTCATGCTTTACGATAATATACAATATAACCATTGGCATAATTATTCATGAGAAAAGATAAATAATTTGTTTTTTATTTATGTTACTAACTTAAAAAATTACATTGATTGACATATTATTATAATTATTATTACTTTTCATCATTTTAAAATTTTTTAATCTTATTTTTTTAGTGTTTTACAACACTTTTAATTCATTTTATACTTATTGATAATATTTTTACACTTATTCTCGTATTTTTACATTAGTACAAAAAATAATCATTGGCATAATTTGTTCATGAAAAAATAATTAATTGAACTTTACATTACCAACTTGATAATTTATATTAAATTAATATTTGTTTCTAACTTTTCAATATTTTTAAAATTTATTTACTTTTTTTTTTGCTTTACGACACTCCTAACTTATTTTGCACCTATTGGCATTAATTTTTTTGGGATTTTTCAAGCAAAATTGTATTCTCACAAAAAAATAAGATCAATACAAAATTAAATCACACACACCATAAACAATATTAATATGATTTAGCTCAAGTGCCTATATTTACAAATAAGAAAAAAATTCACTATGAACCACAAAAATTACAAATAGTAAAAAAAAATCCAAAACCAACATTAGGCCCAAACTTCAAAATAAACCTGGTTTATATTCAATAACGTCAACTTAGTGTTTTCTCTAACTCTTTTTTGCATCCCTAAAAACTCATCTCTCGCATGGAGATCACATTCTTGAAATTCTAACATCAATTGTTAAAAGGGATAGAGTGTATTATAAGTGTAAGCGAAAATCTCATATTTTGAGTTAATTTTTGGGTTTGAGAAGGTTTAACAATATTCAATATTGGTAACAGAGTCTAAGTTACCAACATCTTTATATGTATACTGTTTTAGAGAGAAAATGCTCCCACAATATCTGATGAGTGAATGAAGAGATTATTAGAATTCTCACATTGATTGTGGAAATAGTTAAGAGTGCATTTATGCATGTGAGAGAAAATCTCATATTTTGATTTAGCTTTAGAAATGAAAATGTTCAATAGCATCTAACAAATTTTACATTTATTTTGATCCGTACATTGCTAATTTAATAATTTACGTTGTATTCACTATTACACTTGACTTTTAATTTTCATTATTATTTAAATCTCGTAATATCTTTTTAAATGGTTCAACTTTTAATAAACTTTTAACCCATTTTATGCTTATTTGCACTAGTTTTACTTATTCTTATGTGTGTACATTAATACATGCAAAAAATATATATAAATAATTTGATCTTTACATTGCCAAATTTTTTTTGCCTGACATTATTAACTTAATAATTTATGTTAAATTAATTACTATTTTTAAACTTTTATAGTATTTTACGATATTTTTAATCAATTTTATGCCTGTTTAGACTAATATTACATTTATTATCATCTTATTATTCCAAAATGAATGTCATATACTCTTTCAACAAAGTACAATTTGACAACAGAAGTCGAAGCAATGTAATTGAAAACAGACAGAAGTTAAAGTAATGTAACTGAAAACAGAGTGTGGGATGACTTTACGAGGAAAGCTAAAATCAGAAAATTGCTTTGCAACAAAACCATGGGCAAATTTCATTGTATTTTCGAATTTGTGTGAATTAAACGATAGACTTCAGCTTCTTTAGTTTGATTATTTACTTAACTGTGTTGACTTGATGACCCATTAACATTTATTTTTGTAATAAAAAAAATCAAATGTTTATAATAATTTTACAAATCTAAAGATTATTATTGAATGACCTTACAATAAAAAAATTTGACATTGTAACAAAAAAAAAGTGATTTTACAATATAAGTCTCTATTAAATTAAAGATAATGAAGAGTAGGTTTGGACGTCGTCAATCTTGGTTAGAGATTGGTGGAGTGGAGGGCTTGGTTAGTCGATGGATTCTAGATTTTGCAAGATATGTTGAATTTGACGTGACAATTACATGAATAAATAATGACATGTTAATTACGTGATAAAAAAGGTTATCTCAAGAGTTTAGTGATTTTGTAACTATTTAGGTGCTGTTTGTTAAACCATTGAAAATTTTCAATATGTTTGATAATATATTTTAAAATCAACTTAAAAGAAAATTTTCAATGAAAAAACATTGAATAAGATAAGTAGATAAACACCTACTTATCACTTAATGTAGAAAAATTTCAGCTACTTTATCAATAAAAATAAATAAAATATTTTATCGTAAAAATTTACATAATTATCTATTCATTTATCAGGTTACGTATATGCTCCAACTAGACTTAACTTTATATTATTATTTCATCACGTTTACGTACCAACTCAATGTTTTTTAACCACCATTCTTTCACTATTAGAGCATGGATATTGAAAAAAAGTCAATATCCTCCCCCAATTTGACTTGTTGGAAGTTGAAAACTTTGAAGATCTGAAGGCTGATATGTTACAAACCTTGAATATCATATAATGGTGCATGTTGGTTTTTTTTTTTCAACCTTCTGTTATTTTGATGTTCTAATTGTCATTAATATCCAAAAATTTTTTTGTTCTGTTTCATTTTGGTAGATCATTCCTTGAAGAAGTAATGATCCCACGAATAATTTAGGACTTTTATTTATAATGTTTTTTTAATCTAAACGTGATTCAAGTTTTTTATTTAAATTTTTTTATTATATTTAAATATTATTTTAGTTTTTTTAATTTATGATGTTTTTGGATTTAATAGTTATTGTTGTTCTCATATTTCATTCTTATATTATAAAATAGAATATATCAATAAAAACTCGAATTTATTTGAAATAGTATGAAAATAAAGGTAAAAATGTAAAATATCAAAATTTGAAATTGCAAACATTTATTGTTATCAAACAATATATTTACATTCAACACTTAATTTTTAGTAAAATACCAAACAGTTTTCATAATTCAAATTTAATACTTATTATATTCAGTATTAAAATTTCAGTACTTAATTTTTCAGTTTATCAAACAGCACCTTAGTTTTTGGATTAGGATTTTCTAATTTAAGAAAAAAAGAATTAGACTTGAAATTTAATTTAAACAATCCATGCAGTCATATATTATTAGGATTCGATTTTTTTTACATAAATAAATAAATAAATTGCTTGGCTTAACAGTTATTACTCTTTTTTTTAAGAGAGTAAATTTGAAGTTCGAATCTCTCTTCCCCTTATACTTTCTTGTAAGCAAAAAATTGAATAAAATAAAAGGATTAAATTTATTCAGCTTATATCATACAAAGATTAATTTTTTATTTTTTGATAAGTGGAGGGGTTTATCTCCTAATTTGATTCTAAAATAATGTTTCCCTTCTTGTTCATGATAAAACAAATATTGAATTTTACCACAATACTTCAATCTTATTGAATTTTGCCAATACTTTCAATTTTATTTTTTTTGGTAAAAACACTTTTAATTTATTGGTTCTTTAAAATAACAAAATTGAAATATTTATGGAATATTTTGTTATTGCAAATAGAACATTTTGTAATTCCATTAATTTTATTGATTTTTGAAATAACAAATTAAAATATTTTACAAATTAATTTTATTTTTTATTAAAAAATCAACAAAATAATATATGCTTTTGAAATCTAAAAAAATCACATTTAATATATATAAAACAGGAATCAAGTTACACTAATGTAAAACAAATTGTTTTAACCATTTGTACAAATCAATAGTTAGATTTAATAACTTACGTATGTATCATATACGTAAATTTTTTAGTCAATCCGATATTTTTATCATTTCAGTTAGAAATTATATAATTTTAATATACATTAACATTTAAAATTTTTTATTATCGAATAAATAGTCAAATATTTTTTTATTAATTTAAAATTGGCTTAATACCCAAATATGTCATCCACGTTTGCCACAAAATAGAATTAAGTCCTTAACGTTTAAATGTATGAAAATCAGTCCTAAACGTTTCAAAATAATTAAATTAAGGACATTTCCGTTAAATCTTTTAATTTTCCTTAAGTTTTATTACTGGTAGGGATAACGGAAATTAAAGGATTTAACGAAAATGTCCTTAATTCAATTATTTTGAAACGTTTAGGACGATTTCCATGCATTTAAATGTTGAGGACTTAATTCTATTTTGTGGCAAACATGGATGACACATTTAGGTATTAAGCCTTTAAAATTTGACACGTATAGTTTACATAAATAGAGTATAAAATTTGGCGATAGAATTAAAAAATGTAATATGTGTATGAAGGGATCCATTTACATTAATGTACAATGTACATGGCACACACACTTTTTTATAATTTCACTTGAAATTAATATTTTTGTAAATCAACAAATAAATTTAACAACCTACTAGTATATATATTACATATATATTTTTGGCTAAAATATTAAAAAAGCTCCTGAACTTTGTTACTTTATTTAAATAGGCCTTTATACTTTTATTGCATCTAAATAAGCACTTATATTTTGATTTGTACTCAAATAAGCCCTTATTTCAAATAAAAGATTAAATATGAATAAAAATTATTTCAAACTAATTTTACCAATCAAAATTCAATTAATTTGATTCAACTAAGTCACTTTTGGATTTAAATTAATTTTTATAGGTTGATTTATTCGATTAATTCGATGTCTAAAATTACGAATTAAACTAACTAACTGAATTAATTAATATTTATAGTATAATATACATAATTAAATATTATATAATATATTCTATCTAATTAGCCTTTTTTATGTAGAAAGTTAGGTTTTAAATGTAATCAAAAAAATTGATTAATCACTTTTATAAAAAGATTGATTTATATTAATGGCTTATTTGGGTATAAATTAAGAATGAATGACTTAGCTGAGTATAAATTAAAGTCTATGAGCTTATTTGAACTCAAATAAAAGGTTAAAAGCTTATTTAGATGCAATAAAAGTATAATGGCCTATTTAAATAAAGTAACAAAGTTTAAAGATCTTTTTAATATTTTAGCCTATATTTTTTGATTTGAATCAAAAAATCATATAATTTTTTGAGTCAATCTAATAATATTACCATTTTAGTTGTGAATAATATTTTTTAATACATATTAACGATTAAAAATTTGTTATTATGAAACAAATAATTAAACAATTTTAATTAATTTAAAATCTAACATGCATGATTTAGATAATAACACATAATTTTATAACACATAAAATTTAAAACGTTGGATACTCCGATTAAAATTCATAAATCCTATAAATATATAAAATTAAATTAAATTTATTTTATACGAATGTAAACTAACCATATACATATGTATAAAATATATCTATATATATACAAACACAACATAATTTCTATTTTCAAGCCTCTACCATAACGCCATACAAAAATAAAATAAAATCAACTACTCCTTACTTGCAGCAATTAACATCCATGCACGTAACCACCGTCCATCACCGTCGCCTCTTAATCGAACGTCTCTTATCACCTCTTTCCGGGTCCCATGTACCACTCGCCCTTTTTTTATTTTCTTTTTTGTACTTTATTAAAAGATCCCAAATAAATTGAAAAAGAAAAAAAACTGCCTTTTCGAAAGAATCTGAGAGAAGACATTACGCGTCCTCCTCCGCCCCCTATCCTCGTTTTCGTAAATTTTTTTCCTTTTTTTCTTACAATTGTTAAATAATTGTTGTTTCTGGATATAGTTTCGATCCTCCAAATTTTTTAAATTTTGTATAAAAAATTTGAATTTTTTTTGTCAAGAGAAGAGAAAACGGGAGTATTGATCTTCAAGAAGCGTAATTTTCTTATTTTAATTGCAATTCAATAATAGTAATAAATATTTCTTCTGATTTCTTTTCTTTTTCTTTTGGTTGTTTCAGGGTGATTGATTTTGGTCCTTCGTTGTTAATTGATGCGAGAATTTGCGTGAAGTTCTTTTTAGAATTTTTAAAATTTTTTTATCGATTTTTAATGTTAATAAGCTTTGTTGTTTATGAGAAAATGCATGGGAATTTAAAAAAATTGTGCTTTTTTTTTTCATTTTGTTGAATTTAACTTCAGTCGTATAGTTAGTTGCTGAGAAAATACTAGGGGAATTTTATTTTTTAAAATAATGTTCTAGTTTTTGTTTTTATTATTGTAATTGAACAATTATGATCTGTTTGGTTGCTGAAGATGGGACTTTTTTTTAGAAAAAAAAAGTTTCTTTTATATTGAATTTTAGTGTTTAACTATGCTCTGTTTGGTCGCTGGGATTGGGATTTAGATAAACAAAGCTGTAAAGTTGTTTCCTTTTGTATTGAATTTTGATTTTCTGTTATGCTCTGTTTGATTGCTGAGAAAATACTGGAAAAGAATAGAAAAAGGAACTTATTTCTTAGCCTGAAACACTATTATTTTGTGATATCTTGTATCTTTGAACAGAAGATTCATTATTAAAATGCCTTAGTAAATGGAGAAGAAGAACTACATAAATCTTAAGATTTTGAATGAGGGGTTTTGGTTTTCTTGGCTTATTGAATTTGTCAAGTTTTTATTTTATTTATTTAATTTTTTTTGGATGTAGGGTTTTGGGATCGTTACTGACAGTAACATAGATATGCTACCGACTATAGATAATGGTTTAGAAAGACCTAGCGGGAATTTGGAAGACAGTTTGACTGAGCTAGAATTGATTTTGCAAGCGCATCGTAATCAACAAACTGTGGGTCGTGAAAGGGATCTTAATATATATAGGAGTGGCAGTGCTCCGCCCACGGTTGAGGGATCCTTAAGTGCTGTTGGTAGTCTTCTTGCTAATCCTGATTTTGGAGACATTAGTGGTAATGGTATCAGCGGTGTTGGGAGTAGTATTAACAATAATGGAATGCTGTCTGAAGATGAGATACGCTTGCATCCTGCATATCTTTCATATTATTACTCCCATGAAAACATAAATCCGAGGCTGCCTCCGCCATTGTTATCGAAAGAGGATTGGCGTATTGCACAAAGGTTTCAGGCTAGTGGGTCTTCCCTTGGGAGCATTGGGGACTGGCAAAAGAAGAAGTTGGTTGATGATGGTGATAGTTCATCACTATTTTCAATGCAGCCTGGTCTTTCTGTACAAGGACAAAATGATTTGATGGAACTGAGGAATGCCAGTGCAAGGAATTCGTCCCGGAGGATGTCAGCTGAGTGGCTTGATAGAGGCTCAGATGGTTTGGTTGGGATGTCTGGTACTGGGCTTGGTGCAAGGAGTAAGAGTTTTGCTGACATTCTTCAGGTGATGTAGCCC
The DNA here is from genome assembly GCA_032173925.1 of Heritiera fomes. NCBI lineage: Eukaryota > Viridiplantae > Streptophyta > Magnoliopsida > Malvales > Malvaceae > Heritiera > Heritiera fomes. Next base: position 29,414,722 of record JAPDPM010000012.1, read on the forward strand.
CCAGTTCAATTGATGAGTTTGTAGGTTTTGTGATTTTTAACCTCATTGTAACATGATTCTTTGTAATGTTTCTGTTCTGATATGGGTTGTGTTGTCCTTTTTTTTTCTTTTTTGTTGATATTCTTGCAATTATGGATTTGCCATATAGGTGATTTCCAATTTATTTTTCCTCTTTTTCTTTGTTTAATGTATTTTTCTTGCATTTTGTCTTTGTTGTTTGATGAAACAAGATTTTTTATTTTGACTGTTGATGTGCCATCGAATCATTGGGTCAAGTTATTAAATGTCTCATATGGTTGGTTTTAATTAGGTTGAAGACTCTCCTACTTTTTTCTCAGATTGTTTAGAGTTTCCGTCCAGCATCTACAAATTTGCTTTTCCTTTCCTTATCTCTTAATTGTTTTATTTTTGGTTGGACCTATCTTTTGATTACTGAACTATTTACACAACTTACTTTCTAGATCAAACAACTTCAATTCCTGGGAATTTATGGGTACTTTAGTATATTTTTCTTTTGCATGGTGTATCAGTTGGGATGCTCTTCTCTGCTTTGTTTCATGTCTTTCGTGTTTTAAGGATTTTCATGAAAACTATGTATACAAAAATGTAATAGTATACTTGTAACCTTCATACGATGATCAAAGCAAGTGATGCAAAGAAAACAAGGATATAATTTCAGCTTCTAGATCCTAGATTATTTTCATCTGCCCTTCAGAATAATTCTTCTGCAATGTTTATAAAAGAATGTATTCAATTATTTTCAAGTTTCAAACAATCATTTATATTTATTTTCTGCCTTGAAGTTCTCATGTTTGTTTTGCAATGATGCACTTTTTATAATATCTGCATTTTTTTAGTGGTTGTAACATCTTGACATCGCTTAACACTAAACAGTCTGAGAATTCAATTGAAAATGGGTCAATGATACAATTTATTTAATTTAACATGTTATTGCAGCTGACTTGTTAATCTCCTGCAGGATGGACTTGATCGACCTGCCACCTTATCAGGTTACCTGTCACGGCCATCAAGTCGTAATGCTTTCAGTGATATGTTGGATGCAACTGGCATTGCTGATCCCAACCCACCTGGCTTTTGTAATGGACCAGAGTCAATGGAGGGCTTGCCTGCTGGAGTAGCTCATCCAGGTCTGGTTGGAGTTCAGAGTCATGGTAAAACAACTTCTCACTCTTTTGCATCTGCTGTGGGTTCATCATTGTCAAGGAGTACAACTCCTGAACAACATTTGGTTGGGAGGTCTCCTGGTTCTGGACTTCCTCCTGTTGGGAGCAAGGTCGGCCATACTGAAAAAAAGAATATCATTGGCTCTAATGTCCAAAATGGGCATTCTTCTGCTGTGCCAGAGCTTGCTGAAATAGCGGCCACATTATCTGGGTTGACTTTATCGAAAATTAGACATGCGGATGAGAATAGTCATATGCAATCTCAACTTCAGGCTGATATGGATAGTCAGCTGGATTTTTCATTCAACATGCCCAATGGTCATAATCAGAGTGTGCAGCAGCAATTCATTGACAAGTCCAGTGCAGAAAAGCTCTCATTTTCTACAAACTATATTGACTTGGGAAGGAAAAAGGGGATTGCACCAAATATTAATGCTTCTAAGATTAGTTCCAATGGACAAGTTAGCATTCCCAAAAGAACTGCCTCTTCCGCAGATCTTTATGCAAAATTGCATCCTTCGGGATTTGAAAGTTTGGAAAGATCTGATGCTGGCCATCCTAATATGAACCTTACATCCACAGATTTCTTTGGTCATCTACCTGATGCTTATTCTGTTAGCCAGAAGTTGAATTCAGCAATAAAGAACCATTTAGGTTCAGGTATTATATCTTCTGGAATCTCATACATTTTTATTGCATTTATTATTTTATACATTTTTCTCTAACATACCTTTTTTTTTTTTTTTGATTTTAGGTTCCTCTTTAACTGCTATTGGTGATAGGCAAAGTTTAAATAGAGCTGGAAATCAAGGGTCTGATCTTCTTTCTCCACTTATGGATCCTCGATATATCCAGTACTTGCAAAGAACTTCTCAGTATGGGACACATGCTGCAGCTAGTCCTGATTCTCTGCTTGCTGGGAACTATGTTGGTACTTTGCATGGGGATTTGGATAGCCTTCAAAAAGCATACCTTGAGGCAATACTAGCTCAACAGAAGCAATATGAACCGCCACTTTTAGGTAAAGCTGGTGGTCTTAATCATGGCTACTATGGGAATCTCCCGTATGGTCTTGGCATGCCATATGCTGGAAATCCACTGGAAAATTCTTTTCTTCCGTCCATTGGTTCTGGAACCATACAGAATGATAGAAATGCACGTTTTAATTCAATGATAAGAAATTCAACAGGAGCATGGCACTCAGATATCAGTAATAATGTGGATGTAAGATACGTATCATCATTACTAGATGAATTTAAGAACAACAAGGCTAGGTCTTTTGAACTCTCAGATATTGTTGACCATATTGTTGACTTCAGGTACATTACATTATGCCTTCTCATATGTTATAATGCACTCATGCGTGTAATGTACTGAGTCTAATTCCTGTTGTGTGATGCAGTAAGGATCAGTATGGTAGTCGCTTTATTCAGCAGAAACTAGAAACTGCCACAGAGGAAGAGAAGAACAAAATATTTCCTGAGATTATTCCCCATGCTCGCTCTCTGATGACTGATGTCTTTGGAAATTATGTCATACAGAAAGTATATGCTTCATGATGTACTTATTTAAATAAGCCAGTCATCCTGTTTATACAGTTATAATTATTTTGTCTAATTGTTGAGCTGGATTTGCAGTTTTTTGAACATGGTACAGAAAGTCAAAGAGCAGAGTTAGCTAGTCAGCTTACTGGTCATGTGTTGCCTCTCAGTCTTCAAATGTATGGTTGCAGAGTGATTCAGAAGGTGTGTGGACGGCAGTTCCCTATCTTTCTTTCTTTTTTTTCTTATGAAAATCCTTATCCTCTATTGGAGTCATTTTTGAGTATCAATAGCCTCCATCTTATACTGGAGTCGTTCTTTTTTAAATTCCCAGGCTTAGTATACTTTTACGTGCTGCATGAAACCATTTAATCATTCAAATTATAATAGACATGGCTGCTTTGTTGTTTGGAGCACTTGAGTACAGACAAGAATCCTTGATTTTTACCAGATGAATTAGAATTTTGCCGAATTCTGATGTAGAGGCATGTTAATATGTGTAGAGAGAGCTTTTCATGCAAGTGACTTTATGAAACCTTTTTTACTTATTTATGGCTGTTTAATGACTTTGATAATGGTATGAGATGAAGTCTTGTTTTATCAGGATGGTGCACAAAGTATAAGTATTGCTTGTACCTTTTGGGTTTATGGGAGTTATGAATGCATCTTATTGCTACACATCTGATGACCACAGGCTTTGGAAGTGGTTGATGTGGATCAGCAGACCAGAATGGTAGCAGAGCTTGATGGTTCAATCATGAAATGTGTTCGTGATCAGAATGGTAATCATGTTATTCAGAAGTGTATAGAGAGTGTTCCTCAGGATCAAATTCAGTTTATCATTTCAGCTTTCTATGGCCAAGTTGTGGCGCTTTCTACCCACCCTTACGGTTGTCGTGTCATTCAGGTTTGAAATTTACTGATCATACCCTTTCATTACTGGGGAGTTAACTTGTATTGATTTTTTCTCACATTAATGCTTATAGAGGGTGCTGGAACATTGCAATGATATAAAAACCCAAGAAATCATTATGGATGAGGTTATGCAATCTGTGTGCACTCTGGCACAAGATCAATATGGGAATTATGTTATCCAGGTATCTAAGCTTTCCTTTTGAATCTAGTTTATTATTTATTTTTCATTTGGGAAATGTGATTTACTTCATCTGCCATCTAAGAAATGGAGTTTACCCTCTTTTTGTCTCAATTTAATTATTTATCTGTTTTTGCATATATATTGCCCATTGTAGTATGATTTGGCGATCAGTTTGTAATTAGTAGGTTTTTCTTTCTCTGAATGTTTATACATATTATACCGCTTGGTCTTGGTTTTCAGATCAGATATCATCTAATAGTTCTTTCCAGATCAATCTTTTTCTTCTCTTTGGATTTTGTCTTGAAACAGTGCCATGAACCTGGTTTTGTAAGAAAGCTAATGTATTCTTGGTTTTGGGCTAAAATCACTCTTTATTTTCCCTTTAGCACAAGTTATTTCTTCCATTTTTCCTTTTGCTTGTTGCTCTAGCTGCCTTTTGCCAATATATGTCTTATTTTGACCATAAATGTGACTGTATTAATTATTTGTCTTTGTGTGGTAGCATGTTCTTGAACATGGTAAACCACACGAGCGATCTGCTATTATCAGCAAGCTTGCAGGACAAATTGTGAAGATGAGTCAACAGAAATTCGCTTCCAATGTTGTTGAGAAGTGCTTGACTTTTGGTAGACCTGAGGAACGTCAAATTTTGGTCAATGAGATGCTTGGTTCTACCGATGAAAATGAGCCATTGCAGGTCAGTTGCTACAGTAATTTTCTTTTCCACGTGCAAATAGTGATATATCATATATGTATGTTTTTATGTATGCTTTGTCTTCAAGTATTAGTTTTTTTATGTAAAATATTGAAAAAAAAGCTTACATTTAGGAACAAATCAGAAGTTCATTTTTTTTTTGGTGCAACCATAATGAAAATATATGTCATTGGTAAAGCATCTTCTCTCTTTGTCTTTTAATCAAATCAATACGATAAGTATTTTAGCAAGAAACATCAAATGATATAAAAAATGTTGAAATATGACTATCATCCTAGAAAAGATGGTGTGCATGTACTATACTTAGCATCTTCTGAGGCACAATGCATTTTATGCTGCTTTTTCTTTGTTGTTTGTTTCTCTTTTTGGTCATTCCCTGCAGACATAAGTTTTTATGTTGATGCAAATTTCTGGGTGTCATCAGTCATGGGATGCTTTTGTAAGTCTTTATAACCGCACACTTTCATGAATGGGTGCATAAATTCTAGTTGTCCTTAGCCAAGGCCTCATACATTCTGATATTATTGCATCAATGGCATATATGTTATTCATTTAAATGAATCACCAAATAGCAATTTTGTGATTGTTAATTTCCATGAATGCAGCTTCTGTTTCAATTCTCTTTTTGCACCTGCCTAATACTAAAACTTGTTGAATGCATAACTAGGCTATGATGAAGGATCAATTTGGAAACTATGTGGTGCAAAAGGTTCTTGAAACTTGCGATGATCAGAATCTTGAGTTGATTCTTTCTCGAATCAAGGTTCATTTAAATGCCCTGAAGAGGTACACATACGGCAAACACATTGTTTCCCGTGTTGAGAAGCTTATTGCAACTGGAGGCAAGTATCCGTAATCCATTCATTTCTCTTTAATTCCTATCTACATTTTTGTTTTAGGCCAGCCTCATTAGTCACTCGGTCCAACTTAAATAAATAAATAAACCCAACTTTCTTGACTGCAGAAAGGCGCATAGGATTGCTATCCTCATTGGCCACCTGAATAATCCCATATGCATGGACTGCAAATCGATGCAATTTGTACAGCTGACATGGATGGTGATTTTTGTATTCATCAGCTTGCCTCCCTTGGGCAAAAAATGTTTGTAGATAAACACAAATCTAGTAGTTTTCGCAGAATAAGATGATGGTTGTTAATATCCTAACTGTATATTTGCCACGCTATTATAATTTGGAAAGAAGACTTAACTGTAGTCCACTGAAGGTTGTTCGGAGAGCAGAGGATGGCTTATATTTTTCCCATCCATTTCTGGAAGTGGATGATAGAAGCTACAGAATTGTAAAGCTGAAGTTTCGATGTAATTGTAAATGCCTAGTGACTGACGACAAAATCCCAGCCAGGTGGAGTACTTTGCAGTGTTGGGAAGTTTTGCTTGCTATCTTATATATGTAAATATACCGTAAATTTCTGGACGTCAAAAGTATTTTTAGTAACAATTTGCTATTTTTATAATATACTCGGCATTTGGGCTTCGAATATCCAGAAAGAAAGCGAATGGATTATTCATTCCAGTGTGGTGTGGATTTACATTTTCGGGCCTGCTCATTTAGCTTTATATTTATTTTGGAAATTGCATAAATCTCTAGACTAGATCATGACATTCTTTCTTTAAGTCATAAGGTTCAAAATATATTAATTAGTAAAATATTATGAAATGATTTAATAACATATAAAATTTATACACGGATATTATATTTTTTTTTTACAAAGAGATTACATTAAATATAAAATTTACATTAATTTTTAACTATAAAACTTGATGAGAATCATACATTAAAAATGATATTTCCTTAAGTAACTTTTTTTTTAAATAATCTTAAGTAGAGCTTATGAGAATTACGACTAGGGCTTGAAAAAAAAATTAACCTGTTATAATAATAATAATAATAATAATAATAATAATAATATAACATGTACCAAAATCAGGGAGCATGAAATTTATTATAAACAGATTCTTAGGCTTTATTTGGTAAGAAAGACGGAAAGAGGTGAGAATAAAAAATTTAATAATTTAATAGTTAGGTTTCATAACCACTTTTTTATTTTGTAGCTTAACTATTACATTAACAAATTTTTCATCCTCGTCTTTTTTCATCTTTCCTACCAAGCATAACCTAAATCAGTTTATTGACTCATTACACTACTATAAGTGCTTGTAAAAATAAATAAATAAATAATTAAAAAAATCAATCAATAAAAGGAACCCCTACCAACTTTATTCACAATAATCAGGATTCTAAACCCTATCGCCTAAGTGTAGAAAGAAAGGTCATCTATATACATACAAAGAAGGAAAGATGAGATGTACTCTTCTCCAAGCAACCTACCTTACTTGCAAAAGCAACCCAGGAGAATCCCCAAAGGATTACTTCAAAATTTACGCATCCATCGTGAGGCATCCTCCTCTAGCTTCAAAGTATCCACCATTTCTTCTTCCTCTTACTCTCTAGCATCGGCAGTTCTGAATTTAAAACAACATTTCAAATTAAATTTTAACTATCATTCCGTAACATAGCGCTGAAGACGTACAACTATAAGGTCTTGTCCATAACGTAAAATACTTATTTGAAGATAAATAAATCCGTTTGGAGAAATATAAGCATTGGAAAAGAAAACAAAAACAAAGAAACTGCTCATTTTCAAAACCATGGAGCAGATAACTAGATGAGCAAACCCAAATTAATAATAGTTCTCTAATATACCTAAATATTTGTATGTATAAAAAAGGTCACTGTTCAACAGCCGGATTATGAAAACCTAAGCAGTTTTGTCAGTAATGTTTTCAATTTTCATCTTTCAAAGTTTTTTGTTACTACAAAACATACTAATCAGTTTAAGTTTTAATTAAGAATAGAAACTGATGTTTTGCTAAATGTGTGTTCCTGTGCTTACCTCCTTCAGGATAGATCGAATTATAGTGCACCTCAGCCCAGAAACTCAAGAAAATAACTGCACAAGTAACAAATCATAAACAAGTGACATGGAAGTGAGTATCAAGTGAAAACCAGGGATCCCGAACACCATATTAGAAAAGTATAGCATTAAACTAATCCAATTCTAAGAGGTTCCCTGACCATGCAAATGCAATAAATCTCTAAAAACTACATAATAGAAAGAAAATTGCAAATTGATAATCAATTTGGACCGCGATATGAAAAACAAAATCTTGCAAAAGTCCACCCCAATTCTCACAAATGTAGGAAACATAAATAGCAATACAAATTATAATTTTATAAGAAGATGGGAGGATCCATGAATTCAACAACCTAAACCATTTTACAAACTTAAAGATCTCACAGAAATGCACATTTTACATATCAAAATTTGTGGTTTTTCTGTTTTATCCCATAAAATATTGTGATGTGCAAGAAATAAGTAATGTAACTTGAGACTGGCCTTGAAAATATAAAACCTAATGATAACTCTGAACATCTCACATATAAGAACGATGATCAAATATTAATGGTACATTTGCAATATTAAAACATAAAAAAAAAAAGAGAAAGGAAGGATGAAAAGCATCTTACTTCGATTAGACTTTTGTTTATGTGGAAGGATCTCAATATAACATGTATCCTTAAATGATGTTAATATAAATATCTTCACCCCAAACTGCAATCAAATAGAAATTTCACATCAGTTATCTATTATCTAGTCCACATCAGAATAAGCAAAATACTAGCATCACAAAACTAATACATGATATGAAAGGTTATGTGCTTAATGTTGTTTAGATATTATTTGTCAAGACTACCATGCATCAGCCTACAAACTATTTCTCTTTAGAATAAGTAAAAGTCTTAAAAGAAATACAAATAAAAAAGAACTTGAAATTGCTTGACAAAACAGTATTATTATGCTATGAAACAAATTTTATTACCCAATCTAGTAGAAGGCTTAAAACTGTAATGAATAGGAACAAGCATTCCATGATTAGCTATAAATCATCTAATTTTTTTGCCACACGCCCATATCTCAACCCACAAATTTGTGGCTATTTTAATGTTTTTAGGCAAGATGAACAAAATATTGCTCTCACATAAGTTTCCAAACATAAAACCACAAACTCATCGCATTGACAAAGTTCAGCAGCACAGTTTTCACGTTAATACTTCCTAAGAAAGATAAGTATGCACATAGAACTTAAACGACAAACATTTCATGAACAAATTATGTAAACAAAAATAAGTTTCATATATTACAAAATTTAAGCCTTAAGTTGGTAATTTTATGGTCTACATTCAAATTCTTGCAATTCAACAATCTGTTGGGAAAAGAACTAGTTAAATCATGTTAGAAACAAAAAGGTTTTGTAGTTGGCATACCCAATCTGCAGCTGCTTGCAACGTAACGTGATCACCCCATTCACCATTCCTGCTTCATCAACATAAATAACTATAATAAGTATGAAAGCATTCTTAAAAAGTTTCTAGTAATAAAATTGCACAGAAATGAATATTTTTACTTGTTCATTTTCTTCAAATAGTCACCATAAGCCATTGGAACATAACCCTCATACATCTCTGGATTCAATTTAAGCTAATGAAATCACCATATCATGAGAAAAAAAAAAGCATAAGACTATATAAAACTAAATTGACTATATAATAATATAAAACTAAATTGACTATATAAAACTGAACGTATGGGAAAACCAACCAACCTGGGAAACAACTTGCTGCCTCACAAACCTGTGGTGATCTTGAGAACGGTAAAGTTGATCAGATAAAGAACGAAACTGGAACATATAAAATAAGAGAAATCACTTAAGGTATTGACGGGGAATAATTTTAAAATTACAAGTGAGGCTCTATGGTCATGAAGTTTGATTAATAAATCAATAGTTAAGCATCACACACTGATTAATATATGAATACGACAACGGCAAATGAAAATTCATGTTACCCACAAATAGATAAATAACAGAAAGGTTCAGTCTAATTCAAGTGATTGCTTGAAGACATGATTTGTGCTATCCAAAAATTATTTTATGCAGACACCATTGAACTACTATAAAGATTATAAATAGCGAAGTGCCACAATAAACTCCTGAAATTGGCAAGAAAATTTTTCAATAGTATCTTCATCCAACATGTTTATGCCTAATTAATACCCCTTTCCTCCACAGGTCCTTGGATCTATATCTTACTACAACTTCAGCAGAGAAAACACTTGTGCATAGTAATATGCCATGTAATGCATCTTTTTACTAGAGAATTAAGTAAAAACCAACCTGACAGTTACCATCACCTTGAACTGTATACTGAACCAGACCATACAATTGCAACCTGAAAGACAAAATAATGAGTTCTAAATCGAATAAGCTATTAAAACCAAGCATTTATAAGGGTCAGTGTATGACTAAAACCAACTTAGCCAAATAACTTAAACTGCAATTTTTTTTAAAGAAAATGGAGAAGAAAAATGAGAGATAAAGCAAGAACCCATAGATGCCAAAATTGAATGGCAAGTCTAACAAACAATTAGAAAAAAAGTATACATTGGCGAAAGGAAATTCCATAACAAAGGAGCAATTACTTTACCAAAACGGATCCAATACAAGAGAAACTGGCTAAACAAGTAAATTTCTCATTGTAAACAAAATACACATGCTCTAATACACCTTGTTATCTTTGTAAAAAAAAGGAATCAGGTGCAAATGACCCTCCTGAAAAGGAGCTGAACTATTTGCCGATATGGATCCAAATGCCGGCAACCATATCATACAATCATACAAGAGGAAAAATGACAAAGTGCTGGTTAAATGGCTTCACTTATTCTTTAAAATATATTTAAGATCAAACATTTTCTCTCTTTTTTTGTACCTTAATTTCCAGTACCTCAAAAATGAAAACATAAAGCAACTGATATCTTTCTAGCAAGTTCAATTTGGAGCCTAGTTAGCTAAGGTAACTATTCATAGGTAATATTTCTCTCAATAGACTTTATTTATTTATTTTTTTCTTATAATATGCAACAGGAATATCATTTGAAGGGACAGAGTTGAAGGCTAAACTCAAATGATCTTTATTTTGACCTAAAGCTGTTAGTTCGGGAATTTGTGATGTGCTTTAGTTTTTATACTGTGTAAATTGTAACATATCTTTTAAGGCGTTGTTATCCAACTTCAAAAAGAAGCTTCTTTAAGGAATTTAATGACCCTTGGTCAGAACCACCTGCAAATTCAATCATGGAGTTGAGAAGTTGGGTTCTAGCAAAAAATAGGGGTTAGGCTATAACATTCAAAGAGAAAAGCGAAGGAGAGGCAAGGTAGGGAGAGTAGATTTTAACCAAGGAGTGTCTAAAGATAGAAAAGGTTCTAAATCAGAGTGATTTAGTTCCTTTTAGACGACTTAGTATTATGACTGATGGTACCCTAGTTGCCTGATATGCAGATCATAGTTTGGGATATTAATTCTCATAGAATGAAAATTAGGATATAAATTGAAACCAACTGAAAAAATTATGGTGGTAAAGTTTATTTGCCTCAAAATCATAAGAGAATCAGAATATAGACCTAGATGCCATTAGCTATAAAAAGGAAAATTTAGATCCAAACCTATCGAGCATCCTTTGATGGTCTGATATCTCTTCATCAGCTGATGGTATTTCTCCATTAATTTTAGGTACATGCTGCACAATGCAAATCACAAAATTAGCGACTTCATATCTGATCCAACTCAGTATTAGGGTAAAAAAAGGTCAAGAAATCACACCCATATGTACAAATAGAATTTTGCCTTTTCAAATCATCCATATGCACAGGCTAATGGCAAACCTTGAGACACTTTGAGCAGTGCAAACCTACTAAGCTCTAATGATTTATGTTTATATGAAGAAAATATAACAAATAAATTTTTTTCAACATATGATGAACGGTAATCATTCCATTCCAAAAAACATTGTGCAACAAAAGAGCATTCCACAACTCAACCAAGTTTTGTGACATCCATTAGAAAATTTTGTAACCAATTAGCAAAATTATAATTTTCGTTAAATTTAAATACATTGAGCCCTTCATTTTTAAATACATAGGTGGAGAGAAGAAACATGAAATGATGCAAATCCTATAGCCTTCATTGCTGAAGAATGCCTCTTATAACAGAAAAGCTATTACAAAATTATAAACAAGAACTTAACAATTGGACATACTTCCACAAAAACAAAAGGAATTAAGTCAGAAAAGGCATTGTTTACTCAGAGAACAGCTTGTTTAAGATTGTAAATGATGAAGAATACTTGATTCAGCTACCATGATTAATTTGTAAATTTTCACCCCCTCAGTAAAGACACCAAAAACACAAGGACTTCATCAAAATTGTAACAAAAATAAAATCAACTAAAAATTGAAAGAAAATAATGTCGCAATTGATGCTTCCACTTCAGTGCGGAGGAACTTCAGTTAAAATTTAACAAGAAAATCCTTCAAAACCTCATAAATGTAACTTTCCAAGACTTGCACTTACGGGAATGGCAACCATGTCATTCAACCTCTTCCCTACTTCACCATCAAGAACAGATGACTGATCAATCATATCCATATGCAACATGTCTTCACCAGAACCACGTTGTCTTCCAACAAGGCCAAACCAATCTTGGGAAACAATAGAATCTTGGCTAGGATTAGTAAATCCAGATGCTTCTGCAGCAGCAACTTGCGAGAATTCCTCTTGGAGGGCATGTGCAATAACTGCATCATTCTCAACATTTACATGTTCCGGTTCATAATAACCCTCTCTAATATACCCAGTTTGACTATTGTCTTTGTCATACTCAGTGACACTACAACTGGCACCAGAATGGCCAAACGAACAAACTTGTAGATCTTGGAGACCCCATCGGAGAACATCAGGATCTATATCACATGTAATCATTGGTAAAATTTATAAGAGAACACTGACAACGTTTCTGCCTCAATTTGTACTCCACCAATGAAATTCTGAGGACAAAAACATACAAGTAAATTCATCATAATTAGCAAATTATAATATTAATCATCACAAAATAGGAAAATATACAGATAAAATTCTCAAATAAACTACAACTAGAAATTTCTTAACATAGATTTAAGAAGCACACAAAACCAAAAACCAAGAAAAATAAGAGAAATCAATAATTTCATGTAAGAACTAAGAACACAAAACCCCAAGAACAAAACCACAAAAATCCCAATTCCAAAATCCAAATTCATAAAAAGTTTCTGATTTGCCTGATATAACCAAAAGTTTACTATATCCGTGAGATGATTGTTTTGGTTAAACTATCTTATGATAAATTACACGTTCAACAATTCTGAATAATTTAAGTCTGAGATTTATATCTCCTTTTCAACAATATTTGATAATTAACACATAATATAATCTAATTAAAAACTGTATCTTTTATTTATATAAGAGATTTCAGATTCAGATTCCTTTGTTTTTACACAATCTTTTTTTTCCTAACATCCTTATCTTATATCAGAACATTTAAAACTCACATGAAACAAAGCAACTCCAACCTAGTTTGCAGATATCCTTCTCGAATCGATTCGCTCATATATTATTAAATTAAATATCATCGTTATTGCCTCCGTATCGCAAAATATAACAGATTTAAGAAGTTACTAATACAATTTTTATTCTCATTCCTACAAAATTTCGCTTAATTCTCTAGGTTTCCATAGAAATTTAAGAACATAACTGATATTCGAAAATTTTCATAAATAGACAAAAAAGAAAGAAAAACAGAATTGAACTGAGAAAAAGATCAAAAAAAATCTGATAATTTTTTTATAGATAAGAGAAGTTATATTAAGAATAAAAAAAATCTTTAAAAAAAATGGAAATACAATTTTAACTAAAAAAAAGATAAACAATAAATAAGCAAAAACTTACCTGAAACAAATGACAGCAGCAAGCAAAGAATGGGAAGGAGAGAGAAAAGGCAGAAAAAAATACCAGAACAGAACGTAAACCTGGAAGAAAGTCGGAAACAGCGGCGACCTTTTATACTTACCTTCATCTTTAAGATCCTTTACCTTTTTTGGCATGGGCTTGCCGACCCGACTTCCTTATTCTAATATATAATATAATCAAGTGATCTCTCACAAAACGTTTTATCTTAATTTAATTTTCAATCAATTATTAAAAAAATTCAACATCAATTGATTGCGTAAACAAATTTAAAACAATTAATAAAATAACTAATTAAAAAATCTCCAACCCTAATGTTATATTATATATATATATATATATATATATAGATATAACTCAAAAAATTTTCAAGAATGGAGAGGCAACATTAATTAGATTCTTCGTAACCCAAAAAAAACATTAATAAGATTCTTCTTTTATGTTTTTTGAATATTATATATATATATTATTATTTAGTTTGTACTATATTTTCTTAAGAGAAATATTTGAAAGTTTTTTTTCAAATATATACTTTTTTAATTGGATTATTATCCTATTAAGTGTCAGTGAAATTTTTTAACTCCACAAGCAGGACTAGGATGATGACATGTGTCATTTAAAAATATTAAAAAAATAAAAAATAAATAAAATGAGACACATGTCATCATCCTAATCCCGCTTGTAAAGTTAAAAAACTCAACTGACAGTGTATAGGATAATTTTCCTTTTTAATCTAAACTTTATTAACTTGCTAATAAATATATCAACCATTATTATTTAATACAATGTTAATGGAGTTTTTAAAATTTACTAATATTTTAAATATTTTTTAAATATATGAAATTATTATTTTAATTCCGTTTATAAAATTTAAAAACTCTATTTATAGTTTATTGAATAATAATTCATATACAATTATGATTGAAACATAATAATGGCACCATTGTTATGTAATATTTGCTATTTTTTTCACTGTATTGTTTTAATTAAGGATTTGTATATGATGCACTAATAATATATAATCTCTATAGACTGTCAATACATCAAAAGTTGACATCTCATCAATAAGTCTTTATGAGCAAATTGAAAAAAATTTACTTGTATTTATTTTTAAGAGCTTAACATTTTTTTAGTTTGTTTATTAATGAAGTGTTAACCTAAGGTGTATTGACAGTATATAAAAATTATACACCGTCAGTATATCATAGATAAATATTTTAATTAATGTGTTTTTGAGCATTATATTATCGTATTTAAAACATTAAAAAAATAATAAAGGTTTGTATTTTACTCAAAAATTAAAATATTTTTTATTTTTATATAAATTAAGATTATAAAAGTTTAATTTATCATGATTGGATCATCAAAAAATATTTAATTTTTTTATGTACTAAAAACATATTTAATTTTTTATTTGAATAATTTAATTTATAAAAATACAGTAAATACTTATGTAGATTTATTTGAATGAATTGAAAAGATTTTATTTAATTGAATGTAGTTCACTCATTTTTAAAATTTAAGGGTACAATTACAATAAAATAAAAATTTAATAATTTTATTTTAAAAAATAAAAAATCTAAAACTTATTTATATTTTCAAATAAAATTTAAAAGTTTATTTAGATATTAAGTCAATTCATTAATAAATATACGAATTGATGTATTATTATTTTTTAATGAATAAAAAATATTTTCACTATTTGTTTTGTCGTGGAGGAACGAGAGTCATGCCTGCCGCCGTAAATGAACATGGTCCAAAAACCTCGTCTTAATCTAATAAATTCTTGTTTTGAAAACGTCCAAAAAAAAACCACCGAAAAGATAGCGTTGAAAACTAAATATACCTAACATACGTTACATATTAGGCAAATCCACACATTAAATCTACCTAATATCTTTGACAAAATATCTACTCTATAACATAAAATGAAACTTAGCTACAAATAAACATAGTAATTTTAAGCACGATACAAATATAAAATATAAAATATAATATGAATTAAAATTAATAAAAATAATACAAATAAAAGACATTGATAATATATTTTATAATGATAGTTTGAAATCTAGTTGAATAGGTTATTAGATTGTATCGGCAAAACAAGAATAGATTACCAAGTTAAATTTCTTTTATCTTTAAAATTTAACCAATAGTTTAAATTAATTGTTTATAATCTAAAAATTATTAGTGACTAATCTTATAATAAAATCAAAATTTATAAATTTAGTGTACAACTTCCCTTATTTCAAATAATATTCAATTGGGTCAGTATTAGGTGTTGTTTGTTAAATTATTGAAAATTTTCAATTCATTGAAAATAAAAATTTTCAATGATTTAATATTTTCAATATGTTCGTTAATATATTTTAATATCAACTTAAAAGAAAATTTTCAATGAAAAAGCATTGAATAAAATAAGTAGATAAACACCTACTTATCACTTAATTTAAAAAATTTTCAACCACTTTATCCATAAAAATAAAAATAAATTTGACTATTTTATCTTAAAAAATTTACATAATTATCTATTTCATTGATCAGGTTACATATAAACTCCAACCAAACTCAAGTTATATTATTATTTCATCAAGTTTTTGTACGTACTTAATGTTTTTCTACCATTATTCTTTTATTATTAGAGGATAATTTGGTTTGATTCAACTTTGGAGTTGAAGACTTTAAAGATGTGAAGGTTGATATATCACAGCCTTAAACACCATATAATGGTGCATATTACCTTTTTTTTTCAGCTTTTTGTTATTTTGATGTTTCAATTATCATTGCTATCCAAAGTTTTTGTTTTGTTTTATTTTGCAGATAAGTGCTTGAAGAAGTAATGATTCCACGACTTTTATTTGTAATGCTTTTTTAATCTAAACGTGATTCAGATTTTTGATTTTAAAAAATTATTTTATTATATTTAAATATTATTTTATTTTTAAAAAATTATGATGTTTTTGAATTTTGTAGTTATATTTTTTCTTATATTTTATACTTGTATTATAAAATAGAAGACATCAATAAAAAATTGATTTTATTTGAAATAATATGAAAATAAGGGTAAAAATGTAAAATAACAAAATTTCAAAATTTAACATTTATTGTTATCAAACAATATATTTATATTCAGCTCTTAATTTTCAGTTAAATACCAAATAGTTTTCATAGTTCAAATTCAATACTTATTAAATTCAGTATTAAAAATTCAGCACTTAATTTTTCAGCGATTAATTTTTCAGTTTATCAAACAGCACATTAGTAAATTTTTTTTTCTAATCGGGATTGGGCTTAGAATTATTATTATTATTATTTAGTTGATAGAAACTACTACGATGGCTTAATAAAAGAAAATTATAAATAATTTCCCCACTTCAGTCGATATACTTATGGTCTTTACAAATTTCGAAATTTTCTGAAACTTTTTGTTCATTGGTTACTAATGTTGTAAATTGTACCACCCATAGGAATAAATTAAGTTAGTCTAACTAATGAAAATTGAAAAAAAAATCCTCTCTTTTTAATTTTTAAAATATGTTTCTAAATTACAAATATGTTTTTAGATATGTAAAAAAATTGTATACATAGATGCTAATGTTTTAAAAATATAGAGTTTAATTAGAGAATAAATAATTAAAATCTTATAATTTTTGTTTATGTGAATCAATCTTAAGAAGACCTGACTCATATAAAATACAAGTAGTTACAAATTAGAATTATATTATAATTTTTTTTGTTAAAAGAATAAGTTCAACTCATAAATATACATAACTCATGTCCAATCTAAGCTAACCTCCATCAAAAAGTTAGTTTTATAAATTATATCTTAATTACTTTTAAATATATTACATTATCAAGTTAACCTCTCCAATTAATATTAAGTAATAAATTAATAAAAATATTTAACAATATAAGACTAAATAAATTACTTTATGTCTGTATTTATGTAGTTAATCTGTAAAATTCTTTTACCGTCTTTTCTCCAACAAATTTCCCCCTTCGTCGATGGAGAGAAGCTTTGAAAGAAAAAGAAAAACAAAGTTTAATGCATACATTAGAGTTTTAACTGCCGAGGAATGCAAATCTAGATTCTACTGCTGAATGGGGCCTCCATTGATGCATGAAATAAGCTGTTAATTTCACTAAGATAGAGCACTAGACATGGCGGAGATAGATTTTGGCAATTGTAGTAATTGAAAAGCAACTTATACACCAACTGTAGGTTGAATTCTGCTAACATTTCAGATGTTCTGGTGAACACAAGAGATCAGCAACATCAACTGAATCATGTTTCAGTCGCAGAATATTTAAGCTTTTTCGAGTTGGTTAATTCACTATTGGGTAACATATTGTATCCCCAAAACTGTTTCATTGAGCTGCTTCTAGAGACCGCCATTCTTAAGTCAGTTAATGATCAGAGTGGTTTAGCAAGTCTTTCATTTCGATATCCAATTCTAACCTTCAATGACATTACCTCCATTTCACTGTTTTGTTTTTTGCTCTGCAAGACACAAAGAATCGACACCAAACAGAATTCCATATGAACCACGATCACTAGACAGTTTATGATCACAATCATTGGAACAACTAAAGATACAGTGGCATTTAACAGAGCATCCATTGCAGAGAGAGCGAATATTTCATGTGAAAATGACCTTTCCTTTTGGATGGAAACTCTCCTTTTATTTATATATACACACACACACACACATGTATATATTAAACTTAAAACATGGGCAAACTACCTACATATATGTGCACATCAAGCACATTAAGAAATATAATTTTTTTAAATATATAAAAATAAAATTTATAATTATGTTTGCATTTGATTTTTTTTATTTTTTAAATTGATTGTAAAATAGAAATAAATGTTAACATTTTAATTATTTTGGATTCAAGCTAGTTTGGGGCATTATGTGATAATATAATGAATTATTTTAAATTTATTATAGTGAAATAATGAATAATTATTTAATACACCGTCAGTGAATTTTTGATTCCACAAACGAAGTTAAAATGATGACACATGTTCTTTTAATTTATTTTTATTTTTTTAATATTTTTAAAAAAACATGTGTTATTATCTTAATATCACTTGTGTAGTAAAATAAACTTTAATGATGATGTATTGGATATTAATCCAAATATAATATGTAATTAATATTTTTAATTATTGTGGACTAAGCTAATTTGGGACGGCTTTGTGATAAATATGTCCACTATTGTGAAGCTTTGTAAATCATCAAAAGCAGTTGGGTTTAAGAGCATATATGTTGCCCATAGCACAAGAAATGCTCTTTTCAGTTCTATCACTTCAAGCTCAGATTCAATTTCCCCAGTTTCAAGCATTCTCCTACTTCCACTTATATAGGAATTGGTCAACTAAGGTTATTCGATGCCAATTTAAGAACCTGTAAACGTAATAGCATCCCAATTTCCAATGGAATTTTACCTGAAAATTTGTAAACCATTTACAACAAGTTCAGTCAGCAATGACAGGCTTCCTAGTAATGTGAGCAATCTGATGCTTAGTTTTGGTTTCTTTCCATTTTGTCTTTATAATTAAAAAACACAGCAATTTTTCAATGGCATACCATCTACAATTACCACAGTCCTCTATAATATATATATATATATATATATATGTAAAATATAATATGTGTATATGTATGTATATTATAATATGAGAAAAAATTCATTTAATGCAAAACAAATTTAATTTTTTATTTATATTTTTCTAATTCGATTGTTGAAGTTAATGTTTTGCTTACGTAAATCATACATGTCAAATTTTAAATTAATAAACAATATTTAATTATTTGCTTGATAATAAAAAATTTTCAATAATTAATATATATTTAAAAAGGTTATTTGGGTCCGAAATTAAGAATATCGATTAACTTGAAATTTTACGTATATGACTGATACAAATATGTTGTTAAATCTAAAAGTTCTTTATAAAAATATTAACTTTATTGGAAATTATAAAACTATTTATTTGACATTGACCAAACACCTAACTTGATCCCTCATAATAGTTTTGCTAATATTATTTTCTTGCGGATTAATGTATTCAACAAACTTGTGAATGAGGGGAATTAAGTATTAATAAAGGTTGACGATGCATTGCATATTATTTTAACTTACACTCACAAACTTGAATCATCTGTGAAATTGCTCAATTTCTCTTATATAAAATACCAGATATAGCAGCAGGGAATTAAACATGAACCTGAAATTGTGGATGAACAAGCATCTTTAATACGCGAAAGATAAAACTTTAGAATTTTTGTTTGAAATCATTTGTTTACTTTATTAAATAACATAACATATACGTTTGCTACAAGGCAAATAGTAAAGTGTTTTATTTCCTTTAATAAACTTTGAAAACATATGATCAAAAACGCTTCAACAAAGGTATAATAATAAGATAAAAACATTACAGGGCAAACTAGTTATGATTATAAAAGGTAAGAAACTATGAATGAACCAAAAAAAAAAAAAGTTAAGAAACTATGTTGTTGGCAACTTGAACCGACAGACCGGGCACATGTGACTTGTCTTCAGCCATTGAACAACGCAATCTTCATGGAACACATGGGAGCAAGGCATCCGAGTAATTTCTTGACAATCAAATAACATCTTTTCCATACAAACTGAACACATCTCTTCTGAATACTTATACACATTCGAAGCACTCACCTTCTCTAAGGCTTGAATCGATGTTTCAGTCGCTGGCACCAGCTTAATCTTCACTGCCTGTTGTGTCGACTCCCTCACTAGATTCATAGCATCCCTTATCGAATTACCAAGTCCTGCTTTTCTTATTTCATTAACCATGTTTTCCCTGTCCGATTGTCGGAAATTCCAACCTTGAGCCCTCAACCGAGCCATATCTTCGACCTGGCAAAGAGTTTCCTGTGCTTGTTTTGCCTTGAGCATTGCTAGATATTCGTCATGGGGCACAATCACTTCTTTCTTGATAAACACGAGCAGAAACAGTTTCTTGCGTCCTGAATCTCTCACCATGCCATGACAAACATCCAACATTGAGGTTACAACATCGTCCGTTGACGTTAAGGGGATTGATTCTTTGTCAGAAACCCGTTTTTTCCAATGTATGTTTTTCAATGAGAATGGGATTATTCTGGTGTTGGCAAACATGTTGGCTATAAAATCCCTTGTCAACTGATCAGTGGTCAGATGATGCTCAAATTCGTGCCATGAATCATGGTCTGGAATATAGCTTTTGATTGATTTGTCTGGTTTGTCTGATGCGAAACCCACCTTGATGTTGCACCTGAACGTAATCAGAGGAGACTCCAAGGATTGGTCATCCTTGCAAACGTTGTTTGGCTGTGTAAAAACGTATATCTTGTAAGGATGGTTTGAGTTGGAGAGCGCCATTACTCTTGTTCTTGCGATGGAAGAAAGGGAAATATTAGAACGATTGATTTATGTGTACAAAATAGTTGGTAGCCCTTCCTTTTATAATGATTCTATACTAAGTTTCCCTTAAAGTAGGATTAGAGTTAGGATTTCTTAATTGTATCAGTATTAATATTTTCCTTTTTTTTTCAAATTCCGAATTTACCATAAAACCTTTCCAAATACTTGTCTATTTAATTTATTTCAGAAAGATATTGTTTGTTCAAGTTCTTTTGAACTTATAACTTTTAAAAATTAATTCAATATACACGTTATTGAAAGAATATTCAGTTGGGTCAGTATTAATTTTTTTTTCCTTTTCTACTCGGGATTGGGCATAGAATTATTATTATTCTTTTTCTGCTGAGAGAAACTACTATGAATTGATATTTGGCTTAATAAAAAAAAAGAAAGAAAATCATAAATTATTTCCCCACCTTAGTCGACTTACTTGTGGTCTTTATTAATCTTGAAATTTTTTGAAACCTTTTGTTCATTGGTTGCTAACGTTGTAAATTGGACCACCCAAAGGAATAAATTAAGTTAGTCTAACTAATGAAAATTGAAATTTTTTTCTTTTTAATTTTTAAAATATGTTTGTATATACGTATATATATTTATTAGAAAAAAATTGTGTACATAGATGCTAATCTTTTTAAAAAATATAGAGTTTAATTTGAGCATAAATAATTAAAATTTTATGATTTTTGTTTATGTGAATCGATCTTACGTACTCTTGACTCATATACAAGTAGTTACAAATTAGAATTATATTATGAATCTTTTTTGTTAAAAGAATAAGTTCAACTCAAAAAACATATATAACTCAAATCCGAGCTAACAACATCGAAATTTTATTTTTATATATTATCTTAATTTCTTTTAAATATATTATATTATTGACCTCTCCAATTAATATTAAATAATAAATTTATAAAAATATTTAACAATGTAAAACTAAATAAAATACATTATTTCTACATATATATAATCTGGAAATTTTCTTTAACATCATTTTCTCCCACAATTTTATCCATTTGTTGATGGAGAGAAGCATTGAAAGATAAAAAGAAAGAAATGTTCGATGCATACATAACTGCCGAGGAATGCAAATCTAGATTCTACTGCTGAATGGGTCGCCACTGATGCATGAAATAAGCTGTTAATTGCACTAAGATAGAACACTAGACATAGCAGAGATAGATTTTGGCAATTGTAGTAATTGAAAAGCAACTCATACACCAACTGGAGGTTGAATTCTGCCAACATTTCACAAGTTCAGGTGATCGCAAGAGATTAGGCAACATCGACAGGTTCATGTTGTTTCAGTCTCAGAAGTTTAAGCTTTTTCGTGCTGGTCAACTCACTATGGGGTAACATATTGTATCCCCACTACTGTTTCATTGGGCTGCTTCCAGAGATCGCCATTCTTAGTCAGTTAATGATCAGAGTGGTTCAACAAGTCTTTGATTTTGATATCCAATTCTAATCTTCAACGGCATTTCCTCCTTCATTTAACTGTTTTTCTTGTTCTTGTTGCCCTGCAAGACACAAAAAATAGACACCAATTAAACAGATTTCCGCATGAACCACAATTATTAGACAGCTTATGATCAGTCATTGGAACCACTTAAAGATACAGGGGCATTTATCAGAGCATCCATTGCAGAGAGTGAATATTACATTTGAAAATTAATAAACCTCTGAAAAAAAAAAGAAGCAAAATCACCAACTCCTTTCTTTTGGATGGAAACTCTCCTTGTATGTATGTATGTGAACTTTAAACTTAATAAACATGGACAAGCTACATACAAATGCACATCAAGCACAATACAATATTTTGACAACATGACTTTAAACTCATTGATGCTTAAAACACCTTTGTTTACATTATGTACAATGACTTAAAACACATCAGAGAGAGAGAGAGAGAGAAGGAGCTTCCAGCTGAATCATGAGTCCTGGCAAGATGAAGATGACATGAAAAGACGGCATTAATTGTTGACCTCATTCTTAAAATTAGTTATAATATCTCTAGTTCTATAGTTAATAAAAGGGCATGCAAATGAGAAATGAGGTTACTCTTTAAAGCAGACTGGAAACCTGAGACTAATTTTTATGGCTAAAATCTAGGATTCCCATGAAAAATTGAAAGCGAATCTGACCCATCAGCATATTGAACAGAATTAAGTTGACACAATACTACTTACCCATAAGTTTGTATATTGCCTTCGATGTGCGCCTTTCAAGCTTATCAAATTTCATCTGCACATCCCTTACATTACCCTTTTCCTTTCTTTTCCTTTTTATCCTGAAGGTTGAGCATGACAGGGAATGTGGGAAGGAGAAAGGATAGAAAAGCTTTCAACCCAAAGTTTGAGTTGCACAGCATTCAACCCCATAGGACTAAAAAGTTTTCTATACTTCAACCTTTCTGTCCTTCCTACCATGCAAGCCTTAGAAACCGATATAGATGTAAAGGACATAACAAGCCATAGTTCCTCTATTCCCTTTCCACTCCTTAACCTAACAAGGGCAACACATCCTTTCTTTTCACTCCCTTTCTCTTTTTCAGATAATCCAAACTTAGGGAAATCTTGGATTCTCTTTTCCCCTCTTCCCACTCTTCCCCTTTTACCTCTCTTCCATTATACCTTCTAATTCCCAGATGTAGTGTTAGTGATTTATTTTGCCCAAAAGGGCACTCAAACCAAGCAAGCAAAAAGTCACGATGGCAATTATCTTCTACCTAAATGCTAGGTGGCTTTGTAAGGAAATTAAGAAAGTAATTTCCTTCAATTTTAACTACCTTTTCATCCTGTTCCCTTCCCATAATCTAAAACGTCCATATTTCAAGAGAAACAGAAAACGAACAATGAACCAACTGTCATTCTCTAAAACATATTATTTTTGAACTAAAGAAAATAAAATCATGGGATGGCATTGACATGGATAGCTCATGCTGGATATTCTGCGCGTGGAACAAAATGACTAGCACAGAAATTATACATGTTAATGATTGGAAATTTTAGTGCAAGTGCAGCAAACGGACATCCATTTTCAAATAAGTAAACTACAAAAATCCTCCGATTTATTTGGATCTATGTGATGGTTGGAAACGGAAGAGGATCAAGGAAGAACAGTGCTCTTCTTGTTTCAAGAATTATTAAGGGAATGGATAACAGCGGTTACTTGTCCCATCAATAGTCAATACCCTACAATCCCACATAAGTTCAATTTCCACAAATCAAGATGATTTCGAGGGATAGGATCATTACCCTCATGCTCTATTCTCCTTTCTACTTTTAAGACTGTGATTGGTTGCAAATGATGGAAAAGTGAAAGTATAGAAAAGTTTTGAGATCAGAACTTTAGTTACAGAGGCTCATTCCTACTACATTGAATAGCCATTGGATTAAAATATTTCCTATCCTTCCCGCTTCACAGCCTTCCTAACAAGCAAAGCCTCTTAGAAATGGATAAAATTGCCACTCCTTTCCTCCCCATAACCAACAAGTTCTTCAGGGAATCCTTTCCTTAACTTCCTCGTTTCACAAATTATCTAAACAAAGGAAAACCGAGCGACCACTTGCCCTTCTAGTTCTCAAAAGGACACCCAAATCAGCGAGCACATATTCCCTATGGAAATTATTTTCACATTAAATCCTATTTGGTGGTGTCAGCAAGTAAACCTGACTAGCAAGCCACTAGGGCTAGATAGAGAACACTTGATAACAACTTGGTTTTTGTTGAATTCAGCAAAATGAAGCAGGTGATCGAACCAAATATGAAACACCAGTATCTTTATACTTGAATCAAGCAGCTCATAATCCTAATTGAGCTTTTTATTTGTTAAAATATAATATATTCTATTTAATACTCCATTATATATGATCCAATGTAAACAAGCTTAATGAAGATGAACTCATTACTCAAGCCAACCTCGAGGTCGAGTTTCTAGCATTCTGTTTCTACTCAGCTCGAGTCGTCTAAACCTAAGTACATCAGTCAATTTAACTATGATTCATACTATGCGTATAGCCATAGTCTAATACAGCCATATCTTCACAAGATAAACAAAACCCATGATGAACCCCATTATTAAATCTGAATGCATAGTACTTTTATGCTAAAAAATGAGTTGGAAATCAGACAAAAAGTTTCTTAACTTACTTTTCTTCGTTAGTAGTTTTGTCCGCAGCAACTTGAGCAGAATTTTCATCTGGGGCGTTCAACAGTTCCTGCGCTGCTTTAAGAGCTCTAAGCCTCTCTCGACGTGACGCAGCTGCTTGTTCTACTGATTCCTCTTCAGTAGCTAGGAAAGAACGCTCGCTGGTTTCAGTGTTCAAACCAGAATAAGAAGAAGAAGAAGGAAAAAAAAAGAGCTGTGCCAGTCTTTGAACTGAAATGGGTTTTCTCTTCCAGTGTTATCCAATACAATGTTTAGCAGGATTAAAATGATTATATAAATCTTCCTTTATTCAATTTTTTAAAAATATTTTTAAAATCTACGTATAGCAGTATTTTAATATTTTTTTTAAATCTACATAATCCTTTGACAATCTATTGAATAATAATTTTTTCTCTTTTTCTTTTTTTTTTTGTTACAATTTTTTCTCTTTTTCGAATGGTGAGGATAGATCCCTAATTGTAAGAACAAAAACATTTGAATTTCACTTAAAAATGTAAGAATTTTCAAGTGAGTTTATGGATTTGACTCTATAACCCTTTTGATTAGTTTTTCGGGAGTCAACAGGCATTCCTTTTCACTACAAATCATGCTATTGTGATATAATTGCTATTAGCAACGTAACGGAGTCAAATCGAAATAATTAAATATTATTTTTAAATTTGGTATTCAAAATTCGTTTAAGTTCGATCGGATTTAATTTTTAAAATTTAAATTTGATTCAATAGATTATTCGAATTATTCGAGCTTGATTAGATAAGTTTAAATTTGATTCCATAAGTTTGATTTGTTAATTTTTAATTATATATCATGAGAGTAAAATAAAAAATTAATAATAAAATATTAAAAATATATATTAAAAAAATCGATAAGTCTTGTATCAAGATGTTGAACTAAACTCGACTCATTATTTAAATAACTTAAGTTAAATCTCAACTCAATAATAAATAAATCAAATTACCAACAACTGGTTGGCGTGGGTGGCAAGCGGCCATCGTCCCTTAAGCAAGGTTAGGGTTCGAATCCTGACTTGTGTATGGAGTGCCAATGTTGGGAGGGGGACAAGCCTAACAACGCTCTGCTTCTCCCGATTCCGGAATAATCATCAAAGGTCAAAATCAGAGAGTTTCGACCAAAAAAAATAAATAAATCAAACTCAAATAACTCACAAATCATAATTAACTTGACTCCTTTATACTTAGTTATTGTAATGTTTCTCAAGATTAGGTCTAGCATAAAATTATTTCGGGTGAGTGATAAAGTCAATATTTTAATATATGTTCTAGACTAGATTAAAGAAACTTAATGATAGCGGTCGTTTTGAGATTAGATTAGAGTATCATGAAATCAGCTCGCATAAACCTCGAAACTGCAAAATTGATAAATTTTTGCAATCCTGCTTACAAAGCGTTAAGAAACATTTGAATTTCATCTAATAAAACATAATAATTTTTTGCGTGGAATTGACGTAAACTTGTTTTTTATCAATGGATTTACATGGACTTGATTGATGCTTCTATTCTAATAAAGTAATCATTACTTTTGCTGAGGTCATTTCAGTGAGATTTTGACATGTTTACGTTAAAATTAAATTGCATTCATTTTTGCCCATCAGACTGTAATAATTTCAGAGACGTCATTCAACACCGAATCATAGAAACATCGAAAAAAAATTGAACGAATCAATTATACGTTTGTGTAAATATATTTTTTTATTTAAATTATATTACATAATCACTTTAACTTGTTGCCTATTGTACTTATTGTTATCTTACCTAAGTTTGTTGTAACAGAATTATAGTTAGTCTATAGTTAGTTAAATAACGGTTAGTAATTAGAGTTATATATATTCAGAACTTGATGTTGTAAATGATTAATTCTGATCAATACAACAGAAGTTATCTTCATCATTCAGTTTTTTAATAATTATCACATTTAATGTTTAATAAATTATTGATTTCTTTAAATATTGTGATTACGTAATATGATTTTAACGAAAAAGATATATACATGCGTAAAATAACTATTTTTTACAATCTTTCACAGATAAGAAGCAACAAAAAATAAATTGCATTTATATTTGCTTTGGGAACAGTAATAATCCAAGTCTAGATTGGGATTGGGTTCAACCTATTTTTGTGGGTTAATTGCATTAAACCTTAATTTTCCAATAAAAGGGTCTTACAGCTTATGTCAATTGTCAACTAGTTCTAATTCTAAATTCCTTGGCCCAATGAAGTTTGAGCCATGGCATCCAAAATCTTAAAAAACTAACACAAACGAAGCTTGTTACTTCCTTTACTAGAAAATATCATCACTTTCACATTAGCAGTAATCACCACATTTACCTACGACTTCTGTTTTAGCAATTTTAGGAGTGCGTTACTTAATAACATATACTTTTTATATCATAAAAGCTTTTAGTTTGAGAAAAAAAGATAATATGGATACTAAAATTTGAACATCAGAACTTTTACATATTAAAGATAAAATCTCGATCATTTGAACAGATATTTTATAGTAGTATATTTCAATTAACATCTTTATTTAACTAATTATGAATGGAATTTGTAAATCAAGACAAAGAATCCAGTAAATAATCCGATCAAGCAAATATCAGCTCAAATATGGTAGTTTCAAAACTTCCTACACAATACACGCAGTTGATTATCGCAACTAAACCTTTACAATTGTTTTTATGCGAAATGTAGCAGAAGAGTAATCTACAGAATACAACCAAATTCAGCCATGGTTTCTTAACAAGTCCTCACCATCTTCGGTCTCCATGTCCGCCAAATCAAGCACCCTTTGTCCCCGGTTATCAGATCGACAAACCTTCTTTTCAAACGCTCCCTTTTTGATAATTTAGAATCAATTCTTGAACTACTCGTAGGGAGTTCGGAGCTTACCGTATCAGCTTCTTCCACAACTCGGTTCACCATTTCTAGAACTTCACTCATTTTGGGGCGTACTTTGGCCTGCCGCACCAAGCATTTGTTGGCTACTGTGGCAAGTTTTTGAGCAGACTTGAGGGAATACTTACCTTCGAGCCTAGGGTCCACAATCATCCTGAACTTCTTCATATCTGAAAGGTGTGGCCTCACCCAGTCCAGGAGTTTTTGCTCATTCTTAGGGCGATTCCGATCCAAAGGGCGCCTACCTGTTATGAGTTCATAAATGAAAACTCCATAGCTCCACACATCACTTTTAGCTGTGAGGTGCCCAGTTTGAACGTATTCAGGAGCTGCATATCCAATGGTTCCTACAACCTGCTCAGAAGGTGAATAAATTGGTGAGGAATTTCTATAAAACAAGCAATGCTTTCGAAGATTTTGCTCGACGAATATGGAAGAAATGGGGCAATACTTA
Organism: Heritiera fomes; assembly: GCA_032173925.1. Taxonomy (NCBI): domain Eukaryota; kingdom Viridiplantae; phylum Streptophyta; class Magnoliopsida; order Malvales; family Malvaceae; genus Heritiera; species Heritiera fomes. Next base: position 29,443,162 of record JAPDPM010000012.1, read on the forward strand.
AGGTGAGTAGTTCAGAAGAGTAGCAGAAAAGCCATCTTTAGCAGTTTTAGTGTTCAAAAATGCTGATGAAATTCAGTAAATGGTACCTTAAGTAACTATGAGCTATGGGATATGCTTTGCGTTTCTAAGCAAATGAGCTAAACTGCAGTATGCATATTAAGAAAACAAATGCAATTCAAGATCATCTGCAGCAGCTTAAGAATGTACCGCAGTTGAGACATGGCTTAATCCATCTGAAGGCCCCAGTCTAGCCAACCCAAAGTCTGACAGCTTTGCATTCCAATTTTCATCCAAAAGTATATTTGATGACTTGAAATCTCTGAAGATAATCTGAGCCAATCATAAAGCACAAGTTCTTCGGATATAAAAAAGAAATACGGTTCATGGAAAGGATTGAGGCTAACAGAAGTAAATGGTACCTGAAAATCCATTCCTTCATGGAGGTATGCTAAGCCTCGGGCGGCATCCTGGGCAATTTTCATTCTGGTGGCCCAAGAAAGAGTTGTTTGAAATCGACTTGACAAGTGATCCTGCACACTCCTGTTAGGCATGTATTCATATATCAGTAGCCTCTGTATTCCTCTTTCATCATCCTCAGCACAGTGACCCAATAATTTGACTAGATTTTGGTGTTCAACTACTCCTAAAACATTTACTTCTGTCACCCATTCTTTGTGCCCCTGTGAACAAAAGATTGAAAACAAAGATTAAATGCTTTCATAGGACTAGTTGTGAGAACTACATGTTACATAAAAGAACATATAACAGGAATCCAGTTAGCCATCAGAACCGATATTCCTTTTACATAAGCTATATTTAAAACTTTACCAGAAAAGAGCTCTGTGGAGTTGTTGGCTTCTTGGTACAAATAATTAGACAGATATGATAATAATGCATAGAAATAAAGACATTTTTGTAGGCATGTTACCCAAAAAGAATTAACTCCCAAACTAGAAAATAGTTTGAGATTTCAAAAGCCTTTTTTGTACCGATGGTTATACAAGCAGAAAGCTACCTGAAACCCTCTTCTGCTGAGCTGTTTAACAGCAATATCAATTTTCTTGTTGGAATCTTCTGTGCTTCGGATTACACCCCTATACACGCCACCAAATCCACCTTCTCCAATCATCAGGGAGCGGCTGAAATTCTTTGTTGCCGTCTTCAACTCCAAGAATGTGAACTCTCTGAGATTACTTTGTCTTTGAGACAAAGCAGCAAATGAGTTCTTTGTGGAGGATTCTGTGCTAAAGTCTGAAACATTTAGAGAATTAAACTCAGACCCAGATCTCCTTATTTCATGATCTGTTGACATGGAAGCAGAGGTGGAGGACCGAACCGAAATAGACTTTGTAGTTTTTGGTTCATCATTCTTCTCTTTACCAGATAAATAAAAACACTTCATAGCCCCAAAGAAACAGACAACCTCACTGCATATTAACAATTAAATAAAGTATAGATCAGCGAAAAAAGACACTGAAATGAACCTAATTGTAACCCAAAGCTTAATCCTTAAAAGAAATTGATGATAAAAAAATATAGAGAAACCAAGAATACTGGTCAAGTATTAGCATAGCTATTCTGCAATTTCACATGTTCAAGTAGCATAAAATCAATACAAACTATAACTTCCTGCAAAATTTAATCTGTGAAGACAAAATATCACGAGCAACTCAAACAGCAGTAGGCTTAAACATCAAACATGGCATTAAGATGCCTAAATTCTTTGTCTGCATTTCTATTCAGAGCTAAAATCAAAACATTTATTCTTGAACAATTCCAAATCCAAAATTAAATTGTACTATAGCCTTAAATGTCATCAGGTACATCCTAAACAAAGCTATGATATTCCTCAAAGGGAACTTCCACTGCAATAAGTTCCCAAACACTCAATAATTATGCCAGAGAAAGGGAGAGGAGAGACTAGAATACAAGTCAACGGAATTATTGATTTTAACCACCAAGAAATCTTGACAAAGACAGTAAACTCTCACATCTGCTACAAAGAACTAAATGAAATTCATAACACTTTCTGAGAAAAGATAACAACTTCAAGAAAGCACTTACCTTTGATAATGTTCTGTTTCAAACCCAAAAAAGCAAGACCAAAGCACTATGATTTACAGGTTCTCGTATTAAAGAGATTCCCAGATAGCCTAAAGGTAAACAGAGAGGATCCGGGGACATAGCAACGAGCTCTCGAGGATCTAAAGCAGCAAGTAAATACAAGGAACTGTATTTGTAGCTCACCAACAAAGACCTATTAGACAAAACGAGAAAGAAATAAAGAAAAAAAAGAACTTTGAGTCGGTAAACCACACTGCAAAAAATAATAATATTATTATTATTATGCGTAGGACTTGAAGGACAGAAAACCGAAGAAGTGTGTGTGAAAAGAAAAAAGTTGTTTTTTTTTTTGAGAAAATAAAAGAAAAAAAGTTTTGGTTGTCACCTTCTTCAAAATAAAGGATTTGAAGGCGAAACAATCACGGAGAATGAGTCATTGGCATTTGGTATAGCGTCTGTACGAAAAAGCATAGTATTGTAGTATTTTTTTAAGTGGTTGCGAGTTGGGAGCCATTAACATAGCTTGCAGCCATGGGCCTTTGTTTGTTTATGCCACAAATTCAAAGTGAAGACAAAAAAAACAAATTATAATTCAAAATTTATGAAATTGCATGAAAAAAATAGTAGTTCTAACTTCTAGATGAGTCAGCAAAAGAATTTATATCCAATCATCTTAAGATGAGAAAAGTCAATGGGTCTTCTTTGAATTATAATCATTCTTTTTTTTTGTTCATTGAATTATAATCTTTCTTCGGAATTATTCCATAACGTTGAATTATCTAATGTCCACGTTCTATTTCTACCAACTTGTTCTTTAATATGATTTTGACAACACAGCCATGGGGGTCCTTTTAGCATGGGTATTGATGGAGAAGTTTTTGAATTATTATCGAGAATATTGTCTTTGGAGATTTTAAGTTTTATAAGAAAAATTTAATTATGACACTTATTGTTAAAAAGTATAAAAAAATAAAAAAATAAAAAAATAAAATAATTTTTTAGTTTTGTTTTTAGAATTTAAAGATTTATTGGTAATATGTTGTTATATTGATTAACGTTTTAAAATTTTTTTCAAAATATAAATGTATCAAGAAACATTAGGAGGAAAAACTTTGATACAAACTGATTTTCATTCTAAATAACATAAACCCAAAACTTTTCTTGTTATTTAATCCAAAATTGTTTAAAAAATTAATCATGCATATCTATAAATTATCTTAATCTAAAACAATTCAATTTGTCCAATTTTGAGCCTTAGATGACATCAGGTAATGTTGTACATAACGTAATACAATGAGTATTTTAATACATGGGCATGTCCTTTTATTTTTGTCATGATGCTGATAGCATAAATGAACAAGACAATTAGCAAAATCTTTGCAATTGATACATCTCTGCCCCATGTCCTATTGAACCTGACAATGGGAAGACTATAATGTTATTACTAATGAAAAAACAATATTAATATGAATCTTGCCTTTGCCTCTTCATTCACGATCATGTTTGATTTTGACATTTATATAGTTTAATGGAACATATGTTCTCGGAAGTACATTAAAACCTTGTACAAAAGCTAGGTGAATTCTATGTCTCCAATAATACAAGCCTTGTTTTTGGCCCAGTGTTTGTTAACATGATTGTTCTTTAATGGACCAGGCCATGGTTGGCTAGGCTTAATCAAGGGTCAGAATAGTTTCAACTTTCCACATGGTGTGGCCTGCTTGACCTTCCTTAAGTCTTACTCTTAACCCAAAATAGAATAATTTACTACTTAAATTACTATTTACTGTAAAAAAAAAAAAACCTTAACTTTCTGACGTTGTTCATATATGAAAAAGGAATCTAATGTATTTTTAGCAGGTTTACTAACAATTGTCATCTCAAAACCAGACAGCACGGCCAAACATGTCCTGCCTGCAAAAGCCGGCAATCAAGCGAAATGTCCTCTAATCAAGATCTCTTCTTACAAGGGTCCACTGTCACCATTTCTTCCCAACTCTTTCGTTCTACTGTTTTCTCTTTCCTTTGGCATGAATCAGGAAGGAAGGAAAGATAAAAAATGAAAGATTTTTTTTTCTTTTAATAAAAATTTGCTAAGCAGGACTTTCTAAAATGTAAAACAGTTTGAGCTTTAACCCACAACATGGTTCCTTAAGTCAACCCCAGATCTCTTTTTATTCCTCATTCACAATTTTCTTTAGCTCCAAACATTCATTTTATCTCAAGTGAAAAGCAGAGTTCTTTTTTTTTTTTAAATGCTCAAAATGGGCTTAAAGAAGTTAAAAGTTTGTACTTTTTTGTCAGCTTCAATCTGGGTTTTTGTAGTCTTGAGTTTCTTGGTGAATATGGTACAATGTCAAGATTTGAATGATTATGATCAAGTGGACAATCCTACTGTTCTTCCCTTCCTTGCAGCCCTTGTTAATAGCAGGCTTTCTAATCTTACTACAGTTCTTAGTAAGGATATCAGTGACCGGGCCAGTTTCTGCATAAAGGATCTGTGAGTGTATCCTCCTCTTTTTTGAATTATGTTAAACTTGTTCATTGTCTAGTTGTTAAACAGAATTGATGATGAAAAGAAGGGGAAAAAATTGGGACTTGAATTTGTTTTATCATTTAATGTTGCTTTAGGTTCTTGGTTATTGAAAAAGCTTAGCTTGTATGTAGTTGTATTAAGCTTATTTATTTGAGCTTTGCCATGCCATTTCTTTTTTCCTTTTTGGCTTTTTTACTCTGTTCAGTAGTTAAAAAAATTGTAGAGCAGTAAATTGGATTGAACTGATCTATTCTTTATTCTTTTGATTTCTTTGAGAATGAATAAAAATGAAGCATGGCTGTAATATTTTGAGTGAATTTTGTACTAATTGGTGTTATATGTTCTTCTGGCGATAAACTGAAAGTATTTGTTTATTTTTTTTTGTAATTTCATAATATTTTTGTTTCTTTTATTTTCATAAAATTTTCTAGGTGATACTTATTTCTTAGTTAAATTATTGTGCATACAAGGGAACTGGATATTGTTTGAGTTTGAAGCTGCTTTATGTTCAGGGAAGCTGATTGGGATAAAGCATTTAATTTTTCATCAAACTTGGACTTCTTGGCTTCCTGTATTCAGAAAACTAAAGGTACAATATGTGTAATTAGCAAGAACGAAACTACTTACTTTATTTGGTAAATAAGGAAATGCAGAAAGAGATGAGAAGATTTGACGGTGTTCTTCAAATACTATCGTGTGAAACATTGTAGTTAGTGTTGCTTCTAGAATATATTGCCTTAACATAAGTTATATCTTTAATTAGAGATTTCTTGCATAAAACCAACAATAAACTTGGAACTTAGACTTGTTGAATTGAGTTAGATATGTTAAAATTTTCTTTTCTTCTGTTCTCTCACCTGTTCATACAGTGCTTTGGTGTTCTTTGTTTCAACAGGAGATATTACGCAGCGTTTGTGCACAGCAGCAGAGGGAAAATTATACTTTGATACTTTTTTTCAAAGTTCAAGTGTGACCACTTTGAGACCTAACAAGAACTGTAATTTAACCTCATGGGTTTCGGGTTGTGAGCCAGGATGGGCTTGTAGTATTGGTCCAAACCAGAAGATTGACCTTGAAAATTCTCAGGTCATTCCTGCTAGGACTCATGATTGTCAGGCTTGTTGTGAGGGCTTTTTCTGCCCTCGTGGTCTTACGTGCATGATTCGTAAGTAGCTGAGAATCTTTAAACGCTCATCCTACACAGCCAATTTTTATTTATTATTGAGGATCCTGCAGGAAAAAAGTATATTTTTCTGCTTAGTATTAGTAATCTCTAATCTGCTCTCTAATTTTCTTAAGTCTAGATTATTAAGTTTTATATTGCCTAGTAATGAAATATCCACGTTAATTACTAACAATTCCCATGTATCTTTTGTTAGTATATGGCCTTGTAATTTTTCATCTTTTAAGTATCACTCCATGCTTGCTTAGTGTTTTCTCAACATGTTTTAAGTTACAAATCTATATAAATTTTTTTTTGGCACATGCTTTATTTGGTGCTGTCTTCCTAAAGCTTGTCCACTGGGTTCCCATTGTCCGGTTGCAACACTCAATGATGCTACTGGCATATGTGAGCCGTAAGTTCATATTTTTCTAACCTTGCTTTAAATGGCTTATGGCTATAAGAAGGTTCATATTTAAAAACTATTGATATGGTTTTTCAGATATCATTACCAGCTGCCTTCAGGACAGTCGAACCATACTTGTGGAGGAGCTAACCTATGGGCTGATGTTCGTAGCAGTAGTGAGGTGTTTTGTTCAGCAGGGTCATATTGTCCAACAACAACCCAGGAAAAGCCTTGCAGTAGTGGGTATTAGTTTTCCTCCTTAAACTTGGTCATTTCTCCAAGAGTTCTAGTGTTTTACCAATTTCATTCTTTCTATATTTGTTGTATGAAAATATTTAGTTATCTTGTTTGTATTATTTCTATGTATAGCTTAAACTCCTGATTTCATGTTCATTTTTCTTGATATCGCATCTTTGTGTGCCTTTTCAGACATTACTGCAGGATGGGTTCAACATCTGAGAAACGTAAGCCCTCTGCTTAGACTTTTTATATTGCATATTACATCTGACTGCACTGGGATTTAAAGGCATGTGTGACCTTATGAAATTAATTTTTAGAATCCTCTGGTTTCTGTCTGGATTGAGGCTTCATGTTGCCTGGGTTGCTTGTTTTAACCTCATTGATCTTGCAGGTTGCTTCAAGTTAACTTCTTGCAAACCAAACACATCATATCAAAATTTGCATGCCTATGGAATTATGCTTATTGTAAGTTGTTTGCTTTACACCAGAGCCATAAGTATAATCAGTAATTTTATTTTTTTGATTCTTACTATTTTCCTTTTGATTTTTATTTCGTTTTTTTTTTGTCACATTTGAATCGAACATGCTTACAGAAGTATGGTTATAGCTCCTTGGACAACCACCCAGAAATAATAATAAAAAATCTCCTTTGCTCATGCAGGCTGCTACCATTACTCTGCTCCTCATTATCTACAACTGTTCTGACCAAGTTCTCACCACAAGGGAAAGACGACTGGCCAAAACCAGGGAAGCAGCAGCAAGAAGCGCAAGGGAGACAACAAAAGCACATCAAAGGTGGAAAACTGCTAAGAATGCTGCTAAGAAACATGCAAGTGCGTTGCAATCTCATTTTTCACGGACTTTTTCTCTTAAAAAACCTGCAAAGCATCACGAGGAACTCAAAATATTGGATCAAACAAGATTTGAATCAGATGAAGACTTGTATGCTCCCAAACATCTGAGTACTTCAAGCAAGTATCTGTCGTCATCTGAACCATCCAAGGGACAACAAAAGGAACCTGGCCATTTGATGCGGGTGATGCATGAAATTGAAGATGACCCTGACAATTATGAAGGATTTGATGTTGGTACCCATGATGGAAAATCAAATGGCCATATGCAGAAGGGAAAACAGCCTAATACTCATAGCCAGATTTTTAAGTACGCATATGCTCAACTTGAGAAAGAGAAAGCACTGCAACAAGAAAACAAAAATCTTACATTCTCAGGAGTGGTTTCTATGGCCACTAATCCTGAAATCAGGAAAAGGCCTTTGATCGAGGTCTCTTTCAAAGACCTTTCACTCACTTTGAAAGGGAAAGACAAGCATCTTTTGAGGTGTGTTACTGGAAAAATTAAGCCCAGTCGCATCACTGCTGTCATGGGCCCTTCAGGTGCTGGAAAAACAACATTTATATCTGCTCTGGCTGGAAAAGCAATAGGTTGCAAGATGACTGGTTTGATTCTTATAAATGGAAAGAATGAATCAATTCGCTCATATAGGAAAATAATTGGTTATGTGCCACAAGATGATATTGTGCATGGGAACTTGACAGTGGAAGAGAATCTATGGTTTAATGCTAAGTGCAGGTATGCTAGATTCTACCCTTTTTACATTAGCAACATACACACTGACACATGTGCATATTACAGATTGTATTCTTGTTTCCTTTCTGGAACATGTTGCTTTTGGTGACGTAGATTGCTATAAGTGGAATGATATTGTCAAAGGGTTGTGATTACTGAACCTTCCCCTTTGAACTAATGGAAAGTGCTTGTCAAAGGCTGACTGTGATCTAGCTTGTGATGTACTATGCTATCATATTTCAATAACTCCTCCAATTCCTTGCTTTGGCAAAAGCAAGCAGGATCTAGATAATAATGCTTTTTTTTTTGTTGTAATTATAGTAGGAGGATGGAAACATGGAACCTTTTACTAGTTAGCTAGAGCTGTCAAAATGAACTAGGGGCTGGCTTATTGCCTTTTCAAGATGCACATATTTGTTGCTAATAACAATGGCAACAACATATAGTTACCATTTACTGGTCCCAAACACTTTATTGATGGTATTAGATGAAGGCATGTTTAACTTTCTATAATGATGTGCACAATTTTTAGGCATATTATTTTGTTTTTTTCTTTTCTAGGAAGCATTAGCTGTAGAAATATGCTTTTTGCTTACTTATAGCTTATGAACCATTGTTCCCTACACTTTTTTCCTCTTGGCAGAATGAAAGCCAATCCATCAGTCAAGCCCATGAATTTAACGTGCCTGGAGAATTATATTGATGAAAATATCATCATTCAGTTTGCTGCTGTATTTGCATCATGTCTACTAAGTTAAGACACCACCTACTTTACATTTTAATCAAGGACTAAGAAGGTTGTGGTGACGGGGCAATTCTCCCTCTCCCTAACATAGTCAGCTAAAACCACACTAATGCCTTGTATTCACATAATGAACAATATAACTTGGATATTCTTTTTGGAAAAGACATTCAGAATAATAGATTACTGAAAAGTGGGTTAGTTTAGCTGTGCTATTTCTGTGCTTGTTCTAGAAAAGACCGTTAGTTTTTGTTTCTATTTCAATCAATTCATCAAGGATGTTTATGATATCAAGGATTCAATTAGAACTCTATTCCATTTGAATTTGAATTGATTTGGTTCTCCCCTCTCTTAGCTATCCTCCCCAAGAACCTGCAACACCAATGCCCCAATCAACCGCCTGCTCCAAAAAATAGAACCTAGTTTTTGACATGTTTCTTTCCCTGTCATGTTATAGCTGAAGGTGTTTCTTATACATACAACATCATGGTTCACTTAATAGTTATGGGTGGTATGTCTGAAGTCATTTACTTGAATAATACTATTGCTTTTGATGTTCTTTTGTGCATGCTTAAATTATATATCTTGATCTTCTGGATTATTTTCCTATCAGTAATTTTATATTGACTACTACTATTTTTATGTGATAAACTTCTGCATATTGAAGACTGCCAGCTCATTTATCAAAACCAGATCAAGTTCTTGCTGTTGAAAGAGTTATTCAGTCTCTGGGGCTTCAGATGGTGCGTGATTCCTTGGTGGGAACTGTAGAGAAGCGAGGTATCTCAGGAGGCCAGAGGAAGAGAGTTAATGTTGGATTGGAAATGGTCATGGAACCTTCACTTTTAATCCTGGATGAACCCACATCCGGTTTGGACAGTGCATCCTCTCAGCTGCTTCTTAGAGCACTTCGCCATGAAGCTCTTGAAGGAGTTAACATCTGCATGGTGCTTCATCAACCGAGGTAACAGTTTTTTTGAAAATACATTTTCAATCTAGTATTCATGAATTTGCTTCAGTCACATTCTGCTAATTGCTGTATCCTTGCACATAGGAAAATTATTAACTAACTCTTTGTAGTTAGAAACTTGGTTAAGAAAAATTGTTTGTAAAATTCATTTTAGATTGTCAGGCATGTGAGTTTACTGTCTTTTTTGGGTATTAATTTCTGAAATTTCTGGTTCAGCTATGCCTTGTTCCAAATGTTTGATGATCTAGTACTTTTGGCAAAAGGCGGCCTCACCGTCTACCATGGTTCAGCAAAGAAAGCAGAAGATTACTTTGCAGGCCTAGGGATCCATGTCCCAGAACGTGTTAACCCTCCAGACCACTTTATTGACATTTTAGAGGGTTTAGTAACTCCAACTGCAAGCTCAGGTGTGAACTATAAAGAGCTTCCAGTCAGATGGATGCTTCATAACAGGTACCCAGTGCCCCCAGATCTGCAGCAACATGCTGCTCAGCTTGCTATGCCCTCAGCAAGTGTAGGTTCAGAAAATGGGACAAATCCTGCTCATGCTGGAATGGAGGAAAGATCTTTTGTTGGAGAGTTATGGCAAGATGTCAGGAGTAATATGGAGTTGCAGCGGGATAGCATACGTCACAATTTCTTAAAGTTCAAGGACTTATCAAGCAGAAGAACTCCTGGTATACTCCAGCAATACAGATACTTTCTTGGGAGGTCAGTACTATCTAGTTTTTGCCAAGATTCCAGGTGGCTTAATATTTTATATGATGATTAATTCAGTAAAATGTTCAATGATGGAAACCTCATTTATACAACACCTATTCCATAGCTTTTGTCAGATATGTTGATTATAAGTTTTATCTGGAGCAAAAAGATATTAACAGCACCGTAATAAATTTTTAGGCATGATTTGCTTCAAAAGTTCTGCTTGTGTCCGAATTTGCTGAGATCCTGGTGATTCAGCTTATGCCTGAATAGATGATGACCTTTGAGTTTTAAATATCGAAAGGTTATTTATGTCAAACTAAAAAATCATAATTTTCTTTCTTAACTGTTGTTATGAAGTCTTTAATGGCTTTTACTTGATACATTTTCCCCAAGGGTAAATGTTGTATGATCTTTTGAGTTAACAAACCAGTGGTGAATACTGTTCTATTTCTTAATGTTATTTTTTTATACTTGACAAATCTTCCTCTTCTTAATTCCCATATGTGTTTCAGGGTCAGTAAGCAGCGAATGCGGGATGCTAAGATACAAGCAACAGATTATCTGATCTTACTACTTGCTGGAGCCTGCTTAGGAACTTTAGCTAAAACAAGCGACGAAAACTTTGGAGTACTTGGTTATACTTATACCATAATTGCAGTCTGTAAGTTGGACAATGATTGTTACTTATGCTAGAAGGGTTTCTTCTAATAAATTTGCTATTTTGATTTTTTCAAATGAAAGTTGCAACTGCACTGGAGGAACTCAATTTTACCTTTGCCTCCAGCAATGGTATTCTTTTTTTTTTTTTTCAGAAAACATTATTATTCATTTCAAATGAAGCATAAATTGCATATAGAAGGCTAAAATACATTTGCAACTATCATTCATGATGTAAGATGTGGATTCCATATGGTATGCTCACTGTAGTTTTGATCTTGATGTTTTCAGCCCTTCTATGCAAAATAGCAGCTTTGAGATCATTTTCACTGGATAAATTACAATATTGGAGAGAGAGTGCATCTGGCATGAGCAGCTTGGCTTACTTTTTGGCCAAAGATACGATTGACCATTTTAATACTGTGATCAAGCCTGTGGTGTATCTCTCTATGTTCTTTTTCTTCACAAATCCGAGATCTTCATTTGCAGAAAATTATATTGTCTTGCTGTGCCTAGTGTACTGTGTGACTGGTATAGCCTATGCATTGGCCATCTTCTTTCAACCTGGTCCAGCCCAGCTGGTGAGTAAGATTAGCAAGATTTCATTTTGCCAACTTAAAATTTCATCCTTTCATTTTCCTTGATTTGCTACTGTTTCTTGTAGTGGTCGGTTCTTCTTCCGGTTGTTTTGACTCTTGTTTCCACTCAGTCACGAGATAATGAAGCTTTGAAAAAGATATCAAATTTGTGCTATCCCAAGTGGGCTTTGGAAGCTTTTGTGATAGCAAATGCTAGAAGGTATGGCAAATTCACCCTTTATCTATTCAAGAGATCAAAGCTATGCATATGTTGCTTCTTATATCACCATCTCATTGTCATGATAACTCTAAGTACCTAATTGTGTTAATATGGACATAGAAAAGCTTCCGGATCAAGAAACTTCAGGAGCGTGTTTTAATTACCTAACCTAACCTAAACATAATGTCTACTCAATGGCTTAGTCTTATTAAATCACTGCAGAATTAGCCAATCAATGAGAACTGCAACTTGGACTGTTTAACTTGAGAACGAGGGAACATAATGTGTTTTCAGTGGTTAGCCAATCAATGGCTTAGTCTGTATTAAACATAACGTGTACTAAATGGCCTAATCTGTATTAAATCACCGCAGAATTAGCCAACAAATGGCTGAGGCTTACTCAGAATCTGTGGTTTGAATGTATCAAGAAAACCTCTGAGCATTTTTTTTTTGAGCATAGGGCTGCCATCCACAATTTTTGGAAGTAAGCATTGAAACATGGAAAACCTTTATTTTCCCAGATCAAGAAGAGGTTCATTCAGAATCAATGGTTTGGAGAACCAAACCTCTGAGCATTGGGCTGCCATCCACAATTTTTGAAAGTAATCATGGAGACTTAGAGAACCCAAATAAGATCATAGGTTTTCTGATGCACATTATTTATCATCTTTAAATAGAGCACCACTATTGTACTTTTTCCCTTCATGTTAGATATATTTTTTCCTTTTTTTCCCATTATTAATGTATCCTTGTAAATTTTTTGGTTTTATTTCCAATGAAGATCTCATTTGCTGAAAGAGTCATGTTATATTTCAGGTACTATGGAGTGTGGTTAATTACTCGTTGCGGAGCCCTTCTGAAAAACAGTTATAATCTAAATGAATGGACCCTTTGTATAGAAATCCTCATTCTTACTGGTGTAGTCAGCCGTTTAATTGCATTTGTTGGTATGATTACATTCCAGAAGAAGTGAAAATCAGTTCCAATCTTGCATTTGTTTTCATTCCAAGTCCGTCTGCAGAAGTGGAATCCTTCAGCTCAAGGACTGGTGGCACCATTGACCTTCAGCAATAGGAAACTCGCGAGAATGATGATCTCAATCTGTTGGCAAATGGTGCCACAGCTTATTTTGTACATCCAGGAATTTATCAGTGTAACTTCTTTACTTATACTACATCTCCCAAAACTGTATAGAACTGAGATGGGACTTTTCATCATGGTGCAATATTAAAACTTCTTTGATTTTTGGCTTTTATTATTTGAACTTGCCATTCCTGGTGGAAAGAAATTCAGCATTAGTTGAAAGTTGGAACTTTACAATTTGCAGGTAACCATGTTCTTTTTCATGGTTATATTTATTCTTTTCGGCAATTTGATTTCCATGCAGTTCACATCTTTCATGAGCATGTTGATGCTTCTGGAACACTTTTCTGGTTATTGGTGTCATTAAATGGGCAAAGATTGCTAGAGGAAACAGAGCAGATAGGCTCTAAAATACTCCGTGAGCATGACTCTGGAGCTGAGAAGGAAGTACATCATTGCTTTGGAAAACTTCTATTCATATCCATTTTTTTACTCTTTCTATCTCATTTTCTTCTTGAAGTTATTGTTTATCACAATGATAATGAAATATGAATAATAATAATAATAATAATAAAAAAAGTTATATTTAGAATTTTTCTTGCTCTATCTCTGAACCTCAAAAGATTGTATATGTAAATGTAAATATAAATATAAATATAAATATATAATATATATGTTTGTATAGAGTCAAATAAACCGGCCCTCATCTGACAACCACAGCTACAGATGATTGGATAGGAGTGGCATAATCAGAAATTAATGCTGAAATTAGAAAGATTTTTTTATGGATAAACAGTTTAATGTCTTAATCTTTCGGATATAGCTGATTTGCCTACCATAAAACACCCAATCATGAATCCTGGTGAGTTTGTCAAACACTAATTTTTCTGGCGGCGGCGTGGGATAGTAGCTCATGAAACTGTGTATCAAGTTGACAACAGATGAAAATCTGAACCTTTCATGTGAAGACAACTTCAAAAGGTTGAAAATACTTGTACTTAAGTGTTTAATTTAATGTCTAATATATTAATTTTATTTGGATTAGAGCATGAATTTTTTTTTTTTAACAAAGAGCAAGTTTGCATCTCTTTCGTCACAATAAAAAAAACCAAAAATCTTGACACATAAAAAATACAAACACAAAGAAAATGCTTGTCTTTACATAAACAAAAGAATACTAAATTCATTAGATCTGAAAAGTAAATTAATTTCTTTTTTTTTACTGATTTAGAAACTTGCATTGGCTTTTTATTTCATAAGAGGTACACAAGGGGAAATGAAAAATCGAACATCGGACTTAATTTCTCTTAAAGAGGTAAAATAACCGTTAGATTAAACTTTTGTTGTTAATTGATAATCTTTAATTGAGTACATATATTATAGGATTTAATCTAGAAGTGGCCCCTCCAAAAATAAAATTGTTCCCTCACTCCCCCATAAATCCTAAGAAATATAAAAGGGTTTTATGACTATAAGAGTTTAAATTTTAAGAAAAAAAATCAATTATCAATTTTGTAAAGTGTATTAATATCATTTTATATAAGGAAAGAAAATATTAGATTTTGGTTTTATTAACTTATTTTATATATGTTTTAATTTAAACTTTATATATTGGATAGATGTTAAAAAAACTAGTTAAACATTTTTTATATTGTTATACTTTATAAAAAAATTTTAACTTCACTTAATTATTTGTCTTATGCTCTAAATAAATACTATTATGCAAATTATCACTTAAAATTTAAAAGAAGTAATTAATTAATATAGTTCAAGTTTTCTATTATTAATTTTTTAGATTAACTTGTGATTGTGAAGAGTGATTAGGTTAAGGTATATTTTGTCATTTATAGATTGATTGATCTTATTATATTGACTATTTTAATTTTTACAGTATTATTTTTAAAAAACATTTTTCAACAATGAAAATTATTAACAAAATTTCGAAATAAAATGGAAGAAAAGTTTTTTTTCTATAATTTTTTTTCTTTACATTGAAAAAAATATGTTGAAAGTTTTGCTTCATATGATTTTTTCTTACGAAAGATCATCAAGCACAATTTAAATAAAAATATTTGACTTTCCTCTATTTGTAATAATTATATTTCTTAATTAAATACTTCAACTTTTTGTTTATATTGTTTATGTTTATATATGAAATATTATATTTCACACATTTATTTTTTTCCTAAAATAATACTATATTATATATTAAATAAAAAATTTGAAATTATAGATTTTATTTTAATTTGGCTCCCCTAATTTAAAATCCTAGCTCCGCCACTAGAAACTTGCTTCAAATTTTCCATCAATATCAAATAAGAATGATGTCACTTCCCCATCTAATAGTGACCTTCACCAAAATTGTGCTTATTGACAATCTTACAACAATGGCAATTATTATTATTAATGTTAAGAACAGTTCCGGTCATGGGAGAAGAAATGAAGTATTGGATGATTCAACTTCGACCTACAAAACCCACACCACACGTGACTGCTAAAAGGTCTATAAATTTCAGGAAGAAAAACAATTTCAAACGACAAGGACATCACTGCAATCCTCCAAAACCATCGTAGATTCAAAGCAAAGACAAAAGTCTTAATCAGTTTCTAGTCCTTACTTCGCCGTAAAGCTTGCCCTTTTACCTTCAAACCGCCTCCTCCACCGCCTCAACCGCTGTAAAGAACCATATCCCACCTTGTAACCAACCAAAATTCATTGTAAAAATACAAGCTTTCCCTTTGAAGAACAAGAAAATTTGTCCTCTTTTTTCCATTTCTTTCTCTTTTCCTAATGTGCAGGTCAAAAAAAAGTGCAGATGTAATACAATCAAGGTCTTCAAATTCTAGAAAACCATCTGTTTCATCTTCATCTCGAAAACCCAATGCCTCAAAATCCTCCAGTTCTTTGTCAGACCCATCTCCCACCTCTTACACAAACAACAATTTAGTTCTTTCCTCGAGCTACGTTTACAACAATTCTTCCGACTACCCAGTGTCAGGCCAAACCGCCAAAACTCTCACGTCTTTCAAAGCTTCTCTCTCTGAAAACCCCCACGTCTATAAGTTCTCAGACATCTGCTCAGCCACAAACAACTTCCTTTCCAAACGTTTCTCTTCTTCCACTTCATCGTCTTCATGGCTTTGTAACCTTCAGGGCAAACAAGTTCTCGTTTTCCAAAGAAAACTCAGACGTGCAATTGAGTTAGCTGACTTGGTTCACAAGTTATCAGTCATTTGTAGGTGTCATCACAGTAGTTTAATCGAGCTTTTGGGTGCCTCCCTGTCAGGGAATTATGTTTATCTTGTTTATGAATATGTACAAGGAGCTAACCTTGGAGATTGTTTAAGAAACCCAAAGAACCCAAGTTTTACTATACTTTCTTCTTGGATTTCTCGTATGCAAATTGCTAGTGATATTGCTCATGGCTTGGATTATATTCATCATTGTGCAGGTCTCGAAAATAGCTTCGTTCATAACCATATAAAGATCACAAGTATTTTAGTAGCTGAAGATTCTTTAACAGCAAAAATTTGTCATTTTGGCACTGCTGAGCTATGTGGGGAAGTGACAAAAGAGGGGTCAAAAATCCTTGGCAGATCAAATAGCAAAGCCATGAAGATTGAAGGAACAAGGGGTTACATGGCACCTGAGATTCAGTTTAGTGGTTTGGTGACTCAGAAATGCGATGTTTATGCATTTGGGGTTGTGGTTTTGGAGCTCTTGAGTGGACAAGAAGCCTTGAAGTTTTTAGGTGATGAAAGAAATGTAGGATACAGAAAAGTGAGCGTTATAGATACTGCTAGGCAGGCGGCGGCTGGAGGCAGTGCAGGGGTGAGGAGTTGGGTGGATAGGAGGCTGAAGGACTCTTTTCCGGTGGAAGTGGCTGAGAAGATGGTCTTGGTAGCATTGGAATGTTTGGAGGAGGATCCTGGGAAAAGGCGTGGTATGAACAAGGTTGCAGCTCAGGTTTCAAAGTTGTATTTGGAGTCTAAGGATTGGGCTGACAAGATTGGCTTGCCTACTGATATCTCAGTCTCAATGGCTCCAAGGTAAATTAAAACTATGCATAATTGATTGCGGCTTTTGGTTATTTGTCCCGGCAAATTCTTTTGGGGCTGTCAACTTGATCAATAATAAGAATTTGCAGAGTTTTTGTTTTGCTTTTAATCTTTACAAGTCATGATTCTTTCAAACAACTTAAGGTACCTCTACATATTTGTACATGTTGTAAATTGAAATAATACACACACAGGAGTTATTAGTTATTTTCTGGCAGAGATTTTGGTTCATGCTTCTTTTAAATTAAGTTCATTCTTGATTTTGTTATACAGACAGGGTTTTCTGCTTCAATTGCTGCCGTCTGTTATGGATTAGTGGTAGTAGTTAATTGACTGCTTTAAATGGTTTTGAACCCTTGATTCAAAACTCTTGTTTTCTGCAATGACATTTCGTTCTCAAAGCCCACCCTGTCTCTGTCCTGAGCTTGATGGATGGAGAAGTTGCAGTGCAGACCCTGGGAATTAATGGAACATGCCATTGTGAATGCGGTGATTAGTCTGCTCAGAGTCTTCCATTGCCCCATATTGTAGTTACCCTTAGATTGCCTGGTATAAGACGTTTGACAAGCACTATCAGATGCGAATTTTGGTGGAAATGCTGTTCTCTGGTTCCCACCATTTATGCCTAATGCCAAGCACATGTGATGTGATAGCAATCCTTGTCTTACAGTGTTAAGGGTCAACAACCTAAATCAGAAAAATCAACAATCTAAACAAATACATTTTGTTAGTTTGATTTAGAATTTTACATTCTAAACAAGTTACCTCAACCTTTTCTTGGGTGCCTTGCAGTGGGAACATGGAAAAGGAATGTATTGCAATTGAAAGGTGGATTGGACAGGTTTTTGTAGGAATTGAAGTTGTTTTTTCATTTCCCAACTCTCAGAATAATTAGTTGAGCTGCTTTGATTGATTGGCCAGGCGGTTAACTGCCCTATTCTTTATTTCTTGGGACATCTGCTATTGCCATTACCATCTATCCTCTCTGCATTGTTATAATGTGGTTAAAAAATGATTTCTAATAATTTTTATATTGTTATAATGTGATTAAAAAAAAGATGATAATTATCCAAGAAACAAAACCATAAAGCTACTTTGAATCGAAATTACTTGTGTAATTTGAATTTTTATACCAATATTAGATTTCGTCTCCTAAATCAAATCATTAAGCAAGGATGGACTTTTGCGATTAATTTCGACTCCATAACAAATCATTAAGCAAGAACAGAATTATACAAATTTGATATTTGAATTTCAATATTTATTTTTTTTTCATATCAAAAGTCTTCGGTGTATCTTATTGATGTGACATTGGTGCCTTGTTGGAATTTAAAGAATCATTATCTTCTTAATTATTACACAAAGTACTGGATTAGCAGGTAACAAGGGAAACCAATAAAAATATCTAGGAAAATCTTTCAATTAGATTTAAGATAAATGCTACAAACATGTAGGAAGATTTGATTTTCTGCAAATAAGAAATAAACTAAGTGACCACTTCTTGTCATTGGTCTGAGACTCTAGAAGGTCTTCTTTAAGAGAGGACCTGAAATATACTACATCCTCCATTTAAATATGCCATAAGCATTTCCATCTAATACATAAATTGAACCGATTCATTAATACCAAGTCTCAATTTGTATTTTCTTGATCCACAACAACTTGTCAACATTATAATGTTTAAATTTGTGAACCTAATCGCTAGTGTAGACACCAAATTTTGTCCAAATTGATAGTTTTAAACTCAATCGGACTTTCAAAATCCAAAATAAAACATTGGGCTTCAAGGCCCATTAAAATGAGTAAATTTATTTTTATTAGTATTTTATTTGTATCTATTTGTTTTATTTTTATTATTTTGCTTTTTGTTTTCATTTTTATTATTATATATTTGTTTTTATTTTTATTTTATTTGTTTTGTTATTATGTATATTATTATTGTTATTGTTTTTATCACATGGGTTTTATTATTATTATTATTATTATTATTATTATTATTGTCTTTTTATTTTTATTATTATTATTATTATCATTACTGTTTTTATTATTATCTTTTCTTTTTTATTATTATTATCTTTCTATTATTATTATTATTATTATTATTTCTATTATTATTATTATTATTATTATTATTATTATTATCAGTCCCATTGTCACTGTGAAGCATTAAATGCTTCGGATCTACCAAATCTACCGGCCAGATCTGTCGGTTCCCTGCCCAGTCACCGGCGCCGCAACCCCCCGGTAAAATCATCTTCCCCATCCTGTGAATCCCGCTTCAACAGAAACCTACTGATTTGGTGACTCTGAAAGGCTAGGGGAAGGGCTCCAATATCGTTTAAGAAGGGAACCAAGCAGAGGGGACGAGGGAGGCTGGCGAAAGAAAAAAAGGAGAGACCCCAAAACCACAGAAATACCAACCCTCCACCGTTCGCTCACCATCACCGTGCCACCACCATACAACCCTCAACCCCAAACGCCACCAATCAACATTACCGAGATCTCAATCACCACCATCGATCACCAACCATCACTCAGATCATCATCATCATCACACCATTACCCAAACCCCCTAACTCAGATCCGAAAAACCCCTAGCCGAGACCTCCCAAAACCTCAGATCTAACATCTGAAGCCTTTATAGTACCTGCAAAAAAGGAGGAAAGCAAACCCAAACAATAGAAAAACCACATCCAGATTCAACACCAAATCCAAAACCATCAACCCAAAAACCGAAAAAATACAAAAAAAAGGGGAAATAGGCTTTCGGGAAGGTTAGATTTGAGAGGTTGGAGCCATATTTGGGTTAAACGGAGGTCAGATCTGGAAGGAGGGAGGTAAGGTGAGTGTTTCTAAGGTTACGGGTAGTCACTGGTAATCGGTGCACGGCAGTTGGCAGTTAGTCCGGCGAAGGAAAGGCGGAGAGGATTTTGGGGATTTTGAGTTCTTTTTAGAAAACGAGTTTAAAGAAAAGGGATCGCCCGTTGTAACTGAAAAAAAAAGGAAGGAAGAAGAATAAAAGAGGATCCGCGTGCGCACTCGACCCGACCAAGACCCGCGTGTTAGCCCGAGTGCGTGCTCGCCCGAGGAAAGAAAGACCTGCAGGATCGCCCGCCCGCCAAAAAGAGAAGACACGCATGCCTAGCTGACAGCTTCGGGAGATCGCCCGCCCGTGAGAAAGGAGTGGTATCCGAGTGTTGCTCCCAATAGGCAACAGCCGGGAGTCGCCCCGACCGAGAGCGTTTGGCGAGACTCCGGAGTTTTTGGTAAAAAAAGAAAAGAAAATGAATTAAAAAAAGGGAGATGGTCTATCATAGTTGAAAATAAAAAAAAAAGAAAAAGAGAAAAGAGGAAAAGAAAAAGGTGAGGAAAGCGGCAGGATCCACGAGCTCGCCTGCCCGCCAGCCAAAAGGAGGAAGAAGGAGCTCGTCCGTTCTCCCAAGGAGAGGGAACATTCGTGAGTTTGTTCGCCCAAGAATAGGGTAGATCAATGCTATCGCCCTCTTGCCAAAATTGAAAAGATCCAAGAGCTCGCCCGCCGAGAAGCCAGACCATACCAAGAGCTCGCCCGCCTAGAAGCCAGACCATACGAGGAGCTCGCCCGCCGAGAAACCAGACCATACGAGGAGCTTGCCCGCCAAGAAGTTAGACCATACGAGGAGCTCGCCCGCCAAGAAATTTGTCCATACGAGGAGCTCGCCCACAAGGAGTTAGGCCTCTCGAAGAGCTCGCCCGTTCGAGAAGTGCGCCTACCTGGGGAGGGTACATTTCCTTTTTTCGTTTTACTTTATAGAAATATGCGTTTAGGCATTTTAATATATTATCATGGCAAGAATAATAAGTAAATAAATGAATAGAGTCAAATAATAAACAAAAATATGATAAAAATAAAAAATGGAATTCTTCCGAGGATGGGATGTCATGAGACTCACAAGTAGTGATTTCTTGACTGATCCCTAGGTGAGAGGAATTAGCTAAATGTTACCAGAGTATTGGGATATTTAGTTAAATTTCTCAATATTAAGAATTTCATTAATAAAAATCAAAATAAAAATTCTTTTCATAATTCCATATGCATCATAAAACATGTGTTAGCATCATGTGCATAAATAAGAAAATAAAAATGGAATTCCACCGAGGATGGGATGTCATGAGACTCACAAGTAGTGATTTCTTGGCTGATCTCTAGGTGAGAGGAATTAGTTAAATGTTACCAGAGTATTGGGATATTTAGCCAAATTTTTTAATATCGAGAGTTTCATTGATAAAATCAAAAAATAAGTAAAATTTCTTTAAGTTTCATATGCATCACGCATCTTAATCCATACTACATGTATACGATTAATTATAAAATAGCGTGAGCACCACCGAGGATGGGATGTCATGAGACTCCCAAGTAGTGATTTCTTGACTGATCCCTAGGTGAGAGGGATTATTTCAAATGTTACCAGAGGATTGGGATATTTGATTTAATTTTTCAATAAATGGCGTTCATGTTGATTTTCATAATGAATCCCATTAGAACAACAATTTTTCAAGAAAATACGCTAATTTTTCATACAATCAAAAGCCAAGACTATCTTCTTAAAATCCAAAGATACCATGTGGTTAGGATGGTACCGTTTTCTAACGGGCGTCGTGGGGGTGCTAATCCTTCCCCACGCGTAACCGTACTCCCGAACCCGATTTTTGTTTACGCAGACCAAAAATTGTCTTTTTAATAAAACTTAATTAATTTTGAGATTTTGTTAAAAAGATAAGTATTTTAGGTGGCCAATCACACCTAGTCAAAAAGATTGGTGGCGACTCCCTTTTATTTTTTTAAACGTTTTTTTCAAAATCGTCGAGCGCGAAGCCATTACGACAGCTTGGCGACTCCACTGGGGATGCTTTTTGAGGGTCAAGCCATTAAATAATCATATGGTATTTTAAATTTTAATTTGATAGTCTGGGTTGGCATTTAAATTTAATATTCTTTCTAAAAAAAAACAACAAATAAATGGAAAATAAAAAAAGAAGGAAAAGTGAAATAAAATAAAATCTACGCAAATAAACAAATAAATAAATTGAAATCTCATTTCATCCATTTTTTTATCATATTGATTCATTACATTCTTTGTGTATAAAGATGTTGTTGAATAAATAAAGTAGAATATATATGCATGTACTGTTGCATACATCGATGCATTTACATAACATGAGCCCTACACCCGGGTTCCGTCCTTTTTAGGAGGGGGTAAAGTAGCTATGCTCTCGTGAGGTAATCACCTCTGCAATGGCAAGTGAAATACTCCCACTCAGATCTGTTCCTTTACTAGTCCAAGTGTAGACGACAGTATGGAATGATTTGGGAACCTTTTAGATCTGTGAAGCCTTAAACCAGCATATAGTGTGTTGTGAGGAGACCAACCTAAGTTAGAGCCATTCCCTCCCTTTAATGAGAGTTACCCTTGATAGGACATAAATAAACATTCCATCCTTTATCCGCCTTTTGTTTCCTTGTTCATATTTTACTCATATACTGATTTGTACTTGTTTTCTTGTTCTTTTTGCATGAATTTTCTTGCATCGCATAGTCACATAAAGGGGGGTATTTTAACCATGGCTCTTTTCGACGAAGAATTTTTCACTGAGTCCATAGAAAGGCTAGCTTGTTCATCATCAGTGAATGTTCCGTGTGATTCCTATCGGGAGGTGCAAATTTGGTTTGAAAAGAGTCAACAAGCAAAAGGTGATTGCTGGACTAGGAATGTTGTGCCCTCGCTCCCACAAGAAGTGAATCTGAACCTCCAGCAAAACAACTTAACAGATTTAGCCAACTTATGGGACCAAATTAGTGAAGAAGGGAAGAAGGATTTCCATGAAAAATATGGCCAAATAGAGTCTTTGATTGCTGTAAAAATCGAAGAACCATTGATCAGAGCTGCTATTCAGTTTTGGGATCCCTCTCATAGGTGCTTCTCTTTCAATGGAATGGACTTGACACCCACGGTAGAGGAGTACTCGATCCTGTTAGGTATTGATTTGAGAAGTCCGGACAAAATATATGTTCGAAAACCAAAATCCGGATACCGCAAAAAGTTAGCCAAGCTTATGGGAGTCAGACCGGAAGACATAGACTCCCATAAAAAGGAGAAGGGATCTAATGTTTGTATGCCGTGGGATTTTCTTCGCGAATTCATCAAGGGACATCTTAATGACCAGCAAGGGTTGACAGTTTTTGCTTTGGCGATCTATGGGATGGTTATCTTTCCGAAGGTGTTAGGGCACATTGAAGTAGCGGTGATAGACTTTTTTGAGCAAATTGAAAATAATGGGAATCCTTCACCTGCCATACTAGCCGAAACCTTCAGGTCATTAAATTACTGTCGGAGGAACGGAGAAGGGCGATTTGTGGGATGTGCACAGCTACTGCATGTTTGGGCCAAAAGTCATTTTAAATGTGTGGAAAAGGCTTTCAAGAGGACTTTTCTACATCATCGTGCTCCGGTTAGAGAGTTCTGCAACAGTAAGTGGCCAAAACTGAAAAGCAAGGAAAA
Organism: Heritiera fomes; assembly: GCA_032173925.1. NCBI lineage: Eukaryota > Viridiplantae > Streptophyta > Magnoliopsida > Malvales > Malvaceae > Heritiera > Heritiera fomes. The sequence continues at coordinate 29,466,710 of JAPDPM010000012.1, forward strand.
TTGGGTAGACTTTTTACAAAGACTCGGGGAAAAACAGATTGTATGGATGACTCCGTGGATGCCTCATGTACCGGTCTTGTATCGATGTGGAGAAGATCCGTGGGTGCAACTTCTGGGACCATGGGGAGGGGTAAGCTATGCGCCACTTATGGTATTAAGACAGTTTGGAGCTAAATAGTTTATTCCACTAACACATGGGCTTGGTGATTTGGAGTTTTCTTATGGTGAGCCCAAGGCAATCAAAAAGGGTGAGCAAGTGGTTCGATCATGGAAGCAAGCACGAAGAATCAACCTTGGGCCTCTCTCTGATAAAGCTACCCCGGAATACTTGATGTGGAGAACAAGGTAAACAAGGGAGGTAGTTTTTCTCCCAAGTGAATGCAGCATGCCTTTAGAATCGGAAGTAGAAGTATCCGAGGTCGAAATCGCTAGGCAGCAGTTCAAGATAGATGAAGAAAGGTGGAAGCAAGAGAATTTGAGGCTTCGTAGAGAGATGGAACAGCTAAAGTATGAGGCAGAAATGCGAGAAGCCAAGCTTAAGAAGGTCCAACAAGAACACAACGTCACCAACAAGGATCTCAGAAATCTACACCTAGAAAACAAGAAGTTGAGATCTGAAATGAGGGTTAGAGGGATCATGCAAACTTCAAATGAAAGAAAAAGAGAATTAGAAGACTTGCACAAGAGGGTAGAACATTGGGCGCACAAAGCGAAGAAAAGTGAAGAAGAAGTTGCCTATCTGTCCCAAGAACGACAAAATTGGGAAGGCATGTACTCAGCTAGTGCAAGGAAGTTATCCCAATGTCAGAAAGAGAATGAGGAATTGAAGGAGAAGTTGAAAAAAGGAAAGCAAGTTGAAGTAGATGACGAAAAAGCTACATTGCAACAAAAGGTTCAAATGTTAGAGGAACAATTACAAGCACATAAGAACCACATTAAGGTGATAATAGAAGATTGGGAGCGAAGTGAAAACAACTGGAGCTATGGATATGAGATGGCACAAGATGCAAGCATGACATGGAGAGTGGGAAGCCTCGGGAGACAACAATACATAGAGCATATGGCCACTCAAGTTTGCAAGGCTGTGACAAAGGCGAGGGAGATGGTCGATAAGGCTGAAGCATTGAAACAAGAAATCCTCCCAACAGAAAAATACAGGCAAAGGCTGCTGAACTTCTTAGATGAGGCTAAGGATCAATATCAACAAGTTAGTCGTTTTTATGGATATAATCAGAATATGATCGGAATGTAACAAGTGACTTGTTGAATGAATGAAAATTTCCCTTTTGTTGAAATCGTTATGGTTTAAATATCCCTCAAAGTGTCATTCATCTTGCATCACATTCATCATATTCATTCATTTCTTCATATAGTTTAAATAAAATGTAATATTTCAAGATTACATCATGTAGTAATTAGTTCCTTAATTGTGGTAATCAAGATTCTGGGTAACTTCAACATTCAAGATTCCGGTCCAAATACCCAAACACTCATACAATACCCGGTCGCGTTCAAGAGCGATGGAGGAAGAACATGATAATAGGATGGACAGAATAGAGAAGGCACAAGAAGAAATCCGAGGTCAGTTAGCCGCCCTAATGGAAATGATGACAAGGATGAACCGAGAGAAAGAAGTGGCTAGAGAAACACCTAACCCAGGGACAGATCAGCTTCGGGAGGATGATGACCCCCAATACCCTCCAGGATTTACCCCATTTCATGCCCAATCTTCACAAGGCATACCTCCACCTCCACCTTATGTCCAGTCCTCACAAGGCATACCTCCACCTCCACCTCCTCCACAGCCTATGGGCAGTTACACTTATGTGTATCCGGGAGCACCGAGCGCCTCAGCACAACCTCATATCACGGTGCCTATACCTCCCACTCAAGGGGCAAGACCTGCGGATCCAATTCAAGTCCCTGACTTAGATGATCCAAAAGAACAAGAGAAATTAAGGGGAAGCGTATCAGAGATGAAAGGAGATTCAGACTCTAAGAAGTTCAGCGTTATAGAGGAAAGGTTAAGGGCCATCGAGGGCAGTGATTTTTACGGGTCGGTGGACGCTATGGGATTGTGCTTAGTTCCAGACGTGGTAATCCCCCCTAAATTTAAGACTCCTGACTTCGAGAAGTATGATGGGACCAAGTGCCCCATTACTCATGTGACGATGTACTGTCGCAAAATGGCCGCGTATAATCATGATGACAAGCTGTTGGTGCATGTGTTCCAAGACAGCCTCACAGGATCCGCTGCTAGGTGGTATGTACAGCTGGATCGTACACGCATCCACAGTTGGAGTGACCTAGCTAGAGCATTCATTGCACAGTACAAACATGTCACGGACATGGCCTCAGATAGACTATCCCTACAAAACATCGAAAAGAAGGCCAGCGAAAGCTTCAAGGAGTATGCTCAACGTTGGAGAGACCTTGCGTCTCAAGTCCAGCCGCCTCTCACTGAAAAGGAGACAACGGTGATGTTTGTCAACACTTTGAAAGCCCCTTATTATGAGCGCATGATAGGAAATGCGACCAAGAACTTCGCTGACATGGTCATCACTGGGGAAATAATTGAAAATGCAATTAAGAACGGAAAATTGGAAAGTAGTGATCCAAAGAAAGGTGGGTTATCCAAGAAGAAGGAAGTTGAAACCCAGGCCGTCACCCACACAACACCTTGGTATAGAGGAAGGGCACCTTACTCACCCCGGTTTCAGCCACAACCCCAACCTTACCCAAATTACCAACCCTATTCCCCAACCACAAACAATGTCTCATACACCCCCTACCAAAATTCTTTTCAACCACAGACATTTCAACCAAATCTTCGCCCTCCAGCACCTTACTACTCACCGACGCCTATGGCCCAACCTTACCAGCCAAACAATAACCCAACTACTAGCCAAAGGCCTCCCCGAAGAAATACTGAAAGGCCTCCTATTGATCCTATCCCCATGTCATACACAGACTTATTCCAGCAACTTGTGACAGGCCACATGATTGCTCCCCTTTTCATGGAGCTGATGAAACCACCTTTCCCAAGATGGTATGACCTTAATGCCCGATGCGATTATCATGGGAACCCAGGCCATTCTACGAAAAACTGCACGGTTCTAAAGTACAAGGTGCAAGATTTAGTCAAGTCAGGGAGGTTGACTTTTTCTAAGGAGGAGGAACCCAATATCAATGCAAACCCACTTCCCAGTCATAGTGGAGGATCCGTTAGCGCAACCGAAGTCGGAAGGAGAAATCACACGAAGAGGAAAGTAGAAGAAATCAAGACCCCCCTGAGTAAAGTATTTGACATTTTGGTCCAAGCCAAGATAATTCAGCCAGTACTGTTGGGCTCGAATATTTGCCAAGATGAATTCAGCCCAAATCAAATTTGTGAATATCACAAGGGACATGTTGGCCATTCTGTCCAAAACTGTCACCAATTTAGAAATGTGGTCCAATCATTGATGGATTCATTTCTGATCGAGTTCCATACGGAAGAGGAAGAAGATGTAGTGAGCGCTACCTCGAATGAATCTTCGGGACACGATTATCCTTGAGGGAAACCATTAACAGTGTTCTATAAAGAAAAGTCGAGTCCTGAGAAGGGAGAAGCTTATGTTGTCGCTCCTCCCACTATGACAATCAAAGTTCCAAGTTCTTTCCCTTACAAGAACAACAAGGCCGTCCCTTGGAAGTATGAGTTCAAAGCAGTGATTGAAGGGTCGGGCGACGTGGGATCAGCTTTGCTAGATAATGCCAACATAAGTGGAGTAGGGGGAATCACACGAAGTGGGAGGTGCTATACTCCAGAAATGCTAGAGAGGGCCCGAAAGGGGAAAGCAAAGGAAGGAGAGGAGGAAGGTCAGATAGACAAAGAAGGAGAACAGGCTGTGCTTTCCAAGGACAAAAAGGAAAAACTGCAAAAGCCGGTGTCAGATGAAGATGCAAGGGAATTTTTAAAGTTAATCAAGCACAGTGAGTATAGTGTAGTCGAGCAATTGAACAAGATGCCTGCTCGAATTTCACTATTATCTTTGCTACTAAATTCTGAATCTCACCGGAACGCCTTAATGAAGGTTTTGAATCAAGCCTACGTGCCTCATGACATCCCGGTTGATAGTATGGACCAACTGGCGGGGAATATCACAACAGCTAACTTCATATCTTTTACCGATGATGAAATTCCGCCGGAAGGGCGAGGGAGTATTAAGGCCTTGAACATCACTACCAGCTGCAAGGGCCATACAATTGCCAAAGTTTTGATTGACAATGGGTCGTCGATCAATGTCTTGCCTATGGCCACGCTGGCGAAGATGCCTATTGACATTTCTTGCATACAACCCAATCACATGGTTGTAAGGGCATTTGATGGTTCCAGAAGGGACGTGATTGGTGATATCGAAGTCCCTATTGATATCGGGCCGGTTACCTTCAACATACATTTCCAAGTGATGGATATTTCGCAGTCCTACAGTTTCCTACTGGGGAGACCGTGGATCCATACGGCGGGTGCTGTTCCCTCGTCATTGCACCAGAAGGTGAAATTTGTTGTTGGTGATAAACAAGTAACTGTTTCTGGAGAAGAGGACCTCTTGATCACCAAACCTTTGTTTGTACCCTACATCGAGGCAGCCGAAGAAGTGTTGGAATGCTCTTTTAGGGCCTTTGAAATTGTAAATGCAACATATGTAGGAGAAGGATCGAGAATCCCCACCCCTCGGTTGTCAACCACCACTGAGATGATTGTTAAGCAGACACTGCAAAAGGGCTGGCATGTCGGAAGAGGTTTGGGGAAGAATCTCCAAGGACAAAGGAAGCCTGTGAGGATTGAGGAAAACAAAGATAGGTTTGGTCTCGGATATAAGGCCACTGGTTTGGAGAGGAGAAAGATCTTGGAAGAAAGAAGGAAGAGAAGAATAGCTCGCCTTTGGGGATGCGAAGAGGAATCAGAGAAGATGGTGATCCCGTACCTCTATGATACTTTTCGCTTTGGTGGATGTTATCACCCCAATTCATTAGAGGCAGTGAAAGGAGAACTTATGAAAGGATCCTCTCGTGGATTCCTAGTTTAAAGGGATGCATGGAGAAATTACAATTTTTGAATAATAGAAATGACGGTGTTGTTGGGCACAAAGCTGAAAGACTGGATTGTTGAAAGGATACCTTCTATCTTTTTGTTTTCCCTTTTGTAATGTAGTAAGGTAGATTATCAACATCTGGGTCTAGAGAGCTCTAAAAGACTCTTTTGTAAACTCGATCTTCATCATCATTTCAATAAATTAACAAATTCAGTGCATTTCGAGTACTTTCTTTCCATCCATCATCATTTCTATATCTGTTTTCTCCTTTCATTCACTACTATTGGCATGAACAACCAACCATATCTGTCAGATGTTTTTTTTTACTTTTTCAGGAAAATGAATAATGAATGTGAAGATAACCCTAACGGCTATCCGGAGTTCGATTTTGAAAATTCTATGAATGTTGATGAACTCAATAACAATGTAGATTCAGACGACGATGCTTTGTCCCCAGATCTATTGAAAATGATTGAGCAAGAAAAAAGATCTATTGAACCCAACAAAGAAGCTATCGATATGGTCAACTTAGGGGATGATGAGAACGTCAAAGAGGTCAAGGTGGGCACAGCACTTCCATTGGCTGAGAGACGAAACTAGAGGAATTGCTTCGTGAGTATGTGGATGTGTTTGCTTGGTCTTATCAAGACATGCCCGGGTTAAACACTGAAGTTGTGGAGCACCGCCTGCCTTTGAAAACAGAATGTAAGCCGGTACAACAGAAGATTAGACGCATGAAGCCCGAGATGTTGTTGAAGGTAAAGGAAAAAGTAAAAAAGCAATTCGATGCGGGGTTCTTGAAGGTAGCCAAGTATCCAGAATGGGTGGCTAACATAGTCCCGGTACCGAAAAAGGATGGGAAAGTAAGGATGTGTGTAGATTATCAGGACCTAAACAGAGCTAGCCCTAAGGATAACTTCCTATTACCTCATATTGATACCCTGGTGGATAATACAGCCCAGCACTACATGTTTTCATTCATGGATGGTTTTTCAGGCTACAATCAGATCAAAATGGCTGAGGATGACATGGAGAAAACCACCTTTGTGACAGTTTGGGGAACATTTTGCTACAAAGTTATGCCTTTCGGTCTAAAGAATGCCGGGGCCACTTACCAAAGGGCAATGGTAACCCTATTTCATGACATGATGCACAAAGAGATAGAGGTGTATGTGGATGACATGATTGCTAAGTCTCGGGGAGAAGAGGATCATGTGGCCAACCTTCGAAAGCTGTTCGAAAGGCTACGGAAGTTCCAGCTCAAGTTGAACCATGCCAAATGCACTTTTGGTGTTAAATCGGGAAAGTTGTTGGGGTTTGTAGTCAGCGAAAAAGGAATTGAAGTGGACCTGGACAAAATCAGCGCGATACAAAATCTGTCGCCTCCACGCACATAGAAGGAAGTAAGAGGCTTTTTGGGAAGATTGAACTATATTTCCCGCTTCATCTCGCAACTTACGCTTAAGTGCGATCCTATTTTTAAGTTGCTTCGGAAACAAGATCCGGGAGAATGGAACGAGGCATGCCAAGAGGCTTTTGAAAAGGTGAAAGGGTATTTATCAAATCCACCTGTCCTAGTACCGCCGATAGTTGGAAGACCCTTGTTGTTGTACATGACTGTCAACGAACACTCTATGGGATCCATACTGGGCCAGCATGATGATACAGGTAAGAAAGAACGGGCTATCTACTACTTGAGCAAGAAGTTCACTGATTACGAGGCCAAGTACACTACAATAGAAAAAATGTGTTGCGCATTGGCTTGGGTTGCTCGTAGATTGAGGCAGTATATGTTGTATCATTCGACTTGGTTGATAGCTAGGTTGGATCCTCTCAAGTACATCTTTGAAAAACCATCGTTGTCAGGCAGACTAGCTAGATGGCAGGTTATGCTTTCTAAATATGACATCGTGTACGTATCTCAAAAAGCAGTCAAAGGTGGGGCAATAGCCGACTTCCTAGCAGATCGTGCTGCCGATGAGTATGAGCCCATCAAGTTAGATATTCCGGATGAAGATATAATGTCAGTCTTCCAGATGGAGAAAGAAGAGCCTGATAGTAGAAAATGGAGAATGTTATTCGATGGCGCATCTAATGCCTTAGGACATGGGATAGGGGCAGTTTTAATATCTCCAAATGGAAAGTATTACCCGTCCACAGCTAGATTAAATTTCAATTGTACCAATAACATGGTTGAATACGAAGCTTGTGCAATGGGTTTAGAAGCTGCAATCGAGAGGGGAATCAAGAACTTAGAAGTTTATGGAGATTCAGCACTGGTTATTTATCAGTTGCGAGGTGAATGGGAAACAAGGGATCAGAAATTAGTCCAGTACCAGAAATACATAGCTGACCTTGTACAACAATTTGACGATATCATCTTCCAACATTTATCCCGAGAAGAAAATCAGGTCGCTGATGCCCTGGCAACTCTAGCTGCAATGTTTAAAATGGAGATAGAAGCAAAGATCTCGCCCATCAAGCTTCGTATAAGAGACTCACCAGTCCACTGTTCTAGCATTGAAAAAGAAGTAGATGGACAACCTTGGTACTATGATATCATGCAGTACCTTAAGAATCAACAATACCCAGAGCATGCATCGGAGAATGATAAAAAGATCCTCAGAAGACTGGCAATGGGATTCCTTGTTGATGGAGGCGTTCTGTATAAAAGGGGTAGAGATCAGATGTTGTTGAGATGTGTAAAGGCGTCTGAAGCCAAGAGGATTCTTGAAGAAGTACACGATGGAACTTGTGGGGCACATGCAAATGGTCATTTCATGGCTAGACAGATCATGAGGGCAGGCTATTATTGGACTACACTAGAAAGAGATTGCATAGATTATGCTAGAAAATGCCACAAGTGTCAAATCTATGCTGACAAAATTCAAGTTCCCTCGACATCACTGAACGTCATGGCACCACCGTGGCCTTTTTCTATGTGGGGAATGGATGTGATTGGACCCATCTCTCCCAAGGCATCAAATGGGCACAGATTCATTTTTGTGATGATAGACTACTTTACAAAATGGGTTGAAGCTGCCTTTTATGCAAACGTGACCAAGTTTACTGTTTGTAAGTTTCTAAAGAAGGAGATAATATGTCGGTACGGGCTCCCAGAAAGAATCATATCAGACAACGCCCTCAACTTGAATAATGACATGATGAAGGAAGTATGTGCACAGTTCAAGATCAAGCATCACAACTCAGCCCCGTATCGCCCAAAGATGAATGGAGCCGTTGAGGCTGCCAACAAGAATATTAAGAGGATCGTGGGGAAGATGACCAGCACATACAAAGATTGGCACGAGAAGCTACCATTCTCTTTGCATGCTTATAGAACGTCAGTGCGTACTTCTACTGGGGCAACTCCTTTTTCTTTGGTTTACGGCATGGAAACGGTGTTGCCTGTTGAGGTAGAAATCCCCTCCCTAAGAGTCTTAATGGAATTAGACTTGGACGAGGTCGAATGGGTTCGAAGTCGTTTTGAGCAATTGAACCTTATAGAAGAGAAAAGGCTTACAGCACTATGTCACGGTCAAATGTACCAGAAGAGGATGATGCGGGCCCACGATAAAAAGGTTCGACCCAGGCATTTCCGTGAAGGGGAATTGGTGTTGAAAAAGATCCTCCCGAATCACCATGACAATCGGGGCAAATGGACACCAAATTGGGAAGGCCCATATGTAGTAAAACGAGCGTTCTCAGGCGGGGCGTTGATCTTAACAAAAATGGATGGGAAGGATCTGCCTAATCCGATAAATTCCGATGCTGTGAAGAAATACTACGCTTGAAAAAAAAAGAGAAAAAGAAAAAAGAGAAAAAGAAAGAAAAAAAGAAAAAATGAAAAATGAAAAAAAAAAGATGAAAAAGAAAAGAAAAAAGAAAAAGAAAAAAAGAAGAAGAAAGAAAAGGAAAATGAAAGGAGAATTTAAACTGAAAACCCAAAAAAGGCAGTTTGGATAAAAAGGGGATATCTAAGTTGAAAACCTGAAAAGGCGGCTTAGATATGAAAAGATTGACGCCTGAGATTGAAATCACGCGGAGCATGGCATCAGCCGGATGAACTCAGTGTGACAGGGGGCATCAACGAATTAGTTCTTTCCAAAGAAAGCACCGGTTTGGTTCGTGAAGGGTTATCCGGACATTCATTATTTGTTTTGGTCACCATTCCTTAAAATTCATCGTTCGACCCTTGTGGCTTTCGCTACCCAACTGTACTTTTGTTGCCATTTTCTCTTATCAGCCCAATAATAAATGTTTTTTTCCAAAATTGGTTGTTCTATAACTGACCGAAAAAATACAAGAATGCATGGTGTTTGTTAATCAAATTGAAAGGAAGAGGATGATTAAAATGATAATCTACCTGCTAACATTACTAAGAAAAAGTAAAAAGAAAGGAAGAAAGAAAAAGGAAAGGAAGGAGGAAAAGAGAGAAATACGGGAATGAAATTGGAAATTGTGACAGTACACGTTATGAACCAGCTCCAATTCGAAACTGGTGAACGGCGGGTAAAAAGATCAAAAGACACAAAGGACAGCTCTGAGAATTTGATTACCACAATAGGAATTGCATGGCTTTGTCAATACCTGCATTTGCATTTCATCCACACTAGGAGAATTCAAGCACCAAAAGAATGTGCATTGGCATGGTTGCATTTGCGTCAGGGATCATTGCATCTGCAAAACATTGAAAAATGTGAATATATGAGATTTAAAAAAATTTTTATGAAAAAGAAGGCAAAAAGAGAAGAAAAGAAGAAAAGGAAAGAAAAGAATGAAGAAAAAAAAAGTGAAGGAAAAGAAAGAGAGAAAAAAGAGAAGAAAAAAAGAAGAAAGAAAAAAGAAGACTAAAGAAAAAGAATTTTAAAGTTTCATCGCCTCTGCTGCAAGAGGAGCACATTTCAGAGAAAAAGGAATTTTAAAGTTTCATCGCCTCTGCTGCAAGAGGAGCACATTTTCAGAAAAAGGAATTTTAAAGTTTCATCGCCTCTGCTGCAAGAGGAGCACATTTCAGAAAAAGGAATTTTAAAGTCTCATCGCCTCTGCTGCAAGAGGAGCATATTTCCAAAAAAGAATTTTTAAAGTTTCATCGCCTCTGCTGCAAGAGGAGCACATTTCAGAAAAAGTAATTAAAGTTTCATTGCCTCTGCTGCAAGAGGAGCATATTTCAGAAAAAAGATTTTTAAAGTTTCATCGCCTCTGCTGCAAGAGGAGCACATTTCAGAAAAAGGATTTTTAAAGTTTCATCGCCTCTGCTGCAAGAGGAGCACATTTCAGAGAAAAAGGATTTTTAAAGTTTCATCGCCTCTGCTGCAAGAGGAGCACATTTCAGAAAAAGAAATTTTAAAGTCTCATCGCCTCTGCTGCAAGAGGAGCATATTTCCAAAAAAGAATTTTTAAAGTTTCATCGCCTCTGCTGCAAGAGGAGCACATTTCAGAAAAAGTAATTAAAGTTTCATTGCCTCTGCTGCAAGAGGAGCATATTTCAGAAAAAGGATTTTTAAAGTTTCATCGCCTCTGCTGCAAGAGGAGCACATTTCAGAAAAAGGATTTTTAAAGTTTCATCGCCTCTGCTGCAAGAGGAGCACATTTCAGAAAAAAGGATTTTTTCATCGCCTCTGCTGCAAGAGGAGCACATTTTCCAGAAAAAGGATTTAAAGTTTCATCGCCTCTGTTGGAAGAGGAGCACATTTCCAGGAGGAATTTAAAGTTTCATCGCCTCTGCTGCGAGAGGAGTACATTTTCAGGAAGAATTTTAAAATTTCGCTACCTTTGTTGTAAGAAAAACACCAAAACAAAAAAAAAAGAGAGAAAAGAAGAAAAAAAAAGAGGGAAGAAAAGAAGAAAAAAAGAAAAAAAAGAAAGAAGAAAGGCAAAAACAAAAAAATAGAGAGAGAGAAAAGGAGAAGGATTAGGTGTTGAGTTGGACAAAATTGTTGTCTATTGTCTTTGCTCTATTCCTGATACTCAGCAATGAGCAAAGAGGGGCAGTTGTAGACACCAAATTTTGTCCAAATTGATAGTTTTAAACTCAATCGGACTTTCAAAATCCAAAATAAAACATTGGGCTTCAAGGCCCATTAAAATGAGTAAATTTATTTTTATTAGTATTTTATTTGTATCTATTTGTTTTATTTTTATTATTTTGCTTTTTGTTTTCATTTTTATTATTATATATTTGTTTTATTTTTATTTTATTTGTTTTGTTATTATGTATATTATTATTGTTATTGTTTTTATCACATGGGTTTTATTATTATTATTATTATTATTATTATTATTATTATTATTATTATTATCTTTTTATTATTATTATTATTATTATTATCATTACTGTTTTTATTATTATCTTTTCTTTTTTATTATTATTATCTTTCTATTATTATTATTATTATTATTTCTATTATTATTATTATTATTATTATTATTATTATTATTATTATTATTATTATTATCAGTCCCATTGTCACTGTGAAGCATTAAATGCTTCGGATCTACCAAATCTACCGGCCAGATCTGTCGGTTCCCTGCCCAGTCGCCGGCGCCGCAACCCCCCGGCAAAATCATCTTCCCCATCCCGTGAATCCCGCTTCAACAGAAACCTACTGATTTGGTGACTCTGAAAGGCTAGGGGAAGGGCTCCAATATCGTTTAAGAAGAGAACCAAGCAGAGGGGACGAGGGAGGCTGGCGAAAGAAAAAAAGGAGAGACCCTAAAACCACAGAAATACCAACCCTCCACCGTTCGCTCACCATCACCGTGGCCACCACCATACAACCCTCAACCCCAAACGCCACCAATCAACATTACCGAGATCTCAATCACCACCATCGATCACCAACCATCACTCAGATCATCATCATCATCACACCATTACCCAAACCCCCTAACTCAGATCCGAAAAACCCCTAGCCGAGACCTCCCAAAACCTTAGATCTAACATCTGAAGCCTTTATAGTACCTGCAAAAAAGGAGGAAAGCAAACCCAAACAATAGAAAAACCACATCCAGATTCAACACCAAATCCAAAACCATCAACCCAAAAACCGAAAAAATACAAAAAAAAAAAGGGAAATAGGCTTTCGGGAAGGTTAGATTTGAGAGCTTGGAGCCATATTTGGGTTAAACGGAGGTCAGATCTGGAAGGAGGGAGGTAAGGTGAGTGTTTCTAAGGTTACGGGTAGTCACTGGTAATCGGTGCACGGTAGTTGGCAGTTAGTCTGGCGAAGGAAAGGCGGAGAGGATTTTGAGGATTTTGAGTTCTTTTTAGAAAACGAGTTTAAAGAAAAGGGATCGCCCGTTGTAACTGAAAAAAAAAAGAAGGAAGAAGAATAAAAGAGGATCCGCGTGCGCACTCGACCCGACCAAGACCCGCGTGTTAGCCCGAGTGCGTGCTCGCCCGAGGAAAGAAAGACCCGCAGGATCGCCCGCCCGCCAAAAAGAGAAGACACGCATGCCTAGCTGACAGCTTCGGGAGATCGCCCGCCCGTGAGAAAGGAGTGGTATCCGAGTGTTGCTCCCAATAGGCAACAGCCAGGAGTCACCCCGGCCGAGAGCGTTTGGCGAGACTCCCGAGTTTTTGGTAAAAAAGGAAAAGAAAATGAATTAAAAAAAGGGAGATGGTCTATCATAGTTGAAAATAAAAAAAAAAAGAAAAAGAGAAAAGAGGAAAAGAAAAAGGTGAGGAAAGCGGCAGGATCCACGAGCTCGCCTGCCCGCCAGCCAAAAGGAGGAAGAAGGAGCTCGTCCGTTCGCCCAAGGAGAGGGAACATTCGTGAGTTTGTTCGCCCAAGAATAGGGTAGATCAGTGCTATCGCCCTCTTGCCAAAATTGAAAAGATCCAAGAGCTCGCCCGCCGAGAAGCCAGAACATACCAAGAGCTCGCCCTCCTAGAAGCCAGACCATATGAGGAGCTCGCCCGCCGAGAAACCAGACCATACGAGGAGCTCGCCCGCCAAGAAGTTAGACCATACGAGGAGCTCGCCCGCCAAGAAATTTGTCCATACGAGGAGCTCGCCCACAAGGAGTTAGGCCTCTTGAAGAGCTCACCCGTTCGAGAAGTGCGCCTGCCTGGGGAGGGTACATTTCCTTTTTTCGTTTTACTTTATAGAAATATGCGTTTAGGCATTTTAATATATTATCATGGCAAGAATAATAAGTAAATAAATGAATAGAGTCAGATAATAAACAAAAATATGATAAAAATAAAAAATGGAATTCTTCCGAGGATGGGATGTCATGAGACTCACAAGCAGTAATTTCTTGACTGATCCCTAGGTGAGAGGAATTAGCTAAATGTTACCAGAGTATTGGGATATTTAGTTAAATTTCTCAATATTAAGAATTTCATTAATAAAAATCAAAATAAAAATTCTTTTCATAATTCCATATGCATCATAAAACATGTGTTAGCATCATGTGCATAAATAAGAAAATAAAAATGGAATTCCACCGAGGATGGGATGTCATGAGACTCACAAGTAGTGATTTCTTGGCTGATCCCTAGGTGAGAGGAATTAGTTAAATGTTATCAGAGTATTGGGATATTTAGCCAAATTTCTCAATATCGAGAGTTTCATTGATAAAATCAAAAAATAAGTAAAATTTCTTTAAGTTTCATATGCATCACGCATCTTAATCCATACTACATGTATACGATTAATTATAAAATAGCGTGAGCACCACCGAGGATGGGATGTCATGAGACTCACAAGTAGTGATTTCTTGACTGATCCCTAGGTGAGAGGGATTATTTCAAATGTTACCAGAGGATTGGGATATTTGATTTAATTTTTCAATAAACGGCGTTCATGTTGATTTTCATAATGAATCCCATTATAACAACAATTTTTCAAGAAAATACGCTAATTTTTCATACAATCAAAAGCCAAGACTATCTTCTTAAAATCCAAAGATACCATGTGGTTAGGATGGTACCGTTTTCTAACGGGCGTCGTGGGAGTGCTAATCCTTCCCCACGCGTAACCGTACTCCCGAACCCGATTTTTGTTTACGCAGACCAAAAATTGTCTTTTTAATAAAACTTAATTAATTTTGAGATTTTGTTAAAAAGATAAGTATTTTAGGTGGCCAATCACACCTAGTCAAAAAGATTGGTGGCGACTCCCTTTTGTTTTTTTAAACATTTTTTTCAAAATCGTCAAGCGCGAAGCCGTTACGACAGCTAGACTTAAATTCATAGAGCCGTCATCAACCATTTTAACTTAAGTGTGATTGGTCATCTATTCTAACTAGAGATAAGACTTGGTTTACATTCAAAGATTCTAAACTTGGGAGTACGGTTATGTGTAGGAAAGAATTAGCACCCCTACAAGGCCTATCCTAAAATAATACCAAATAATCTATAGTTATCTTAATTTTGCCTATTTGTTTGCTTTAATTTTGATATGTTTAAATATTGAAAAATCTTCTAATTCTCATCTATGAAGCTGGTTAGACAATTCAAAAGTTACCAATCTCATTTTTTGAAGAGGTTCCATTATCGGATGATTTAAATAAGAAAACTTATCTTGACTCTTACCTAGTACTTGTAAATTTTAATTATTATTATACTTTTACCTATCTTTTAATTTTGTTTTAATTATATATAATTTCTTTTTATCCTATAATTATTTTTATTTTTTATTTTCTTATATCTCTTAAATAAATATAAATTATTTAATATTGAAAACTTCTTCTAGCCCTTCTGTCAAGTTGGTCAAACTCAGGAAGAAATCTTCTCACCTAAGACTTTTAAAGAAAACTACTCAAGCGCGATTTTCCTATAAATTTCATCATTGGATTAGTCCATATTTATTCAAGTAATTTAGTATTATTTAATTTAATTTATATTTATTTTAGTTCTTTTCTAATTCTTAACTATTTAATTCTAAATTATTAAATTCCATTTTTTATTCTATTCTTATAATGACTTTAATTTATTAATTTTTATCTTAATTTAATTTTATAGTGAATTATTAAATATTGAAAATATCTCTTAAATCTTCCATCAAGCTAGTCAGACTTAAAAGGATGAGATAAATCCTGTTCATAATAAACTGTAAAGCCCTCCAAACAGTGAGAACTCCATTATTTGAAATCTATCCAAGTACCTAAAGAAAAAGTTCACTTTTACTTCTTCCAACCACTTGTTGGTTCACCTCAAGATAATCTTTTTAGAATTCCATCATCGGAATAACTCATCTTTTATTTATCTTTTATTATAATTTTATTAGTTTTAATTAATATTTCCAATTTTAAATGAATATTTTATTGTCTTCATTATTTTTTTATTCTAAGCATTAATCCTAATAGACTATGCTAAATTATACAATTCATTAAATCAAATTATAAAAATTATTCATACAAAATATACTATACAATTATATTAAATTAAATACCATCGCACAGTTATTTCATACAAAGTGAAATTAAATATTATCATGCAATTATTTAGTTATAAACAAAAATGTTAGTCAAATTAGATAACATTATTAATCAACATAAATAAAAAAATATTTATAAACAAACAAAATAATTAATCAAATTTACAACATTATATAATAACTTAATCTAAATTAATTCACTTAAAGATATTTAAATATATTAACTACAACACAACAAAAACCAAAAATAGAATCATACCTGTGTGATATGAAATCCCGTGGTCTTCAAAACCACTTTGCCCAATTTTGCAATATTTCCTCTGGCCTTAAGCATCTTTTCTTTCTTGCTTCACGTGGCCGGTAGCAAATTCTTACTACTCTTCACAGCAAGTTAGCAACCCACAATCACAGCTCCTGTTCCAACGTTCTTCAACAGCAGCAACTCTTAGTCGCAATTCTTCCAGCGAAGAGCGATGATAATGGAGCAGGGGATGATGATGCCGAAACAGCAACCAGCAGACAGCAACAATGACGGAGCAGTTACTATACATATGGCTCGGGAGGACTGGTTTCGGTTTGATGTAGCAAAGGCGTGTTGCTTGTATGCAACAGATGTGGACTGACGAGGCGGTGCAGTGAAGAGCAGCTTGAAACAGGGCAGCATTTAGCAAGTGGCAGCAGCGGTTGGCTCCATTTTTATAATTACGAGTATAATCTTTCACTACAATTAAATTACTTTTTTTTATTCATTTTATTTTATTTTTATTTTTATTTTTATCTTTTTCTTAATTAATAATTATCAAATCCTAATTGAACAATTTTACTCTAATATTAACACTATTTCTAAAAAAAAATCCTAAATAATCAGTAATGTGATAACCGAAAATTTTCCTATTTTTGGTATTAATTACCTGGAAATAAATAAATAAAGTTATTTATGAGAATTAAAATATATTGAATTTCGAAAATTGATGAAGTGATGAATTGAGGGAAATTATTTTGGATATTAAGAGATCCAAAATAATAATGAATAAAATGGGTATATTTATATCCATATAAATATAATTAGTGTATATATATATTTATAAATATAAATATATATAAATTAAAAAAAAGGAAAAAAGGGGGAAATCGGGATACAAACCCGATTCCCACCCCCTTCCTTATTGAAAACAGAGGAGAGGGGGGATGTGAGGCCGGCAATGCCGGCGAGGGAAAGGGGAATCGCCGCCGGACGGGGAAGAGAAAAAAGAGGGGCCGATGACGGTGAGGATCGAAAAGAAAGAAGAAATGAAGAAAGAAAACAGGGCGAAAGAGAAGGGAAACAGGGGAGAAAAGGGAGAAAGGAAAGGGGGCGGTGCCGGCCAATCTGGGCACCGCCACCGTTGCCATCGACGCCGGTGAGATCAGTCCAAGCGAAAGGAATGACCGATGGTGGAAGAATGGAGAGAAATGAGAGAGAGAAGATGTAACAGCCCGTTACCACTTTTTTCGCATATTTATATACAACTTTACCGGTTGGGCTGTCTGCGATGCCATTAACATTCCATAGTGACAGTAATAAATGATAAACATTTATTTAACAAATACGGAATATGAAATTCTTTTTATAATTCCTTACATCTGACATCCCCTATTATCTTTGTTTCACTAAAGTAGTACTGTATACATATGTCTGAAATGTAAAAGAGAAGAGACTGTACCTGTCATGTTTAACATAATGTGCCTCAGCGCTTTATACGTAGGCCTATATCCATCTGGGAGCTAATTTTTTAACTTCGTGTCTTTTATCTGTGAAGTTTAAAACAAAGGGGTGAGCGAACTATGCGCTCAGTAAAGGAGACATATGCTGCTTTAATTAAAGCAAAACTATATACCACAAGTATTTGTTCTTCCTAAAATCATATCAAATAGGAAAACAGTGGATATAGTAAACAACCATCTCAATACACCATTCAAAATCATTAGTTCAGCAGTAAACAGGATTCAATAGATCCTTTCAGTAAACAGAAATCAATAAATTGAGACTAGGCAATAAACAAATCATGCTCTCATTGTTCCCCCAGGAACACAAGTCCGCTTTTGGGGTGCACCCGTAGGCCATCGCCCCTCACGACTATCTCAGCTAGATCTATGACCATAATCTATAGGTGGTCCTCAGGTCCACTTGCCAAGTGAGATCGAGACCGCTGATGACTTGGCGGGTCCATCAGCCTTGTGACGCCCTGAGGTGCCCCCATTAGTCCATCGACTCGAGCCATCACCCCAGGTGGGTCACGCAACTACATGAATAATACTGCATGAACTCAGGGCCTAAAGTCTCAAAAATCACTTTTATATCTCATGAAAAACCTTTATGGAATTATTTCATAATTTCTATCATTTTCTCAAAAAATGATTTGTTTTCCAAAAGGTTTCATATTTATGTTTACAAATATATTAAAAACAGCCCATTTTCACCAATTTACGTATGAAAAATATGGGTTAACTTGGCTCGCTAGGGTCAGCTCGCCCATAGTGGCTCACCCAAAATCAGTTCGGCCGTTGCGGTGAACTAGTGGTTCGCCTGCCAACCATATCATTTAAAACACAAACACTGGCTCGCCCATAATGGCTCGCCCGGTGACCAATTCGTCTGTTATGGCATTTCCCATGGTCAACTCGCCCAAAAATATTTATATTTTTTATTTTCAAAAATATTAAAATAGCTCATTTTTTTGTTAAGAAAATACAATCGAAATATGCTCACCATGGTCAGCTCGTTAGTCTGGCTGGCCCATGGTCAACTTAACAATGCGGTGAATCAGTATTCGCCCGCCAACCATTATAATAAAAAACAATGGGTGAAACTGGCACACCCTCAGTGCCTCGCCCATAATTTCCTTAACAAAGGGGTCACCCGCCCCAAAACATTATAAAAGAGGTTGTTCGCCCAAACATAAAAAAAGAAGGGCTCGCCCGCCCTGTACCAGTTCGCCCAATCATAACATAGGGGTCGGCTTTTAGCTCGCCCAAATCAAAACAATTATCAAAACAATGCATGTCATAAAACAAAACAATTTCTCAATAATTTCCATGAAGTTTACTCCACAAGACATGCATTCACTTCACACACATCTCCCTTACCTGATATTACGAAGCCTTGCTTCGCCTTGCTTCCTGCTCACCAATAGCCATTCCAAATTCCCGGCTGCAAATAATTTATAAATTCTATTAATATTTCATTTTTCCAATATTTTCAACATTTTCGCCAGACTTAATAATCAAATAGCTCGCCCAAGTGACCTCGCCATTCATCAAATGGCTTACAAGTGGGAGCTCGCCTACCATTATTTGCCATTAATATATTTGGGAGCTCGCCCAACTTTCAACTCGCCAAGCCTTTATTGGCTTAAATGTGGGTGATTGCCCACAATTCAACTCGCCACTGAATATATTAGCTTAGTTGTGGGATTTCACCCATAATTCAACTCGCTCAATGCCTAATGCGTGTGAGTTCTCCTTACAAGGCTTTCTATTCAGATTTGGGGTTGCCTATAACTTAAACTAGTGTTGGGTGACCTCGCCCACTTGAACAACAACTTTGGCGAGTTCTTTATTACCAATTCGCCTCATTGGCGATCACTAATTTTCATCATTGACGATAACAGTAGTCGCCATTCTCGTCACTTTTCCATTATTTTCCTTGTTTTCATATTCTCTAAGGATCTAACTAAAACAAGGCTGCATTCTATGTTTATTACGTTGTAAAACATCAAACTATATCATCAAATACTAAGATAACCGTAGAAATAAGGAAGCTCACCTTAACCAATTGCACTTCCAGAATAGAACACTTCCTGTCTCACGTTGGCCCTACTCTGCTTATCCCTTTAGCTCATCAACGATGGAGGAAAGGTTTTGCAAGCAGGTTTTCTTATTTAGCCAACTTAAGGAAGAAGTTTAATAAATCAAGCATGGTAGAAATGGAAGGAACCGAACATGAACTTGCAGCAACAAAGAATCGGTTTTCCATTCAATCTTCATATATATATATATATATATATAGCCATGCTTTCCAAATCAAAATCTACCACCTGTCCCTTATTCTGCTTCTTCCATCATTTCACGTTTTATCATGCATTTAAAAATCGAAGAAAAACTGCAACAAAAAGGAACGGCTATGGGAAGCTATTTTCTGCACGTTTTGACTTACTTCACTTTGCCATTAATTGTCTAAACCAATTTGTATAGAAGAAGTAAATGACGTGAAGTCCATAGCCTCTTTTCTTGACTTATGGCACCTTTGTCTTATTCCTCAACCAATAAGGTTAACTCCTTTATTGACTTTATTCTTTCTCTATTAATTGTCTTCAACCGTATGGCGTACAAAGTCAATTGTTCCTGTCATGTTTTGAATTTATTATCATTTTGTCCGTGTTGATTCCAGTTCATCTGGTCAATCTTGAGACCTCAGATTGTTAACTCAATTTCAGTTCGCCAACATTCTCAGGCTTGCCTATTCTCATCGCCACTTTGTCTTGATTCTAACTTAAGATTTGGCGATTACAAGCTAACTTCCTTGCCGTAGGCGATCACCATAAGATTTGGCAATCACTGCCATAGTTACATTGTTGGTGATCACAAGTTATAGCTCTACTCGCCCACTTGCTATCATATAACTCACTCAATCCATATGGGCAATCACAAGTCCTCGCCCCATTCGGGCGATCACCAGGTATGGCTCAACTCGCCAACTTTGCTCTGATTCGCGCCACGCGTTGGCGAACTCACCTATTTGCCAATATGGCCGTTAGATACATCTAGTCATCCTCCATTGGTGATCACCCTTGTTCGCCCATTGGCGAGCTCTTCCATTGTAGTACTCGCCCATAGTGTTTCACCAAAATTGCTCCTTTTACATCTCAAGTTAAGGAGCTTTTTCACCAAAATGAAAATCAATATTCATTATTTATTTAATTTCCATTATCAATTTTATGAAATTAGGGTATAGAATCAGGTTTTACAGAAGAGCAAGAACGGAGGCCGAAACCCACTTTTAGATTCGCCACCGTAGGCACCGTCGCTCGAGAAGAGAAGACCAGATCTGGCTTCGTGGCGATCCCAGGGTGCTGAGGAGTGGCCGAACCGCCGGAATGGGTGGCCGCCGGTGGCTGAACCAGCCAGTAAATGTTGAACCGCCTGAACCGGTTCGACACGACACGACCCAACCCGATCCGACCCGATTTAGACCAGAAAAAAAAAGAAAGAAAAAGAAAAGAAAGGAGAAAAAAGAAAGAAGAAAAGAAAAGAAAAAGAAAAAAAGGAAAAAGAAGAAAAGAAAAGAAAAAGAGAAAGAAGGAGAAGGAAGAAGAAAAAGGAAAGAAAAAGAAATGATAAGGAAAATTAAGGAAAATAAATTGATGATATTTATTGAATAATGTTATTTTATATTGATGTAAGTGCATTGATTTTAAAATTGTAGCAAAACGGAAATGAGACGAATGGTAGAGTTTGGCAAGGCTTGAAAATCGGAAAGTGCGCTAAGCTTTGGCGAATAGGTAAGATACTTTTATAAAGCATTAGTAGCGTTATATTGTATGTTTTGGGATTATGATTTTTATAAGATGCATTGATGGAATGATTTTTTTATGGAATTGTGATTTTTTATATATGATGCATTGATTGAATTGATGTTAAAAATGATAAAAAGACCCACAACTGATGGTGGGGGTCTTAGTAGAGAAATAGGAATTGTGAGAATCAACGGTTGGGATATAAATTGTGTTTTTCCTTGCAGGAGGTTTAGTAAAAATTAAGCCGTTATGCTGCCGAAATTTCCATAAAAATGTTTAAGGAAAAAGATTAAGTTTCTCATATAAATGGAATTTAGAAAAGAATTATCGAAGATAAACTTGAAAGGACCTTATCGTGTCATAAGAAAATTGATTTTTGAAATGGTTGAGAAGGTAAATGGATGAACACGATAACATGAGGAATTATATTGTGAGTCTTATAAAATCGACAATTCAAGTTATATCAACTTTACAAGTTGATTATTGAGCTGAAAATGAGATGGAATATCAGTTCGTTGAAATAGTGGTGAAAGTAATGATAATTATACAATATAGGTTGGAAGAGGAGACCGCAGTTGGAATTTTGATAGTTGAACGATTGAATTGTGGAACTATAAGTGAAGTAATGATTTGAGAATTTGTCAAATTCAATTTCTTGATTTTAAATGGTTCCGAATGTGATAATATGGACAATTCAAGAGGTCGATGCTGAGATGATTTCACTGTATTACATCGTATTACTGATTATACATGAGATTATAAACGGACCTACACTAGTGATATGGGTCTTAGTATCAATGTTGTGGTACACAATGGATGGTTATGATGTTGAGTCCTAACGAATATATGATTTGAGTACACATAACTTTATTGACATTGAGGTTGAATTACAACACAATCCGATCATTTATAGATTCAAGTAAATGAGTGATGAAAATATATGAATATATGGTTTTGCTTATAACCATAGAATAGGCCTTGAATAATAAAATTAATAATCACATAAGTTCGATATTAATTATACAGGCCATATGAAAAATTGATTTGAGGATTCATACTAATGATGTGATCCTAATATTGATGATAAGGTGTATCAATGATTATTATAGTCGATGACGATTGAGAAAGGATATTGAATATCGAATGGTTTGAATACCAAGTGATTTGATTATCGAATGAATTGAATACTAAACAATTTGAATACCCAATGAATCGAATATTGAATGAGTTGAATACAGATCTACTGATTTGACAAAGAGGAAGTTTCGAAGTCGAATGATTGATGGTGATAAAAATTGAATGAATTACTTCACTGTATTAGATGAAATATGATTTATATCGATATTTGAAAATAGTATCGAATTTACCTATTAGGTATGATCTGATTGAAATCAAAAGGATGGAAATGAGAGAATTGAATTATAGTGAACGTTATAATTAAATGACATGGTTGATGAAAATGATAGTTCACTATTGAACTCGTAATTTAAATTGCATTGCATTAAAAATACCTTGTTACAACTTGAAACATTTTAATAATGTTTATATGAATACTATAAAGTATTGATTTGTTTTGAAAGGAAAGTATATGGTAGATATATATTATATATAAAATTCCTTAAATGATGATACCATATGCTTTACATGATTTTGACAAGAAAAGATAAAGATTTAAATGTTTTATGAGACTGTAGGCACTCTAAAAGAATTTAAATTCAATAAAGCATAGTGGAAACCGCCTAATTGGAGCTTTGCTCATTGGCAAAGATGCTTGTCCGACAATAGTCGTGGACAGGTCTCAGTCACGCCTGATCAGTGGGGCTGAGAGATGAGGTCTATGGCCATAGATAGCGCCCTCGTTGGTTTCCAGGGGACGATGACATGATTTTCACTGCTAGCTACAGTGATTTAAGTCTTTATTGATAGAGTGATAGGGATCTAGCCTAGTCTCTAACCGATATGATATGAAGTCTAGAGTATGATTTGTTTAATATGAACTCTAGACTTGACATGATTTATACAGTACATGAAACATATTTGAGATGAATATGAAATATGTTTTGAAACTATACATGTTTTAAAAGTACATGATATATGATTTTGACACTTATATGATTTATATACGATTTTGTGTCGAACATGACATGATATGCGGTTTAGAGTATAGTTTGATTTGATATGAACTCTAAACCTGATATGACTTATAGTATATGAAAAATATTTTGAATTAACATGATATGAAAAGAGAAATGTGCACGTTTTGATTTGAAATGATATGAAAAGACATGTTTTGAATTGACATTATATGAAAAGAGAAATATGCACGTTTTGATTTGAAATGATATGAAAAGACATGTTTTGAATTAACATGATATGAAAAGTGAAAAGACATGTTTTGATTTGACATGATATAAAAAGAGAATTATGTATGCTTTTAACCTTAAATATGAAATGAATTGAAAATTCATATGTTGAGCATGTTCTAAAGTATATATGATATGATCTGAAAGGATAGTGGTTCATACAGTGAAATTACATAAGTTGCCTACTAAATCATGACATAATAGTAGGCTTTTTACATAAGATATGTCATGACCTTATATGGTACAAAAACATGAAGAATATATGAGGAGTATCATGACTCGGTGGTAACGATATTTCATCTACATGATGTCATGATATAATATGAAACATGAATATAGAAATATAGGAAGAGAATTATGACTTCGTACCACCGTGATCATGATCCACAATATGAGAAGTGATATGAGATGATAGAATACAGAAGTATGATTATGAAATGAAAAGTGACTTGATACGATATCTCAATTGGACAGGATGTACTATGAGATTGATGAGAATATGGACTAATAGTGCATGATATTCAAATTGGACACGACATTGTTGCGCGATGCACTATAGTATAAAAATGAGAAAACTAAAAAATGATTATGATGATTTATTTAGAAGTCTGAGTGATAGACAGATGACAAGAATTGAGATAATGAGATGTTATCGATGAAAAAAGATTAACTGTAATTGCAAACTTGCAGGTTTTAAGCATTGCGGTTTAAGACAATATAATCCTACTCTTGCATTTATATTAATATCTTACTGAGCCGTGATTTTGCTCACCCCACTAAATTTCATCTCTTTCAGATTATTGAAGTTAACCTCTGCCATGTGAGTTGCTAAGTGGGCAACAGAGACGGTATCTAAGCTTGGTACTAGCCACCGTTCTTCGAATCCGCCTCATTGCCTTGAGGTATATGTTCTTTGTAAATCTCTTGTTTACATGTACAGACTTTAATTAATACACAGTACGCATTTTGTTCAACGAGTCGGGATGTAACTTAGAAGTGTGATAAAGTATTGTATAAAGGATCAGTGAAATTAGAGTAGTAACTACACTGACACCGAATACAAACCTTAAAATGAAAATGAAAAATTTAGTCCAGAAATTTGTAGACTAAGAAAGTATAAGAATCAAGCGAAAGTCGCAGTCTTCGGGTCGTGACAAGTAATCCTAAGTTAATTTTAATCTAAATAATTATCCTATTAAATTAATAATTTTTTTATTTTATAATCTTTTTAATAATCCTAATGTCTATGTTACTTGTAACTATTAAATAACCCCTAATTAACACAAGATCACCTAATTAGTCATTTACAAAGGCGGAACAAAATTGGGTGTCACAGTCAAATTCAGTGGATCTTAAAATTGAATAACTACGAAGGTTATGATTATCTTTAAAATTTGAGGGGATCATTTACATTAGTATAAAACAAATTTAATTTTACAATACTCTTTCATTTTTTTACACGATGTATATTTTCTTAATTCAGCTATTGAATTTTATATTTTAGTTATGTAAATAATGTATATTAAATTTCAAATTAATCGAAAATTGTTAATTACTGTTCGATAATAATATTCTAACTATTAATATAGATTAAAAAAATTGTTATTTTTGATCAAAATAATAAGAATATCATATTGATTTGAAATTTTTCGTGCATGACGGATACAAATAAGTTGTTGATCTAAAGGTTGATTTGTAAAATATTAATCTTAAATAAAATAAAAAAAAATCATGTAAACTAAATTTATTTTACACTATTGTCAGTATATCTTTCCTTTTAAAATTTTTATACAATTTAATAGAATCATCAAATTACTTTTTAATATATTTGAAGTTTCAAATTCCTTTTTAATTACAAATAAATCATCTAATTACCTCATTTAAAACAAGCAATTGTATCATTCCACAAGAAAGTGGGACCCTGAGCTCTATCTCAACTTCTATGTTGCCGTAAGAACCATATATATTAAGCTTAATACTTACATATGCTTTCAATGTTTATCATAAAATGGAATTAAGCCCTTAACTTTTAATTGTATGAAAATCAATCAATTAAGGTTAATTTTAAGCAATTAAAACCTAAATGTTCAAAATAACAAAATTAAGTATATTTCTATTAAATTCTTTAATTGCGGTTACTCTTGCATAGTAATTAAAACTAAATGATAGTTAAACCTCTTTTGCTTCTTTAACCCCATAGTCTGAATTTAAGATATATTGATAAAATTCAGTGTCCAGGCTAATGGACTCTATTATTAGGAATCTATCCACGTGCTCTCATAGAATATACCCACGTGTTCACATCTAGTTGCATGAACATATCATAACTCTCACTCTTTACTTCAATGCCAGTAACTGCACACTGTAGATACATAATGTAAATCTGAATAAGCCAAGGTTTCATTTGAAAATGCTCAATTCATTCCACAGGCACTGTTCCAACCTATATTCCACAACAACATTCTTAGAAGCAAACTAAAAGTACTCGAAAACTACCAATATTAATGTTAAGGTAAAAGTTTACCACATAATAGAGTTTATATGTCAATTACCTTAAATAACAGGTAATGCTCTGCCAAAAGAAAACAACAACATAATATATTGCAATACCAGGAAAACCATTCTCCCTCATTCCTTTCAATGGAAGGAACTAGATGTGGCAAAAACTGGCCCGAGCCTGAAAATCCGTCCGAATCAGTCCGAGACCAAACTGGGACCAGCCCGAATTGATCAAAAAAGTCAAAGGCCCGTAACCGAAAGGCCCGAAATCAAAAAAACTCGAAACTGAAAAAATCCGAATCCGACATAACCCGAGCTCGATACGATTCGAAACCAAGATCGATCCGACCTGAAACCCGAAAAAAACCGAATTTATAACCCTAGAAAACTTGAATTATAAATATATAATTATTATTTAAAAATAAATAAATAATTGATACACTTTTTTAATTAAAAAGTTTAAAATTTTGAAAACAATTATTATTTATTATACAATTTTATCAATTATGTATTACCAGCAAAATAAATATTGAATCTTTTTAATTAAATTAAATTAATTTAATTTAAAACACCATAATATATGATATCAAATAATTTTTAATATCATACTTATTGCATTTATAATAATCAATATATTATTAATTTAACATTTGATTTTAGTATAAAAATCATTTTAACATTTTATTATTTTTATTTTATAATAAAATTTTAATTTTAATACAATAATAAATCAAATACATAAAAAATTATAGAATTTTAATATTTGTTTGAAACTTTGAATTTGATATTTTGTGCAACACATTAAAAATATTTTTAAGAAAATTAAATTTAAACTATATTTTCTTAAAGTTTTAAGTATAGAAATATATTGAATTTAGATTAAAAAAACCTAATCTTAAGACTAAAATTCAAGTTTTTAAGATTAGAAAAAGTTAAGTAATTAAATTAAACAAAATAAGTACAATTTTTTTATAAGCTTGGACATCATTGAAAGAGAAAGTTATAAATCAAGCTGGTGATAATTTTATTTTAGCCTTAAAACAAAAAACATTAACAAATCAAGCTAGTGATAATTAATTATTTATTATATTATGATAATCTTATACATGAATAAACCAATTTGGTACCTTATAATAATGATTTATATATTATATTATAATAATCTTTTAAGAATAAATTATGTAATCTCTTAGGGGTCGTTTGGTATCGTTTTCTGTTTTATGTTTTCTGCTTTTGAAAATTTTGTTTTTGTTTTATTTTGTTTTGTTTTCAATTTCTGAAAACAGAAAACATGTTTGTTCAATACTGTTACGTTTTAAAAACAAATATTTAAACTGATTCAGATATAATAATTCAATTCACAAAACAAAATTTTAAAAATTAAATAAAAAATAATATATTTATTAAATAATAATATGTAGATAATATTAAATAATATTATTTTATATTATTTAATACTAATATTAAATATTTTTATTTAATCATATAAAAATTTAATATAATTTAAATAATGTTATAATTAAATAAAATATTAAATAAAATAATATTATTGAATTTAATTGTAATAATCATAAATTATATTTAATAATAATTTTTATTTAATTGTAATAATAATAATATTACATTATTAAATAAAATATTTAACTAATTAATTTATAATAAATTATATAGTTATTAAAATATATTATATTTAATATAAATAATATTATTTAATGTTAAGTATTTACTTATTTAATAATATAAACTTATTTAATAGTAGTAGTGATATATTTTAAATTTAAGATAGAATATAATATTAAATAATAATATTGTTTAGTAAAATAAAAATTAATTATATTAGATAATAATATTAATTATTAACATATCAAAATTATAGTAAATGATATTATTTAAAATATTTAATATATTCAATAAATTATTATAAAAATTTAAATTAAATAATATTATAATATTATAGTTCAATGTAATATTTATTTAATTGCTTTTTAAGTTTTCAACTTGTGAAGACCAAGAATTTTCTAAATAAATATAAGGTATCCGAAAAATTTAATTTGGACAAAGTGAAATCCAAATTAAATAAGAAAAAAAAAGAAAATTAAATTTGGAAATAAGAAATGAAGGAGGAAATTTAATTTGGATAAATGGAAATCCAAATTAAATAAGGAAATGGAGAAAATAATTTTGGATATTTAGAAATCCAAAACTTAATAAGAAATAAAAATATTTGGATATATTTATATAATGATATTATATAAATATACCTTGGATAAATATAAATATTATTTTTGTGTTAAAAGTGTAAAAAGTGTAAAAAGTATATATATATAATTTGATACAAAATATGTATTTAAATACATATTATAAATAGTGTATCTATATATATATATATATAATTATGGTTTTATGTATAATAGTTATATACATATATATATATATATATATTATAGTTGTTATTATTATATATAATAATAAATAAAAAAAAAGAAAAAAAAATGAAAACGGGCGGGAATCGGGTATCCCGATTCCCACCCATTTTCCTCCTCTGTTTACAACAGAGGAGGGATCTCCAAAGAAGAACCGGCCCCCTGCCGGCCAAAGGAGAAAGCGGAGGAGAGAGTGACGCCGCCGGCGAGCCGAGATGGAGGAAGAGAAGTCGACCCCGACGGCGGGAAAGGAAAAGGAAACAGAGCGAAGCGAAAACGAGAGAATGGCGAGGCGAAAAACCGAAAGGAGAAGGAAAAAGGAAAGGAGGCGACGCCGGCCGATCCACCGGTCGCTGCCGCCTTGCGAAGCCCCGACGAAGCCAGATCTGGAGGGAGGAACGCCCGACGGTGAAGAAAACGGCGAGAAAAGAGAGGAAGAAAAGAGAGGAGCCGCCGCCGCCCGTCCCAGATCTGCTACCGCCGGCGCCGCCGATCGAGAAACGGAGGCCAGATCCGGAGTCGTTGCAACCTCGGCAAGCTGTGGAGTGGCCGAACCGCCGGAATGGGTGGCCGCCGGTGACCGAACCGGTCAGCCAAAGTTGAACCGGCCAAGCCAAGCTTTGACCCGACCCGACCCGGTTTGACCCGACCCGACCCGGTTCAGGGAAAAAAAAAAGAAGAAAAAGAAGAAAAGAAAAAAAAAGAAAAAGGAAAAGGAAAAGGAAAAGGAAGAAAAAGAAGAAAAGAAAAGAAAAAGGAAAAAGGAAAAGGAAGAAGAAGAAGGAAGAAAAAGTAAGAAAAATTGAGGAAAAATAAATTATTGATGTTATTGAATAATTTATGGTTATATTGATGTAGTGCATTAATATTGAAATTGTAGTAAAACGGAAATGAGACGAATGGTGGAGTTCGGCAAGGCTCGGAAATCGGAAAGTGCGCTAAGCTTTGGCGAACAAGTAAGATACTTTTATAAAGCATTAGTAGCTTTATATTGTATGTGGGAATTATGATTTTTTTTATGATGCATTTATTTAATTGACTTTAAATGGAATTATGATTTTTATATGATGCATCAATTTAAATAGATTTGCAAAAAAATGCTAAGAGGACCCACAACTGATGGTGGGGGTCTTAGTAAGAGGTAAAATTGGTGAGAATCAACGGCTGCAAGTATAAATTGTGTTTCCCTTGCAGGAGGTTAGGGAAAATTAAGCCGTTATGCTGCCGAAATTTTTAGGAAAATAATTGAGGAAAAAGATTAAGTTTCTCACATAAATGGAATCTTGGAGATAATTATTGAAAATAAATATTGAAAGGATTTTATAGTATTACCGAAAGAGTTTGATATTGAAATCGATGAGAAGATAGATCGTTGAAAACGATAATGTGGTGAATTACATGGTTTAAAACCTTATAGAATCGATAAATCAAGTAATTTTAATATCACAAATGGTATCAAGTTGAGATTGAGGTGGAATTGTTAATTAGACGGATCACGGATAAAAGTGATGATAATTATATGATGTAGCTTGGAAGAGAAGATCACAGTTGAAATTTCGATGGTCGAATGATTGGATTGTGAAGTTATTAACGGAGTAATGATTTCCAGAATTTACCGAGTCCGGTTTCATGATTTTGAAATAATTTCGAAAGTGATAATATGGACAAATTCGAGAGATTGAAATGGAGATTTAATTACGACACAATCCGATCAATTATGGATTCAAAGAAATGAGTGATAAATATGTGAAAAGATGATTGTGCTTATAACCTTAGAATAGATCTTGAATAATAAGATCGACAATTGCATGAGTTCGGATAAAATCATAAAGGCCACATGAAAAATGGATTTGAGGATTTAGATACGATTTTGTGATAGTAAATGAAATTGAACCTCAAATCAAAAATGATAAACATGTATCAATAGATCAAATCATAAATGGATTTGATAAGTGACTATCGATTTTGTGATTCTGTTATCCTCGATGTCGATTCTGGAACAGATATTGAAGGATGATATTATTATTTGCATAAATTCGGTAACTTGATGACTATTTTAGAAATTGATGTTTAAATGCTTATCAAAACTTAGAGGATTCATACTAATGATGCGATCCTAATATTGATGATGAAGTGTATAAATGATTATAATAGTCAATGACGATCAAGAAAGGGTATTGAATACCGAATGGTCTGAATACCAAGTGATTCGATTTCCAAATGAATTGAGTACTGAGCAAATTGAATACTGAATTAGATGAATAGTGAATGAATTGTATAGTGATTTATTGGTTGACAGAAAGAAAGTCTTGAAATCGAATAATTGATGGTGATAAAGTTAAATGAATCGCTTTAGCGTATTTGATGGAAACATTACCGAAGTTGCACACTGAAATGTTTTACAGCATCGCATTTAAGCATGCCTTCTTGCAACTTGAAACATTTTAATAATGTTTATATGAATACTGAAAAGTATTGATTTGTTTTGAAATGAAAGTATATGGTAAATATATATATATATTTTGATATATGAAGTCTCATACAGAATTTTACCATATGCCTTACATGATATTGAAAAGAAAGCTATAGATTTAAATGTTTTATGAGACTGTAGGCACCCTAAAAGAATTAAATTCAATAAAGCATAGTGGAAACCGCCTAATTGGAGCTTTGCTCATTAGGCAGATAGATATGCTTGTCCGACAATAGTCGTGGACAGGTCTCAGTCACGCCTGATCAGTGGGGCTGAGAGAGATGAGGTCTATGGCCATAGATAGCGCCCTAGTTGGTTTCCAGGGGACGATATGATTTTCACTGCTAGCTACAGTGATTTAAGTCTTTATTGATAGAGAGATGATAGGGATCTAGCCTAGTCTCTAACAAATATGATATGAAGTCTAGAGTATGATTTTTATTGATATGAACTCTAGACTTGACATGATTTATACTGTACATGAAACAGATTTGAAATGAAATATGTTTTGAAACAGTACATGTTTTAAACATGTTTTAAAAGTCCATGAGATATGAATTCGACACTATATGATTTATATGTGATTTTGTGTCGAACATGGCATGATATGCGGTCTAGAGTATAGTTTGATTTGATATGAACTCTAGACCTGATATGATTTACAGTAGATGATTTAAAAGTATATGATAAATGATTTCGACACTTACATGATTTATATACGATTTTGTGTCGAATTTGAAACGACATGCGGTTTAGAGTATAGATTGATTTGATATGAACTCTAAACCTGATATGATTTATAGTATATGAAAAATGTTTTAAAACCGCACATGTTTTAGACATGCTCCGAAAACGAATACATGAATTGAAATTGAATATGTTTATATTATGCCTTAAAGGCAAACTTTTGAAAATGCATATGTTGAGCATGTCCTAAAGTATATATGATATGATTTGAAATGATCGCGGTTTATACAGAAAAATTACATGAATTGCATATTAAACCCTAATATGACAATATGCTTAGTATATGAGAATTCCATGAGGAATGTCATGACTCGGTGGTAACGATATTTCATCTATATGAGGTCATGATATGTTATGAAACACGAATATAGAGATACACGAAGAGAATTATGACTGGGTACCACCGTGATTATGATCTACAATACGAGAATTGATAAGAGATGATATGAGAATTGATAAGAGATGATATGAGAATTGATAAGAGATGATATGAGAATTGATAAGAGATGATAGAATACAGGAATATGATTATGAAATGAAAAGTGATAATGAGATGTATCGATGAGAAAGGATTAACTGTAATTGCATCCTTGTAAGTATTAAGCATTGCAGTTTAAGACAGTTTAATCCTACTCTTGTATTTATATTAGTATCTTACTGAGCCGTGGTTTTGCTCACCCCACTAAATTTCATCTCTTTCAGATTATTGAAGTTAACGTCTGCCATGTGAGCTGCTCAGTGGGCATCGGAGACGGTGTATGAACTTGGTACTAGTTTTCTGAGTTATATGTTCTTTATAAAATACTTGTTTACATGTAAGACTTAAATTGATGCACAGTACATATTCTGTTTAACAAGTCGGGATGTAACTAATAACCGTTTCCGTGTTTGTTTAATATTTAAATGGAATGACTATAAGTCACCTAGGTAGTATAGTAACTACACTGACACCGAATACAAACCTTAAAATGAAAAAGAAAAATTTAGTCCATAAATTTGTAGACTAAGAAAAGTATAAGAATCGAGTGAAAGTCGCGGTCTTCGGGTCGTGACACAACTTTTCTATATTAAAATAAATATATTAATTTTAAAATATTAAATAATATTTTATATTAAAATTTAATATTATTTTATGTAAAAAATTAATTAATTTTATTTATATTTTTATTATAAAATATTAATATTATATTAATATATAAACTCTGTTCACTTACTTATGAACAGTAACAGAAATGAAAACATGTTTCCGAAAACAATGAAAACAAGAAATTCTTGTTTCCAACAATTTTGGAAATTCTTGTTTTCATTTTTGTTTTTTAAAAACGGAAACATGTTACCAAACGTGTTTTCTGTTTCTGTTTCCAAAAAAACTGAAAACAAAAACTAGAAAATAGGAAACAAAAACAAAAACAAACGACCCCTTAGTGTGTAAGTTTTTTTTGATAGAATTAAGTATTTATTAAAATTAATTTATTTATTATCTATTAAATGTAAAATTAAAGTATGGATAAAAATAATAATTTTAATATTAAATTAAAGTGTAATTTAATATTATATTAGAGTAGTATTATTGTGTGATCGGTAATTTTAATAAAATTTGCTTTTATACTTTATTAATATTATTAATTATATTTAAATAACTAGCATTATATTAATTAATTTAGTAATATGTACTATTTAATATTTTAATTAGATATTCGATCAATTGGTGTATATATACTATTATTATGTTAATATGAACATGAAAAAATTAATATTCAATTAGTGTATAACTGTATATGATATGATTATATCAAATTGTGATAACCGTAAATTTTGACCATAGTAAATAGAAATTAGTATATTAATTTGGAGTAAATGATAATTTTGAAATTCTTTGAAAAATTAGGCAAATTGATGAACTTAAGATTTTTGGAAATAGTATTTGGATTAAAGTATTTCGATAAATCACATGAGGGATTTATTTTAATTAAGTGATTTTTAAATTCTAAGAGATCGATTATATTAAGCACTAAGGAATTATAATTTAAGCAAATATATATATATATATATCAATTAAAAAATAAGAAATATATAAGTGAGTGTATATGTGTATATATATCTACACACACATAAAATACATATAAATAAATATATGAGTGAATATATATATATATATATTTATATATATATAAAAGAAAACAAGCTTCTCACACTGAAGCTTGTTCGGTTGATTAATGTCTGCAAAAGCAAATACCTAATCCAATTTTCCCATTTCCCACGTCTGCCATGAGATAGACCAACTCACCATCTCTACTATAAAAATATATATATATATATATATATATATATATATATATATATATTTATATATATATGTACGCAGAGAAGAACCGAACCCGATGCAAACCTCCCCTACTCTGTATATAAAAATAATAATAATACAACAAGGCTTCTTGAAGAAGCTTAAGGCAGCACAAAACCCCATTAGCACTCATCACAACCGGCCACAAAATCTTCACACTATCACCGTCCATCATCATCATCGTTGGCCACTCACCCTTTTCTCCTCTTTTCTTTTATCTTCCACTGTACCAAGACCACCATTTCCTCACCATTGTATCCTCATTTAGCTTTCCCATTTGCATCGACAGCCAAGGTTTAAGGAAGGAGAACTCAAGGCGAAAGAGACGAAGCCAGGCGTTTGCAATGCTGCCTGAAGTAAGGGTCTCGGGTTAAAATGAGTAAGAAAAAGAAAATGAAATTTGTTGTTTTGGGTAGCTGTTTGGACATGCTGTGTAGAAGACTGAAGTTCTTGTGTTTTGAAAGGAACAAGTGAGGAAGAAGAGGCTGAAAAACCAAGCTCTTGGAGAGGTCGACTGGTGCGTGCAAACAGGGGGTAAAACGATGTCTCTCCCTTCGATTTGAATCAGGGCAACAGTAGGGGCTGCTGACTTCATTCTGTCGGTCAAAAAAAAAATATAGATCAACAACAAGAGTCACTGGTCTTCCCTCATTCTCGGTGTAAAAAAAAAGTAATGTAGTAGTGGAGAATAGAGAAAGGTCGAGAAATTGCAGCAAAGGAAGGAGTCGAGAAAGAAGAGGAGCAGCAACCATTCGGTGAAGAAGAGAAAAGAAAGAAGCAGTAAAGGGTGAAACCGAGCGGGAGAAAGAGAGAGGACGTGAGGGAGTATAACAGAACAAGGCTGAAACTGGTGGCGTTTGGATGATGGAAGCAGAACGCGGTTGAACTTCATGTTAGGAAGCAATGATGCGGCAGCAAGGGGCCTCTTTCGGATGGCACTTTGGGTGTTGAGAATGATCAGGTTTTTTTTACAGCTTTCTTAGGTGCTGAGTGTTTGGAATGCTAGCAATGTTTTAAGATTAATCTTAGGTGTTGCATGGTGGAGTAAAAGGCTATTTCCAGGGCTGGAACAGAAGCATCAGGAGGCTGTGTTTCAGCTGATCAGAGGTTGATTTTGAGCTGAGTTTGGAAGCTAGTTTGGTGTTGCCTTGGGGTGGTGTTCGAGCATTTGTAGAAGACTAAAACAGGGAGCCTCTGAGTAGCCTGAATAGAGGCGTAAGAAAGTGTTGTTCAGTTGCTTTTGTAGCTAATTTGCGTGTCTTTCAAGGCTAAAAACATAAGCAAGAAGGAAGAGGCATAGGGGTCAGAGCCAAGAGCTGAAGAACATGGTGGAAGTGGACTGTTTGTGAGGCGTGAGGCATGTCTGTTAAGGGCTATTTTACTAGGCTGATTACGATGATGTTTGGACATTAAATAATAGTGATATTTCAAATGCTTAAGAGGGTGTAACCAAGGAAAGATGAGCTGCCAAGGTTGTTCACGCCAAGGAAAGAAAGAAAAGTAAAAGAAAATAAAGGTGAAAATTATGATAATTTGCTTAAGCTTTAGAATAAATATTTGTAAGAAAATTATTATAACAAGCCTTGAATTTTTATAAGTATAATATAGAATTTTAGTTAGATGGTACTAAGTCAATTTATAATGTTTGAATGTGTAGCACAACAAATGGAAGACGAACGCTTGTTTAGCTAATCTTGGTGTGTGCTCGCGCTAAGCTCGGAGTAGGTAAGCCTTTTATATAAGTCCGCGGTAGAATTATATTATATGGGCTATAAAAGATTATTAAATTGAATGATTATACAATAGAGCATGAAATGGAATAGAGAGTTGGTGATTATATGGTTAGATGTTAAATTGTGGAATTCTCAATTGAGTCGAATAGATAGTGATGATCTGAAAATTTAAAATATTTAAATGACTTTTCTGCAGTCCAGGAGTAAGTTGGTGAGTGGATTATACAAGCTCGATTGTTGAATATCGACTACAGGACTGCTTGATTTGATTTCGATTATGCTTGATTGAGGTAAGGGATATGTATAAAGAACGTAGGAGATACTAGAATGATTTTAAGATCAATTGCATTGTGTTTTATGAACCACGTATGCTTTGCAAGAGACTTTAGAAATTTGATACCGTCATGCTATCGAATTTTCGTAAGAATATTGTTTTCTGCGATTTCGGCTAAAAGGCTAAGAAAACTTTTTAAGAATAGAACTTTTTAAGAAATTCAGTCTTGAAAGTATTAAATTGCATGATTTTAGTATATTCATGAATTTTTAAAGTAAATTTTATTTTATGAAAATTTTCTAACGTTAGTATCTTAGAAATATTTATGAAAAGTTATGAAGTTTTCGGATTTTTGGAATTCCTTGTATTTTAATTGATTTCGAAATCTTTATGAGTTTTTGAAAATGCTCTTTCGAATTTGGATTTATAAAACTCTGCATTGGCATGAATTATCTAAAGAATTCAATTTTTATTGAAAGCTTATTAAATTGCATGATTTTAAAGACTTGTGACTTTTCTAGCTTAAATTTGGTTTTATGGATTTATTATAAATTATGGTACTAAAACTTATTTCTTTATATATTTTGGAAATTATTAAGTTTTTAAATATTTGGAAAATAATTCTGATTTTATGCAATGATTTGTTTTATGAACTTTTATAAATATTTGTATGTTTTGACTTACGGATTTGAACTCTGAACTATGAAATTTATGTTTTGAGACACTGGCTAACCGTCGTCTTGCAGTATCTGGACTGCTGTATATTTTGGATCCAGCAGTATTTGGTTGCAGCGTGACCTTCGGGGCCTACAGTATCTGGTTATAGCGTGACCTTCGGGGCCTATAGTATCTGGTTGTAGTGTGACCTTCGGGGCCTACAGTATTTGTATCTGATATGAATTTTGCGCATTATGTTGCTGTGTGATTTGATCCAGTCCGCAACGGTCACAGATGACACTTGATCAGTGTTCACTGTAGATCACTTGGACTATGGCCATACGTCTATCTATTATTATCCCTATGGGATATCTTTGCTGCTTGATGTATACCGAGTTACTGCCATGTCTCCACTTTCTATTATTTCCTGATTTCTGAATGATTTCTGAATATCTGATTTTCGAACTCTGAAAAATGATATGATACAGACTGATATGATTGAATTCTGAAATCTTAAAATGATTTTGTACGGATTTTTATGATTTGATTTGAAATATGATATGATTTCTAAAGACGACTGTTTACATATTTGCATGGCATGACTTTGTTAAAGTGATCTGTTGTACTGATTTGGTTTACATATGATTTTCAGAATACACAAATTTCTTGCTGGATAAGATGCCATATTTTAGAAATATCCCTTATGATTTAGAATTTATTAATCGTTTTAGAATACTTACATATAGCTTACGGTATCTGTCTCTTTATATGTATTCCTTATTGGGCTTTCCAAAAACCTTACCCCCCTCCACCTTCCAGATTATTTGCAGTAGGTGATCTGTACGAGGGGTTTTGACACGTACTTTCGGGGTTTTTGTATCGTCCTTGAAGGTACATGATGTATAGATATCTATTTTATATTCAGACTTACTTTTCAGTACTTTTATAGTAGGGGGATGTAAATAAAGGAAACACTTAATACATTTATGGTAAGTAATGATGCATGCAATCTTGGTGGACATGAATAATGTTAAGTAGTATAATTTTAATATGTGATTGCATGCTTAGTTAGAAAATTTGAACTGGGACCAAAGTGATTATAGGATATTGATTTAGCTAATGTAAATTTAGCTTAAGAATAAATATGAGACACTAAGCACAGCCCAACCAACTGTAAGAAAAAAGAAAAAGTTAGTCTAGATTTTGGTAAAAAGGGTCGTTACACAAATGTTATTATTTATAATATAATGTTAATTGGTGTATATAACTTATTTAATTTAACGTTCTAAATTTTTAATGAGATATTTGATTAATTATTGCGAACGAGTATGATTATATTTAATATAATAATGTTATATTATGATTTATGTACAAACCAAAAACAAAATAAATATAAAATTGAGGTAATTAATTGACCAATTATTCATGATATTAAGTATTTTTTTAATGTATACTATAATTTTATTCAACATTATAATTGAACAATTAGTTAACAAGTTATGCGGTTAGATTTAATTTAATTACTAATTATATTGATATTTAAAAGACAAAATAAATGTAAAAAAATTCTTAAAAGTTTAAAATTTTATTAAAAATATAATATAATTATTAATAAAGCTAATAAAACAAAGTAAAAAAAATTATTGAACTAAGAATGTCTAAATTCCAATAGCCTAATGTTGACTCAAAAAATACAATAACCCAATAAGTTATTGTTAAAAGTATAAAACCATTTATATAAATGTTTAATTGGTTAGTGTGATTTATTTATAATTTGTTAGTTATTTATTTGTATAGCTAATACTTTTGGATTTTTACTTTCTTTTAGTTTTATTATATATATTTGGCTCACTTAAAAAATAAATTTTTATATAATTATTAATATATAATTATATATTTTATAACAAATATGAATATCACAAGAAATTAAAAAAATAAATAATAATTGTCAAGTAATAAAAACATTAAAATGTAAAAATTTATATTTATATAAATATTTATTAAATTTTAACTTTAATTTAGCATTTCTATTATATTTTTATTTAACTATATAAAATTAAATTAATTATTATATTCAAAATTATAAAATATTTATAATTTATAAAATTTTAAAATAATTTGACCAAACTTGCTAAGCTCGCCTAATTAAAATCGGACCGAATCCGCAAATACTTGAAACCGAAAAAACCTGAACCCGAATAAAACCTGGATCGAACCTGTCCGAATCGACTCGTTTGCCACCTCTAGAAGGAACGGTGAAATTTGTTTCCCAAATTAAAGCCCAGGATTTACATTAATACAGCATGTATTTAGTCTATATTTGGCTAGTACAAATAGTTGAATACTTTGCTAATATAATTAGAAATGAAATTCCTGGAAGAATGTACTATCATAATATACAAGTGCGTATATATATATATATATATATATATATATATATATATATATATATATATATATTTGCTTCAATTCTACAAGATTTTGAAATGAGAATTAAGAATAATGACAGAAAGGAAATTGTACAAGCAATAAGCTAAACTTAATTAAGTCTTTAAACATAGACCTGGACTTCAAATATTTTCCCTTTGAACCTTGCCTTCCTCAACAAATTAACGCTTGCAATTTAAGTCTTAGAGCTAGATTAGCTTATATTCAAAGTTCAGTCCCCTTGAAGAATTTCTCCCCCCTCAACTTCTTCATACAGAATTGCCTCGTCTTCATCCTCATCTTCCAAGTAGTCCTGTTTGATGAACAAACCCAGCTCCTGCAGTGGTTTCCCAATAGAAAGAGAGCATCCACTCAGAATCTCCAGTTCCTTAAAAATTTCCAAATTCAGTTCAATCC
This sequence comes from Heritiera fomes, assembly GCA_032173925.1. Lineage (NCBI taxonomy): Eukaryota > Viridiplantae > Streptophyta > Magnoliopsida > Malvales > Malvaceae > Heritiera > Heritiera fomes. The sequence continues at coordinate 29,506,088 of JAPDPM010000012.1, forward strand.
CAGCTGTTCCTTCCATCCGTTGCAATGCAATCCTAGCAGCTTCTCTTTCTCTTTCTCTTTCCCGTTGCTTTTTCAACTCAATCTTTGTCTTCTTTTTTGCAGCAGCTTCAGCCTCTCTGATCTTTGCTTTGTCTTCAGCCTGCCTTCTTTCCAATTCTTCATATTCCTGTTGCGTCTTCACTGGATCAACTATCTGTTGCTGAGATTTCTGAATGATGGTTGCATAACGGCTTTTCAGCATTGCACCACGGGAAGCCTTCTTTGGTGACATTTGTGCGTCAGAAATAGGAGTTAACAATCTTTCACCTGAATGTGGAACTGTTGCATTCAAAGCCACCTTCACAACCTTCTCCTGATCAGATGACTTTGACTTCTTCGGAAAATTAGAGCTTTTTCGGCTTGGCTGTGCTTTAGGGCAATCCTTTCTTGGTCCATCGTTAACTTTCGATCCAGAACTCAAAATTTTCCCATGCTCAACCTTTAAATTCTCTTCATCGTCGTCGCTCAAGTACTCCTGTTTGATGAATAAACCTAGCCCAGGCAGAGGGTTCCCTTGAGAAAGAGACCACCCACTTAGAATCTCGAGCTCCTTATAAATCTCCAAATTCAATTCAATACCAGCTGTTCTTCCCATCTTTTGCAATGCAATCCTCGCAGCTTCTCTTTCTCTTTCCCGTTGCTTTTTCAACTCAGCCTTTGCTTTCTTTTTTGCAGCGGTTTCGTCCGCTTTGTTCTTTGTTTTGTCTTCAGCCAGCCTAATTCTTTCGAACCTTCCCGCTTTGATATCATGATCAAGGGGAACTCTATTTATCCGTTGCCGAGGTTTCAACCTTGCAGCACGGGAAGGCTTCTTCGGTGAGTGGGGTTCATCCATGGGGTTTTTCTTCAATTCCTTAGGATCCAAGGGTTGATTGAAAACCCCACCTGAAGCTGGACGTTTTTTCGGTGCTTTGAGTAGGGAAGAACACCGCCTCTTCCTTTGTGGATCACCAACATCATCGATCACCCCATCTGGTCTACTACGCTTGCGACCGCCTGAAATCTCTTTCGAATTTCCAGCACGAGAGGACATCTTGCTCTGACAAAACTCAAAACGTTGTGCCTTGGGAATCGGTTTTATTCTCTTAGAAGCAAGATACTTCATCTTCAACTGCGAATATGATTTTCACGATAATAAGAAAAAATAGAAATCGAACCAGAAAAAAAATCAATGACTACAGAACAAAGAACGAATGGTCAAGCGAAGCAGAGTTTAAGAAATAGAACAAATCAACATCCACCAAATCTATCGTTCATTTGATTCAATGACGAGAGAACAAAAGAACAAACGAGGGTCTAAGAAACAGAACAAAAAATGAGAGAATTAGCTAGGGTTTACCTCGTATTCTGCTTCTCCGAGAATCAGGATAAGAATCAATGTGTACGTAAAATCTCAGCTTGGGTTTTATATATCTCTTTGTTGACGCGTTGGGTTTATATTTTACCGCCACTGATAACACGATTTAGATGGCTTGAAGCCTAAGTTTTCTTCTAACGGTAATCTATATGATTGGCATCTTATAGTTTGCAAAACATGAAGTAATATGTAATTAATATTTCATTTTCTTTTTCTATGGTTGAAATCACATGATATATATTATGTTAGTTTTCTTTAATTTTCATTTTCATTATTTAATTAATTTGTTTATTTATCTGTTTATTTTTGTTATAATATCTTTTACTTGATTTAATGGCTAATTGCTAAAATTAGGAAAAAAATGTTTTTAAATTTAAAAGGTCTTACATAATTGTAGGCCAACAAACATTTTAATCAATATTTTAACTTCTGGAACAAAAATATTTCTCTACATAGGGTTATAATTTTATAAAAAATAAGTTCTATTATTATCAGCAAACCATTTGGAATTTAATAATAAGTACTTCAGTAGTAGTCTATTTAACTTACTATATATATATATATATATATATATATATATATATATATATATATATATAAGTTCTTACAACATTATTTATAATGTTAGAAGCATAACAAAAGAATAATGCATCAGCATAAACCAAGTGTTGGAAGGAGTGTTTCTGAATCATGTAAGTAAAAATTGGTTAGTTTTGGGCTTAAACACATGATTTAAACATATATATGTATTTTTATTATGAAAATCATTTTTGCAAAACTAAAGATTTAAAATATCAAATTTTATGGTGGCAATTTTTAAATGCAAAACGATTTGAGCATCTTGAGTTCAATGTTTAAACTTGCCTAAAACAAAGAAACCTGATTTACTTGCAATGGTTTTAGTTCTTGAAATCTTAAATGCAAGTTTTCAAGAATATTTAGAACATAAAAGATCATATCTTCCTTTTGAACAAACATGGGCATAAAACTATTTGGATAATTTAGAATTTAGATATGAAACCTAGTAGAAATGATATATCATACATTAATTTATGACATACATGATCACAATTGAAATATCAAAAACAATTTGATATACAATTGATCATACGATATTCGAATAATGAGTTAAAGAATTATTTATAATGATCATTTTTTTTTCATTATATTCTCGGCCGTTACTGTAATTAATCTCATCAAAGCCAATCTCATCGTGAGTCCAGTGTCTTGTTGGGTTTTCACTACCAAGTAATAGTATATTTTCAACAGCATTTGAAATGTTGCCAATCAGAAACTTCATTGTAGTTCCTCCTGTAATGTAGTTCTTTGACGGCAAGGCTTCTTCTTTAACCTTTTTTTGGGAGTATGAATATGATGATCAAGCTTCTCCACTACCCTAATTGCTTGGTATGAATTTAAGATTGATAAAAGTATAAACCCCTTCCTACTTCTTTAACCCCAAAGTCTGATCACCGTATTCCTTTTTCTTTTTTCTGTTTTCTCTTTCGTACTCCCCAAACTAAGAAAGCATCATTGTCACAAGCATTAAGCTGGTAATTAATTAATGTTTAAGAAAATATCCGAGGCAGTGTAAAAGAGCCTCACAGCTTCCTGATAAGGAAAAACAGCGTGTGATCATGCTCCAATTGAGACACATAAGAAGGATTCCTTTTCAGCACCGTCAAGAGTCCAGCAAATGAAATTTCCATCTCCCTGTGAAGAAGCAAAGCAAAATGAAATTTGGAGGTCAGATAAGAATTCCCATATAAAGGCCAAAGCAAATAATACAATTACAAAGTATGCTACCAAATAACAGTTCACTGACATGCTCGAAGTAGGAATTAGTATACATACAGGTTAACAGTTTCTTCACCTTCATCTGAGTTCTTCTCTTGTTCCTCTGAGATCATGTATAGCTTCCCGCACATGACATACTCATAGCTGTCTGCAAGAGACTCGTCCTGTACGGGTAGAATTATTTGTAATGTAGGTAAGTACTAAAGAGGGAGGTCCTTGTCGTGTACTTTCAATTTTTTCAACAGATCAAGAAGATTTCTGTTGGTAATCTAAGACTAAAGAGTAGGGATAGAAACACAATGAATTGCTATGTGTTACCAGGCCCAACAAATGAGAATGAAAGTATCATAAAGTTAATCAGTAGAAGCATCAATATAGAAGGAACAAGGTTACCTGGGTATAGTAACCAGTCTTAGGCGTCGTTCCATTCAAATTCAATGTCCGGGTTACTGCCATTTCGAATCTATCGCTTAAACTCATAGGATATATCTCTGTGTACACATATAGTTGCATCAAAAACACGTAATAGCCCTCTGCTTCAATGAAAGCAACTGCACAGTGCGATACATACCAAAAGCAAAATAATGTCAATGACAGAGCGCTTGATGTAAATCACAGTAAGTCGAGGTTTCATTTGAACATGCTCAATGCAATTCCACTGGCACAGTTATTAACTATATTGCATGAAATCTTAATTAGAAATAAACTAAAAGTACTCTTAAGGCTACCAATAATGTTAAGGTAAAAGTTTATCAATAAATTAACTTAGGATTTACATTAATGCATATATTTAGTCTATATTTGAGTACTGCAAATAGTTGAGTAACTGCACTTTTAAATAGCTAATATAATTAATTAGAAGTGCATAGTTGCTTCAATTCTACAAGATTTTGAAATGAGAATTAGGAATAATGAAAGAAAGGAACTTGTAAGAACAAAAAGAAAAACTGTTTAGGCTACTTGCCTTTTCTTTTGATGCCAAAACGATGTCTTAATATTAGGTGTAATTTTAAAAATTTCCAAAAATATAGGCAGTAAGCTAAACTTAATATTCCTTCTCCTTAAACAAAGACCTTCCAAATTTGGATTTCATACCTTCCTGCACAAACACTTGCAATTTAAGACAGAGAACTAGATTTTATGAATTCAACTTTCAGGCATTGATTAATTACATGATGATCTACCCTTGCAGCATCTCTAACTAGTGACACTGAAATTACCTAAGAAAAGTTGGCAAAAATAGATCTTTCAGGATTTGCAGTTTATAACCCAAAACAGAGTAATGAAATAACCCAATACAACTCTGTACCAAAAAAAAAAATAACCCAATACAACTTATTTAATTCTTACACTAAAAGACTAAACTTACGTTTCTTTCATTGCATAAAGGCCAAGATATTTTTTCCAATCAATCAGAAAAATTAAAGTGGACAGGTAATATGTATATGCCACCAACATTACGAGGGAAATGAAAAAGAAATCAAGAATATACCCTGGATACAAGTAGTTTTTTGTGGACAAATTAAAGAAAAAGAAAAGCCGTGGTTTAATTTTACCTCTGTCAAACGTGTCTTCCTCAGTCAGACGAACAACCTCGAAAGTATCCTTAAAAAGTATAATATCTGCCTCCATCTTGGCAACAAAACCACTTCTACAAATGGAATCCACCCCCATCCTTTTGAAGTTCTGTAAGTTTGTTACGGAACTATATGCTTCACTTTTGAGAATGCTAGCTTTATCCCTTTAATCTATTAATAAAGTCTATTTGACTTGGGAAAAATAATGGAATTTAAGCAAGATTGTCAGTGAAATTAACAACCAACAAAAAATGCAAAAAACCAGCCAGAAATATTTGCAGTACTTTTCCTCCTAAAGTTCTCTAAAAACTCTTTAATGGACAGTAGATTTTCTTCATAAAAAAAGAAAAGTCAAGAAGAAAATTAATTAAAGAACACATCCATCTTTTTCATTATGTATGCCTCTTAAACTAGCAAAAACCCATGCAAGTTTACGATATCCGTTTAAAAAGCACAGAAACTTGACTATTCTGCTTTATTTTCTTGAAATGAAGCAAAAAAATGTAAAAAATGTCAAAATAAAACGGCTTAAGAAAATTATTTTCTTCATGGTTCTTGGACACCAAATTTACTAAAAATGCAAGATTAATCAAGATAAAAAGAAAAAAAGAGCTTAATAAGAGTTGAAAAGAACTTTCAAAGGAAAAGAATGTTGAGAACCTTAAAAATTCTTCACTTTTCGGGCCTTTCTTGGCTACCAAACGGGAGACGTGAAATGATAGAGAGAAACCTTACCAGATATCAGCAGGGGGTTTTAGAGTTGTTTATGGAAGGTTCTTAAGAAGATCGAATTAAAGAGCATATATAGTAGCGTAGTAACTATAAAGGAGGTTTTTTTTTCCGAAGAAATAATAATAGAGTTGAATTCTATAAGATTTTGTTTTTAACGTTTAGACAAATATGTTGAGAACTTGCCCGTAATTCAGCCTATAAAAGATAAAAGAACAAAAAAAAATAAAAAAAATTAAACAGTTATTGTTTTATTTAAATTGACAATTTTTTTCATAAATTAGTTGCCTGATCTGGTATGACAAATGTATATTAAATATAATCAATTGAATTTTTAAGGTTATTGGGATCATATTTGTATTTTTAGTGTAAACATTAAACAGTACTGAAAGTAGTCATAATTAATAGGGCAATGTTAAATTGTATAATTCCTAGCATTACTCTATTTAATGTTAAGTTTGTGGTCTACTCTAATTAATGTTAGTCACATCTTTTTGATATATTGGGAAGGTACAAGATGGAAAAAGAGAATCAAATTAACCGTTAAGTTGAGTAAGTAAGAGTGTTCATATTTCAAAAAAATTTTGATTTACAATTAATTAACTGAATTAATCAAAATTTTAACCAAAATATAAAAAATCTAAAAAAATAAAAATACATGAAACGTCCAAAGATATTTTTAATATTTGAATTTTATATTAGCTTTGAATTTAATATTGTTAGAGTTCTTAACTTAATACTCTACTGTTTGAGCAATTTGTTGAATGATATTATTCAATTCTTTTCAAAAACAGGAGAAATGTAATGTGCGTAGAGGACACTTGTTCTACATGGGAAGTAGGTAAGCTTTTGGGAATAACCGCAAACTGTGATGACAGTGTGATAATCAAGAAGTTGATGGAGATGGAGTAAAAGGATTAAGTGGACGTGGAAAATCATTTTGGGTGACTGGAGATTGATTATTGTTGTAGTGGAAAAGTCAGAGGAAAGGAGTTTGTTTGGCGAAGAATTATTAAAGCGAAGGTTGCTAGAGAGCCTGGCATATTAATGAGATTTTTTTCAAATAGTACATTTTTATTTAAAATTACAATCACAATACATTTTATGAACTAATAATGTGATAAACTAGTAAATACAAATAATAACAACAAATTAAATAAATAATTAACAAATTAAACTCAATATCATATTTGATAAAACTTAAATCTGAAATTTCAAAATCTCAAGACCTCCTCTTACTATTAAGTCAAGATTTCATTAACTATATTAATGAGAATATTGAAAAGGTTAAGGCTTTTCCAATTGGATTTTATTGATTTCTTTTGAACAGAGACTCTATAGCTAAGGCTGTGATTTTTTGTTGAGGATCGTTCGTCCTGGCTTTTGGGTGTGGTTTTTATTGATTTTGCTTGTATTGGTCTCACTTGTGTGATTTTATAGTTTTTTTTTTGAAAAGTAAAGTTTTATTTAGTGGTCAGATAACAGAGTCCAAGTTTGGACTACATGCTACATAGAAACACAGCTAAGTGAACTTTACAACCTGAGGGCTGCATACAGAAGTCGTCTGAGTCCAGATTTGGACTACACACTAAAACCAAAATTGAATCCCAGTTTGGACTACAACAACCCCAACAACATTACATCAAAAAGTGCCACAGTAACCTAGAATAAACTGGACAGTAGCCTCCCGAAGATATAAAGGAACAGAAGTGATTCATCTAAGGGGCAATATGTCGAACATCTGGAGAGTGAAAAGAGCTCTTTGCCCAACCGATTTGAGTTTGGGATTGAGGCAACCCAGAATACAACAGGACCAAAACAGCCTCTTAGATGAATAGCAGGACCAGAACAGCCTCATCATTAAATAACAAAACCAATTCTATGCCAAAAACGCGAGTCAAATAAGAACGAAAAGATCACTGAGAAGATAACCATTCGAGCTAAAGAAGGATTGTTTTTCTCCATCAATGTAGACCCAAAAAGAACTTGGGAATAGAAGGAAACCAAACCGTGGAGGTGCTATGCAAAAAACCAGAGGAGCTATGCGATTACCTTTGGTTGCGAGACCCGACTTGTCTTTTGCTAGCAAATTTCGCATTTCTCTCGCTCTTTCAACTTTGCATTTATTCAGATCAGTGGCCAGAGCAACATTCAGAGCAGAACGACCATCTGTGTTATAACCGACCCAAAACGCTAAATGAACTGTTGTAAACAACTATTCAATCTCCTCGCCTACTGTGTGTTCTGAGTCTTCACTCGATTCACCATAAACTGTAGTGATTTGATTGACCTATAAAACTAAAATGCATAAACAATTCAAAACAGAGGCTATATGATGATAACTCGTTAACCAACAATTAGAGCTATGTGACTAATTCCACTCCAAATTGTTGACAAAATTTACTGCAACTTCATATTTCAACACCATATTCTATACTGCAGCACTATATTTCTGCTCAAACAACATTCAAAACACCATTCAAGACCTTAAATCATTGGATCATCCACTGCATTATATCTTCGACCAAGACATCTTTTTGAAAATAAAAAACCAAATTATCCCACTTTTATTGATCTCGGCAGATGCTTCTTGCCATGTCTTCTATTTCTGCTTCCATCAAACTTCTTATAACGTCCTCTTCGTTTGCTGCCGGTGAGAGACCCAACAGTTTAGCCACATCTAAAGTAGCTTGTGCCTCTCTTCTTAGCATCCTGTTTCTGTTTCTGATATCTTCATCTGTGATCTCTTCTTCTATATTACTCGGAATGTCTGAGTAATAATCCAGCATTTTGTTTTCTTTTTTCCTTGAAATATTTGTCTTCTTCTTGTTCTTTGGGCCCTTCCTTTTAGTTGAGATCAAGTTTTTCTTTCCTGATTTGTCTTCAACGGATTGTATGGCGGAAACAAAGATGAATTTTTTATTCTTTTTAGTAGTCTCCCCTATGTCTTGAATGGTTTCTTCGAGGTTATCTTTAGATTGTTGAGCCAATTGATCATCAGTTGGAGCTATGTTTGTTTCGACATATTGAACTATAGACAATGCTCTATTTCCTTCACTTGGCATTTCAGATTCTTCAGCTAAGTTCATTCATTGCCTCGAATTTAGAACATCTATTGGATAGGTCGACTCTTCTGCCGTAGACTTTAAGATTTCACCAGACAGAATTTCATTAACTAAATTTAATTCAAATTTCCCACCCATTTCTTCATCTGTATTCATGTAAGCCATCATTTCATCGTACTCTTGCAGCCAGTTTTTCTCGAAAGTTACAGCCTCTCCACTTACCAAGGGCGGCCCGTGATCATAATCCTCCTGCAAGCTTTGATTTACCTTCTGCACAGATACTTTTGCGTGAAAATGAACCTTCGGGTTTGAATCAATTGTAGAAGCGGGAAAAATAGATTTTCTTCCGTGAACAATGTATGAGGGCTGGTTCAGTCTGAATTCAGTATTGTGTTCTACCTCCAAATTTATACTGAATTTATCTTCGTTCACCATGATTTCCATTGAATTGCTAACTGAAAGTTTTTCTTTACAACAACAAGAATTCTTGCAAAATCTAAAGACAATTTATTAACAGAGCATTCATCAGCTAGAAGAAACTTACCCAATTGGTTTCCAATCCGCTTGAAGACGTCTTCATTCCAGGCATGCAGAGGTAGGCTGCTTATTCTGATCCATGCCAACCTTTCGTCGCTGATAAGATCTTTTAACCATGGTTTTATCCAATAAAACCATTCATCAAGCCAAGAGTTACCTTCTGCAAGTAAGTTCGACACCAATTCCTTACTTTCAAATCTGATTAAAAACCAGCAACCACCCATCGGATGGATTGAAGAACGTGAAAACTCTTCTTTGATCAAACGTTGCTGGAGTGACTGGATCGCAAGGGGGAAGCGGACTGATGCCACCACTGAGGCTTCAAGCCATTTCAGATCTTGAACAGGGACTTCAATCACATTCTGTTCACCATCTGAAATAGATTGGTTACAGCCAGTTGGACCTACATTATTTCTTCTATCAGAATTATTGTAGTGACGGTTGCTGAAGTCTTTCATAGTATTACTTTTGGGGGCCGCTTCTCTTGTAATAGGTCGTTCATCACTCCTCCTCCGTGTAACACCAATTGTTGAAGAATCAATACGTCTCCAGTAAAATGGGTTATCGTTGAATCTTGCAAAGTCGACGTCTAGCCGATGGTCAAGGAGCCAAGCTCCATTGAGGTTCTCTACTGCATTGTTGGCTTCACTCCAAGATGAAAATCTAACAAAACCATACTTCTTGCCTGATTTGCTTCTCTTCTGTGAAATATAAGCATCCATAACACTACCATGATGTTGGAAAATCTGTTTAAGCCATCTCCCATGGATGATTGGTGGGATATTGTTAACAAAAACAGAGAAGGATGGAAAACCATGATATTACGATGCAGTTAAAGAGAATAACTTGTGTGATTTTATAGTACTCTATCTATGAATGAAACTTCTGACTTAGAAAGAAAAAAAAACTGCAGATTTGAAATTCCTACTTTAATTAATTAACAACTAATTCTTCCTATCCTAGAAAACAACTAATGGTTGAAATATAGTGTCCTAATCCTAACACAACTCCAAAAGAAAATAGTCTCCACTAAATTTACCAAAATTCTATGTATAGCCATAACAGTCAAGGCGGAATTAAAAATAGAAAATAGAATTAAATGATTTTCTTATACAATAGAAGTCTTTGATTTAGTGAAAGAGGGAATATATAGGTGTTAAATTCAAATGGCATATTTGTAAAACTCTCATATCTAAAGACAGCCTAGCCTAATGGTTAGCATGTCTTAACATTTGCAACAGGTCAAAGGTTTGAGACATACGGACGTGAATTGAGGTGTTATTCTTCAATAAAACCGTGAGAGTCTTGCTTAATGATTTAGACCACAGTACGGATAAGTAAGATGACTCTGCTTAGTGATCTGAGGCCTTACATAAACATTTGATCCAATGCTCAATATCAAAAAAAAAAATTTAAAGAAATGATTAGAGCTCATTAATTCACATGGTAATTAACAAAATCTTAAGAATCTTACCTTTTCTTAATACTATATTTTTTGAATATGTTAATCATTGGATCTTATATGCACTAGTACTTCTTTAATCCTTCTACAACTTAAAATATTTTTTCTACTTATATTAATACGTGGTCAAGAAAGTTTAATAGAAACTTAATAAATTTTAAATAAATTAAAATGCTCTTCCTAATTCTATCATGCATATCTGATAATATATATGAAACAAAATGAATTGATTGTAAGCTAAATTAACCATTTTGACCATTGGAACTCTAATGCTAGTTCTTCGATTATGACCTTCATGACGAAGAAATTAATTTTAGAGGCAAAATATGTGTATATATTCTCAGCCAAACACTTGGAAAATCATGTATAGTTTCTCCTTTTTTTTATAAAATTTTTCTCCATATATATATATATATATATATATGTATGTATGAGGAAAGATTGCAAAACTAGTTTTACACTTTATACTATTTTTTATATAATTTATATATTTTAATTTGATAATTGAATTTTATGTTCTATATACTTAAATTGTACATGTCAAATTAATTTTAAATTAGTTGAAAAAATCTAACAATTTGTTAATGATATTTCAACGGTGCATTAATATATGATGAAAAAAATGTTATTTTTATCGAAATAATAAATATATTAAATTGATTCGAAATTTTATGTGCATGCTGAAAGGAGATATAGAACTGCTACAATTTAGCTAAGGTCAACCTATGGCATTTTTGTGGTTTTAATATACTTTGGAAGAAATCATTAGACAGGCACAATGCTGTCTAAAAATACTCCTCAGACAAAAAATTGTTTGGCCATGGATCCAATGCCCTTGAGCTCATTCACCATATAGGTCTTCACTCTTGTAGGAGAGTATAATCTTGGTTGCCCTTTAAAGCCCAAAATGATAAAGTGGAGGAGCTATGCTGATATTGAGGAAGAAATTTTGAGTAAAAACAAAAGAAAAGGGAAGAAAGTAGAACATAAAATGAAAAAGAGCTTAGTATAAAAAAAGAATGCAAGTCCCATTGTAAATGGATCACTTCTAGATGGTGATTTCCTTGGTGCATGCAAGAAAGACTACTTGAAGAAAGCAGAGGAGAATTTAAAAACTGGAATGCAGTTTGGATTGACGGAAGGTGGAGATGACAGAGCGATTATTTAAGAGGGTTGTACATTTTACGTTAATGTAAATGTACATAATGCAAATCTGAATAAGCCAAGGTTTCATTTGAAAATGCTCAATTCATTCCACAGGCACCGTTCTTAACTATATTTCATGACAACATTCTTAGAAATAAACTAAAAGTACTCTAAGACTATCAATATTAATGTTAAGGTAAAAGTTTACCATACAACACCAACAACTGGTTGGAGTGGGTGACAAGCGGCCCTCGTCCCTTAAGCAAGGTCAGGGTTCAAATCCTGACTTGTGTATGGAGTGCCAGTGTTGGGAGGGGGACAAGCCTAACCACGCTCTGCTTCTCCCGACTCCGAAATAGTCACCGAAAATGGAAACCGGGAGGTTTCGACCAAAAAGTTTACCATACAACAGAGTTTATATATCAATTACCTTAAATGACAGGTACTGCTCTGCCAAAAGAAAAAAACAACATATTACATAGCAATATGAGGAAAACCATTCTCCCTCCTTCCTTTTAAAGCAAGGAAGAGTGAAATTTGTTTCCCAAATTAATACCCAGGATTTACAATATTAATACAGCATGTATTTAGTATATATTTGACTAGTACAAATAGTTGGATAATTTGCTAATATAATTAGAACATGAAATTCCTGGAAGAATGTAATGTTATTACATACAAGTGCATGTATATATTTGCTTCAATTCTACAATATCTTGAAATGAGAATTAAGAATAATGACAGAAAGGAAATTGTACAAGCAATAAGCTAAACTTAATTAAGTCTGATAAACTATGTTCCCTTTGAACCTTGCCTTCCTCAACCAATTAACGCTTGTAATGTACGACTTAGAACTAGATTTTATGGCTTACAATCAAAGTTCAGTCCCCTTGCAGCATCTCTAACTATGGTAGAATTTCTCCTTCAACTTCCTCATACATAATCGCCTCTTCTCCGTCCTCATCTCCCAAGTAGTCCTGTTTGATGAACAAACCCAGCTCCTGCAGTGGTTTCCCACGAGAAAGAGAGCATCCACTCAGAATCTCCAGTTCCTTAAAAATCTCCAAATTCAATTCAATCCCAGCTGTTCCTTCCATCTGTTGCAATGCAATCCTAGCAGCTTCTCTTTCTCTTTCTCTTTCCCGTTGCTTTTTCAGCTCAATCTTTGTCTTCTTTTTTGCAGCAGCTTCAGCCTCTCTGATCTTTGCTTTGTCGTCAGCCAGCCTTCTTTCCAATTCTTCATATTCCTGTTGCGTCTTCACTGGTTCAACTATCTGTTGCTGAGATTTCAGAATGATGTTTGCATAACGGCTTTTCAGCATTGCAGCACGGGAAGCCTTCTTTGGTGAGATTTGTGGGTTAGAAATAGGAATTAACAATCTTTCACCTGAATGTGGAACTCTTGCATTCAAAGCCATCTTCACTACCTTCTCCTGCTTAGATGAGTTTGACTTCTTCGGCAAATTAGAGCTACTTCGACTTGGCTGTGCTTTAGGGCAATTCTTTCTTGATCCATCGTTAACTTTCGATCCAGAACTCAAAATGTTCCCATGCTCAACCTTTAAATTCTCTTCATCGTCGTCGCTCAAGTACTCCTGTTTCATGAACAAACCCAGCCCGGGCAGGGGGTTCCCACGAGAAAGAGACCATCCACTCAGAATCTCGAGCTCCTTATAAATCTCCAAATTCAATTCAATACCAGCTGTTCTTCCCATCTTTTGCAATGCAATCCTAGCAGCTTCCCTTTCTCTTTCCCTTTGGTTTTTCAACTCAACCTTTGCCTTCTTTCTTGCAGCAGTTTCATCCGCTTTGGTCTTTGTTTTGTCTTCAGCCAGCCTAATTCGTTCGAACCTTCCCTTTTCCTGTTGCCTCTTCACACGATCAGCTTTGTGCGGTACTCTATTTATCCGTTGCTGAGGTTTCAGCCTTGCAGCACGGGAAGGCTTCTTCGGTGACTGGGGTTCATCCATGGGTTTTTCCTTAACTTGATTGAAAAACCTACCTGAAGATAGATGTTCAGCCAGCCTAATTCGTTCGAACCTTCCCTTTTCCAGTTGCCTCTTCACACGATCAGCTTTGTGTGGTACTCTATCTATCCGTTGCTGAGGTTTCAGCCTTGCAGCACGGGAAGGCTTCTTCGGTGACTCGGGTTCATCCATGGGTTTTTCCTTAACTTGATTGAAAACCCTACCTGAAGATAGATGTTCAGCCAGCCTAATTTGTTCGAACCTTCCCTTTTCCTGTTGCCTCTTCACACGATCAGCTTTGTGCGGTACTCTATCTATCCGCTGCTGAGGCTTCAGCCTTGCAGCACGGGAAGGCTTCTTCGGTGACGGGGGTTCATCCATGGGTTTTTCCTTAACTTGATTGAAAACCCTACCTGAAGACAGATGTTTTATCGGTGCGTTGAGTGGGGAAGAACACTCCATCTTTCGCCTCTTCTCCCGTGAAGAACGAACACCAACGATCACCCCGTCTGCTCTTCTACGCTTGCTACCAGCTGCGGATGACATCTGTTTTCAAGATTGCGGCGAAAACTTGAAGATTTGCGCGTTGCCAGATATGAGATAAAACGACAATGGAACCAGAAAAAATACCTTTTCACCGATTTATCAATCCTTGGATTCAATCACAACCACGAGAGAACAAAAAACAGAGAGAACGAGAGATTCACGATCGTGAGAGAACAAAAAACGGAGAAGCAAAACAAAGAGAATGATCACCGAGGTTACTTTACTGCTTTCAGGTTAAAAAAAATGTGCACGGACGTATTCACGATTTTCTTTTCTTGAAGCCTAAGTCATCTGACGAAAGTATTTAGAATTTTAGACAAAGACTACTAATAAAGTTAATAGTGAAGATGGTTTCCTTGAATAATAATTTCGACTTCTTAATTTTTTTTTTACTATGGTAAAACATTTATTTTTATTCACTTTTACTGTGAATTCTCATACTTAACTCGCAAAATAACAGCTAGCATTGTGGATTTTAATCTGAAAATAATTTATATTGGGATGTTTCTAAAAAATGGGTATTTTAAACACCAATAAAATAATGACACAACATATTTTTTTTTAAAGATATGTAATAATTATCTTACACTCATTTCACCAAATCAATTTTTATAAAATTAATTTAATAAAGAGTATTAAATCAATTTACTCACTTATTTAACTTAAATTATTGAAAAAAATTAAAAATTCACATAATTATCAAAGAGCTATTAACATCTAAAATATTATACACGAATGAATTGCTATGTGTCACGAACGAATGAGAATGAAACTATCATAGCATTAATTAGTGGAAGCATCAATATGGAAGGAACAAGGTTACCTGAGTATAGGAACCTGTCTCAGCCGTTCCATTCGCATTCAGTGTGCGGGTTACTGCCATTTCGAATCTATCTCTGTGCTCACATATAGTTGCATGAGTAACCTGTCATAGCTCTCTGCTTCAGTGAAAGCAACTGCACAGTGCAGAGACATACCAAAAGCAAACTAATGTCAATGATAGAGCGCTTAATGTAAATCTTGATTAACCCAATACAACTCCTGAGACTCATGAAATTTCCGAAGAAAAGTTGGTATAACTTTCAGGATTTCAGTTTACAACCCAAAACAGAGTAATTAACCAACCCAATACAACTTATTTAACTCCTACCCTAGACTAAACTTACATTTCCTTCATTGCACAAAGGCCAAAATTTTTTTTCATTCAATCAGAAAAATTAAAGTGGACAGTTATATATATATATGCCACCAACATTATGAGGGAAATGAAAAAGAAATCAAGAATATATGCATTTTTTGTTGACTAATTAAAAAAAAAGGAAAGAAAAGCCGTGGTTGGTTTTTATATACCTTTGTCAAATGTGGCTCCCTTAATCAGCTTATCAACCACGAAAGTATTCTCAAAAGGTATAATATCCGCCCCCATCTCCTATAAATGGAGTTTCAGCAATATTGTCAGTGAAATTAACAACAAACAAAAAAATGAAATAAAAAACGCTGCAAAAAATATCTGCAGTACTTTCCTTCTAAAATTTTCTTTTTTTTTTTTTGAAAGGCAGATGGAAATTTTCTATTAAGAACAGGGCAAGCTCAGAGGAAAGGGCCCAAGAGACTTGTCCTGGAAAAACAAGGTTGCCAATTACAAAATATGCAGAAATTGTGCCACAGAAAATATAAACAAAAGAGCAAAGCCTGGACAAAAAACCAAAACCGTGCACAGGGGAACCAAGAAGAAAAACAGGGAGTGACGAGCTAGGAGAGCACCACTAAAAAAGTCTCACCTTCTAAAATTTTCTAAGAACCCTTTCATGGACAGTATTTTTTTTTTTTTGCTTCGCGACAGTACGTTTTCCTTTTAACAAAAAAGACAGAAAAGTCAAGAAGTAAAATAAAGAACATCGATCTTTTTCATTATGTCTGCCTCTTAGACAAGTAAAAAACCCATGCAAATTTATGTATATTGCTATAAATATCCTTTTAAAAAGCACAGAAACTTGACTATTCTGCTTTATTTTCGTGAAATGGAGAAAAAAATGGGTTCAAAATAAAAATGTTTAACTGCGTAAGAAAATGATTTTTTTTCATGGTTCTTGGACATCAGGTTTAATAAAAAAGCAAGAACCAAGATGAAAAAGAAAAAAGCTTAATAAGAGTTGAAAAGAACTGTTGGAGAGCTATATTTGGAAAGATATATCTGGAAAGCTTAATTGCAAGATATATCTGGAAAGGTATAGCCCCTCCCAAGGTTGAGCTTTTCTGGAGAGCTATAAAGGGTAAACTGCCTACTATTGACATGCTTCACAGGAGAGGTTGTCTACTGAGCAAAGAAAACAAATGTGCATTCTGTCCTCAACCAGATTCGATCAATCATCTGATTGTTCATTGCCATTTTTCTGGACTATTTGGTATCTCTGTTGCAGTTGTTTGGGGCTTTCGTGGGTCATTCCAAGATCTTTAAATCAGTTGTTCTGGTCTTGAAGTAACCTTTATTCTAACAAGACTCAAAAACAAATTTGGGATGCTCTATTCTATGCTATTTTGTGATCGATTTGGCTTGCTAAGAATGACAAGATCTTTAACAATAAATCAATCTTTCCCCTTCAAGTTTCCAATATCGTTAGACTAAGGCTTAGTTGGTGCCTTAAAGCTTCCCATCCTAATCTCAATATGCTTCTGTTTTTCGGTATCATTCAATCTGTTAGCTTTGCTTCAAAACATAAGACTGTCAAGACTAATATCTCGTGGTCTTCTCCTCCTTTTGGTTCTTGGAAGTGCAATGTTAATGTATCATCCTTAGGTAAGCCTGATCAAGCCAATATTGGTGGAGTTTTGTGAGATCAACATGGACATATTTTAATGATGTTATCAAAGAATATTGGTTTGGTCGATTCTAACATAGCAGAGTTGACAGCTGTTGTGGAAGCTCTTTCAATCATCGCCAATGCCAATTTAGATTCTATTCACCAACTTGTGATCGAAAGTGACTCTAAGGTTGTAGTCTCATGGTTGAACAAAGTCCTTGATAGCCCTTAGAAGTACATCAATCTTCTCAACTAGTTACATAACCTTTATTCGTGTTTGGGTGTCATCTCCTTTGTTCATGTTTTTAGAGATGCAAATTTCTTTGCTAACTCCCTTGTTAAACTTGGAGTTAATCGTACCTCTAATTTTGTGGCATGGTTGTAACTATTTGATTCATTAATAAATTTCTTTACTTTTAAAAAAAAAAGAGTTGAAAAGAACTTCTAAAGAAAGCTCATTTCTCATGTATGTGTGTTGAGAACCTTAAAAATCCCTCATTTTGCTGGCCTAAACAGGAGATGAGAAAGGATGAAGGGAAACCTTAGCAGCAGTCAGCTAAGGATTTAGGGTTGTTTATGGAAAGTTCTTAAGAAAAGTGAGCTAGAGAGAACATTTAGTAGTGTGGAAACTATGGTTCTTGGCCTAAACTGATAAAGGAGGAATTTTTTCTTTTTTGCCAATGAAACAATAAAGGAGCTAAAATGCACAAAAGAAATCCTCTCTTGATACCCCTCATTTTTGCTAAGGAGACAGCAAAGGAATGGGATTCTCTAAAACAATGAACACAATCTACAGAAGAAATCTCTTCACTCATTCATTTCCTCTGTTCCTATCATAAAACCAAGAATGAGGTGCAAATGGCATAGACCTCCCTCTTGGGACGATTTTCTTCTGTTATAATCAAAGTCTTCCTAGTTTCTTGTAACGTGTTAGAAACTTGACCTTGTGTTTCGCTTGTTGCTTCCTCGAAACGGTGATCACTGATCATATAGCTATTGAATCAATTTGGTTCTGCTATCATTTAGTTCTTATAATAACTGATACAAGCTCCTTGCGTTGGCGGTTACGGTTATTATGAACAATCTACCACAAGAAATACATTGGCAATGGCTCATGAGAATATTTATGAGATTTGGGAGAGTTCTTGATGTGTTCATACCTTATAAGAGAGACTTCAGAAGGCGAAAGATTGGTTTTTGCCAAATTTGGTTCTCTTGGTGAAGCCAAGAGAGCTGTTTGGAATTTAAATGGAGTATGGATACTAGATAAGAAAATTAGAGTTAACTTGGCAAGATACCATTCGAGAGATAAGTTCTGGAAAAAGAAGAGAGACAGGGTAAAAAACAATATGAAGGTTATTTAGGTGGCAAATAATCCAGGGACGGAGTCCATATCTCAAGCAATTGATCGCGAAGTAAAAATGCAGATGAATCAAGGGGTGTCAAACCAAAATACTCAGAAACTTGCTAGAGGAAATCGAAAAACTTACATTCAAGCTCTTTTTAATGGCGATGATAGACGTAATGACTCTTCACCATCCAAAAGCGAACCAAGTGATGGTAGAATAAAGAACTGTATAGGAGAAGTGGATATTGAGAAGCTTCACTAGTTGGAGAGAAGTGTGGTTGGAATTTGCAACGGGAATATGGAACCAGGTTTGATTTGCAAACAAGTAAGAAGGGAAGGCGTTTGTAGGCTGACCATTATAAGAATCTTAGGGAAGATGTTCCTGATCACTTTCATTGATCAAGACTAGTTTAAAGGTATAAGGGAAGATGGTTGGAAGTGGTTGGAAAGATGGTTCCATGGCATTCAATTTTGGAGTGATGAAATAACCATTAACAGCAAAAGAACGTGGACTACATGTTACGGCGTCCCTATTCATGCATGGTGTTTGTCTACATTCCAAAATATTGCTAACATGGTGGGAGAATTTGTCTGTACGGATGGAGAAACTCTAAAAATGAATTCGTTTTTCAGAAGAGCTATGCAAGTCATATGCAATTCTCCATGTAAAATTGATGAAATTATAAATTTAGAGGTGGGTGATAAAATTATCAAAATTCGAGTCTCAGAAGTGGAGCCTAAATTGGTTTCGTTATTCTCATGCTGCTTTAAGAATCAAAAGCAATTATCTTCTTCAGTTCAAGGTGGTTGTTCATGTCACCTTTCTATTTTCGAATCATTTCTAGATGAGATGGCAGTTCAAAGGGTGGAACTTGATGATAAAAATGTATACGAACCGGTGGTTGAAAGAGCAAACAACATGCCCGTTCAAGGAATTAATAAGCCACCCTTGGAAAATGTTGAGGTTGTTGCTTTTGAGATTAACTGTCAACAAATTGATGACGAGCTAGATTTGATTTTGAATAGAGAAAATGCAAATGGAGGGAGTTCTGAGCAAACAAATTTTGTAGATGATGTCTTGCAAGCCGAAGCAAAAATGTTTAAAGAAGTGGGCTTGGGTTTTTCATTGAGTGACCCAAATCCTATTGCTGCTCATAATTCATCTTTTAATCAAAGGCCTAGTTCGACAGTCCAGATGAAGACAATGGGACTTTGAGCTTGGTTCAATATAGCAGCCCAATTGTTGCCCAGTCCGAAGACCAATCGGTTCAATTGGTTGATGAATCTCAAGATTATCATGGAGCCATAGCTAGGAACGTCAAAAAGAGCAAGAGATTCATTTCTGTTTCTTGTCTTCAATCCGTTAATGTTGTCTCTAGAAAGAAGAATTCAGTATCATTAAAGCCCAAGAGTAAAAAGAGTAGAACAAATGCAAATTTCTCCAAGAAAAAAAAAAGAACACTTTGATGGGGGATTGCTCGGATAATCCTAATTTTTTAGAAGAGGAGATTTTGGATGAGGATATCAGGAATAGAAATAGAATGTTAAGAAAAGAGGCCCAAGCTACTTTGGAGGTGACGAGATTGTTAGGCCTATCTACAATGGCAGACGAAGATGAGATTAGTAGAAGTTTGATGGAGGCTGAAATCGAAGTTATGGCGAAGAGTATTTGTCGAGAATAGTAGCTCCGTCTTTTTGTTTTGATTGGGGGTCCTTTTCTTTTCAATGAAGGTCATTTCTTTTAATGTGAGAGGATTAGTCTCTAAGCCTAAGAAGAATGAGCTTAAAAAATTGCTTAATAGGGAGAAGCCTACAGTGAACGAATGCCCCAAAATTGTCCAAGTTTAAGACTTTCAGTTTGCTATCACTTTGCGATGTTCTCTGGCTCACAAATTTGGGGCTCTACAAGATCATTGTGCTTCAATCCAATTTATTCTCGGCTTTGCTCTTGTGGAAGAATGTGTTGCTAGTATGATGGGAGCGAGGATGATAATGTCAACATGGGATGCTCTGTAGGTCTTTTGCTCTTGAAGAATTTGTGGTTGCTCTTCCTTGGTTGGGTGATTTTTGGAGGAGTTTGGTTCTTGTGATTTAGCAAGGCTCTTTATTATGAGTCTATTGTGGCTGATTTGCTGATCGATGTTGCTTCCTCCATTTTTTGGAGTTGTTTGGTCTTAAAGCTAAGAACATTCAGTCAGTTGTTATAGTGCTTCCCAGGTGCTTGTTGTTTTGCCCCTTAGAGCCACGTTACTTTTGCTCTTTTGTTTCATGTAGTAAGCTGCTACGCTTGTTATATTTTCATATTGGCGGGACTTTGCTTCTGGCCCATTCAATAAAACTTAGCTTTTAAAAAAAAGAAATAATAAAGGAGTTGAATACTATAAGGTTTTTATTTTAACATTTTGGCGAATATGAGAAATTACTACTAATATCAGCCTCTAAAAGATAAAAGAGATAAAAAAAGAAAAAAAAATTGAAAAAGTTATTGTTATATTTAAATATTTGTATATGATGCACTGACATTTTATAATCTCTATATACTACCAATGCACTAGAGGTTGACATCTCATTAATAAGCAAATTAAAAAAATCAAGCTCTTAAAAATAAATACAAATTATTTTTTTAATTTGTTAATAAGGATTTATTAATCAGGTGTCAACCTTAGGTGTATTGATAATATATAGAGACTATACACTATTAGTGCATCATATATAAATCTTATATTTAAATTGACAAATATATTTGATAAATTGACTTGTCTAATCGGGCATGACAAATATGTGTGTATATATATATTTAGTTGAAAAAATCAATTGAACTCTCAAGATTACTAGTATCATGCACGTATGTTTAGTGCAAATATTAACTAGTACTTGAAGCAACAATAATTAATAGGAAAATGTTATAGAAATAATTATTCATAAAGTGATTATTTGTCGGTTTGTAACAAATGGGATAGCATTACTTTAATTATTATTAGTCACATCTTTTTGGGGGGGTGTGTGTGTGTGTTTATATATACATGTGTGTGTATCACAGAAAGGTAGAAGAAAAGGAAAGAGAATTGCATTAATCGCAAGATAGAGTAGGAGTGTTCATATTTGGATTTTAATTAAATTAATCAATTGAATCGAAATTTAATTCGATTGATAAGCTAGTTGCCAAATATTTTGACTAGTTAATGAAAATGATTTTGAAAATTTTTTATTTTTAGTTAATTAATTGAATTAATCAAAATTTTAATAGAAATATAAAAAATCTAAAAAAATAAAAATACATGAAATCTGAAGATATTTTTAATATTTGAAATTTAGATATGTTTTAAATTTAATGTTAGAGTTTTTATCTTAATACTTTGGTATTTGAACCTTTTGTTGAATGATATTATTTAGTACTTTTCAATTATGAGAAATTAAAAATTTAACCTGAAGAGACATTTGGTTCATGGATTCTAGAATTTCTGGCTGCAATTCTATTTTTCGTAATCAATTCTTTCATTTGGTTGTCAATTTTCCCTTGTATAAGAAATCCAATATTCCTCCTAAGAGGTTTTTTAATTTCCCCCCAAGAATTCAATTTTTGTTCCAAATTTGCCCTTAACCTTTTTACATGCAGTACAACTTTATCATTTGTCATCAAAGATATTATATCATAAATAATTATTTATATATTAAAATAAATAAATATGTTAAATAACTAAATTATTTAACGTATTAAATAATTAAATAAGTAATTCAAATATAATTGTATCTTTGGATTTATCAAAAATTCAACTCTAAACAAAACATTTATTAAAACCCCTTTTCGAGCAATTAAACACTCTATATTAATTAAGATATAATGCTTAATTTCATTACATCTAAATATGATTTACAAGTTTGAAAGTATCAAAGTAAACTTTCTTATTTAAATTGTTTATCACTAAATGTTGTGATCATTTAAATTTTAAGTTTCATTTTTTTAAATTTGTTTTGATAAATTGACACATAAGGAAAAAAATGGGCTAAATATCAAATGGACCAATAATAAGAGAAACCTTATAAACAAGTGTCGTAACAATTTCATTCGTAGACTCAATTGCTCGATGATTTTGAAAACATTAAAAAAGAAAGTCACCACCAATCTTTTTTTTATTAGGTGTGATTGGCTACTTAAAAATATTTATTTTTTAAACAAAATCTCAAAATTAATTAAGTCTTATTAAAAAGACAATTTGGGTATGTGAAACAAAATTCGAGTTTGGAAGTATGGTTACGCATGTGGAAGGATTAGCACCCATAACGCTCGTTAAAAAACAGTGCCATATCAATCATATGTTATCCTTTGGCTTTATAGAATTGTCTTAATTTAATATTTAAAAATAATTCCTATTTTTATTGCAACCAATTTTATTCTTTTTATTCAAAGTCATTTTTTATTTGTAAAAATCATTTTTTTTCTTATTTTAAAAAGTTAAATTTTATTTTTTCAAGAGTGAATGTGAACCTTTTTGTATTGAACAATTAAATCAAATATTCCAATACTTTTGGTAATATTTAAAATAACATTCTCACCTAAAGATTTCTTAAGAATTGCTATTTACGATTTCTATAGGTTTCCATCTTCGAAAAATTCACACTCACTTAGAAAATTATCATGAATGCATATGATGTAAACAGATAATGAATGATGCACAAAATTTTTTTATAAAATTTTATGTAGTTATTCTAAAAAAATCAATATTATTGAAAAATCAAACTAAGCATTCCAATACTCTGGTAATATTTAATGGCTCTTCTCACCTAGAGATCAGTTAGAAATCACTACTTGTGAATTTCGTAACATCTCATCATCAAACAATGTTCACTTAAATTTGAATTATATTATTAATTTCATTTTTCGAAAAAAAAACTTATTCATTTTTATTTTTAGTAAAAATTTAAATTATTGAAAAAATCGCACTAAGTATTTGAATACGCTAGCTGTAACATCTCGTTGCCACATTTTTCACGTATTTCTATACAACTTTTTTCGGTTGGGCTGTCTGCGATGCCATTCACACTCAACAGTAATGATAATCATTTATTTAACAAATACGGAATATGAAATTCTTTTCATTATTCCTTACATCCGACATCTCCTATTCTCTTTATTTCATTAAAGTAGTACTGTATACTTATGTCTGAAATGTAAAAGAGAAGAGATTGTACCTGTCTCGCTTAACATAATGTGCCTCAGCGCTTTATACATAACTATATCCATCTGGGAGCTAATTCTTTCAACTCTGTATCTTTTATCTGTGGAGTTAAAACAAATGGGTGAGTGAACTACGCGCTCAGTAAAGGAAACGTATGCTGCTTTAATTAAAGCAAAACTATATACCACAATTTATTTGTTTTTCCTAAAATCACACCCCGAGTAGGAAAATAGTGGATATAGTAAATCGCCTCTCAATACACCATCCCAAAATCACATAATAACCAGTTTACTTTAAAATGCAGTAAACAGTAAATAGGATTTCACAAATCCCTTCAGTAAACAGAAATCAGTAAGTTGAGACTAGGTATCAAACAAATCATGCTCTCATTGTTCCCCCAGGAACACAAGTAATCCACTTTTGGGGTGCACCCGTAGGCCATCACCCCTCACGGCTATCTCAACGAGATCTATGGCCATAATCTATAGGTGGTTCTCGGGTCCACTTGCCAAGTGACCTTGAGACCGCTGATGACTTGGCAGGTCCATCAGCCCTGTGACGCCCTGAGGTGCACCCGTTGGTCCATCGACCCGAGCCACGACCCCAGGTGGGTCACGCAATAACATAAATAACAATGCATGAACTCAGGGCCTAAAGTCTCAAAAATCACTTTTATATCTCATGAAGACCTTTAAGGGATTATCTCACCCACATTATCATTTACTCAAATGATTTAATTCCCAAAAAGGTTTAGGCTTTCTGTTTACAAAACACCTTGAAAACATTTCAAAATCTCAACGTTTAAAACCTGCTCGCCCATGGTCAACTCGCCCAATATGGCTCGCCCATGGCAGCTCGCCCAGTGCGTAGAAATTGTGTTCGCCCGCCCACCTTTGTTTTTAAAATCAGCAAGCAAAACTGGCTCGCCCTCAGCGGCTCACCCATTAGTCAATTCGTCCAAAAGGGTTTATATTTTCTATTTTCAAAGATATTAAAATGGCTCATTTTTCGTTAAGAAAATACCATCGAAATCTGTTCGCCATGGTCAGCTCGCCAATACAGCTCGCCCATGGTCAACTTATCAGTGCGGTGAACTTGTATTCGCCCGCCAACCATTGAATTCAAAAACGATAAGTAAATCTGGCTCGCCCTCAATGGCTCGCCATAATTTCGTAAACAAAGGGGGTCGCCTGCCCCACCATATTATAAAAGGGTTCTCCAATCTGTGGCTCGCTCGGATTTCTGTTAAAACAAGGTCACTCGCCCAGAAGATTTTAAAAGGGGCATTCGCCCAAAATATAATAAAGGGTCGTTCGCCCGCCTACTTTACCAGTTCGCCCAAATATCATAGGGCCGGCTTTGTAGCTCGCCCAAAATCAAAACACTTTATCAAATAATGCATGTCGTAAAACAAAACATTTATCAGTATTTTCATAATATTTACTCCACAGGACATGCATTCGCTTCACACACATCTCCCTTACCTGGTTTAACGAAGCCTTACTTCCTGTTCGCCTTACTTCCTGTTCGCCTTCCTTCCTGATCGCATTTACCGAGTCCATAATTCCCGACTGCAAAATAATTTATAAATTCCATTAATATTTCCTTTTTCAATATTTCCAACACTTTGGCGAGACTTAATATTCAACTAGCTTGCCCATAAGTATTCTTACTAGCTCGCCCAACATTCAACTCGCCAGACCAATCATTGGCTTAAATGTGGGAGTTCGCCCACAATTCTACTCGCCCAATATCTTATGCATGTGAGTTCGCCATACGGCTTTCTACTCAGGGATGGGTTGGCCCATGAACTAGCCTTGGGCGACCTTGCCCATTTGGACAAGTACTTTCAACTTGGCGAGTTCATATTTCCTACTCGCCTCATTGGCGATTACTAACTTTCAACATGGGCGATCACCATAGTCGCCATTCTCATCACTTTTACACCATTTCCATTACTTTCCTTATTCATTCTCGATTATTTTCCCATCATTCTACTACAATTTCAACCCAGTTTCATTTTATTCTTCATCTACATTCAAGAGATGAATTTATTCTATTTTTATGATCTAACAAGGATAAATCAAAAGCAATACTAGAAT
Source organism: Heritiera fomes (assembly GCA_032173925.1). Classification (NCBI taxonomy): domain Eukaryota; kingdom Viridiplantae; phylum Streptophyta; class Magnoliopsida; order Malvales; family Malvaceae; genus Heritiera; species Heritiera fomes. Next base: position 29,531,738 of record JAPDPM010000012.1, read on the forward strand.
CATGCTTCTCATACTTGAAATCATAGAAATATATCATTCAATCTGAAGAAATCATTAAATCTCACCTTAATCAACTGCACTTTCAGCACAGATCACTTTCTGTCTCATGTTGGCCTTACTTTGCTTATTCCTTTAGCTCATCAACTATGGAGGAAAGGTTTTGCAAGTTGGTTTACTTGTTTAGCCAACTTAAGGGTGAAGTGTAGTAAATCGACATGGTAAAAATGAGAGAAAATCAGAACACAAACTTGCAGTTGCATAGCTCTCGTGAAGAAGATGAAAACGGCTAAATCGATTTTCCTCAAATGTTTCTTCTTATATAGCCATGCTATCCAATCAGAGCTCATCACTTGGCCTTATCCCATTTTCCTTTATTTATTTCACGTCTTTCATGCATTTAATGCATGAAGAAAAACTGCAACTCAAGATGGCGTGAAAGTCTCCCTTCTACACGCCTTTTTCTGCTTCTTTTGACTTTGTTTTATTTCTTGTCCAGTAAGGTTAATTCCTTTATTGACTTTAACATCTCCTCCATTAATTGTCTTCAACCATATGACTTACAAAGTCAATTTTGGCTGCAATGGTCACGTGCTAATTCCAGTTCCAATTTGCCTATTCAACCTGAGACCTCAGCTCGCCTATTCTAATTCAATTTCAATTCGCCAACTTAAGATTTGGCAATTTACTTGCTGATTTCCTTTTCTTGGCGATTACGTTGAGATTTGGCGAGTAGCTTTTGCCTTTCTCGCCAACTAGGCCATCATTTGCCCCTCTATATGGGCGATCACATTACTTGTCATACTATCTCATTGGGCGATCACATTACTTGTAATACTATCTCATTGGGCGATCACCACATGGTTCATTTGGGCGATCAGAGCCCTCTCATCACTCGGGTAATCACCTTACCAATAACTTGGTGAATTGACCTATTCGCCAATATCGCCACTAAATCAACTCGCCCTTATCCTTTGGCGATCTCCTACATTGCTTGCCCATTGGCAAACTGTTCCATATACTCGCCCATACGTTATTTTACTGAAATCGCTCCATTCACATATTAAATTAAGGAGCTTTTCACCCAAATGGAAATCAATATTCATTATTTACTTAATTTCCATTATCCATTTTATGAACTTAAGGTCTACAGTAGTATAGAATCAGGTCTTACACTAGCAATATTTAGCGGACTTTTCTCACCTAAGGATCAGTTAGGAATCACTACTTGTGATTTCCGTATCATCTCATCATCGGACAAATTTCATTTATTTTGAAATTAACATTTATACATATGATGCAAGCAAATAATATATGATGCACATGGGTTTCTATTTTTTTTATTTTATATACTTTTTAAAATATTATTTTTTATTTTAAAAAATAAAAATTCATGTATTGAAAACTCGCAATAAATATTCCAATACTTTTTATAATACTTAGTAGACTCTTCTCACTTAGGGATCGGTTAGAAATCACTACTTATAATTTCCATAACATCCCATCATTGGAAATTCATTTAATTAAATTTAAATTTCATTATTTATTTATCTTTTTTTTAAAAGTATTCATTTTTATTTTTAACAAAAATTTAAATTATTGAGAAATTGCACTAAATAATCTAATACGCTGGTAATATTTGGTAGACTCCTCTCACATAAGGATCAGTTAAGAATCACTACTTGTGAATTTCGTAACATCCCACTACTTCTAAATTCTGTAACATCCCATCATCAGACAATTGTTTATTTTCAAAATTTAAATAAGTGCAAATGGTGTAAGCATACAATATATGATGCACACGAATTATTATTTTTATATTTTTATTCATTATTATTTTTATTTAAGAAATTGTATATTGAAAAATCACACTAAATATTCTAATACTTTTAGTAATATTTAAATGATCTCTCTCACTTAGAGATTTTTGAAGAATCACTACTAGCGATTTCTACGAAATCTCATCATCGAACAAATGTTAACTTAAATTTAAACTTTATATTTTTCTTAAGACAATGACAATTTGGAAACTCATATTTGATTTTAATATTGTAAATCTGTTTCTATGAATTAAACAATCATGAATTTTATTTGACTGATATATTCTTTTTAACTAATTGAATATATTTCAAAAATCACAAATGAAACAACTAACAAGTAAAAACGTGAGATAAATCACATGAATGTACACCGAAGCATGCAACTAGTCACAGTTTAATCACTTAAATGCAAAAGCAAGCATTCAATAACAATGAATATTCAATGCAAATTTTTGCAATAGAGAAAGAACAAGCTTTCTCGTTCCCCAATGGCGACCAACCTTCCAGAGCCTTCCGAAATCGAAGATCAAAAAATTAGAAGCGTGAAGAGAACAAAAAATGGAGATATTAAGGCTCCTGAAGTGACGATGAAGGATAAACAGCCTTCAAGCCTCACTTACAGAGATTCTCTGATGAGCAACTCTGAACCAGAATCCTTCTCATTCATGAGCCAACCAACGTTTCTTGATGAGGATTCAGATCAAGAAATGGATTTTGATGATGATATCCCTACAATCTTGCTCTCTAAGGAGGAAAAAAACAGGATCAGATTTCCTTGGAAGAATTCCATCATCACAAAAACGTTTGGAAAATCTGTTGGGTATAATTTCTTATATCCCAAAGTGTATGCCTTATGGAAACCAAAAGGTAACATGCAGTGTATTGATTTGGGGCAGGATTTTTTCTTATTCAAATTTAGCAACAATGAGGATTTCCAGAGAGTATTGTACGGGGGGCCTTGGTTTGTAGGTGCTCATTACCTCACAATGAGGCTGTGGGAACCTGGATTTAGAGCAGATTCATCAACGTCGCCTTCGACCACAGCAATTTGGGCGCGTCTCCCAGGCCTTCCAATCGAATTATTTGATAAAGAAATCCTAAAGAGAATTGGTAATCAGCTGGGAACCTTGCTGAAAGTTGATACATGTACTGAAAATAGCTCACGTGGAAGATATGCTCGGATCTGCTTGCAAATTGACCTTGACAGACCACTCATCCCAAAAATTAGAATTGGAAACATTATCCAATCTGTGATGTATGAAAGAGTTAATCTTTGTTTTAGATGTGGATTGATAGGTCACAGGAAGGAATCTTGTCCATTGGAGAAAGAAAACTCACAACCTGCAGACAAACCAGTCCAAGAGCAGGAAGCTATAAAAGAGATAATAAAGAATAGTGAGAAGCAAAGCAATATAGATGAAGATTACGGTCCTTGGATGATAGTTACTAAGAAGAAAAACAACAAACAGAATAGACAGACTAAGTCGGGTAGAGAAGACCCGACTCAAGAAATCAAAAACCCGACTCAAACGGATAAAATTAAAGGTAAAGAGAAAGTTGATGGGCACGTGACTATAGGACCACAACGGTCTATTTTCAACCTTCAGTCAGAAGCAAACTTCAGAGATTTGACAAAGATAGGAAAGAACCCTGCCAAGGTGACAGATCTGGGAATTGAATCTAACCAGCCTAACTCACTGAATAAGAGCCAAAAAGGTATCGTGCTAAGTGAACCAATCCAGAAAAACAAAGGGGAAATCTTTAACTTCTCCAGTAAAAGCAACAACTCCTGAAAGAAAAAACTTCACAATACATCAAAACAAACAGAGGATCAAAAAAACCTCAGTGTTAATGGCGGATCCGTTGTTCAATTTTCAACATCTAGAAATCATGTTTCTACTCCACGACGGGAGAATGCTCAACATGAAGAAGGCTCTTGGGATTCTCTTGAGTCAGAACTATCAAGAAGAAACTTGGAGTGTGGACGATGTGGCTCTAGCATGGAACAACATAATCATCAACTCAGAAAATCTGGAGCTCCACAGTCTGTCTTTATTTCTCAAGGAGAACTGCCCGAAACTAATGGCTCAAGAGAAGGTAGTACTTCCTCCCCTACTCAACATATCATTGACACAAGCAACTTTAGACACGGTGAGAATGCTGAATTGGAAGGAGGGCAACAACTCAGCCAAACTTTTCACAACTCGACTTGTGAGACACCGAATTACGCTGGTGATAGGGAGTTCGTGGAAGATGGGGCAGAGAATGCTCAATGAAGTTGATCCCTCAATACCACCATATGCCGAACTTGCTATGGAGGACGCAAATGGGGGAAATAGAGTTGAAGCCAGACTTAGTGAGCTGGCTGATGAACCAAACTAATCCTCATTGTTTTCCCATGAGATTTTTATGTTGGAATGCTAGAGGGGCTGGTAGCCCAAACTTCCGACGTGCTTTTGTGGAGCTTATAAGAATCAACAATCCTTGTCTGGCCATTATTACAGAAACGAGGATCTCAGGAGAAAAAGCTAAACAGGTATGCAATTCTCTTGGCTTCTCCAATTCTTGTGGTGTAGATGCAGAGGGTTTTTCAGGTGGAATCTGGATTCTCTGGCATGACTCAGAAGTGAATGTTCAGATTCTTCACTGTTCGCCTCAAGCTATTCACGCCACCATCCAGGCACCTTCTCCTCCTCATTCTCTAACTGTCTCAAATTCTACTTCAGATCCTTGGATTATTTCAGCAATTTACGCTAGGCCAAACAATGTTATGAAATGTTTACTTTGGTCTGAACTTAAAGAATTTACTGAAGCTCATAAACTCCCATGGTTGTTGATGGGGGACTTTAATGAAATCATCAACGAAACAGAAAAATTTGGAGGCAATTCTATAAATCGTTCCAGAGCAAATCGTTTTCAAGAATGCATTGACAACTGTAACTTATTTGATCTTGGCTATGTTGGGAATCACTTTACATGGACTAATAAAAATCACCATGGTCAAATCATCCATGAGAGGCTTGACAGAGCTCTTGCAAATGGTGAGTGGAAACTTAAATTCCCTAATTCAGTGGTGTTTCATCTTGAAAAAATCCATTCGGATCATAATCCCCTCCTCCTTGACACCTCTCCATATACCCCTCATTTTGGCCTAAGACCTTTTCGTTTTGAATCAATATGGTTTTCCCATTTGGACTTTAAAGAAGTTGTAAGGAATTCTTGGAACCAGGCAAACCACTCAGTGTTAGAGGCTATGGATAATTTCAAGAGTAATGTGACAATATGGAACAAAATCACATTTGGAAATGTTTTCTTAAGAAAGAAAAGAATTCGGGCAAGGCTCAAGGGTATTCAAAGAGCCCCTGTTAGTGCTTACAATAGCTGGCTTATGGATCTTGAAAGCAAGCTGGAAAATGAATACTTAGAGGTGTTGAAACTTGAAGAGGAACTATGGGCAATTAAATCTAGAGTGGATTGGATTGTAGATGGGGATAAAAACACGAGATTTTATCATCTTACTACACTTCAACGTAGGAAGAGTAACAAAATTCTTGCTCTCAAAGATTCGGTGGGAAATTGGCAAAAAGACCCTACTATCATTAAGAATATCATTTCTGGGCACTTTTTTAATCTTTTCTCCACCACACATTCTTCTTGTGAACTCTAGCCAAGACTGACTTGTGATTTTGGCACTGAACTATCATATAATGAGAAGGCCTCTCTACTTAAACCAGTAGACTCAAGAGAAATTTTTAAAGCTTTGAAATCTATGAAACCTTTCAAGGCCCCTGGTCCAGATGGCCTCCACCCGATATTCTTTCAAAAATGTTGGGATATTGTGGGAAACTTTGTATGTGAGCTTATCATCCATATCTTCCAAACAAGTAAAGTTCCAGAAAAGGTCAACCATTGTCTCTTATGCCTTATTCCTAAGGTAGCTAGTCCGGAATCAATTTCTAGCTTTAGACCTATTAGCCTTTGTAACACGATTTATAAGATTTTATCTAAGGTTTTGGTCAACAGAATTAGGCCCTTCCTATCTAGAATCATTCACCCTATGCAATCTAGTTTCATTGCAGGTAGGAAAGCGCATGATAACGTTATCATTGCTCAGGAAATGGTTCATTCTTTTAGGAAGAGGAAAGGGAATAAAGGCTGGATCATGGCAAAAATAGATCTGGAGAAGGCATATGATAGACTTGAATGGGGTTTCATTAGACAAGTCTTATTTTTTTTAATTTCCCCAAGGAATGGGTCGACCTTATCATGTCTTGTATATCGTCTGCAAGTATGACTATTCTTGTTAATGGAGAACAAACTGAGATGATCTCACCATCTCGAGGAATTCGCCAAGGTGATCCATTGTCACCCTATATTTTCATCATGTGTATGGAGTTTCTTTATCTTAAGATTCATGAAGCTTGTGAGAATAAGACGTGGGAGCCAATACAACTTTCAAAACGTGGCCCAAAGTTTTCCCACTTATTTTTCGCTGACGATCTCCTCCTTTTTGGAAATGCTACTGTTTCTTCCTGTTGCTCCATGTTGAGAGTTTTGGAGGAGTTTTGCCAAATCTCAGGTCAAAAAATCAATGTGGATAAATCAACTCTTTTCTTTTCCAATAATTTGAGTATGGAGCAAAGAGACTACTACGCTGAGATCATGGGAATTAATCACTCAGAAGACATAGGAAAGTATATTGGCTTCCCTATTACCAAGAATCACAAAGACTCATCCTTTAGGTTTATCATTGACAATATGAAGAGAAAACTGGCAGGTTGGAAAGCAAATATTCTCTCCTTTGCTGGTAGAACAACTCTTATAAAATCTGTCCTTAATGCAATTCCCTCTTATTTTATGCAAGGAACATGCTTACCAAGGAAAACCTGTGAAGAAATCAATAAAATTTCTCGTAACTTCCTTTGGGGCTCGACTAGAGAGTCTAAACACATGCATATGATAGGCTGGGAAGTTGTCACTCTTGACAAAAATGAAGGGGGTCTTGGCATTAAAGATATGCACCATCTCAATAATGCTAACATGGCAAAAATCAGTTGGAGGCTACTTATGGATCCGAATTGCACTTGGGCTGATCTATTAAAGAAGAAATATACTAGAAATGGATCCTTTATAAAGAAAGCTAGCTCACCACTTTGGAGGGGTATGCGTAAGGCAAAAACTATTCTAGAAAAGGGGATATGTTGGGTGGTTAAGAATGGACATAACATATTTTTTTGGACAGATGACTGGTTGGGGATTAGACCCTTGTCTACAATGATTTTTGGACCATGGAGACCTACTGATTTGGAAATAAAAGTTAGCGATTGTCTTGGGGGTAATGAGCATTGGAACCTTGACCATGTTGGTGCTCCACTCCCCGAAGAAATCATTCAGAGAATCAAGGCCATACCTACTCAGAAAGAAAGTGAAGGTATTGACACAATTGCTTGGAAGGGATCAAATTCAGGAGATTTCTCTATCAGTTCAGCGTATAAGTTGGCAAAAAATTCCCCTCCTATTACAAAACTTAATTGGGATTTGATTTGGAAATGCAAAGCAAGTCCCAAAATCCAACACTTCCTATGGAAGTGTGGCCACAACAAAGTAACCATCCGAAGTAACCTAGCCGCGAGAGGCCTTAACATCTCTCCTATCTGCCATATTTGTAACAGGGAGGAAGAAACTCTTATTCACTGCTAGAGGGATTGCCCAATGATTAGTGAGTTTTGGAGACTGATGGAAGTACCAAATTCGCTCTCCTCAAGCTTTAACTCTGATTTTTTATCTTGGCTTACTTCCAACCTGAGTTCAAAAGAGTTATCTAAGGAGGGTACTCCTTGGGAAATCATTTTTCCGATCGGTATTTGGACCATCTGGTTAAACAGAAACAAAGCTCTTTTTGAAGGCTCTCCATCAGATATTACTCTGCTTACTAGAAAAACGTGGTTCTACGCAAAAGAATATTGGGCTACAATGGGACCCTCCACCACCGAAATGCCAAAAGTAAATGTTAACATTTCTTGGAAAGCTCCTCCCCCCTCCTTTTATAAACTCAACACCGATGGATCTTCGCTTGGGAACCCAGGCAGAGCAGGTGCTGGAGGATTGATTAGAGACTCAAATGGCAGATGGCTCGGTGGCTTCTCTAGAAATTTAGGGGTTGCGACAAGTAACTGTGCTGAGTTGTGGGCGCTTAGGGATGGGCTATGCCTGGCAATGAACAAAGGGATCCACAACTTGATAGTTGAAGTTGATTCTCAGACAATCCTCAGGTACATTTCAGATAACGTTGCTTATTCCCATACTCACAGCTCCTTAATCTCTTATTGCAGGCACTTACTTCAGCAGATCGACAACATTAGGATCCAACATGTTTTCCGAGAAGCAAATACGTGCGCGGATGGCTTGGCTAGACTTGGTGGTTCACTGAACACAAATTTTACTATTTTTGATTTACCACCAGATTGTATTAAACTCTCTCTGATGTTTGACGCCATGGGTTTTAGCCAACCCAGAACAGTCTGTTGTAACATCGCTGTCAACTAAGCTGTTCTATAATATCCCGTTTATTCACCAAAAAAAAAAAATTCAATGCAAAGATTTTTTTATTCATTCAATGTAAAAATTCAAACATATTCAAAGCAACAATAAAATTAGTCAAAAAGGCAGGTTCAAAATAATGAATATACCAAATATAAACTTGCACCGAAAACTTTTTCCCTCTTTTTTTCTTATCACAAGCCAATCCAAGCCTTTTCCAAATTTTTCTTCTCTCTCACCCAAAACTAAATCCAACTTTCTCTCCTTCAGTCGTCACAAGCTCCGGTCACCTCCTTAAGCTCTGATCACAGTGCTTTGCCTTGTTTTCTTGGTATGTTCATTCCCTTTCCTTCGCCTAACCATGCCTCATCTTTGATTCTCAAAAAAAATCCCCTAATCCCTTAGATCTAGCACTGACCTAACCATCTTCTCTACTTTCTCTATTTTTTTTATTGATGATTCTGTTGGATTTTTGTTTTTTAGAGGGCTTAGAACACTGATTTTGGGTTTAAGTTTCAGATCTGGGATTTTTGGGGTTCTAAGGTCCTAGGGTTTTTCTTTTTTTTTTTCTTTTTCGTCTTTTGCAAATCTAAAAGAAAATTGGTTTGGATTGGGGTTGGGCATGGTGAAGGGAACAGGGTAGAGGTTTCGGTGTTTTGGGGCTTAAAAGGGTGTGAAGCTGGGAGTGAGTGTGGCAGTAGGGGTGTTGAAGACAATTTGAGGGTGCTCGACGGTGGCTTGGATTAGAGGCTTGTCGAGTGTTCGGATTGCAAGGGAAACTCGGGTTTCTTGGGTTCCTTGTCTGTGTGTGTATTGCGATGGTGGGGATTGTGACCGAAATTGATGACTTTGGCGGTAGAGGAAGGGACTATGATGATGGCTCGGGTCTGTGTTTGGCAATGTTAGGGGCTGAACCGCGGTGCGTTTTTTTTTTATGGTGGTTCATGGTTGAAGGTGGTGAAGGGCTGAATTATATGGCGGTTGAGAATGGTGGTAGAGGGCAAAGTCGTTGAGGGGAGTAGTGGTGGTTTGGGCTGGTGAAGATGGAGGCAATGGGGAAATGGTGGGTTCCGGTGAGGTGGTAGAGCTGAGGCTGTGGTGTCGGGAAAGAATTCAAGAGAAATGGCTGACTTCCCCCCTCCTATTTCTTTTTTTTTTGTTCAAGCCCCCCTCCTATTTCAGAAGGATTAGTTTCTGTTTTAATTTCATTTGGATCATTCGTTTTGTACAATCCGTAATTCGGTGTAAGGGATTTTAGCAACCAACTTTAGATATCAAAGTATCACGTCCGTATATACAGTAAATATCATATTTCACACACAATAGTAATCGGTTGAGTTGTGATGTTTTTATCACTATTCACTTTCACTTATAATAGTAAACATATTAGTAAAGAGTATTTATATTTATCTATTATCAATATTCACATAATTGTACCTTTACTTTACATCTCTTGTACATAATTATACAATTGTAGTATTGTACATAATAATGTCTGAACATATAAATTCATGGAACGATATCACTATAAGTAATCTATGGAGTGGAAAAATAAAGGGTTAACTAACGTGCTCAATAAAAGAATCGTATGTAAAGATTGATACTATAAAATTTATATGCTAAAAACATTTAGTTTTTAATAGTTCACTAAGGCACGATCCGGAAGAATACTGTAGTCAGCTAGGAAATCGGATGGAGTATAGGAGGTATTTTAAAATACCTGTCATGTCCCAGCTCTTAGAAGCGATTATAGGGAGTAATCAGTTTAATTTGATATCAAAACAATAAGAAATGTTATTGAATCACATAGCAAAATAATTTAATAAGTAAATAAATATTTTATTTTTGTGATAATATTCAGTTTGATATTGATAAACACAATACAATAAACAGTTCATAAAACAATATATAAAAGGATAATTATTACATACACTGACAGTGGAATTTTTTTACTCCACAAGCAGCGTTAAGATCATGACATGTGTCTTATAAAAATATTAAAATAAATAAAACAGGACATGTGTTACAATCTTAACGCTGCTTGTGGAGTAAAAAAAACTCCACTGTCAGTGTATGTAATAATTATCCTATATAAAAAGCTTAATATCAGTAAATCGATTAATACCAGCCATCAGTTCAGTAAAACAGGATAATAAATAGTAACAGTATAATAGAGACCAGGCAACACTCAAGATATATCATGCTATAATAATATCCCAAAAATGGAGTAACAGTAAACACGTGAGACATATGGCCATAGTCTATTAGGTCCATAGTGTACACTTGCCAGGTGACGCTAGTGGAGCCTAAAGACTTGGCCGGTATATAAGCACAATTACAATAATAACAGTAACAATACATGTGGCACATGAGCATGATATGAAGCCTAACAGTATAAAAACAGTAGATATACAGTAGAAACATCATTTATGGAATCACTTTCACTGATAATATCTTCAATCAATCCATAATAGATATGCTGAAAACATATATTCAATTCAAAAATAAAAATTCATAAATTATTCACCCTTCAGTATTCTTTTCTGAAAATGTTCTTTTTATCTTTAGAACAGTAATAAACATATGTTGGTACCTTCACGTAATTAAAATTCATTAACATGAATATTTAAATAATATTTTTCGATAGATAATGAAATAATGCAATTTAAATAAATTATATGGAAATCACTTGGGAATTTATTTAATTCTATCAATTAAAAATATTAGAATTAATTTCTTAGAATTTCTATAAATTCCGATAGAATAACGACTGTTTCTAACCTAGCCTTCCTACACTAAAAATACAATTTGTAAACCAGCCAGTATCCACAATTTCACCAATTCCAAAGCAATTAATTTCCAAATCACTTTATAAAATTAATTTGAATCAAAACATGCATTCACAGTATCCCTACAGCTCACACACTCATCTCTTACCTGTCTATTCTAGTTGATATCACTAATAGCACCACTTGCGAATTAACACTCCTGGATTGCAAAATATTATAACAATCACCATTATTCACCATAATTCAATTTTTAATAATTTTTCCTTCATTAAATTCCACCACTTTGTCAGTAGAAAATATTAACCCAGTCTAAATTGCACCATTAGTAAAACACAACTTTGCCTACACAACTCCGATTTTAATTTCAACCTCACCAATAGTCTCCACTTAATTTCTACAGTCTCATGGCACCCTAAATTCATCAAATGAAGCACAATAACATCCTCCCCTTGCCATGGCTGAAATTGACATGGTGGTGAATTCTTGGATTTTCAACAAATTATCACTTAATTCATACTTATTTATGTTTCTTCATTCATCTAACACCATCATCATGCATCAGGCTACTTGGAACCATGAAGTTCCATTAATGGCCGAATCCCTAGGGTAAGGATTGGATGGGATTTAACCAAAACTAAGCCGAAATTCATGTTTAGGAAGCTTAAATATATAATGTAGTAACCTTAAAATTCAAAGAAATCAAATGCATAAAAATCCCATACCTTGGCCGAAATCTTTGATGCTCCTTTCCTCTTGATTTTGTCAACTTTACAATGATGGCTATGGGCTTGTAGAGGATGAAGAGAACAATAAGTTTGCAGAAGAAATTTTCTTAAAATAATGTGATTTAGGTAGAGTTTTTGTTAAATTTTTATTTTTCCTCAAGGTTTAGCTATGGGGGTGGCGTGAGAGAGGTTGAAGAAGATGAGTGAGTGGCTGGCAAAGGCTGATGGAGAAAAATTTAGAAACTTCTTTTAGGGCAAAATGACCAAAATGCCATTGGTTATAAAGATTTTGAACATTTATACCCTTAAACTTCTATAATTTTTCTAACTAGTTAATTTAACTCCAAAAAATCATATTTTATCATTAAATATTATTATTGAACATATTTTGATGAATGATGATGGTTTCATTAAGTTTTGATATACCGTAAAGGTGAAATTACGAAAATAACCTTATCGAATAAATCGCATAAATTTCGATTTAACTATCGATTCAATCTATCTATTGACATAGCCTAGAACTTATTTTCATATAGAATATCATGCTTTAGTTAGTGGATCAAAATTCCATTTAATTTGGCCACAATTTACAAAAATTTATCCGAGCTATGTCCTTAATTGTTATTTTCTAAATTGTTGGCACATTTTCCAAAAATAATATAAATAAGTGATTGGGTTTCGGATTCTTATCATAGGCTTATTGGACTCTCCGAATAATATCTGTCCTGTCTCATGTACTTCGAGGCATTGTAGAGCTCATGGGGCCCACCTTACTATACTAGGTGATACTTGCGAAATACACAAAAAATGAACAGTGGTGAGTATCCCTACATGTACAACAGTACCAGAATACATGGCTCTCACACAAAGTGACTGTTATGGGGATGGGAACTAGCCATTATGGGGATGAGAGAGTTGCATACTGTTTGGGCGGCTGAATGACTGTAAGATCCGATTCTACACTACTATAGACTCTAATTCCATAAAATTGAAAATTGAATTTAAATAAATAATGAATATTGATTTCACTTAAGTGAAAAGCTTCTTAATATAAAATGAGACGAGATCAATTTTTGTTAAAAACACTAGAGTCGAGTACGAATAGCTCGCCAGTGGGCGAGTAAGAAGTGATCACCAATTGATGATGGCGAGTGTGCTGTTGGGCGAAATTGATTAAATTGTTTGTTGGGCGAATAGGTTAGTTCGCCAGCTAGTGTGTAAGGTGATCGCCCGAATGGGCGAGGACTTGTGATCGCACAAGAGATGAGTATTTCGAGTAACATATAGATGGGCAAATGATAGTCTTGCAGGAAAGTAAGGCAATAAGTACTCGCCAAGCCAATGTGATCGCCAAGAGAAGGAAAATCAGCTAGTAAATCACCAAATAATGCTGGCAAACTGAAATTGAAATGGAATGGGCGAGCTGAGATTTCAGATTGAATAGGCGAACTGGAATGACATTTATGGACAACGTGAGAATAGATCTAAACCAATTAGTAGCCAAAATTGACTTGTAAGTCATACGGCTGAAGACAATTAATGGAGAAGATGTTAAAGTCAGTAAGGAATTAACCTTATTGGTTGAGAAACAAAACAAAGTCAATTGAAGCAGAAAAAGGAGTGTGTAAGGAGGACTTTCACGCCACTTATGCTTCAGTTTTCTTCATGCATTAAAGGAGTGATAGACGTGAAATGATGAAAGAAGCAGATAAAGGACGGGTGGTAGAGTTGGATTGGATAAGCTGGGCTATATAAGAAGAAACAAGTGAGGAAAATCGATTTAGCCAACTCCATCTTCTTCATGGAAGTTCTTCTACTGCAAGTTAATATTCTAATTCTTCCATTCCTACCATGCTTGACTTACTGAGTTTCACTCTTCAGTTGGCTAAACATGTAAACCTGCTTCCAAACCTTTCTTCCTTAGTTTGATGAGCTGAAGGAATAAGCAAAAGGAGGCCAACATGAGACAGAAAGCAATCTGTTCTGGAAGTGCAGTTGGCTAAGGTGAGCTTCCTTATTTCCATGATTATCTGGGTGTTTGATGATAGATTTCTATGTTTTACAACGTAATAAACATAGAATACAGTCTTGTTTTTAGTTAGATCCTTAGAGAATATGAAAACAAGGAAAATAGTGGAATAAGTGACGAGAATGGTGACTACTGTGATCGCCCACGTTGAAATTTAGTGATCGCCAATGGGCGAGTAGGTAATATAAACTCACCATAGTTGTTGTTGAATGGGCGAGGTCGCCCAATTTAGTATAATTCATGGGCGAACTGATAAGGGACGGGCGAGCCCCTCTCTGAGTTGAAAGCCGTATGGCGAACTCACAAGCATAAAGCATTGAGCGAGTAAAAATGTGGGCGAACTCCCGCATTTAAGTTAATGTAAACCTGGCGAGTTGAATATTGGGCGAACTTACAAATATATGGCGAATACTGGCAGGCGAGCCCCTACGTGTAAGCCATTTGGTGAATGGCGAGCTCGGTCGGGCGAACTAGTTCGAGCTCTGTTGGGCGAGTAGTCATTTGATTTATCTCAATCTCGCCAAGTAATATGAAATGAAAATATTAATAGAATTTATAAATTATTTGCAGCCGGGAATTATGAACTCGGTGAATGCGATTTGGAAGGCGAGAAGGAAACAAGGCTTTGTTGGATCAGGTAAGGGAGATGTGTGTGTAGTGAATGCATGTCCTGTGGAGTAAATTTCTTAGAAATTATTGAGAAATTGTTTTGTTTTATGACATGCATTGTTTTGATAATTGTTTGATTTGGGTGAGCTACAAAGCCGACCCTATGTTTATTTTTGGGCGACATGTAATGTTGGTGGGAGAACAACCCCTTTAATGTTCTTCTGGGCGAAGACCCATGTTTTAATAAATGGCAGGCGAGCCAAACGTTTATAAGATTTTGGCGGACTGGTATTGGCGGGCGAGCCAAACTTTATAATTTTGGGGCGGGCGACCCTTTTTGTTAAGAAAGCTATGGGCGAGCCAGTGTTTTGTTTTAAATGTAGAGGGTGGCGGGCGAGTACTTGTCCATCCCTTTAGACTTGACCATGGGCGAGCCGGATTGGCGAGCTGACCATGGCGAACCGATTTCGATGGTATTTTCTTAAGGAAAAATGAGCCATTTTAATATCTTTGAAAATAGAAAATATAAACCCTTTTGGGCGAATTGACTAATGGGCGAGCCACTAAGAGCGAGCCAGTTTTGCTTTCTGATTTTAAAAGCAAAGTTGGGCGGGCGAACACAAGTTCTCCGCGCTGGGCGAGCTGCCATGGGCGAGCCATATTGGGCGAGCAGACCATAGGCGAGCAGATTTTAAAGGTTGAGATTTTGGAATGTTTGAAATGTGTTTTGTAAACAGAAAGCCTAAACCTTTTTGGAAATCAAATCATTTTGAGAAAATGATAATATGGGTGTGATAATTCCTTAAAGGTTTTTCATGTGATATAAAGTGATTTTGAGACTTTAGGCCCTTAGTTTCATGCATTATTATGAGTATGAGGCTGATGGACCCGCCAAGTCATCAGCAGGTCTCGAGGTCACCTGGCAAGTGAACCCGAGGACCACCTATAGATTATGGCCATAGATCTAGCAGAGATAACCGTGAAGGGCGATGGCATACGGGTGCACCCCAATAGCGGTAGATTCCGTTCTCGCAAGGGGGAGGGGGATCGATGATAGCATGACTTATTTATAGGGTGATGCCTAGTCTCAACTTGTTGATTTCTGTTTACTGAAAGGATTTGTTAAAATCCTACTTGTTATTTAATCTATTTTATTGTAAACTGTTGAGAAAATGATTTGAATAACGCATTGAGAATACTGGGTGATATAACCACTGTCTCCTATTTGAAGTGATTTGTGGAACACAAATAAAATTGTGAAATATGATTTTGGTTTCATAAAACAGTATATGTCTCCTTTACTGAGCGTATGAATCGCTCACTCTTTTGTTTTAACTCCACAGATAAAAGACACGGAGTTAGAGAATTAGCTCTCAGATGGGTACAGCTATGTTTAAAGTGCTGAGGCATGTTATGTTAGACATGACAGGTACAGTCTCTTCTCTTTTACATTTCAGACATATCTATACAGTACTACTTTATTGAGACAAAGACAATAGGGGATGTCAGATGTAAGGAACAATGAAAAAGAAATTTCATATTCCGCATTTGATAAATAAATGTTATTATTTATCATTATCATTGTAGAATGTTATTGGCATCGCAGACAGCCCAACCGGTAATGTTGTATGGAAATTAGTTAAAAATGTGGTAACGGGCTATTACAATGACAGCCTGGGGAGAGGGGTCGTGAGAGGCAGCAGGAATTGGTGCCGTGCAAGGCACCAACTCTTTCCGTTTTTAGTTTATTGTTTCTTTTTTTTTAATTTTTCCTTTTCTGTTTGTTTCTTTTTTTTCTTGAATTTTGTTTTTTAATTGTTTAGATTAATTTGCAACTTTATAAAAATAAATTAAAAATAAAATAAAATAAAGTAAAAGACATGGACCAAAAAAGGAAATTGGGCCTTAGACTCATAGACCAATCAAAACTCATAACTTAAGACTCAAGTGGACTTTGGGCCCTGGTGACAAGCCTCTTAAAAACCTATGTGATCCAAATACAAAATAAATTTTATTATTTTAGATAAAAACATTTATTAAACCTGAAAGAATTAGGTATCTACAACAAGTCTCATTTTCATTAATCAAAAACATTTTTTTTGTTAAAATCAAAATCAATTTAATACAACAATATTTTTTTAAATAAAAATAATTTACGTATTAAAAACTTTATAAACAAAGAGACCAAATAAATAAATAAATAAATATGTTAGATAAATTAATAATTAACATCTTTGATTAATGAATTAATTAACATTTTAAACAAATAAATAAGTAATTTAAATATAACTATTTTCGTGTCACATTATGTCAACTAATAATATAATTAATGGCCTTATAGTAAAATATATCCTTTTTTTGTTGAAATCCCACGATATTCGAAGACCATTTTGGGTCTTGATTAATCCAAAGTCGAGCTATGATCGGACCCGATACCAGAGAGATCTCCCAATGCTCTTTTCTCCATTCACAATACTCGAACCCGAAACCTTACTTAAAGAGCACCGAGCTCCTTCTACTCGGTCCAACAGATATTGGTAATATAGTATAATATATCATTAGATAATTTGCCTGGATGGTAACCTACCTTGGTCCTTTGTTTTGATGTTTTTGTTCTCTGTTCTCTTTGCTTTGCAATCTTATGGTGCAAAGCTCTTTTGTAATCCATGGTTACAGGAACTTTCCTTTCCTATGCCATTTTTCATCAATAAACTTGCTTATCAGAAAAAAAAATCTTTAGATAATCTTATAGTAAAATATATTATTAGATAATCTTATATTCTTTCAACTAAACACAAAAATCTTATTTTCCTCCCAACTATACCAAACGCATGAATCTAACATTCCGAATATTCTCAAATGTATAGTGTTTTACCTATAATCATATTCCTGAAGGTAATCTAACTTTCCAAGAACCAAACGCCCCCTAAATGTATTTTATTATTTAGGTTAATTTCGTTAATTAACCGAATTTAATTCGGTTTGGAACCAAATTAATCAAATTTAATTTAGTTCAACTAATTTCAAATTTAGAAATTTGGTTTGGTTAACGAAACAAAAATAAATTAATTCGATTAAATTTAGTTTAATTTGACTAATTTAATTCGAAATTAATTGAATTGACCGAATGAACACCCTTAGATCAATTCTTTTTTTGGTGTATGTGTGTGTGATAAGAATTTATATTTGATGTACTCTCAATGTATAAATCTCATATACTATCAATAAATCATAATATGTTATATTATTATTAATTCATAAATTTTAAAATTAAAAAATTAAAAATAAATATTATTAAATTTACTATAATTAATGAAAGGTCATAACATGATTAGTTGACAAAGTAAGAAATTTATACATTGATAATACTTCAAATATAAACTTTATATATAAAGTGATAAAAATCATTGGTTTTGTATAAACAGTAAAATTTGGGTTCAAGATCAAACCAAGTTCAACCTTCACTCCCAATTATTAGAAAAAAAAATAAATTAAACAAAGAAAAGTTAAAATAATTACATTACAAGATAAGCAAGTTATTATGTATGAGAGCGTGATTAAAATAATAGGCACTCAATCTAATTAGGGACCTTTAATTGCCATTATTTATTGTGAAAATGATATAATGAATTTTAATTGAGTTCGGTTAATGGGATCGGATCCTATTATAAGTTCTTTTTAAAGTTAATTAAGGTGTATTTTAATAAATAACGACTAAGGTGAGACGGATTAAGTTCGAAATTCAAGTCTTCTTGCCCCCCTTTTTACCTTTTTATGAATAAAACAAATATATATATATATTTTAATAAATTTTTTTTATTTAATGCAATGTTTTATCATATTAAAATAGACAAATACATTAGTTATAAAAATCTTTCGATAAACAATGTCGTCTTATAAAATGTCAATTATTAATGAACATTTTTTAGCACTTTCCATTTTAATCATTATGCTGATTGAAGCTCTAATGTTTTTAAATGAGAGTTGCTGCTGTTATTATTATTATTATTATTATTATTATTATTATTATTAACTGAAAAAACAACTTCAACGGTATAACTTTTGTCTCTTAAGGTTTTTTCTTCTTGGCCAACCTTGAAAAGTATAACTTTCTATTTCTAGTTTCTGTAAATTCCAAAATTTTGGAAGTGAAAATGCTCATTTCTTAAAGTTTTTTATCTACATATGGTGATTTTGAACATTTCATCTCATAATCTCACATATTTTTATCTTAAATCAAATTTGAATTCAAAATTTTAACTTGAAATCTCAAATTTCTGAGTCTTCTACTAGCTAGTTAGGGTATTTAAAAATTAAAGAACATCAAATTTTCAAAAAGATATATATTTTTTTGGTTCATAAAGAGGTATAAGAGAAAGAGAAAAATGAACCTTGGACCTAATCTTTCTTAATGAGTGATAACAACTGTTAAATTAAATCTTTATTTTTTTAGTAGATATATTTAAACATTTGCGCATTCGAAATTCCTATTTTAATTAGTTAAATACTAATGCTTCCTATGTAACATCCCGTTACCATATTTTTCACGTATTTTCATACAACTTTACCGGTTGGGCTGTCTGCGATGTCATTAACATTCAACAGTAACAGTGATAAATGATAAACATTTATCTATTAATTATGGAATATGAAATTTCTTTTCATTATTCCTTACATCTGACATCCCCTATTAACTTTTATTTCACTAAGGTAGTACTGTATACATATGTCTGAAATGTAAAAGAGAAGAGATTGTACCTGTCACATTTAACGTGCCATGCCTCAGTGCTTTGAGTATAGATATACCCATCTGAGAGCTAATTCTCTCAACTCAGTGTACTTCTTATCTGTGGAGTTAAAACAAAGGAGTGAGCGATTCATACGCTCAGTAAAGGAAACATATGCTGCTTTAAATAAAGCAAAACTATATATCACAACGCATTTATTCTTTTCTTAACAATAACCCAGTAGAAAAGATAGTGGATATATAGTAAACAACTCTCTTAAAACATCATTCAAATCACTGGCTAAACAGTTTACTTTAAAATGTAGTCAACACTATATAGGATTTCAACAAATCCTCACAGTAAACAGAAATTGGTAAGTTGAGACTAGGCAACAAATAAATCATACTATCATCGTTCCCCCTCCCCCTTGCGAGAACGAAATCTGCTGCTTTTGGGGTGCACCCGTAGGCCATCGCCCCTCACGACTATCTCAGATCTATGGCCATAATCTATAAGTGGTCCTCGGGTCCACTTGCCAAGTGACCTCGAGACCGCTGATGACTTAGCGGGTCCATCAGCCCTGTGACGCCTTGAGGTGCACTCATTGGTCCATTGACCGAGCCACCGCCCCAGGTAGGTCACGCAACTATATGAATAATAATACATGAATTCAGGGCCTAAAGTCTCAAAATCATTTTCATATCTCATGACAACCTTTAAGGGATTATTTCACCCACATTATCATTAACTCAAATGATCTAATTCCCAAAAAGGTTTAGGTTTTCGGTCTACAAAACCCTTGAAAACATTCCCAAAATCTTAACCTTTAAAACTGCTCGTCCATGGTCTGCTCACCTAATTGGCTCGCCCATGGCAGCTCGCCCAGTGCGGTGAACTTGTGTTCGCCCGCCAACACTTGCTTTTAAAAATAGAAAGCAAAACTGGCTAGCCCTCAATGACTCGCCCATTAGTCAATTGCCCAAAAGGGTTTATATTTCTATTTTCAAGGATATTAAAATGGCTCATTTTTATTTAAGAAAATACCATCAAAATCTGTTCGCCATGGTCAACTCGCCCATGTTGGCTCGCCCATGGTCAATCATTAGTGCGGGAATTAGTATTCGCCCGCCACTTTCTACATTTAAACAGGAAACTGGCTCGCCCAAGACTTTTGTCAACAAAGGGGTCGCCCGCCCCAACTAAACATTATAAAGGGTTCGCCCATAAGTGGCTCGCTCGAATTTCTATTAAAATTGGAGTTACTCGCCCCAAAACAAACACAAAAGGGCTCGCCCGCCTTTAACCAATTCATCCAGAAAACAGCATAGGGGTCGGCTTTTAGCTCGCCCGACTCAAAATAATTATCAAATAACTTCTTCAAACAATGCATGTCAGAAAACGAAACATTTAACTTAATGTTTTCATAAAATTTACTCCACAGGACATGCATCTCTTCACACACATCTCCCTTACCTGGTTCAACGAAGCCTTGCTTCCTTCTCGCCTTCCAAATCGCATTCACCGAGTTCATAATTTTCGGCTGCAAATAATTTATAAATTTTATTAATATTTTCATTTCATATCACTTGGCGAGATTGAAATAAATCAAATGACTACTCGCCCAATAGAGCTCCAACTAGCTCGCCCAGACGAGCTCGCCATTTACCAAATGGCTTCCACGTGGGAGATCGCCCGCCATTACTCACCGTAGGTTTGTGAGCTCGCCCAACATTCAACTCACGAGGCCTACATTGGCTTAATTGTGGGAGTTCGCCCACAATCCTATTCGCCCAATGCCTTATGCATTTGAGCTCGCCCATTAATTCACTTCACTAGAATTGGGCGTTCTCGTCCTTTGAATACAGACTTTACCTTGGCGAGTTCCTTATTATCTACTCGCCTCATTGGCAGTTACTAATTTTCAACATGGGCGATCACTATAGTCGCCATTGTCGTCACTTATTCCATTATTTTCCTTGTTTCCATATTCTCTAAAGATCTAACTAAAACAAGGTTATATTCTATGTTTAGTATACCGTAAACATATAAATCCACTATTGAATATCAAGAATGTCGTAACGATTTTCGTCCGGGGACTCGATCGCTAGACGATTTTGAAAAAAAACACAATGGAGTCGCCACCAATCTTTTTTTGACTAGGTGTGATTGGCCACCTAAAATTATTTATCTTTTTAATAAAAATCTTAAAATTAATTAAGTTTTATCAAAAAAATAATTTTTGGTCTGCAAAAACAAAGTTTGGGTTCGGGAGTTCGGTTAGGCGTGGGGAAGGATTAGCACTCCCACAACACCCGTTAAAAACGGTACCACTTAATCATGTCTTATCTTTTGATCTTAATAAAATGATCTTAATTAAATATTTAAAAAGAACTTCATTTATGTTGCAATCATTTTTATTATTTGTTTTATTTTGAAATATTTAAGTTTTATTTTTTTATTTAAAATAAGTGAAAATTTTTTTTATTGAAAATTATTCCGAAGTACCCCAATACTTTTGGTAGCATTTCAGATAATTTCCTCACCTAGAGATTTCTTAAGAATCGCTACTTGCGATTTCTATAGAATCTCATCCTCGAGATATTCACATTTATTTTGAAATTTCATGAATGCAAATGATGCAAACAAAATAGATATGATGCACATGAGAAATATATTATTTTATTTTTATTATCTTTTATATTTATATTATTACTTTTAAAATTTATTGATTTTATAAAATTTTATTTTTATTGAAAAATTATGTTAAATATTCCAATACGCTGGTAACATTTAGCATATTTCTCTCACCTAGAGATCAGTTAGGAATCACTACTTGTGAATTCCATAACATCTCATCATCGAAAATTATTTGTATATCATGTTTATTTATCTTTAATTATTATTATTATTATTATTTTTATCTTCATTGTTATTGTTATTATTTATTCCAAAAGATTAATTGTAACAATTTTGTATTCTTGTTTACTTATTTGTTTAAAATTTTTATTTGTTTATTATTTATTTTTAATATTAATTTATTTCATAAATGTTAATTTTATTAAAAATCTTAATATCGAACTAAATTACTTGAATATCCCAATACGCTAGTAATATTCAAATATTTCATTTCGATCCTAAGGATTATCAAAGAATCACTACTTGTGATTTCTAAGAAATCCTATCATAGGATATCCTTTTCTATATTTAAAATGTATTTTTTTATTTATATTTTATTTTAATACCTATATTTGCATTTATCAGTGTATTTGTTTATTTATTTTAATTCCTAGATTTTTATCTGTCTAAAAGTTTTTATTTTCATTCACTTACTATTTTCTCATATTTACCCTTTTTTATATTATTGTTTTTATTACTATTTTTATATTTATATTTTTTTTATATTAAGAAATCTTATTAATATTTTCTTTATATCGGAATA
Organism: Heritiera fomes; assembly: GCA_032173925.1. Classification (NCBI taxonomy): domain Eukaryota; kingdom Viridiplantae; phylum Streptophyta; class Magnoliopsida; order Malvales; family Malvaceae; genus Heritiera; species Heritiera fomes. The sequence goes on from JAPDPM010000012.1 coordinate 29,554,413, forward strand.
AAATTATTTAAATGTCCCAATACGCTGGTGACATTAAAGATTTTATCTCGACCCTAAAGATTGTCAAAGAATCGCTACTTGTGATTTCTTCGACATCTTATCATCGGAAAATCTTTGTTTTTTTAATTTTCAATCGTTCATTATTTATTACAATCATCTTTCTATAATATACATATATATATATATTCTTTCTCTAAAAATCGTAACTTTGTGCAAATAAAACACAATCAAAATTATAAAACAGTAAGTAAAGTATAAAAAATGAGAAACAAACAAAGTATAATAGATTAAAAAAATGATATAAATTGCATACCTTTTGAAAACTTTCAATACAGCACCTTTTTTTATTTTAAAATCCCTTTATTCTTCAAGCTTTCCTTTCTCTTCCATTATTCACGTTAAAAGCTTGTAGAGTGGTGCTACAAAAACGCAGTAAGTTGCAGAGAGCAGTAAGCAATGGTGTGGCCTCTTGGAGCAGTGACAGTTCGGTGCAGTTCAAGGTAGCAGTGAAGTGCAGCAGCAAAGGAGATGGCGTTGTGGTCTGGTGCAGTGGGAGTTCGTAAATGGCCGCAGATGATGGTGCCGGTCCTCTGGATAAGGTGCAAATGTGCAATGATGATGTTCACGCAGGGCAGGGGAAGATGAGGATGATGGTACGATGAGGAAGACAATGGCGCAGCAGCAAGGAGCAAGATGATGGGAAGCTAAGAAAAATGCCAGGATGGTAGTTGAGGAAGTGAAGGAACCGAGAATGAAGATGCAGAATGATAGCGAAAGCGTGGGTGTTCATGAGTTGCTAGTTTTTGTTTGACGCAGGGAAGCAGCAATAGTGATGGTGAAGTTGCATGCAGCAAAAACAAAGGGGGCACAACGATGGTGATGATGGTGTGTGGCCCAACGATGGCAGAGGGGTTCAAACGATGATGAATAGTGGCTGTGAGGGGATGATGATCATCAAAACCTCTCCCCGTGGCTTGGTCAGGGAAGACTTTTAAAACCAAAAAAGTGCCGTGGGTTTCTAGGGTTTTTTCTCCCCTGGATGGGTATTGATTTTTTTTCTAGGGTTTTTTTTTGTTCCCCTTTATTTCTCCTTTTCATTGGCTTTTATAGCCATTTCTAGCCCTAAACCTTTAGGGAAGGAAACAAACTTCCCCCCTTTTAATGCTTAAACCATGGCTACCATCATGGGATTCTCATTCATGATTTATTTCCATCAATTTGTAAATTATTATGTTCATTTTTTGGCAACAAATCAACCAAGTCAATTATTGAGGGTGTAAATTTTGCATGTGCTTCACATGAGATTTTTAAATTTGACCAAAATTGACTTGTTTCTTTTTATCATTTTTTATTTTTTTTATTTTTTTTTATTGTTTTTGATTTTTTAAAAGAATTGTTCGGACAAAATTAGGTGTCTACAAAGAACACCCCAGAAAATATGAAACTTACCTCAACCGACTGCACTTGTGGAACAAATTATTTTCTGTCTCACGTTGGCCTTCCTTTACTTATTCCTTTACCTCATCAAGTTAAGAAGGAAAGGTTTTGCAAGCTGGTTTATGTATTTAACCAACTTAAGGTTGGAGTTTAGTAGATCGAACATGGCAAAGAAATGGAAGAAACAGAGAAATGGCTTTCGTGAAGAAGCTGGAGTTGGCTAACTCTGTTATCCTCAATTGTTTCTTCTTTTATAGCTGTGCCATCCAATCAGAACTCATCACTTGGCCTTATCCCATTTCCTCCATCATTTCCACGTCTTTCATGCATTTAATGCATGAAGAAAAACTGCAGCACAAGTGGAGTGAAAGTCTCCCTTCCACACTCTTTTTTTTTCTGCTTCTATTGACCTTGTTTTATTTCTCAACCAATAAGGTTCATTCCTTACCGACTTCAACATCTTCTCCATCAATTGTCTTCAACCGTACGACTTACAAGTCAATTTTGGCTGCAATGGTCATGTGCTGATTCCAGTTCCAGTTCGTCTAGTCAACCAGAAACCTCAGCTCGCCAACACCAATTTCAGTTTGCCAACATACGATGTGGTGATTTATGAGCTGACTTCCTTTACTTGGCTATCACAGTTTATAGCCCTAATCGCCCACTTGCTATCATATGGGAAATCACCAGTCCACGCCCATTTGGGCGACCATCCCCAAATAACTTGCTGGCGAACTCCACTATTCACCCACGCCATCGTCCAACTCACCATCACCTATGGCGATTGTCATCTTGCTCGCACATTGGCGAGCTGCCCTCTTACTCGTCCGTAGAGGATTTCACTTAATTTGCTTCGTTCTCATCTCAAGTTAAGGAGCTTTTCAACTAAAAGGAATTCAATACTCTCTATTTATTTAATTTCCATTATCACTTTTATAAAATTAGATTCTACAGTAGTGTAGAATCGGATCTTACATTTTCTCCCCACCTTAAGAAATTTGGTCCTCCAAATTTCAACCAGATCTATCAGTGTGAAAGCTGTGTATATTTCTTACACATAAGGCATTCTAATTCTCAAGTAGCCTCATACTACCAGAGCATCAATCAAAGAATAAATCTTAGATCATAACACTTTATCACTACACTTTATCCGTCTTATCCAAAATCTGTACCAATTTCTCAACGTAATTCTTGTCCTCTCTAATCTCTAGGACTCATTTCGAATCACGTGAGAAGTATATGGATAGTACTTTCTCATTCATGAGACATGAAATACATTATGCACTCCTAACAACTCGGGAGGTAGTGCACGTCTTTCATATGATCTAAGATCTCCGACGATCCAATGCATCGGGAACTCAATTTCCCTCTCATTATGCATCCCAATAGTAACACCTTAATATACATAACCTCTTGTATATCTCAAGAAGTCTGTTCGACCAAGTCGAATAAATTTTCGGTCTCCCATTTTCTCATGCTATCGTGGATTATATCGTCTGCCAAATAATCCTTTCCAAGTGCTATGCCTATACTCTCCTGTGGCCATTTTCATAAACAACTTTGCCAGGGTAGAGGATTATCCCAGGAGCCTATAAAATCAACTGCACACACTTGCACCATATCCTCGAGCGTCCATATCATACGCTCGGACTGTCTCTCAGTCTGCGGATGATCTGCGATGCAAAACTCAATCGGGATCCCATAGCTTCCTGTAATCTCTCTCAACCCTGAGATATGAAGCGGGACTCCCTATCAACTGTAATGCTCACTGGAATACTGTAAAGCCTCACCATTTCCCTGACATATAATCCGGCCAAGGCATTAATTAGCTCAACAAATTCCATAATCAAGGAATGAGCAGACTTACTCAATATATCCACAACAATCCAGATAGCATTTTACTCTTTTCAATTTTCACTGAGTATAGGAAGTGCCTCTAATATAGGCATTTCTCTTCCTTATCACCTTCTCAACTTTTATTTATTCTTGTCTCTAATATGAGATCACGAATATCTCTTTATACTCCTTATTGTCCTTAAGAGTACTGCCCGCCTCTTCCGACCATCAATAATCATCCCTTTGACGCCCTCCCGCGCTCTAGGATTATTCTCTCAAGTGAGTTGGCGACCACCTAGTTCGCCCACATCTCACAACATGTTATCCGATGTTGAGCGATCACCCCACTCGTGGGTCGCCCATTCCAAATTTTCTCAAGGTCCTGAAGAATCTCGGGCGTCTTTTCTCAAAACCAATTTACACTCCCTCAAGTCTTTTATCATCCTTGAGAGTTAGTAAGTCATCTATACTATTTATCACTTATCATCTCATTCAGTGCTAGTCGATTATAATTTGGTGACTATCATGTAGATAATTTTAATCATTCGTATGTAATTGTCCCAGTAGTCTCTAAAATACCACACACTCGCTCTCAATATATCCTGGAGCGTCCACACAATGCGCTCAGATATCTATATCAATCTGAGGCGGCGCTAACAGTAAAAATTTGGAATCCCAAAGCCTCTTGCTATTCTCTCAAAGCATATGGTGAATCAGGGATCCCTATCACAAGTACCCACTCACTGGAACTTCACATACATTCTTTCTGTTTCACCAATATATATCGATTAAGGCATTCATTACATCCCGAAACCTGATGATGAAGAAGTGAAATAATTTGGTTACTCAATCCATAATCACTTTTATAACATCATGGTTCTTTCGGATTCTTCACCACCTCACAGTGATTATTTCATGATTAATCTAGGACTGCTTTCTTTTCCAGACCTTAATATTAGCCACCGATTACGTCTCAGATAATCATTTTTCCCTTGATCACTTCTCTTATCTCAAGTGATCATTCTATCTCTTATTCTCCTAGTACATGTAATGTCACTACTTGGAGAATATACTTTTCCTTACATCAATTTCTGAAGTTTAAATTTATTATCATTCAGATTTCATCACCACTTTACTTATACAATTTCACATTCCCAATATGTTCATATATACACATATGTATATCCTTTTTCAGGATTAGCAGTACTTCTTGTATCTGCTCCTCTGAGTATGACAATTTCATCTTTTTAATTCTGGCTTGTCATTAATTCCAGCCATAACTAGATAATGATCAGAGGAAATCACATTTATTCGTATACTTGGGAACTATCTCATAACTTGTGTTCCCTAGTCATCATATGACTTGTCTTCTCAAGACAATTTCATTCTTTTTCATTCATCACCACAATTGTTTTCCCACTTAATATAGTACTTTACTGTTACTATCTCGTAACCATTTCGAATACTATATTCATACATACCCATTCACTTCTACTTCCTCCCAATTAAGCATTGAATCAATAAGGTAGCAAATTCCACAAACTCTTCAACAATTCATTTGTGCTATACGGGTAAAACTCATAAATTTTATACCCCAATAAGCACACTTTAACCTCACTTAAGTAGTAAAATCTTTTACTCGGACAATTTTAATGTCTGCTTAATCAATTGAGACCTCACGTCTCTAATATATATATTTCAATTAGAAACCAATGGTCACTGACTTAACAATAAGGTTTTCTATACCTTATTCAATAATATTGCTGATATCAATATACATATTTATTCTCTTTAAAATCATCCTAGTTGGCTCTAGGCACACAAATAGGAAGGATACTACAGTCGGTTAGGGATCCAGATAGAATATAATAGGTATTTTAGAATACCATACTTGTTCCGGAACCTAGAAGCAACTGTAGAGAGTACTAATCCCATTGTTTTCAAAACGATATAATTTTCGTTTTCACCAGTTATATCAAAACAGTTGAGTCTTTACTCATCAATCTCTTGAGTAATTTCTCAAGCTCTACTGATTCACTAGTAAGAGCTTACAAACAATTTCTATTTCAATTCGCCACATTGCTTCAATTCATACCATATCATTGGCAATCGCTCTTTTCACCACATTGCTATGATTTACATCACAATTTGTTAACCAGATTACTCACCATACTCTTTGGACGATCATCACTAAAATTATTTGGGCGATCAGGATCCTCGCCCATTTTAGCAATTCATGTTATATTGGCGGACTCATGTTAGTTCTCGCCATCATCTAACTCGCCCACACCATTGGCGATCATACATTTGCACGCCCATTGGCGAGCTATCCCAATGTAGTTCTCGCCCATCGAGTATTTCTCATAAATCTCATAATATCCCGGTTCTATGGATATCGTAACGGACCAGCCCAACCGGCCATGGCAATCCCCTTTTTGAGCCCATCGACAACGATTGCTGTGACAACGCTACTCATCCATACTGTCCTCTTTGGCGATCATCTCGATGCCCAGTTCTTCCAACCGTGCTCGAGTTCGCTCATCTCAAAGTTTTCTTTCTCATCCACAGACTCAAACATTTGACTTCCTCAAATGTCAAGTCACTACTAATATCCATTCTCCTAAAACATAAGGAGTATATATAACCAGTATTATCATAATCGATTTTACATCATTTCTCACACAATTCACCTTTTTAAATCCAGACCCAAAATCCACAACAGGGCTGACTATCTCGCGACCTCTCATAGCTTGTACTCTGGGTCGCCTTACTTATCAATATATCAGTGGTGTCTACAGTAGAAATCATCCTTTATACCATCAAATACTCATACTATTTCACCATCAATCTATTTTAAATCAATTTTGTCTTTTATTTTATGTCTCAGATTAAACATTTCAATATAGGGTATATTCATAAATTCCCCTTTAATTTTCTCTCTAATCAATATAACTCCAAACACGCGATCTTAGGGCTTATATGCTAATATTATCCCTTTTCATCTCAATATCATCATTTTCAGGATCTTAGTTTGATATGGACAGAGAAGTCCTGGTGGGGCCCTCACCGAGTTTCTCACTGTACCTTATCGAATAGACCCGACATTATGATGATAAGATCGCCTATTTCATGCAAAATTTCTGGATTACTATCTCTATTTGTAACCCATAATTCATCAACTTTCACCATATTCCACCACTTAACTCATTTCACAGTCATTCGACTCCTCTATACGTTAAGACTATACAGTACTACAGGGGATGTTAACCTTTTTCAACACTTCCCATGCTAAAGGCATCAACAGACATCAGACCAACCCAAGCTCTGATACCATTAAATCTATAACATCCCATTACCACATTTTTAAAGTATTTCCATACAACTTTACCGGTTGGGCTGTTTGCGATGTCATTAACATTCAACAGTAACAGTGATAAATGATAAACATTTATCTATTAATTATGGAATATGAAATTTCTTTTCATTATTCCTTACATCTGACATCCCCTATTAACCTTTATTTCACTAAGGTAGTACTGTATACATATGTCTGAAATGTAAAAGAGAAGAGACTGTACCTGTCACATTTAACGTGCCATGCCTCAGTGCTTTGAGCATAGATATACCCATCGGAGAGCTAATTCTCTCAACTCCGTGTACTTCTTATCTGTGGAGTTAAAACAAAGGGGTGAGCGATTCATACGCTCAGTAAAGGAAACATATGCTGCTTTAAATAAAGCAAAACTATATATCACAACGCATTTATTCTTTTCTTAACAATAACCCAGTAGAAAAGATAGTGGATATATAGTAAACAACTCTCTTAAAACATCATTCAAATCACTGGCTAAACAGTTTACTTTAAAATGTAGTCAACACTATATAGGATTTCAACAAATCCTTACAGTAAACAGAAATTGGTAAGTTGAGACTAGGCAATAAATAAATCATACTATCATCGTTCCCCCTCCCCCTTGCGAGAACGGAATCTGCCGCTTTTGGGGTGCACCCGTAGGCCATCGCCCCTCACGGCTATCTCAGATCTATAGCCATAATCTATAAGTGGTCCTCGGGTCCACTTGCCAAGTGACCTCGAGACCGCTGATGACTTGGCGGGTCCATCAGCCCTGTGACGCCCTGAGGTGCACTCATTGGTCCATTGAATGAGCCACCGCCCCAAGTAGGTCACGCAACTATATGAATAATAATACATGAATTCAGGGCCTAAAGTCTCAAAATCATTTTCATATCTCATGACAACCTTTAAAGGATTATTTCACCCACATTATCATTAACTCAAATGATCTAATTCCCAAAAAGGTTTAGGTTTTCGGTTTACAAAACCCTTGAAAACATTCCCAAAATCTTAACCTTTAAAACTGCTCGTCCATGGTCTGCTCACCTAATTGGCTCGCCCATGGCAGCTCGCCCAGTGCGGTGAACTTGTGTTCGCCTGCCAACACTTGCTTTTAAAAACAGAAAGCAAAACTGGCTGGCCCTCAATGGCTCGCCCATTAGTCTATTGCCCAAAAGGGTTTATATTTCTATTTTCAAGGATATTAAAATGGCTCATTTTTATTTAAGAAAATACCATCGAAATCTGTTCGCCATGGTCAACTCGCCCATGTTGGCTCGCCCATGGTCAATCATCAGTGCGGGAATTAGTATTCGCCCGCCACTTTCTACATTTAAACAGGAAACTGGCTCGCCCAAGACTTTTGTCAACAAAGGGGTCGCCCGCCCCAACTAAACATTATAAAGGGTTCGCCCATCAGTGGCTCGCTCGAATTTCTATTAAAATCGGAGTTACTCGCCCCAAAACAAACACAAAAGGGCTCGCCCGCCTTTAACCAATTCATCCAGAAAACAGCATAGGGGTCGGCTTTTAGCTCGCCCGACTCAAAATAATTATCAAATAACTTCTTCAAACAATGCATGTCAGAAAACAAAACATTTAACTTAATGTTTTCATAAAATTTACTCCACAGGACATGCATCTCTTCACACACATCTCCCTTACCTGGTTCAACGAAGCCTTGCTTCCTTCTCGCCTTCCAAATCGTATTCACCGAGTTCATAATTTCCGGCTGCAAATAATTTATAAATTTTATTAATATTTTCATTTCATATCACTTGGCGAGATTGAAATAAATCAAATGACTACTCGCCCAATAGAGCTCCAACTAGCTCGCCCAGACGAGCTCGCCATTCACCAAATGGCTTCCACGTGGGAGATCGCCCGCCATTACTCACCGTAGGTTTGTGAGCTCGCCCAACATTCAACTCACGAGGCCTACATTGGCTTAATTGTGGGAGTTCGCCCACAATCCTATTCGCCCAATGCCTTATGCATTTGAGCTCGCCCATTAATTCACTTCACTAGAATTGGGCGTTCTCGCCCTTTGAATACAGACTTTACCTTGGCGAGTTCCTTATTATCTACTCGCCTCATTGGCGATTACTAATTTTCAACATGGGCGATCACTATAGTCGCCATTATCGTCACTTATTCCATTATTTTCCTTGTTTCCATATTCTCTAAAGATCTAACTAAAACAAGGTTGTATTCTATGTTTAGTATACCGTAAACATATAAATCCACTATTGAATATCAAGAACACCCTAGAAAATATGAAACTTACCTCAACCGACTGTACTTGTGGAACAAATTATTTTCTGTCTCACGTTGGCCATCCTTTACTTATTCCTTTACCTCATCAAGTTAAGAAGGAAAGGTTTTGCAAGCTGGTTTATGTATTTAACCAACTTAAGGTTGGAGTTTAGTATATCGAACATGGCAGAGAAATAGAAGAAACAGAGAAATGGCTTTTGTGAAGAAGCTGGAGTTGGCTAACTCTGTTATCCTCTATTGTTTCTTCTTTTATAGCTGTGTCATCCAATCAGAACTCATCACTTGGCCTTATCCCATTTCCTCCATCATTTCCACGTCTTTCATGCATTTAATGCATGAAGAAAAACTGCAGCACAAGTGGAGTGAAAGTCTCCCTTCCACGCTCTTTTTTTTCTGCTTCTATTGACCTTGTTTTATTTCTCAACCAATAAGGTTCATTCCTTACCGACTTCAACATCTTCTCCATCAATTGTCTTCAACCGTACGACTTACAAGTCAATTTTGGCTGCAATGGTCATGTGCTGATTCCAGTTCCAGTTCGTCTAGTCAACCAAAAACATCAGCTCGCCAACACCAATTTCAGTTTGCCAACATACGATGTGGTGATTTATGAGCTGACTTCCTTTACTTGGCTATCACAGTTTATAGCCCTAATCGCCCACTTGCTATCATATGGGAGATCACCAGTCCACGCCCATTTGGGCGACCATCCCCAAATAACTTGCTGGTGAACTCCACTATTCGCCCACGCCATCGTCCAACTCACCATCTCTTGCTCGCCCATTGGCGAGCTGCCCTCTTACTCGTCCGTAGAGGATTTCACTTAATTTGCTCCGTTCTCATCTCAAGTTAAGGAGCTTTTCAACTAAATGGAATTCAATACTCTCTATTTATTTAATTTCCATTATCACTTTTATGAAATTAGACTCTACAGTAGTGTAGAATCGGATCTTACATCCTATCCATATAAAAAAAAATCCCACAACAACTAATGGTTGAGATATGGTGTCCCAATCCTATGCACAAGTCATACCTCAACTCCAAAAGAAAATAGTCTCCACTTAATTTACCAAAATTCTACGCATAGCCATAGCAGCCATAGCAGAATTAAAAATAGAAAATAGAAATAATAAAAAATGACTTTTTTATAGGATAGAAGTCTTTGATTTAGTGAAAGAGGGAATATAGGTGTTAAATTCAAATTGTAGATTTGTAGAACTCTAATATAGAAATTTAATTATTAATTTGATCCAACGCTCAAGATCAAAAATAAAAATTTTAAAGAAATGGTTAGGTAACTCATTATTTTAGATGATAAATAACAAAATCTTATCAGACCTGCATCAATAATACCCCATTAGAAAACAGGACAAACACCTTAGTCAACATCAAAGAAAACAATGATAACAATTCATTCACCATAAACCCAAATTACCACCAAGCATCCACTTTGATCGGTTTGTTGAGTCCAGCTTTAGCTAAAAAGATCAGCCAGAAACCATGGTAATGGCAGCAAAAAGATGATCGAATTCAATGAAAATTCAAAAAACCATGAGAGAGAGAGAGAGGTTTTCCCAAAGCAACGTTGACAGTCGCTTTCATGGAAGAATGCGATCTTCTTACAATTCCGACGATATCAGTCAAGGGAGAAGACGGTTGGTAACTATTTTTGTCGGGAATATTTCACCATATGGGAGAGAAGTAGAATTAAGAGATATTCTGATGCAGTATGGAAGAGTTGTTGACTTCTACATTCCATTGAATTGGCATAAAAGGAAGAGCAAGTTTGGCTTCTTCAGGTTTAAGGATCTCATAGAAGCTCTTTTTGTTATCAGAGCTTTAAACGGAGTGACTTGGTTTGGTAGAAGACTTGTAGTGAACCTTGCCAAGTACGACTGGGGAAGCAGAAAAGACTCCTCGAGGAAAATAGCTCAAAAGAAAGTGAGGACGGTTGATGTTCTTAATTCTACAAGGGACGTGGATTACAAAAAGAAGTCTGATCCTACTAATAGGATTTCATCAAACACTGACTCTCGATCCTACGCAGATGTGGTTAGAACCTCCAACCCTACTATCAATGTTAATAAAGAGTTGGCGAGGGGACAGGAAGTTAGTAGGGAAGATATTCAAATTGTTTCTGGGTTGGACAAAATTATTGTGGAAATTATTAATCTGGACTTGAAATGGCTTGAGTTCTCAGTCGTGGCTTCGGTTAAAAATCCTCTGGAGATACAGTCCCTTCACCAACGCATTCTTCAAGAAGGTATGCGTCTTTTCTCCATCTCTTCGATGGGTGGTAGCTGGATTTTAATTCATTTTGAATCAAAGAAGATTTTGTCAAATTTTTTAGCTAATGGTAAAAGCTGGCTTGATGATTGGTGCCATTGGATCAAACCTTGGTCTGATGAACTTGTTTGTGATGAGAAATTTGCCTGGGTCAGAATTAATAAACTGCCTATGCATGCATGGAATATTGAGGTGTTTAAGAAGATTGGGGATCACATAGGGCAGTTTATCACGGTGGATGATTGCATCGATAAGAAAAACCATTTGGATTTTGCAAGAATTCTTGTTCTTATCAAGAAAAATGTTATGGTTCAAAATGATACGGATTTGTGGTTGAATGGTAGGAAGTTTGAGATTAACTTAATGTTTGAAGAGGATCCTGATTTTTTGTTAAATCATCTATGTAACTCTGATCAAAAAGTTAATCCAAATCCATCTTCGTCTTCTGAATCCATCTGTTCAGAACCGGTGAATGGTGCAGATCGGATGGTGGCTTCTTGTGAAGAAGACGGAAACGAGCAGTCAGGCGGAGGAGCCGACAACCTTTGCACTGTGGGAATTAATGCGCCGTCTTTGGGAAATGCGGGAATTAGTGGACCGTCTTTGGAAAATGTTGAAGATGTATCTTTCAAGGATGAAATTGCATTTAACGAGGATGACCTGGCTATGATCGTCAACATAGATAACGGCTATGGGGAGATGGCTGACCAATATAAATTTGCTAATGATACTTTGTGGGTTGAAGCCGAAGCTTTTGAAGAAGCGGACCTGGGTTTGTCATTGAATGATGAGAAAGATGCCTCCGAGAAAAGCCCAATACAAAGTTTTTCTAACTCTCAAAGTCCTATCTATAGTAATCCAGTTGATGATGCATCCACTATGTGCTTAGCTCTTTTTAATGGTCCAAATGCTGATGCCCAGATTATGGACCATAACATTGAAGCCTCACAAGAATGTTTGGGATCTTTAGCTCTTAAAGAAAAACGGAGAAAGAAATTTGCCTCACTTACCTCCTTGACTTCGGCTGCTGTTGTTTCTAGGAAAGGGAATTATGTTTCCTCGAAATCAAAGGCAAAAAAGGGTAGAAAAAAGGTCAACAAACTTAGGATAATTGAAAACTCGAGGAAGGAAGAATGTTTGGAAAATCATTGTTTACCTGAAGAGGAGATTTCTGATGAAGACATTAGAAATAGAAATAGAAGCCTTAGGAAAGAAGTACAAGCAACAATTGAAGTGGCAAGATTGCTGGGCTTATCAACCACTGCAGATGAAGAAGAAATTATTAGAAGATTGATGGAGGCAGAAATTGAGGATATGGCAAAGAGCATTTGTCGAGGACAAATGTAAGTTGGAGTCTTTCTCTGTTCTATTTGGGGTTTTGTTCTTTTAACTGAAGGTTTTTTCTTTTAATGTGAGGGCAGATGCCTCAGGAGCATCTGGTGGCTTAATCTACATGTGGAATGAAGGGGAGCTTCAACCTGTTGTCTTCTTTGGCTTGTGACAGATCTATTCGGTTAGAAGCCGTTTTTTATCACAGGTCTCATTTTGTGGTTCATTTTCTGCAGCACTTGCAAGTCTTCGGTCTTTGTTGTACCTTGCCAGCTGGGCTACCTTTGTTGTGTCTTCTCTTTGCAGCAACAGAATGCTTTGTGTTGATTTTTGAGTGTTCTACCTCCATTATGGGCTGCAGATTCTCTTGCTTCTTGGTTCTACGCTACTGTTTCAAGCTGGAAAATTTTACTGGTTTCAACCGAAGTTGATGAGCACAGAAGGTGCTCGATGGTTAGTCTGTTCGGTTTTGTCGAGCGTTTTTGACTGGTGTAGTACCTGATAATTTTTGTGCGGTTCTTTTCTCGTCCTCTAGAGTGTTACGGAGCGGTGGATTGATGACGTTCAGTTTTGACGTGGGTGCTCACACTCTTGATCGCCTTGATCAGCTCGATCTTCCTTTTGTCCAAAGGCTGATTCGCCAATCGCTTATAGGCAGATGGATTTTAGCTGTTTTGCGCTATATGCGCCTGTAGACCCATGGTTGTATTTTCTTAAGGATGTGTAGGTTTCTGACTCCTAATATCCTTTGCAAACAGTGTACCAGACTTATTAATAAAATTTATCTTTCAAAAAAAATAAACAAAATCTTAAGTATCTTTTCTGAATATTTTGATCATTGGATCTTATATGCATTAATACATCTTTAATCTTTCTAAAACTTAAACATTTTTTCTACTTATGTTAATACATGGTCAAGGATAGTTGAATAGAAACTTAATAAAATTTAAATAAATTAAAATGCTCTTCCTAATTTTATCATGCATATCTGATCATATATGTAAAACAAAATGTGTTGATTGTTTATTTTAACAGTAAATGATTTTATTAATGAAGCCAAAATTACAATCAAGCCTCAAAATTGAAGTTTCGTTGAACTCCTAGTTTCACTAGGGAGTCCGCAAAATAATTTGCCTCTCTACAAACATGCACAAAAGAAACCGAACCCAATTTGAAATACAAGTTATAAAGTTTGTTGAGCAGATTGTTTTACTTCCATGGAGTATGAAGGATTTTGTTTAACCATGAAATAACCACCTTGGACTCACTTTCAATGATAAGGTGTGGCATTGAGTCGAAGTTTGCATTGACGATAATTGTGAGGGCCTCCACCACTACTTGAAGCTCTACCAAGTTGGAATCAACCAAGCCAATATGCTGTGAGAACATCATCAAAATGTAACCATCATGGTTGCGAAGAACCCCTCCAATACCGGCCAGGCAGGTTTGCCTAAGGAAGAACTGTCGACATTGCATTTCCAAGAGCCAAGCGATAGAGCAGACCAAGTGATGGTTTTTCTTGGTTTTTTAATCTTGACAGGATCACTGACTTCTTGAGTAAAATTGGAAAGAAGAAATAGATCAAGATGAGGATGAGAGGCTTTTAACCACCAACTTAATCTCAATTTGACCAGGTTTGAAACTTCAAGTGGAGTTTAGGACTTGTTGAAGATTTTGTCATTTCGAGTAAGCCAGATCGACCACCAAATCGCATAAAAGAGAGCACTCCAGATCTGCTTCTGATTCTTTGAAGAAGAGAGTTCGTTCCAAGACAAGAAAAGAAGTTTAAGTGAGCCTGGAATAGCCCAATTGATACCCCACCAGCTACAACAAATGCACCAAATGTTCCACGAGTGTTGACAATGAATGAGAAGATGATTAATCGAATCAGGCTAAGAGCAAAAGGCACAACAATTTTCTTTGTTGAGCATGCAGCCTTTTCTGTGAAGCAAATCAATGGTTCGAAGTTTCCCTTTAAAAGCTTTCCAGCAAAACGGTTCAACCTTGGGAGGTGCAATACCTTTCCAAATGTAACTTTCAATCGGAGTGTCAGCATCTTGAGATTTTTCCATAGATTTTCTGGAGGAATTTGAACTATAATTACCATTCATTGTATGATACTAGATGACTCTGTCAGTGCTGAATGTGGAGAGGCAAATCAAGTTAAGAAGGTTGATGAGATACTGCCATCGCTGAATTTCCCAATCAAAGAGGAAAATGTATTGATTGTAAGCTAAATTAACCATTTGACAATTGGAACTCTAATGGTAATTCTTTGATTTTGGACCTTAATGACAAAGAAATTAATTTTAGAGGCAAAATCTGTGCATATATTCACCGCCAAACACTTGGACAATCATGTATCGCTTCTAATTAAATTTCTTATATATATATATATATATATATATATATATATATATATATGAGAGGAAAGATTCACTTATATTATTGTAAAATAGATTTTGTTTCACACTATTTAATTTTTTTGTATAATATATATTTTTGATTTGATTATTGAATTTTATGTTGTATATACATAAATTGTACATGTCAAATTAATTGAAAAAATCTAAACATTTGTTAAATAATAATAAAATTTTAATTTTTAATATATATTGAAAAAAATATTATTATTTATAGAAATTATAAAAATATTAAATCCATTTAAAATTTTGGGTGTATGATAAATATGAATAAATTAGTAAATTTAACAATTAATTTAAATAAAATTATAAGAATAATGTAAAATAATTTATTTTACATTAATTGATATAACTTAATCCTTTTTATATGAGTACAGCATGGTGGGAAGCTTTATGCATGGTAGGTTGGTGGTCGTTGAGATCTTGCATGTCGGCAAAGACCTACAGATTTTCCATTTTTTTTCCTAATATTTTTGGTAACACGTGGCTGAAGATTAAGTGAGACAGATGAGGTTGATGATGTGTAAAGGCCTTCAATTGGATAGCACTGAAAATTGGGTGGCCAAATAGGTAAGCTACTACTCACGTGGGCCAACCAAAGTTTTCCACATATATGATATCGAAAAGATTGATTTCTTTCTCAAGTTCCATTATAGAGTATTTACACATTTCACGTCTAATTATTGCATGATATATACAAATATATTGAAGGTCATCGGACAGAGTTGACTTCTTGCTTGCTGTTTTACTTTTTAATTTCTTAATCTAAAGAAGAGTCAATTGGTAGCTAATTCACCTATTTATCATAAAATTAAGAAAAAAATGAAAATAAAAATTTAATTCAGTATGCAAAGTGTTAAAACAGAAGAGAAAAAGGGAACTATTCATACAATTTGAGTTTAATTCAAAGCTTCTAAAGTTAAAAATAAATCACAATTGTGCTTATATTTATACACACACATTAATAATATACTTTTTAAGGATTGTTGATGACTATTTAAAGGTTTTATCATACTTTTGGAAATTTTATTTATCTTATTCAATGTACATAAACCTTGATCGATAAATTGTTTAAACTAAATAATAACTTTAATATAATTATGTACGTACAGAAAAAATCAAATGATTAATTAGTTATTAATTTTAACGAGCTATCCTTAGTTTCTTGTCAACTAGTTTTCAATTGGTTAACAAATTATATAAGGGAAAAATATTGACGATAAAATTGGCTATATGAACCAAAAAAAATAAAATAAAATTGGCTACAAAGTGATGCAAATGCAAAAGTTTTTGACTTTTGAGGAGCTTCGTCATGTATAGTTATGAAATGCACGAGCTTCATCACCTTGCATTGTTCAAAAGCAAAATTTCCAATAGCCCACCCAGCATGTTGCACTATGACCAGCTAGCAATTCCGAGACGGTCTCACGAGCCTATTTAAAGCCAACCTCCTTTCCCTCATACATATTAATTCTCCATAGAAACTATCTTCACGTATTATAAGAAGCAAACATTTTCCTTCTTCTTCACCCCCACAATGTCTACCACTCTTTTCTTTGAGATTTTGCTTTACTTCCTTCTTCTTTTATCTCCTCCTACTTGGAAGTTAGGAATGAATAATTCTATGGCAATTGTCGCGGGCGCAACAAGACCATTGGTGTCCAAGTCATCTCAAGATCGGACGGTCACGTTCAAGCCAGAAACAAGTATGAAACATGGTTTTCGTAGCCAACATGGGAGGAATTGCTTGCCTAAAGGCTTTCATCGTACTTCCGCGCCGAGTCGGTATATAAATGATCACACTTTTGGTTCGACAATGTGTTCAACCATCTCGGATATTTCGACCAGACCATGAGAAGTTTATCAATTTGACCAGTGCTCATGAAGAAAGATGAGCTTTATAATTTGGTGTTGTATAAACTATGGGCTAATTTGAGTGGATGGTGCGATTGACTCTGGTGAGATTGAAAAAAAAATAATCACCGTAAGTATAAGTTTTTTTAATAATATATTAAAACAAAGGGGTAAAAAAAATTTTACATCTATTTTTTTTGTCTTTAGTTATTTTTTATTTTGTTTTATTTGAAGGAATCAATCGCACCGGAGCCTATGTATGTACGTGGTTTTAGGTTATAGGAGAAATTAAGTAAATATATATAATGAATATGTGATGAATTATATGATAAAGGAATTTAATAATGAAGTTCCTTTTAACTATAATAGAACAATCAATTCAAAGTAATTTCTATATGATTAAATAGCAATCACATTTGAATTAAAAATATGTTATAACGAATGCTTGTTCTGATTTTGATGTGATGTTTCAGTGTGAGTGCCAAACTTCATGATTTAGCAAAAAAAATGATAATGATCGATGATCCAATTCGAAATGCGGTGGATGACGCATATTAGCCTCAAACATCTGTGTGATCCTAGCCAAGACATCTTTTATTTCATTTTGCGTTTGCAAGAGTTGATCTTGTGTTTACGTCATGTCATCAATTTGTTGTTGCATAGCTTGCATTTGTGAATTTGTTGTTGACGACCTGCATAAGTTAGAAGAGGTGGACACAGATGATGGTTGAAATAAATTTTTGCACTTGATGTAGTCTCAAATCCGTAAATATGAATGCGAGTTGTCTTCATTCCAGTAATAACTTCATACCGAGCTTCTGGATCAAACTCGGAACAAATGGAAGTGTCATCACCATATTTGTGACACATGTAGAAGTATATTTTTCTGACAATATAAAAATATTAAATATTGTATAATATTAAAAAAGAAAACAAGAAAACATAATAATAATAATAATAATTCACATACACTAATAGATTTGGACTTGTTATTCACTTTATATCATGTATTATTATGCTAATTTTTTTGTTAATGTACATTTGAGAATATTGTGAAGTTGTCTAATCTGGTAAGACAAATGTATATTAAATATGATCAATTGAATTTTTAAGGTTATTAGTATCATGTATGTATTGTTAGTGTAAATATTAAACAGTTCATAAAGTAGTCATAATTAATAGGGCAATGTTAAATTGTATAGTTCCTAGCATTACTCTATTTAATGTTAAGCTTGTGATCTACTCTAATTAATGTTAGTCACATCTTTTAGATATACTGGAAAAAGAGAATCAAATTAACCATTAAGTTGAGTAAGTAAGAGTGCTCAGATTTCGAAAAAAATTTGATTTTCAATTAATTAATTGAATTAATCAAAAATTTAACCAAAATATAAAAAATCTAAAAATAGAAAAATACAACGTCCAAAGATATTTTTAATATTTGAAATTTAGATTAGTTTTAAATATAATGCTGTTAGAGTTTTCAACTTAATACTCTGCTGTTTGAAAATTTTGTTGAATGATATTATTCAATTGTTTTCAAAAACAGGAGGAATGTAATGTGCATAAAGGAAGCTTGTTCTACATGGGAACTAGGTAAGCTTTTGGGAATAACAGCAAACTGTGATGACAGTGTGATAATTAAGAACTTGATGGAGATGGAGTAAAAGAATTAAGTGGACGTGGAAAGGCATTTTGGGTGACTGGAGATTGATTATTGTTGTAGTGGAAAGTCAGAGGAAAGGAGTTTGTTTGATGAAGAATTATTAAAGCGAAGGTTGCCAAAGAGCGTGGCATATTAATGAGAATTTTTTTTAAATAGTACATTATCATTTAAAATTACAATCACAATCAGTATAATACATTTTATGAACCGGTAACGTAATAAATTGGTGAATACAAATAATAACAACGAACAATTAACAAATTAAACTCAATCTCATATTTGATAAAACTTAAACCTGAAACTTCAAAATCTCAAGACTTTCTCTTACTACTAAGTCAAGATTTCATTGACTATATTAATGAGATTATTGAAAAGGTTAAGGCATTTCCAATTGGATTTTATTGATTTCTTTTGAACAGAGACTCCGTGGCTAAGGCGGTGATTTTTTTGTGAAGGATTGTTCGTCCTGGCTTTGGGGTGTGGTTTTTATTGATTTTGCTTGTATTGGTCTCACTTGTGTGATTTTATAGTACTCTATCTATGAATGAAACTTCTGACTTAGAAATAAAAAACAACTGCACATTTGAAATTCCTACTTTAATTAATTAACAACTAATGCTTCCTATCCGAGAAAACAACTAATGGTTGAAATATAGTGTCCTAATCCTAAATCAACTCCAAAAGAAAATAGTCTCCACTAAATTTACCGAAATTCTGTGTATAGCCATAACAGACAAGGCAGAATTAAAAATAGAAAATAGAGTTAAATGATTTTCTTATACAATAGAAGTCTTTGATTTAGTGAAAGAGGGAATATATAGGTGTTAAATTCAAATGCCAGATTTGCAAAACTCTCGTATCTAAAGATAGAGACATAAACATTTGATCCAATACTCAATATCAAAAAATAAAAATTTTATAGTGATATGGCTAAGTCCACACCCATTGGGCTGAGGCCCAAAAGACGACAGAGGTCGACACTTGGCCTAACATCATTAGGCCACATGGCGTCAGGCGAGAGACCTCATAAAGACTTTCGGCTCAATGTGCGGGAGATCCCTCTCACCAGTGGAAAGGGTTCTATCACTTACGACAGGCGTCAAATGACCACCCGCGTTCTGCCTACTGCCAGATGAGAGTAGCTGCGTTCTGCACACCTCTCGCTGTGCGACAGACCTTTGTCGCCTCAACAGTGTTAGAATCATATTGGAACACGAACTCTTCTAAAAGGACAAAATCACTCTCTACATGATTACTCCACAATAATGGTAATTTATTCGCCTATAAATAAGCCACAAGTATTATTTTTACGCCCTAATTTTTGACTTTTGGCTTTTACGTTTCCTAATACTCAAGACTTTGGATGACTTAAGCATCGGAGTGCCTATGCAGGGAATCACCCCCTGCATTCCTCTGACTTTTCTTATTTTACAAAAGCTTTATAGGAGACACGTGGAAAGAGAAGACAGACATTGACATCAACAATCACTTATTGTTGTTTTGTGCAACATCAATTGGCGCTGTCTGTGGGAAACGAAATAAAAGTCAATCAAAACTTTCAAGATGGTGAGAACAAGATCAACTAATGTGAGAGATGGAAGTGACGAGAACTCTGTGAGTTCTCCTGAACAATCGATTCACCAAAGAACATAGGTAAACAGGGAAGAAGAGAGAGTGACGGTGTCTGTGACGAAATTCGAAACTCTAAAGCGGCAGAGCAAGGAAACAACTCAAGCGTTGAAGGCTATGGTGGATCTATTCAAGTGAGTCCTCCTGCAATTGAGTCTGCCACAGACCGTACAGAATCTAGTAGGAAAGACTAGCCAAGGGATATTGCCGTAGGCAGTAGAGCGACAGGGCACTTAACAAGCGACAAACCCTTCGCTGAGACAGGAGACGCATCGAGTGGGAGAGAATCACATTCGCCAGGATGTAGCAGAAATAGGAAATCGGAGGCCTGTCGCAGGATCTCAGCGGGAGGTTGAGGATGCGCTAGAGCCGGAACCTCCGGTAGGGCTTAGGCGACAGGGGGCTGAGGCTTGGCAATAGACTTCTGGGCTATAGGGTACCAAGTGTGTAGTAGGGTCTTCTGCCCTACGCTAGAGTCCGATGGATCCTACCGGAACCAACCTAGAACACGGTATTGAAGGTGCTGGAAGGACTGGTGTTAAGGACGAGAGTACATGGAAGGCCAGGTCAAAGTTTGACCCTTCTTGGAACACACAGATGACACGAGAAGGTGCACCTCGAAGTAAAGGAAAGGAAATAATTGTTGAAGACCAGCCTAATTTGTCCAATGCTGAAAGGAATAGAAACCATGTAACAGACCGTTACCACATTTTTCACGTATTTCCATACAACTTTACCGGTTGGGCTGTCTGCGATGCCAATAACATTCTATAATGATAGTGATAAATAATAATATTTATTTATCAAATACGGAATATGAAATTTCTTTTCATTATTCCTTACATCTAACATCCCCTATTATCTTTGTCTCAATAAAGTAGTACTATATACATATGTTTGGAATATAAAAGAGAAGAGGCTATACCTGTCACGTTTAACATAACATGCTTCAGCGCTTTAAACGTAGCTATACCCATCTGAGAGCTAATTCTCTAACTCCGTGTCTTTTATCTGTGGAGTTAAAACAAAAGGGTGAGCGATTCATACGCTCAGTAAAAGAGACATATGCTGCTTTATAAAAATAAAGACTATATACCACCAATTATTTGTTTTTCCTAAAATCATATCAAATAGGAAAACAGTGGATATAGTAAGCAATACTCTCAATACACCATTCAAACCACTGATTAAACAATTTACTTTGAAATGTAGTAAACAGTAAATAGGATTTAATAAATCCTCTCAATAAACAGAAATCCACAAGTTGGGACTAGGCAACAAACAAATCATGCTATCATTGTTCCCCCAGGAACACAAGTCCGCTTTTGGGGTGCACCCGTAGGCCACCGCCCCTCACGGCTATCTCAGATCTATGGCCATAATCTATATGTAGTCTTCGGGTCCACTTGCCAAGTGACCTCGAGACCGCTAATGACTTGGCGGGTCCATCAGCCCTGTGACGCTCTGAGGTGCATTTGTTGGTCCATTGACCGAGCCACCGCCCCAGGCAGGTCACACAACTACATTAATAATAATAATGCATGAACTCAAGGCCTAAAGTCTCAAAAATCACTTTTATATTTCATGAAAACCTTTAAGGGATTTTCTCACCCACATTATCATTTACTCAAATGATTTAATTCCCAAAAAGGTTTAGGCTTTCTGTTTACAAAACAACTTGAAAACATTCCAAAATCTCAACCTTTAAAACCTGCTCGCCCATGGTCAGCTCGCCCAAAATGGCTCGCCCATGGCAGCTCGCCCAGTGCGGAGAACTTGTGTTCGCCCGCCCACCTTTGCTTTTAAAATCAGCAAGCAAAATTGGCTCGCCCTCAGTGGCTCGCCCATTAGTCAATTCACCCAAAAGGGTTTATATTTTCTATTTTCAAAGATATTAAAATGGCTCATTTTTCCTCAAGAAAATACCATCGAAATCTGTTCGCCATGATCAGCTCGCCCAGCTCGCCCAGCATGGCTCGCCCATGGTCACTCGAAAATGGGTTGACCAAGTGTTCACTCGTCAACCCTCTACATTTAAAACAAAAACACTGGCTCGAAAATTCGGCTCACCCATAACTTTCTTAACAAAAGGGGTCGCCCGCTCCAAAATATTATAAAACGTTTGGCTCGCCCGCCAATACCAGTTCGCTCACAAACAACATAAGGGTCGGCTATCTCTGTAGCCCGCCCAAATCAAAACACTCTATCAAATAATGCATGTCAAAAAAAAACAAAACATTTATCAATATTTTTATAATATTTTCTCCACAGGACATGCATTCACTTCACACACATCTCCCTTACCTGGTTCAACGAAGCATTGTTCCTTCTCGTCTTCCAAATCGCATTCACCAAGTTCATAATTTCCGGCTGCAAATAATTTATAAATTCTATTAATATTTTCATTTCATATCACTTGGCGAGATTGAGATAAATCAAACGACTACTCGCCCAACAGAGCTCCAACAAGCTCGCCCGCCCGAGCTCGTCATTCAATAAATGGCTTAAACGTGGGAGCTCGCCCGCGATTCTACTTGCCCAATGCCTTATGCATGTGTGTTCGCCATACGGCTTCTATTTCAAAAATGGACTCGTCCATGAATTAATCTAATGTTGGGCAACCTCGCCCACTTGAACTACAACTTTGGCGAGTTCTTTATTTCCTACTCGCCTCATTGGTGATTACTAACTTTCACATGGGTGATTACTAACTTTCACATGGGCGATCACCATGGTCGCCATTCTCATCATTTTTCCAGTATTTTCCCATCATTCTACTACAATTTCAACCCAGTTTCATTTTATTCTTCATCTACTTCAAGATATGAATTTATTCTATTTCTATGATCTAACAAGAATAAATTAAAAACGAGACTATAATCATCCTCCTCATGCTCAAAATCATAGAAATATATCATTCAATCTCAAAAACCATTAAATCTCACCTTAATCAACTACACTTCCAGAACAGAACTCTTTCTGTCTCATGTTAGGCTTACTTTGCTTATTCCTTTAGCTCATCAATGATGGAGGAAAGGTTTTGCAAGTAGATTTTCTTATTTAGCTAACGTAAGGATGAAGCTTAGTAAATCAAGCATGGTAGAAATGGATGAAGTCAGAACACAAACTTGCAGGAGGATGGTTTTCGTGAAGAGAATGAAGTTTGCTAAATCGGTTTTCCTCAGTTGTTTCTTCTTATATAGCCATGCTGATCCAATCAGAATCCATCACCTGGCCTTTATTCTGCTTCTTTCATCATTTCACGTCTTAAAAAGCATTAAAAACTTGTGGAAAAATTGTAGCAAAAGGGAACAGCTACGGGAAGCTATTTTCTACACGTTTTGACTTACTTCACTTTGCCAATTATTGTCTAAACCAATTCGTACAGGATAAATAACTGGCAAGAAGTTCATAGCCTCTTTTCTTGACTTATTGCACATTTGTCTTGTCCATCAACCAACCATCAACCAATAAGGCTGATGCCTTTATTGACTTTAGCATTCTCTCTATTAATTGTCTTCAACTGTGTGGCGTCCAAAGTCAATTTTTTTGCTGCACGGTTCTGATTTATTATTTCATTTTGTCTGTGCTAATTTCAGTTTGCCTAGTCAACTTGAGGCCTCAGCTCGCCAACACCATTTCAGTTTGCCAACATAAGATTTGGCAATCACTGCTATAGTTACATTGTTGGCGATCACATGATATTGGTCTACTCGCCCACTTGCTATAATTCATGCCCAAAAGTTGGCGATCACCATTTATCATCTCAAATGTGGCGAGTACCATCTTGCCTTACTTGCCTATTAGGTTATCATTTACTCCTTTATATAGGAGATCACTCTACTTGCCACACTAAATCTTTGGGCAATCACTGTTTGGTTCATTTGGGCGATCAGAGCCCTAGCCTCATTTGGCTATCACCTCAAACAACTGGCTGGCAAACTCACCTATTTACAAAAGGCAATTGTATCGACTCGCCAGCATCAATCTCGTCATCAATCATTGAAATGGCCTTACCTTGCTTGCCGTTGGCGAGCTGTTCTATATACTCGCCCATAGATTATTTCACTGAAATTGCTCCATTCTCACCTTAAGTTAAGGAGTCTTTCACCCAAGTGGAAATCAATATTCATTATTTATTTAATTTCCATTATCAATTAGAGTTTACAGTAGTGTATAATCAGGTCTTACAAACCAACTCGATTTTCCTACGGACATGAAAAAGATGATAGAACAGGTGCTGGAAGAGAAAAGGCTGGTGTCGACGGAGGAAAGCCATAGGAGAAGAGTGCCATTCAGCACGACTGTCATGCAAAAACCACTACCCCCAAAGTTTAAAATGCCGCAGATGACCGTGTACACATGGAAGACGAACCCCTACGATCACATGCAAAACTATTAGGCCCTGATGTTACTACATGGATGGGAGGATAAGATAATGTGTAAGGCTTTTTCCTTCACTCTGAAGGGGCATGCGATGAAGTGGTTCAACAGTTTACCCGAGGGGTCCATTACCTCTTTTGATCAATTACGAAATGAGTTCCTGAAGGCATTTGTGGTAAATAGTCAAAGGAAGAAAGAGCCAACTTATTTGCTCACCCTTAAGCATGGAGATAAGGAATCATTGAAGAGTTACGTAAATCAGTTTAGGGATGCCACTTTTGAGGTACGTGATTTGCAAGTAAGAGTAGCTGTGGTAGCCATGTTACAAGGGACAAGGTCTAAGAAGGTACAGGAGTCCCTATCGCTAGACCAACCGATTATGATCTCTGATTTATTTTCTAGTGCAAATAAGTACATCAAGTAAGAGGAAGTGATGAAAATGGTGTCAGCTAGGGAGTAGAAGGAAGGAAGGAAGCAAGGGAGAGAAACTTCTGGGGCGTCCTCTAGCCAATTAAACAAACTTAAGAAGGTCCCAAGGTTGAAATACACCACTTACACCCCGCTCAATGAATCTTGTGCTTCGGTGCTGGCAGCCATGAGGGGGCAAGACTTATACAGCTTCCGAAGAAGACCCCTGGGAATCTAAGTCGTAACTTAGATTCATACTGTAGCTACCATTCCAGGTATGGACACTCCATCAAAAAGTGTAGGGAGTTGATGAATCAGCTGGAAAAGCTGGCGCGGGAAGGTAAGATAAACCGATTTGTGTGGAGGAATAACATAAGCAACTATCCCACGCGCAATAAGGAGAATTACCCTAGGGACAGAAGAGATGAGAATAGGAGAAATGTGAGTAGAAATGAAGATGTCAGGAGAAATGATGATAGAAGGGTGGCTAGGAGAAATCAAGAGAAAGATAATGAGCCCACAGGGCCAGCGATCAATGTTATATCTGGAGGAGAATCGTTGGCTGGCACTTACTCCTCTTCTAGAAAGTCCTACACTCGGCAAGCCTACTAAGTCAACTAGATGATGGAAGAGAGGCAGGATGAAGAGCCAGTCACCTTCACTTTAACCGACAGGGGGGATATCTCTATTCCCTATGATGACCCAATGGTAATATCGGCAATCATGTCAAAGCATCCAGTTAGTCGGATCCTTGTCGATAACGGAAGTTTTGTGAACTTGATTTACTAGTACTGCTTTGTCAAAATGAACATCTTGAAGGATAGGCTAAAACCGGTGCCCGCACCCTTGTATGGATTTTCTGGTGAAAAGATGAAAGTAGCAGGGGCAGTTCAGCTACCTGTCACGTTGGGAGAGAACCCAAGGAGTATTGTCCAGCAGGCACTGTTTATGGTGGTAAAGTTAACATCAGTGGCGTACAATATGATATTCGAACGACCATTGTTAAATGACATGAGGGTAGTGGTGCACCCTTGTTATTTGCTAATAAAGTTTCCAACTCCTCAAGGTATAGGTCATGTGAGGGGAGACCAAATGAGAGCTAGGACGTGTAATATCACATCCACCACGTGTAAGGGAATTTAGAGGAAGGAGACCCTTATGATCGAAGAATCGCCTAAGGTCAAACCTGACGAAGAGATGGAGGCAGTTTGATTAGATGAAAAAGACGAAGAAAATGTGGCATATGTAGGAAGTCAGCTGCCTGAAAGAATAAAGGAGGAGATAGTTCGATGCTTGAAAGAGAATGCTGATGTCTTTGCATGGACCCCCACCTACATGCTTGGAATTAACCCTATAGTTGCTTGTCACCGGTTGAATGTCATCCCAGAGGAAAAATCGATCAAACAAAAGAAGAGGAATTTTGCTACAGAAAGGCAACAAGTTATAGATGAAGAAATCACGAAGTTGCTACAAGCAGGGTTTATCAGAGAAGTTGATTACCCCAAGTGGTTGGCTAATGTGGTGATGGTGAAAAAAGCTAACGAAAAATGGAGGATGTGCGTGGACTTCACCGACTTGAACAAGGCCTGCCCCAAGGATTCATATCCACTACCCCGTATTGACAAGTTGGTAGATGAGACTTATGGATATGAATTGCTGAGTTTTCTGGACTCTTTTTCGGGGTACCACCAAATTATGATGCACCATGATGATGAGGAGAAGACTTCTTTCATTACCGATAGTGGAACATATTGCTATCGAGTAATGCCTTTCGGTCTGAAGAATGCGGGGGCTACATATAAGCGGATGGTAAACAAAGTGTTTAAAGATTTGTTGGGTAACACCATGGAAGCATATGTGGACGATATGATTATTAAGAGTCGTAAGGAGGAATCACATGTTGAGAAAATGACAGAAGTGTTCAAGGTGTTATGGCAATATAAGATGAAGTTGAACCCTAACAAATGCTCGTTTGGAGTAAAGTCGGGAAAGTTCTTGGGGTTTATGATCACTAATCAAGGAATTGAAGCTAAACCCGAAAAAGTTCAAGCCATCTTGGACATGAAGCCACCCAACACTGTTAGGGAAGTTCAAAGGCTAACTGGGAGGATAGCAGCTTTGAATCGCTTTTTGTCCAAATCAGCTGAAAGAAGTCTGCCGTTCTTTAAGGTGATAAGGGCAGGGAAAAATTTTAAATGGACCGAAGAGTGTCATGAGGCTTTCGAGAAGTTAAAAGATTACCTAAAAGACTTGGCATTGTTGTCTCAGCCTGAACCTGGAGACGCTATTAGTGTATCTAAGTATTGGCAAAAAGGCGGTAAGCGCAGTCTTGTTGAGGAAAGATGGAGATAGGGACTATCCAATCTATTATGCGAGCAAAGTGTTGCTAGATGCTGAGACGAGATATCCCCAAGTGGAAAAGGTAGCCTTATCGCTTGTGATAGCGACCTGGAAGCTAAAGTCGTACTTTCAAGCACACTCAATGACTATCCTAACTGATCAACCTTTAAGGCAAATATTGCAGAAACCAGAACACTCGAGGCGGTTAACTAAATGGGCGATTAAGCTTAGTGAATATGACATACACTTCCAGCCTCGTCAGGCGATAAAAGAGTAAGCATTAGTGGATTTCATTGTAGAATGCACTGGTCGGGAGGCCCAAGGAGAATCAGAAACAGTTTGGTGGAAATTGTTTGTAGATGGAGCACATAGCGTGGATGGTAGTGGAGTCGGAATTATGCTGATTTCACTCGAAGGGGAAACTTATGAGTATTCCCTACATTTTGACTTTACAAGCTCGAATAATGTGGCTGAGTACGAAGTCTTGATAGACAGAATGAAGCTAGCCAAGAAATTGGAAGTTAGCAATTTGATGGCTCATAGTGACTCACAGTTGGTGGTGAACCAGTTTCATGGTGAATATGAAGCACGAGAATCGACCTTAGTACCCTACTTGCAGAAAGTTCAGCTATTGGCACAGTCATTTAAGAACTTCAGGTTAACCCAAATAAACCGATCTGAGAAGTCACGCAGATGCTCTTTCAAAGTTGGCATCTTCTAGGGGAATGAAAGGTGGAGTGATAAAGGTGGAATGTCTGGCCAAGCTGAGCACAGAAGAAGAGGAAGTCTATGATGTTGAGATCGGGAGCGATTGGAGAAACCCGATCAAGGAATATATTTCGAAGGGAAAATTGCCCGATGATAGAGATGAAGCTCGAAAGTTGAAATTGCAAAGTGACAGGTTCACGATGGTAAATGGGGAGCTTTATAAGCGTGGGTTTACTATGCCCATGTTAAAATGCTTAGGGCCTGATCAAGCTAAATACACATTGGTTGAAGTTCACGAGGGTATATGTGGAGAGCAGTTAGGAGCTCAAGCATTAGCCACGAAGGTTCTGCATACTGGGTTTTATTGGCCGACTTTGAAAAAAGATGCCATTGATAAGGTGTGAAGGTGTGAAAAATGCCAAAAATTTGCTTCTGTAGCGTCTGCACTAGTGTCGGCCCTCCAAAGCACCCTTCAACCTACGCCATTCGCGCAATGGGAGCTCGACATTTTGGGACCCTTTCCCTTAGGCACTGGGCAAAGGAAATACCTGCTAGTAGCCACAGAATACTTCACAAAGTGGATAAAGGCATAACCTTTAGCTACAATTTCTGAAAAGAAGGTGGAGGCGATGGTATGTAAAGATATAATTTGCCGCTTTGGAATCCCTCGGGTGTTGAATGCCAATCACAAAAAGAAATTCGATTGCGAAGCATTTCGAGAATTTTGTAAAAGCCTGAGTATCTAGCTAAGGATATCGTCTGTATCCTATCCACAAGCCAATAGGCAGGCCAAAGTGAGCAATCAAACAATATTGCATGGGTTGAAAACTCGATTGGACAAAGCAAAAGGAGCATGGGCGGATGAGCTCCCAAGTGTCCTATGGGCTTACAGGACGACAATTAAGGTGTCAACAGGAGAAACACCATTTAATTTGATGAATGGAACTAAAGCCTTTATCCCGATTGAGATTGGAGCCAGATCACCTAGGCTGACCCCTTACATTCAAGAAATTAACTCCTAGGGGCTTAGAGAGAATCTTGATCTGATAGATAAACTAAGGGACACAACGAAGATGAAGTTGGCCACCTATCAACAGCAGACAACCGCTTACTACAATGCTTGAGTTAAGAGCAGGTAATTGCAAGAAGAAGACTTAGTACTGAGAAAGTCAGCCATCACAAATGCTCATAGATGGATGTTAAGCTCCGAGCCAATTGGGAAGGACCTTACATAATCAGGAGGGTGATTGGATCCAGCACATGCACTTTGGAGACTTTACAAGGAAAAAAGATCTCGAATACTTGGAATGTTAACCATCTAAAGTTGTACTGGCAATAAGATAATTGTGTTCTTTACTTTATTGCTTTGTTTTCTTGTCGTTATTTTATACATTACTTTGTGCAAATTGCAAATATCATATGATGTTATAGATTAACTTATGAATAAAAGTTCAGTTATTCATATTTTATGTCTTATACGGTGACGATTTAACTGATAAATGTGTTACAAGAATAACAGTAATAGAAGCAAAAGTTGGCCAAATTCTTAAAGTCCCTAAGCACAAAATGGTGCAAGACGGGCAAATAAAAAAACCCTAAGCGAAAAATGCACGAAATGGGCAAATACAAAGTCCTTAAGCACAAAATGGTGCGAGACGGGCAAATAAAAAGTCTCTAAGCGAAAAATGTGCGAGACAGGCAAATAAAAAGTCCTTAAGCGAAAAATGCATGAGACGGGCGAAAAAGTACCTAAGCACAAAATGGTACGAGACAGGAAAATGAAAAGTCCCTAAGCGAAAAATGCGCGAGACGGGCAAATACAAAGTCCCTAAGCACAAAATGGTGTGAGATAGGCAAATAAAAAGTCCCTAAGCAAAAAATGCGCGAGACTGGCAAACCAAATGCACAAGTCCTTAAGCGGAGAATGCGCAAGACGAGCACAACACTCCAATAAAAGTTCTTCTTTAAACAGGAAGTAACACTGCCTCAAAGAAAAACTTGGAGAGCAATACAGTATGACATGGCAAAAGGTATGTTATAAGGTATGGTAAGGCATGTCGAAAAGCATGTTACAAGTTTTACCAATAACATATCTTGATTTTGTAACACTTTAGCATGATATACAACATTATTGCTACAAAAATGCTAAAATTACAATGAGTATGATTTCATGAATATGTTAATGGCGCATTATGCAGATTAACAATTTATATTTTGTTGTAATACGGCAAGCATGTAAAGAGAGGAAAAATTGCAAAAAGAAATTACGATTTCCACTAGAAGTAAAACTGTACATAGTTTGTATGAATAACAATCAAAATGAAAAACAAAATGGAAAAAGGAAAATATCCTAATCAATCTACAGTAAGGATCGAGTCGGCTGGCAGAGAAGACGCCGTGTCAACGTGAGGATCCTAAAGAGCTGGACCTGCACCTGGATCTTTGGGAATAGTAGCCTCGGAAGGAGGAACGTCACTTAGAGGCCCTGCAATCTCGATAGCCGTGGTGTCTAGCACAGGTTCGACAACAGTAGAGTCAGAAAGCTGGAGATTTTCACTATCTAAACCTTATAAAGCCTCAAAAGGCTCAGGCTGATCACGTGGCTCAATAGGCTCAGGCTAATCGCGTGGCTCGATAGGCTTAGGCTGATCGCATGGCTTGACGGATTCGGATTGATCGCATGGCTTGCGAGGGGGCCAAGGACCTTCAAGGTTCTTCATATCATCTACGGCCCCTGCCTCCAAATAATCCTTGGGGTCCTCCGTGTTAGGATCGTATATGGTCCAAGGAGGAGCATTATAAAACTCAACCTATTTGGTAAACAGAAGCTCCGAAAAGGTCTCATTAGGCCTATGCTTTTCCAGCTAAGAACAGGTGAGGTAGAAACCATACTTGACCAATCCCGCTAAATAAACTTGCTTCCTCTCGAAGCAATCATGGGAAAGACGATATTCCCAGACAGCTTTGGTTCGAGCCGTCTTCAATTGGTCTAGCATGTTATGCATTTCATCGACGGCCTCGTCCCATTGTGACCTCATGGCCTCAAAATCGTGCGTCGCTTTATTTTAAGCCTCTCGGTACCCATGAAGAGAAGCAACCTTCGCTTGCTCTTCTTTTAGCTTCAGTTCAAGGTCCATATTTTGCCGTCTTAAGGCCTCGTTACCCTTCCTCAACTCGTCCACCCTGTTGGAAAGTGGACGGAGTTGGACGACCTCGTTCTAAAGTGCCATGCACTTCTCACGAAGACCATTCAGCTCCTTCTCAGCTTGCTCTCTTAAAGTCCGGTACTGCGCATTGACAGCCACAGTTGTTAAGCAGCCTGGTAGAACATGAAGAAAGTGATCAAAAACCTGGACAGAAAAAGGTAAAATATATGCACTCCAAAGGAAGCTTGAAGCTTGAAGCTCTTACCTTCATCACGAGATAATTGGAGGTGTCCTCACCTGCAAAAAGGTTCTTGAAGATCTCTTTCTCATCGCGTGGGAGGATAGTGCTCCATGCTAAACGAGAAGCTACCTCAGGATCCTCAATATTGTCATTATCGTTAACGCCGGGGTAGATTTGGAAGTCATCTCCATCAACCATTATCCTACCGTCCACTTGGTAACGCTTGAGAGTAGGAGGTGCTACCTTTGGCAAAACTGGCCTCGCAGCCATAGCATCTTCAATGATGAGCCTCTTCCTATTCTTCCTACGAGGCTTGCGCGGTACGCGCGGGCCCTCGAAACGTTTGGGATCATCCTCTTGGGCAGCGGGCTCACTCCTTTGTGATCTCGAGCTCTCATATTCGTCTGAGCTACGGTCACAGATAAAGTGCCTCTTCGACTTACTTCTTCTAGCCTTTTGTGCAGGGTGACTAGACTCACCAGTGGTTGAAGGAGGAGCAGTAGGAGCGCGTGGGTTCTCCGAAGCAGAAGCCTCAACCCGAGGCTGTGTACGTGGTGGTGGAACTTCTGGTGGAACCTCAGAGGAGGAAACAGTGGCTTTCCTCCGACGCATGGCATTTAAGAAGCTCATATCTGCATAACACAAGAAGAAAAATTAGCATACCAAGTCAAAAAATGATAACCACGTATGCAATGA
Source organism: Heritiera fomes (assembly GCA_032173925.1). Lineage (NCBI taxonomy): Eukaryota > Viridiplantae > Streptophyta > Magnoliopsida > Malvales > Malvaceae > Heritiera > Heritiera fomes. Next base: position 29,586,427 of record JAPDPM010000012.1, read on the forward strand.
TGATAAAAAGAATTATCGCTAAAAACCTAAAATGTCACCAAAACCATCTAAGTTAGCCAAGTTTTCATCAGATGGAAAGTCGTAGAAGGGACTCCCGAAGGCGTTGCCTTGGTTCCACTCAAGATCCTCCTTAGGTAAATCATCGACGCCCGCGGTCCCAAGTATTTCATCCCCCGAGTCAGAAGAAGATTCATCTACTAAACGACCTACGGGATTAGATGGTTCGGCTACAGGAACCATGGGTGGACGACTAGAACTAGGACTAGGTGTATGCGAGGATGAGGGAAGGTTCGATGGAATAGTTGGAGTTTCGGGGATAACTTTGCTTACTTCCCAACCGACCGCTGTAATGTTCTCAAGGGTTAAAAGGGAAAGCACATCTCGCTTCCCGGTAGAACAGACAAGTTGTATGGACTCGCCTAGGTGGTCCTTTAATGTAGCTAAACTAAACCTTTTCGAGCGCTTTGAGTGGTCACTAGTATCACGATTCCATCTAGTACGGATTCTCAAATCCCTTGGAATCTCAACAACAACCCACTCACTCTCGAATTTGCGTAACTTATTAGGAAGGTCCGTAAAAATCTCATTGGGAAATCCATCAGCTTTCAACCTTTGGAGAGAGAATGTAACTAACCTTTTTACTTACGAACTCTAAAAAATGCACTAAGAAGAGGTACAGTAGGAACAATGCCTAAGTTATGGCATACTATAGAAAATCCTACTAGTTGAGCCCATGCATGAGGATGGAGCTGGCATGGGACTATATCCTTATACCTTAGGAAAGCTAAACCAAAATTGGGAAGAGGAAAACGAAAATCGAATACCAAGGACGCTTTATGTACAGCTACACCACTAGTAACTAGGTCAGGAGAATATTCCCTATTGCCTGGGAGTTTATATTGGTAACCAGAAGGAAGAGGGAAGCGAGTGTTGATTTCTTCTAAGTCCGCATTTGATAGCGAACACTCAACACTGCCCTTTCTCAATACTTTCTTGCCTATGCATTATGAAGACATGTCTAAGGGCTAATGAACTAAGGAAGACATATGACCTCCGGGAGACCTAAGACCTACGGAAGACTACCTAAGACCTGAGGGAGACCTATGACCTACGGGAGACTATTAGATTCACAGGAAGAAAAAACTGGCAGAGATGTACTATTGGCAACAGGTGACGAGCAAGAGGCTCTATGTGAGAGCGAGAGGCTACGTGATGCGGCAGACTAATGCTCGGCAAGAGAGCTAAAAACGTGCGACAGAGTGCTGGTACAGAGGTTTTCTTATGCGATTCTGTTGAGCTTCTGCTGCTTATATAGTTGCGACAAGTAATACCAAACATCGCGTGCTAGGAAACACCTCCCGCAAAATTGAACCTTTTGACTTGCAAAAAATACCACAAAACAACAAAATATTTAGGAAAAGACCAAAATATCCTAGATCCAAGTGTGTGTGTGTGTGTGTGTATATATATATACTTTCTTTATTTGAAAAATCCAATAAGAGAGTGGGGAGCAATTGATATGGCTAAGCCCACACCTATTGGGCTGAGGCCTAAAAGATGGCAGAGGCCAACATTTGGCCTAACATCATTGGGCCACATGGCATCAGGCGAGAGACCTCGTAAAGACTCTGGGCTCAATGTGTGAGAGATCCCTCTCGCCAGTGGAAGGGGTTTTGTTGCTTGCAACAGGCATCGGATGACCACCCACGTTCTACCTGCCGCCAGATGAGAGTGGCTGCGTTCTGCACACCTCCCGCTGTGCGACAGACCTCTGTCGCCTCAACAGTGTTAGAGTCATATTAAAATACGAACTCTTCTAAAAGGACGAAATCACCCCCTACATGATTACTCCACAATAATGGTAATTTATTTGCCTATAAATAGGCCATAGGTATTATTTTTATGCCCTAATTTTTGACTTCTGGCTTTTACGTTTCTTAATACTCAATACTTTGGCTGACTCAAGCATCGAAGTGCCTACGCAGGGAATGACTCACTGCGTTCCTTTGACTTTTCTTGTTTTACAGAAGCTTTATAGAAGACAAGTGGAAAAAGAAGACAAACATTGACATCAGCAATCACTTATTGTTATTTTGTGCAACAACGTATAGAAATGATTAGAGCTCATTAATTCACATGGTAATTAACAAAATCTTAATAATCTTACCTTTTCTTAATACCATCTTTTTTGAATATGTTAATCATTGGATCTTATATGCATTAGCACTTCTTTAATCCTTCTACAACTTAAAATATTTTTTTCTACTTATATTAATACGTGGTCAAGAAAGTTGAATGGAAACTTAATAAATTTTAAATAAATTAAAATGCTCTTCCCAATTCTATCATGCATATCTGATCATATATGTGAAACAAAATGTATTGATTGTAAGCTAAATTAACCATTTTGACAAATGGAACGATGGACCTTCAAGACGAAGAAATTAATTTTAGAAGCAAAATATGTGTATATATTCTCAGCCAATCACTTGGAAAATCATGTATACTTGGAAAATCATGTATAGTTTCTCATTAAATTTTTTTTTTATAAAATTTTTCATCATATATATATATATATATATATATATATATATATATGTGTGTGTGTGTGTGTGTATGAGGAAAGATAGCAAAACTAGTTTTACAGTTTATAATATTTTTTATATAATTTATATATTTTGATTTGAAATTTGAATTTTATATTCTATATACTTAAATTGTACGTGTCAAATTAATTTTAAATTAGTCAAAAAAATCTAACAATTTTTTAATAAAATTTCAATGGTGCATTAATATATGATTAAAAAAATGTTATTTTTTATCGAAATAATAAATGTATTAAATTGATTCGAAATTTTATGTGCATAATGAAAGGAGATATAGAACTGCTACAATTTAGCTAAGGTCAAGCTATGCCATTTTTGTGGTTTTAATATACTTTGGAAGAAATCATTAGACAGGCACAATGCTGTCTAAAAATACTCTTCAGACCTAAAAATTGTTTGGCCATTGATCCAATGCCCTTGAGCACATTTACCCATATAGGCCTTCACTCTTGTAGGAGAGTATATTCTTGGTTGCCCTTTAAAGCCAAAAATGATAAAGTGGAGGAGCTATGGTAACATTGAGGAAGAAATTTTAAGTAAAAACAAAAGAAAAGGGGAGAAAGTAGAAAATAAAAAGAAAAAGAGATAAGTAAAAAAGTCTTATCCGAGGAATGCAAGTCCCACTGTAAATGGATCACTTTCGGATGTTGATTTCCTTGGTGCATGGAAGAAGCAGAAGAGAATTTAAAAACTGGAAGGCAGTTTGGATTGACTGACGGTGGAGATGGCAGAGCTATTATTTAAGAGGGTTGTACATTTACCTTAATGTAAATGTGCATAATGTAAATCTGAATAAGCCAAGGTTTCATTTGAAAATGCTCAATTCATTCCACAGGCACCGTTCTTAACTATATTTCATGACAACATTCTTAGAAATAAACTAAAAGTACTCTAAGACTATCAATATTAATGTTAAGGTAAAAGTTTACCATACAACAGAGTTTATATATCAATTACCTTAAATAACAGGTACTGCTCTGCCAAAAGAAAAAAACAACATATTACATAGCAATATGAGGAAAACCATTTTCCCTTCTTCCTTTTAAAGCAAGGAAGAGTGAAATTTGTTTCCCAAATTAATACCAAGGATTTACAATATTAATACAGCATGTATTTAGTCTATATTTGAATAGTACAAGTAGTTTGATAATTTGCTAATATAATTAGAACATGAAATTCCCGGAAGAATGTAATGTTATTACATACAAGTGCATGTATATATTTGCTTCAATTCTACAATATCTTGAAATGAGAATTAAGAATAATGACAGAAAGGAAATTGTACAAGCAATAAGCTAAACTTAATTAAGTCTGATAAACTATGTTCCCTTTGAACCTTGCCTTCCTCAACCAATTAACGCTTGTAATGTACGACTTAGAACTAGATTTTATGGCTTACAATCAAAGTTCAGTCCCCTTGCGGCATCTCTAACTATGGTAGAATTTCTCCTTCAACTTCCTCATACATAATCGCCTCTTCTTCGTCCTCATCTCCCAAGTACTCCTGTTTGATGAACAAACCCAGCTCCTGCAGTGGTTTCCCACGAGAAAGAGAGCATCCACTCAGAATCTCCAGTTCCTTAAAAATCTCCAAATTCAATTCAATCCCAGCTGTTCCTTCCATCTGTTGCAATGCAATCCTAGCAGCTTCTCTTTCTCTTTCTCTTTCCCGTTGCTTTTTCAACTCAATCTTTGTCTTCTTTTTTGCAGCAGCTTCAGCCTCTCTGATCTTTGCTTTGTCTTCAGCCAGCCTTCTTTCCAATTCTTCATACTCCTGTTGCGTCTTCACTGGTTCAACTATCTGTTGCTGAGATTTCAGAATGATGTTTGCATAACGGCTTTTCAGCATTGCAGAACGGGAAGCCTTCTTTGGTGAGATTTGTGGGTTAGAAATAGGAATTAACAATCTTTCACCTGAATGTGGAACTCTTGCATTCAAAGCCACCTTCACTACCTTCTCCTGCTTAGATGAGTTTGACTTCTTCGGCAAATTAGAGCTACTCCGACTTGGCTGTGCTTTAGGGCAATTCTTTCTTGATCCATCGTTAACTTTCGATCCAGAACTCAAAATGTTCCCATGCTCAACCTTTAAATTCTCTTCATCGTCGTCGCTCAAGTACTCCTGTTTCATGAACAAACCCAGCCCGGGCAGGGGGTTCCCACGAGAAAGAGACCATCCACTCAGAATCTCGAGCTCCTTATAAATCTCCAAATTCAATTCAATACCAGCTGTTCTTCCCATCTTTTGCAATGTAATCCTAGCAGCTTCCCTTTCTCTTTCCCTTTGGTTTTTCAACTCAACCTTTGCCTTCTTTCTTGCAGCAGTTTCATCCGCTTTGGTCTTTTTTTTGTCTTCAGCCAGCCTAATTTGTTCGAACCTTCCCTTTTCCTGTTGCCTCTTCACACGATCAGCTTTGTGCGGTACTCTATTTATCCGTTGCTGAGATTTCAGCCTTGCAGCACTGGAAGGCTTCTTCGGTGACGGGGGTTCATGCATGGGTTTTTCCTTAACTTGATTGAAAACCCTACCTGAAGATAGATGTTCAGCCAGCCTAATTCGTTCGAACCTTCCCTTTTCCAGTTGCCTCTTCACACGATCAGCTTTGTGTGGTACTCTATCTATCCGTTGCTGAGGTTTCAGCCTTGCAGCACGGGAAGGCTTCTTCGGTGACTGGGGTTCATCCATGGGTGTTTCCTTAACTTGATTGAAAACCCTACCTGAAGATAGATGTTCAGCCAGCCTAATTCGTTCGAACCTTCCCTTTTCCTGTTGCCTCTTCACACGATCAGCTTTGTGCGGTACTCTATCTATCCGTTGCTGAGGTTTCAGCCTTGCAGCACGGGAAGGCTTCTTCGGTGACGGGGGTTCATCCATGGGTTTTTCCTTAACTTGATTGAAAACCCTACCTGAAGACAGATGTTTTGTCGGTGCGTTGAGTGGGGAAGAACACTCCATCTTTCGCCTCTTCTCCCGTGAAGAACGAACACCAACGATCACCCCGTCTGCTCTTCTACGCTTGCTACCAGCTGCGGATGACATCTGTTTTCAAGATTGCGGCGAAAACTTGAAGATTTGCGCGTTGCCAGATATAAGATAAAACAACAATGGAACGAGAAAAAATACCTTTTCACCGATTTATCAATCCTTGGATTCAATCACAACCACGAGAGAACAAAAAACAGAGAGAACGAGAGATTCAATCACGATCGTGAGAGAACAAAAAACGGAGAAGCAAAACAAAGAGAATGATCACCAAGGTTAATTTACCGCTTTCAGGTTTTGAACAAGAAATGTGTACGGACGTATTCACGATTTTCTTTTCTTGAAGCTTAAGTCATCTGACGATAGTATTTAGAATTTTAGATAAAGACTACTAATAAAGTTATAGTGAAGATGGTTTCCTTGAATACTAATTTCGACTTCTTAATTTTTTTACTATGGTAAAACATCTATTTTTATTCACCTTTACTGTGAATTCTCATGCTTAACTAGCAAAATAACAGCTAGCATTATGGATTTTAGTCTAAGAATAATTTATATTAGGATGATTATAAGAAATGGATATTTTAAGCACCAATAAAATAATGACACATCATATTCTTTTAAAGATATGTAATAATTATATTACACTCATTTCACCAAATCAATTCTTATAAAATTAATTTAGTAAAGAGTATTAAATCTATTTACTCACTTATTTAACTTAAATTAATGAAAAAATTAAAAATTCACATAATTAACAAAGAGCTATTAACATCTAAAAAAATTAATTTGATAATTAGAAGTTGAATTAAAAAAATGAGCACATGAATACAGTTCGATGAATTAGAAGATGTTGAGACTTGCCATGCATGATATTTTCAAATATAAATACTTAATTTCTTTGGTAAATACAATATTTCGAAGGATTATTAGGAAGAAGCTTAAATTTTTTAGGACCAATAAAATTATGCTATTATATTTGAAACTACTTCTAAAAACGTTTTGTCAAAGATAATTTATTTTCTATGGTAGGAAGATTGGCTCTTATCAAATCTTCATTGTCAAATTTACCAATTTATTACTTGTCTCTATTCAAGATGCCTGCTAGAGTTTTGTCTGAGTTGGAGAAAATCCAAAGACAGTTCCTTTGGGGAGACACTGAAAGTAAGAGGAAGATGTGTCTTGTTGATTGGAACACAATTTGCATAAGAAAAGGAAATGGTGGTTGGGGTATTATAAATTTAAAAGATTGTAACCATTCACTGCTGATGAAATGGCCTTGGAGATTTGGTATGGAAAATCAATCTCTCTGGAGACAAGTGATCTGTGAGAAATACAATATGCCTTCTTCTGAATTGTGGCCAATTCCTTGCAAGGAAAACTCTCTTTCTAGAGTGTGGAGAGACATACAAAACACTTGGAATAAGAGTGAGTTTTCTAACATCTTTAAATCTGGTTTCCTTTCATGTGCAGGGGATGGTTCTAGAATTTTATTCTGGACACAAATGTGGATACATGGCATCATCCTTAAAGATTCTTTTCCAAGAATTTACTCCTTGTCCAAGAACAAAAATGGTGTTATTAAAGAGTTTGGCAAGTGGTTTGGCAATTCGTGGGAGTGGAATATTGAATTAAGAAGGCACCTCTTCGATTGGGAAAATGATATTTGGTCTGAGCTCATGAAGGTTCTATGTTCAACTACGATCTCAACAATGACACATGATAGAACCATCTGGACTCACTCAACAAATGGAATGTATAGTGCAAAATCTGGAAGATTAGTGATTGAAAATTCAAGAGTTTCTGATGCAAAGGTTGAGAGTTTAATTTGGAAAGGTGTTGCTCCACCTAAAGTGGAGTTGTTTTGCTAGAAAGTGCTTCACGGTGTTGTTCAAGTGATTGATGTCTAACAAGCAAGAGGATGCAAATTAAGTGTGAATAATAGTTGTGTTTTCTGTGAGAATGTGGAATCGGTGGAACATCTTTTTCTCCATTGCGATAATTCTTGGAGAATTTGGTGCTATTTTATAAGATCCTGGAATATGGTTTGGGTTGTTCCAAAGAACATGAATATTCTTTTCTTGATGTGGGATAATTTCTATGTCAGGAGAGATCAAAAGCAAATTTGGACGACCATTTTTTTTTGCAATCGTTTGGTCCATTTGGTTATCCAAGAATGAAAAGGTCTTCAATAATAAATTACTTTCACCTGATTAAGTTTGTTACCTCATCACAGTCAGGATTAGTTGGTGGCTGAAGGTGAAATTTCCTTGGTTCGATACTCACAATCTTCTCTTCAATCTTCATGAATTGGCAATACCACACAAACAAAAAGATCAAAGAATCAATGTCTACTGGTCGCCTCCACCGACGGGAGTTTGGAAGGTTAACGTGGATGGTTCATCGCAGGGGAAGTCAGGTCCTACTGGTATTGGTGGCGTTATTCGTGATTGTTTTGGTAAGATTCGACTTATTTTCTATAAAAGCATAGGTGTTGCAAACTCAAACCTGGCTGAGCTTATAGCAATTATTGAAGTTCTCTTGATCATTGTCAAAGCAAAGATTAACCCTATGCCCCCTCTCATTATTGAAAGTGATTCTAAGGTGATAATCTCATGGGTGAAAAGGTTGAAAACAGTCCCTGGAACTATAATAGTTTGATCAACAAAATGTGTAATCTCCTTTCTTGTATTGGAGATATTTCTTTTAATCATGTCTTTAAGGAAGCTAATTTTTTGGCTGACTTTTTAGCGAAATCAGGGGTTTTCCAGGAACTCAGATTTCATAGCATGGTTGTAATCTTTTTCTTTTAAAAAAATTTCTTCAAATTTCAAAAAAAATATTATTTATTTTCATATTTTATAAATTAATTTTTTATTATATGTTAATTGCTTTCTGTTAATTATGTGAGTTTTTAATTTTTTTTCATCAATTTGAGTTAAATAGGTAAGTAAATATTTTTTTAATGAGAGTTGAATCAATAAATTAATTTAATCATATTGATTAGGTGAAGATGAGTGTAAGATATATAGGTTGACACCTCATCAATAAGCCCTTATGAGCAAATTTAAAAAAATTATTTATATTTACTGTTGTTGCCAAAAACAACAATAAATATTTGCTTTCGTCAGATCCTCAATCTTCGCGTTAGTTTGTCTTCAAGAATTCTGCAAGAGAGAAGACCATCAGGGGGCGCAGGGGTTTTCCCCTGCGCGCGCACTCCGATGCTTAAGTCAAACCAGGTTTTGGCAGGGTTTCAGTAGGCAAATAGAGCTTAGGGTTTAAGAATGATACCTGTGACCTATTTATAGGAGTTACTTTGAGCGTAATTACCTTTAAGCCCCACAGTTTAAATAATAACCCAGTGGATCATTTCTGGGCCTTTTGAGTCCTTTTTTCTCTTGGGCTTAGATTATCATTTGGCTCAATGGTCTTCAACTTGATTTATAGAAAAGCCCAGTAATAATTGATCTAGTCCACATCAATTGCTCCCCACTCTTTTACAAGGTTTACCTTATGAAAAAGTATATAAAGAATGGGCTTTTCAAATTCTTGTGCTACCCTCTTCCTGGGATTATCACAAGAGTCTTTTCATCTTCACTTGAGGGCTCAATTATTATTTGTAGCAGAAATGACTTCGTGTCATCATTTTTTTTTGTCAAAGTGTCTTTTTAGAACACTACCGGGATACGTTTTTCTTCTCTGAGCTAAATGCTTCTCCAGTGGAATATACCACCCTTCTTTTCAAATTCAAGGTCTTAGCTGACCGAAACCAAGAGTTATAAGGAGAAATTACAAGATTGCGGAGCCACCAAAGCCTTTTGGTTTCATCAGATGCGGTTTGTGCTTGGCGTGCTCCGGATTGGTTGAAGCTTGATCCCGATGCAACATTTTCTGAGAATAGGCATTTATAAAGATCTATCTGATCTTACCAGCCCTTAAGAGCCTTTTGGTTGACCCGAGATGGTCGGGGTTCTCACAGGCTTGGACGAAGACGATTTAGATAATTATAGCACCTCAGGGCGTAGATGCTTGGGTGCCTGTTAGTGTCGATGCTCCTTTTGAGGCATAAGTCAATCTAGAGTGCTCCCCAGTTTTTTGTGAAAGAGCTTAGTCTTTTACAAACTGATCAGCCCATTTTTAAACTCATCTACCGAAGCAACTATACATTTACCTTGTATTAGTCTCACGTAATAATCAGGCTTTCCTCGTGCACTTTTTTGCTTCAAGTTCTTTTACATACAGGGCTTATGTCGCTCAATTACTGCTTCAAGCTCAAGCACGTCATGCATGACTTACATCGCACACTTTTTTGCTTCAAGTAAATGCGTAGCCTACATCGCACATTTTTCGCTTCAGGCTTTTGGTTTGCCCATCTCGCACGCTTTTGTGCTTAGGGACTTTTCATTTGCCCATCTTGCACACTTTTCGCTTAGGGATTTTCGAATTTGCCCGTCTCGCACCCTTTTGTGCTTAGGGACTTTTTGTTTTGCTCGTCTTGTATCTTCTCGCTTAGGGTCTTATTTTTGCCCGTCTCGCGTATTTTTCGCTTAAGGACTTATTTGTGCCCGTCTCGCGTCTTTTTCTCGCTTAGGGTCTTATTTTGCCCGCTTGGGGTCTTATTTTGCCCTTCTAGCGTCTTCGTCATGCTTAGGGTCTTATTTGTGCCCGTCTCGCGCATTTTTCGCTTAGGGACTTTTTGTTTGCCCATCTCGCGCACTTTTCGATTAGGGACTTTTTGTTTGCCCATCTCGCGCACTTTTCGCTTAGGGACTTTTTATTTGCCCGTCTCGCGCATTTTTCGCTTAGGGACTTTTTGTTAGCCCATCTCGCGCACTTTTCGCTTAGGGACTTTTGATTTGCCCGTCTCGCGTATTTTTCGCTTACGGACTTTTGAATTTTCTTGCTTAGGGACTTATTTTTGCCCGTCTCGCGCATTTTTCGCTTAGGGACTTATTTGTGCCCGTCATGCGTCTTCTTCACGCTTAAGGTCTTATTTGTGCCCATCTCGCGCATTTTTCGCTTAGGGACTTATTTGTGCCCGTCTCGCGTCTTCTTCACGTTTAAGGTCTTATTTGTGCCCATCTCGCGCATTTTTCGCTTAGGGACTTATTTATGCCCGTCTCGCGTCTTCTTCTATTCCTGCTACATGTCTAACAAACATGGAGGATTATCATAGTATAGATAAAAATAACTGGCCTTTCGTTTCATAATGTAGTATTTTCAATTAAGTGGAATAATTGCAGCAAATGTTAAAACAATAATAGCAAATGTTTACCACCAGTACCATTCCAAGTCTTTGTCTTTGAAAAATCTATAAGGTACGAGTGCTGTGATGTTTTGCTGTCAACCATGGATTGTGCACCGAGTCGTGCCTCGGTACCATCAATATATCTTCACGAGCTTACCACAAGTTGTTTTCGATTGAACCAAGCTTTTCCTGGCTTGCTGCCTTTCACGACAGTGGCTAGTGCCTATCTCGGACACCTGCCTAATTCAATCACAATTGTTAGAGGGGACAAGAAAATTGAAAACATCGTTTGAGAGTACCTCAGATCTGGTTACCACCCTTATGTCCCTGCTTGAGTGTGTTTGCAATTTCCGTTGTGCCAAGCACTCACTTGTATTGATACTCCAGAATGCTATGTATAGGGGCTTACAAAAGAGACACATCCTTGATCTCGACACCTTGAGCCGGCACATCCTTGTCTTGCTTAAAGGACTTATGAAGCCGACACACTTTTTTATATAGATAAGCCCTCTTTCACATGTGTGGTTATCAATAGTCTAAGTGTGTGGCTCTTAAGCCACTTCTAGATTGCTAGAGCAGTTCTTGGGTCGAAGGAAGCTTTTGGACACTCGGTCGGACTAGGTCTAGAAGATTCTAGATTGTTCCGCTCAAATCCCGCACTTGGGCATGCGCAGACATCGCCTGTATTGTGCTAACGGGGGAATTTTATGTATGGGTGCTGTGTTCACCTAATTTTCTTTGCTGTCATTTTATCAAAGTAGGGAGCTTATCGCATGCGAGAGCCCATATCTCATCCAAGGCCTGTCGCTCGTGGGAGCTCTCCTGTCACCCAAGGTCTGTCGCATGCGGGAGACCATGTCTCGCTAAAGGCTTGTCACGCATGGGAGCTCTTGTCTAGCTCACGGCCTGTCACTCTTCTTGGCTTTGAAGTTCAATTTCACAACGAAGAAGATAAGGTTGCCCATGTTCTAGTCGTGTCGCATGCCTATAGTGGTGCAAGCTGCTCTGTCGCGTGACCTTGAGCTAGCTTGGGACAGAGTACCTGTTGCATGCTTGTAGTCGCGCAAATTTGCAGTGTAGCAAGCACCTTTCGAGCGACAGATTGCTCTGTCACATAACGTCTTGCATGCAACTAAATATTCAAAAGAGTGGCATCTTTGTGAGATCTTCAATAGTGGTCCCTCTTTTTCGCCATTTTGGCATTTGCATGCGTGAGCCACCTCTCACAGAAAGAGTCTACCACATGGAACCTTGTCGCCAAAATTTGTCATGTGCGTGCCTGTGCTCGCTGAATTAAGGACATGGTTGTCGCCCATTCCTTGTACTCTATCGCCAGAGATCTTTCAGGCGACAGGCTGGGCTCTACCCATTTCGTGTACTCAATCACCAGGGAACTTTTGGGCGTTAGGCAGGGCCGTAGCCCACTTCTTGTATTCTGCCGCCAGAGATCACTACCTGCCGCCAAATATGTGACTGGTCATCGCCTCAGCTTTTTCTTTCTCTTCTTTTGTCTTTCCATTTTTTGCGGCACAATACCTTTTATTTTTATAGTATTTAGCGTACCTTTACACCATATGGCTCCCCAAGTTCTTCTTTGAAATAGCGTTGTCATTTCTGTTCAAAGATGAACTTTTCTCGAGCGTTGTGCTTGATGATGTACAAAGTTGCCTAATCCTTTTTCACTTTGGCTACCCAAAATGGCTTGCCCATAGAGTTTTCTCTCCTAGGTGAGTTCCTATATCGGTTGATAAGGGTTTGCTTGCTTGGGTCTTAGGATGGCTGTATTCTTACTCATTATTCACAACCGTACTCTCGTGGTGGCCACTAGCTCGTCTGACCTTTTGTGTCCTGCCCGGTTTTTGCCGCTCATCTATGTTCTTACACATCTGGGCGAACACGAGGGGCATCTTAAGTTCTAGGGTGTTCCCTGAGGTCTTTGGTTGGGGATCGCCCAATAGAGCTCTCCTGGACTTACGCTCGCTTGTTCTTAGTTCTTCGTCTAGCTCTTCCCTTTCCTGGGTGAGCTCATCTAGCGTTGTGTGCACGCTTCTGCCAGACTCTCTGGCTTATTCCTTGCTTGCCGATCTAGATTGTTTCTCGCGCCTTAGTGCGTGCTTTACCGGTCGAGCCTTGCTGTGAAGGATGGGCTGTGGCGTTGGTCATGTAATCGCCGTATGCTACTCAATCGTCAAAAGTGCCAATGGTCTCATTTATCTATATCGGGATAATGATTATATAATCCTTTGGGCTTTTCTTCACACCAACTCAGTCTCTTTTGACTGTTTAATCGGTCTCTCATTTCTTGAACACTCATATAAGTATCTAGAAAGAGATCCTGGTAATCTTTTCCTTGTTACTCGGCTTTTATGATTAGTCATTGGTTGTAACTCTGTGCGTCATGTAGCAGAGATAATGATTCTGATGAGCTCTTTTTTGCATGAATCCTATTTGCTCTGTTTTCGTTTTTGCAAGGGAGCCGCATCTACGGCCATCACCTTCAAAGGAATTTGCTTTCGGATTCCAGCAACTCAAGAACTCAATCCTTTTCTTGCTTGCCATTTGGTTCGACAAAATTCCTTGTTGTTTTTACTTGCTTTCCGCTGGCCATCACCTTCAAAGGAATTTGCTTTCGGATTCCAGCAACTCAAGAACTCAATCCTTTTCTTGCTTGCCATTTGGTTCGACAAAATTCCTTATTGTTTTTCCTTGCTTTCCGCTACGTTCATCAACTTCACAGACCAGACCTTCACCTAGCTGGCTAAGGATTTTATGCAATGGTTCAGCAAAACCCATGCTAAAGGGGGAATCTGTTTCATCAAAGACCATCGCCAGCAGCTTGCTATCTCTCACCTACGGTCTCGGGCGACAGGCATGCTGTTGCCAGTAGCTTGATATCTCTCACCATGGTCTCGGGCGACAGTATCTCGGGCGACAGGCATGCTGTCGTCAGCCATTGTCTTGGGCGACAACATCTTGGGCGACAGGCATGCTGTCGCCAGCAGCTTTGCTACCTCTCGCCATTGTCTCGGGCGACAAGTATGCTGTCGCCAGCAGCTTTGCTATCTCTCGCCTATGGTCTCGGGCGACAGGCATGCTGTCGCCAGCAGCTTTGCTATCTCTCGCCTACGGTCTCGGGCGACAGGCATGATGTCGCCAGCAGCTTTGCTATCTCTCGCCATTGTCTCGGGCGACAGGCATGCCGTCACCAGCAGCTTTGCTACCTCTCGCCATTGTCTCGGGTGACAGGCAAGCTGTCGCCAGCAGTTTTGCTATCTCTCGCCTACGATCTCGGGCGACAGGCATGCTGTCGCCAGCAGCTTTGCTACCTCTCGCCATTGTCTCGGGCGACAGGCTTGCTGTCGCCAGCAGCTTTGCTATCTCTCACCTACGGTCTCGGGCGACAGGCATGCTGTCGCCAGCAGCTTTTGTGCGATAGGCTAGCTTCCACTTTTGTCTCGCCCAGCTAGTAGGAGGAGGTCTCTCGCCGAGGGTCTGTCTTTGGCAATGTCGCCCCTGGGAACCCCGCAGTCAGGGTCATAGTGCCTTATTTATAAAACTAAAAGTTGAAATCGCCTCCCGCCCATGCAAGTCTGCCGCAGCCTACGTACCTTCTCTTCCGCAGATCGTCTTTCACCAATTTTTTATGGCTTTTCTGTTTGTTTCCCACAGACGGCGCCAATTGTTGTTGCCAAAAACAACAATAAATATTTGCTTTCGTCGGATCCTCAATCTTCGCGTTAGTTTGTCTTCAAGAATTCTGCAAGAGAGAAGACCATCAGGGGGCGCAGGGGTTTTCCCCTGCGCGCGCACTCCGATGCTTAAGTCAGACCAGGTTTTGGCAGGGTTTCAGTAGGCAAATAGAGCTTAGGGTTTAAGAATGATACATGTGACCTATTTATAGGAGTTATTTTGCGCGTTATTACCTTTAAGCCCCACAGCTTAAATAATAACCCAGTGGATCATTTCTGGGCCTTTTGAGTCTTTTTTTCTCTTGGGCTTAGATTATCATTTGGCTCAATGGTCTTCAACTTGATTTATAGAAAAGCCCAGTAATAATTGATCTAATCCACATCATTTACTTTTAAGGATTTGGCATATTTTTTAATTTGCCAATTGATGAGGTGTTAACCTTTGATGCATTGACAGTATATAGAAACTATACACTATCAGTGCATCATATACAAACCCTAAGATACTTATTACATATCTTAAAAAAAAAAAAGATGAGGTGTCATTATTTTATTAGTGCCTAAAACACCCACTTTTTAGGATCATCTTAATATAAGATATTCTCTTTTAATATTAGCTTGCTTATCTGATTATTTTCTTTTTTGAGTAGTACATTTTCATTAGAAGTTACAGTTGCAATCACAATTAACATATTGCATTCCATGAACAAGTAACTATGAAATCACATTACTTAAACTAGGTAAATTAGTAAATAACTATAACAAACTAAATAAACTAGTAAATAACTAGACTAACTCAAGCCCACACTTGGTGAGACTCAAACCTGAGACCTCAAAGTCTCAGAGCCTCCTCCTTGCCACTATGCTAAGGCCTCAATAGCTTATCTGACTATTTTTTTTCCCTTCATTTTGTAACAAAAGAGTTTAATTGATTTTGTACTTTGAACTCTTACTTAAAGCGTTGATCCACAAGTAACTCAAAGAGATTGAAACTGAAGCAAGGATTTGGAATGATCGGAATGAAATTCTCTAATTTAGTTGAAAAAATTGTCTCTAGTGTGTGTCTCTGTGTGTGTGTGTATATATATATATATATATATATATATATATATATATAGTTGAAAAAATATAAATCAATTGAACTTTTAAGATTATTAGTATCATGCATGTACGTTTACTGCAAATATTAACTAGTACTTGAAGTAGTAATAATTAATAGGAATATGTTAAAGTGCATAGTTCCACTATATTCATAGAAATAATTATTCATAAAGTTATTATTTGTCGGATTGTGAAAAATGGGATAGCAAAGAGAATTGTATTAACTGCAAGATCGGGTAAGAGTGCTCAGATTTTGATTTTCCGATCGAATCAAAATTTAATTCAATTAATAAGTCAGTTATCAAATATTTGACCGATTAATGAAAATGATTTTGAAATTTTTTTAATTTTAGTTAATTAATCAAATTAATCAAAATTTTAATTGAAATATAAAAAATCTAAAAAAATAAAAATATATGAAACCTGAAAATATTTTTAATATTTGAAATTTAGATATGTTTTAAATTTAATGTTAGAGTTTTTATCTTAATACTTTGGTGTTTGAACTTTTTGTTGAATGATATTATTTAGTACTTGTCAAATATGGGAAATTAAAAATATAACTTAAAGAGGAGTTTGGTTCATGGATTCTAGAATTCCTAGTTGGAATTCTATTTTTCGTAATCAAATTCTTTCATTTGGTTGTCAATTTTCCCTTGCATCATAAATCCAATATTTCCAACAATACCAAAATTGAGAAAAATAAGAAGAAACTAAATACCTCTCGTCAGAGGTTTTTTAATTTTTCCCCAAGAATTCAATTTTGTTTGAAGTTTGCCCTTGACCTTTTTACATTTGAGACAACTTTATCCTTTGTCATCAAAGATATTATATCTTAAATAATTATTTATATATTAAAATAAATAAATAGTTAAATAACTAAATTATTTAACATCTTAAATAATTAAATAAGTAATTTAAATATAATTGTACCTTTGGGTTTATCAAAATTTACAGCTCTAAACAAAACATTTATTAAAAGATAATTATTTCATACATCGTCGATGGAATCTTTTTACTCACAAATAGGGTTAGGATTATGACATATGTCTTATTTTATTTATTTTTTATTTTTTAAATATTTTTATAGGACATGTGTCATGATCCTAATACCGCTTATGGAGTAAAAAAAACTCCATCGACAATGTATGGAATAATTATCCTTTATTAAATCCCTTTTTAAGCTATTAAAAAGCTTTTCTTAATTAATATATAATGTTTAATTTCATTACATCTATATATAATTTACAAGTTTGAAAGTATCACAGTAAGCTTTCTTATTTAAATTGTTGATCAATAAATATTGTGGTCACTTAAATTTCAAGTTTCGTTTTTTTTTTATTTTGATAAATTGATGTATAAGGAAAAAAGGGGCTTTTATCAAATGGACTAATAATAAGAGAGACCTTATAAATAAGTCTCATTTTCATTAATCAAAATCAATTTAATAAAACAATATTTTGTTAATAAAAATAATTTACATATTAAAAACTTTATAAACAAAGAGACCAAATAAATAAATATGTTAGAAAAATTAATAATTAACATCTTTAATTAAATAATTAATTAACATTTTAAATAAATAAATAAGTAACTTAAATATAACTATTTTCATGTTTTATTCACTTTATATCAACTAATAATATAATTAATGGCATTAGAGTAAAATATATCATTAGATAATCTTATATTCTTTCAACTAATTACAAAAATCTTATATTTCTCCCAACCAAACCAAACGCATGAATCTAACATTCCAAATATAAATATTCCCAAATATACAGTGTTTTACCTGTAATCATATTCCAGAAGGTAATCAACTTTTCACGAACCAAACGCCCCCTAAATGTATTTTATTATTTTGGTTAATTCGATTAATTAACCAAATTTAATTCGGTTTGGTTAATTAACCGAATTAATCGAATTTAATTCAATTCAGTTAATTTCAAAATTAAGAAATTTGGTTTGGTTAACGAAACAAAAATAAATTAATTCTATTAAATTCAGTTTAATTTGACTAATTTAATTTGAAATTAATTGAATTGACCGAATGAACACCCTTAGATCAATTCAGTTTTTGGTATCTGTGTCTATGTGTGTGTATATATGTATGTGTGTGTGTGTGTGTGTGTATATATATATATATATATATATATAAGGATTTATATTTGATACACTCTCAATGTATAAATCTCATATACTATCAATAAATCATAATATGTTATATTATTAATTCATAAATTAAAAATTAATATTATTAAATTTACTATAATCAATGAAATGTCATAAAATCAATGAAATGTCATAACATGATTAGTTGAGAAAGTAAGAAATTTATACATTGACAATACTTCAATTATAAACTTTATATAAAAAGTAATAAAAATCTTCGGTTTTGCATAAACAGTAAAATTTGGGTTCGAGATAAACTAAGTTCAACCTTCATTCCCAATTATTAGAAAAAAAATTAATTAAACAAAGAAAAAGTTAAAATAATTACACTGCAAGATGGGCAACAGTTATTGTGTTTTGTATGTGAGTGTGATTAAAATAATATGTACTCACTCTAATTAGGGATCTTTAATTGCCATTATTATTGTGAAAATGATATAATGAATTTTAATTGAGTTTGGTTAATGGGATCGGATCCTATTATAAGTTCTTTTTAAAGTTAATTAAGATATATTTTAATAAATAACGGCTAAGATGAGAGGGATTAAGTCCGAAATTCAAGTCTCCTTACTTTCCCTTTTATCTCTTTATGAACAAAATAAAAAAGATATATTTTAATAAATGTTTTTTTTACTTAATACAACATTTTATCAAATTAAAAAATAGACAAGTACATTAATTATAAAAATCTTTCTATAAACAATATGGTCTTCTAAAATGTCAATTAATGGACACTTTTTAGCACTTTCCATTTTAATCGTTATGCTTATTTGAAGCTATCTGTTTTAAAATGAGAGTCGCTGTAGTTGTTGTTGTTAACTAAAAAAACAACTTCAACGGTATAACTTTTGTCTCTTAAGGTTTTTGTTCTTGGCCAATCTTGAAAAGCATAACTTTCTATTTCTAGTTTCTATAAATTCCAATTTTTTGGTAGTAAAAATGCTCATTTCGTAAAATTTTTTTATTACACATATGATGATTTTGAACATTTCATCTCATAATGTCACATGTTTTTATCTTAAATTAAATTTAAATTCAAAAATTTTTAACTTGAAATCTCAAATTTCTGAATCTCCTACTAGCTAGTAAGGATATTTAAAAATTAAAGAACATCAAATTTTCAAAAAGATATTTTTTTTTTGTTCATAAAGAGGTATAAGAGAAAGAGAAAAACAAACCTTAGATCAATTCTTTCTTAATGAGTAATAACAATTGTTAAATCAAATCTTAATTATTTTCAATAGATACATTTAAACATTGCGCATTTGAAATTCCTATTATAATTAACTAACAACTAATGCTTCCTATCCATTTAAATAAAATAAAATAAAATAAAATAAAAACCCAACAACAATAACTAATGGTTGAGATATGGTGTCCCAATCCTATGCACAAGTCATACCTCAACTCCAAAAGAAAATAGTCTCCACTTAATTTACCAAAATTCAATGCATAGCCATAGCAGACGAAGCAGAATTAAAAATAGAAAATAGAAATAATAAAAAATGATTTTTTTATACAATAGAAGTCTTTGATTTAGTGAAAGAGATAATATAGGTGTTAAATTCAACTACGATATGAAGAATTCTCACACTTTAAAGATAAAAATTTAATTATTAATTTGATCCAATGCTTAAGATCAAAGAATAAAAATTTTAAAGAAACAGTTAGGTAACTCATTATTTCAGATGATAAATAACAAAATCTTAACTATCTTTTCTGAATATTTTGATCATTGGATCTTATATGCATTGGTACATTTTAATCTTTCTACAACTTAAAACATTTTTTCTGCTTATGTTAATACATTGTCAAGGATAGTTGAATAGAAACTTAATAAAATTTAAATAAATTAAAATGTTCTTCCTAATTTTATCATGCATATCTGATCATATATGTAAAACAAAATGTTTTGATTGTAAGTTAAATTAAACATTTGACAATTGGAACTCTAATGGTAATTCTTTGATTATGAACATTAATGACGAAGAAATTAATTTTAGAGGCAAAATATGGTATATATTCACGGCCAAACACTTGGACAATCATGTATCGCTTCTCATTAAATTTCTCATAAATTAAACATTTGACAATATGAACTCTAATGGTAATTCTTTCATTATGGACATTAATGAGAAGCGATACATGATTGTCCAAGCGTTTGGCGGTGAGTATATACACATATTTTGCCTCTAAAATTAATTTCTTCGTCATTAATGTCCATAATCAAAGAATTACCATTAGAGTTCCAATTGTCAAATGTTTAATTTAACTTATTATCACTACATCAAAGTAGACTTTTAGTGGACAACACATGCTAAGTTTGTGGAAAGAGCTTTCGCGTTCGATCCCCACTAAACACATCTTTGGAGAGGAATGAGGAGCCTTAACCGTGACTAAAAGCCGAGCAAGATTAGTCTCAGACCGTTAAAATAGATGAGGATACCTATGATTTACACCCAAAAAAAGAAGTAGACTTTAAGTGGCATTTTATTAACGGCGTTTTTTGATTAGACGCCACTAATTCCATTTTTTGAATATTCTTTTCGGCTAAACGCCGCTTGTTTGAGTTACATAGTGGCATTTCAAGACTGAAACGCCACTAGTTTCAATAGGAAATAAATAAGAAATAAATAATTTCTTTTAAATTTTTTTTATATATCTATTACATAGCGATGTTTTTCAATCTTGAAAAACGCCACTGTGTCCCTATTCATTCTATTTCATCTCTGGCTTCTCCTGCCCCATTTTTCCTAACTTCACTCAAACCTTCTTAAGAAACGCGATTATCTCTTTCTCAACCTAAAATCTATAAATAGCATTATAAATTAAACCTCACTCTGTCAACTCTCCACTTTCCTCAAATCACACTCTCTCTGCGATTCTCCTCCTAAAACCCCATATTCAATCTGTCTAAAAGGAATTGCCGAAGAAGGTAATGGAAATCTATATTTGTCAGCTAGTTTAAATTTTAGCTTCCATAGGAATTTAAATTTAGATCTCACGTTGATTAAAGGAAATCTCATCGTGAACAATTAGCTCACGTCGATTCAATTTTCTGCTTCGCTCACCTTCGTGTAAGCTTTCTTAACATTTTTGAGCCTTTTTTAATCAATTTATAAAAAAAAATTGAATATGCATTCTCTATTTTGGTTTCTGTATTGTTAGAGAATCAATTGGCTTTGAAAATGTTGAGTTCATACGAGATTGCCGGTGGATTCTAGTGATATAGTCATAAGCACGAACCAGCTGCTTCTGAAATCTTTTCAGGTTTAGTTTTACATCGCTTGAATTAAGTGCCCTGTAAATCTTTGCTAATTTTGTTGTTCGTTCAGATCTCAGAACATGAACTTGAAAACCTATTTCTTCTGTTGCTTTTACCAAAATGTTCTCGTTAGTTATAGCTTTAGAACTATTTCGATTGTCTCCACTGAAGTCTTTAATATGTCCTTTTGGTCTTACTTTTTTATTAATTGTTTGATAACAATTTCCTAGTTATTCAAGTGTAGTTGAACCAATGTAAATTTTGCATATGCTAATTATATTGGTCTATGTATTGGGTTTTGATTAGAAATTAGCATGACAATGAAACAATACAACTGGCAAACTATAAGCTTGTCTTGGGATTGGCAAGCAGTTAAGCTTATGGTTTACAACTATAATGCCATGCTGTATTAAATAACTTTATCATTTTCTATTACCACTATGCTTTATATTCTATGTAAATATATTATCTTGTAACAGTTGTATATTTTTATGCTATTATCACTCAAAATTCACATCTAACTTATTGGTTTTTATCAGGTTCAATATTTGATTTTCCATCTAAATGATTACAAAAATGGAAAAAGTGAGAAATTTGCTTGAGA
This sequence comes from Heritiera fomes, assembly GCA_032173925.1. Taxonomy (NCBI): domain Eukaryota; kingdom Viridiplantae; phylum Streptophyta; class Magnoliopsida; order Malvales; family Malvaceae; genus Heritiera; species Heritiera fomes. The sequence goes on from JAPDPM010000012.1 coordinate 29,608,098, forward strand.
GCATCAGTGGTGGGCTTGAGATATTTGCTTCTACTTTGGTTCAGACACCATTGAAAAAAATATCAACGTGGAGCCAGTGCTTGTGCACGGTAAGCCAGTTGAAAGGATCAGTTAAATACCAAATTTATTGAGTATAAATGTTATTATCAGTCACCCATGTATCAAATTTTTTGAGTATTTGTTTATCAAAGTATGCATGTTATTATCAAATATATAATACATTTTTCTTTTTGTTTTTTAGTAGGGTTTTAATCATCAATGAGAGCAACTTCAAAGAGAGTAGCTTATTCAACTCAGGTCCTGAAATATTCCATCTATTTCTTTTTCTTTTAGGTGTTAGATTCTGTCTTACTATGTAAGTTAAGATTGTTTAGGATTTAATATATTTGTAATTAAGTTTAGGAAGGGAATGTAGCAAGATTATATTTTCTTAATCATCATTGTTTGTGATTGTCTTAACTAGTTGAAAATGTTATTGAGTAATCAATTTGTGTGAAATAGCAAGTTGTTGCAGTATAGTAATAAATTTTTGAGCTCAAAGCATATAATAATTTAATATCTTAATATTTTAATAATATTAATGATAGTCTTGAAAAAATAAAAATTGAATGATACAACAATCATTTATATATATTAATAATAGACACAAAAGGGAAATTTTATTAGATTTTTTACTAACAAAAGATTAAGGGCATTTTAATAACAATTGTTGTTCTTGACATTTTGTTATGATCATATTAATATTAATGTTGTTGAATTAATTATAATAAAGGAAATAGTGGATCCCAAGGAATGAAGGATTTCATGAATGAAAGCAAGCTTAATGGTATTTTTCTCTACAAATAACTATGAACGAGAGCAAGCTTAATGACAAAATTTTCATGTAGCATGCCATTGTTAACTTGCAGAGAACAATGAAACTCTAAACTTTCATCATGATGTTAAATTGATAAATCTGTAAAAATATTTGCAGCTGATCTTGTTTTCCTGTTTTCCCATCTATCGATTATAGATTCACGTTTCAATTGCATATCTTTTCTACATGCCTGAAATTTTAGTATCAAATACTAACACTATATAGCCATCATATAAATCCCACATTCACTGATCTCTCTTTGTTTTTCATTTGAATCATATCCAAAATCCCTTGCTTGCTAATGCAATTTATTGTGATTTAATTTGTAAGCTTTGTTTTGAAACCAACAGGAAGGACAGCTTCATAACTCACAGAGTATTTTGCGATGATTAGCTGAAGAAAGTGCAAGACTCTCAATAGCCAACCAACTTAAATGTAATAACTAAACAATTTGATTGTTAAATTGCTCACTAATTGAAATTATAAACTTATTCTCTCTTACAGAATGGTGTTAGAGGACAATGGTTGTGTCAGTCCTTTAGAGGACAATGCTTCAACTACACAGATTTTGTAAGTCTGCATGAACATTTAAAGCCAATACAAATGTTTTATGTGGACGAGGTGTAACAGTCCGTTACCACACTTTTCACGTACTTCCATACAACTTTACCGATTGGGCTTTCTGCGATGCCAATAACATTCTACAATAATAGTGATAAATAATAACATTTATTTATCAAATACGGAATATGAAATTTTTTTTTCATTATTCCTTACATCTGACATCCCCTATTGTCTTTATTTCAATAAAGTAGTACTGTATACATATGTCTGGAATGTAAAAGAGAAGAGACTGTACCTGTCACGTTTAACATTACATGCCTCAGCGCTTTAAACGTAGCTATACCCATCTGAAAGCTAATTCTCTAACTCCATGTCTTTTATCTGTGGAGTTAAAACAAAGGGGTGAGCGATTCATACACTCAGTAAAGGAGACATATGCTACTTTATAAAAATAAAGACTATATACCACCAAATATTTGTTTTTCCTAAAATCATATCAAAATAGGAAAACATTGGATATAGTAAGCAACACTCTCAATGCACCATTCAAACCACTGGTTAAACAATTTACTTTGAAATGTAGTAAACAGTAAATAGGATTCAATAAATCCTTTCAGTAAACAGAAATCAATAAGTTGAGACTAGGCAATAACTAAATCATGCTTTGTTCCCCCAGGAACATAAGTCGTCCGCTTTTGGGATGCACCCGTAGGTCATCGCCCCTCACGGCTATCTCAACTATATCTATAGCCAAAATCTATAGGTGGTCCTCGGGTCCACTTGCCAAGTAACCTCGAGACCGCTGATCACTTGGCGGGTCCATCAGCCCTGTAACGCCCTGAGGTGCACTCGTTGGTCCATCGACCGAGCCACCGCCCCAGGCGGGTCACGCAACTACATGAATAATAAGCATGAACTCAGGGCCTAAAGTCTCAAAAATCACTTTATCTCTCATGAAAACCTTTATGGAATTATCTCAGCATATTATCATTTTCTCAAAATGATTTGATTTCCAAAAAGGTTTAGGCTTTCTGTTTACAAAACACCTTGACAACCTTTCAAAATCTCAACCTTTAAAACCTGCTCGCCCATAGTCAGCTCGCCCAATATGGCTCTCCCATGGCAGCTCGCACATGGCAGCCCGCCAACCTTTGCTTTTAAAACAACAAGCAAAACTGGCTCGCCCTCAATGGCTCGCCCATTGTCAATTCGCCCAAAAGGGTTTATATTTTCTATTTTCAAAAATATTAAAATGGCTCATTTTTCCTTAAAAAAATACCTTCGAAATCTATTCGCCATGGTCAGCTCGCCAGTCCGGCTCGCCTATGGTCAAGTCTAAAGGGGTGAACAAGTAATCGCCCGCCACCCTTTACATTTAAAACAAAACACTGGCTTGCCCATTTCGGCTCGCCCATAGCTTTCTTAACAAAGGGGTCGCCCGCCCCAAAATATAAAAAAAAGGGTTTGGCTTACCCGCCAATACCAGTTCACTCAAAAACAACATTATCAAAGGGTTCTTCGCCCAAAACCTCATAAAGGTTTGGCTCGCCCGCCCTAACCAGTTCGTCCAACAAATATCATAGGGGCGGCTTTGTAGCTCGCCCAAGATCAAAACACTTTATCAAGCCAATGCATGTCAGAAAACAAACAATTTCTCAGTAATTTCTATAAAACTTAACTCCACAGGACATGCATGCACTTCACACACATCTCCCTTACCTGGTTCAACGAAGCCTTACTTCCTTCTCGCCTTCCAAATCGCATTCACCAAGTTCATAATTCCCGGCTGCAAATAATTTATAAATTCTATTAATATTTTCATTTCATATCACTTGACGAGATTGAGATAAATCAAATGACTACTCGCCCAACAGAGCTCTAACTAGCTCGCCCAACAGAGCTCGCCATTCAATAAATGGCTTACACGTGGGAGATCGCCCGCCATTACTCGACACTAATATATTTGGGAGTTCGCCCAACATTCACTTCGCCAGGCCTATATTGGATCAAATGTGGGAGTTCGCCCAACATTCAACTCGCCCAATGAACATCTATTTGAGCTCGCCTTACACTGTTTTCTATAAAGAATTGAGCTCGCCCATGAATTAAACTAGCGTTGGGCGACCTCGTCCACTTGAACAACAACTTTAGCGAGTTCTTTATTTCTTACTCACCACATTGGCGATTACTAACACTCAACATGGGCGATCACCATAGTAGCCATTCTCATCACTTTTCCAGTATTTTCCCATCATTCTACTACAATTTCAACCCAGTTTTATTTTATTCTTCATCTACTTCAAGATATGAATTTATTCTATTTCTATGATCTAACAAGAATAAATCAAAAGCAACACTAAAATCATGCTTCTCATACTTGAAATCATAGAAATATATCATTCAATCTCAAGAAACCATTAAATCTCACCTCAATCAACTGCACTTCCAGAACAGAACTCTTTCTATCTCATGTTAGCCTTACTTTGCTTATTCCTTTAGCTCATCAACGATAGAGGAAAGGTTTTGCAAACAGATTTTCTTATTTAGCTAACATAAGGATGAAGCTTAGTAAATCAAGCATGGTAGAAATGGATGAAGTCAGAACATAAATTTGCAGGAGGATGGTTTTCGTGAAGAGAATGAAGTTTGCTAAATCGGTTTTCCTCGATTGTTTCTTCTTATGTAGCCATGCTGATCCAATCAGAATCCATCACCTGGCCTTCATTCTGCTTCTTTCATCATTTCACGTCTTAACAAGCATTAAAAACTTGTGGAGAAATTGCAGCAAAAGGGAACAGCTACGGGAAGCTATTTTCTACACGTTTGACTTACTTCACTTTGCCATTTATTGTCTAAACCAATTCGTACAGGAGAAGCAACTGGCGTGAAGTCCATAGCTTCTTTTCTTAACTTATTGCACCTTTATCTTATCCATTAACCAATAAGGCTGATGCCTTTATTGACTTTAGCATTCTCTCTATTAATTGTCTTCAACTGTGTGGCGTCCAAAGTCAATTTTTGCTGCACGGTTCTGATTTATTATTTCATTTTGTCCGTGCTAATTTCAGTTCGCCTAGTCAACTTGAGGCCTCAGCTCGCCAACACAATTTCAATTGGCCAACATAAGATTTGGCAATCACTGCTATAGTTACATTGTTGGCGATCACATGGTATTGGTCTACTCGCCACTTGCTATAATTCATGCCCAAAAGTTGGCGATCACCATTTATCATCTCAAACGTGGCGAGTACCATCTTGCCTTACTTGCCTATTAGGTTATCATTTACTCCTTTATATAGGAGATCACTCTACTCGCCATTCTCACTCTTTGGGCAATCACTATTTGGTTCATTTGGGCGATCAGAGCCCTCGCCTCATTCGGCTATCACCTTAAACAACTAGCTGGTGACTCACGTATTCACAAAAAGGCAATTGCATCAACTCGCCAGCATCAATCTCGCCATCAACCATTGCAATGGCCATATCTTGCTAGCCCATTGGCGAGCTGTTTCATTATGGTACTCGCCCATAGAGTATCTCACGGGAATTGCTCCATTTGCATCCAAAGTTAAGGAGCTTTTCACCAAAATGGAAATCTTTATTTATTATTTACTTAATTTCCATTATCCATTTTATGAAATTAAGGTCTACAGTAGTGTAGAATCAGGTCTTACACGAGGTTATTGGAAAATGTGAATTCAGCAATTTATTTAACATGGCATTAATGGTTGGGGGTTTTTTTTTTTGTTATCAGTAACATGCAATTAATGTTTTTAAAGAGTTTCAAGCATATCTTTTGATTACTTATGATATACTTAAACTCAGCCTTAGGCTCTTAATTTCTCTTGTTTTCTCTCTATTTTTCTTTTAGGCATTGATCTATTTGATGCTACTGCTACCTCTTTTTTCTCCTGGGGCTTTTAACTCAGTCAGCTAATAGTGATTTGGTGGATTGATTATTCAAAGAAGAGATACAACAGTAATGCCTTAATTTCCTTTTTGAAGCTCTGTCTTCGGTTGAAAAGACTTTATTGCAATATTGCTGAATGTTCTCTAGGGTAGCTTCTCAAACATATGTTAATTAGTTTATTTATAGTTGTGTTAACTTATAAAAATCTAAGGCCTACTATGCATTCTGGATCATTTGTTGTTGTTGATGACTGGTTCAAGCTATTGTTGTTGTAATTAAGTTCAGGAACAAAATGTAGCAAGAGCTTTTTAATTTGTTGTTTACTTATTGAGTTCATTCGATTTGTGACTCTCTATCTTATTATGTAAGTTAGGCTTGCTTAGGATTTAATATATTTTGTACTTATGTTTAAGAATGGAATGCAACAAGATTTTTTTCTTAATCACCATTGTTTGTGCTGTCTCAACCAAGTAAAAATGATATTGAGTAATCTACATAATAATATAATATCTTAATATTTTAATAATATTAATAGTAGTTTTGTGCAAAATCAAAAATTGAAATGATATGATAATCCTTTGTATGAATGTATCTATGTATGTATATATATAAAGGAAATAATTGAAAGTAGACCTGTCACTAAAAAACGTGTGGCATAATTGAAATAATTGCAAAAACACTACTGGAAACCACTAGATTGAAGTAAACCTATTACCATCGATGGTGCAGTAGATTGACATGATGTTTTTCAAATCTTTCATTCAACTCTTTAAACTTAATTTGTGGCTCCCGAGAGAGAAAGAAAGATGATAACATGTAAAGTTGGCTAAAAATTTTGGGATTCTCAAGAGAGATGGAAAGACGCTGGGAAACGGATGTTGTACTTTTAGCGGCGTTTTTGTAACAACCCTTTTACATCGAAAATACAAACCAATTTGTTTTTTTCACTTACTTGGTTGGGCTATATGTAGTGTCACTAATATATTCTTAAGCTAAAGTTACATTAGATAAATCAATATTCTTTAATTACCTTGGTCCCAGTTCAAATTCTCTCACTAAGTATGCATTCACAATTTTGAATCATTCTGCTGACAAAATATTAACCCACCAATGTTGCATGCATCGTTATAAACCATAAATATATCATTTATTTCTTTTAATTACATCCCCTACTATAAAAGTACTGAAATACAAGTATGAATACAAAATAAATAACTGTACATCACATACCTTCAAGGGTGGTATGAAAACCTCGAAGGACGTGTTTAAACCCCGCATACCAAGCATCTACTACAATTAATCTAGAAGGTAGAGAGGGGGTTGAGCTTATAAAGCCCAATAAGAAATATGTATAAGAGACAGATACCAAATTTCTATATGCAAGCTTCTAAAACATTTATTACGGCTTGAAATCGAAATTTATACATTTCGGAAACCAAATCATGCTTATGCAATGCATCAGAAAATAATTCATTCAAAAAAATAATAAAGTAATTTGATTCGAAGCATAAATCCAAACATGGGTGCATTTATCATATTCACATTCCGTATAAATCTTCGAAATAAACCATATAGGTTTTGAAATCCAAATATCAACATTCAAAATTCATATACAGAAATAAGTACGAAAAGCATATACATATTAAGCTGGAGACATATTAACAACTAAGCAATAATCATGCAGTTCAAATATTCCCGTGAGGGAAAGTGCAAGTCAATTAGATATATGGCTATAGTCCAAAGGGGGTGCATAGTGAGCACTGATCAAGTGTCAACTGGACCCGCTGTGAACTGAATTAAGGTCACACAGCTCAAAAATACTATTGTAGACTAGATCAGGGTCACACAGTAGTTCAAAATAATACTGTAGTGACTGTTAGTCATGTCTCAAAACATTTTCATATATATATTTTCTAAAAATACAAAACTTTGGTAATTTCCATGAAAGTCGGTGTTTCGGATAAAATTTCCATAAATATTCAAAACCTTGCTATTTCACATTATTTTTTTTTAAAACAAAACTTGCTAGAGAATTGTTTTTTTCAAATTGTTTTCTTAGCTCTAGCTTATTTTGCAAAACCAATATTTTTACAAAAATCTGGTAGCATAACGGCTTAATTTTCTTAAAACCACCTGCAAAGAAAATACAGTTTATAAAACACAAGGCAGTTGATTTTAAAATTCATCATATCTCCTACGTTCCGCTATATATCTCTTACCTTTGTATTGAGCTTCGATGCTTAGAACACCATGCTTAAACTGAATTCACAACTTGTCTTTCTTGCCAAACTTAGCACCAAACTTGAATTCACTTGATAATTTCCTTGGTGTTGTTTCATTCCTATACCATATACACGATCACATAATCACATCACACAATGTCACATGTATATACTTATATATTTATATATATATATGTATACCCATATATTCTTACTATATATTCTCAATCTAATAATTATCCAACCATTCCTTACTCATTTTCCTCATTCTTGGTCATGATTAATCTTCCTTACTACTTGTATACACGCACATTTTAATTCCCTGTATATGTATATGTGTATATATATATATTCTAACACCATTCTAATACTTACTATTTCTCTTATAATCTTAGATAATTAAATCCAAGTAAGCAAGTATACTTACCCTTTTTAATACTTTTCTATACACCACATCAAGCAACATTTAACATTACTTTAGGGTCCATACAAATAAGTCAACACAAAGAAATTGTCTTTACTCTTAGGAAACCACCTTAACTTAACCATGCCGCAAATTTTCTAGTATAATTCCAATCACTTATAATATATACCATTTCCACTACATTTATATTAATCTCTAACAATAAAATAAACCTTACCCTTGTTTCTTCCAAAAGGGCTCTTACCCTTGTTTCTTCCAAAAGGGCTAAACATTCTCACCAAACTTCTTAACATTTGTCAAGATCCATCTCGGTTCAGCCCTTCTTGCACCTCTTTTGTTCCCTTTATTTTCGATACTTTGTTCTGCACCTTAACTTAGCCCAAACTCCAACCAACTCCAACCTTGATTCAACACCCGTTTGCAGCTCACAAACTACCACAAACACCCTATCTTTAGTGCCTAAAGCCTCGCCTGTACAACCTTTAAAAATTGCCACCTCAACACTGCACAGCAGCCGCCAGAACAAAGCATAAAATAACCTTTAACGCTAGCCCTCAAATCAGTAGCTTCAAGCCTTCCCAAGTCCCCTGTTTTAGGCCTATTATAGCAGCTTCCAAACCAGCATCCACTCACATACAAAACACCCCTGTTCAGCGTCCAAAAGAACACCAACTCGACAGCCTAATCAACGCCCACTGTAGCATTCGAAGCCGCCAACTTCGGCCTTTTCACGCCTACTTTCTACTACTGTACATAGCCTTAGTTAGAAAAGTTGGACACGGACGTAGTCCCAAATCCGTAAATATGAATGCGAGTGGTCTTCATTCCTCTAATAACTTCATACCAAGCTTTTGGATCAAACTCAGAACAAATGGAAGTGTCATCACCATATTTGTGACACATGTACAAGTATATTTTTCTGACAAGATAAAAATATTAAATATTGTATAACATTAAGAAAGAAAACATAATAATAATAATAATAATAATAATAATAATAATAATTCACATACAGTAACAGATTTGGACTTGTTGTTCACTTTATATCATGTATTACTATGCTAATTTCTTTGTAAATGTACATTTGAAAATATTGTGAACTTGACTTTTACGTCAATTGGGTATGTTTTGGTAAATTATACCATTTTGTTTATCTAGAGGGTGAGACATACTAGCAGACCCAAATGCCATAGCTGTTTGCAGATGGATCTAGATGCCATAAAGATTTTTTTTGTCTTTTACTTGCCATTGAGGTTTTCAAGCAAGATTGAAGAAATATTTAAGGACTGACAATTAAAATAATATTAAACAATGAGATCACAATTGATGTTATTATTTTGCTAACAATCAAATCGAGATCCATTGTAGATATAATCACTAATATTTGTTATAACACCCCAATCATCGAGAGTTTGTGAGACTCTGCAATACTATATATGTAGAGACTTGAACCTATACTTGTGAGGCATCTTTCGTGGGACAAAACCGTAAGATCTTCAGATCAGACTAGACAATACCTCGCAAGTTGAGTGCAGGTCTCCACAAATAGTATCAAAGGTAGTCCACCAGCCGAAACACAAGACGTAAGTGCTATACTGTGGGAGACGTCTCTAGATTCCTATGGGAATTAAGTGCTATGTGGTGAGAGTCACCTCTAGATTCCCAACGCCTAGTATGATCTTGATTCTGTTTTGATTGGGCTTGATGAGGATGTCAAGCTTTAAATGGGGAGAGTTTGTAACACCCCAATCCCACATTGGGAGTTTGTAAGACTCTGTAATATTATATATGTAGGGACTTGAACCTATACTTTTGAGGTGCCTTTCATGGGACAAAACCGTGAGATCTTCGGGTCAAAGCGAACAATACCTCGCAAGTTGGGTGTGGGTATTCACAAATCACTTAATTTGATAAGGTCTTGGTTTGAATAAATAACTAAGTTTGAGGATAAAATTTATGTTTTGGGTAAATGATTTTCGATAATTATGTCTATTTTGGGGTGTTATAAGTTATTAGTAGTCAATGTGATTAGATCACAATTATAGTTTTTTATTGTGGTTGAATATGAGTTAATTTGAGTAGTCCTAACGGATAATACCACTCATTATGGTATAAAATGTGTTGTTATTCTTTTTATTGGAAACTTAGGTTGTGATCTTTGGGTATAAAGAGACTTCTACAGAGCATGAATAAATTGTGGAACCTTTTGTAATCTTAGATTTTGGCCTTTAGATTACGTGGTGATTTTTAAAAGAGTTTGAGCTTAAGTTATGATTAGTAGACTTATTAATATCTCAAGTTTTGTGATTTTGTGCCTCATGGAGTTCTAAGCTTGATTGACATTTAGACATTAGCTTTGAAATTTCAATTAGGATAAAGTTTGATGAATCAATTCTTGGCATGTGTTTTGATTTAAAAAAAAAAACTTGGACTCAAGCCTATTATGGAAATTGATTTGAATATTAGAGACATTATACAATCAAGGTTAGGTTTTTGATTTATTGAAAATTTTCAAATTTTGCATATGGATCCTTGATGAATATTGATCATGGTCTTTATTGTACTTATTACAGCTAAAACATGAAATAATAGACTTGTCATAAGATGCTATGTTTATACGAAGTTACTTTGGTGGAACTTTTATAAGTTGGATTTTAAGCTTAAAATTTATTGTAATGAATTATTTTGATCTTTTGAGTCTAATTCTCGATATATATAATTTTTGAGATTTGAGATAGTTATTCAGTGAACCTTTGATCAGATCTTAATTTGCATTTTGTTGTGATTAAAGTATGAAGTATGATAGTGGACAAGAATTGGTATGTGAAAATTGAAAGATTTATTAAAGTGGATTTTGAATGAATATCTCGAGTTACAAGATTTTGCTTTACTAAACAATAAGTTGTTATGCTATAAGTATAGACGATGATTCTTATTATGGTAATTAAGGCTAAATGTAAATGATAGCTTAGTATATTATTATCTCAAGTATGAATTCGATTTGGAGAAATTTTTAAAAAAAATCTAAGATATTATACGATTTGTGTTTTGGGTGTATTCTTATTACAAATTCAATTAATTGTAGGATATATTAGGTAAGATTCTTTTATCAATTGTTAATAATAATGCATTTGGCTACAAGAAAAGTTGAGACATCATGATGCTTTCTAGTTTTGTGAAGATTTCAACTAATATCTGATAAAATTTGATTTATGAAAAGATATGATTTTGAGTTTTTGATGGATACTCAACAAATCTTCGATCTTCGATCTATTAAAATTTTTGTTGAGATTTGAAGTGTGATATATGGTAATTGACAAGAAACGATATATGGAATTTTGAAGTTCTTATTGGTATTAGGTTTTGTAAACTTTTGATTTATAGATTTTGTTTTAAATTTGCACTGGTGGTCAATTGGAGTTGAGATATAAATGAGGATATTCAATGAAATTGTTATGGTTCTAATCTGTTAGCTTTAAATTGCCATATATATTTTGAAATGACAAAAACTTAAGTAAACTTTAATGTTCTAATTAATAGTGTAAATTTGCCTTATCACACATGATTTTCTCAATCCATTTTCAAGTGATCATATCAACATTAAGGCCATGATTTAATGATACATCTTTATTGGTCTTAATTCTTTATAAATGTTTTGAATATTTTAGAAAATCACTTAATGAATTTTTGGACAATGTTTTCATCAAAGAAAGTCAAGAAAAACTCCCACAAAAGTGCCAATATGTTTTTGGTTGAATTAGGATCAAAGACCACATCTTTTCTAACCCAAAAATGCAAGAAAATCACATTATGGAAGCATGGGATCGATCCCCTAAGGGAAGGGATCGATCCCTTTTTGGCAGAATGCCCCGGAAGCAAGAAAATGAAGCATGGGATCGATCCCCTAAGGAAAGGGATCGATCCCTTTGTGCCAGAAAGCCCCCAACGGCTAGTTTCTGTGAGACATAACGGCTAGTTTCTGTTTTGGCTCCAAACAACGTCCACAAACCATCCAAGGGACTATAAATAGAGGCCTAGAAGCTAAAGGAAGGAAGAGGAACAACCAAGCAACATCTTTTATCATCTTATTCATCTTCTCAAGCCTCAAACAACAAATCAAGAGCTCAAAAGTCTACATCTTCTATCATTCATCTATTTCTTGTATTGCTTAGCACAAACTTTGTATAGGCTTTTACTTGTGCTTAATCTCTGTAATCACTTGCCTATCTAGAGGCCTTCTTTGATTACATCTCTTGTAAACCAAAATCATTCCTTGTAAAGGAGAGGTTTCTCTTTAGCCTAAGAAAAAGAGGGAGGTTACTCTTTAGCCTAAGAAAAAGAGGGAGGTTTCTCTTGAGCCTAGAAAAAGAGAGAGGTTTCTCTTTAGCCTAGAAAAAGAAGGAGTGTAACAAATTCAAGATAGTGGATTTGGAGAAAATCCTTGGGAGTGTCTCAAGGTAGAGGACGTAGGCAAGGTTGCCGAACCTCTATAAATCGCTTGCGTACATTTCTCTTTCCCTACTCTCTTTAATTACTTGCAATTATATTTGTGCTTATTGTATTGAACTTGGATTGCATGCTTGCCTAGCCTAGAGAACTTAGAAATTATTAATATAGGCTAGAGAATTTAGAGAAACCGAAAAACGAGCTTATAGTTAGTTAAAAACCGATTCACCCCCCTCTCGGTATCGCCTATAAGAGCCAACAATTGGTATCAGAGCTTGGGCTCGAGATTGAATTAGATTAACCTCTATCGAGCAAAACGATCTTAAATGGCTCACTTGAATGTAGGCACACCCCTAGGAGAAGAGGGACACTCATTAGTTAGACCTCCACTATTCAATGGTGAGAATTACTCTTATTGGAAAACTAGGATGATGTTATTTGTGCAATCTAATGACTATGAAGTGTGGAGAGTAATAGTTAATGGTCCTAGAATCCCAATAAAGAAAGTAGATGGAAAAGATGTCCCTAAGAGTGAGGATGAGTGGGACACCAATGATATGAGATTGGCACAATTGAATGCCAAGGCTATGCACACCCTCTTTTGTGCATTAGGTCCAAATGAATATAATAGAGTGTCCCTATGTGAAAATGCTAAGCAAATATGGGACAAACTAGCCATCACACATGAAGGGACAAATCAAGTTAGAGAGACCAAAGTAGGAATGCTCACACATGATTATGAGCTTTTTAGAATGAAAGAAAATGAGTCCACGAGTGATATGTATACTAGATTTAATGACATAATCAATGGACTTAAGGCATTAGGCAAGACCTATTCCAATGTAGAAATGGTGAAGAAAATCTTGAATAGCTTGCCACAATCATGGGAGGCAAAGGTAACCGCAATAGAAGAGTCTAAAGATCCAAATACCTTGTCTCTAGATGAACTTATGGGCTCCCTACTTACATATGAGATGAAATTGAAAAGAAATGAAGAGCCTTCAAAGAAAGTAGGGGTAGCACTTAAGTCTTCCACTCATGAGGATGATAGTAATGAAAGTGGAAATGAGGAAGAAAAGGAAATGGCAATGTTTGCCAAAAGATTCAATAGATTTATGAGAATGAAAGAGAGAGAGAGTAATAGGAGACACCATAGGGGAGAAACAAGTAGAAGAGAAAAGGACCACTTAGTGTGTTATGAGTGTAATGAACTAGGTCACACTAAGCTAGATTGCCCCTTACTTAGGAAAGAAAAGGATAGAAAATCTAAGAAGAAAGCATTTGTGGCTGCATGGAGTGATAGTGATAGCTCCGATGAGGAAAATGTAGATGAAGAGGTAGCCTACTCATGCTTTATGGCCATTAGTGATGATGAGGCTAGCAGTAGTTCTAGTGAAGATAATGATTATACCTTTAGTGAACTACAAAATGCCTTTGATGATTTAGCAAATGAATTTCAATGCATGAATTCTAAATATAAGAAAATCATTGCTAAATTAAAAATAGAAAATGAAGCCTTGACTAGTGCTAAGATAGAATTTGAAAAGAAACTAGAAGAGGCCAACTTAGAAATAAATGAGTTAAATAAAAAGAACACAAATTTGCATAACTCATTTTCTAGGTTCTATATGGGTCAACAAAAGCTAGATCACATGTTAGAGACCCAAAGAGCTTTCTTTGACAAAGATGGGTTAGGCTATAATGCTAAACAAAAAGAAACTCATCTTAAGAATTTCCTAGTAAGCAAAAATACCATGCATGATTTATCTCTCACATGCTCACTTTGCAATAGAATAGGCCACACCTCACAAGCATGCACAAATAGAAAAACCACATTTAGAGGAAGAGTGGTTAGAAAAATGTGGGTGCCTAAGCATGCTGTAAATAATGATGAATTGTGCTTGAAATGGATCCCAAAAGGATCAAAAATTATTTGTACTAACTCTCATGGACCCAAGAAAATTTGGGTACCAAAGCATGCTTGAATTTGTTTGTTGTAGGAGTGTTAGAGCATGGGAATACAATGGAACAATGGAGTTTAAATGCTCAACACATCCCCTTGGAGTTTGCTTGTGCCAATGAGAAAAAGGAAAAGCTTGAGGATCCATCACAACAATTCTTCAAAGAATAGCTCAAGGTGGACTCAACAATTCAAGGCAAAGCATACTCAAGCAAAGGAGTTTTGTAAGATTAATTCTTTACTCTTTAAAACATTTATTTGATTATTTGTGCTTTGATGAGAAAATGTGTTAATAATTCTTGATGCATTGTGAGTTGAATGATAGAACAAAAGGCATGATGAATGATTGTTGAATGTTTGATGAATAGTACGTGATACATTGAATGAAAAGCATGATTTGTGATTTTGAAATGATTTTTGGTTTTCTGCATCTTGAGCAAGTTTGATATGTCTAGATAATATATTTAGTTGCTCAAAAGATGTCAAATATGTCATATATGCAAAATGTCTTATCATGAGCCTTAATGAAGAATATGTATGTTGACAATCATGACATGTTGTTCACAAGTATGATGATTTGATGTTATATATGCTTAAAATCTATGTGAACAAGTTTGTTTTGGCATATTTGTGGTTTCCAAAGCTTTGGTTTTGACAAAATATGCATAATGCTTAAAATGACCCCCTTTGAGGCCAAAAATGCTTTTATTGGTGAAAATTCTACCAAAATTGCAAAATCTTTTGTAAAATGGTTTTTCATTCAAATTTATCATTCATACAAGTCCAAAATCATGTTTTACAAATGTCTGAACCTTTACTTGGACTTAAATAACTCAAAAACAAAGTTTTGGTACCTCAAAGGTTGGATTTTCTGTCAAAAATCTGCAGAACCAAGATGAGGGATCGATCCCTCTACATATAGGATCGATCCCTTTGGAAAAACATGTAGGAAACATGCTTCTGGAGTTAAGGGATCGATCCCTTTGCTAATAGGATCGATCCCTCTAGGCAAATTATGTCATTTTCCACATTTTTAAGCCTTAGTTGAGAAGTTTTCTTAATTCTTTTGATATCCTTTTTCTTCTCAACTTAAAATTCACTGTTTTAACTTCTTTTTGATAATATTTAATGTAAGAAAATTCATTTTTCATTGATATCATGCCTCAACTCAATTAATTTATATCATTCCCAACAAATGGTATCACTTTCAACAATCAATATCATTTTTCATGAGCTCACAAGTGCACAATCATTTTTTCTTGTTGAAAACATTCATGAATCCTGAAATAATCTTGAAATATATTTTCAATGAATGCTTAAACGTAATTTTGAGATCTATTTCAATGATTTATGGATATATTTGAGAATTTGATGAACTTGTGCATAATGAGTGTTTTTCATATCTTTTGTTCATCTTAGTCAAGCATGCTTATAGGATTATGTCCTTGGCTTGACTTATCAATTCCACACTAGGTTTCATGATAATTATACATCTAGTGGATTGATTTCAAATATAAATTCAACAATTGGTAATGGTCATTGGCCTATAATTTGTGATGGTAAATGGATCCTCAATGTTCAAATGCATGAAACTTTGTCATCCTTGTACTTAAAGAATTAAGGTCTTAATGACAACACCAACATTCAAAGATAAATGCAAACTTGAACAAACTTGATATTCATGCATTTATTATTTGAATATTTCCTTGCTCATAATTGGTTAAGGACTTGAATTAGAAAATGAGCATAGGATTTGTGTGCTTGAAACCATGGAAGAAAATGTGTTTGCTTGAATTCCTTGATTTTTTGAATCTTCCATATGGTATCAATTTGTGAATATGAATATGGATTAATATTTTATGATAGTGTGCTAATGTTTAATTGATCCATATGCATATTTGATAATGTGTGATTGTGTTCTTGCATATTTAGAATGATTATTTTCTTGACATGAACACACTACATATTGGATTCATGCAAAATGACTAAGTCAATCATTAGTAACAATTGGTATTTAGATTGAAATAACAATTAGTATCATTGGAAACCATATTTTCAATAATTGGCAAGCCAAAACTAAATTGCCAATTGGTTTGAGCTTTAAATTGATAATTCTTCTCATGCTTCTTAGATTGAAATAACAAATGGAGAAGAATTCTCTTAGGATATTTTTGCATGAAACTCTTGTGTGCTAGAATTTGAAGTTAATTGCTATATGATTTAATTCTAGACACAATATTTATTGAGAATGATTTATGAGCACATGCATATGATATGTTATATAATTTTAGCTCATAATCATGATATATTACCATGCACCTTAGTTGGACCTTAGAGAACAATTAATATACTTAGGTGCTTGCTTAACTTCTTACCAATTGGAACCTTCTTGCAACATTACTTATCAACAATTGGTATCAAAATTATTTATAAACAATTCGTATAGGATCATAAGTCATATTCATTACATGAATATTTCATACTTTTTGTGAATATTGACTTACTTATTTGTGCTATAAGTCCCATGTACTAACCTGTTTCTTGTTGGATGGAGCATTTTTATTTGTTCTCACATAGCCATGATTTTAGGGGGAGCATATTTTTCCTTCTTTTTGCTATGACAAAAAGGGGGAGAGATAGATATAGGGAGAGATAATAAGGGAAAATTCACTTTCAAAACCCATGCTTATATTAAGGGGGAGCTTTATAAAATCCGGCATTATTTGAGGGGGAGTATTTTATCAAAGAATTTTCAAAGCAAATTTACATTAAGTTTTGTCATATCAAAAAGGGGGAGATTGTTAGCTTTAAATTGCCATATATATTTTGAAATGACAAAAACTTAAGTAAACTTTAATGTTCTAATTAATAGTGTAAATTTGCCTTATCACACATGATTTTCTCAATCCATTTTCAAGTGATCATATCAACATTAAGGCCATGATTTAATGATACATCCTTATTGGTCTTAATTCTTTATAAATGTTTTGAATATTTTAGAAAATCACCTAATGAATTTTTGGACAATGTTTTCATCAAAGAAAGTCAAGAAAAACTCTCACAAAAGTGCCAATACGTTTTGGGTTGAATTAGGATCAAAGACCACATCTTTTCTAACCCAAAAGTGCAGGAAAATCACATTATGGAAGCATAGGATCGATCCCCTAAGGGAAGGGATCGATCCCTTTTTGGCAGAATGCCCCGGAAGCAAGAAAATGAAGCATGGGATCGATCCCCTAAGGAAAGGGATCGATCCCTTTGTGCCAGAAAGCCCCCAACGGCTAGTTTCTGTGAGACATAACGGCTAGTTTCTGTTTTGGCTCCAAACAACGTCCACAAACCATCCAAGGGACTATAAATAGAGGCCTAGAAGCTAAAGGAAGGAAGAGGAACAACCAAGCAACATCTTTCATCATCTTATTCATCTTCTCAAGCCTCAAACAACAAATTAAGAGCTCAAAAGTCTACATCTTCTATCATTCATCTATTTCTTGTATTGCTTAGCACAAACTTTGTATAGGCTTTTACTTGTGCTTAATCTCTGTAATCACTTGCCTATCTAGAGGCCTTCTTTGATTACATCTCTTGTAAACCAAAATCATTCCTTGTAAAGGAGAGGTTTCTCTTTAGCCTAAGAAAAAGAGGGAGGTTACTCTTTAGCCTAAGAAAAAGAGGGAGGTTTCTCTTGAGCCTAGAAAAAGAGAGAGGTTTCTCTTTAGCCTAGAAAAAGAGGGAGTGTAACAAATTCAAGATAGTGGATTTGGAGAAAATCCTTGGGAGTGTCTCAAGGTAGAGGACGTAGGCAAGGTTGCCGAACCTCTATAAATCGCTTGTGTACATTTCTCTTTCCCTACTCTCTTTAATTACTTGCAATTATATTTGTGCTTATTGTATTGAACTTGGATTGCATGCTTGCCTAGCCTAGAGAACTTAGAAATTATTAATATAGGCTAGAGAATTTAGAGAAACCGAAAAACGAGCTTATAGTTAGTTAAAAACCGATTCACCCCCCTCTCGGTATCGCCTATAAGAGCCAACATAATCTTTGGAGTAAGAATTGGTATATTAGGTATTTATTAAAGTTTGATTAAGAGATATATATATATATATATATATATGGTTTTAACGTTTGTGTATTGTCTTATCGAATTTTGAGTTTCAATCTGCAGTTGTAGTAAATTAGCATTATGATGCATAAAGGAAGTTATTTGCTCAGTTTTTGTGGTTTTGCTTTAGTATTTAAAAATAAAAGAGGTTGATGACATGAATTGGTGTTCCATGAAACTGCTGAAGTTAATCATTCTATTTTTATTCTGGAGTGATATAAGTTTAAAATAGTTAATATGATTGGTTGTGATTATGGTTTTTTTAAGAAGGAAGTAATATGAGAATTCTTTGAATTATGTTTATAGAAACTGCCATTTATCATGTGCAACATGTTGTAATTTTGTGTATAAAGATAAGGACTAAGGTTATGTTCATACAAAGGTTGGGATAAAGAACTCAATCGATTTGGAATAAATTTCCTTTAGTTACAAATTGTGGCTAAATACAAAGAATAACTTTTATTATTGTGAGATAGATTAAGGGTAATAGTTTTGTCACTTGGTATTTTGATTATGGATACAATTTTTAAGAATTTAAGAAAATCTACAATTAAGTGATACATTTGGGGTTTCCGTAAATTGTACTTTCAATATGGATTATACATTGGAGTCATAGAGATTGAAATTTTGATAAAAAGGAATTCCTTATCGTTTGTAAATTTGAGTTTGAGTTGAAGCTAATAATAATATACTACTTCAAGGAAAATTGGTGATATTAGGATATTTGAAGCCTTTTGATCTGTGCAATTATATAGTATATGATTCGTCAAATTTTTTAAAGCAATAATTTTATATGGATTTGTATTAGGTACTATAAGTTTTATGTTTGAATTTGAATGGATGAAATTTATTGTAGTGGTTCAATAGTTATCACAATTTTGTTATGGTTTAGTATAGGAGAAAATTTTGATAGTCAATGTGAAGGAAATTGAAATCAATATGTGATACTTTTTGTGGAAACTAAGTTGTTAACAATGTTATTGAGATTTAAGGATATATGTGGTTATGATTACATTAATGAATTAGAAACTTTATTGTAAGTGATACTATGGACAAGTGATTTTGTTGGTGCAAAGGATACTTGAAATACAATTGGTGTTTTGTGATTATGCTTAAATGAAATATTAGAGTGTGCAGCAAAAGTTTGAGTTGAGCAAATTGCGAATTTTGAGTTATTGCTCAAAAGCAAGTAATAAATTTTAGACGAAGATCTATTTGTTTAATGACAACAAAGAATTTATGGATTTCATTATTTAGAATTTTGAAACTATAGTTAATTTAGAAGGTGATTGATCTTTAATTTCTTGAGTTGATTGGCTTAAACTTGGAGAACTTGTATGACTTATGAAATTATAAAACTTTGTCCTGGATTTTTTTGCTAGTAAGGAATTTAAAAAAAAAAGAAATAAAGTTACATTGAGTGTAACATCTCAAATCCACAATATAACATAATATTTACTTATAAATTCCACTTACTTACCAATTGGGCTGTCTGTGATGCTTAACAACTCGCAACCCTTTAAGTATTTCCTAATACTTTCATTTATATTGCTATACAGAATTATAAATATTACATTTGATTTATTCGAGATTGTTTACATTCCCTTCTACTCAAAGTAGTACTGTACAATTTTACTGAATATATAAAAGAATATAATGTACCTTCGATATCGAATATCTGCTGACTCTAGCAGTCAATAATCTCTGGAAGGTAACTCTCTTAATCCAAGATCAATAATCTGTGGAGTGGAAAATAAGGGGTGAGCGACAACGTGCTCAGTAAAGAAAGTATATGCTGCTTATACAAATAAAACTATATCCCCCAAATACGTTTATTTTTCTTAACAATAAACCCAGTAAAAAAAACAATGGATATAGTAACCAGTAAACAGGATTCAATAGATCCTCTCAGTAAACAAAAATCAATAAGTTGAGACTAGGCAACAAACAAATCATGCTCTCATTGTTCCCCAGGAACACAAGTCATCCGCTTTTGGGGTGCACCCGTAGGCCATCACCCCTCACGGCTATCTCGGCTAGATCTATGGCCATAATCTATAAGTGGTCCTCAGGCCCACTTACCAAGTGACCTCGAGACCGCTGATGACTTCGCAGGTCAATCAGCCTTGTGACGCCCTGGGGTGCACTCGTTGGTCTATCGACCCGAGCCATCGCCCCAAGCGGGTCACTTAGTTACGTGAATATTAATGCATGAAATTGGGGCTTAAAGTCTCAAAATCACTTTATATCTCATAACTAACCTTTAAGCAATATTTCATAATTTCATTATTTTCTCAAAATGATTTGCTTTCTAAAAAGGTTTTATATTTTCTGTTTACAAACATAATAAAAATAGCCCAAATTTTCATAAAAGTTTACGCCTGAGAAAATATGAGTTAAATTGGCTCGCCCATGGTCAGCTCGCCCATGGTCAACTCACCCATAGCGGCTCGCCCATGGTCCGTTCGCCCATTGCGGTGAACTAGTGTTCACCTGCCAACTTTTGAATTTAAAAACAAGTTAAACTGGCTCGCCCATGGCCAGTTCGCCCATTATGGCAATGCCCATAGTCAGTTTGCCCATTCTGGTCTTGCCCATGGTCAACTCGCCCAAATGCGGCACTACCATGGTCAACTCGCCTAACTTTATTAAAACACGAATTATTTTCTTTGGCTCACCAACAATTTTGTTAAACAGTGGGTCACCTATCTGTGGCTCGCCCGGATTTCTATTAAAACAGGGTCACCCGCCCAAATCATCATAAAAGGGGTCGCCTTCCATTGGCTTGCCCGGATTTCAATTAAAACAGGGTCGTTCGCCCAAAACAACATAAAAGGGATCGCCTTCCATTGGCTCGCCCGCCCTTTACTAGTTCTCCCAAATCAAATGATTTATCAAATTAATGCATGTCATAAACCAAAACAATTTCTCAATAATTTCATAAAATTTAACTCCACTGGACATGCATTCACGTCACACACATCTCCCTTACCTGGTCTTACGTAGCCTTGCTTCCTGATCGCCTTCCCGATCGCTTTTACCAAGTCTTTAATTCTCGGCTGCAAAATAATTTATTAAAACTATTAATATTTTCTTTTCGAATATTTCCTAAAACTATTTTCAAATATTTCCAATCACTTTGGCGAGATTTGAGACTAATCTACAGCTCGCCCAATTGAGCTCGCCATTCGCCCAACAGAGCTCACCATCCATTAATTAACTTACACTTGGGAGCTCGCCCAGCATTACTCGCCATTCATTTTGGCTTATATGTGGGAGCTCGCCCAACATTCTCGCCATTCATATAATGGCTTATTTGTGGGAGCTCACCCAATCATTCAACTCGCCATGCCGTTGTATTTGAGTTCGCCCAACACGACTTTTTATTCAATGGTGGGTTCGCCTATGGATTGAATTTGCATATGGCGACCTCACCCACCATACCGTGCTCCATATTGTTTAGCTCGCCCATGCTAACTGAGCTCGCCCATTTATCATCATTTCTAGTATTTTCATTGTTCATTCTCGATTAGTTTCCAGACTACATCTTGTTCTAGTTTCTTATATTTTCTAGCAAGGTTTTAACTAAAACAAGGTTATATCTATGTTTAGTACGTTGTAAAACATAGAAATCCACCATCAAATATCAAGAGAACCATAGAAATATGGAACTCACCTTAACTGAGTTGCACTTCCTGAAACAGAGTGCTTTTCTGCCTCCTTTAGCTTTACTTTGCTTGTTCCTTAACTCTTCAACGGTGGAGAAAAGGTTTAGCTAACTAAAGGATGAAGTTTCATGACTCATATATAAGAGGAATGGAAGAAACGAGATGTGAGTTTGCATTAACACAGGATAGGTGAGAAGGTTCTCAAAGAAGGTGCAGTTTACTTCAATCAGGTTTTTTCCTCATGTATTCTTCTTATATAGCCATTCAAATCCACTCATAACCTACCACCTGTTCTTATCTCGTTTTCTTTCATCATTTCACGTCTTTCGTGCATTAATAACTTGTAGAAAATTGCAGCAAATGGAACGGCCATGGGAAGCAAATTTATGTACGTTTGACTAAGTTTTTCTCTTCTTTTTTTTTATCACCTCCTCTCCACGCCACTTCCAGCTAGCTATTTTTGACTTTTTATCTCATCTTTTCTTCATTTGTCCAACAGCATTTATTCCCTTTTACACCTTCCATTTCGGTTCCAGCCTTGATTCTTCACATATGTTCATGCTTCATTTAATGCTTTCATACCATAAATATTATCTTCAACCTTTTTACCAAGATTAAATCCCATCTATTTCTTGTTGCACTTTGATGTGTGTTTTTCTTTCTTTTATACACCATACTATAAGTCATAATTTCCAATAATTAAAATGAAGAGTGGAAATTCACATTCAATATTTATTCAATTTCACTAAAAGAATTTATTTCTACTATCAATCATGTACAATTATGGTATATAGTATAATAAAATTCGGATCTTACATTGAGACAAAGCCGTATAGCTATGAATCAAATTTATGTATTATGTATGTTTTGGAGTGAATGGAAATTGTCAGAATGGATACTTCAGATAACTATATTTGATTATGAAACAAAAATAAAGATTGAAAGATTGGAAAGTTATTTACTTGGACTATATAGAATTTAAAGTGAAAAATTTTTGTCTATTTCATTATCTAGTAAATGATTATTAGGAGTTTTGATGGAATATTACTAGATAAAATTTCATGGATCCTTTTAAGGTGGGGAGGATTTAATACCCTTCTCAAAAATGGTGTGATTCTTATATTTTGAAAATACAATATGTTAATTCATCTTAGGTTTTAAATTCTTATATATCTTAGGATGAATTTATATAGTGGCTAAACTGCAAGTGATGGATATTTTGGTGTGAGCTTTAATGTGTTGGTGACTTTAAGCACATGTTGTTAAAGAAAAATGATCCTAATCTTGGAGAATTTATATAATTGAGGTTTGATTTTCTATTCTTAAGGGTTTTGTTCTGAGTTTTTCTTATGGATCTTTAATAAATATTTTGTTACGATCTTAATTATACTTATTAAAGTCAAAGTATGAACTACCGAAGTTGTCATGAGATGGTATGTTTAGGAATGAAGTGCATTAGGTGTGATTTTGATAAGTAAGAAATTTTTCAATGAACTTTAGAAAATTTGGAGCCAATGGGAATTTGAATTTGGGGACCAAATTCTTTTAAAGTGGGAAGGATAAATACCCAAGCCCAAAAAAAAAAATAGCCCAATTGCTATAACATGATGGAGCCAGCAATAGTTACATAGGTTAAAAAGAAAAGGAAGCATTGAAAGTTGGCGTTAAGTGTTTCCTTCAGCCTCCTAAGGAAAACCTTAAATTTTAGATAGAAGGAATAGATAAACAAAGAAAGAAAGAGAGAAGAAAAATAAAAATTGCAGTAGAGTGGCAAATGACGACAATGATCATGACCACAAAAGATGATAATGGTAAATGCCATTTCTTTGCTCAATGAGCTTCCATCATTTGGGTTTAAAAAGAAAATTGTAGAAGCTGTTGAGTAAAAGAAAATTATTAGAAAGGGAGATTTGGAGTTACTGTTGATGTAATTGTAAGAAGATCAAAGTGAGTATATTTCTCTTTAATTTTTATGGTTACATTGTATAGTTAGGGATTGAGTTTTGAGAAAAGAATATAGGACATCGAAAATCTAAAGAAAATTTGTATTTTAAAGAAAGAACATATATTTTTACTTTTGTCAAATAATATAACTTACACTAAATCTATAGTTTATCGAGTTATAGTCGTTAAGTCAATACAGTATAAATTATCAGCTTTTGTCAGATAGCGTATTTTCTAATATTAAACATTTTTGCATGATAGGCTCTGAGAGATCTTAAGGCTTTGTTTTGGTTCCAATTTAGCGAGTTCAAGTGACTCGATATCCCTTCAGTGTTTTGACACCTTTAAAAAAATCAACCTTAATATAAGTTATGTTTCATATATTGTGTACAAAAAAATTTTTGCTCCATGATTTTTAAATTTGGGTTAAGCATGCAAAGTATATATGATTCTTTAAATTGGCTTTGAATGTGATCGTGATGAATTATAGGAACACGATTTAACTACTTTGCTCTTTGAATTTTGTAATAATGTATCTATATATAATTTGTTTTGAATGATGGTTGAAATTCGTTTCGTATGAAATATGCTATGAGATTTATAATACTGCTTTGTATATTGAGAAATCTGAAATCTTGTTTTGTTTTGTCTCCTAGTATGGTTGTGCTCTAACCCTGCCAATAGGGGTTGAATGTTGGACATGTCGACATGTATTCTATTAAAAGAAACTAGTTTTTAACCGAACCACCGGTTAAGAATAGTGACTCTCTGTTCTGTTCTGTGCAACTATTAGTTGCTTCTGATATCTCTAATTCGAGCCACTGGGATTAATTGTGGTTTTTGTTCTAATTCTTACCTGTGCCACAAGGGTTAAATGCGGTCATGGCATGTTACGGGAGACTTAAAAATTATGATTTGTGAAACTTTTGTTTAGTTTTGATATCTATGAAATTCTATTTAGTTTTGAAATCTGAGTATATGAATTTGAATAAATTACATGATTAAATATAAGATTACCCAACATTGATTTCAAATCTTTACATTAATATTTTGGCCTAATGTTTTATGGCATACTTAATCCAACTGATGGGATATAGTTTGCTTACTGAGTGGTTGTACTCGCCCCTTTTTCGTAACATCTTACAGGTTTTGATGTTGATAATATCCACAGGAATGTTGGAGACTAACGCTTTGGAGTTTAGGATATGTTTTAAGATTTTTAAGTTTATGATTAAATTGAGATTTAAGAACATTCCAAATTTCTTTGTTAGCTTTAAACAATAAGTTGAAGTTTTGTAAACTTCTTTTGATCATTGGTGTTATAATTCAATTTAGATATTTGAAAGGATTGAATTTTAGTATGATAAATGTCTTGCATGTCTGTAAGATTATATCTTATAGGTGTGCAACGTCTGTTATGTCCCGAGTTTGAGGCGTGACATTTGTAACTATGTATTAGTCGTTATATCAATAAACAACATAATCAATGTTGTGATTTAATATTTGAATGTCATGTTGAACAAAATTGTTAGGATGTTATTTCAAAAACTAAACGATTTTCAAACTATGGCCTCGTTAAAAATAAAGTTAAACAGCCTCAAATTTTCTTAAACAATCCCAATTAATAGCGTCCAAGTGAAAAAATATTACAAATTTTTAAAATGGATTATTATTAATTGGTAATTTTTTATGTTTTATTAAAACAGGCTAATAGATTAATTTTAGTGTGAAACATGCATGTGGGTCCAATTTAGTTCATTATGGTCATATTTGGTATAGGTTTTGTGCATCTTATTGTATCAATATGGTATGATGGTTGTATAAGCCTTAAAATTCTATAAGCCCTTAATGGGAGGCCATTACTTAGGATTTTAGTAAATGTTTATATATAGATATATGACTAAATCCATTCTTCACTTCTCATTATTGGTTTACCCATTGAGAATCACTTGAAAGAGAAAAAGAAAAAAAACTAACCCGTCATGACTTCAAATTCAATTTTTCCGTACCAGATTCAGTCATGACTTTAATTATTTATACTGTATCAGTGTTGTTTAAATTATCGCATAGAGATTATAAAATTTATTCTTACATGCATGAAAAGCGTAGACTGTCCGGGCCAAAAAGGATTCAAAATAACTTGAAAAGATTCCCCTTTTAGTAATGTTACAGCCCAGTTCAAAACATTAAACATTCAAACTAACATGTTCTCTGCAGGGGAAGAACGGAGGATCCCTGCTCTCCTCTTCATTGCAAAACAGGTGCTCAACTTGTTCACAATTTTCCAGCCAGCTGATCACAGAAAACTTTTCCACATGAAAATCATCTTACATTGTCCATTCATAGACTTCGTTTGGCGAATGATTAAGATCAGAGACAACGATTCCTTGGATTATTGAACTGCGAAAGGTCGATCACATCCACAACCTCCGGTTTGTTAATTCCATGCAAAACCAATTTTGGACTAGGGGCAATCTAGCAAAGACTATGTATAAAGGAAAAGCCCATTGCAGTACTTACGTAGCATGCATGAGAACATGAAATGGAATTAATGTAGTTTGCATTTATCATTTTTCTTTTCTTATTTTCCCCGGGCCTGGCCTTGTAAGCAATGGGAGGATTTAGACTGTGGATTCATGGCTTATATGGAAATGGGGTAAATAAATTAAAAGTGTTCTAATTGCTCAGCCTGCTTTGGATGGACCCTAGAGAGCCTTTGGGCTTTGTAGCTAGGAGTCTAAGCCTAGGCCCCTGTTTTTTGCCAAAGCATATTTGATATTACTGTATTAGTCCCAGATTTTTAAAAAAATTGGTACAATGGAAGCGCTTCAGTTTCTACGATAGTAGGAAAAGGGAAATACAAGTGCTCATACTCAAATTTCATATTAGCAAAATTATTTATTTGTTACAAATAGAAATTATATTTGTAAAATTTTTATACTTTAAAGGAATAATAGCCAAATAAGCCCTCGACCTTAAGCCCAAAATGGAATTAAGCCCTCAACGTTTTATTTCGTGGCAATCAGTCTATAAACTTTTATTTTAGTGGAAATAAACCCTCAACCTTCTTAAATTATGCAATTAAATCCAAATCTGTTAAATGACACTAACTGCCGTTAGTGAAAGCTGACGTGGATAGCTTACTTGGCTGCCACGTGGCATGCCACATGTGCAATACTAACGGCAGTTAGTGTCATTTAACAGATTTGGACTTAATTGCATAATTTTAGAAGGTTGAGGGTTTATTTCCACTGAAATAAAAGTTTATGGACTGATTTTCACGAAATAAAAGGTCGAGGGCTTAATTCCATTTTGGACCCAAGGTCGAGGGCTTATTTGGCTATTTTGCCTACTTTAAAAATAAGAATATAATTATCTTAGCTAATGCTCTAAATAAAAATATAAAAATAAATATATTTGTTAAAATTTTGCCTATGCTAACTTCCCTTGTGAGTTCTTATCGATGACTACAAGTCCACAACAGGTCCCTTCCCAAGCAACTTCCTCGGGCCAAATTCTTGCATACTAACTTTAGAGGACAGGGAACCGGTGTGCTGACTGCTGACTTCAACTTGGTAGCAAAACAAGGGGCTTATATGACATCTTTCTTTTCCTGGCATTTTGCATGAGTTATTATGTATTTTACTTTGGACGATATTAAAAATAATTTTTTTTACCGATTTAATGTATTTAAATCTTTATTTTTAAAATATTTCTCACAAAAATTGAAATTTGATTAACAAGAACAAAAATTTCTCTCTTTGCTAGTTAGACTAATCCTTGTAATTTATGGATACTAAATCCGTTCAAAGATCGGATTACTTGTCTAAATCCAAAGATTCACCTAATTTTTAAGCAGGCTTAGTAAATCTGTTATTACTTTGAACTTGTATTATTTTTTTAGATTTTAATTTAAATTTTTCATTTTTTTATAATCTTTTTTAAAGAATTTATTTTAACTTAATGTGTTATACTTATTAACTATTATGTGTTTTAATATTTTTATTTTATTATACTTTTAATTAATATTTTTTGGACGGGCTTGAATGAGTTTGTACTTTTTTATTTTATGTAAAAACGAATTTAAACAAATAAAATTAAACTCAAAAAATTAGATCAAGTTGAACTTGAGCACACTATCAATATCTATACATATATATATTTTTGTCTCCTCCTCTCCCATAGTGTGACACTTGTCCATTTTTTTTTTGCCCTCAACAATTTTTTTTACTTAGGTCCTTTTATTTTGTTTTCTCAATAATTTTTTTAGTTAAATCCTTAACATGTTTTTTGTATGGCTTTTTAACTTTTTTTAATCCAGTCCTCTATTATTGTTTTATGGTATTACTTTATATTTTTATCTATTTGCTTCTTCTACTTGTATATATTTTGCTTTCGAATGAAAATTATTATATAAAACGGTTTTTACTTCTAACTTTTTCAAAAAAAAAATTTTTACTTTGCATATTGTACTTTGTAATAAATATAAATAATTTAATTAACTATTCTTAAAATAAAAATGCTTACAGATGGGTTTAAAACTTTACACTTGATTAATAATATGAACAAAGCATTCTTAGCTAATTTTTCTATGAACAAAGCATTCTTAGCTAATTTTTTTTACTTATTCGTTAAATTGTCTGAACTACTATGCCGTATATATATTTTGGTGCTTTACTTTTTATTGTTATAGCATAATTATCTTAATTTGTTTGTTTCTAGAACAGATTATTTGTTTGTCATACTATTTAACTTAAGTATTGTGCATTTTTTTAATTCAAGCTAATTCAATTTTCTCAAAAAAATTATTTTTTGACATTTTGTCTGATATATAAACTCTATCATTAGTAAATATGTTTTTCTTTTGTATTAAACAATATGAAGGAAATAAATATTTTTATAACCAATAATTTTTATCTAATAATCAATTTTATTAACTTTAAAAATTACAAAAAAAATAAACTCACAGTATTGCGCGGGTTTATTTCTAGTATTATTACATTACTTAAACTCAACGTGAACTCCCCTTGAACCGACACATAAACATTTATAATAAGTAACAAGTACCATTTCATTAATTACACCTCTCTATTTACAAACTCAACGAATTTAACAGAAAAATTACAAAATTGATGTGAGTCGTGAGAACTGGTTCTTGCTAAGAGTAAGCTTGGGGGAGCGTTTAGCTCCAGTGCGGCCCTTTTATCCTTGTTTTTATTTTTATAATATTTTTATTAAAAAAATGTTTTTAAGTACCATTTCATTATTTTTAATATTATCAAAGTCAAGTTCATCACCAATCCAAACTAAACTTGAGTCATTAAAACTAATTAACATATAGGCTATTTTCTTAAAAGCCTGAGAAAATGATTAAAAAAATCTAAATTTTGTTAAAAAAAACAAAAACTTTCACATGATCAATTAAGAAAACAATATATATATATATATATATATATATATATATATTGCAATGCAAGTTAAAAAACAATTATTTTGAATAAGACTAGCCAAATTGAATTCATTTGGTTTAGATACGGATTATATTTGAATACTTTGTTATTTAATATTTTGTAACTTTTACCATTTATATTGAAAATCCAATTTTTATTTTTTTATTTAAAAATTATGAAAAAAATTAAAATAAAACTAAAAGTTGCTCATATGTCCAAGAAAAAACTAAAAAAAATTACAAAAATTCGATCTGATTCGATATCACCCCTACCCTTAATTGTATTTGTTTTGTATTTTTTTAACAATTTGTAAGTCTTTTTTGTTGAAATTGGACATTAATAGATTTCAATTTTAAAAAGTAAATGGATTTATGTCTCATAATCCTAAAACATTTATTTTATATTACCAATATAAAAATGGTAGAGAAAAATAGATCTGACAATTCATGTTCGTATCGTATAAAATACAAAATTTAATGCGAAAATTCATGTCGATATGAAAAATATAAAACTTTATTTTTAGCTTTGATTATATATATAATTTTTACTTAATTTTAACTCATATTATCTTTATATCTTTTATTTATATTATATTATCATATCGTGTTTAGAATTGTCAAATTAAAAAAAAAGAATCAAAATTTATTTTATTTTTCTAATCAACCAATTATTAATTAAGACATTAAAGCACACGACACGAGTGCCTACGAGCACACGCTTGCCTTCCTTGCCTCCGATGAGCCAAATTCAGTCATCACTCATCAGTCAAACTATGGTAACCCCAAAAAAGATCTAAAGGAACTCTTACCAAAATCATAGGCTGGTCCTTTAATTATTGGGAAAACCCCCAAAGAAATATAATTTAAATATATTGCTATTATAGTATTAATCTTAACCTCGTTATTCTCTAACTACCATCTTTAATTCTCTTTTTTCCCTTTTGTTAACAGAAAAAATAATAATAATATCCCTTTGTTTCAAAATGGATGCCAGAACATCCGGTCCATTCAAATTTACCTTTTTATCCTAACACATTCAGATGTACATTAAGATATACTAGGTATTATCGTCTTTTTGAGTGTTTAATTAATCCATCTCCTTAACATTATCATATTATATAAACCCAAAAATATTACCTTTTTTTCCACCAAACAAACTACTCTTACTCTACCTGAAAAATCAATCTCTTTTCTCTTCTATTTCTCCACCACATCATAGAGTAGAGGAAATTAGGCTGAACCATCATATTTATAGTGAAATGAAGCAAGCTGAGCGCAACAGGAATTTCTGCGGCCGACACGTGGCAGACCCATGTAAAGCGTTCGGACGGCGGTGCAGCCTGCTGGTGAAGGAGCAAAGAGCAAGGTTCTACATTCTCCGGCGGTGTGTCACCATGCTTGTTTGCTGGCATGAATGCGTTGACAGTTAGGAGAAGAAAAAAATGTAGAGAGCAGAAAATAGATCTTATATTAGAAGAAAGGTTCTATGTTAATATATGTATTAGAATACAAATCAAAAGGAATGGTTTTTTGCTTCATTTTCTTATGAGTTTTGGGCGAAGAAACTGTGTAGATCATCAAATGTCAGAAGAATAGTTCCATAAAATTAGGGTAATATTAATTTCATGAAATTTTTTCTTTAAGGGTTTCATTTTTCTTCTTTTCTTTTAAAGCTTTGAGGATGAATGGAGCTATGAACTTCTTTTGTTCTCCATTTTTGCCCTAAAAGAAGGTAACTGTAAATCTGGGTTTTGGTTGATTTGTACTCATGATTTTTATTTCTGCTTGTTGCTGATTCGATGATTGTAATTGTTAACTGTTGGACTGAGTAAGTGAATGCTTATCTCAAATATCTGCTATTCCAGACACATACAGATTTAATTTCCTTGCCCAGCAAATTATGCCAGTTTTTCCTGTTGGTGAATTAAGGCAACGGCAGTAACTGGATGATTGGACAAATTACAACAGCTTCCTTCATTTTGTTTTTTCTGCCAAAATAACAAGTTTCCTACACTGGGTTTCAATTAATTGGTGTCAATCATGAAATGGAAATCATACATAGATCAGCATATCTGACAGTAAAAGGAACAGCAAAAAGTGGGTGAAGTTTAGTTGATTTCCAGGCTGCTAAGGAAGGATACTCAGGGCTGGAGTCTTATCCAGAAACATCTAACAGTTTAATTAGAGAATAAGAAATTCAGGAAAAGGGGATACAGATTTCTTCCTGGGACATGGGCTTGTGAGTTAAGAAATACTGTTGTTTAAGCAAACTAACATTTTTACACTATTTTATGTATTTAAAATTGAATTTTAATACCTGCTTCCATTTGTTTTAACTATATTAAAGAAAAAAAATTGTCAGAATTTTTAGAAAGATTGAAAAAGAAAAAAGTGATGAGGAGAATTTAAAACCGTGCACCATAACCATCCACCATCTTATATTGCACTCCATGAATTTCTAAAATTTACCTTAATTATTTTAAAACACCATATTACACTCCATGACTTAAATCAAATTCATTTTGATTATAAAATCTCATATTCGTCATGATAATTTGATATATCATTAATTAAAAATCATTAGTACATATTTATCAATAACTTATTTTTTGATAATATTAAATCATATACTTTTATAACTTTTATGTCTTAAATCTTAAATCAACTATTTGAACTAAATTTTTATCTAACCACAACTATTACTAGTTTTGACCATTTTCAATTTTCATTTTTCAAGATTAAATGAGTCCAATATCGTTTTGGGTCTTCACTGAGTTGACTCAACCGGGTTAGGCACACATGGTAAGTGAGAAATAATTTGGATCAATTTCACAATTCCCAAGAGAGACGCAGACCTAAGCCGTAAGGCGTAAGCCCCACAGCGGGAATCGTTGAATGACAGAGCGTGACGCTCCGTGAGCTCGCTTTCACCCGCACGTGCAACGTCTTTGCAGTTTTCACTCTCTCAAGTCTCGAGTCTTTTAAAGATTCAAACCTCATCTCCATATGGGACCCACTCCATCAATTTTAGTACATTTTAATACTGATAGAATTCTCCATTGTTTTACCACTACGATCCGTTTTGTTCACAAAATTTAAGATTATTTTTTAAAATTATTTAACAAAAAATTATTTTATTTAACGGATTTTTAAGAATATTAAATTTTTATATTTGATTGTATTAATGAGAATATAAGATTTTTATATTTGATTAAAAAAAAGTAAGATTACTTAATTACTTATTTTACTATAATACCCTTCATATTATTAGTTAATGTAGAGTGAATAACATTTGATATAAATTATATTTAAATTAATTACTTATTTATTTATTGAAGATTCTCATTGATTTACTTAGTCCTTTTTTTATAAGGTTTTTGTTATGTAAATTATTTTGATTTAACAAACTATTACTATATTAAATTGATTTTGATTAATCAAAAATCATAGGGTCTATCTTATTATTGGTCCATTTGATTTTAAATTCATTTTTCTCTTCATCAAAATAAGACAAAAACAATGGTTGTAATATTAGATAGGTTTAGGGGTAAAATAGAACAAAATATAATTATTGGAGGGTAAAATAAGCAAAAAAAATAGTTTTTCCAAAAAAAAAAACCTCAAGACAAGGGAGAATTTTTTTCACCCCCTTTCCCCCCTCCCATTTTCCCTCTTATTTGCACTGTTGAGAATATAAAATTTCCAATGTGAAAAAAACCATGTAAACTAAACATGGTAATTTGATTACGGAAAAAAAAATTCTTACCAGTAATCTAAATTTTCTAAAACCAAACAGCACCTACAAGTTGAGGTGTCGCTGCCCTTTCATTTTATAGAATCGAAAAACTTTCCCTTTTTTTCTGACAAATTTTATTTTTTTCTTATTTTTTTAATTTTTTAAAAGGTAATTTACTGATATTTCACAAAAAAAGGGAATTTTTTTGGTGTAAATCATAGGTATCTTCATCCGTTTTAACGGTCTAAGACTAATCTTGTTCGGAGTTTAATCACAGTTAAAGTTCTTCACTCCTTCAAAAAAAAATTTTCTTTTTGTGAATAGATAGATTAATATATTTTTAATCTATCTATTCAATATTTAATTTCTAAAAAACTTTTAACATATAAGAATAAATTAATTTTATTATTTTCATGTTGAAACTATTAAGAAATTTTTATATTTTAATATGAAAAATAAGAAAAGCAAATGAACCATAAGTGTTGATATCCAGGAAAGAACATATGATTACATTGAAGCATTCTAAATAAAATAAAAAACATCTCCTTTTGAGGGCAAAGAAAATAGTCAATTTGGGATAAAGAATTAGTATAATTAAGTATTCACGTTTTTTATAAAATTAATATTATATTTAATTATAAAATACTAATTTAACTTAAAATAAAGAAAAAACAAAAAATACAAATTTTTGAAGGCAAATCTAGAGGTGTCAAATAGGCTGGGCGGCATATGGCACGACACGATTCGGCACGGTGTGGATTGTACTTGGCACAACCCATACTTAAATGGGTAGGCTGGTCTAAGTATGATATACAATTGTGTGCCGTACTGGGCTAGAGGTTTTTAGGCACATGGATTGGCACGGCACGGCCTATGAAGGGCCAATGCTAGCACTAGCACACGAGTTAGCATGACACAGCACGCAAGCCTATGTGTTGTGCCATATTGGCCCATTTATATAAATAAAATTATATTTAACAAATCTAATTATAAAGTATTTCAATTATTGATATATAAATTTATCATATTTTCATTTTGAATATAAAATGTATGATATGTCACATATTTTGTATATAACTTTTTATTAAATACACTTCTAATAAAAACTCATCAAAAAAATTATTAAAAATTATTTTATTCAAAGATTGGTTAAATGTAGAAGCTAGAGCACTAGATAAATCATATTATATAAGTAAATAATCAGGTGAAGAGAATGAAAAATAAAATAATAATATTTTGTATTTTATAGTCTAGTATTTGTGTATATGTGTGTGTCTGTATTTTTAAATATTATGATTGTAAATTTCAAAGAAAAGCATTGGTATAATGATAAATATTGTTCCTTTGTAACTTGGAGATCACGAGTTCAAGGTAAAATACTCTCTCTTAATGCAGAGAGAAAGCTATATACAATGACCCTCTCCAGACCGCACAAAGTGGAGCTTTTTTTTATCATGTTGCTCTTTTTTATAGGACTGTAAATTTCGATATCTTTATTAAGTAAATTTTATTATGTTTTTTCATGGAGATAGGCATTTTGCCTTTTAGGATTGTAAATTTCAATATTTTTATTTAATATTTATTAGTATGTTTTTTTGTATATATAGGCATTTTGTCAAAGTGAATTATGTCTTTTTATTTTATTTTTATTTATCTTGTATGTTATTTAAATTAATAAATATTTAAAAATAATAAAAATGTAAAAATTGATTAATGGGTCGTGCTCAACAAGAAAAATAATGTTGGGCTTGACTCAACACGACCTATTAGTGCTATGAGTTATGTGTCTTGCTAGACCAAGTCTTTAAATTTCATGGACCGTATCAGCACGACTCATTAAAAAATAATATTGTGTCAGTACGAATCTATTAACACATGAATTAATATTTAAATGAGTTGTGCCTGCTCAGCCCAATCCATTTGACTCTCTTGTAGGCAAATCTGATCGACTTTTTACAAAAAAAATAAGAGAGCTTCTAAACACACCCTATTTTTTCTTCTCACACCCATTTTTCTCTCTTAAATGAACAGTAACATGTAGTGTAAAATAGGGTGTGAGAAGAAAAAAATGGTTGTGTTTAGAGGCTCTCAAAAAATAATAATGCCTCCATAGAGGTGGGACCAGTTTAGAGCTTGACACGTGCACCGTTAAGGGTTGTTTGTAAATCAGAGCAACTTCACATCAATTTTGTAAGAAAATAAATTAATCAACAACAATGGAATTTTACTCCTATTTTTTTGCCTCAAAAATTTGTGGCCCATAATCATTTTCACAAAAAGAAAATAAAATAATATATTTGCACAAACTTGTAAAGCGGTTATGATAATTTATATATTTATATTATTTTTATTTCATATTATTAAAAATATAAAAATTACTAAGTCACAATTAGTGTAAATACATTAAAAATTAAATTTAGTTTTTTTTTCAAATTAATAAATTTTTATCAAAATTTTAATTTGTATCATTTTCGTATCTCATTTTCATATTATATAGTGTTTAAAATTATTAAATTTATTTAAAAATATTGTCCAATATTTTATTCTTTAGAAGAAGAAGAATGGAGTAATCAAAATTAACACATCAAATAACAAATTGATTTTTTTAATTCAAAAATAATTTTTATCAAAATTTAAGCTCGTGTCAATTTTTTTATTTTCATTTCATTTTCATGTAATTTTATCATATTGTGTCTAAAATTATCAAATTTATCTTAAATTATTGTCAAATATTTTATTCTTAAAAATAAAATTAAGAAAAAGTTTAATACTCAAATATACCTTTCATGTTTTGTCACAAAATGAAATTAATAAATCTTAATTGCATGAAAATCAATCCTAAACGTTTCAAAATAACAAAATTAAGTATATTTCCGTTAAATTTTTTTTAATTTCTGTTATCATTGCATAGTAATAAAACTTAACTGCATTAAAGAGAGTTAACGAAATTGTCTTTAGTTTTGTTATTTGAAAATATTTAAAATTGATTTCTATTCAATTAAATGTTGAGGATATAATTCGATTTTATAATAAATATAAATGATATATTTAGGCATTAAGTCTTAAAATAAAAAGAATAGTCTAGAAGATTGATGAAAATGCAGCCACGATGAGGGGAGGTAAGTCATTGACTTCAATTTCAAGCAAGTAGTTTGCTAAAACGTCTGGTCATTAAACCCTTTCAGCTGAAACAACCCATTTTATTCATCAATTTCACCGAGCGAAAACACAATGATTTTTTCGTGTCACATTCAAATATCAAAATGTCAGCAAACCTTATCTTCACGAATATTATATCGTCAAACTTCAGTTGAGGGTTGTCCCAAGGAAACATTGGTTAGTCTCATCGGTTACTGCAAAAATTAAAACCGGCAGTCACCATCATCACATTTGATTGGGAGAGATTCATAGACACATAGTTTAATGTCACAATCTCTAGCATTGGATAATCTTGTTGGAACTCTATGCTTAATTAGAAAATTTTGAACTAATCTTTTGTAATGGTGCCAGCTAACTAACTGTCGCAACCGGCATCCAAGGTATTAATGAATGATAAATCATTCTCGTTTGGATTTTTTTCTCATAATTTCATAAAGTTTAAATTGAAAAGAGAAATTTAAAATTGAGTTTTAATTTGTATAGAAATAATCATTTAAAACAATACCATGATATTATAGGGGAATTTTGTAGTAAGGTTGATTTATTTTATGCCTATTTTAAGTTTATTTTCACTTATTTTTATGTGTTTTTGTTTATTTATGATAATGTTAACTTATTTTATCCCTATTGATCTAAGTTTCATTTATTTTTATGTATTTATATTTATTTTCATGTGTTTACTTTTATTTTCGTATGTTTATGTATTTTTTACATTAAATTTATGTATTTTCATATGTTTATGCTTATTATTATATAATTACGTTTATTGATACTAATTTTATATTTATTCTCATACGTTTATGATATTTGTAACATGAAAATAAGTGTAAAATAAGTATAAAATAGATCGTCCTTATAACAATGTCAATCTTAGTATAGAATTCCCTTCAATTGCATTCTTAAAAATTGAATGACAAAATCGGTGTTATAAAAATATCTTTCTTTGTTCATTTAAATAAAACATTAAATTTAAAAAAGAGAGTTAACAATTGTTAAATTAAACTGATGTGATTAGAATTATTATTTTTTTCATTATTTTACCAAAAATTGCAGAGAGTTATGAACATGATGTAGTGAACCAGCTTAAAGATACTTTAGAATTAAAATTTGTCTGTATTCCCAAGGTCTTTCTGATATGAAATAATTCATTTAAAGTAAGATGATTGAAATGGATGCTTTTGTTGTTTTTTTCCGATGTAGGACCAACAATTTAAACATTATATTACTAAAAATTGTCATAAAAAAAATTTATTTTCTTTATTTATTCCTAGATTGTGGAACTATTTAAATTAAATGAATCAAAGGACACTTGAACTAACTCCTTAGCTAGTGCTAGCTGGTCAAGAAAAGGAAGAAAAAGAAAAAGAAAAAGAAAAAATCTCACCGACCACTCACATGATATAATCTG
This sequence comes from Heritiera fomes, assembly GCA_032173925.1. NCBI lineage: Eukaryota > Viridiplantae > Streptophyta > Magnoliopsida > Malvales > Malvaceae > Heritiera > Heritiera fomes. The sequence goes on from JAPDPM010000012.1 coordinate 29,645,950, forward strand.
AAATATTCAAAGAAGACATAATTTCATATACCCAAAAATTTAATTTTGACAAGTAAGCTCTTGCACGTGGAATTTCTTCGCTTCTTAAGCTTCATTTTTCTCGTGCCCTTAAGTGGGACTACCAAAACCAGTCGGTTGTTGAACAAAAAAAATTGGGTTTTGATTTTTTTCTTCAAAACCATCAATATTAATTTGTGATTCAAAACAATGATTTTTGCATTATATTTCAATACACCTTTTAATCATTATTTAACATAATAATTTGAATTTAAAAATAATTATTTATTTTTTTAACAATTTGAATTTTAATGATTAAGGCGTACTTAGGAAGTCACGGTAAATTCATTTAAAAATTAATAAAACATGTTTAATAACTGACCTTAAGAAATAGTGTTTTTAGTAGTATATTTTTATTAGAAGTTACAATCATAATAATTATATTATATTTCATGAATTAGTAACAGTAAAAATCATTTTACTCAAACTATATAAATTAGGGCTAGTTGGGATGAGCGATGCGATTGACTCTGGTGAGATTGAAAAAAATAAAATGACTACCATGGGTATAAGTTTTGTAGTAAAATATTTAAAAGAATGGGTAAAAAATTAATTTTTCATGTTTTTTTTGTCTTTTATGATTTTTTTTGTTTTGTTTTTTGTGTTGGAATCAATCGAACCGGAGGTGCGATTGATTCTAAAGAGAGCCTCAGTAAATAACAATAACTAACTAAACTAGTAAATAACTAGTTAGATTAAACTTAAACAACTAATGTTTGGCCTAACAGTTACTACCCCTCCTTAGAAGGGAATAAATAAAACTAGATTAAACTCAATCTCAAACTTGGTGAAACTCAAGCCTAGGATCTTAAAGTCCTAAAGTCTCTTCATTGCCACTAGATTAAGGCCTTACAATTAGACTAAACTTAAGTTCAAACTTGGTAAGACTTAGACTAAACTCAAACTCAAATTTGGTGAGATTCAGACTTGCGACCTCAAAGTCCTACAATCTTCTCATTGTCACTAAACCAATGCTTCATATAACTAGACTAAACTCAAGCTCAAACTTAGTTAGACTAAAGCCTCGAACCTCAAAGTCCCAAAACTCCTCAATGTCAGGAAACCAATATCTCATTAGCAATATCAAGAAAAACGTTAAAACTTCATGAATTGTATATAAAATTTGAAGTCAATATTTATGTACAAAAAAAATGAATTCAATATTTATACCTAAATAACAGACAATATATATACCTAAACGAATGAGAAATATCACATCATAAATGTCTTAAGATATTATATATATATATATGTGTGTGTGTGTGTGTGTGTGTATTAAGCTATTTTATATTTACAGTTTAGTTGCTGATACTTTTTTGATCAAATGATTAAAAAAGAATTTAGGGCCCGTTTGGTTCGTGTATTTCATTTTTCTAAAAATATTTTCCTCATTTTTCAGTGTTTGGTACGTTTAAAATATTTTCGGTCAATGAAAATTTTTTAAGGATTTTGAGAAATTGTCTTCCTTTTCAAAAGGGAAAGACAATTTTTAAACCTATGCTACTTTTAAGAAAAAAGCTCTCACTAAAACTCAACCTAATTTATATTGGATTAAAACAACAAACAGCAAAAAATATTAGTTTTTTTAGAAAATCAAATTTTCAGAAATTATTTTACAAAAATTATTTTTTGAAAGTAATTTTACGCGAACCAAACGGAATGTATTGTAGAATTTGAGTTAGAACCCAAAAATCATCCCTTATTGCTAATTATAATTCATATATATATGTATCTACAGTTTAGCTACCATAATTGTTTTCAATTTCCATCCTCTCATGATTTTCCCAATTCACGCCTTGCTGTCCATCATCTAACAAGATAGTACAATAATCAAATACCCACTTTTGTGTATGCTTTGTCCCTTACTCTAAATTCAACTTGCTAGTATTAGTTGTGGTCCCAATATTTTGTATCTGATAAGCAGATGGTCAAAATTCATGAAAAAGAAAATTAAAAAGGGAGGTAATGGGAATTGTAATTAAAAAGGGAGGTAATGGGAATTGTTTCAAAACGTGATGAGTATCGAACCCATTGGACAAGATAAGGTTGCTACCATTATCGGTTAGCTTATTTGTTATGGACATGTCTCCCATGATTCTACCCCACAACAGTGATTGGTTAAACAGGTTTTTTGACCAAACCAATTTGAGGTAGGCGTCCCTTTAATTTTAGCATTGATGCAACTCACTATTCTAGGCTTAACAAAGTGAGACTTGTTCATGAAATAACATGAGCTCAATCAGTCACATTTTTAGCATGGAAATATTTATATGATCATTCTACCAATTGCCAATACTTTAAGGCTTTACTTAGTAGGGTTGAAAGAAAAATGAAAAAAAAAAGAAAATTGGAAGGAAAGAAAACTAAAGAGATGAAAAACATCAATTTTTTCTTTAGGTGTACTTGATAAGAATGATGGACAATATAAAAAAATATAATTTTCTTTTCTTTCATTACTTGGTAGAGTTAAAAAATAAAAGGAAAGAAAATAAAATTATATTAATTTACCATTATATCATAAATGAGCTATGATAACAAAATAAAATTAAAAGAATAAAAGATATTTTTGTAATTATACATACTTGACTCACACCTACCATTTTCTCTCCAATAATCTTTCCAATTTGGAGTGATTTGGTTTTGTTAATAAAAAAAAATAACGATTTTTCCTATTTTCTTTTCTCATGCTTTTTTTTCCTACCAAGCACTAATAAAAACCATTTTCTTTCCACTTTTCCACACACCCCTTTCCATCCTTCCACTTTTCCATCTTACCAAACACATCCTAATAGAAATTATCATATATACTAGAAAGATTTATCCAACTTAGTTCAGATTACAGTTCTTTTTTAAGATGAACAAATAATTAATATTTCTAAAAAATAATTGATGTCAAATCAACAAATTTATTCAATTGAATTTAATTGATGTATAAACTAAAAATAAAAACTATTTTTTAATGGATCAAAACTAAGAATGTATACGTTTACAATGTAAAGAAACATAAAAAATAATCAAACAAAAATATAACAATATGGATTTAATTCATGAGTATTTACACTATTCAATATATATATTTTAATTTAAATTATATTAAACACAAAGTAAATTCATCCACAGTTAAATGCATATAGATTCATTAATAGTTAAATACATATATAATGAAATTCATGTAAATTAGATTTAATTCAAGGTTATATATATCAAATAATATATAATCTAAACAATAAATATTAATTTTAAAATGACAGCTACTTTTTTAAAAAAATGTCTTACTTTTTTCAAAAGAGTAAGATAATTTTTAAAAAAATAACCTAATTTTTAATTGATTAGAAAATCATTTTCTATTGACTAATCAATTTTCTATTAACTAAACACCCCAAAATGCAGAAATCATTTAACGAAAAATATTTTCCATCAACCAAATGGAGCCTAATTGAGTTCATGGATATCAATATCATGCATTCGTGAAAGACTAAATTCGTAATAATTAAATTCATGTAACTATCATATATTTACACTATTAAAAAATGGATAATCATCAAATACATCATTAATGGAGTTTTTTTATTCCACAAGCGAGATTCAGACGATGACACATGTCTTATTTTATTTATGTTTTATTTTCTTAATTTTTTTAAAAAACATGTGTCATCATCTTAATTTTACTTGTGAAGTCAAAAATTCTATCGATGGTATATTGAATATTAATCCTTAAAAATATTCAAAAATATTAATTTATAGTGAAATTGCCACAAGGAAACTCTGCATCATCAAACCATAAACTCAACTCAAAAAAAAAAAATCAAATACACATGACATAAAATTAGACCATCTAACAAACAAGTGTTAAAATAATAGTATGTACAAATGCATCAGTTTATATTTGATGCATTTACAGTATAGATAGCCTCTATACACGATCAATAAATCATAAAGTACTATTTAATTAATGAATAAAGTTTAAAAATAACCAAATCTTTAAAAAATATTAATAATGTTTTTAATTTATTTTTAAGAATTTGTATATTTTTAAATTTTACTTATTATTAATATTTATTTTTAAAGATTTACATAGTTTTTAACTTCAATAATTAATGAAGTGATATTTTATGATTAATTGATTATGTATAGAAGATATATATGCTCTTGATGGTTAACTGACATTGGTACCTTAAACTTCATTCATGTTGGTTTAATATTTGACACGTAATTAATTAATTAGTTAAATAAACATGTACATGTTACACGTTAAGCGTTTAAGTGGAGATTAAAAACTCTATGTAATCCTCAATGTAAAGATCTCTTTCTTCCATGTATGGGAATCAATCGCTCTCGGAGAAGTGAACTATATCACGTGCCTAGAGTCTGACATGTACAAGTGAAGTGAACCCATGATTTTTGCCATGGTTCATACCGACTACAGATTAAAGATTGGGGCATTATCAAAATGAAAAAGAGACTAGAGCAACAAGTCCAAGTTTGCATAGAATTCAACGATATTGCCAACGAATGGACCCCTATTATCTCTAAACTTCAGGTGGGACTGTCTCCCGGGAGGTTGGTTAGTCCAATCAAGAGCTCCAAATATCTCCCAACCATGTCAACATTTGCCCTCCGTCATAGTCTTGAATTGCTAGCTTAAATGGAACACTTGTAGCTAGCATGTAGCACTTTCTTCTTCAGCTCCTTGGCTTGCCCCCTCACCAACTTTCTAGCCAGGTTCTACTTGTTATAGTTATAGCTAGCTTGGGCCCGATATTTTTTCCTCCAAACACACACCCAATTCAATCAGCTCGAGATTTAATTAAATAGTTAGTTCATATATATATATATATATATATATATATATATATATATACACTTTTAATAAGTTTGAAATTCGAATATGCAATTTGGTATTTTCTTGCCTTATTTTCAGACCCGCAATCTCCTTTGTAAAAAATAAAACTGATATATTTGAATATATCATACAAATGTGCATACTAATGCAATGCTCAATTTTTCGCCTTTTCATAAGTTTCACTCCTTTCCAACTTTATAAACATTACTAAAATTTGCTACATATATGCCTTCATACAAGCTTTTTAAAATATATTAAAAAAATCATCTTTTAAAATTTTTAATCTATTGATAGAATGTTAAACTCTTAATTTCAATCATAACGATAATTTCAAATATATTTATATATGTATTAAACTTAGAAATTAAAATAATAATAATATATTTTATTGTTAATAATCAAGATTTAGCTAAGCAATTATTATCTCTTTTAGGAAAGATTAGATTCCGAGTTCGATTTTCCATTTCTTCATGTACTTTCTTGTGAACAAAAAATTTATTGTTTTATCTTCGACTTCTCATGTGTATTAACAACCAAATAAATTTGATTTGTCGAAGGCAATTAACTGAACAGGACTTTTCTCTGTTGAATCCCAATCAATTACAACATGAAAGATACCTAACTCATCTTAATGAGAGGGAGATCCTCCATACAATATTTCTTTGTCAAGTGTCAACAGCTAGCCAAGGCCACTCTAGCAAGCATCAATGTCATCAGGTTCATGAAGCCACCGCCTTTTTTCCTTGATTTAACAAGCAAAAACAATTGCCTTGACCTAACTGATTTGGCAACCACTTTAGAGGAGCCAAGATCCTCAGATCGATGCTGAGTCTTGGTTTGCCGTCGATTATCTATGACAGCTTCATTCATTGTACAACATTTTTCTTCTTGCATCTCTTCTTTTTTTAGCTCCTTGCATTTGATATGATTGCATGTTTGCCTTAGCCGAAACAGTGCATGAAAGCTCTGATAAATTGACGTGTTGACTGTAACATCAAAACTGAAACAGTTGCAAATTTAGAAATGGGAGTTCAATCATGCCAATGGGACTGTTCCCTTCAGCCGTTTTCTGTCAATCACTTGGGCCATCTCAGCTTGTGCTGAAAACAACCCCTTGCGGCCTATGCATTTGGGCCTTGAATATCAAGCTAGAACCATAATTGCCTTGTTGGGTTTTGGGCCTTTGATATTGTACTCTTGTTTTTTATTAAGGTTGTTTGGTTTAAATCTAAATCTTAGAGGCACGATAGAACTCTTTCTTAATTATTTAGTAAAGAAATTGTTAGCGATTGACTATCTTATGATTTTTTTCTAGTATAACTTGATTTGAAAACAACTTAACATTGGTGTTAAAATCGAATCTGGTAAATAAATATAATATTTACGTGGTTCAATATATTGTCTACATTCATTGTTGCACTAAGTTTTTCTTATTTATTTTTTTAAACATTTTGCAAGATTAAAAATTACATATTTATATTATAGTAAAATTAGAAAACTTCAAGTAATTGGATTTTATTGCTAAATATTGTGTTTTGTACTGCAAACTGTCGTATTAATTCTGCGTAAGTATTATATAGATTGAATCTTATCGAACTCCAACAATTAGAAATGATAAAGAGATCAAAATATTGGTGGTATAAGAGTAGGAAAAGCACCCAATTCCAAGTTAATAAATGGAATCATGAGCTTTGTGCAAAATGACAATGAAAACATAGTCCAACAAAAGCATAGGCATCTATGCAGAATTCCACCATGGTAAGTGCAAGGCAATGTGCGTACAAAAACGTTGATAAGAAAGAGGAAATAATGATCCCTTTAGTGTTACTCAACCACAAATTGATTGTAGCACTAAATGGGCAAACCAACCACAAATTGATTGTAGCACTAAATGGGCAAACCAATTTTTATATACTTTATCTCACTCCATGTCTCTCTCTCTCTCTCTCTCTCTCTCTCTCTCTCTCTCTCTCTCTCTCTATATATATATATATATATATATATATATATATATATATAATCTCACTCCGTATACCCTTTTCTTTTATAAGATTATCAATGAAATTTTATTTTGGCATTAAATTTGAGATTGGTTGGCAAAATGTAAATTTTTTTGTAATTGAGCATAAAACATTGCTTGATAGAATGAAAAGAAAAATGTTAAGAAAGAAAATTAAAAGAAAAGAAAAATAGAAAGATGAAAAATATATATATATATATCTTATAGTTGTGTTTTGTAAGAAAGATGAAAAAAAAATTTCTTCTATTGCTTGTAAAGTTGAAAAGTGAAAGAAAAGAAAATAAAAATAAAGTGATTAAGAGTAAATTAGTATTTTCACTTGATTTATCACATTAATCACAATTTTTTCTCATTTTCTTTTTAATTTAAAGAGATTGAATTTTGTGAGTAAGCAAACAATAATCTCTCTCATTTTCTTTATCTTTTATTTTCTTTTTTACCAAGCATTTTAAAAATTCATTTTCCTTTCATTTTTCTCTCCATAAGTTTTTTTCCTTCTATTTTTCCTTCCATTATATAGGTGTACTAAGCACAACCTAAGTGAGAAAAAACAAACAAGCAAGAAGTAATCACGATAAAAATGTAAAGGTAGAGTTGTAATGTGTTCACATATATTATATAATTATAAGAAAATAAATATGTGTAATTATGTCATTAGCATGATCATCATTTATTAGAAATCTATTATTAAAAATTTTAAATATATTTAATAATTAAACATAAATAAAAAATCAATATTTTATTAATATAATAATGTTTTCAATTTGAATTGAGATTGAATTTATTGAATAATTCGATTTAGGTATAAAAAATTATATTTAAGAAAATATATAAAAATTATTATAAAATTTAAAAGAAAAAAATTACTTTATTTATAGTACGAATTTGTTCTTGGGTCATGTTAGAATGAGTTCAAGTCGAACTTAGATAAAATAAGTTCAACTTGATTAGATTTTAGGGTTTATTATTTTTGCTTAAGTTCATTTTTACATCTAATGAATAAGTCTAATATCATTCAAATCTGTCCAATATTATTTTTTTAAAATATAATAAAATATGAAAACATTAAAACACATCATAGTTATAAGTATAATACAATAAGTTAGAATAAATTTTTTAAAAAATAAAAATTAAAAAGTCAGAAAATACAAACTAATATTAAATTAAAAAATAACTAAAAAAGTACATTATTATGATAAAAAATTATAATTAACATGTTAAATCAAGTTTTAACTTGAAATGATAAATTCAAATCAAATAATTTATTATAAGCCTAAATTTTCACGCTCAAACTCTTAGAAAGAACTTATTTATTTTTTAGCTAAATTTATCCAAAAATTGAACAAACCGACCTTCAAATAGGCCTATTAATGTAACTTTGTTAACAATTTTTCAGCACGTGGTTCAATATGCATAATAATAAAAAAAGATTGATGCCTAAAGGAAAAGGAATTCTACGTATTTTATACCAGTACCAGCCATTAACGACCTGTTGAAATTCCGATTTCTGCACGGTCTGCACCCAAAAAAAAACAAAAAAAAAATTTAAACTTTCTTCGCTGCTTTAAAACCCTAATTTCAATTACTACATAGAAATTTATAATTTTTTACAATCCTTGCTGTCATGGGTTGCTCTTCTTCTCTCCCAGGTAAAATCCCTACCCAATTAACTTGATTTGTCTCTTTTTTCTGTTCTTTTTGGGTTTTTGTTTCTATGGTTTTAATCATTCATTTGTAAAGAACTATTTGATCTTTGTAATTTGGTTGATTTCTTTGGGCTTTGAGCTGAAAGTTTGTTGAATTTGATTGCTGAATTGTGGGTTTTTGGACTTCTATATGGAGTTTTAGTTGAGGTTTTGGTAATTAGCTTTGCATGTTGCTGAAAGGCTTGGAATTTGGTTACCCTTTGTGAATTGTTGTTAAATTCGATTCTTTTTTGGGGGTTGGTCTTTTGATGGGTTGCAGATAGGAGTTCTGGGCGGTTGACTGGACTTAACAATGCAGAGAATTCCGGAGTCCCTGATGCCAAAAACCTACGCGTAAAGGTAAATATTTAGCTCGTTATTACATGTTTTCACTCGATTCTTTGATTTATTTTTTAAAAATTTTGAGATACTGACGTCGTTAAAGTAGTGGAGTGGAAAGGTTTAAGAGGCAGCCTTTTACTTTTCCTTTAGCTTTTTACCTCATTGCACTGGCTTGATTTCTTCTTTTAAAAGCTAGAAGTTAGAACAATCTTTAAAATGAGCTGATATTTTTGTAGGTTTGCTTAACAATCTCAGCTTGCACATATTATATAAATGATAATGACTTTTGTAATGTTTTGTTATTGGTCAAGAATGAGCCGAAGTGTCCAATTCCTGTAAGTTTGTAAAGATGTTGGAATTTGAAGGTGCTAACTTTGTTGAACATTGGATGTTTCACATTTCGTTTGGTAGTATAGTTTGGTTCTATGACTCTTGTTTGAGGTTTTGTGAGTGGCATCATGGTTTGTTCAGAGTCATTTTGGGTATAATGGGTTATAGAATTTGGAAATTTTCTTTAGAAGATGGGATAAAAAGACTTAAGATTTCATGGTCAGTTTAAAAGTTAGGGTGCAGATAGATGCATGTTTTAAATGACAATTAGGTTGCTTTATGAAATTTAATATCCTACTCATTTTAAATGCAAATCTTTTAGCACGTTCTTAACAATAATTTGCCAAGCATTTTGGGTGACTCTTCATTTGAAATTTTAGTTTTGAAAATATCATTTAAAAGATTAACTGATATATTACCTAGTTTTGAATGCTGAAACTGCATCTAATGATGTTATGCAATTTTTAACACACTGTCTCTTTGATATACATCGAATACTAGTTACTACTGTTATGATCTCTTTTTACATTCGAATTTACAATATCTATTTTCTGCAAACAGCTGGTCTTGTTAGGTGATTCTGGAGTTGGAAAAAGTTGTATTGTTCTTCGTTTTGTTCGTGGCCAGTTTGACCCTACATCCAAGGTAAGGAGTATTCTCTCAATTCATCTACTTGTTACATGGCCCATTTGCCTTTCTTTTGGAGCTTCATTTGTCCAACCATATGCAATCTGATTGATACAACAACTTCTCTCTAAGGGTGAGAGTTCTGTTATGATGAGATTTCTCTGATTCATCAACCTTTTATCATTTCAGGTAACTGTTGGAGCTTCATTCTTGTCACAGACAATAGCTTTGCAAGATTCAACTACTGTCAAGTTTGAAATATGGGACACAGCTGGACAAGAGAGGTATGTTTCTCAAATACGATGTCGATATGCTAGTTAATGTTTGGCTTAATACCCACATATGCCCTCACATTTGCCACAAAATGGAATTAAGCCATTAACGTTTAATTACATGGAAATCATTTCTAAACGTTTTAGAATAACAGAATTAATTACATTTCTGTTGAATTCTTTAATTTTCATTACCATTGCATGGTAATAAAACTTGACAACATTAGAGGGAGTTAACGGAAATCTCCTTAATTCTATTATTTTGAAATGTTTATGACTGATTTCCATGCAATTAAACTTTGAGGGTATAATTCAATTTTGTAGTAAACGTGAAGGGCATATTTGGGTATTAAGCCTTAATGTTTTCACTTTCATAGGAAAAGTGCATCATATTGTGATCCTTTTGCGTCACTTGTTTTGCATTGCAATTTAGATTACAATTTAGTTTACGACTTTATATTATGCATTTTACTTTCCCAGGAACATTTCTTTGGCGGGAAAGAATTAATCATTCATTTTGTCTGTCAGGTATGCTGCACTGGCACCTCTGTATTACCGAGGAGCTGGAGTTGCAGTTATTGCATATGATATAACTAGCCCAGAGTCTTTTACCAAAGCACAATATTGGGTTAAGGTAGTTTCTGAGGATTGCATTAGTATTTTTTGTTTCAGGATTACTATTCTGTTACTTTCTTGCATTGTAGAATATGAAATATTTTGGCTGTGGTAAATTTCAAACGACATTTTTGTTAAATTACAGCATAGCCTAGTGGCTGCATTTCACATTAGAATAAGCTTTTACATAGTTCTGGAGTGGTATTATTTGTGCAATAATGTATTGCACGGAAGATCTAAGTTTGAGTTGTCAGGGTATCTAGAATGGCAATAAGAGAAACTATTCCAGTTTTTCATTATTGGCTTGGTCTGACATATCATAATATTTACTAATTGTATGTTCTGTCTTTAATAAGGTAAACTGCAAATAATCCAGTTTATGTGCTCCTCTCATTCTGATTTTACTTTTGTTTCTTGTTTCTAGAATTATTTTTCTGGAGGGGGTTGTATTGTTGGGAGTTGGGGGAGAAGGAATTAAAGTTGTAGTTCCTAATTTTTTCTATGCAAAGTCATAAACTAGTTACCCCAAGAAAGATGATGTTACGGTTCAAGTCTGATATTTCTGTCATGTTGCCAAAATAAACTCAGTGCGTTTGGGTTATTAGCATTTCTAAAAAGGCCTTTTGTATGCTGAGAACAATGTATTTGCTCAAGATGGTAATGCAACTGCATAATCAGGTCATCAGACCACCTGCTTCTCCTCAAGAGAGTCTGAACTGTGATTCAGTTTCTGAAGAAGTCATAACCCAATTTTCTGGTCGGTGCAGGTTGGCATATTTTATTGCCTCATTGGGCCTGTTACATTATGTTATTGATACAGCTTTAGGATGCACTTTTTCCTTTTACAAATAATCTTTTTTCTATGAGTTATAGAGTAATGATATTCGCCGAAAGTTTACTGGCAATTGTTGCATTTCAATAGGATTTCTGCAACCACCTTGGCCTTCTAAATAGAAAGACCCATTGATTTCTTCACCTCTCCACACCCCCCTCACCTCTTTTGTTTCTTTGTTCCTTCTTTATGGTCTTCTTTCCTGTTGCTTAAAAAGCATTTTATGATGTTAAGTTTTCAACTTTGGTTCATATTCTGTTTATATTAGAAGTTGAAAGGGAAAAGGATTATTCTGCAAAACTTGTGTCATTCTAACTTTGTCAAAGCCCAAGAGTTTTTATGGTCTAAAGTTGCCCAAATTGATGTACTTTAGCATCTGGCAGGAGCTACAAAAACATGGGAGCCCAGATATAGTGATGGCTTTGGTTGGTAATAAAGCTGATCTTCATGAAAAGCGAGAAGTACCAGTTCAAGTTAGTGCCAAAATTGAATGAATAAAGATCCCTTTGCATGCAGAATAAATTTATCTTCTAACATGTGCTGTTTTATTCTTGAAGGATGGCATTGACTATGCAGAGAAGAATGGGATGTTCTTTATTGAGACATCTGCCAAGACTGCAGATAATATAAATGAGTTGTTTGAGGTATTTCTTCTATATGTCCATAATGCAATTAAACTGTTGACAAGTAATTATTAGTACTGTATGAGCACTAATACCAGTTATGGAAGTTGCAAAGAAGGGTTTCTTTTCTCATTCTATGTCAATTAGCTCAAGGTTTTATACGAGTTGCTGAAGATAATAACTTAAATGTGATCAAATATGCAGTCTCTGAGGAAGATTTTAGTTTTACTGGTCTTTTGATAGTTATTAAACACCATAGCTCTTGCATTCACTTTCACCTGTACAGTTTATGGAATTGCTCTAACTGGTCAGCAGTATAAGATCAATACTACTAGCATGTAATTAGTCTTCAAATTTAAGTAGTAGTTGTTGGTGTCTCCTAGACCTGTGTAGCTCTGTTTTCACAGTTCCTTTATGTGCAGGGAAACTTTCTTACACTTGTCTATCTTACTGATTTGTTTGTTTTTATTGGTAACCTCTATTCATGTCGATCAATTACTTTAGCCATTCAATGCATTAATTTCTTGTCATCTAAGTGCAATGGTAACCCTACTTGGAGTTGTTTTGAGGTAGTCAAGGTTTCCCCATGAATTGGGATTTAAGGTTTCTTATCTACTTGGCAGGAAATTGCCAAGCGATTGCCACGACCATCATCTTCATGATCGGAGGACTGTGATACCGAATTAATTAGATAGATTTTAATGTTCTGGAACTGCATAGTGGTGATTTCAAGCTTGTGAATATTGTGGCATACGCGACAGTTTTACATTTTCTCACTCTATGATGTAATTCTGAATCTGATTTAAAACATTCAGTTGTGAGTTGCCATTAGCAGCTCATAAATCTGCACACTTGAGGGATTGATTGTAACTTTAAAGATATTCAGACAATCATATCAAAAAGGAGTGCCATCACCGTGTAGGAATATGAATTGGTCGGGTACCCGCTAATTTTGGGATACTCGAATCTGAATCCGATTAAAATATATAAAACCCGAATTTAATTAACTATCTGACTATTTGGATTTGTGTTATCCAAATCCTAATTTTATAAAATAAAAAATACTCGTTTAACTATTGGAATCCTTTAAATATTTGTTTATTAAGTTAAAGTTTGATTTTTAAATTTAAATTTAAATTTAAAATCAACTTTGAATAATTTATTTTAAAAAATTAAGTTAATAAATTTAATTGAATTAATAAATATAAATTAAAATTAAAAATCATAATTATGATATTTGATAATTAATTTAATTAAATACAATATTAATAATAAATAATTTATATATAAAAAATATAAATATCATATTAATTAATTATTATATATAATCGAGTTCGGATAACAGATATCTTAAGGTAACTATCCGAATCTATGACGGATAGTAATTTTACTATTCGAATTTGATTATATATTACTCTAATCCTATTTAATCGGGTCGGATAATGTAGGATATCCATGGGTATTCCTATCATTGTGTAGTAAAGGATCTAAATGGTTATTGATTTGTGCCATGTTTCACTCATTTCAATGCCCTACTGTTTCTTCTGACTTGCAAAATAAGTGTCAAAGCAAGAAGACAGCATGAGTTTGATGGAAAGAATGAGACATAGGACAGTGATATTGTATGTGCTCCATTCCATGATTTTAGATTGTCGTTTTCACATGTATCTCTTAGGAAATATTAAAAAAAATAAAAAATTATAAAAGAAAATGGGATGTATGACAATTTTTTATCTTGATCGTGGAATTAAAAATTTTCATTGTCAGTAACTATAACTTTATATTACAAGAATTTTCATAGAATGTTATTCACGCTTATAATGGATATAAAAACAATTAAGTTGATAATTGAGGATATTAACGGGTATTGATAATTGGGTTGGATTTTGAAAAGAAAGAAAAAGAAGATTGAATTCCATTTAGATCCATTATATTGGGTTAAATTCAATTGTCTTGAGTTACTTATCTCATTTTTTTGTAATTTTCTATTTTGTTTATTTAATTTTTAAATTTTGAGCATGAATTAAATTTATGAAATTATTTTATAAAATAAAGAATAATAAAAATAATTAATTAACTTAATTGTTTTAATATGTCAAATTTGAAAACTATAGTACTTTAAAATAATTATCTTTGATTATTAAGACAATTGTCATTTATATTTTTATTTAAATCTAAAATTAATTTTCTTTTATAATTAATTCAAATAAAAATTATTCTATTTTATAAATACTAAAAAAAACATATATTATTTAACAACATTTATGGGCCTTCTGTTTTGGGCATATTCTTTATTACACCCAATTATAATGGATCGGGCATCCCGAAATTGGAATTACAATGGTAGAAAGCCCTAATTTACTTGCCATATAAAAATGAATTGGTAAGAGACAATTTGGCAGTTGTTGCTGCCGCTTCATTTTCTTGAGACTAAGAAATCAAGTTTCAGGTTTGGGTACTGGCGATTGAGATTCCGTAGTTACAAAATTTAAGGTCAAAGCTTGAGACCAAAATTATAGTAAAAATAATATAAAATGACTGATTACGAAGAAGGGGGGTATCAAGGCAACGGAGGTAACCTCGAAAACAGTTACGCGAGAGGTTCATCTCCACAGCCTCGTACCGATGATCAAAACGATTCTAAATTTCAGGTCAGATCGCGTCAATTTTAGTTTAATTTCGTCTTTTTACATTTTTATTTGATTTTTTTTTTGTTTGGAAGAATTTTGAAGAAGTTTATGTTAGTTTTGGTTGGATGGTATTTGTTTGTTTTTTCTTACCGAAAATGTTAAGGAATTTTTTTTACACAATTTGAATTTCTGTGAAAGTAGAAAATTAGGGATATTTTATCGGACTCATAGTTTTCTATTTTGTACAGTTCAGGTTTTTTTTACACTGTGAATTTCTCAGCATTTGAATATCATATTTATTGGTCAATTTTATGACTGCTGTTTTTTTTCCTTTTTTTATCAATATAATTTTGTCGGTGGAAGGGGGATTAGAACCTGGCTCTGAGCAAGGAATACACGTACATGCTATTGAGCCAAATTCTCAAGTCCCTTTTTTATCTATATCAACTATGTTTGTTGATGTTCAAACCTATTTCAGATCTCGAGTATTCGCATATGTACAGGTTTTGAATACTTCAATTAGATTGTCTCACTTATTTTAGTAAGGTCAATTAAATTTTTGCTAAATTTTGTTCTAAAAGTCACCTAGGTATGTTCTTTATGCTAAGAGAAAAAGTTTTTCTTGCAAAATAACTTTCTTGAACGTGAATTTTATGTATGTGCGCATTTGGTTTTCTAACAATATAAGTTAAAATGCAACTCTAACTACTTGCAGCATGGATTTCGGGATTATGAGAGGGAGTCCTCTAGAAGTAGGGAAAAGGAGAGAGAAAAAGGGCGTGACAAGGATCGTGATCGGCATAGGGACAAGGATAGGGACAGAGAAAAGGATCGTTACAGGGATCATAGTAAGGAACGCAGTGAGAGGAGGGATCGAAGAAGAGATAGGGATGATTACCATCGGAGTCGAGATTATGACAGGTAATTTCAGTGAATCTTTTCAAATGTTGCTCTTTTATTGTTGCTAATTATTATTGGTTAATGAGTAGTATTTGCTCAAATGTTATTTACAGAAGAAGGGACTATGATAGAGACAGGGAGGACAGACATAGGCATCGGTCCCGATCCCGTTCAAGGGATAGATCTGAACATAGGTCAAAGTCAAGATCTCCTTCTTGCTCACGCTCAAAGACGTAGATCATAAAAAACTTGATCATTAGTAAAAATGATATTGTTTTGGCTATATAATTTGGTTCCTGGTATGCTGACTTAATTATTTTGCAGCAAAAGGATTAGTGGTTTTGACATGGCTCCTCCTGCTTCTGCAATGTTAGCTGCTGGTGCTGTGGCTGCTGCTGCTACTGCTGCAGGTACATATGCCTTTCAAAATAGTTTTATTTTGTTATACTTTGTTAACTGCTACTTTTGTTTTTGGATGATCTAGTGTGGAAAGTTCATATCAAAATACTGGTTTGGTTTTGGTAAGCAGTAATTTTTCTTCTGTTTTGTATATATTGCCTTCTAAGCATGATCTTGTAGAAGGGCTATAAAATCATTTTAACTATTTTTACATGGTGAAATAATTCTGGAACTGAGAGAGTTTTTGGTTTTGTCTTGTGTTTGGTGTTTTTTTCTCTGTCTTTGTCTTGGTTTTAAGAAGGCAATGGCGTGAGCCGACTTCTGTAGCTTTTATGTACCAGGAGAAACGAATGCACCAGTTTTGATGGTATTGTGCATCTTCCGCTGGCAACTATTGCCTGTTTGGTAGTCTTGCAAAATATTTCCTTCAGAAATTGCATGTGATGAATTCTTTTTTCTTTCTCTAAAACTGTGAGAGGTTTGGACTTGCTACAGAAATAAGGCATAAAAGTCCCCATTTTAAAACAACTGTTATATAAATTTTACTTTGATTTGTAATTATATTATTATATCCTCATATGAAGTCTAAATTTCCTTTTCAGGCCAGATTCCTGGGACTAGCCCGACATTACCCGGAGTGTTCCCAAATATGTTTCCTCTTGCAGCCGGTCAGGTACATATATTACTTTCATGCACCCGATAGTTTTGAGCTTGCTGTATGTGCTGTAACTTTGTTTAATTCTGGTTTTCTGCAGCCGTTTGGTGCTCTCCCTGCTATGCCAGTTCAGGCAATGACTCAGCAGGTTGGGAGGATTTTGCATACATTGTAGTGAATAACTGGTTTTAGAAAATAATTTCTTATATTACAGAAATTTATAGAATTTATATTGTTATTTCAGGCTACTAGGCATGCTCGTCGGATCTATGTTGGTGGACTTCCTCCTACAGCTAATGAACAGGTTTTGCTCTCCACTATTGTAGCGTTATTGTTGTTGTGCTTGCATATAAAGCAATACTGACCCTTTATATTGTATGACAGTCTGTTGCAACCTTCTTCAGCCACGTCATGGCTGCAGTTGGTGGAAACACTGCCGGTCCAGGTATACTGAGGGTTTTCTTATCTATTGCATGGCTGAAGTCCTGCCTTATTTCTTCTACCGTTGCTCATCCTTTTTGTGTTGTAAATTCAGGGGATGCTGTTGTTAATGTCTATATAAACCATGAAAAGAAGTTTGCTTTTGTCGAGATGAGATCTGTTGAGGAGGCTAGTAATGCAATGGCTTTGGATGGAATCATCTTTGAGGTTTTTTTTTTTTGGATTTTGGTGCTGCAATTGTTTAATTACAATAAGTTGCATTAATCTGTTTGAACTTTCAGGGAGGACCCGTTAAGGTGAGGAGGCCTAGTGACTATAATCCTTCACTTGCTGCTCCTCTTGGTCCAAGCCAGCCTAATCCCAATCTTAATCTAGCTGCTGTGGGTCTAACGCCGGGTTCTGCTGGTGGGCTTGAGGGTCCTGACCGCATATTTGTTGGCGGGCTTCCCTACTACTTCACAGAAGTACAGATCAGGGAGCTATTGGAGTCTTTTGGGCCTCTTCAAGGTTTTGATCTAGTAAAAGATAGAGAAACTGGAAACTCAAAAGGCTATGCCTTTTGTGTTTATCAAGACCTGTCAGTTACAGATATAGCTTGTGCCGCTCTAAATGGAATTAAAATGGGTGATAAAACTCTCACTGTTAGGAGAGCAAACCAGGGTACTACCCAGCCTAAACCTGAGCAAGAGAGTATACTCCAGCATGCCCAGCAGCAGATCGCTTTGCAGGTGAGATTAGATATTATTGTTTAATTAAAATCTTATACCATCACATTGATTTGAATTTAGGGCTGTTATGTGGTTTGTAGGCGAATTTGCTTATCCTTTATTTTTCCAGAGGCTTATTTTGCAACCCCAAGGTGTGCCTACAAAGGTTGTGTGCTTGACTCAAGCACTTAATGTGGATGATCTCAGAGATGATGAGGAGTATGAAGACATTGTGGAAGACATGAGACAAGAGGGTGGAAAATATGGTAAAATTATTGTTACACAATCTTGTGCATTTATCTTTTATTCTCTGGCCCTGTTATTAATTTTCTTTGTTTTTCTTGTGTTTATATCTCTGTTTTACAGCCCTTTCTTGTTCCACATTCTGCTATAAAGAATCAAGCCTAACATACACAGACAGAGGACTTCCTAACCCTCTACTTATATTTACTTGATAACCTTTCTCTGATAATCTTTTGAAAAGAATATTTTTGTTTTTTTGTGGATTCGAAATTTTTACACGTAACATGCAGGTGCTTTGGTGAATATTGTCATCCCACGTCCAAATCAAAGTGGAGAACCATCACCAGGTGTAGGGAAGGTCAGTGTTGACTCATTTTACCATCTCTCTTTTCCATTTTATTTTATCATTGTCTAGTTTCACGTTAGGTATCCTCATTGCAAGTGAACATATTGTCTTTACTCATTTCTGCTAGTTGCACCTTATTTATATGCACCCCTATGTTACCAACTGTAATTCTCCGGTGTTATTAGGTATTTTTGGAGTACTCAGACGTCGAAGGCTCGAAAAAAGCCCATACTGCAATGAATGGTCGCAATTTTGGTGGAAATCAAGTAATTGCTGTATACCATCCGGAGAACAAGTTTGCAGAGGGGGAATACGATGGGTGATTATATAAGAAGATATCAGAACTTCTTAGCCTAATACGTTTAACCAGTTGAGATTTATGATTTTGAATCCTTTATTGCAGTTGATGTATTGCTATGGTGATTTGGAGCAAGTTTTGAGATTGCACAGCTTGTGTTGAAAAAGTTGGGTGATTTCCCGTAAAGAGTAGGAATGAAGTTTGGGAGTGAATAGTCTTTTGCTGATCTCCTTCATGAATTTTTAAATTTGGCTTAACATTCATCTTTAGTACATGACAGATTTGAGCAATTCACCTTTTGTTGCATCTAAATCAGTCTACAAAATTTTATTTTATTATAAATAAATTTTAATCTTTCAAAATTATATAATTAAATTTCAATTTGTTAAATGATACTTTTTTTTGCATTGCATATATGCCAGTTAATAATTTACAAAATTGTTCATATTAATTGTCACGTAAGATGTTCACGTGACAATTCAAGTTATTTAAAATGTTAGTACTTAATTGAATTATTTTAAAAAACTAATGATTTATTTGCAATAAAATAAAAGTTAAAGATTTATATTCACTTTATATTAATGGTAGCTTTTAAATTTGGCAGTATTAATATATCTTATAAGTTCAAATAAATTTAATTAAAGATTTGAAAAATAAAGACATTTGAGTCCTTCAATAGGAAAAAAAAGAGATGTGATTAGCATAATTTTTACAGTACAATCTTAAATTTTACACGATTTTAATTTTATTTATCTCGAATTCTCTCTGTTATATTTTCTTTTAAGAAATTTTCTTAATTGATTTAAGCATCAAATGGTATCGAAATCCAAAATTTGACATCTTCTGCTTTTTCCATCTCTCTGGACAAATCAAATATATTGTTCAAAGTCCGTCTATACTCCATAACCAAAAAAAAACCTGAACAGCATTAAAATCGTGTAAATTTTGTGTTTTTAAATTTTTTTCACTTTCAAAATTTTTTTGTTGATAAAAATCTTATATAGAAATTATAATTATTTTTATGGAAAAAAATAGAACCAAAATTTGAAGATTTCATGATCTCATCTTGGAATTAAGGTAAGATTTAATTCTTTCACGTTCTATTATTGACAAGTACACAATGAAATATTTTAATATAAAGCTTCATCATTTTTCCCTAATTTAAATAACTTAGACCTCGCTATTTTCATTTTCATTTTCTTTTTTTTTCTTAAACAGTTTTTATAATTGATAAAATTAATTATGAAAGGAAAAAAATTAAAACTAAAATTAAAAAATCAATGCTTAACTATCATTATTTCTACTATATGCAACCTTTGTCATCAATATGAAGAAACAATTTACCACCTTTTCAATTCCTACCCCAAATTCAGATTAACAAAAAATCCTACCCCAAATTTACACCCATATGACAAATTTTAAATTGGAATTGGAGCTCTAACTACAATCATCTAAGAAATCCTCCTTAAAACCTTAGCCACAACCAACTCACATTACACATACAATTCTCTATACCTTTCTCCATGCCCAACTTGCTATGGTACATCCGGAATAGAACTAACTCTCTTATTTCTGTACAATTACTAAATAAGACAATAGATATCCACCCGTATCGGGAGATCATCATTATTGATATTATGACTCTAGTGGCAGAATTCAAAAGTATTTAACGTAAGTTAAGTTGTGAGAAGAGTTTTTGGATACGACTAACATGAAACATATTTTTGAGAAGAAATGAAAAATTTTAACTGTGACGAAATTTCGAACAAAATTAATCTCAAATTATTAAAACGAAAAAAAATATCTGTGATTTACAAAAAAAAAATTCGAAAGTATTCGTATTTCTTTTGTATACCGAGAGGCAAATCAAACAGTAAATTGCCCAGCAATTCACGCGACATGCTCAGCATCCTCGGCATCTTATGCCAGTTTTTTAATGCTACTTTTATATTTTGATGTTTGCAATAGTTTCACGTTGTATCTTGCACCTTAATTATAATTAAATAATACAAATCTTGCCTATAGTTTTAAAAAAAGAAGTTAATTTTTTTTATGATACAACATTTTTTAATCTATTTATATATATAAACTTTGATTAAAATATTCCTAAAAATACTAATAACAAGTTTTAAGAAATTTATTTATATATAAATAAATGTTGACTTCGTTGGACACATAATTTTTTTTTTTCGAAAATATAATTTCATTAAAAAAGAAAAAAAAATTGACCTAGTATCTTTCAACGTTAGCCAACGGCAATGGAATTTCTGTTCATAATCTTTCCAACTTGCTTAAAAGAAGTCACCCTAAAGTTCAAGTATGAATTTGATCTCACAACATTATCACACAATTTCCACCCATCTTGAGTCAACAGCTCCAATATTTCAACAAATTTGAAAATTTGTTCATCCTCTCCACCAACCACCATATCAGAATGAACATTGAAAAACTAACAGATACAAAACTGATACACTGAAATTCAGATTAATGCCGGTCATTATAATAGGCTATGATAATTACATTGTCTTATGAATCAATATAACCACGCTTTCATTAATCAGAGACATCGAACCGAAACTTGTCAGACATTTCCCTTAGATACGTTTCTCAAGAAGGGGCTAAGAACCCTCAAAATGTTTATTTTTTTCTTCAGCAAATCATCCTTGACAGATAAAGCATGGAATCTTAAAGTTCTCTGCTGAAGTTTTCAACTAAACACTTCCCTCGCTAACAGATCCCAAAATGATCGTAATGTACGTTCATTTTCTTCACATAACCCAGAAAGCCATAAATATGATCGCCGCATATATTCGAGGAAGATAGGAAAGCAAAACCCCATGAAAGCACCACAAATGACCACGCATTGGACAAGTCAACCAGAAGTCCCAAAGAATGTTTCCATCAATGTATGACCATTTACAATTTTTGTGGTCCCAATAATAAGATCGTATGCCATACCTTCCTGCAAGACAGATACCGATATAAGGGGAACTGACTTAAAATAAGGTGAAATGGACAGTATCAGAGCAGGCTGGATCAATAAAACTACATCAAGAAGATAGACAACTGAAAGATGAACATTTTAAAATGATTAATGTCAGCAATAAGATTAAACCCTCTGATAAGATATGCTAAAAGATAGTTGCAACATTGTGCTAAATATTAACCTACTGGGTTCAGAGACTGGTGGAGGTGTCCAGCATACTTTCAACACAAAATTGCCATTGTTGCATGAGATTGAAATCACTAATATTATAATTTTTATAGCATTTGTCCTCGGGAGCTTGGTAATTGACAACCAATGATGCCACTTTGAGTCAATAGAAATCATGTATCATGATAAGATAGTATACTAATAATTTAAATTAAATAGACAACAGCATACCTCCAATTCAAGGATTTCAATTTTTAAGGCACGCCTATCTAAGATGTGAGAAAGGAACACAATCTACCAAATCAGGACACTAGCTTTTCCCAATCAAGCACCTCACTCAGAAAAGTACCTTCATTTTCTTGATCCCAAAACCACCTTATAACATACAATTACCTAGGGGTCCTACTAAGAGACAACATGGAATCTTTGACTTTTTCTATAAATGCAAACAGTTATTGAAGGTCATAAGAACCCTAATCTCTAACCATACGCCAGCACACCAACAAATCCAAGCAGAGGAAAACCACCAGCACCACTTCCATGCTCAAAAAATCCAAATGCTTCCATATACCACTGAGACTATATACAATTGCCTTAACGATATAAAAGGTCATCGTTACCATAAAGAAGAGGTGATGAGATACCATAGATGAATGTTCCATTTTCTCAATTTCCTTAGAAACAACATAACCTGAACCCGATGCAACAGAAACGAGAAAAGTGCATCCCTTGAGACTCTTATTTCACATATCCAAAAAATACACTCAAAAAACTGCTTCACAACATACCTGATAATATCATGCATTTCAATTAAGTAATCACTACTTTTACTGCAAGATATATTAATAAAACCCTGTATGACACAGAACATACCATATACACAAAAGAATCAACATACCTGAGCACTGAGAAATCTGAGGGCAGAAATTTCTGCAAATGTTACCCCTCCAATAAAGACAACAAGTACTAAGGAGCGCCTCCCATCAGCTATTCTGCAATAACTCAAGAAGTCAGCAAAGAATCAAAAGCTTTTCTGTAAAGGAAAAGAATATGAAGATTGATGTTCTGAAATTATAGAAGTCAGAGAAGAAATACCCAAGAAAACTCAAAACAGAAAGTCAGTGGAGCTTGCTGCAATCATAGAAACTACCATCTCTGTTTTTTATTAAAGCAACTCAATAAACTAATGGGAGATGCAAGTCACAGCTTACTGCCCCGTACTCAAGATCCTTTTATCATAACTAAAAATCTAACATGATCATACTGGTTTTTTGGACTATTAATTGATGAAGGAATCTCATCACCAAAATAAATTGCAACACAAATCAGAATGAAATTATTTAATGTTTATCTAACACTGAGATTACAAAACATACATAAAAAGGAAAATATTACTTACTTATCTATGCCATTTGAAACACCCTGCAATGTGTTAAATGATGAACTGCTAGCGAAGCCTCCCTACAAAAATAGACATGCCATCGATCCTAAGTAAAATATCCAAAGAACTTAAAATATATTCCGAGAGTTAAGCTTTGGTGCACAGAAGTCAATGATAATTCTTAAAACAATTCCATAGAAATGACGTCCCATATGCAGATATTTGAAAGTTGAAACAGTGAAACATAGGACAATGAAAAAGAAACTAACAAAAATGGAAAAGTAAAAAAAAAATCCAATGAAACACAGAAGTGAACTGACCCTTTTTGTTTCTGTATGTGCCCCAGGCAACAGCTTCAAAATTTCTTCCATAGGACGCCTGAAAGGCCGAATTATCATATATAAGTTCACAAATTGAAGGCTAGTTGGGGTCTGGATTAATATTCCAACAAGATATATCGCCTGGTTAAAGCTCTTGGCTGGTGAATCAAAGCAACAAAAAATTCAGGCAATAAACACTTAAACATTATCCCCATCATTGCCTCAACCCTCGCCCCTCACCCTTTTTCCTTATTCTAGTTTCTTCCCTCTTTTCCTATTTTCTTGATATCTCTCTCTCTTGTTTGATAGGCACTTGTGTTCTTCAATAAAGTCAATAATCTTCAACATCTTTCAAGATGGCATCCAAACTCCCGTTCTATATCTAGACATTCCTTAAATTTAACCCTGTATGTTTTCTGTGGTCCACATTGTCAGCAATCCTTCTGCTATACATGAAACGCTTCTGCCCCCCATTTTCAGTTCTTCCTACCATAATTAGTTCACAGATCTTCAATTGTTCCTCTCGTTTTCCCCTGGGGAGTTCCTCCCAACAAAATTCTACTAATTAGTCTATATTACCTATGGGCACACAGTTTTAAGACCCAAACTCTATATCCTTGCTTTACATTTAGAACTTTCTCATAATTATGAAGCATAAAATAGTCTAAATATTAATCCATATTCTATATAAATAAAGCCAACTGGAATGAACCTAATCAATTTTTCTCCAATTCAAAGAAGTAAAGAAAAGGGAACCTTGGTGCAACAGTAAAGGTTGCTCTTTAGTGACTTTGAGGTTACGGGTTCAAGCGAAAACAGCTTTTCTGTTAATGTTGAGGGAAGCCTGCATACACATGACCCTCCCGGACCCCACATTGTGGAGGTTACCCCTTTTTTTTCAGAGAAGTAAAATAAATGGCAAGGTATACCATCTCTAGATCACATACAATAATTATGACGAATTTAAACAGATTTAGCTCACCATCCAGATCGAACTGCATGCTGGACAAGACGAATACTAAGAGGTGCATATCCAGAAAAGACATAGGCTATGTCATTAGGACTGTTGCATAAGAAAATAAATTTCTTAATTAGAAAGGAAAGCAGGACAATTAACAGCTTCATATAAATAGAACAGTATGCTTGAGATTAAAATGTTACAATGGGATGTAAGACAATATATAGAGAAAGATCCATCAGCACATCACATTACAAGTTCCAAGCATTGTAAAATTTGTTCTGACAGCAGCAGAAAAAAAAAATATAGAGGCACTTACCAAGAAAGAAAAGGAGACAGAGAAATATTGACATGTATCAAACTAAATTGCTTCAGAATAACCAAAATACTTAAAATGTAGAATACACCACGATGGTACTTACAAAAATACACCTATAAGCAGCCATCTAGAAGTTTCTTCCACAGAAAATTAAGCAGCATGAAGCTATTTTCTCCCACATAATTTTTCATTCAGCATAATACAATTGAAACATACAAAGGAATGCAGAAATTCATCTACCACTTGGTATATATAAAAAGGCACAAGAGAATATCATCTATTTGTCATCGTAGAAAAACAGATTGAAAACTGAAAAACATCTTTGCACCATGAAAATATTTAAAACAATAACACAGAATTTCTTTATAAAATACAAACTCATTCATTTTCTTTCCTTTTTTTGGTTGGTTGGGGGGGAATTTCTAACATGAAGAATGGGACATACAATTAACATGCAGATTAATAGTGACTAATATCAGTCAAGGCTTTTCAACCACCTAAGATGAGACCACGCTGTAACTAACCTTTTAACACTGAAATAAAAAAAATATATCTAACATTGTAAGACAGTTCTAGCATTAGAAAATACTGCATCAATGAGAAGAAAAATACTTTGCTGTGTCAGTATCCTCAACTACAAGTTGCAAAGCACGTTTGACAGTCAGCCAGTTGCTTTTTGACTCCTGCAAGACTCAAATGAAAAACAATTTACTAAGATAATAGAGTCCACCAAACTTGTGATTGTTAGACTAGCACGCAAACTGAAGGAAATGCCTGATTATGAACTCCTATACTATACCTGTTTCTTGAACAATCCAGCCTTTTCTAAATTATTTAGTGTAGCCATGTGCTCAAAACCATAACTGTGGAGTAGCTCCCTCCTAAACCATGAACTCAAAATTACTAAATAACCAAGTAAATACATCAACGAAGAAAATAGCTGTTAATTTGTAAGAGTCAAGAATAAAAAACTAGCATACACTATCAACAGAAAAGAAGATTAAAAATGACTTTCAGTACTTGCCTCAAATAGTCAAAATGCTTTTTGGGCAACCCTGAGTTTGTTACAGAAAATAGGATGAGAAGACGCAAAACATTGATAAGAGGCTCCTGCTTTTGGATCATTTCTTCAACGTATTCAAAGCAACTGCATTCATAGACCAGAAAAATATGTTTAAAAACCAAGAAAAGAACCATCAATTTTGATCAGTTGATACTGTTTTTCTAGAAATTAAACCACAAGCAGCTACAATTGGCTCAGATAAATGAAGAAGAAGTTTCTTCACCAAAACAAAAATGCTATGACCAAGGATTAATAGTTGCATTAGTAAAAAAAATGCAAGCACTGACATTTCAAGTTCATGAGATTAGTAAGTGAAGCATGTTAGACTTACATGTCATAACTTGAGGCCTCAACAATTGTGTGTTCCATGTCAAGTTTCGCAAGAAAAGATGGCTTTGATGTGAATGTTGACAAATGTTGAGCAAGATTTATGTGTCTCTGAAGCAATAATCAGCAGCAAATTACAGCCTAAAATTCACCTATTCCACTTCCAGAAAGCCAATGTAACTCCCAAGAAGCAAATTTCTAAAAAGAAACCTACTTACAGTCATTTCAGGTAATGAGTTGAGCTTCTTGACAAAGTCCTTTAGTTCAGAAACTGTTTGGTTCTGTATGCATTCAACAAATTCGCTTATGAGAAGTTAAGAGCATTCAAATTCAACAGTCCCCAAAGGAAACCATTTGAGGAAACAGTCAGTGATTTACGAGTTATGGTGCATGAGAAGAGAACACAATGGACATAAGAGTTCGACAGATAATTACTCATATAGAATAAACCCTTCAACATTTCTTGCCACTTTCAAACTACTGCTTCATAAATTGTCATAGGGACCCTGACTAGTGAGCTATAAAGTTATTTCATTGGAATTCTCACTAAATCATGCTTTCAGACATATTCAGGTTAAGACATTAACAAAGGCATATGAGGCATGAGGAATGTTCAGGTCCTTATTCACTTACAGTAGTAGTCATCTCAGTGTAGTCCTGCTTCATGGATGTTGCTTTCTGCCTTAGAACCTGCAATCATACTGCAGATGGCAACTAAGAAGAGGAACTCCACACAAGTGAAGTTAACACTAGAAAGCAAGAATTCAAAAAATAAAATGTGGAGAAGGCTACAACAGGTCAACCTGGACAACAACTTCAAAGTTGAGATCTCGTATCTCCTTGAACAGCTTGTCGCTAAGTTAAAAAAAAATTTAAATTAGCAAACATCCAGAGAAAAAGGTTTTACTTTTACTTGAGAAGACAGTTTAGAAATTTGAATGCGGACTAAATGAGTCAGCTTTCTTTATATGCTTAAATAAAAATACAAAAGAGAGAATAGAAATCTTAATCAAAAAGCCACCCTACTAAAATACTCATTTTTGGTTTGAATTCACCCAAAGGCTAACCTATAATTACTAGAAAAATGCAACCAATGGAACAGATTCAAGAACCTTCTAAAAGCCATATCCATCTAAGACCATACAGCAAACACAAGCAAAACCACCGTGCTCGTAAGAATGAGAGGACTATTATTATTACTTAGTGAAATGCATCAAGCAGAGGCTAACTTTACCTTGAATTAAGTGGGACCTTCATCTTTTTTCCCTCTTGCTGAGCACCCATGATAGATGCATCCAGCTCCACAGAACCATTATTGATGCGTAAAAACTATAGTGAAACTATTAGAGACTGCTTTTAACAAAAAGTCAAATAAGCAGAGACAATATCTAATAATGATTCTTCCCCTTAGAAAAATAGAAACAATGATTGCCTCAAAAAGTTCAGCATCACAATTTTCATTTGAAATTTCTTTTGTTAGTTAGAGTTCTATCCAACCATCATATTTCAGAAAAAATGAACCTATGCCATTAACCTCAGAGGTTCAACAATATCAGTATTATAGTTGTTTAATACCAATCATAATAAAACAAAGAGCCACCAGAATGGGAAGGAGAAGAGGTTTTACCAAGGACCTCTTGTGCAGCTTGAATTTCCTAATCACATTTCCAGAACTAACTCATGCCATCTTGGCATGTAATACTGTTAAATGCATAATAAGTGACAACCCTGCTTTCCCATCGACTCATGCCATCAACAAACCACCTCATGAGAATATTTCATTTAACTGAACTAACTGAACTAGTTACCAAATGAATGATAATAATGACCAGAACTAGTCCCTTGGAAAGAAACCTCATAAAGCAACTCAAATTCCAATTTTATTTTCCTAGATAGACTGATCTACCTCATAGACATGAACATGATGCGTTGAAAAGAAAATTATTAACAATATTTTATTGCAATACTGCTGCTTGCATCAGCTTACCTCATCCACTAGCCCTTCATATGTTAACTGTGAACACATAGGAGTAACCATATCCACCTGTAGCAAAGCAGTAGAAAGTTTCAGATGATAGCAACTATAATATTGTTAATTTTTTGCAGTCAACTTCATTATCAAATGAAAAAGAAACAAGCAATAAACCGTGTATTTGAGCTCACATGAATTTTCACAATTTGATTAGTGAGTATTAGTGGTATGCTGTGCATTAGGTTTTTTATCAAATAATAAATTTGTGACTCTCCTTAAAAAAGGCTTTCTATCTCCCATCATCTTAATGAAAGTATTCTAAAAATGAAAATTACTTGGTGCACTAAAAGAGAAGACTCACCTCTCTGTCTATGAGGATGAGAGTGTTAATCTCTGGAACAGCCATCTGAAGAATCAAAAAGGAAATAGGAGGCTATAAGTCATTTGTAAATATATAAAAGCACAAGCATTAAAACTAATTTGCAGGAGAGAAAAGATGTTAAAGAAGGCCATAATTACATCAGATGAGTTCACAGGCTCTTCTGTTTGCAAGCGATTAAGAATATCTGCGACAAGAACAGATGCTTTGCCTTTTGCACGCACATTTGGTATAACTCCAAAAGAAGACTGCAACATGTAAGTTTTAAGATAAATTTAGGGGAAAATATAGAATTAGGAAGGATCGGGCTGTAGTAAATTTGTATATCCATAATAATTAATACTATAATTAACTTGTTTTATTAATCCTTGATATTTGATGCAAGGATTCACCCTTATCTAGCCCAAGTAAATCACATAAGTGGCATCAACCTAACCTCAAGCTTGTGAATGGCCTTTGCAATATGCCAAAGTGAGCCTGTATCACCGTCAACATGACACTCCTACCATGCAAAAACAGACATAAAAAAGATTGGTTCAAATTCTTCAGAAACCACAAGATGAATATATGGGAGCGCAAAAATGCATATTTTTCATACTTTATAAGTGAGATCCAGTTCAAACGACAATATATCTTCATCCAGAGGAACTACATACAGCTGGTACTCCCCAATGGTCATCAAGTGATGCACTTTTTCCTCCTCAAGGATCTGCACATTGAAAATTCTTTATAGCGTCTATGTAGATAATATATTTGCACATAAAGAGCTTAAGTTGCAGGCAACAGTTCTCTTCGCTAAAGGTGCTTACCCTCTCGCATTGAATTTCACGGCGAGGAACAAAATAGATATAGTACTCTCTTTGAAGTCCTTTTGAGATATCATTATGCACATGAGAAGATATAAGCTTCATCAAGTCATGCTGAGAAGGAACGAGATAAACAACTTTGGTGCAATCAGTCTGAACTGGCTCAGCCGAAAGATGCCGCAATTCAACCCCATATTCCTGATCATAGTGAACAGGGCATCCATATTTATAAACTTTAGAACACTGGCACACTATTTCGTCATCATATAAAATCTTCAATTACATCCAAGAAAGAATTATTCAGGAAATCCTCTTCTTTTTGAATTTAAGTATGTACTCAAACATTTCTCCAAAAAATATATATACTTAAAAAAAAAAAAGAGTATACTTAAAAATGCTAAATATAAAAAATAAAAATAAAATAAAAAAAGAATCTAGAAGCAAACCCTTTTCAACTGAGAGCCTTTAGTGCTTCAATAAATACCGTAACAGCTAAGTTTTCATAGAAGAATACGACTTTCTTATTGAATTTAACCAAGAAAAGTAGCATAATCAAGCATTTAGAAATTTTAAAAAAAAAAAGGGTGAATTACCTTAAGAAGAGATGTTTGAATAATCAACGAGAGGGAGCCACCAAGTTTTGGTTCAATAACCAAACATTTCTTCCCTCGAATCTAATATCATCGAAATAACCAAAAAAAGTTAACAATCAATAAAAACGAAACGAATGCCCACTAAGCTAAGCTTCGTGCAACATCATTTCACTTTTCTTTCTATTCTCAATCTTTCTACCAACCAAGCAGTAATTAAGCTCAAAAGCATAATGTAATGCTAATATATTTAAAAATGAAGACTTACATCTTTCAGGATTTTAACAAGATCTCTCTGAGACTGTTCCCTAAAACAATTCAAAAAAAAAAGTTAATTACTGCAAATTCCAATGAAATTGAAGGAAATCAGGAGATTTAAGGAATTGAATTTTGTACCTGAGAAACTTGAGATTGAGAGGAGAGTTGTCTAGATTTGGAATCTGAGCCATTTTCAATCAAAAAAACCAAAAACAAACAAAATAAATCTCTTGCTTTTCTATGCGGTGGAGAAAATCACGAGTTCTGGAAAAAGATCGTTAAATTAGAGGCCTTCTGAATCAATGTACAAAAAATGAGTTCATCACTCTGGGCTTCGAGTGTTTGGGTTCTAGACCCAATCAGCCCAACATATTAACAAGCAAGCCTAATGACAAGCCGACAAACTCCAAAATCAGCCGCAAGGAATAAAAGGACAGGACAAACCGGAATCAGAAACCCAATGGGCCCAAAGGCAGTCCAAAATCCAACCCTGTCCCCACCAAGTAGGAGTAGAGGAGAGATAAGGATTTAACATCTAATATATATATATATATATATATATATATTTATATATTATATTACAAGATACATGTAAGATTTCAAATATTCTTCTTTTATAAGTAATTTAATTTCTCCATGACCATGAGCTTGCTGTGGACTATGGCCATATGTCAATTTGAACTGCTTGATTATTACTTAGTCATTATGTCTCCAACTTACGATATGTATATGTTCCTTTTCGTACTTATGCCAATTATAGTTTCTGAATGTTTATGTTTCGAATGATAATGCTTATCTATGGTTTTGAATGAATTACTTTGATGCACTGCATAAGCATGTTTTGGTTTCTAAAATGTATAACTTTCGATTGTGAACTTTAATAAATATCTTGGAAACTTGTATGTAGAAATTTGGTATCTGTTTCTTATATATATTTCTTACTAGGCTTTCCAAAAAGCTCACTCCCCTTCTCCACCTTCCAGATTAATTGCTATAGGAGCTTGTACATGGAGCTTAAACAAGTCCTTCGAGACTTTTGTACCACCGTTGAAGGTATGTGATGTACAGTATTCTCTTTTATATTCATGCTTGTATTTTCAGTACTTTTATGGTGCGTTTGGATGAGGAATTTTAAAATTTTGAGGCATTTTAAAATGAAAGTATTTCAAAATTTATCATTTTAAAATACAAGCATTTATAATTGACTTGTTTGGATAAAAAAAATTTTAGAAAGAATTTTGGGATACTAAAATTTGATTAAATAAAAAATAATTATAAAAGAAAAATAATAATATTATATATTACAAAAAGAAAAATATCAAATAAAATATGCAATATGGGTATCATTAGATTTTTAAAAATGTATAGATATTGTTAATAATATAAAAAATAAAGATATATATTAAATTTAAATAAAACAATATGTTTTTTGTTTTTAACTCTATATTTAATAGTGGGCCATGTCTAATAAAATAGGAAATAGTATAAGGAATTTTGAAAAACCACCTCTTTTGGTGGATTTTCAAAAGGGGATTTGAGCATTTCAAATTCCCTTTTTAAATCCCTCATAAATTTTCAAATTCTTCAAATTTTTTTGCCAAACAATAAATTTACATTTTGGACTTTTAAATATCTTGATTGAAATGAATTCCCTCATTAAAATTCCTCATCCAAACACAACCTTATAATATGGGGATGTAATTAAAGGAAGTATAGGATATAGTTATGGTTTATAACAATGCATGCAACTTGGGTAGAGATATATTTAATCAAGTAGAATGATTTGTAATTATAAATGCATGCTTAGTGAGAGAATTTGACTGGGACCTAGGGTAACTAAAGGACATTGATTTAGCTAATATAATATTAGCTTTAGAATTGATTAGTGACACTACGTACAACCCAACCAAGTAAGTGAAAAAAGAAAAATTTGTTTCGTATTTTCGATATAAAGGGTTATTACAATACATAATAAATTTAGTAAAATATCTACATAGATGTTTACATAGACATTCTCTTTAAATGACACGTAAGCATTCATTAATTTCATGTCCACTTAAATCAAAAGGAATAATAAATACCAACTTTCCCACTTTTTCACTTTCCTAAATTTTTTCTAATTCCTAAAATTTCTCAATCTTTAAAAAATATTTTAAAATAATTTTAAATACTATCTAATCAAAAATATTTAAAAACATATAATTTTAAGATTATTTATTTGGATAACTAAAAAAAATATTTATTGATATCCATTTATGTTATAAAATAAATAATTTTAATTTATTTAAAAATATTTTATTAACAAAACTGAAAAAGTACAAAAATAAGATATCAATATCATATATATTATTTAAATATGTAAAATTTTTATTTTTCTAAATGAATAAAATTCTGTATAAAACATCTAAATATATAAATATATATGTTACAGGCATATTTAAATAGATAAAATTAATTAGTGCATTGCACAAATCATTAGGCTTTCAGATATAAACATAAATACTTTTATGTTATAATCATTCTTTTATATATTATATGTACAAAAAATACATATTTATAATAATGATTATTTACGTCAATAATAAAAATATACTTCGAAATGTTACTCTAACGCTTGAAAATTGTTAAAATATACTTTTAATTTCTATTTTAATATTTTGTTAATGTGCTTAATAATATTATTTATAATATGTTTTCATTTTTTTATTTTTTCTAATATTTGTTTTTCTTATGTTTTGAATATTATAATTTTTTAATTAAATATTTAATTCTTTTATGATTGGATATCTTGATCATATTATATATATATATATATGTATTTTATATATACTTTAAATAAATAAATTTAATAATATTACTTTATATACTTACAAATTTAAATAGTTAAAATTAATTTGTGCATGACACGAGTAAAAGCTAGTTAAGAGATAAAATACCTTAGTTATTGCACTTAGAAAGGGATTTTTTTTCTCAGCCTAAAAAAAAAAAATTTAAGCGTTGAGTTTCAAATTTATAGCTACAAATTTCTCACTTATGAAAGGCTGGAATATTATCATTTGAGCTAAAGCTTAAGATCAGGGAAATAAAAAATTCCTTTGCTTATTGATTAAGTTCAATTTTTGTAGAATGAAAATGTTAAAGACAATCACTTTTAAAATACTCTCATTCTTATAAAGCCTCATCACATTATTGGTACCGATAACTTATTGTGACAAATTACTTACTTTCTAATCTATCAATAAAAGCAACAAATTATTGATTTTAACTTTCACATTTAATGTGACATGGTCTTTTAAGAGTAAAAATGTTAAAAGTAATTGTGCCTAGTATTTCTCTTTTGTATAAAATATTTTGAGAGCAAAATCTTAAATGCATTGTACTTTTGTGAGAAAATGTGTTTTTAAAGCTTTCAAATAAAAGATTACGATCAAACAAAACCTAAGTGATATTTTTTATCGTATTAATAAAAATTAAGGATAAAGCTTAAATTCATCATGATAGATTAAATCTATAAAAAATATTTTAACTTGTATAATTTTATTATTGTATATTTTAATTTGGT
This sequence comes from Heritiera fomes, assembly GCA_032173925.1. Classification (NCBI taxonomy): domain Eukaryota; kingdom Viridiplantae; phylum Streptophyta; class Magnoliopsida; order Malvales; family Malvaceae; genus Heritiera; species Heritiera fomes. The sequence goes on from JAPDPM010000012.1 coordinate 29,679,904, forward strand.
CAGAAATATTTAGAAGTTAAATTTTTCTTTAGTATATTTTGTGAGAAAACATAAAAAAAAATCTTATTCTAAATATTCATTATTTTAAATCAAATTAAAAAGTATAATGATAAAATTCACATCATTACAAAATGAATGATAAATTTTATATAACAGGATATAAATAGAGAGACAACTTTTAAATCTTCTTTTGTAATAATTTTGTTGACTAATATAAAAACGATGTTAGAAGATATTTATTAAATTTTTATACAACAACAAAATGTATAAAAATGATGATATAAAAATAAGTAATCAATCTAATAAATGAAAAATTATCTCATCATTATTAATAAATTTAAAAATCTCTAACTATAAAATAATAACTTACATTAAAAATAATTAAACAACCTAAAATACAAACCTAAATTGTTATTTACGAATAAAAGTAAAATAAATTACATTTGTGATCTCCTTACTTGACACATGTTAATATTTTTTTTAATAATTAGAGGTAAGAGATGAAGTTATTTGAACTTGAATCCAAAATTTATAACATATTATAATTATTTATTAATCATTGGTCAAGAGTTTGTTTATAATAATAATAATAATAATATTTTTTTATTATTATTATTTAAACTTCAAAAATTATTGGCTCATAAAAAATACAAAAAAAAAAAGAAAAATTAAACTTTACACTTAATCTTTTTTAAAAAGAGATAATAATCATTAAATCAAATTTTACTTGTTAAAAAAAAATAATTTATTGATCTTTGTAAATTGATCCTTCATTTACTTGGATCATCACCTAGAAGTTAATCATATATCATATATAATATTATATTTCAGAAAACAATAGTGACACGTGTCATCACCACGTTAACTTTCTATCTTTATTTTTTTTTAATTTTTAGTTTTTTTAATAGTCCATAACAACTATCAATTTTAAATATGATCTAATTATTTATTTTAAACAAATTAATATTTTTTAAATCTTTTTTATTCAAATCTTTATCAAATTATCCATTTTAAATAATTTAATTTTTTTCAAATATTTGTTATTCAAAATTTAAACATTATTTACTTACCTATTAAATTATCTACTAATTATTTATTTTAAACAAATTAATAAATCATATATATTATATTTCAAAAAACATGAAAACCTCAAGTAAGGCACGAGAGCACGTACATGGATGTGTTCTTTTTACGAAACGTAGGATTAGGATATTTTTAGGTTTTATTAAAACTGAAATTAAATTAGTTTTTTATTATTGTATAACTACCCATTATCCACATCCTAAATAATAGGAAGTAGTGCAACAGTTTGAAACTTATTAAAAAACCAACTATAATTTTTCTTTTATCCAAATTTAAAATTGCAATTATCTCCAAATTTTAATTCTATTGAAAATTATTTTTTAACCATATTAAAAACTATAATTATTTAAATACTGAACGTGGGAGTTATCTAGATATATCCTCTTATGTTTTATTCCACGATTTATCTTAATCAGATTCAATCCACTATTTCAAAATTCAATTTTTATCTCACTTACACTCCAAGATTATTTTCTCTTTCTATCATATTTAAACATTATTTATTTATCCTATTAAATTATCTACTAATTATTTATTTTAAACAAATTAATAAATCATATATATTATATTTCAAAAAATATAAAAACCTCATAAGTAAGCCACATGAGCACATACATGGATGTGTTCTTTTTATGAAACGTAGGATTAGGATATTTTTAGGTTTTATTAAAACTGAAATTAAATTAGTTTTTTATTGTTGTATAACTACCCATTATCCACATCCTAAATAATAGGAAGTAGTGCAATAATTTGAAACTTATTAAAAAACCAACTATAATTTTTCTTTTATCCAAATTTAAAATTGCAATTATCTCCAAATTTTAATTCTATTGAAAATTATTTTTTAACCATATTAAAAACTATAATTATTTAAATACTGAACGTGAGAGTTATCCAGATACATCCTCTTATGTTTTATTCCACGATTTCTCTTAATCAGATTCAATCAACTATTTCAAAATTCAATTTTTATCTCACTTATACTCCAAGATTATTTTCTCTTTCTAATGTCTTCTTTCTATCATACCCAATTCACCATTTCAAAATTCAATTTTTACTTATTCTACATTAAACTATTTTAAGGTTTGAGTCTCTGCATTGCTTTGATTTTTGCTTTGGTTCAATTGAATTTTGTTGTTGGTATTCATGGTTGTTTCTAAAAGTGTTTTGCTACTTCTAAAAAGGGTTGAGTGACACTATTCCTGCATTGCAGTTTCTCTCTTCCATTTTCTGTTTCCTTTCTGCACTTTTAGTTTTGACAAGTTTTTATTGTTTTCTTTAATTTTTATTTTATTTCGATCATTTAGTACCTTATATTTTGAACAATAATAGTGTAGTTTAATTTTACAATCAAGTTTTATTCATTAGTTGATTTAAATTATTGATTTTTCTATTGCTATTGCTTTGCATTTTCTAATTTATGTTTCTATTTTTTTTTTGCTTCATGTAGATTGCTAGACTGGAGGAGTTTTAATTGGAGATTGCTATTATATATGCTACAACTATGTGCTTCTTATTGGGTTCTTGCTACTATCACGGGTTGAAGGGTGCTAAAGGTTGATGGTTGAATAGATAAAAGTGGCTGATTAGAAGCAATTCTATTTTATTTTGATAATAATGTTATTTTTTTGTTTACATATATTAAAATAAATAAAATTAATCCGTGCATCGCACGAGATAGAAACTAGTTAAATACTAATTGATAACAAATATTTGACACGTGTTGTCAACACAAGGAAGTCAGCTGTCAATTGAGAACACGTATGGCTAATGGCACAAGTCCATGTTAGCGAGTTTAATTTAGTCAGAAATGTCGAAGCGCATGGAAGTTGGTCCAATGGAAGTTTCCATTTTTCTCGCCCACACCGAATAACATTATAATAATTCATCAAATGCAGGCGGACAACGCAGCAAATTGAAGGCTAAAACTTCACGGAACGGAAATGAACGGAGAGTCCGTTCGTTTCACGGCACTATGAGTCACGACTCACGAGACGAGATATGCATCTTCCGTTACGCGCCTCATTGAAGACCCGGGCTAGGGACCCACCGTTTTCTGCTTGATTCTGAAATTACTTCAATGTCCTTTAGTTTTTGGAAAATGTGTGGATTAATGATAAGAGATTATATTCTATGTATTAATAATGTATAATTTTTATATATTGTCAATCAATCATAATATGTTACTTTATTAATAAGTAAAATCTAAAAGCATATAGGCTCTTAAAAATAAATTTAAAAACTTTATTAATATTTATTTTTAAGTACTTACATATGAGATGTCATTTTATTATTGACTGATAGTGGATGAAAACTATACACTGTCAGTACATTATATATAAACTCTAATGATAATTTCTATTTTTGGTTTATTTGATGGTTTTTTATATGATGTACTAACAATGTATAGTTTCTATATTGTCAATGTATTCGATATTGACATCTCATCAATTGACAAATTAAAAAATATGTCAAGCCTTTAAAAGTAAATATAAATAAATTTTTTTAATGTGCTCATAAGAGTTTATTGATGAAGTGTCAACTTTTGGTGCATTGATAATGTATAGAAACTATACATTCAGCGCATAATATATAAATTCTTATTTGATTTTATGAAAATAAAGTTGACAATATTGGCTGGTCATAAATTTTCAATAAATAAAAAATTTAAAGAAAAATAATTTTATCTTATTACATGATACATAATGTATAATGTAATACTTAATGCACCAATAAAATTATAATTATAGTGAGTGTATAATTTATTTAAAATAAAAAATACTATTTAAACTGCATTATTTTGAGAAAATATTATTATGTTTAATGCATCAATTACCATAAATAGACAGATTTTCAGTTTAATCAATTACCATTGTACAAGAAAAAAATTTAATCCAAGTACGAAAACCATGTGTTCAATGAAATTTTTTAATAAATTGATCAAAAAATTTTCATGTGACAAATCATTTACATTGCCATATGGATTAATGGCATTTTTCAACTTAACTATAGAATTAACTATTAAATAATTAATTTTCTAATTAATATAAAAATAAATTCACTTAGCTTGGCCAATCAAATTCAAACAATTTATTTTTTAATTAAATAAAAATAATTGAAAAATAAATCCAAATTCTGACCAACCAAAATTCAAGGATCTATATCTAATTAGAATTCACTTATGAGTCAATAATTTTATCTCTAATCAAGTTAAAATTATTTTAAATATAAAATCAAAAAAATTAAATTCTTCCAAAACTCTTTGCCATTTCTAAAATAGGAGAAGATTTTGAATGAAGAACTCATAACCTTTTCAAAATCTCAAGCTTCAACCTCTCAATAAGAATCGAAAGAACGTATTGTTATTTGTTTTATCATAAAAGGAAATATTAATTTTGTTTATACAAAATCAAGTGATTAAGACTTTTGAAGTAGATTTTCAGCTGAAGAAAAAAATCAGAAGATTTTCTTTTGTATTAAAAAATATTCAGAGATTGTAACATTCATATTGATAAATAAAATTTATATGTCTCCTAATTTTCAAGTCTAATCTTTAACTCAAAATTTATGTGTACAATATTGTTCAAAGAAATTATCGTGTGGATAAAATGTAATAGATGCGACTTGACATGCTTAATGCACCTTCACAAGTATATGAAAAGCATTTTCTCAAAAAAAATAAAAATAACAACCAAACAAGCTTCAAAATTTTTTCAAAAATGGAAATAAGTCTTTAATTTTTTATTGTATGAAATTAAAAATACAATAAATTTAATGAATGTTATTTTACAAATTATGACCATTGAATTTTATTCACATTTCTAACATTTAATGAGTACATTTATGCTAAAATAAAGATTCATAAACTTGATTTTATGTAATAAAAGATTTTAAATATATTGTTGTTTAAAAGTTGGATCTTATATTATATATATATATATATATATATATGTATATATGTATGTATGTGATGCATACACGTAAAGTTTACTTATCTATTACAATAACACAACTTTGATGGATTACATGTATATCACACTAAAAAAAAACTTTTATAAGAAAAAAACGATTACATGTATATTTAATATCTCTATAATTTTATATAATAACATGCAAAATAATATTATTAAACATTAAATTCTGTAATTAAATATGTTTTCTTTTATTTGTATAACTAAATTTGCATTCCTCATAGTATTGAAAAAACGTTAAACAAATTAAATCCATAAAAAAAATATAAATTATAAAAGATGCTGCATAAATAACGTATAAAATTATTAATATTGTTGATTCATTTTAAAAAATTTTACAAATGAAATTAAAATAATTATATTGTGTAATTTTTTTGACAAATAATTATAGGGATGAACACAAGAATAGTAAATATGGAATGGAAGTACACTAATTCCATTGAGCCCACTTTTATTCGATCACTTTTATTTAAAGCGAGGAGCAAATGGATCGGAAAAGAGTGGCGTTTATGTAAATTCGATTAAAATATTCCAAAATCATCTTCCTCATCGGACCGATTCCCAAGGCCATCACCTCCCAACAACTCGCTCGACTCTCATTCCCTTCCTAACTCTTCGCTCTTTCTGTCTTCCGCAATGTCCGCAACCGCCAATCGCCTCCGCCGCCTGGCCACTGTCGCCACCGCAGCTGTCACAATTACCGCATGCGGTGGCGCAATCCTCTTACCTATCTCAGTATCTTCCAATGACCGCGGCGGTGGCCCCGCCATGGAGTCCGTGAGGCGGACGATCAATGACCCGAGCGCCGTCCTTCCGTCGAGAGTTGTCCAGGAATCGGCTCTGATAGGTGCCAGCTCGGCTAATCCACTCGACATCCTGGTCGTTGGTGGTGGTGCCACTGGCTGCGGCGTTGCTCTGGACGCCGCCACTAGAGGCCTCCGCGTCGGCCTCGTCGAGCGAGAGGATTTTTCCTCCGGAACATCTTCGCGGTCCACGAAGCTAATTCATGGAGGTAAGCATAAATATTCGTATAAAAATGTGTGTATGTGCGCGCATATTTTATTGTATTCCGAACTGTTTTTTTCAGTTTTGTTTTTTCAAGAAAATTGAAAATGAACCGAATTTCTTTTTCTGTTTCTGAAGTCTTTTTTTTTTCTTTGTCAATTTTTTTTCTAGTTTTCACGTTAATTATTGGTTAATTTGTCAGTTTGATTTCTAGTTTCACTTTTAAGAAATGGAAATGTGATTTAATAATAAGTTAAAAAAAAAGAAACTTAAAGTTGATTTGCATTACTGTATTTGCATTCTCTTCGCTATATGTATGAAGCATGATATCTGTATCTCTATATGTTTTAAAATTACTGATTTTGAACATTGGTTGTCGTTGAAGAGGCCAAATCCAGCATTATGAATTCATACGATTCACAATTTTGAAAAGAGAAAAGGCAAAAACCCTTAGGAAATCACTCCATGTGTAGAAGTTTTAAATATTGAATTGTCTTTATTGTCTTTACTGCTTTCGGGCATTGCGATGTTGCTGTCGAATAATTTTTGCCGAGGGAGCATTGAGTGTAAAATTTTAAATACGCATGGACAATGAATAATTCTGTGAAAAGTTTATCTTCAATATTTTGGTATCATATTCCCTTCCGATCGAGTATCAAATATTCTTGTATTAATTAACTAATAAAAACAATTTTTTTTTGGATTTTAAAGTAGTTTTACTCGTTGTCTTTCGATTAATGTTAAAAGTTTCAAGTCAAAAGTTTTACTTCCTGTTGAATTTTAATGTTGAATGGATAGCAATTGATGTCACAGTTTTAGTTGTTGCCTTTAGGGTGAACAACTTTAAATTATAGTCCATGAAATATGTAAATGAGGCCAATTCCATTTCTATGAGCTTGTTTCAGCTTTTTAATCTAATCCATTTGTTCAATTCTGCTAGGGGTCCGCTACTTGGAGAAAGCTGTCTTTAACCTTGACTATGGGCAATTGAAGCTAGTTTTCCATGCACTTGAGGAGCGTAAACAGGTTATTGAGAATGCTCCTCATCTCTGCAATGCCTTGCCATGCATGACACCCTGTTTTGACTGGTTTGAGGTGGTATACTACTGGATTGGCTTGAAAATGTACGATTTGGTCGCAGGACGACGTCTTTTACATTTGTCCAGATATTATTCTGCACAAGAATCTATTGAGCTCTTCCCTACTCTGGCAAGGAAGGGTAAAGATAAAAGCTTGAGGGGCACAGTTGTGTACTATGATGGACAGATGAATGACTCACGCCTAAATGTTGGATTAGCTTGCACTGCTGCACTTGCTGGGGCAGCAGTGCTTAACCATGCAGAAGTTGTATCCTTTCTTAAAGATGGAGGTACTGAGCGGATAATTGGTGCTAGAATTCGTGACAATCTGTCAGGTACAGCAGGCATATCCTTTCAACAAACAAATATTCCTATGATTAATCAATTCAAGCATATGACAATTTATGTATCTGTCTTGCTTGGTTTATTTTTTTGTTATCTACCTCTTCATGAAATACCTCAAGTTTGCAATAGAAAATATGTCAAAGGACTAGAATATTAAAGAAATACTTATTAATAACCTTGTAGGCAATTGATTGGTAAGACCGCGAAGCCATGAATATTATTGATCTTTTCTGACTTACCCCGTCTTTCAGTCAAAACAATGGATTGAGATGCATTTGGTTTCTATTGTTTGACATGCATTAATTACTTATGTCTTGAAGACCTGAACAAACCAATCAGCTCTGTGTCCAACCAGTTGATTGAGATGTTCCCATTGGAATTCTTTGTAGTTGATTTGCTCTAATAAGTTATGCCTTGAGCACATTAATTAACTTTGCTTATCACCTTTTAAACACTTGTTAATCTGTAGTAGGCTATTTCCTTATTCATACACTGATAGAACAGATTTGGATCTTAAATTTTGAAATATGCCAAAAATGAGACAGGAAATTGCAAAATTTGGGTGTTCAACTTATCCTGATTTGTTAGCATTGACAGCCAATAAACGCAGAGATGCTATAGTGGAAGAAATGCCCAAGAACGGAAACTGTCATCAAACTTAAAAGCTTTCCATCTAAATTTTATAAATTAAATTATAGTTTTGTTTGTCATGGAACATTAATAAATTAAAATCTTTAAAGATGTCAGACATTCTTTAGATTTGGATGAAGGTGTTCTGTGGTAGGAAATGATAAGTGTTTTTCTTCCTGTTTAGACAATTCATTATTCAATCTTTACATTCCAAATAAGTTGATACCCTAGTTAAACATATCTATTTTTATCTTTTCTTTTTTTGGCTTATCTCATGTACTGGGAGGTCGAAGCATTCTTGAGTTATTTTTAATTCTTTTAGCAAGAAGAAGTATAGAAGGAATTTAGGTGTTCATATACAGGGAAATGGTTTTGCACACGTGAGCACCAAAATATGTTTGCAACAAGGCGTGCTTCAAATTTTCTTCCTTCAACATTAAGCTTATTGCTGCATATTAATATTAGTGTAATTGGGTAGCTTAGGCGGTCATTTGTCTGATCCTTTTGCTCATTATTATATAATCAGGCCAAGAGTTCGAAACCTATGCAAAAGTTGTTGTGAATGCCGCTGGACCATTTTGTGACTCTTTAAGGAAAATGGCTAACAAAGATGCACAACCTATGATATGTCCTAGCAGTGGTGTACATATTGTTCTCCCTGATTACTATTCTCCAGAAGGAATGGGCTTGATTGTCCCTAAAACTAAGGATGGACGTGTTGTTTTCATGCTTCCATGGTTGGGGAGAAGTGTAGCTGGCACTACAGATTCTAACACTTCCATCACTCCACTTCCAGAACCACATGAGGATGAAATTCAATTTATACTTGATGCCATCTGTGATTACCTTAATATCAAGGTATAATATGGATTCATCAATGTTTAATATGTTGACGTTGTCTTTCTACTTTATTTCTAATTTGCTCTCTCTTTCTCTCTCTCCCCCTCCCTCCTCTTTTTTATTGTAAATGGTTCAGTCTAATTTTCAATTAAAACTATGGTGAAAAAATTTAGGTAAGACGCACTGATGTTCTTTCTGCCTGGAGTGGTATCCGTCCATTGGCAGTGGATCCTAATGCAAAGAACACAGAGAGCATCTCTAGAGATCATGTTGTTTCTGAGGATTATCCTGGTTTGGTCACAATAACTGGTGGAAAATGGACCACTTATCGAAGGTAATATTTACTTGGCTTTGCTAAAATTCTTTTGTAGTAGGCAGATATTCTGGGGTTCGTTTCTAATAAATGGTTTCCAGTATTAGTTGTATTGGTGGTTTAGAGTAGTGCATCAAGAGCTGAATTTATCTTTGATTGACTGGTGTTTAACATCAAGTGAAAATTTGTACTGTAGATCCAACTGTTGAACTACAGATCTAGGGTTGGACACACTCTGGATTCCCTTGATTTTGGTGCATGGGATCTTGTTCCGTTGATCTTCTCTCCTTCCCTCTCTTTTTTTTCTCTTTTTTGTCATGAATTTTTTTGCTTACTAGAACTCGTTTCAGCATGGCAGAAGATGCAGTCAATGCTGCTATCAAGTCTGGTAAACTGAGCCCAAGCAATGAATGTATAACAAGCAACCTGCGGCTGGTTGGTGGAGATGGATGGGAACCCTCCTCTTTTACTGTTCTTGCTCAGCAGTATGTACGCATGAAGAAGTCATATGGTGGTAAAGTTGTTCCTGGGGTGATGGACACAGCTACTGCTAAGCATTTGTCTCATGCATATGGCACCTTAGCAGAACGAGTAGCCACCATAGCTCAGGTTGGTTTGCTATGCTCTCATAACTGTTAATTATTGGTCTTAATAGATGTAGTGATAAGTTAATTTTGCATCTATCTATAGCACATCGGGCTTCGAGTTTGGCAATTTAGGGATTTTAGTGTATATTTATCTAATGACACTCATTAGTCAAGTGTTAAGACACAGTGAATTAGTATAGCTTTCAAGGATCTTCATTCTGATAAAATATTGCTTTGTTCTTCTAAGACAGATAAGATAACTGGAATAAACTCAGAATTACAATCTTTGGCTTTTCTATGACATTAGTTGATGAGGGATTATATATATATGCAACATTTACTTAGAATGTGATGAGCTTCTTCTCATAATTTATTTTTGGTGATAGAATAAGGAATTGTGCTAATTTCATGTTGTGGATTACTTTTGTTCATGTTTTGATATTATTAAATATCAAGTGAAATTTATGCAAGTCAGTATTAAGCTAGCATGTCCAAATACTTCTTAATCATCAGTTTTCCATGCCTGTTTAAAATTTAAAATGACAAGCATGGATGCTACTAGGGGTGGGCAAGCAATTTAAGAGGACTTATCATAGTTGGTTGTTTCTCTTCTTTAATTTTTTTTATTTTTTCTTGGTGTAATAAATTTATATACTAGTTCTTGTCCTGTTATATAGATAATAACTTTAGTAGCAATCAATCAAAGGTGCAATAGCCTCATTCAGTTTTATTTTAATAGAATCAGTTCTATTACATGGTCTTAGTGTGAGCCACTTGAATTTTTTGTCCACCATTTAATCTAATGTTCTAACATAAAGTGATTTGGGAACATTTAAGTATTACATCATTTGTATATTTGAATTTGTCTCTGAACGTGCAAGTTTTATTTTCTTTTTGGTTGATTAAAAACTTCAAATCTGCCTTTCAATTTTTAGGATGAAAATCTGGGAAAGAGGCTTGCTCATGGGTACCCTTATCTGGAGGCCGAGGTTGCATACTGTGCTCGAAACGAGTACTGTGACTCCGCTGTTGATTTCATTGCCAGGAGATCTCGCCTTGCTTTCCTCGACACTGATGCAGCAGGCCGTGCATTGCCACGTGTTATCCAAATACTTGCTAATGAGCACAAGTGGGACAAGTCAAGGCAGAAGCAAGAAATGCAAAAGGCTAAAGAATTTTTGGAAACTTTCAAGTCTTCAAAGAATGCACAATTCCATGGTGGAAAGCACAAATAGTGAGTTTTATTTTCTATGTACTAATACAAGCAAAGACTTTCGGAAAGTTATAATGAATTAATAATATATTTCTGTTAACTTTGTTTTAGGGTCTTGAAATCAACAAACAGATTTTCGGAGCTCAAGACTATCCTCAACATTTTTTCGGTGGGTTTCCCATGTTACACAGTCACATATATCTTCTGCTTCATTTGGTAGAGCAAGCGTAATTGAATCATATGTCATAAGCATGCACATCCTTTGAAGGCATTGATTTTGTTGAGCTTGCTTTACATCATTAATAATGCAACTTCTTTTCAAAGATTACGGGTCCCCAGGACACTTTAGCATCTTGGGACCTGTCTTAAAGGTTTATGACAGGTTCCTGGTACACGGGTAAATAATTTTTTCTTAATTAATACAAAGTTCGTTACCCTGTCTTCCGTTCCGACATTTATGCATGTTGTACATGCTAAAAAGTGTTGGTCCAATTCTTGTATCTTCTGAAAGTTTGCTTTGTTCTCTGTCAATTGTCATATGCACCATTTTCTCTCTTGATCATGAGAAAACATTGAATTATCTGCCTTTTTGCTTTACCTAAATCACTTGTTATGCTGTTCTTTTGACATTTAGGTTAGCATGGGCCTCAAAGGATGCCTATGCTCGCTAACGAATGCCTATGGTTGTATCTCAAAAATATATATTTAAAAATTTATTATGAATTAGGGATTTGTGATTACGACTTGTAATTCCATAAAGGGAATACTGCTTTGCTGTTAGATCTAGTAATTGCATGTTTGTATGATATAAAATACAACAAGTAACATAAGACTTTTCTTAATTTTTATCAAATTTATACAGTTTTTTTTCAAATTTTAATTTTAATTTTTTTATTTCATTTTCATAACGTGTTTAGCTTCTAGTTTATTTGTAGTGAAAAAAAGGACTGCCATTTTTCTGAGCTGAAGCTCTGTTTTTCAGTCTGTTCAGCTTACAACTATCAGGCCGGTCATAATCCGTATGGGTCATAGCTTTCAAGTTCAAGCCTTAAGCCCAAGTCTCACCTTGGGCTATCGTCCAACCATCCTCCAGTTTCGAACAGAGGATTCGATCTTTTTTTGGTTTCCCAACCGGTATCCGAACCCATTGGGTCGATTAATCCGGTCTCGGAGCGGGTCCCGGGGTTAAGGTTTTAAACTCCTCTCAACGGGCTTGCGGGGGATCGAACCGTAGTTTTTCCTACCAAGTCTAGTCTCTGGCACCATTAGATCAAGACACCGTTGGTACAGAGGATTCGATCTTACTGGTAGTAATTGACTCTGAGAATCTTATCCTAGTTTTGAGAGGTTTAAATTTTGCTTGTCACAAACTCAAAAATTTGGTTTAGTCATGTAAAATTTTATTGGGTTTTGAGTGAGGATGATTCATAATAAGAGATTTTGTATTTGAGTTTTTATCAAATTAAAAGTTTTTGAGTTAGCGCTAATCATACTGGACAATATATAAACACATCTCACAACGGCTTCCGTCGAGGTTCAACCAAAGAATATTCATTTCCTGTGTCAATCAATGCATTATCCACAATTTAATAAAATAATTTGAAAGAAAGAAAAAATCTCAAATTCCACTAAAAAAATTGAAATTTAAATAAAAAAATTAAGATTTAAGCCGAAAATTTATAAATATTTTTTAAAATTATTACCAATTTTTATGATGGGTAGCTTTCTTGCATAAATTGTAGCTTAAAAAAATAATTACATTCGAATATTTAATTTAATAATAAATGAAAAACATAATAGTATCACGAACGAATCATTTTTTCGAAAGAAAAAAATGCACTCTGAAGTCTGAACTAGCCAGCAAGCAGGGAAAGCAAAGCAAAAGAAATGGGAGCACTCTCATCCTTCCACTACGTCTCAACCTCCCTTTCCCTCCTCACCAAACCTTCCCTTTCTCTCCCTCCTTTCCTCCGCCCAATCCGTTCTCTCCCTCCGATCGCCTCCTCCTCTTTGCAATTCAACATCACATTTGCCCCTCCAAACCCCAAACCTAAACCCCCTCCAAACCTCAAGAGCGACGCCGTTCTCGACTCCGAATCCGCTGCTCTTCCTTCCAATGGCCAGTTCTTCATCCCCTGGATCGTCCGAGGTGAGGACGGGAACCTCAAACTCCAAGCTCACCCCCCTGCGCGTCTTGTCAACGCGCTTGCTGATGCTAAAACACAGAAACCCAAAAAGAAGGTAGACAAGGCAGTGAAGAAGAAAAAGGAGATTTCAGCTGTGGGGAACGCGAGTTCTGACCCGCCTCCTAAGCTTTCAAAGGCGGCTCGAAGGTTTTATAATGAAAATTTTAGAGAGCCTCCTCAAAGGTTAAGCAAAGTCCTTGCTGCTGCTGGAGGTATATTCCCTTTATTATTTCTTCTAAGAATTCAATTATAATAGTTTTGGCTATTTTTGGAATATAGTAACCAAAGTTACTTATTACTAGTACCTGAAGAACTGATATTCTAAATCTAAACTGTATTTATCAAAAAAAGTAGATATTATATACATTGATGCTGGTATTTAAAAAAAAAAAATTGAAAGTGATTCTGAATGCTTTTCATGTGTACATTTAATTAAATATATGTTAATTTAATGTCTTTTAGTTTAATTAGAACATTGGGTGTTTGTGTAATATCAGCCAAACTTATTATTACACGTAGAACTGGTATTCTGTACATTGAGTTTGGAGTTTAAAAAATTTAAAAAGTGATTTTGAATGCTTCCCATTTGCCTGTTTAATTCAATATGTTAATTTAATCTCTTTAGTTCAGTTATATTATTCAGTATTTTGGTAATTTCTACCAAATTTATTACTTGAACTGATGTTCTATACATTAATGGTAGAGTTTAAAAATTCTTACAAGTGATTCTAGGGGCTTATCATGTGTCTGTTTAATTGAATATGTTAATTTTGTGTTTTTATTCATAATGATTGTTAGTTTTGAACTCCAATGTAGGTGATGTGTTTATAGTTCTTTGTAGAATATGCATTGATATATCTGTATGTATATATTGTTTTTTATGGTGTGTTACTAGTGGCATCGAGACGTGGAAGTGAAGAGCTTATTTTTGACGGCAAGGTGACTGTTAATGGTTCCGTCTGCAATGCTCCTCAAGTAAGCTTGTCATCTTGTGGTTCTCAGGCTTTACAGGATAGTTCTTATGGTTCTCAGTCTATTTTGTTGAAAAAAATGCTTTTCTTTAGGAAAATTGCTTCTCTTTTCCATCACTTCTTTTACCATCAATGTGCATTTATTGAGCATTTGCAGCATAAGTCAAACAAGTGGGACGATAGAAATAGAATTTGTAAAAATATAGTAGGAAGTCTAACTTATTCATTATTCTTTTATTGAGGTTTTACAGGCAATCCTGCTTTATTTTCTTTGTATGCATTTAATTATTCATGTTTAGTTATTTCTGCTGGAATTCCTATAAAAGGTTTTATGCTTATATCTTTTTTGATGACACTGAAGTTATATGCCCATTCTATGTGATAATTTGCAGACTCGAGTTGATCCTGCAAAGGATATTATTTATGTCAACGGGAATCGCCTTCCAAAAAGACTGCCACCCAAGGTGTATCTTGCCCTAAACAAGCCCAAAGGGTTGTCACCACCACTGAACCACAGTCTGCTTTTAATGGCATTTTATTTTATTTGCTTCAGTTTCATCTAGATCATGCAATAATGTTATGCTAGGTATATTTGCTCATCTGGGGAGAAAGAGTTCAGATCTGTCCTGGATCTGTTTGAGGATTATTTAAAGAGATGGGTATGTCCATGTTGCAACTTTAAAACTTTAAAAGTGTGGTTACTAGCTGTCAATCTATTGCCGCTATAAGTAAGGATGCTTAGAAGATTTACTCTTGTCAATGTTACGTGCTTTATATAAACTTATATCATATGTTTCATGTATTTCCCATAATCTGCAAACTTGTAAGAAGCAAGTTTACATTTTTAGGACAAAATGAATCCTGGATCTCCGAAGCCACGATTATTCACTGTTGGTCGACTTGATGTTGCTACAACTGGCTTGATTATTGTGACCAATGATGGTGTGTATTTTGCTGCATATATACCCATCCTTATGCTTGAATACTGAGTTTTATGCAGATATCAATTTCTAAGCAAACATCTTAAGCCATTTCACCTTTTTTTTTTTGTGAGTTTCAGGTGATTTTGCTCAAAAGCTTTCACACCCTTCATCCAACTTACGCAAGGAGTAAGATTCTTCATATTTTAGTCTCTGTTCTTGACAGGGATTATTGTTCATAACTATCCTCAATGAATGGTACTTTTATTGTGAAATTTAGTATTGTTGCCTGGGGAATAGCTACATTGGATAGTATGTCTCTGAAGAATGGTAGTGTACTATTGTTACATTTTGAACAGCAGTTGCTTGATATTTTAAAATGCTTACTGTTTTTGAGATAATACTAATGCTATTATGATTTATTACTTAATTCCATATATTCTATCTACTTTTTTAATTATATGAAACCCTTTGTTTTTCATCTCGACTAAGGTATGGTTAATTTCAGGGATGATATTGTTATACTTATATATTTATGTGTAGACTTATGTTCTATTCATTGCCAAAATGTAATTACAGATATATTGCAACAATTGATGGTGGAGTAAAGAAGCGACACTTGATTACCATTAGCGAGGGAATAGAAATTGAAGGCATTCATTGCATTCCAGATTCTGTGGAATTACTTCCACGGCAGCCAGATTTGTCAAGACCTCGTATTCGTATTGTGGTACCTCCACAGGCAGTTTTGAAAATGCCACTCTTTTATGAATTTAAATTGGCTTGTTAATTTAGAAAATTTAAACAATTTTGCATTTTTCCTTTTGAATTGGGATGTAAATGAGCCGAGCCAAGCATCTTTTTCTTAGGCCTCAGCTTGGTTAAATTTTATTGATCCACCAAAAAAGCTGAGCTTTACATAAACTCAAAGACCTAGTTCGAACTCAGCTCGTTTAGTGTAGCTGAGCTTCGAGCCGAGCCCAAGCTCGAAACTAGCTCATGGCTTAAGCTCAAAAGAACTAACTGCTTTCAAGCCCAAAAAATCCAATATTTGGCTCACTTTATGTGTTTTCTGCATGCGAAGACCGTTAATGTCAATTGGCATTTGCGTAATATAGATCCGAGGGAGGACTTAATTTACAGAAAGCATGGCTCTTTATTCTGATTTTTTCTTCTGATGTGGGATAGTGGGTAGAACAATTTCTTTCAAGTCTCATTTCTATCACTAGTGACCATTTTATAGACTCAAAAATGGTCACTAGTGATAGAAATGAGACTTGAAAGGAATTTTTTTTAACTGATATAAAAATTTAATTTCCAACAATGCTACCTATAAAAATTATGGATGGTTTTTGAGCTCTAACCATTCTATTCACAAGCTGTTCATCAAACATTTTGTTCATTTACAACCCTGCTTTTGGGTTTTGCGTGGTCAAATATTTAGATGCAAACTAAGCCAATAATTTTGGTGAGTTAAAATGTAAACAGTTATATTTTTTTTTTAATCATGATTAGAATTTAGTAAAAAGATGACTGCTGTGTAAGATTGGTTGACAGCTTATTTGCTGTTTTTTCCCTTCTTTTGCTAAAACTGGATTTGCAGGTTCATGAAGGGAGGAATCATGAAGTTCGTGAACTTGTGAAAAATGCCGGACTTGAGGTCAGTTTTGGTGTTCTTACAAGACATTTACATCATGTAGCAAAAATGGCTCATTGTTTGCTCTTAATTGACAGAGTTTATATAGGAATGGACCATAGCAATAACTTAAAAAGTTTCTTCATAAGGAAATAAGTGATATGAAATTATTGTTGCTTTAGGATGGTAGGTTTATCATACCATATCCATTCATCAAGTTTCAGTGGCTACTTTATTTGTTTTTTAACTTTCTGTTCAACTTATTTGTCTTAATATTTTGGTTTCTAAGGCTATTGATTATTTTTTTTTCAGATTCATGCACTGAAGCGTGTACGCATAGGTGGTTTCAGACTTCCTGCAGATCTAGGGTATTATTTCTCATAAAACCACTTTTTTTTTGCATCAACCTTTTAGGGTGCCTCTTTTTCCTCTCTTTCCTTTTTTTTCTTTTTAATTTTTTTCTTTTATATAATCACCCTACCAAGAGTTATTTTGATCACATGGACACAATTTGATGGAAGTAAGGCAAGCTACTATTGAACTAATAACCATTGCATACAAAGCTGTGCTCTAACCTGTGAGCTAATAGTCCTGCTGAGTATTCAAATTTCTTAGAGTACCACTTGCAATTTTGAGGGTTTCACAAGTGGCCAATATTATTCCCTTGCTTTGTGTGGGTTTCCTTTCAGAATCTTTAGCTTGTGACCCCTTCATATGGGGAAGGGTAACATACTAAAATTTATGCCTTTTACTTTATTTTTCTATTTTTAAAATTATTTTCAATTTGAGCAAAAACAGTTTTTTCCTTTGATTTAATCCATCATATTTTAATATAAAGCATAAACCATGTTTTTAATCAGAAAGTACCTTCCCTTTTCTTAGACAGGTGATCCAGAGGATGCTGCTTTAGTCTGTTATAAGTTAACATGCAAGGTTTTAAAGCTTACCATAACCAGTTTCTGCATAGAAGCTTTGTGGATCCTTAAAACTTAAAACCATGTGACAATTAGCTTGGAATTCCAATTAGTCACCTTTGATGCACCCTGTTTTTATTAAGATAGTTTTTGGTTTTGTCTGCTAATGCCAGCTGTAGTTTGTGCATGGAGTATCCTATAAATTAAATTCCAGTTTATTTACATCTGCACATAATATATTGTGATGAATGTGTTGTAAAATGCAGGCTAGGGAAGCATGTTAAGCTAAAACAGAGCGACCTTCTGGCAATGGGTTGGAAGAGTTAGTAAGGCCACAGCTTCAGTGGCAGTATCTACATTTTCTTTGGTCTCCATGGGAGAGACTCGAGTCAGATGTTACACAGCCTTCAAGTCACTCATTTTTCGATAGTGTGGGAACTGAACCCTTGACGGAAACAATGTATGGGCTGCCGCCTGCCTCTGAGTTGGACTTCATTATTTCTCATTGCATTGGATGAATTTTGCAGGCAAACCGCATCTTTTTCTTCAGAAAAAAGTCCTAGTTCTTGAATTACTAGTTCTGAATGGTAAAATCATGTGTATTGGAGGAAGATCTTAAATGCTTATCATCCGGAAAGGAGATAAGATTCAAGCAAATTTTAAAGATATTTCTGACTGTATGTCTAACAATCTGATTTGTAGTCCTTGATTTTCTTGACGCGAATTCATCCTTGGACAAATAGAGGAAGAAGACCTCTCTGCGCAAGTGAGCTCCACTGACCAGTCTTCTCTTACCCCCAACTCCATGACCGGAATATTTATGTAGGTCGTGAAAAGCCACGAAGGCGTTGGCTAATTGCAAAACTCCGTTGAATTCTGATGATAGGGATTATGTATTTACTGTCCGTGGAGCTAAGCCCAATTTTGTGACAACTGTTTCATAATAGGAAATAAAGCCTAGAATCCAAAAGTTCACAGCAGTTGAAAAAATCTAGACTGTTCATACAACTTGGTGTTGCCGATTGCTGAGTCTCTTAAAAGGACTTGGAAATTTTGTGGAGGGGGGGGGGGGGGGGGGGGGGGGGGGGGGGGGGGGGGCGGGGGGAAGTAGTTTTCATTCCAGCTTGCGTATGATAAGGAGACTTCCATTATTCGCCGGCCAAATGAATACAACAAATACAGACAGAAAAGCAAAGCAAAGCAATCTTTGATTCTGACAATATCCAACTCATCTCAAGGAATTAAAAAACTAAGAAAAAAGAAATCCAAACATCTGGAGATATGACATTGACATGGTCTAAAGAGCAAAACTATTCATTTCCTATTTTCTTCTAGAAAATGTAACTACAAGTCGGCAAAAGTTTTCAATATATCAAAAAAAAAGTTGAAGAAAAAAAACAAATTTTGCTTTTTGACACTGAAAAAAAAAATCTCATATCAATTAAGATTGAAGAATTTGTTGATTAGATGATATAACCATTATTAATTCATTTTAAATTTTAATATATTTTTTTATAAAATTTGACATAATTATACATCAAAATCAACACTATTTTCATAGTTGTTTTTTTTTATGATAAATTTGTTGTTTTCGTGTATTATGTAGAATTTTCCATAAAGCACATGATAGACTTTAATTCATACATATAAATTCCATAACATGTAATAAATCTGTTATCATTACATATATCCATTAATATTAAATTTAAATTTTAAAATGAGAGATGACGGTTTGGTTTTATAAAAATAAAAAATATTCTCCCATATTGTCACTCGAAATCAAAATCACATGTATCAAATATATAGAATTTCATTAACCCCATTTAGGGGTGTATTCTGTTTAATTATAGTACGTTTTATCACAAAAAAAAAATAGAATTTAATCTAAACATAATATTACATGAACGACTGATGATTTAACATTAAATGATCCTGTTTTCTCGAGACATTCTATAACTCTCGTGAAGCAATACTTTTGGAAAATAAAGATGGTTGGTTTTGCTTAATCTTGTCGCTTTCAGCTTTTTCCTTCGGGGAAAACATATATTTTGGACGAAGCCGTGACAGTACCTTTGGAAAATTATAAAAAATATGTACATGCATAGTGCTAAGGAACACATGGGGTTGTTCAAGAGAAGCCAAAGCAGCTGATGTTTTTGAGATTGACAGTTGGAACCTAAATAGGAATAATGGGAAAAATATGGGTCCCAATATTAAATTATACTTTTTCAATAATTCGAAGTGAAAATTGGAATTGTATGCATTCAAATTTAAGCTTTATTGTACAAAAAAAATGTTTTATAATATGTTATAAAAAATTTTTAAACCATTCTGTTTAAATATTGTTGGTCAAGATTAAAATTTGCTGAACCTAACTATATATTTGTCTTTGTTGACTATAATAATAAAATGTTTGACTGTAATGATGACACGAATTAATTAGACATTAATCTAATTGTAAAAATTATATCACAATTTAAATTAAAGTTGTAATAATGAAATAAAATTAAAGATATTTATGTTTTTTATTTTTAAAAAAACTACTTACATTTTTAAGTAGTATTTTATGTTAAAAAACTTTTTTTTCTTTTAAAAAAACTTTTTTTAACTAATAAAGTGGGTGTAATAAATTTAGTTTAAAACATTTGTCTCAAATAGACACATGTATAGTCATTAATTTTGAGCTGTTAAATTCAAATTTTAAAATAAACAAGATGAAATTTATGATATAAGAAAAAAAAATTTTTAAAGATAAAATTACGAAATGAAATTTATGAGATATGAGAGTAATTTTTTCTTTATGTATATATAACCAACTTAAATTAATTCATGATGTGGTAGATGAACAACAAAAGCAAGTAAATTGGCCAAAAAAAAAGATAATTAGGACTCAATCATATGTTATATATCTCCTTAGGAATATGGAATTTTTATAAGAATAATAAGACAATTTTCAAAACATTATTTGCAACATGAACATGGCATCCATGTGATAAAACAACCTTTTTTTTTGGCCATTATGTGACAAAAAAGAACTTGGGGTGTCTTTCTTTATTGTATGTTTTCACCACCTCGGATATAAGATAACATAGAAAACATGAAAAATATTATAGAAAATGAAAAGAAAAAGTTCAATTATGGTGCGCTTTCACTAACTTTTTTCATGTTTGATAGATAAAGCAAAGGTACATACCAATTTTGATTTGAAAGGATATCCTAATTTCCTCACTTCTCACCAACATTTTGGACAACCAACGATGAACGAACATCAATCCTTCAACAATAATTTAATTTTGTTTGGATGAAAGTTTTTTATCTTAAAAAGAAAAACAGCATGCGTTGACTTTCGAATATCAAATTTATAAATTTTATATATTTTAAAAATTAAAATATTATTATTTAAATCAATACTCAACATTGAAATCAAAACATGTGAATTTTTTTATGCACGATTAACAAAGTTTTTTTAACTCTATCGATGATCTAAGAATTTTTTTTTCGAATATACTGATTAAAATAAAACTTTTACATTAAGTCTTCCGTGAATAATTTAAAACATAATGAAAAGTTTTTTCATACAATATAATAAAAGAAATGAACAGCATTTTTGGGACTTGAGTAAAAAGGGAAAGAAACTGGTACATGTTACAATGTTTTTATGTGGAAGTGGGGGTGAAACACAAGCTCAATGGGTCAAATGTGTGCCTGTCCATGAACAAAGAACAAAGAACAATGAACAATGAACAATGAACAAACACAGATCAAAAAAAAAAAAAACAATGAACAAACAAGACATCAATCAATGCAAACAGACGATAATTCCAACAATTTAATTGTCCAAAACAATTTTGCAATGACCATATCTTCATTAAAGTTGTCGATTTGACTCAAAGAAAACTCTAATATTCTATCACAAAAACAATAGAAAAAAATTAATTAAAAATTTAAGATTTAATGGTAAATGTTTTGAATTCAAATTTTAAAATAAATTAACGACATTTATTAGATTAAAAAATTATTTTAAATTTAACAATAGTGTGTTTTATTAATAAATACTAAAATTTTAAACTTATTGATTAGAGTACTAATTGTTTGTTCTTCTTCATCATCATCATCATTATCATATCCTTTATTTCAATACTGAGGTAATTATATGAACAAATATATGATCTCACATAAGTTATCAGTATGAATTCTTCTCTTCCATTCATTTTTATCTACAGCAACATGTCCTTCTAACTCCCGTTCCACCATATCTTTTTGAATTCTTTTTTTTGCAAGTTTTTTTCGATTTTTCCTAGCCTTGAGCCTTTATACATTATTTATAACTTCCACTCTTTTAACAAGAGCGTTTATAGATCTATGTTATTGGTATTCAAATTAACGTAAATGATTTTTACTTATCTTCGATAGATGCTACTTTAACTTTTTTAAAAATATTCATTTCTTGTTATATTTTTTTGGTATATTCTTATTGAAAAAAATTTGAATTTTGTTTTCTTTTAATATTTTTTCACATTAACTTTTTATCATCATTCCAATGCTTGATTTTCACAATTAATTAATAAATTGATGGTGAATGCATTACAAAGAATTAAACAAATAATATATTTAATAATAATAATGATGCAAAAACTAATTTCATAACTAATATAATACGAAATCTTATGATTTGGAAAAAAAAAAAATAAGAGAACTCAACATGAAAAAAGTTGAGTAAGAAGATGGAATAGAAGGACCCGTGAGCTGACCTGAGATTGTGGAAGCCGCAGCTAATGAGGGATTTTTATTGATTGGCCAATGAAAATAAAAGAAATTTCCAATTCTGTTGCCATGAGGTACAATAGTTTTTTCATTTTCAATCATCAATTTATTGAATGTTTAAGCATTTATAGACACTATGACATTGGGATGAAATTAATTTAATGATTGAAAATTTCGTGCCAACAATCCTTTTAATATTAGATCTGATAATTAAGGTATATAGTTCTTGCTCTTATTATTTAAAATCATATTTATATGATATAAAATATACAAATTTTGTGTCAATTCATTGAATACAATTTGTGTCAATGTTTTGTGTTTGTTTTTTACTTTTTTGCTGTATTTATATATAATTTTTATTAAATTTTAACTCGAATCAATTTTATGTGTTTTATTTGTGTTAAAATTGTTAAATTTATTGTTAATCTAGTAAGCAAAGAAAAATTAGGTCATGTTTTATGACTTGAGTTTAAGGTCAAACAACTCCATTCTCTACCTTGAGCTATAAAAAAATAAAAATAAAAATATTGTTAGAATATTAAAATTGAGAGATTAAACAGCTTAACAAAGTCTCGAACCTGAAAAATTAAACGATCATAGTATTTTTTATACAATAAAAACTATATTTGAAAAAAATGCAAATACTGAAAATTTTGTTTAAAAAAATACAAATAATAAAATTAAATTTCAAATTTATATAACTTCAATAACTTACAAATAAAAACATTATCATTGAAATCGATACTGAATTACAGTTTAATTATTCTTTGATATTAAACTTTGAATTAAAAAAAATGATAAAAAGTAAAGTGGATGTATAATATCACTATTTTTGTAGGAAACGATCAAAATCATGAACGCAATACGAATTTCTTACTTAAATCAATTAAACATTTCTTTACAGTATTTTTACTCAATTGATTAATTAAAAAAAACAATGAAAAAGGCTTATTTCTTTTTTGGTAAAAAGAATTGCTCTCAAATTCAGAGCCTTTTGAAATTCAAAAAGTAACAACAATGGTGACGCACCCTCTTTTGAAAGAAGAAGATTTCCTTAAAGCCATATGAATCTGCTGTGCTTTGCTGCCGGCCCCTGTTCCATTTCCATAGACGTTTTCTCACAAGCAACAGAACAAACTACCCACTAACCAATAACGCGGGAACCCCATTTTTTTTTTCTTCACATTTTCCCTTTTCATTTATTTCTTTCCTTGTATCGTGCCGGCCTCAACTGCTTTCCAAACACGGGCTTGCCAGAAACCAAGAAAACCATTTCGTTTTGTTGGGGTTTTCACTCTTTGAAAACCAAAACTTTTTAGCAAAACCCAGTTTCAGACTTTCTTTTTTCGTTCACTCTCTGACAATGGCTACAACAAGTTCTGGTTTGAGACCAGCACAACGGGCTGAAAGGCAAAGAATTACCCAGCAACAACAGGCTCTTAGCCATGGTGGGAATTTATTAACAAGAAGCTTAAATAATGGGCAACAGTCTCTCCGCTCAAACGACGCCAAACCTCCTCCCTCTTCTTCTTCTAGACGTTCAGTTACTCCAACTTCTCGTTCACACTCGAGGGACTTTGAGGATGAAAATGGTTTTCTTCCCCTCTCTGCCTTCTTTTTCTTTTTCTTTTTTTATACGAAGTTTTCATTTTTTTTTTGGTATCATTTTACTTGCTTCTGGGTAAAGTTTTGTTTTTGCCTTGCTAAAATGGGTTTATTCTTGAGTTTCATTTTGACTTTTGTAGAATGATAATACTGTTTATTTATTTGTGGTTTTATGCTTGTTTGATCAAAATTTTTTCTCTTATAAGCATATTTTCATTGTCAAATCATAAAGCAGGGGAAAAATAGATGGGCTACTTCTTTTTTCCCTCTTGGTCTTGGCCTTCCTCATTTGTTGGAAAAAAAAGTTTTGAGAGGTAATATGAAAAATGTGGGAACTATATCATATTTTTAGAAGTGAACAAACGATGGAATGAAACCAGTCTAAAAAAGGTGAACTTTGGGAGTCAACTTGGATGTTTTCAAGTCTATCATGGATGAAATGTGAAATTGGACAACCAACATTTCTCTTCAGCTTAATGATTATGCTTTCTGGTAGGAACTTTGGTTCATCTTAAGGAGAGTTATGTCCAAACAATTATGAATTCAAAGTCAAACAATTATGAATTCAAAGGCTCTTTTGGGTTTAAAGTCTACAATATCTTTTGGTTTCAGTTTGGAAACTTAAATAACGGAAAAAATGCTTTTAGTTTAAGATTTCATTAGCATTTGTCAGGGACAGTTCTTGGAAATTAATTTCTCTGAATCCTTTCTGGCGGTTTTCACGTTGGAATTATTGGAAGATATTGATTTTCATTTTTATAATGATAGATTTGGATGATTATTTGTTTAAGCATGGCTAAATTATTAGCAAAGAGGACTTTAAGACATGGGCTTTATAGAAAAAGTTTTTGCTTTATTGAATGAGTGAAACCTGCTATCTTTTTTCTGGTTACTAGCTTTCATTTGATTAAAGTATCTTTTTGAAATTTCCTTGATTCTGAAATTGGTTCACAGATCCTGAAAGGGTGAGAGTTGCTGTCAGACTTCGACCAAGAAACGCTGAGGATCTTCTTTCAGATGCTGATTTTGCTGACTGTGTTGAATTGCAGCCAGAGGTAATTTATAGGTCTATTAACAAATTCATAAGGCTTTTTTCTTGGTGTTGTAAATTATCAAAGCATGTTTACTTCTGGTTCATAGCACAGTTTCATGGTTTTATCATAATTAAGTTGGGTCCTACCTTATCTCAAAAAAAAAAGTTAGGTCCTATCCTGCCATATTTATATTGTTTTGCAATTTTCTGGACTCCCCATGTTGGGCATCCACAGGATTCTTAGATTTTTCCTTTTTTGGTTTAATGTAGCTGAAGCGGTTAAAGTTGCGAAAAAACAACTGGAGTTCTGAATCTTACAAATTTGACGAAGTATTCACAGAAACTGCTTCTCAGAATCGTGTTTATGAAGTGGTAGCAAAACCTGTAGTTGAGGTGAGTGAGAAATATCATAAGCTGTAGACTTCTTTCCAACTTGCAGATTTGACTACATACCAATTCTATTGACTGATACTGATTACATGTTCATTCTTGAAAGCTCCATGCATGTGACTTAATCCACCTAATTATGTGTGCATTTTCAGTTTATAATTGGTGGCTTCAAAGCCATCATTTCCTCCTCCTGAGATTGTTTGGTTTCAAGTATGATTTGATATTTATCATTTTGGTTGATTTTATACGTTTTTGCAGAGTGTTTTGAGTGGATATAATGGGACGGTTATGGCTTATGGTCAAACAGGCAGTGGCAAAACTTTTACGCTTGGCAGAATTGGTAAAGATGATGCATCTGAACGTGGTATTATGGTTAGAGCTCTAGAGGACATAGTGGCCAACATATCCATTGCTTCTGACACTGTGGAAGTCTCTTATTTGCAGGTAAGATTCATATTGCATTCTTCTGTTTCTAGGGGCATGTTTGCTTGTAGGCACTTGTGTCATGGTTCTAGATTAAATTTACTGTTGAGGTGTGTTTTCTTCCACAACCAATAACTGTATATTAGTTTGAGATATATTTATTGTTGGTTGTTTTATCTCCTCGATAGGCATGGTTTGGTTTGTTGTTTTGACTTTTGAGTTGAATTTTGGCCAGATGGAAGTTATGCAGAAGGAAAACAAACAAATAATAGTGATATACAGAGAAACATGATCTAGTCTACTGAGATTTGTGAATAGCAAAGAAGTAGCAAGCAACATTAATTAAGAGAAGACGGAAACTTTTCAGCTACCAGGCTTCAAAACCAAAAGCCCTAAAATGTGAATGAAAATGACTTTCTAAAATTGATGAAAAGAAAAGTTTGAACCCCATTTTGCTCTTAAACGTCAATGCTAAGAACCCTATATTTTTAAGTCAATTTCTGCCTGCATCATCTATAATATCTCAACATCAACTGAAAACACAGTACATTGAAGTCCTTGTGTTGATCCAAATGGCAAGCAGTTGGTAGATTGAGTTTGCTGGTTGATTGGTATCTACATCAGAAAACAGTTCATATTGCAGTAAAAAGTTTGTGAAGTTTACAACTAGTAAGTTTTTAGGAAAGCTTGTAAATTCAAAAGAAAAACTAATTGGGTGAAGAACCCTACTACACCTTGTTTGGCTTTATGGTGATACTAAAATGGCCATATATGTGGTGTCAAAGCTTGTGGAGAAAAATGCATCTCCTCAGGAGTTTTAGAGGATGGCACAGTAGATGAATGTTGTTTGGATCAAAGCTTGTATCTGCATTAGTCCTTTATTTCCCAGTTATCTTTTAGTACTCAATCATGGAGACACAGATCTGCTCACTTTCATTTAGTAGTCAAACATGGATATGTAGACTCCCCTAACATGCTACCAAACTAATTTTTATCTCTAGACCATATATGTTACCAGATTGTTTAAGCAGTGATTGGTTAGCTTTTTCATGGGTGACATCTTTAAGCTGTTATTAAATGTGTTCACTCCAGTCATACTGATAATTTTTCAGATGGATGATGCTCTTTATAATTTACTGTTTTTAATTTTTTTAATCCAGTTGTATATGGAATCTATACAAGATTTGCTTGCACCAGAAAAGACAAATATCCCCATTAATGAGGACCCGAAGACTGGGGAAGTGTCATTACCTGGTGCTCTTACAGTTAAGATTCGAGATGTAGATCATTTTCTAGAGCTACTGCAAATTGGTGAGGCTAATCGTCATGCAGCTAATACAAAGCTAAATACAGAATCTTCACGTAGCCATGCAATTCTAATGGTAGGTGTGCATTAGAAGTTGAGACTCTCTTCATTAATGTTGCCTTTAATTTTGCATTGTCTATTTTAACAATGTTTTTAATGTCAACAAAAAAAAGGGGGAAAATGAAAAAGAAGATTAAGAAAAAGTATAAGTAGGATCCTGAACTCCTTTATCTGGTAGGTTTCTATCCGGAGGTCTGTCCCTGGAAAAATGGAAGATGATATTAGCTCTCAAGATAAGAAAACAAGAAGCAATTTACCTGTGGTTAGGAAAAGCAAGTTGCTAATTGTGGATCTTGCAGGGTCTGAAAGATTAGACAAATCCGGTATGTTCTTGATGGTTGATATTTTACACTTAGAGGATTAAATGTATACTTTGAACACATCTTGCCATTAACTTTTTTGTTTTATTTTGTACAATGCATTATACTCAGTTTCCGTGTGTGTTTTCTTCCTAGACTAACAGTTTTATATAATGGGTTTGAAAATCTCTTGTTTCTTTTGAGTGTTAAACAACTGAATGTAGGAGCATTATTTTTTTAAATCGTCCTTCACAAACTTGCATAACTGTGTTTACCCATGATGTAGGCAGTGAAGGCCTATTGCTTGAAGAGGCTAAGTTTATTAATCTCTCTCTAACTTCTCTGGGCAAATGCATAAATGCATTAGCTGAGAACAGTCCACATATACCTACGAGGGATTCTAAACTTACAAGATTACTTCGTGATTCTTTTGGAGGTTAGTATGGAACTCTTTTTACTTTATGCTCTGTCTTTTATTTCCCGTAATACCTTTATCAAAACATGAAGTTTTTGAATAGGGCACTCAATCAGTGATGTCTATCATCTGTCACACTAATACTACTGTTTCTATGTTTTTCTGTAGTATTGCAATAGTTCAATATATATATATATATATATATATATAGCTTTTATTAGTTAATATGTTTATACCTTGATGTGCTCCTCTATATTCTAAATTACTTTTTTCAATATGCACAGCGGACACTTATGTTCGTAAGTAAGCACATTCTGTATGCATTATTAGTCAATTTTGTGCTAATATGGTTTTTGGTTTTATATTCTAATATTCTTATGAGATTCATCTGTAAATGAATAGGCTCTGCAAGGACTTCACTTATAATAACAATTGGGCCATCTTCACGACATCATGCAGAGACCACTAGCACAATAATGTTTGGGCAGAGGGTGAGTACATGAAGAATATTGTGATTTAGAAGTTTAGGAATTCTCTTGTCAAATACATGCAATATTATTGTCTAATTATTGACGAACCTCTCTTTCCCCCTTTTTTTCTTTGCTATGGCATTTTAACCTTCTTTATGCTTTGGTACATGTGACATATATTCTGGATTTTTCAATGTTAGAATTCTTCCTGGTTTTTTAGATTTCCACTCAGCTGTAAATAGTTGGAGTAGGCTTGCTTTACTGGATACTGTTTTCTTCTTCTTTGATTGAATAGAAAAGGCACTGCATTGCTTTATACAACAGAAATGGAATAAATTGGTCATAGTTGTTGGAAGATGTTGCAGTTGGTCTTATGAGTAAATCATTGCCATGCATTATTAACTAAATTGCGCAAGGATATAGCTTCTGAGGGTTTATACCTTCTCCTGTGAGCTGACTAAGAATAATGTTGACAGGATATCAGTGAGAATCCCCTATAGCAGTTAATTAAGTTTGGAAATATTCTAACAGGCAAAACAAGTTGAATTGTCCTGCTACTTATTGGTTAGATAGGGTATCAGTTCACTACTTTTTGGAGACAACCAAACCTTATGCCACATGACTAAACATTAGTAAAATGAAAAGCCAGGGTGTGTCAAAGCTGAGGTGCGATTCTATATTTTAGAAATGGCCAACATTGCTATTTAATATGTATATATATATTGTACATACTACATGCATCTATGTGCACATGCATAGAGCAAAATGCTTGTATCATAAATGTTGATGAACAAATGCACCCTGTTTATA
Organism: Heritiera fomes; assembly: GCA_032173925.1. Lineage (NCBI taxonomy): Eukaryota > Viridiplantae > Streptophyta > Magnoliopsida > Malvales > Malvaceae > Heritiera > Heritiera fomes. Next base: position 29,709,172 of record JAPDPM010000012.1, read on the forward strand.
TTATATTATCTTCTTCATGAGGCAGCCTGATATCTTGTTTTTGCAGGCAATGAAAATTGTAAATGTGGTAAAGCTTAAAGAAGAGTTTGATTATGAAAGTTTATGCCGGAAGCTTGAGGCTCAAGTAGACCATCTTACTGCAGACATTGACAGGCAACAGAAGCTGAGGGAGAGGGACAGGTATAATTTGGAAAAACAACTGCGCGAATGTCAAGATTCTTTTTGTCAGACAAGAAAGAATCTAGTCACAAGGTCTGAGGTAGTTTGCTCTCCTGTTCTATTTTCTAATTATAATTAATTCTTGCTCTGAAATTTCTTTCCTTGTTTATTTCTAGCCTTCTATTTTTTAAAATCACATTATCAGCCTGTCCTGTTTGAATCTTATATGAATCCAAGTGTCGATATAGTTTTTTTTTCTTTAAAATTTCTAATATATAATATTGTTTTGCAGCTTTTAGAGAAGGAAAATTCTCGCTTGGAATTCAATATGAAAGACATTTTAGCTGAATTAATCTGCCAGAAAGAGCACAACTCTCTGATGCAAGATAAAATTGCGGATCTAGAAATGAGTTTAAAACAGAGCAAGGTAATTCTGTTTGGTGAAAATTTGCTGTGGCTGTTTTTCTATTTATGTTTAGGTTATATGTTCCAAGCAAGTCTTTGGGGTGTTTGGTTAATAAGCTAAAAATTTTCTTGCTGGTAGCATTCTGGTGGATTTTTTTTTCTATAAAAGCCTTTCTAGTAATGTTATGGTCTTTAAGAGTAGCCTTTCTTCAACTTTGTACCTAGAATCTTGATCAGTAGTAGGTGCAAACCGCTTTGACTTAGGAATGAATCATGATTATACCGTCTTCGCATATGTGTGTGTGTGAGATAATTGTCCTGTATTTTATAATTCATCAGAGTTCCTAACTTTAACCTTTAATTTTTCTTACTGAACTTTTATAAATTATAAGAACCTTTTGTGCATATGTTGAACTTATAAAATTAAAATCTTGCAACTTAGGTCTTATTGTATCTATTTCATGTTAAATCAAATGCTTTGTGGAAATTAAAAGAATACAGGAAAAACCCTTGTCTTAGTGTTCTTGTACATAGCAAGTTCAAGGTTATCAAAAATGCCAAATAAAGGAGTGATGCCGCTGAGAGGTTCAAATCTATTCCATTTAGACTGTAGATATTTATTGTGTTGGTGAGCATATGATATGAGCATAGAAATTTACACCTGAATTCATGATTATGACTGAAATATTTTATGCAATGGCTTCAGTCTTGGAAGGCCCTGGTTGACAGGATGCTCAAACTTTTTAAATGGATAAAACTTGCTCAATATTAATTCTAAGGATGCAAATGCACAATTGAGCAAAATATACTGACAAAAGCATTACCATATAATTCTAGAATCTTATTCTTTTGTATTAGTTTAAACTTAAACTATATCATTGGTGTATGTAACTGCAGTCAATATAACCCCCCCAAACCCCCATTTTGTCCTCTCTACATAAGTATTTATGCTTTTTTTTTTTCAATTATTGAAAAAAAGAGTATTTATTTTGTTCTTTTAATTGTTAGTAGCAACACCAGCTTGAAAATTCTACATATCAGAAAGTACTGGCTGATACCACTCAGATGTATGAGAAAAAGATAGCTGAGTTAATCAAGCAGATAGAAGTTGAGCGTGCCCGGTCTGACAATGCTGAAGAACAGTTAAATGCAATGAAAAGGCTATCAGGTGACCATAAAAAATTAGTTCAGGTTAGTAGTTTGTCCTCTGATTATTGGAAAAGTTCCTAGTCCTCACATCTTCATCTCTTCTTTGTGTTAATTATTACTATTTTTTTCACTGATTCCTTTACTTCTATTTTGTAAGATTATTTATGTATGAAGCCTAATTGTATATTCTTATTGCTAATAGCAACATGAGATGGAGATTTCTAAATATCAGAAGGTTCTTGCTGACACTACTCAGATGTATGAAAAGAAAATAATGGAGTTAACTAAGCAGCTAGAACATGAGCACACCAGGTTTGAAGCCGCACAAGAACAACTGGATTTGGCAAACAAGCTTCTGACAGATTATCAAAACTCAATGCAGGTTAAGCTTCTCCGACAAATTTTGCTATGTAAAATTTTGAATGATCTTTTTGTTTTTTTCTTTTAAATATTTCCATACTTCTAATTGCTATAAGAAAAAAATTTTGTTTTTACTCTCTTCCCTTCCCGGCCCTGTTCATGTTTTAATTTTATTGTCATTGTTTTAACAATTATTTTAGTCAATGTGATGTTGCATAAGAATTGAAGGAACCGTAGTGCTTCTGATAGGAACTGAAGAGTTGAGTGTTTGATTCATGCTACATAGAAATAGATAACCTTTATCTTGGTAAAATTGATTCCTATAGAACTTATGGGTAATCATTGCTTCCTCTTTTAGTCAGACTCAGATATTGTTGGGTAATCGTTCCTATAGAGCATGTCTGTTGAATAGGGAATTAGTAAAGAGGATATTCTCTTGATTTTCCATGGAAATGAGCCTTTACCCAACAATATCTTCTGGAAAATAATTTAAAAAATTTCCTAACTGTTATGCAGGGCCAATCGGATGTAGTGGCCTTGTAAAATGCGAATGGCAGTGTAAGTTGTGTTTCCTGATGAATTTGGTGTCTTCAGAATGGTTATAAATATATTTAGGAAAATTGAGGCATCTTAACTTTTGGACATATATGGTTATAAGGATCTCTGATTCTATATATATGAAATTTCAAAGAAGACTTGCTAGCTCTTTTATTGTTCATTTATTCCCATTCTGAAGTCTGCAATCTGTATGGTGTGGCTTATTTTCCACCCCACTTGGGAACACTCTTCAATCAGGGGCCCTATGTCAAGAGCTGAAACTTTTCTTTAGTCATTAGGGTGTAATATGATAGAGCATGGTTGAAAACACATGATGTCAAGCTAAAAGAGCTAACAGTGCCAATATTCTATGTTTCCAGTTTGGCTGCCATTTTTTTTTTACGTTAAACTTCAGTAGGCTCTGTTTGTAGATAAAATAGATTCACATATGAATTTGTTTTTAGCCCTATGATAGAGTCAGAGGCTTCATTCTGTTGTTAATTGCATGAATTTATCTTGATGTCTTTGTTGCATGTTTGTAGTACTAATAACAGTCTAGTCTTTTTGAGCAGTTAAACATTCCTGAAATGCCTTTTCCTTCCATTATTCTTCTGCTGATAATTTTCTGGCTTCATTAGAAGTGATTCACTGACTCTCTGAACTTTTTTATGAACTATTCTCTTGTTTTATTGTGAAACCTAGGGGCAGGAAGAAATCAGTGAACTGAGATCTAAGTTACAAGAAATGTATCAGCTTCATGAATCTACTGTAAATGAACTACAATCCCTTAAAACAGAATTTAAAGATCAGATTCAAGAGAAGGTATGACTGGTGTGCTTGCATGTAAATATGTGCACACATGCTTGCACATATAACTTTTAGTTCAAGTTTGTTTGGACAACAGGCATCCGGCAGTTCCGAACTAAAGGGACTGTCAATGTTGGTGTTTTACACTTATTCTTTTTTCCCCCAAATAAATTGGTATTCTATAGGAAACAATTAGTGAAGAGCTTTATGCCGTGCAAGAAAAACTGTCAGCGGAGGAGAAGCAGAGGAAGGCCATTGAACATGAGCTGGTAAAGCTTAAAAAAAGTGCACATGATGGTGTTAAAGATTTTGAGGTAAGTTGTTTGCACCTTTTTTAATTCGCATTCATTCTTATTGCTTTATGGTCTTACTATCAAGTTTCACAGGAAAGGAAATCATATATGAAGGAAAATGTAAGAGGAACTTCAGTGTTGGGCACCTCGGCGAGTTTCAATAAGTCAGGTTCATTAAGGGAAACACAATCTGCTCAGAGGGCTACAATTGCAAAGATATGTGAAGAAGGCAAGACTTCTGCTATAATAAAACCATATATTATCAAAGTATTTCTCCTAATCAACGAGCAATATTGAATTACATGTTTTTTCGTTCTTAAATTCAGTTGGACTTCAAAAGATAATACAGTTGTTAACTTCTGAAGACTCAGACATGCAAATCCATGCTGTGAAAGTGATAGCCAATCTTGCTGCTGAAGGTGGAGTACAATATGCCTTCTGGCTGGATTTGAATTAACTGTTGCATTCTTTCCCACCATGGGCAGACAATCTTATGATGAAATTTTGTGTTTTTGGATTGATTTTACTGCAGAGCTATTTTTCTATCTCTTTTCCATCTCTACATCCATTGTTCCTTCTTTGCTTTGAAAGTTTATATCATCTCTCTCAGATTGAACAATTGTTATTGATTAAAGGTTTATATTCTACAGATGCTAACCAGGACAAGATTGTGGAGGAAGGCGGCTTAGATGCTCTGCTTTCAATGTTGAGATCATCTCAAAATGCTACCATACTTAGAGTGGCTTCTGGGGCCGTTGCCAATTTGGCAATGAATGGTATCTGACTTTCAGTCTTCCATTGGCATATGTGCTCTGAATCTGGCTACTGGTTATCTATGATGGATTCAATCTCCTTTCTTTTTTCCAAAAAAGTTCCACATCATTTTTTTTAACTCTTACATGGTGGCACATTGTCATACAAAGAATTAGCGCACAAACATATCTAGTCCGTGCAAACCTGCTCATCATCATGATTTTTCTCTTGCTAATGGCTCATAATATTAGATTTATGTCAGCAAAATATGTTACTTCTCTCATATGTTGTGAATTGAGCATCACCATTCACCGCTGTCATTCCTGGAAATATCTTTACATGTAAATCTCAGGAGAATCTGGTGTATCCTGATTCCTTTATGGATGAACAAAATTTTGGGACAATTACCACAAGTTTTCTTTTTTCTTTAATAAATAACTACCTTTAACTCCTCCATGATGTATCAGAGACGCACTAGATTAATTTATTTCCATATCATTTTCAGAGATGAATCAAGGCCTAATAATGAGCAGAGGAGGTGCTCAGTTACTAGCAAAGACAGCTTCCAAAACAGATGATCCACAAACTCTTAGAATGGTAGCTGGGGCACTTGCCAATTTATGTGGAAATGGTAAGCCTTTCTCCTTTTTCTGGTGCACTGGTGGGATATTTTTTTTTTTTTTGGGAGGTAAGGGGATTGTTGGTAAGTTAGTGTGTCTAGCTGTTACAAAGGCTTGAATATTTGATCTTTGCCTAGAGCTGACGCTTTAACTGGTTGGTGAGTACCACCTGGCTTAGAATCCATTTGTTCAAATTGTAGTTCTACTGTGGAATTCATTTGCTTAATACTGAAATGCTTTTATTTTTTAAGCATTGGTAACTTCTTCGTGAATTATATTTCACTATGTACCTGATATCCAAATTAAGAAAGCAGATCTTATTGAAAAGGGAAGTGAATCATCATGTTGATTTGTGTTCAATTTGAATGTTTTTATTGTTCAACAGAAAAACTACACGCAATGCTAAAAGAAGACAGAGGCATCAAGGCATTGTTGGAAATGGTTATATCAGGGCATAGTGATGTGATTGCTCAGGCTGCTAGAGGAATGGCTAACTTTGCTAAATGTGAATCCCGAGCAATTGTTCAAGGTTCATCCATGTCCTTCTATGTTGTAGATATTCATCTTCTCTCCTCACAATTCTAATGAACTTTGGTTGCTGCAGGACATCGCAAAGGCCGTTCACTTCTAATGGAAGATGGTGCACTTGAATGGTTGATAGCCAACTGTAACACAGCATCAGCTTCAACCAGACGTCACGTTGAGCTGGCCCTCTGTCATTTAGCACAAAATGGTAAATGAAGTCTTAGGGTTGAGAATTCTATACATGACAACATTTTGAATCTGATTTAATTTAGAAATGATGAACCAATGCTGTATTTGCAAAAATCATGGAAAATAATTATATATTTTCAAGAATTAACTAAATAAGATAGGAGCTTGTTAAAACAAATAGAAGATTTTAACTTTATTATTCATCGAAAGTTGTCAAAATTAAAACAGTGGTCATCTATGGGAAATTAACTTCAATTCTTAGTGAAATGGCAGCAGGCAGTATAAGTTATAGGCATTCATCAAAATTTAGGATAAAACTCTAGTCTATGATTCCTATGGAAATGCCTACCGGATACTTCAGATTGGGTGTCTTGCAAACTGCACAATTCTCTTTCTTTTGTGACCTCTGACATGCCTTTTGTTTTCCTTCACGTGTGTGCACTTGTGGAATGCTGGGTTTTGGTAAATATCCAACATGAAACCACCAAATAAGAAATCTTTCAGTAATAATCTGTAATCCACTCTGCCTGTTAGACTCCCAAAGTCGAGCCTTTTTTTATAATTCTTGGATTATAAACTTAAGGTTCAGTCATTTTTCCATTGCTGACACTTATCAGTTACTTCTAATACAACTTAATCTGCTGCCTCTTGCAGTGGACAATGCCAAGGATTTTACATCCAGTGGAGGATTGCAAGAGCTTCAACGGATATCAATGGAATCCAGCAGAGAGGATATCCGCAATTTGGCAAAGAAGATGCTGAAATCCAACCCAATGTTTCACGGTGAGAAGCATTCGGGCTGGTAGTAAGATTGCACAGTATAAAGCCTTATAAATTATTTTGTATCTGCAATGTAATTAGTGCATGGTAGGTTTCAGTTTCTACACAAAGTACACAACTAACAACAGTTTTTTCTCCCGATTCCATTTATAAGAAGGCAGGCTGTGGTGAAGGAATGGGTTTGGGGTGGTAGAAAGGAGCATCTAGACAAAGTCAGGATAGCCACTGAGAGATCTGTTGATAGAGTGAAATATTTATATGATAGACATGTATGGCCTTGATCATGAACATTTTCTCGTATTGTTTCAAGAGCCTGCTTATTGATGCAGCCAACATCCTTGTTCTAGAGTGGATCAGTTGCCAAAGTTGCATAAGTAAATTCGAAAACATAATGTAAAAACCCACGTGAAAGATGTAATTCAACAGAATTTCTGAAGGAAGAAAATTTATTGATGACAATTAAATAGGTCAATCTCAATATTGCTGAATCATTTAGAAGGTATAAAACCAAATGAACATGCAGAGGCTGTTGAAGCCTCCTATGCATCATTCCAGACAAAAAATTGTACCCAGGAATTTAACAAGTTGACTTGCAACTTAGCTGTTAAGTAGTGGAACTTTTAGCCCTAAGAGAAGAGATATAACAGCAAATTCATAAAGACAAAGATAAACCCTTTGAGAGTGAGAAGACCTCATCTTGATCAACAGGCTCTCTGTGTTGAATAGTTTGAACAAGAGAAATTACATATTTACATAGCAGCATTGAATATTTCAAATTGTATAAACAGCCCAAACAGATGAAGACTAAATATGAGATAGCTGCCAGCTATGCTATTCTTCACCTGATAAATTTTGGAATCAAGTTTAAGAACCAATGCCTCGAAAAGATATATGCACCATTTATTCCTTACTCTCTTTCTTTAAGGTCCCAAATATAAATCAAATGTCCAATCTATAAGCAGAAGCTATAAAATCTTGATCAAAGAGTTGATTATGATAAGAAATTTAGGAAAACAAGTGATGCAATAAAGTCAAGCAAGATGATTTAACTTCCGACAAAGCAGAAAAGAGAAAATTCAGAACTGTATGGCATCTCATTCAAAGTTAACATGGTATAAAAAATTCTCTGAATTGTTTACAGGAGTTTTATTTGTAAACCTTTTTATAATCTAAAAATTTGCTAAGAAGAAATATAGAGTTATGTTGAAATATGATTTTGAACATTTGCAAGAAGCCGGGTGAGTTTACTTAGAGTTTCATGAGCAGATATAGTATCTGGATGATCCTCACCACAGATTGAAGTTCTAATAAAGATAGCTTTCCTAATTAGGTCATCTCCTATGTCAAATTGCCCCCCTCTTAGCATTAACTTGGCCCTGGTTTCTAGCACAGTGGCTCTTGATAATGCCAACTCCTGCCAAAGACACGGATTCAATTGAGCATTAGTTTGGATGGGCCTCCAACAAAGTGAGTTGTCCAACCATTTCTCAACTGGAGTAACTAATGCCTGTTCTGCTTCCTCCAAAGCATTGGTGCATAGCCGGAGAAGTTCAAGAGCAGCACTGCACCTAGAAAATGTAATGAATGTCCAAATTGCAAGAGGCAAAGTCACTTCTTTGACAAGGTATAACAGTTCTGACACCTTGAGCTCAACAACTGTGGGATCATGACTAAATCCAAATATCAAGAAACAAGCTGCCCATATATGTTCTGAATGGTGGGATAGAAACCCACGACTAATGACAGCTTGAACCATTGCATGTGCAACTCCAGTCACTCCTCTTTTCCGAGCATAAACCTTGATGAGATCATTGAAATGGAGATAACCTTCCTTGGTACTACTTCTTGCAATATTGAATCTCAACAACATTGAAGATGCTTCTGCTTCGGATCTCTTGGAATATGCTGAAGAAAAACCACAAGTCAAGGAATGCAATAATTTTCTCCAAAAGCAGGTTCCTTTATGTTTCTCAGGTATCCTGTTAGCAGCTAGAGCTAACAGGGAAACTGGAATGGCAGCAGGAGCAAACCAACCACTCACCTGGACCATTCTCGTTGCTAAGCTCCTTGGTCCATCTGCATGATCAAAGATTGAAAAACATACCTCAAAGAGTTGCAGGAGGAAAGTATTTTTCCTCAATGAATGAGATTCCCTACCACTCCATGAAAAGTCTCTCAAGGGCATCCTGTTGATGGTATCCAGTAGCCTGCTTGGATTTATGGGTAGCTCAGATAGGATTGCGCCTACAATCACGAGGCCCAAGGTTAGCCTTCCAACTTTCTCCTCAATGACCCTGAGCACATCAATCTCTGCAATAGGGTAGTCTCTTACATTTCCCTGCATTAATGACATAGCCTCTACGCCAGACAAGTATGAGAGTTTTAAAGGTTCTAAATTCATCACACGTGGAAGGCGAGTGGATATCAGAATGTGGGTCTCTCCACCAAAACGGGGAAGAAGATCCATTATAAGCTTGTGATCCCACCAATCCTTTTCACTCTCTAAATTATCAATCACCACCAGAAAAGGTATGTTTCTCATTAGCTCTTTCCGGACTCTAGAAATGGCAGCCTCTTCCTGCTCTTCAAAGCTTTTCATCCTGCTTTTGTCTATCCAATTTTCAACCCCAACGTCAATCTCCAAAAATGACCAGAGGTTCAAATAATTCTGTCTAATATACCTACTTTCCCCTCCTATCCATAAAACCATCTTATACCTTTGATGATATCTGTAAGCAAACTCCAGAAGAAGCTCTGTCTTCCCTATTCCTGAATCCCCTGTTACACAGGCAATGCCCTTTCCATAAACAATTTTCGCTGATCTCTTTCTTCGTGAATTCCGTCCACCGCCTCTTGGTCTGTGATAGTGCTGCCTTTCAGTGCTTTGCATCTCAATCTCCTTTTCCGACTCCTTCCAAATGACTGGTTCTTTACCCTTCCGGCTGCCACTCTCCAATCGTCGTTCCCTGCGTCTTTCCTTCAGTGAACTGCTCTTACTCCACCCAATAGTCAAACTCTTACTCTTTGATCTAGCCTTGACCTCAAAGTAATCTCTTTCCGATTCGCCACTAATATCACCAAAAAGTATAAATTCTAGTTCTGACAACTCTTTCTTCCTGCCAATAAAGTTTTCATTTCGAGGAAATGGGAATTCCTCTTTGTCTATCTTTTCTCTCCACTTTGTCAATCGCTCAACAACACTTCTTCTTCCTAACCTCATTGCCAAAAGGGTAACAGCTCTTAATATGCAGTCTCTCCAACTACCATCCTGAGCTTCCAATTTCCATTCATCCACTCGAAAGAGGCCATTAACAGCTTCCTTCCATTCCTTTTCCAATCCTCCATATAAAACCCATAACTCACCCCCATGTTTTTCCCACAGCTCTCCCCTTTTCTCAACTATATCCCGGACAAGACAATCACTGGGATTCAAATCAAAATAGATTGGGACCAAGTTTTTCTTGCTTGAAAAAAACCTAAGCTCCTCAATAGTATATGGATTCCTGAAAGACTTCCTTGTTAGAATTACAACACCAAAGGAAGAAACATCCATTGCCCTCTCAATAAGTCCATGCTTACGAGAGTTTCTAAATCGAGCTCTATCAGATACAAAGCATCTCATCCCTTGAACTTCCAACTCGGCACGGAGCCAATTTGCAAACCTCAGTAAGGAAGGTTTGCGACCATGCAAACCTATGTAAATGTCATAGCTTCTGTGTCTGATAGAAGATAATATTGGAACAGGGGAAAATGACATATCATGGCTTCTCATATGCTTTCTGTGCTTCTGTATAAGGCCACAATAACCATTATCACCCACATGACGATAACTAGATAGGGTGCCATTAGAGACAAGATTTGTAGATGAGACGTGGTCAAATTTCTTGAAGTCACTTGAAATACAAGCAGCCGGCATTAATGACATGTCCGACAGGGCAAATCTGACATTTGCAAGGCATTCAGGTTCCTGAATTCCAGAACTGGTACTTGGAGGGTCAGCACTTAAATTAATACTATCACATTGAGCATCAGACCTAGTTGATTCGGATAACTGACACCTTGAAGATCTTGGAGAAAAGAATGGTGATTGATTTGCTGAAAAAAATACCGACGATGCTGATGACATATTTCTAGAGGTTGCCGCTTGTAGCGATCCCAACCTGCCGCTATCTTCTTGGAGATCCAATTTTACGAAACTTTCCATCTCCATTAGCTAAATCCCATAAATGCAATCAAGGTATGAGAAGCCACTCTGAGATAAAAGGAATGAAATTAATCATTAACAAACAAAGGTAACACAACAGAAAGAATGTATTTATAATTTATCCAAAACTGGATGCTAAATCCATACCAGTGATGTTTTAGTTAAGAAAAACATCAATGCCACTCTAGTCTCTTTTAAACAAACGACCGTGCAATTACAATTGCATAAGCAATGCCCACATCTCCAAAGCAAAACTAAGAAATTAAATTTCAAAATTTTGAAACAATAAGAATAAAAAACCAGGCAGAATCATATTATCAAAATGGCTTCCCAGAAAAGAAAAATCCGGGAGTTGAAAAACCAGCATGTAAGGGAGAGACAGAAAAGAAGCAGAATTTAAAATCTAAACAAGAAAAATGAAAAAAATGCATACTTAAAATTCATGAAGGCTAAATTCCAGCACACAACAATAAAGAACAAAGAGGAACCAACTTCCCAAAAATTGATAAATGAAAAGAACCATAAAAGCAATGAGTAAAGCTTAAACTCTAGAGCATTACAGATCTAAAGAAGCTATTTAATATATAAAGAAAGTTTAGATACAAAGACCCACTTCTCAAATTTGTAGAATAAAATAACATTTCCATGGAAATTCAGATCTGAGGAACTTACTTGGCTTCAAAACTATGCTGCCAAACCAATCAAAAACAGGTTCGACTTTACAAGACTGCAAAACAAGAAAAAAGGGCATTCTTCAATACAAATAATTAGCCAACAACATATAAAAGAATGTATTTTTGAAGGCAAAGTCGATTACTATTTTTTTTACTTCGACGATGAAAGGGTAAAACACTCAGAGTTTGCTATCAATGTAGAATTTAAGCAATGGAGTTAGTTTTACCATTAAAAGTTAGATTTGATAAAGACCCATTTTTAACAGATTTAACAAAGAAAAGATTTTTATCAATGCCCCAAAAAACCAAGCTTTACCTTACTAAAATTCAAAAAAGAATGAACCCAACACAGTCATCCAAAAGCCTCGACTTTGTAAGAAAAAAAACTTCTTTGCTTTCTTTGTCCAATTAAAACACGACCCTTTTCACTCCCTTTGTCTTTTAGAAAACACGCAGTCTACAAAATGATTTTTCCCTTCTCTGTATTTGTCTATTGGTTTTTTCACTAACAGAAGCAGAATCAGAAGCACCGTTGAAGAAGGGAGAAAAAGTGGGACCCAAAAGGACGGCTCTGACGAGGAATAGGATGGTAGGCTCCACTGTCCACTGTCACCTCCCTTTTATAGCAGTGAAAAAAGTTTTTTTTTTTTGTTGACAAAACAAAATCCACTGTGTTTTTCTTTCGGCAGCTTTTTGAATTTGGATTCACATTCGAACCTGGGTTCCCGTTTTTGTCACTGTTGATCCTGTGGGTGCCGTTGTTGGCTTCCTGGTCCTGCTCTTCTTGTTTTTAAGGTTACTAAAACTAAAGTACTTTGGTTTTCAAACCAAAAGAAAAAAGTGTTTTTACTCTTTTTGAGAAGATTGGGTATAAGCATGCAAAAGTTATGTTGTTATAATTGCTATTCAATACATTGTTTTTTTTTTAATTCATAAAAAAAATCGAACTTTAGACTTAATCTCTTTTAAAAAGAAATAACAATAGTTAAATAAGCTGTTGATATTTCATTTTATGATGTATTATTTCCTTTTATTTTGTATTCATTAAGTAGAATTTTTTATTTTTTTAACATCCAACATTTTTTTTGTGAGTTCATATTTCACTATTTGCATGAACTTTAATTTAAAGATACAAGGTCAAGATGGAACATGAACGTCATAATTGAATATGAATTTAATCTCTATTCAACACATATTAGAAATTGTGTTTCTTGGTCATAATTAATATTTTTTCACTCAAATACAAGGTATTAGTTCCCCTTTGAACCCAAGGGTCATGTCTTAGTTGGCAATGTAAGCTGAGTTTGTTGGAAGAGTTCTTATATTCTATCCCCACCAAACATATCTTTGGGGAGGGGTGAAGAGTCTTAACTGTGACTAAGCCCCGAGTAGGAATAGTTTCAGACTGTTAAAACGGACGAAAATATTTGTGATTTACACTAAAAAAAAAAAAGTTCCTCTTTGATTGAAGCTTAATTAGTAGTAGTAATAATAACCTAAAAACTGAAATAAAACTATGTTAATTCGAGAAATTATGATGAATTCATATTAATGTTTAGAGATTTTGTGAGTGTCAAAGAGCAAAAGTAATGGCATCAAATGTGGATGGTACCGAGAATTTAACAGAAAATCGCACACTCTTTGATTCTGCTATAATGAAGTAACTTTGGCCAATAATTGAAAAAGTTACTGCACTTACTGTATGCAACCTAAAAAACCAAAAAAAAAAAGAAAGAAAGAAAAGAAAAGTACATAGTTACACAAAATATTTTTTTTAATATAATTAAAAATAAGAGTTGAAATTATTTAAAATTGAATCCAAATTTGATGTTATATCATAATATGTTTTTTTAATCATTTGATTAAAAATATTATTGAAAAATGCCAAAAAAATTTTTAATCATTTGATTATAAAATTATTGAAAAATGCCATAATTTTTTTTAATAAATTGATTAGGAGGTTATTGAAAAAAAAAAAACCCTTCAAGTGTCAACTCTACACAATGATTTGATAACAAGTCTAAGTAACCTGTCAGGATAAACATGGACACAGATTTTTTTTCTCTCCCAGAAATCATTGGAGGCAACAAGATATGATAACATCCCAACTATCCATGGACGATTAGTTGACTTTAAATGAGCATTTTTGTATTGGCTCCGTCACACGACTCCAAAACACTAGTACACTACTACTTGCTGGCCAGAGCCAGCAGCACATGCTTCCATGCCATTGCCAGACGACACCCAATGAAGGGCTCTGATTCCTTTGCAATCAAATCAATGGCTGGTTTCCTAAACTTGTCACCAACGAAAAACAGAGAGAAAATATTGTTTTTATCTTGTAATTTGCTTTGGCACAAAGAGGAAAAAGATGTGGGAAACTTTTTGCCATTGGATGTTAAGTTGTCAACTCGTTTCCCCAATGTCCTAGAAAATTTGCCCTCAAGAGAAGTTAAGAGTACAAGCATTTAAAGCATCAAAGAAACTACGTTTATTAACTTTTATATTTTAGTTTTTTTTTTAGCTGCTCAAAAGACAAAAAAATATATTATCATTTTTATATTTTTATGTGTGCTATTATTTAAAAAAGTTTTTTTTTGGGCGCAATTCAATCTCTTGCAAAGTAAAGTAGGCCATGAGAAAAAAAAAACAGTCGCTATCATAAGTTTGATATATCAACTATAGATATTAAGTGAGATTTGTCTGTTTTTCGGGCAGCATGACCAACCGACTCTACAACAATCAGACAGTGACCCGCATTCCGTTGCGAGATGATTTTGCCACCTGCATCGATATCATTCAGACTCATTTGATTGATTAAGTGATGCATGATTTAATTGAATTTTTCTATGAAAAAATGAAAATTTTCATGTTTCAATATTATCGAGCCAAATTTTTTTGGACTATCGCTGGCAATAAAATGGCGAATGAAAATTACTTTTATACACATGTGATACGTGAATTAATAAAAATTTTATAATAAATTAATATATAATTTTTACAATTGACTATTACATATTGACTATTATAGTATATGTATATGGTATAAATTGTACTTAAAATTATAATTATCAATTTGAATAAACGGGTACCTCGTATTATCTGACTTGATTAAGTAGAGTTAAAGTATTTGATAATTGGGTTCGGTTAGAGCTCGAGTAGTAGTTTTACTACTTGTTATAGGTTATAATATTTTTTAAATATTATTATATACATTTTTATTTATAAATTAATTAATTTTTTATATAATACTTAATTAAATGAACTTATTATGTATTTTAATTATGATTTTTAATATTATTTTTTATGAGTTAATTTAAATTTATTAATTTAATTTTTCCTAATGATATACATTAAAATTTATTTTAATTTAAATTTAAATGTCAAACTTTGACTTAATAAATAAATATTTAATCGGATTTGAGTAGTTAACCGATATTTTTTATATTAAATGGGTAGAATTTGGATAGTAAAATCAAAATATTCGAGTAATTAATCGTGTTGGGGTATTCTAAAATATAATCGGGTTTGGGTATCTCAAAATTAATGGGTATCGCCCCATTAACATCCCTAATTTTTACATATTGACTATTACATATATGATACTGTAGTATATGTATATGGTATACATTGTACTTAAAATTATAATTATCAATTTGAATAAACCGGTACTTTGTACTACCTGACCCGATTAAGTAGATTTAGGGTATTTGGTAATTGGGTTCGACTAGAGCTTAGGTAGTAGTTTTACTACCTGTCATAGGTTCGGGTAGTGATCTTAAGGTATCTTACTACCCAAACTCGATTATAAATAATATTTTTTAAACATTATTATATACATTTTTATTTATAAATTAAATAATTTTTTATATAATACTTAATTAAATTAACTCATTATGTGTTTTAATTATGATTTTTAATATTAGTTTATTTTTATGAGTTGATTTAAATTTATTAATTTAATTTTTCCTAATGATATACATTAAAATTGAATTTAATTTAAATTTAAATGTCAAACTTTGATTTAATAAATGGGTATTTAATCGGATTTGTGTAGTTAACGGGTATTTTTTATATTAAATGGGTAGGATTTGGGTAGTGAAAATCAAAATATTCGAGTAATTAATCAAGTTTGGATATTCTAAAATATAATAGGGTACGAGTATCTTAAAATTAGCGGGTATCGCCCCATTGACATCCCTAATTTTTTTTCTCACACTTTTCATTTTTACTAAGCACTAACAAAAATAATTTTCTTTCCACTTTTCCAAAACATCTTTTTTCCATCCTTCTAGTTTTCCACCTTACCAAGTACACTCTTATTTTTTCTAAGAAAATTATATATTGAACATAGAGTTACATATTGTATAAGTAACCACAATTTATCGAAATTTGTATTAACATGTAAAATTTGTTCCATGTATAGAATATACCAAATAAAAATAAACTTTTTTACTTTTTAAGGTTTATTAAAAATTAGAACCCTATTAATTCAATTTAAACTTAAGTCTTTTTTATTTATTCCCAAATAAATCTGTTTAAGGAAAGTAATTAGAATTCTTACATTTACATTGCAAATCTTAATAATGAAAAAAATTTAAAATGGTAATTTAGAAAAATAATGAACAACAATGCTCATTTTCGTCAGGTCAAAAGTTTCTCAACATCCATGCTTTACATTATAGATTATTTCTTGTTTGATGGTGTTTATATATTATAGGATCATGGAGCCTTGCACGTATCGTGCAGCGCAAAAGAAATAATAAAAAATTTAAATAGCATTGGATCAAAGCCAAGCTAAAGAAGAAGAAACTCGAAAACAAATGCAAAAATCATCATCTATATGAAAATATAGAATATTCAAAAATAGTGTCATTAACAAATTTCTAATTTTTTTAAAGAAGGAGTTTTGGAAATGAAAATTACAATTATATATATACAAAGAGGAATGAGAGAATTCAAAAAACTGCTTGGTAAGGAAAAGCACTAATCAAAACAAATATTCAAATGGAAAAAATTACATTTATAATTACATTGTGCTAAAAAAAAGTATATATGCACAGCAGGTTTACAAATTAAATAGATATATACAATGAAATATGTAAGGTAAATAAAAGAATTACTAATTAGGGTTTGGTGATAGGAACAACCCTTGGTATAGGCCAGCCACTTGCTTGAACAACACCTCTGCCTTGCAACTGTTGACATCCTTCTCTGCAAGCAATTCTGCAGTCGGAAATTTTAACGTCCTTTAGAGTCATGCACATAGGCATGCAATCAATCTGGCATTTGAGAAATGACCATCTGCTTTTAGTGGCTCCTCTCACTGTTGTTATATATGTACACATAATTAACATCGTCAAAGTAATCAAACTTAAGCGATCCTTTTTTGCTCTATGCATGTTCCTCTAAAATTAATTTGTATAACAAAAGCATCCCACATTTCTCACATTCAAGTAGTTGAAGCGTATGTCAGTTTGAGAGGTTTAGAGAGAAATGAGGAGGGAGCTTTAAAATGTTTGGTCATTCTTCAATGTGTACATTACTGGTATATATTACTTCCGCGTTTACCTTTTTTTCTTTACCTTTTTCACCACTCTTAATATAATTTTGGATATTGCCTATAAAAAAAAACAATTGTTTTTTTTAATAATTTACTAGAATTATGATGATATCAGACAAAAAAAATTAGTTATTTTAATAATTAATGAATTATTATTTTAATTTAAATAGATTAATTTTGTTAAACAAATCTTTTAAAAGGATCATGACTTTTGTGTTAAAAAAAGTTTAAGAATAATAAAGGTTATCTCATTTCTAAAGTCAAAAAAAATGGCTAACTTATTAATAAAATTTGATGATCCATTGATCATATGTTTTTTTCATTGTGCTAAACTGTTCGATTAGACATAGGCTTCCATGATTCAAACTTTGGCAAGACAGATATAATAAACGTTTCAGTTCATCTCATATAGTGTAATCCTAGTGTTTATTATTTTTATTATTTATGTAGTTATATATTATTTTATTTATTAATTACAGAACATTTTATTTTTGTTTATTTATTAAATATTTATTTATTATAAAAACTATTATTTATTTATGTATTTATAAATTTTTTAGTTATTAGTTTTTATTATATAATTATAAAATTTTGTTTATAATTAACAAAGTTATTTAAAAATTTTTAAATAAAAAAATCAAAATGTAAAAAAATATATGAGGACACTTTTGTTATTTTATTATAATTTCAAGGATAAAGAAACCTGAGGCACAAAATAATTCAAAAGCTAAAATTTAAAAAAGGCCCTTGAACTATTTTACTTTTTTTTAAATAAGCATTTATACTTTTATTACATCCTTTAATTTAAATCCAAATGAGCCTTAACTTTAATTTGTGCTTGGATAATGTTAGGATTTATTCTTATGGATCCTGAAGATATTGAGAGTTCACAGTGCAGCGACCTTGCCTGAGCCAGAATTTTCTGCTGATCCTCCTCGTAAATGCATGGATGTTGTATCTCAGTTCTTTAAATGTTGCTATACAAGCTGCCACCAAATGTTCTACTCCCATCATTAGGGAACTGTATTATTTTGGTTAAACTTTTGGCTCAATGGCAATCACCGTAAAGTTGTCCTTCTCACTTGGCCTATATCCTGAAAGGTTTAAAATGCCATGGCTAGCTATACATTGAGCAAGAACCAGATATTGGTAATGGTTTTGGCATGCATTGATTGATTTGATCGTCCGTGGCACTTGCTGCAGAACTAACTTGGCTTTCAGAATCACTTCTCTGTAACAGTAGCATTTCTGAAGCTTGTGAAACTGTCATGAAGCCAGTTGTGACCAGATACTAGGAGAAAAATGTTTTGCCATCACTGAGGCTTTCCAGCAAGACCCCAGTGTGAAAAGCAAAATATGCATCGGTGCTTTTAAAGGGTTTGTTGTAATCCACACCTTATCAAACAAAGTGAGCAGTGGACATGTGCAACTGAGAAAATGGGCTTGATTTTGATGCTGTGACATTAGATCGTTTGCAATGAGGGCGCTTACTATAATCTGAAGACTGGCACGATTAGCTGCATTTCAAAATCTCTGGTCAAAGATGACTTGTGCCAACTATTCACCCTGCCCGATGGGGTAGAAGTGTTGGTTAAGCTCATACCAAACCATGAAGACCCTACCATAGGAAGTTGAGGCCAATAGCACGTCCATATATTTTGAGAAGCTTCTGTTCAGATCAGGAATCGACTTCCTTGATGTATACCTGGAGTAAAGAATACTGATTAATGATTTCTGGAGATTTTATTCAGTTCCAACTCCACTGTAAAGTGCATATGTTCGTGTATTTTTGGCAGACTTGTGTTGTTTGATCCTTAGCTTTTTTTTTTTCTATTGTTTTACTGCTTTTCCTTCTTAAGCTGAAAACACAGTTCTGCATATCTTCCCTTGAGAAGAACAACTTTGCCACTTCGGCTTTGTGATCTGGCCAACTTGCTAAAAGCATGGCTCACTCTGCTTTTTTAGGCATGAACAAAGATGTAGGCAAGTCTAGAAAGACAATCATTGGCCGCACTGGCTGTGGCAGTGTCTGCATTGCGAAGGGTCCACGGTTTGACGGAACCATAACCTGCCACTGCCACGGTTTGACAGAGAGGGCCATAAAGAGCTAGCAAAACTAAGGATGCCTGCCCTCGTAAACCAACCTTCAAAGAAAAAGATTGAGCTGTCAAAAAGTTTAGATAACAAGCAAGAACAATACAAGTGAAAACCAAAATTAAATTTTGATATTAAAGAATAATTTGCGCCATCGATCACTTGTATATAATCATTATCTGGAGATATTTATACCAAGCCACAGTATTTACAAAACTCAGGCTTCTTTTTCAATCCAAATACTATCATGTTAAAGCCCTCCCGTGTCACTTTCTTCCCTGCTTTTTTTCATTTTGCCCTCAGTTCCTTCCAACCATTTTTCTAATTCAGCTTCTTTATCAGCCTTGAAATTATCATAGTTTTCGGATGTGAATGATAAATTGTAATGTGACAGTTTGACATCATCTTCAGTTTCTACCTTTTCTTCTTCTTCATGGAGTTCCTCCGCCATTTGACCGGATGAAGGTAGCTCATCAGCTTCTGCATCAGGAATCGAACTAGTGCTGGCAGATGCAACCGATAATGGGGGAGCCGGATACGGAGGCAGCTTCTGGGGCTCAGTTTGTATCTGTTCCTTGGACTCAAGTTGTGGCCACTTAAACTTGCTAGCCTTTTGTTTCGCTGACTTGATTACAGTTGAAAAATAATTACTTCTATCCTGCTGGACATTTCCAGAACCATGACCCCACGACTTTGGTCCCCAAGAGCTAGTTCTCGTCTGAAAGCTTGAAGTAGGGCTGTGGATCAATCCTCTCTTTGGTTGTTTTGCTGACATTAACATTAGAGAATTCCTAATGTCCTTAATCATCTCATCCGCAATGGGGAAGCCACATTCCTTCATTGACCTCACCATGGTGATAGAATCTTCCAAGTCCTCTGTGTGCAACGTTGCTTCACGAGACTTTTCTAAGACATGATTATTAAGATTAATCACATTCGGAACTGCATTTTGGATGTGCTGTTGAACATAGAAAAGACCCACCGAGGGTTCATTTGCCGTGTACTTGATCATCTCTGCCAAGGATTCAGTTATCTCCACAAAGCCATCAACAGTGGAGAATCCATTCATCTTGTTGAAGGTGAATGAAAATTCATCACTGGTTTGTTAAAAATCACAAATGGAAATGCATATCAAAGGGGATATTTTAAAAGAAAAAAAAGACATAAACGAAAAACATGGCCAGTGTATAGGGAAAACCATTTAAAGGAAAAATTGTCAATGTAGGTATCTGTCCATCAGTTATATATTTCATCATATAAAAAAAGTAACAGAAAAAGAACCCGAGTATTGAATTTAACAAAATTGTCATTTTTTCCAATTATAAAGGGAAATAACAAATTTCACTCCTGCAATCAATGCCCCAAATTGGCATTTTCTTATTTCCCACTATATTCCCTAAGAAATTGATGCAAGCAGAAACAATTACTACAACATTGATCCTCAGTTTGAACAAGACTCATCACATCACAAGCCTTATTCATGGCTGCTAGTGATTCTACCTTTCAAACCGAGCACTGTTATACAGGAAAAAAACTCAACCCAAAAGGTATACCTAAGTTCCTATAGCCTCTCTACTATCTGGATAAACCTTTAATTTATACCATACCATTCCTCCACAATGTTCCCAGGATAATTCAAAACCTGGAAAAGAAAATTAAAAAGTAGAAAGAATTTGAATTATAGCCTATAAGGTTTAATTTCACATTTGTTTCACCCAGAAAAAAACGAAAGAACCTCAGAAAATATCAAGCATAAATTCTTCCAAATCATAACCAGGCAAAACAACCCATTAATCTAAACAAAAAAACCAGGCACTTAAATCAATACCCACATCAAAACATCAGAAAATAAAAAAAATTCAGAAATCAAAATGTGTTTTTGAATTTAATTTATTCAATTAAGAGAGCTATTTAATCAATAATGAAAACAGGGAAATAACTTACCGAACAACCGCAGGGAGAACAGTAAATACGCCTAAAAAGGAAACAATCTTCAGGTTCTTGATCAAAAGTAGAAAGATTCGAGCCTCAAACTTGGAGAGTAAAGGAGTGGTTTATTTTGAACAAAAAAAAAGGGGAGTGGTTTAGTTTTCCTATAACCCCTATTTCTTCATGTTTTCACCGTCTCTGCGGCGGTTGCTTATTTAGCCTCTCAGAAATGAACTAACGGCGTATAAACATGAAGGGCAAATTAGTTTCGTGGATTTATGTCTTTTTTAGGTAATGTTTTTATAAAATCAGAAAATCTACCCTTCTTTATTTATTTAAAAGACAATTTTTTTGGTAAAAATAAAATATTTTATATTGATAGCTTAACTTTTTAATAAGATAATAAATTAATTTTACTTTTCTATCAAATAATCTTATTCAATTAATTATTTAATTTTAAAATATTTAAACATTAAAAATTAAATTTCAACTGTTCATTTATAAAATTAAATTTTATTTTAGAATTTAATTTTTTTATTGCTTATTTTATCATTTTTAAATTTACAAAATAATCTATATATTTTAATCGAACTTATCATAAAATTTTAAAACCTTTGTCACAAATATTAAAATTGAATATTTAAGTTTATATATTTTAGCATTGAATTGAATTTGTTGGTCTCATGAACAAAAAAAAAATTATATGTCCCATTTTTTGGGCTTTCATTCCATTTTTTAAAAAACTTTTGTTTTATTTAACAATTTTGTTTCTTTTATTTTATTTACATTGACTCTATTTTGTTTATCTCTTCAAGCATCTAACATGAAAAAAAATTCATTTATTTGCCTTTTTTTAAATCAATTATTGTTACTTGTATTTATGGTTGATTAACTTTTTTTTTAATATTTGTGTTGAGTTTGAACGAAATTAAAGGTGTTTATGAGTGTGATCAAGTCAAATTTGAGTTGAACTTAAATATTAAATGATTGAAAATGAGCATAAGTCAGATTTGATTCGATTTTTCGAACCTATGTTTTTGCCAAATCTTGTTTTCACATATAATTAATAAATCCAAATCAATCAAAATACTATTATTTTTTTAATTATAATAAAATATAAAAAATAAAATATACAATAATTAATCAGTATAGCACAAAAATTCAAATAAATTCCTACAAAAGAATACAAAAACATGAAAATATGAATTTAAGTTAAAAAATATAAGTTCAAATAAAATTGCATAAAAATGTAAAAGTAATTAAAAAAATACATGGTATAAAAAATACTGAAAAAATTATAATTATCGGATTTGACCAAACCGAATTCGGGCTTAAAACGATAAACTCAAATCCAATGCTTTTTCATATCAAACGTAGATTTTCAAGCCTAAGCCAATTGGCTTAATAGTTTTGTCAATTCCCACTTAAAAACTGAACTGCTTCAGCGAGATGGTCGGACCATTAAATCATGTCTAAAAGAAACAGTTGAAACTCAAAAACCATGCAATACGCGTCTTCTGGATCTACATAGTTTATGGAGATAAAACTGTCGGTATACAAATGTCGCAGATAAACTGCTTCAAGTACATATTCGACCCTCACGTATCAACGAGCTTTTTTATGGTTCCTGTATGAAATTTCTAAGGATAGTCTCTCTAATTGCTGAAAAACTATTCACTCTTCATAGGTTCTTAAATTAGAGGATCATAGTTGCTAATAGTTTATGCAGAATTGCTAACACTTTTTCAATATTCCTTTTTTTGTTACTTCATTGTAACTAAATTTTTGGATGTATTACGTATAATATTTTTTTTTGTGTAGATCACATGTATCTTCATTCATTTTAACGGTTTAAGATTAATCTTATTCGGGATTTAGTCACACACCCCTCTCCAAAGATGTATTTAGTGGGAGTTGAATCCGAAAGTTTTTTCCACAAACTCAGCCTGCGTTACCAACTGAGCCATAACCCTTGGATTATTATGCATATTATTTTGGTAGCAAGATATTCCCTATTTACCTAAATAAATAAACCCATCAATTTATCAAAACAAATGGACTTTAATGGTTTTTAATTATAAGTTTTAACTGTTTTTATTTCTTCTATTTTTATTGTACAATTTTATTAGTTTTATTTAAATAAAATGGTTGGTATAACCGTAGAGTAAACAAATCTAAGTAAAATGGATGGTTATCACATTTTTCTAGAAAATAAATAAAAACATCTTTTGTTTATTCTAATTTGTGTTTTAATTTTTGTTTTCTAAAAATTTCTACCATACATGTTTCCTACACATGCATTTTGTATTTTTTTTTTGTTAATTTAACACATCTTTATTGATATAATATTTCAGGTGTATAAATATTATTGTAGAAGATATAAATATTTAATTTTACTCAATAAAATTTTTATTTATTGTATAATTATTTTTTGTTACATTTATTTTGTATGATTTGTTGACTGAATATGTCATAAGGTTTGTTTATTCCATATAAAAAGTTTTAAAGATATAAATACATAACTGTGTGAAAAATAAAAATTTATTTGTATGCACATATACTCAAAAAGTTAAAACTATGTCCTGCTATAGTAAGATTTACAAGCTAGTTTATTTTATAAGATAAATCTATCCATTTTCGTCTCCATATTTTTTATCTTGATGTAATTTTTCTACTCTATACTTTCTTTATATTTTAAAATTTATTTTCACATGTATATTTTTGCTTGTTGACGTTACCATTCAGTACTTACCATTCTTCCCTTGACATTTTAGGACTAGGTTGAATAGATTGTGTAATTGATTCCAATAAAATCGAGAGCATTAGTGGAAGTGGAATTAATTTCTGTGGCGATGGAATTAAATAGTGAAACCTTGATATGGGTTTAGTTGCAATTGTATGGGTGAATCAGTGATGGTGAAGTGAAAAGTAAATAGTAGTGAAGTGAAAAGAAAAAATAACCGTGAAAAATGTTATATTAAAATTATATTAATAAAGTTTATAATATATTTTATAGAATTAATAAAATAATTAAAAATTAATAAAATTATTTTATATTAAGTAATAATTTTATTATTAAATACTAAAAAATTACTATTTTAAAAAATTAAATATATATTTAAAAATCATTATAAATAAAATTTTAAAAAATTTAAACAATATTAATAAAAAATTAATTTTACCTTTTCACCATAGCACAAACCTTCCCTGGATCTGCCGCTGGAGGGGCACTTTAATATTTTCGCACCAATCTTCCACGGTTCAAAAATGTTTTGGTTATTGTGAGATATTTCATCGCACCTAATCCACACCTACCGCTAGTCAACAAGAGGGAAAAAAAATAATACTACTACTTATATTTATATTTATATTCATATTCACATTGAAGAAAATACTTTTATCTCATTTTCCTTGTGAGATGGAAACATCACTGAACCTTCGGAGGAATCGCAGCATACAAAAATTCCACAGATGGGACTTCTCTTATATGATTGCAGCAGTCTATATAAATAAGTAAATAACAGCTTCTTCAACTTGGATGAATTGTTCTTTTCAGAGAAATGAATTCCCCGTGGCCATCATCAGATCTGCAATTGCAGAACTCTGGGCAAGGGCAACCATTCTCAGCAGACATTACAAACTGTAAGCGCGCGCACACACACTCATATATATATATATATATATATATATATATAAAGTACTCCTGGTTGTGGGTTTTCCCTACAGAATTCAATGATTTCTTTATGTTTTTTTGGATAATTAAGCCCAATAGGCATTTTTTTGTCTTACCTCTGCAGTTCCACTGCAAGATGTTGGCGGAGAAGGCTTTCCAGATATACACTTTGGGATGTTGCCGAGCGTAACAACCGGGCACAACATTGGGCAAGTTTTTGGTTCGGACCAACCGGGAGAGAATGAAGCAACGGCCGTATGCAGCATGAACAGGATCTTGGTGCAAGGTTCAAGTTCAGGCCAGACCCAGATTAATAATTGGAAAACAGATACTCCTCCAGCTGTAGCACCGCAAGCAGGCAAGAAAAGAAATGGTAGAGCAGCTGAGTATTCTAAAAACTATCGGGAAACAAAAAAGGTAAAGAGTATCACTTGTCTCGTTCTAATATTCTGATTCTTTTGGGATTAATTTCTGTGATGAATTATATCTTTTTAATGAATTAAAAGAACTTTATTTTTTTTTTAATAGTAATGCTCTTTAGAGTCAAGGCCCAAATACCATAAAAACAAGCTGAGAACTAAAAGAGAAAACAGATTTATGTTGTTGAGATAATTAGAGTAAATATGAAAAGGTTTGTGTTGTCTGATCCAGCATGCTGGCTCAATCCCTTTTCTCCATATAGGTAGCCATTTAGATTCAGATGCTAAATTTGCATTTTTTCCGATCAAACAAAATTTCTTCTATCCTACCAGGTTTAGTATGTGCTCAATATCTTTCTTCAACTTCCAATCTTTAAGCTTGCTTCTCTGTTAGAAAGAACAACCCTGAATGGCTGAATCCATTTCCAGGAGT
This sequence comes from Heritiera fomes, assembly GCA_032173925.1. Classification (NCBI taxonomy): domain Eukaryota; kingdom Viridiplantae; phylum Streptophyta; class Magnoliopsida; order Malvales; family Malvaceae; genus Heritiera; species Heritiera fomes. The sequence continues at coordinate 29,734,738 of JAPDPM010000012.1, forward strand.
ACCTTCTGAAATTCTTTTCCACAGCAAGCTAATTTACACCTTCTTGCACAGCCAACAGCCTCTGTCATAAACAGCTGAATCTGCTAAAATCTTAGAGCCATAGCCTACTAACAGATCCCTCTAACATCTATACACACCAAAGATTCCCCTGCTTTATTGATTTGAGAATTGAGAGCACCATTGTAATTAAATTTATCTCAATCGTCTTAGTGGAGCATTCTAGCTCTCTGGAACAGTAGAGGAATGTTTATGAGGAAACTCCATCTCCTGACTATACAGAGTTTGAACACCCAGAGAGTGATCATATGCTTCTGATTAGGCTTGAACAATAGCTGACTGACCACTTAACTCCTTTTAACCAATAACAGCTTCATAGATTAGCACCTTGAGGCCAAAACAACCCTCAAACCAGACTTCTCTTGAGTATTCACACCAAAGGATCATATGCCTCACTGTTTCCTTATCTAAAGCATAAAAAGAGCAAAGAGGATTACCTTCTACTTTTCCACAGGTGACTGAAAGTTGAGAACTGCATCAGAACACAATCTCCATAAAGAATTCTAATTTTACTTGGAGGTTTCCGTGACCAAATTTCAGCCCAGTATCTAATATGAAGCGGTAATTGGTGAGGCTAAGTTCATGCTCCTGCTTTACCACCTGATGTCCTGATCTGACAAATTTTGGTCTCCTTTCTCATTGTGAGGCCGAAATCCAAACCAGCTCATGTTCCCACTTTGCTGACAAATTTGAATTTCCTCAATAGCCTTCATTACTTGATCTGGAATCCACTGCTCTAATTTCTGAGAGATCCCAACCCCTTAATCCTTCTTAAATCCTAATAATCTCAGCAACATTTTGAGGAAGCTGATCAGTAGCTACCTTAGCTGTAAAAAAAATGAAAGAAGTAATTAAAGTATTTTTCACATCTTATTTTTCTTATCTAAAAACACGTCATTCATCTTGTCTCCTAAAAGTTTCAATTAATTCAATGCTAATTAGCATAGCATAAAGGTTTTTCATCGCTTTCTTTCTCCAGAAACTCGAGGAACAGATGAAGCTCGAGATAGAGAAGCTTCGTGAAGAAAATGAACAACTCAGAAAAAACAGTAGTCAGTCCAATACAAAACTGGATGATTTACAAGCAAGGATACGCCAGGGCAACGAAAGGTATATCAAGCTTGAGGAAGAATACAGAAGACAACAAATCCAAGTAGACAGTCTCACAAAGAGTCTAGTAAGTCACTGATCGATAATTGGGATGGAAAGAGTCAATTCTTCTTTGTTTTTCAAGAAACTATGAAAGAGGAAAACATGAAAACAAAGATTCACACGATACAGCAATTTATGTAAGATCGGCTATAAATCATATATACCCGTTTGACTTCTGGGTTGATGATGTTTTTCTCGTTATTCTCATCTTTATTTGTAGGAGAATATGTCATATATGCAAGAAGAGAACACAAGGCTTAAAACCGAGAACGATCGCTTAACTCAGCAACTCAATGCTGACACTGAGGGTGAAAGGCTTGGGAAGAAGTGGGTAAAGATTCCGCTTGAAAATAGGTACCTGAAAATTAAGGGCAATGTCTTGCACCTCAAGAGATTAGACTCACCGTGAACCACCGTCTAAGATTAGCCTGACTGTAGTAGGCAGCCGCTGCCATTTAACGGGGCCATTTGATTGCTTGAGTTGGAAGGTTTTATTGCTCCTGCCGACCTTCTGTGGTTGAAGAACTTGGAGTTGGGAATTTTTTATCTACTGGTGTCATGTTCTAGATTAGAGTTGTCAAATAATTTTGTTTGTTCATGTGTACTTCAACAAATATTTGAAGTACAGTTGAATTAGGAGATTTTGGACTACATGTTCCATTTCCATAATGCTCTGCCATGGTGGAGAAAGACAAGTGATTCGTAATGTATGTAATAAGATAGAACAATGCAAGTGATTGCGTAGTAAGGCTTTAATGTAGAAAGAGATGCAGTTTGGTATGAGATTTTGTTTTGTCAAGTAACATCTTGTCTTGGTATTTCTATTTTCTCAGCAATTGAAGCTTTGCTATATTTCCTTTTCTCTGCTTTTTCCCCTGGAGCTAGAAGGACATACTCCCTTTTTTTTTTAGTTCAAAAGGAAGAACATACTATCTGTTTGACATGAAACTGATCTGTGAATGACAGGCTTACATTGAAGTATAAATTGACAGACAATAAAGCAGTCTGTAGATGCCTGCCAAAAGAAATGGCCACAGCCCCTTGTGAAAGAAGGTGGATGGCACCTTTTGTCTATCACAAATGATTAAATGTGTTCTAACAAAGACTTGAAAGATTCCAACTTTTCGAAACTTCCAATGATCACTGACAATGTTTGGGCTGCAAAAAGTTTGCATTAAGTTTTTGCATAATTTTACTGATAAGCTTTTAACATATTTGTGGCGTACCTTTTTTTTTTGGGTTACAATATTTGTGGCGTACTTTGAGAAGCTGTGGAAATAATTTTATTTGATTCTATATACCTTTCTCCACTTCATTTTTTGATACCTGCAACATGAAAATTGAAAAGCACGAAGGTGTTTTGCATCCTGCAGATAATCAGAGTAAAATTAAGTTCTTAACCTGAGAGTGGACTAATGAATGTGCCATTTGGTTTATCCTTCGCAAGTTTGGAACTATAAAAATTTATTTGGCCTTGGCACAATGATATGGATGTGCATATTGTTTAGTCTTTGACGTATGAGCTTGATTTGCATTATTAAATGAATTGCGTTCCATTTTCAGTTTGATTAACACTTTTGTATAATTTTCAGGGATGCGGTTTGTGATTAGTAGTTAATCTTGTTAAAACTAATTTTGTCTCCTTTTTTTTTTCTTCAGAATTTACGCTAAAAATGACGTTGCTTCGATGGCTCAACATTCAAGAGAGCGTTCGATAAACAAATTGAATGATTAACAGGTGTCTCAACAATCAAGTAAAGGATAATTAGGGTTAGTTTGAATTGGTAGTATAATTGATTCTGGTAAGATTGAAAATAACAGTGATGATGAGATTGGTGTCAACCGGTGATGCGTTTGGATTTAATTGTAAAATGAATGATACCTGAAAGCTGTAGACCGATGGAGATGAAAGAGCAACCGTTCGTAAGAGATGATTTGGTGTTGAGGGAGTTTTTGGTGAGATGAAGGTTGAATTTGAGGTTAAAATGTTATAGGGTTAAAACTGTAATATGAAGTATTTTTTTTGTGGTGTAGTTAAATTGTAGTGAAAAGAATAAAAAATGTGATAGATATTATAAAATTATAGAAAGAACACAAGGAGAGAGAGTAAAAAGAGAGATTTTCTTATTTTTCAAGTATATTCAATACATGGATGGTGAGCCTCTATTTATAGGATTCACAAATACATGAATAAATATGGAAGATCAAAAGGAAATACAAACTTAAATTAAAGGGAGGATGAATAGTTCCTCATGCATGTATCAATATGGAGGGCATAGTAAGTGAATGATGAATAGTTTCTCATTTATGTACCAATATGAAGAGCATGGGGGATGATTAGACATTCATATTTACAACTATTCATAACACTCCCCCTTGGATGTCCATTACTGAAGAATATGCCTCATTAAAACCTTACTAAGAAAAACCATATGGGATAAAAACCTAGTGAAGGAAAAGAGTACATTATTCTTCAAAATACACATAAGATGCTACCTCATTAAAAACCTTACCCGAAAAACCCAGTGGGACAAAACCATGGTTAAGGAAAAAAGAGTACAGTGTGTATTTACTCCCCCTCATGACTATATCACTTGAGATCTCTGAGTGGACGCAATCCAGCACAGTGGACTAACTTCTCAAATGTAGTGGTAGGAAGTGCCTTTGTTAATAATTCTACCAAATTTTCACTTGAATGGAATTGTAGAACATTTATATCACTATTCTTCTGAAGGTCATGAGTAAAAAAGAACTTCAGTGAAATGTGTTTTGTTCTATCACCTTTGATATATCCTTCCTTCATTAGGTGATGCAGGTTGCATTATCCTTATATAAGACTGTCGGTGCCTCTTTTCTTGAAAATAAACCACAATCTCCTCGTATGTGCTGAATTACAAACCTTAACCATACACATTCATGACTAGCCTCATGTATTGCTAAAATTTCAGCATGATTAGAAGATGTGGCTACTATAGTTTGTTTCATGGAACGCCATGAAATGGCAGTGCCACCACATGTGAATACATATCCAGTTTGCGATCGAGCATTATGAGGATCAGATAGGCACCCTGCATATGCAAAACCAATCAAATCTATTTTGGGTAGGTTAGGAAAATACAAACCCATATCCTTTGTACCTTGTAGGTAGTGAAGTACATGTTTAATCCCATTCCAATGCCTTCGGGTTGGACAAGAGCTATATCTCGCTAATAAGTTGATAGAGAATGATATATTGGTCGTGTATGACTAGCGAGATACATTAGTACTCCAATTGCATTCAAGTATGGTACTTTAGGACCAAGAATCCCCTCATCATTTTCCTAAGGTTGAAAAGGGTCTTTATTTACATCAAGTGACCTCACAACCATTGAGATGCTCAACGGATGTGTTTTGTCCATATAAAATCGATTTAGCACCATTTTTATATAAGTTGTTTGATGCACAAGAATCCCGTCATTTAAATGTTCTATCTGTAACCCAAGACAAAATTTTGTCTTTTCAAGATCTTTCATCTCAAATTCTCTCTTCAAGTACTCTACTACCTTTGAAATCTCTTCAAGAGTTCCACTGACATTCAGGTCATTAACATATACCGCAATAATAACAAACTCAAATCTAGATCTCTTTATAAAAATGCATGGGCAAATGGGATCATTCTTATATCCCTCCTTTAACAAATATTCACTAAGGCGGTTATACCACATGCGACCAAATTGTTTTAATCCATATAGAGATCTGTTTAATTTGACTGAGTAATGTTCTCGAGGACTAGAATAACATGCTTCTGGCAGTTTAAATCCTTCTGAGAGTTTCATATAAATGTCATTATCAAGTGGGCCATAGAAATAGGCTATAACGACATCCATTAGACTCAAGTCAAGTCCCTCTTTTATTGCTAGACTGATTAGAAATAAAAAACTAGTCACATCCACCACAAGAGAGTATGTCTCTTCATAATCAATACCAGGTCTTTGTGAAAAACCTTGTACAACTTGACGTGCTTTATGTCTCACAATTTCACATTTTTCATTTCGTTTTCGCACAAAGACCCATTTGTACCCCACTGGTTTTACACCATCAAGTATACAAACTACTAGTCCAAAAACATTTCTCTTTTCAAGAGATTTCAGTTCTGCCTCAATTGCGTCTTTCTATTTTGGCCAATCATGTCTATGCCTACATTCCTCAATAGATCTTGGTTCAAGAACCTTGTCATCATCCATAACATCTAGTGCTACATTGTATGCAAAAACATTATCGACGTCGATTTCATTTCGGTTCCATATTTTTCTTGACATGACATAATTTATCGAGATCTCTTCATTTTCAGTAATTTTAGGTACTTGACTTTCTTTTGGAACTGTAATGTTAGTCATGTCTAAGGGCTCTTCTGTAGACTCTTTTGGAGTCACAATTTTCACGACCTGGCCATCTTGAATCTTTGCTCCTTTTTCTTTTCGAGGATTCTTATCTTTGGAACTGACTGGTCTACCATGCTTCGGGTGTGCTTTAGATTCATTTGCAACAAAAGGTTGTCCTTCTAGGACATCAATTTTAATTGGAGTATTAACAGCTGGTATATGTGACTTTGTCACTCTCTTTGGGTCAGTAAATGTGTTTGGCAAGTGATTTGCTAAACTTTGTAACTGAATTATCTTTTGAACTTCTAGTTCACATTGTTTTGTATAAGGATCAAGATGAGACAATGATAATTCATTCCAACTTATCTCTTTTTCAGCTGCCTATTTTCTCCCTCTAATGTTGGGAAGACTGATTCATCAAAATGACAATCAATGAATCTAGCTGTAAATAAATCCCCTGTTAACGGTTGTAAATATTTAATTATAGATGGGGATTCATATCCAACATATATTCCCAACCTCCTTTGAGTACCCATCTTGGCACATTGTGACGGAAAAATTGGAACATAAACAACACATCCGAAAATTCTTAGATGGGAAATATTTGGTTCCTGACTAAAAATCAATTATAAAAGGGAGGACTTATGATAACTTGTTGGCCTAATGCGAATTAGTACTGTCGCATGTAAAATAGCATGACCCCAAGTAGAAATTGGGAGTTTTAATCTCATTAGTAATGGTCTTGCAATCAATTGAAGACGCTTAATAAATGATTCTGCAAGGCCATTTTGTGTATGAACATGTGTTACAGGATGTTCAACACTTATCCCAATAGACATACAATAATCATTGAAAGTTTGGGAAGTAAATTCACTAGCATTGTCAAGACAAATTTTCTTGATGGGATAATCTGAAAAATGTGCTCATAATCTAATTAATTGAGCAAGTAACCTAGCAAACGCTAGGTTGCGAGTTGATAATAAAGATACATGTGACCATCTAGTTGATGCATCAATTAAAACCATAAAATATCTAAAAGGTCCACATGGTGGATGTATTGGTCCACATATATCACCTTGTATTCGTTCAAGAAAAGTAAGGGATTCAATCCCTATCTTAGTTGGTGATGGTCGAACAATTAACTTGCCTTGAGAACAAGCAGCACATGGGAAATCTTTCGATTGAAGAATCTGCTGGCTCTTCAATGAATGTCCACATGAATTCTCAGCTATTCTCTACATCATTATCGATCCGAAATGGCCTAACCGGTCATGCCAAACAACAAAGTTATTGTGATCTGTAAGCTTTTGGTTAATGACCACATTTGTTTCAATTGTTCTAATTCTTGTGTAGTACAAACAGGAAGAAAAGGTCGGTAATTTTTCTAATACACTTTTATTACCTGAAATTATACTCGTAATGTGAAGGCACTCAATATCTCCTTCACTTGTTGTTTCAATATGATATCCATTTCGGCGGATATCCTTATAACTTAATAAATTTCTTTGAGACTTAGGAAAGTATAATGCTTCATGAGTTTCAAATTTTGTTCCTCTAGGCAAGAATATGTTAGTTTTTCCAGAGCCTTCTATCAATTTTGCACTATCTGATATAGTACTAACAAGGGCCTTTTGCATTATCAAATAAGAAAAATATTTCTTATTCTTTAATATAGTGTGTGTAGTGGCACTGTCTGCAAGACATATATCTCCACCACTCATCGCAAATCAAACTAGGAGAGTATCTATGTTCTTTATTGAAAGTAAGAAATATATAACTAGATTACTAAAATATCCCATAAATAACCAAAACATAATGAAACATCTAAATATGACAAATACTTAATAATTAGAATCCTATTAATAAGAAGCATGTTTAAAATAAAGTCTAATAACATTTAAGAAAGATCTAAGAACTTTATTTTTGGACACACTCATCGTCAATCAAATGGTCAATTTTTCCTTCAAGGTGTGAGAAAAATCAGCAACATCTTGATGAGTGGCATCAACATAATCATAATCAAAATCATCATCTCCACAACAAAATTTGTCTTATCTTTTCTATCATCACTAGCAACATTAGTCTCTATTTTCTTCCCTTTATCTTTTAGCGATTGTTGATAGAGCTTGACAAGATGTTTTAGTGTATGACAGGTACATGACCAATGGCCTTTGCCTCTACAACGATAGCACAAATTCTCCACGATCTTTTTATCTTTCCCATTTTTATCTTTGTCGCGTTTTCCATCCTTATGTTTCCACTTCTGGTGGATATATGTGTTTTTGAAATGACCACCTCGATGATTACTTCAACCATGTCCACGTCCACGACCACGGCCACGACTACTAGCATGACCTTTGTTTTTTCCATTATATGTTGCTGCATTCGCTGCAGGGAATGGAGCAGATCCAGTTGGATGGGCCTCATGATTTTCATCAATAGCTCATTATTTTACTCAACTCAGTTCAGAATATTTCTTAAAACCCTTTTCATGATATTGCTGCTACAGGAGCATATTAGATGCATGAAAGGTAGAGAATGTTTTTTCTAACATATCCTCATCAGTGATCTTTTCTCCACATAACTTTAATTGAGAACTGATTCTAAACATAGCTGAGTTATAGTCACTTACAGATTTAAAATCTTGTAATCTCGGATGCATCCAATCATAACGAGCTTTAGGAAGTATCACAGTTTTTTGGTGGTCATATTTTTCCTTTAAACTGGTCCAAAGAATAAGTGGATCTTTAATAGTCAGATATTTAGTTTTAAGTCCCTCGTGGGGGTGATGACGAAGAAATATCATCACTTGGGTCGTATCTTGACTAAATGCTTTGTTCTCTTCTTTGACAGTATCACCGAGACTGTTTGCATCTAGATGAATTTCAGCATCTAACACCCATGATAAATAATTCTTTCCCATAATGTCAAGAGCCACAAATTCAAGTTTTGCAAGGTCTGACATTATGAACTTTTACAAGTATGTTTAACAAGTTAGGAGAAAATAAATATATTTATATTCTGTTATAAATTAACAATCATTTAGTTTTAAAATTCAAAAACTAATTATTTGAGACGAGAACATTCAAAAATAAAATTATCTCGATCAATTTTAGTCAGTTCTTAGCCAATTCATGCAATTAGAGGTACAAAAACCCAATTCAATTATTCTAGAAAATTACAGAAAGTTTAATGCGCAATTAGGTCTAAGATAGAACCAACTTCTACAATTCATTAACCGACCTATACTAATAAAAAATTCAAACTTTTTAACTTGGGAGTGAACTTTAATGAAAGCAGAACACAATCATATAAAATTACCAATTTTCATGTATAAAAACCACTTAGAAACTTTTGGTTGCGCACTCTGGACATTTTAAACAATTTATGTACAATTCAAATTAAATCCCCAAGTTATTAACATACCAAAGAATCATAATCTTATGCCAACAACCTCTTGGCCTAGTGGTTAAGGATGAGTTGTGGCATATTGTAAGTCTTGGGTTCGAATCCAAGCACCCCCATCCCCAGTTATTTAATGTTTTCCTTGTAACCAAAAAAAAAAGAATCATAATCTTTAATTAAATATCAGATTTGAATAGGCAGATAAAACACGCACAAGCATAGAAAATTACGGAGGAGGTAGATAAAAATAGTTTCATTACTGTAAAAGAAGAGATAGATAATAGTGGTTGATGAAGATCTTTGGTTGAGGCCTATTTTCCAAATCTCTCAAGGGTTTTTAGAGTCTCGTGCTAATAACATATTATAAAATTATAGAAAGAACACAAGAAGAGAGAGCAAGAAGAGAGATTTTCTTATTCTTTAAGTGTGTTTAATACATGGATGGTGAGCCTCTATTTATAGACTTCACAAATACATGAATAAAGATGGAAGATCAAAAGGAAATACAAACTTAAATAAAGGGAGGATGAATAGTTCCTCATTCATGTCTCAATATGGAGAGTATGGTAAGGGAAGGATGAATAATTCCTCATTCATGTACCAATATAAAGAGCATGGGGGATGAATGGACATCTATATTTACAATTATTCATAACAATAGATTTAGAATTTCTCTTAAGTAGGAGACAAGGAGCATAAAGGTTTTTTTGATTAACTGTAGTAGTTGAAAGCTTTAATTATATTAGTAAAAAAATCACGGTAGGCAAACTCTTTAAATAGATTAGTGGCTGATGAAAAAGACAGGTTCTTTGAATTCTACTTTTGCCTAAGATTTCGGAGTTTTTTATGACAGGAAGGTAGTTTAAAATTTTTATTCCCAAAAGAGGGTAGTTTCAAACTTATTTACTTAAATGCTGTATTTTATCCATACCAATGCCATGTCATATTTTTAACCTATGGCATTGAAAAGTCAAAAACCTTAAAAAGTATCCAAAACAACTCCAGAAAAGGCCTTGAGGAATTCGACTTTACATTTTCTCTTTGAAATATAATTGATTTGGCTCTGCATTTTCTCCTTGGATCTGAAAGCCTGATCTGAAAGCCTGATCTGAAAGCATAAGCTTGTGAGGTGTTGGACATGGGTTTTTCTCTTAGTGATGAATGTTTGTTCATCCAGGAGGATAGCTAAGATCACTTACGTAGTGTAATTTCTCTGTATTTGTAGTTATTTAGTTTACTTAATTGTCAAGGAGATTTTTTTGTTAGCTTGTGAGGAAAAGAAAATGAAGAGCATCAAACTCTTTTTCATCACACATACACACATGAATAATAGAATGATACTGAAAATATAGAGTAATCTCTAATAGATAAGTTCTTGTTTATGACATTATTACTGATTGTTCATTTATTATATGGTTTTATTTTGCAAATATCATAATTAAAAAATTATAAAAAATAAAAAGTTCTATAAGACTAATCATAATCTGATAACAACTCGTAGTTTATCAGAATTCTACATGAAAAATAAAACTATTTTCCTGGTTCAAGGTGGATTAGATAACTCGGCCATGGTAAACTGATTATGGAGAAGATAGCAGAATTCTCACTCGTTAAATCAATACATTCACACCGAGGTGGTTACGGGCCGGACCGGGCCGGTTCCAGGCCGGTTTTCACCAGTTCCGACCCTAACCTAAATGAAACCGGTTCGAACCGGTATAAAACCGGTCCGGTTCGGACCGGTTCTATTATCTATAAGAGGGAACTGGCCCGGTTTGTTGGACCGGTTCGCCTCAAAACCGGACCGAACCGGTTTAAACCGGTTCAGTCCATTTTTTTTTCTTTTTAAATTTTTATTTTTAAAAAATTTATATTAATTTATTTTAATATATATTAATATATTTTAATAATTTAATGTAGTAAATTTATTTTTATAATAAATAATGTTAATAGTTTAATTTAAAAATAATTTATTATAAAGTTATATTATAATTTATTTAATTAATGTAACAATAATGTAAAAATAAACTATTATAAAATTATCTAATAAAATTATTGTTATAATAAATTAAAGTTATATTATGAATATAATATTATGATAAAATGATATTTGATTCAAAATACAAATAATGATATTATGAATATTATTTTATATTCATTTTGCATATCTTTATTTATATTCATTTATTATATTCATTTTGCATTTAAAATAATTTATTATATTTGAAATATCATTTACTTAATATTTATTCATTTATTTATTTATTCATTTATTTAATATGTTTTTAAAATATTAATTCATTTTGTATTTTAAATATTTATTTATTTTAAACAAATATAAGTATAACATTAATTAATTTGGTATGTAATAATAATAATAATAATAATAATAATAATAATAATAATAATAATAATAATAACAACAACAACAACAACAACAAAGGAGAAAAAGGAGAGAGTAGGAGACCAAAGATTTTTTACGTGGAAAACCCCTTCAAAAGTTAGAAGGATAAAAACCACGGGACCGTAGTCCATAAAAATATTCACTATGACTAAACTTATTTACAATTTTACATACAATTTACAAAAAAAAAGATTATTCACTACTCTTCATAATTTATACGGATTGCCTTGGAAATTTCTTCCTCCTCTTCTGAATTATTATCAGCAAATTCATTGGCCATTCCAAGTTCGACATTGCGCGATTCCGCATCAAACCAATATTTAATGCATGTTAACATGCACAATGAATCCAGATTAAGAGTGGTTCGATGGTCTCCAATAATTCTTCCACACGTCGAGAATGCGGATTCCGAAGCAACAGAAGAAACTTGCACCGCAAAAACATCTCGGGCCATAGAAGCTAAAACTGGAAATTGTTTTTGGTTTTCTTTCCACCATTGGAGAAGATCAAAGTTATCATCTACAGAAAAATCTTGACTTAAGAAAAATCCTAGCTCATTGAAGCTAGAACTTCGTCGAGTTGTTGATCCCGATCCCAATCCGCTCGCTTTTCCTTTTAGCTTCATTCTCTTCTTTGCTGCTTCCTTAATTGCGTTTAAAATTCCTTTTCCTTTTTTGCTACTTTCGGTTTCTTCGTATGAATCTTCTTCTTCTCGATTAAAGTTGAATTGCTCCCTTTCTGTTTCATAAACATTAAACAATTCTCGAAAAAGATTGTTAATTGAGGACTTTTGATCCTCAATAGAATCAAGACCAAGAAATTCTTTATAACAATCAAAAAAAATTTCTATATTTACCTCACCTTGACTAGGATCTAGTAAAGTTGCAATACAATAAATAGGAGGAATTATTTCCCAATATTTTTTTAAATTTTTCCTCCATATCATATACAAAAGAACTTAAAGTTTCATGATTCCTAAATTTTACAAATTTGTCAAATATTGTGTAGATAATAGGAACAAAATACGGTGTAGTTGGATAAAATTGAGTTGAAAATCTTTCGGTTGCATCTTTAAAAGTAGATAATAAATCAACACAATATTTAATAAAAGTCCAATCTTCTTCAAAAAGTACTAAATGTGTGCTACTTGTATAATTGTTATAAAAAGGAGTAACAAGTTCTTTATAAGGTAAAATAGAAGAAAGCAAACGATGAAGTGAATTCCATCTTGTTTCTACGGGAAGTGGAAATGCTTTAACAGGTATATTATTTGCTATACAAATTTGCTTCCATTCACGTTTATTACTTGGTGTGCGAATCCATTTTGCTAAAATTTTAATTTTATCAATTAGACCTATGCCAGTACCAGTACCACTAGAACTAAAACCACTTTGAACACATAAATTTATAATATGACATGCACATCTTGCATGAAAAAATATGCCTTGCATAACAGGGTTTAAACTTTTAATTAAATGAGGAATAGCTGCAGTATTACTTGAAGCATTATCAAAAGTAATAGCAAAAACTTTATTATTTTCTAGTCCATATAATTTACAAACTTTAGTAATATATTTATGAATAGTATATGAATTATGTGCTTCTTCTATTACATCTAAAGATAAAATTCGTTTTTGCATAGACCAATCTTCATCTATCCAATGACAAGTTATAACAAGATAACTTATACCATTAGTACTAGTCCATATATCACTAGTTAAACTAACCCTAGATGAAATATTACTAAGTTTATCAATTAAAGCTTGTTTATATTCTTTAAACATATCCATGCAATCTCTTTTTAATGTATGTCTAGAAACAGATTTATATGCGGGTTGTAAATATTTACAAACAAATTCTAAATATCCTGTTTTTTCAAAAATTGTGAATGATTGTTTAGTCCTAACTACAAATCTAACTAAACCACGTCTAGCTTGAACATTATCAAAATTAAAATTTTTTCCACCATCATGCGTATTAATTTGAGATTGTTTACCTTCTAAAATTTCATTTTCTTCGGCATTAGGATTAATTTTATGTATAGTAATTAAATGCTTTTTATACGTACCTGTACCGCCACCACCTCCACCTGAGTTATAAGAGTAAACGCCTTTGCACAATTTACAGATGGCACAATATTTATTTGTCTCACCTTCTTTTGCTACAATGTCGAAATACTCCCATACTTTGCTTGTTTTTTTTCGACTAAACTTCGGTCTTGATGATGTAGCAGCAGTGGTGGCAGCTGATGATTGTGTTTGAGCATGACTTCCTCCACGACCACGACCACGACCAAACGATGGTGCCAAAGGAAGCTCCTCCTCCGGATGAATATCGGGTTCGATTTCATTAAATGATTCGTCACCCAAATTAGGAATTTCAGTAGAACCAAAAGGTCGAGAAACAAAGCATGAACAGCGAAAGAAATTTGACATTTTTATATTTTTTTTTGAAAATAAATATATGTTAAAAATTAAAAAAATAGATGTATGATATATATAATATATTGGAATTTGAAAATTGAAACTTGAAAATTAAAAGTAAAATTTGTAAAATTATAAAATAAAAAGAAAAATGAAATTTATAAAGAAAATGATGATATTATAATAAATTGGAATAAGGAATATATATAATATATTAGAATTTGAAAATTAAAAGTAAAATTTGTAAAATTATAAAATAAAAAGAAAAATGAAATTTAGAAAGGAAATGATGATATTATAAATTTGGAATAAGGGAATTTAAGTGAATTTGAGAGAGGTTGAGTGAATATTGAGAGAGTATGTGAGTGAAGAGAATAAGGGTAGATGAATATAGAAGAAATGTAAATGAAAATAGAAGATTATAGAGGTATTTATAGGAAAAAAATTAGAATAAAAAAATTAAAAAAATTAAAAAAAAAGATTGATGGGCAATTTATGGCCGTTGCCCATCAAAGTTTAAACAGAGCAAAGGCTTGCCTCTGCTCTGCTCGCACAGACGCACTGTAGTTGCACTGCAGCCTAGGCTGCCACTACTGCGCAGTGGCAGCAAAAGTTTTCATTTTTTTTATTTAATTAAAAAAAATAAAAAAAATAAAGTTGGGCAACGGCATTTTGCCGTTGCCCATCACAATGTATGACTGCAGTAAAAAAATTTTATTTTTTTTTATTTTTTTTAACCGGACCGGTTCGAACCGGTCCGGTTTGGGTCGGGCTCTTACCAGGCCCGATTTTTATGTTTTAAAACCGGCCCAGCCCATTAACATACCGGGCCGAGCCAGTACCGAACCGGTACAGTACCGGTTCGGATTTTGGGCCCAATTGACCCGATCCGGTTGCGAACAAGGTCGAGCCAACCCGGCCCAATAATCACCTCTACTTCACAAGACTACCTTTTCTACGAGTGTCAAAAAAATTTTCTTGATGGATAATCAAGATAGTCCAAAAGATCATGGCTTCATATCTATGTATGGTTTCATGGCGATGGTGGAATGGATGACGACCACACTCTGTCTATGCCATTTTTCTTGTAACAATATTCGTTGAAGAAACATATCAATCAGTTCTAAGATGCCCATGGGGTGTGCCACTCCGAGAAGGGGATCAGGACATGACTTTGAGGGTTGAACAGACATTGCCAATAAAGTTGCACCTTCTAGGAAAAAAATTTAAATAATTATTTAAAAATTTGACATGGCAGTGACATGGCATTGCATACCCCATTTAAAGAAACAAATTTAAAACCACCCTTATCAAGGAATAAAAATTTTAAAATACCCTCTTGTGAGAAAAAAACTCTTTTTTGGCTTGAGCCAATAAAACTAATGTTGGATAGTTTGTAATAAATACAAAGGAACAAGTTCTCAAATTGCTTGTAAATGTGTAAAGTGATATATTTATAAAGGGAAATCAACTTTTACAAATAACTTGGAGTTAAAGAGTAAATAGGCTTTAACCATGGGCTTTGCTTATGCTTTTAAAATAATTTTAAAAAGTCAAAGATATGCACTTTGGAACTGGGGTACTTGGGCTATTTAATTTAATCAAATTTTTTTATTTTTTTTATAGAAATAGTTTAAATTCAATTTTTGAATTTAAAAAGTTTTAACTTTTTCAACAGACATATTTTCATTTATGTATGGAGTAGTTGTGTCTAGAATGAATAGTTGTTAATTAACAGACAAGTACAACCATTCATTTGTGATTTCCTATATAAGGAACTATTTCCGAAAATATTCATTCTACATTCTAAATTTTCACAAACATCACTAAAGCCTTTGTTGTATTTTGGGGCAACTTGTTTCTATATGAAGCAATATTACACTAAAGATTATGTAATCCTACAAGCCTTAAAGCCATATCCATTGTTATATTACTAACATCTAATCTCTTAAAAATATATAAATCATTGACTCTCTTCTTATCATAATAACATTTCGCATGAATGGAATTGGGTAGCGTATCCATGTGATGAAACTTGAAGTATGTTGGCTTTCCATACTTCATCCATGTGATGAAATTCTCATTGCAAAATTGGTATAAAAACTAACTGAAACTATGCAAATCCAAACTCTTAGCTTAAGCAAAAAGAATCATCACCAATCTTGTAACTTTTTGGCGCTCGAATTAAACAATTACAGTATAATTCCTTTAAATTGATTAGTTTTAAATTAATAATCTTTTTAAATTAACAACAAATCATAGTCTTGAATCGGATCAATATAGAAAATTAATAAACCCCTCTATCGTATAATTAATAATTTCATTTTAAAATTTAGAGTAAAATTTTGATCCTAACTCTTTTATAAATTAATAATTCAGTAAAAAATACAAAATATTTTACATTATATTCAAAAACTAGAAAAATATTTCAAGATATTAATTTGTAAAGTGTTACCATGTTTGAGATTTTTTAATTTCAAAAACTAAAAAAAGTACTAAATATATTACATAAAATATATTTGCAAGCAAATTTTTAAAGAGTTTATTAATCACAATAAGGTTTGAAGAAAATTAAATGTAATAAATGTAAAAAAAAACAAATATAATTTCCAAGACAAAATAAAATTTAAAAGTAAACCCTTTAAATTAATAATGTCTCTAAATTAATATTTAATTATAAGTTTTCAACCAACAAGTAGACCTGCTCAATGGTTGGGTTACCCGCCTAAGCCCGAAGACTTGCTTGCTATGGTTGAGTTTAGACAAAAAAATGGGATGTATCTAACGAGATTGGGCAAAATTTTTAAATCCATTAAAAAAACAGGCTGGGCTCGAGCTTGACTCTTTGAAGCTCGAGCTCAGCTTGGCATGACCTGAATATAAATAAAATTAATGTTTTTTTAAAATATATTTACTAAGTATATTGTAATTATATATACATAAAATATTATTGATTAATAAATATGATTTTATATATATATTTATTTATTTATTTATATATGAGAAATAGTGCTATGAGGTAGCTATTTTCTTTTGTCAGTTACTTTTTGTAACAAGTTGGTTACCACCGTACTCCTCTTGTAACTCGCCGCCTTCTTGGTAGTTTCAGATTGCAGTCTGTCTGTTCTCGACCAATTTTATTCTCAAATTTCTTCACAAATCCATGTCCTGATCTATCATCCTTGATTATTACCATGAATCCATCAGACCTTTCCCTTAATATAGCATGGACCCATATGACTCTGATTGATGAAGAGAGTTTTGATGTAACTAATCCATCATAAATTATTAAAACATCAGATAATCTGGGAGAATTTTGCTGGTACGATCTTTGCTCACGAATAGGCCTTTCAACTTTGATGCAATGTTCCATACATTTCAGCAACTTTGGAGGCCTGCTAAAGGAGTTCGTTTCCGAGTATTGGATGATAATATTTTCTTGTTTCAGTTCTTTACTAGGGGAGACCAACTTAGAGTCCTTGATGGATGTCCATGGACTTTTGAGCTTCATTACTGTTTCAACCTTATGGTGGCCACAAAAAACCTAATGATTATATTTTCAAAGCCCTTTCTATGTGGATCCGTGTGTATGATCATCCTCTATCTATGATGCGGAAAGAGGTGGCTGAAATGATATCCTTTTGGATAGATGTTATGACTGATATGGATCTTGGAGATGATTTTGGTTGCTGGGGTCGTTTCATGAGGATCAAAGTTACTCTGAATGTAACTAAACCTTTACTTCGAAGGGTTATGGTTACGGATAGTTTGACTACAGAGAAGCATTTTGTGTGTTTCAAATATGAGAGACTTCCTGAGTTTTGCTTCACTTGCAGTATGCTTGGCCATGTTAACATCGATGGGTGTTCTGAATCTGTACCAAAAAGCTCCTCTCAGAAATATGAGAATTGGATGCATACTTCTTCGCTTCCAAGGAGGGGTATATCAACCTTGTCAAAGGTGTCCCTATCATCTACAAATTCTCATCCATTTAAACCTTTATCTTCTAACAACCCAATATCTATTTCCACATTTATGAATTCCGTTCTTAGGCAACTAAGATGGGAGAATGATAGTGCTTTGGGCCAATCTAATCTCTGCCACTCCACTGTTACTACATTACCTCCTTCCACTAGACTTGATACTTCCCCCTCTATCCTTATTGCACCACTACCCATCCTGACTACTTTGTTACACACTGATCCCATGCATCTTGTTCCTGACCCATTTAACCTGAAACGCAAGGCTACAGAATGTCCAAAGACTACTCTTTTTTATGAGTGTTTCAGCTCTCTCTTCCATATTCAAAAAAAGTAAATCTACTCACTCATACCAATACCTTCATGATGAAATTGTCACTGTTCATTGATGAATGAACTCTTTTGGAAACATATTGGCGGTTAGATCTCTTTATACTCATACTGTTTAGCATGATGCTATTTCTAGGACGGTGATAGAGACTCCTTTGTCTCGCCTGCAGCCATGATCGTCTTGTGCCTTAATTGTCATGGTTTCGGAGGTCCACGAACAATTAATGGGCTTCAAAACCTCCTTGCTAAAGAAAAACCAGCATTGGTATTCCGCTCTGAAACAAAATTGTGGTAAGCACAAGCACAAAGATTGAAATTGAGGTGTGGTTTTTCTTCAATGTTCTATGTTAGTAGTATAAGGAGAAGTGGAGGAATAATCCTCTTCGGGAATGAGGATGTATAGGTTCAGTTATAAAGCTTCTTTAAAAATCATATTGATGTTGAGGTTGAGGACTTTACTCTTAACAGGAAGTAGCGGTTTACTTGCTTCTACGATGAACCAGAGACTCAAATGGGGTATAGAGGTTGGGATTTATTGCGAAGGTTGAGTAGTTTGAATTCTCTGCCTTGGCTCTGTGGTGGAGATTTTAATGAGATTTTGTATCAGAATGAAAAGTTTGGCAAATTATCAAATGCTAGAATTTCATAAGGCAATCCTATACTATGGTCCTCATGATATGGGGTTCTCGGGGTGTTAGTATACCTGGTGGAACGGTAGGGATGGATCTAAGACTATCAAACTGAGGTTGGATAGGTTCTTTTGTAATTATGGCTGGCGTTCAATGTTTCCTCAACACTTGGTTACCAATCTTCCTTCGACTTTCTCGGGCCATAGTCTAATCTTACTCAAGACTCATGCTCAGATGGTTACAAGTAGTAAAATGAGATTCAAGCAGTTTCAATTAGAAGAGATATAGTTAAGGTCTGAGGAATGTGAGTAGCAGGTGATTTCGGCTTGGAATTCTAAGAACTCAAGCTCGGGTTGCCCACTTATGCAGAAGTTACCCTTGACAAAATCCAAGCTTAAAATTTAGAACAAGAATTCTTTTGGGCATGTTCATCATCAATTAATCTTCTAACTAAAGAACTTCAACATGTCCAATCTTTGCTTGTCACTATATAATCTGTCTCGGATGAGAAGTTGATTGAAGGAAAGTTGAAGAAAATGCTTGCTAGGGAAAAAACTATATGGAAGCAGAGATCAAGAGTCGATTGGCTTAAGCATGGAGATAAAAATTCTAAATATTTCCATGCTAAAGCTTTGGCTAGGAAGAAAGCCAATGTTGTCAGATGCTTAAAAGATGATTCTGGGGTGTGGCATGAAGAACATGATAGTATTGGGCTGGTGGCAATTGACTCATCATCATCATCATCAGAGCCTTTATCCCAATAGATTGGGGTAGGCTGGTGGCAATTGACTATTTCAGGAATTTGTTTAAGTCGACGGGGAGAATGGAAATGGATGGTATACTGGATTATGTTGAAGCAACGGTGTCTAATGAAATGAATAGTGAACTACTAAATCTGTACACAATAGAAGAGGTTGAAGAGGTTTATTCCATATGCAACCGAATAAAGCACAAGGTCCAGATGATCTTCCTGTTATTTTCTATCAGAAATTTAGACCCATATCAGGTATGATGTTATCCATTTCTGTTAACAAGTATTAAATTGTCAAAGATCATTATCACCTATCACCTACACACGTTGTTGTCATTCCGAAATTGAAACAGCCTGAAACAGTTTCTCAATTTCGCCCAATTAGTTTGTGCAATGTCCTGTACAAATTAATCTCCAAAACCTTAGCCAACAGATTGAAAGTGATACTTCCAAAGATCATCTCTACTAACCAGAGTGCCTTTGTCCCTAGATAATTGATCTCTGATAACTTCCTTGTAGCATACGAACTCCTACACTATATCCGAAACAAAAGAGTTGGGTCTAATGATTTTTTTGCTCTTAAACTTGATATGCGTAAGGCGTATTATAGAATTGAGTGGACTTTTCTTGATGCTATGCTAAGAAGATTGGGATTTGCTGATTCTTGGGTGAGACAAGGTATACATTTTTTGTCTTCTGTATCTTTCTTGGTGCTTTTGAATGGCAGAAAGTTTGGAAATTTTAGTCCCAGTAGGGGTCTTCGACAGGGGACCCCTTGTCCTCGCACTTATTCATTATTTATGCAGAAGGTCTTTAACTGGCCCTGAATGCTGCTTAATTATGAGGAGAGATTACTGGTGTTAAAGTTTGCCCTTCAGCCCCTTCAATTCATTCATTATTTTTTGCAGATTATTCTCTCTTGTTCTTCCGTTTAAATGTTCAAGAGTGTAACGAGATTAAAGATATCCTGCATACTTATGAAAAAGCTTCAGGTCAGTAGATTAGCTTCCCAAAATCCAACCTCTTTTTCAGTAAGAATACAGATTCTACTTTGGCAAATCAGGTTGTATTGGTCTTTGGTGTCCAATCTGTGAACAGTATAGAGTTGTACCTTGGCCTTCCTAAGGTATTGGGTAAATCCAAAAGAAGAACATTCTCTGCAATAAGAGACTGAATCTGGAATAAACTAATTGGATGGAAGGAGAAACTTCTCTCCCAAGCTGGCAAGGAAATTCTGATTAAAGCAGTTGTTCAATCTATCCCCAACTATACTATGTCTGTTTTTAAGCTACCTCGCACATTCTGTGTGTATCTTACAAATCTCATGTCATTTCTGGTGGAAACATGGGGATAGCAATCATGGCATGCATTGGCTCAGTTGGTCTCAAGTGTGTCTTCTTAAATCTCAAGGGGGTTGGGTTTCAAGTGCCTCAATACTTTCAATGTCTCTCCTAGCAAAACAGGGATGGAAGTATTGAAAGCTAAGTACTTTAGGAACTGCTCTTTCTTACAGGCCAAAGTGGGATCTAATTCATCTTATACTTGGAAGAGTATTTGCAAGGGGCGATCAGTTATAAAACTGGGATTACGTTGGCGTATTGGAAATGGGATATCTGTTTCAGCATGGGATGACCCATGGATCCAAAAACCATGGAGTTTCAAACAATTACCAATACTTGGTGGGCAGGAACATGTCAGTATCTCAATTAATTGACCAATTGCATGGTAAGTGGGATGATGTGATACACTTTTGTACTTTCAGGAATCAGATATTACAGAAATAAAGAAAATTCCCTTGTTGGGTCTACATAAGGAGGATTTTCTTATTTAGCACCATGGTCTCAGTGGGGTTTACACAGTTAAATCGAGATATCACTATCTGATGCACTACAACAGATGTATGGGTATTCATACATCGACTAGTATTACTTTCCTTGGAGAATCATCCTCTTCTACCAATACCATCTCACATTGGAAGAAAATATGGGGTCTGGCAGTTCCTCACAAGGTATGAATGTTTTTGTGGTGTTGCTTTAAGAACATAATTCCTACTCTAGTTAATCTTCATCAAAGGAAAGTTGAACTTCTATGTGGTCACCATCCAGAGACAATGTTACATGTTTTGAAGGATTGTTCCTCATTAGTGGCTGTTTGGTCAAATGACGAATTTGATTCAACACGAAATTGGTATCATTGTTCTTCTTTTACAGATTGGTTCCAGGCAATTTATGATAGAGACCAAGGAACTTCCTTTCAGTTATTTGCAATGCTCATATACTGTATCTGGTATGCTAGGTGTAATTTCCTATTTAATGGGAAATCTTTTGTTGCAACCGAGGTAATTCATTCTGCTCAGATGCATCTTGATGAATCCCAGTATGCTAACCACTGCCAACAGAGTGGTTTCTCAGCTTCTCAACTTAGAAGTCAATGGACACCTCCTACTCCTGGTATACTGAAACTTAATTTTGATGCTGCTTTGTTTGCTGAAGAATGCTGTATAGGAGTGGAGGTAGCTGCACGTGATTCCGGAAGGGAAGTTCTTGCTTTGATGTCCTCTGAGAAAATTGGCTTCTTTGACCCTTATGTGGCTGAAAGCCTGGCTCTTTATAAGGCCATATCTTTTGCTTTATCTGTTGGTCTTTTCTATGTGGAAACTGAAGGTGACTCTTTATCAACAATATCTGCTGTTACAAGTCTCCAAGAAGATCACTCAACAACGGGAAACTTGATTGAAGATGCCAAAGGCCTGCTATGTAGATTCAGAAAATTCTCGATTGCTCATGTTAGGCGTAGTGGAAATACTGCTACACATGTATTGGCTAAATATGCCAAAAATTTGAATTCACATTTGGTCTGGATTGAGGAGATTCCATGTTTTGTGGAATCTACTATTATTCATGACCGGATCTCATGTAATCTTCCTGACACTGTTACTAACTAAATAAAACAAGCATCTTCATTATCAAAAATATATATATTAATATATTATATATTAATAATTCATTATAAAAAAATGATTATATATATTTAATATTAAAATTAACATGCAAATTTTGACAAATCAAATTAAATCTTAAAGAGACTAAAAGTATAAAAAATAAATAAACAAAAATTAAAATACTAAATAAATAAATAAAATAATATTCGAGTAGGTCGAGCCTAGTTCGGGCTTGCAATACAAAATTAAAAAAAAAAGCCTAGACTAAAAATCAAGCACGAATTTTCGGGTAGGTCAGGTTTGGGTTTGCATATAAGCCGTTATTATATTTCTTAGGCCTGACCCAAACTTGGCTTGAGCTCGCCTATGATCAGGTCTACCAACAAGTGGTTAGAAGAAATGAAAGTGAACTTTAGAGGTGGCAAAAATTGGCCCGAGCCCGAACCGGGACCAGCCCGAATTGACCAAAAAAGTCAAAGGCCCGTAACTGAAAAAGCTCGGAACCGAAAAAGCTCGAAACCGAAAAAACTCGAACCCGACATAACCCGAGCTCGATACGATTCGAAACCGAGACCGACCCGAACCGAAAACCGAAAAAACTGAATTTATAACTCGAGAAAACTCGAATTATAATTATATAATTATTATTTAAAAATAAATAAATAATTGATACACTTTTTTAATTAAAAAATTTAAAATTTTGAAAACAATTATTATTTATTATACAATTTTATCAATTATATATTACCAGCATAATAAATATTGAATCTTTTTAATTAAATTAAATTAATTTAAAACACCATAATATATGATATAATATATGGTATCAAATAATCTTTAATATTATCCTTATTGCATTTATAATAATAAATATATTATTAATTTGACATTTGATTTATTATAAAAATCATTTTAACATTTTATTATTTTTATTTATAATAAAATTTTAATTTTAATACAATAATAAATCAAATATATAAAAATTATATAATTTCAATATTTGTTTGAAACTTTGAATTTAATATCTTGTGCAACACATTAAAAATATTTTTAATAAAATTAAATTTAAACTATATTTTCTTAACGTTTCAAGTATAGAAAGATATTAAATTTAGATTAAAAAAACCTAATCTTAAAATTAAAATTCAAATTTTTAAGATTAGAAAAAGCTAAGTTATTAAATTAAACAATACAAGTACAATTTTTTTATACTTGGGTATCATTAAAAGAGAAAATTATAGTGGTAATTTTATTTTTAGCCTTAAAACAAAAGACATTAAAAAATCAAGCTAGTGATAATTAATTATTTATTATATTATAATAATCTTATACATGAATAAACTAATTTGGTATCTTGTAATAATGATTTGTATATTATATTATAATAATCTTTTAAGAATAAATTATGTAATCTCCTAGTGTGTAAGTATTATTTTGATAGAATTAAGTATTTATTAAAAATAATTTCTTTATTATCTATTAAATGTAAAATTAAAGTGTGGATAAAAATAATAATTCTAATAGTAAATTAAAGTGTAATTTAATAATATATTAGAGTTGTATTACTATGTAAGTGGTAATTTTAATAAAATTTATTTTTTATACTTTGTTAATATTATTATTAATTATATTTAAATAACTAGCATTATATTAATTAATTTAGTAATATCTATTATTTAACATTTTAATTAGATATTCAATCAATTGGTGTATATCTAATATTATTATGTTAATATAATATTATTATGTTAATGTGAATATGAAAAAAATTAGTACTCAATTTGGAATAGTTTTTTTGATGGCAAATAAAATACATAATATAGTTAATAAATAACATCTTATCATAATGATTTGTATGTTATTATAACTTTAAAAATAATATTTTATCATGTGATATATAATCAACTATACAAGCTCTTAATTATATAAAATAGATTATTAATATATTTATCTTATCATAATGATTTGTATGTTACATTATAATAATCTCTTACCATGTAATATAGAATAAATTAAACAATCTCTCATAGCATATTATAGTTTTAATTTCAGACATTTTTCATTCCAATTTCTTATCATGCTTTTAGAATATACTTTTGTTTTTAATTTCAAACATTTAATCTCTTAGGATGTTTTCATGTAATTTAGTTTAACTTGATCAATTAATAATCATAATATTGTATGATTAAATAGATATTGACCTTCTCAACTACTTTTTTAGTCAAGAAAGTGTTTTTTTTAATTTATTATAATGAGTTACAAATAAAATAATAAACATAATATACTATATATATATATATATATTAAGATTTACATTATAATAAAATGTCATATATGTTAAATTTATTGAACTAAGAGCATCTAAATTCCAATGACCCAATATTGACCCAAAAAAAAACACAATGACTAAATAAGTTATTGTTAAGAGTATAAAGCTATTTATATAAATGTTTAATAGTTTAGTGTGATTTATTTATAATTTGTTAGTTATTTATTTGTATAGCTAATACTTTTGGATTTTCACTTTCTTTTAGTTTTACTATATATATTTGGCTCATTTAAAAAATAAATTTTTATATAATTATTAATATATAATTATATATTTTATAACAAATGTAAATATTACAGGAAATTAAAAAAATAAATAATAATTATCAAGTAATAAAAACATTAAAATGTAAAAATTTATATTTATATAAATTTAGTCAAAACAACAATATTTTATTTATGAGAGTTTCGTGTGAAAAGAGATCTGTTTGATTTTCATTTTTCAATTCCCTCCAAACAAGCTTTTGCCACATTACCGAAAAATTTCAAATTCTTTGGGAGTATGTCTTTTCCCTCCCTTCAGAATCACATGAAAAAACTTCAAAAGCAAACTTTGAAATATATTTATCTCAATATACTGTCATGCAATGTAGATATGATAATTAAAAAGAAATTGTGTTTGGTATATCAATATAAATTTTAATACAATAATTTTTATATTTTATATGATACAAATATATTTGATGCAATACGAATACAATATATATATACGAATTATTAAGTCTAATATAATGTAATGTCTATTATAATCGTTTTAATTATAATCAAAATTCAAAGATGATTTTTTTTATTACAAGGAAAATATTAAATAACTGAGGATAGGGGTGTTGGATTCAAACCCAAGACTTACAATATGCCACAACTCATCTTTAACCACTAGACCAAGAGGTTGTTGGCAATTCAAAGATGATTTTTAGTAGTCGGAGTTTGTGGACAAAAAAATTAATTAGTACAAAAATCCAGATGCTTCTAAGGCAAAAGTTTACAATAGCAGAAATGCTTTCATTTCTTGCAAATGCAATGCAAAATTTAAAACTTTTTCAATGTCTTTTACATCTTCGAGTATTTTACTTGTTATTCTTTTTACGATAATTAATTAATTATAATTAAAAATTATGTATTGGTCCATCATTTACAAGTGCGAACTTTATGTATTATTTTGATAGATCTCACGTGACTTTAAATTTTGATTAATTAATTATAATGTAATAATTATAGATGATATGTTCTCTTTTATTATTGTAGATAACTATATTCTTCATTGGTCCACTCCCAATGTTTTCAAAATCATCCCAACAAAATTTCTTAATATATATTATACAATTCCCATTTATTAAATTTTAACTTTAATTTAGCATTTCTATTATATTTTTATTTAACTATATAAAATTAAATTAATTATTACATTCAAAATTATAAAATATTTATAATTTATAAAATTTTAAAATAATTTGACTTAGCCCGCTAAGCCCACCTGATTAAAACCGGATCGAACTCGAAACCGGATTGAAACTGAGAAAACCCGCAACCGAAAAAACCCGAAACCGAGAAAACCCGCAACCGAAAAAGCCTGAGACAGAGAAAACCCGCAACCGAGAAAACCCGAGACCGAAAAACCCGCAACCGAGAAAACCCGAAACCGAAAAAGCCCGTAACTGAAAAAACCCGAACCGAAACCCGTCCGAACCCGCCTGTTAACCACCTCTAGTGAACTTTTTTCTTAGGTATTTGGACATGGTTCAAATCCTAGAATCGCTATTATTATGAGGGCTTTACCGTTTACCACTCTCAACTCAAATAGGATTAATCTCAAATTATAAAACAAAAGAAGGTACCTATAGTTAAAAAAATTTATAATTATCAAGTTTCAAAAATATTAATTTAAAGAAAATCTACTGTGCCACGATGCTCTGGTGGCAGTCAATGCCGCTCAGAGTGCTCCATTACCATCAAACTAGGCTTTAATTTCAACTGGTATAAAAGGTATCAACTCTGAATATTTTGTCACTCGTTTATGTAACTCATAAAACATTGTGATTTAGGTAAACCGATAAAAAAAGGAAAAATGATAAACCAATTCTAGAAGAAAGTTAATGACAGTTGAGACTCAAATTTCAAAATTTATAGAGAAACACGAAATACCCACATTAAATACAAAAGAAAAGAACAATCTTTGGTGGAATGCAGAGCTAAGAGCAAATATTTTGAAAAAAAAAAAGAAAAATTCAGCTAATAAAAATTAAAAATGCAAAACTTACAGAGATGCTTTTAGGAACTTCAGGTTAGTAAAATCAAGCAAATCCAGTTTCCTTGAAAACCCACCGAAAACCGGTTCTCAAACTTGAATTTTTAAAGGTAGTAAAATATTAGATTCCTTCTTTTACTTTTGTTTGCCACCCTTCATTTTTATTTGAATTTTCAACTCATAATATGATATATTTTAACAAAATAAACTTAAAAATTAAGGACAGAAATAAAAAAAAAATCAAATTTTAAACCATAAAAGTAAATTTATTTGACCTCTAATCACATGTAAGTAGGGATGGCAATGGGTACCCTATAAACGAGTACCCGGTGCTACCTGACCCGTTTAAGTAGGATTAGAATGGTGTATAATCGGGTTTGGATAGGGTTCGGATAGTGAAATTACTATCCGTCACGGGTTAGGATAGGATTCGGGTAGTTACCTTAGGGTATCCGCTACTCGAACTCGATTATAAATAATAATTAATTAATACAATATTTATATTTTTTATATATCAATTATTTATTATTAATGTTTTATTTAATTACATTAAATTATTATATATTATAATTATGATTTTTAACTTTAATTTATTTTTATGAGTTAAATTAAATTTATTAATATAATGTTTTAATTAAGTTATTCTAAAATTAATTTTAAATTTAAATTTAAAAATCAAACTTTGACTTAATTAACGGGTAGTTAAACGGGTTCGGCTAGTTAAACGGGTATTTATATTTTATAGGGTTAGGGTTCGGGTAGCATAAATAAAAATAATAGGGTAGTTAATCGGGTTAGAGTATTATTAAAGTTAATCGAGTTCGGGTTCGGGTATCCCAAATATAGCGGGTACCCGACCCGTTTACATCCCTACATGTAAGTAGTTTGTTTGGGAAATACTGAAATAAACTTTAGAATTTTACTCAAAATAAAATAAGTTCTTGATCTTTTATTACATGAAATTAGGATTATAGATTTTATTTTATTTCAATTAGAACATTTACAATATAAAATATTTATTTTTTGTTAATTTTTTTTATCAGGATGATTTAATTTAAACAAAATGTTTAATTAGAATTATTTGGATGAATTAAATGATAAATATTAGAGAGAAATACTATTTAAAAAACTTATTCAATTAGACGCCATTCATTTATTTTTAAGATTTAATGGGTACAATTATAATAAAATTAAAATTTATAACTTTACTTTTATGCAAAAAAAAGTGTTTGTATTTTTTAATAAATTAAATTTATTTAGGTATTAAGTTTTTTGGGGGGTAATTGACACCTTTTTTTTTTAATTTACACCCTTAAATAAGAAAAACACGCAATCACATGAGAAAATTGAAAAGAAGCTGGTTTTGATAGAAACCCCCCAACCACCAGGCACCAGCCATTCAACATAGAATTTTTTAGCAGATAACGCGGAAATGAAGCCAAAGAAAATCAATAGTTTTTTTATTGTAATTATAAACCAAAAGTAAGATATTATTATTATTATTATTATTTTTACAGAGGAAGCAGGTACTACTTAGACTAACAGAGTCTCATCATAACAGTCTCGTCATAAGGCCCACATTATTATTATCTTCTTCTACCCAGCCAAGCTTACTTGTGGGTGATCAAGGCTTTGTATCTCTAAACCCATGTGCAATACTTGCTAGGTAATATTATCGTATTATTACTTTTGCATTTTACATTTTTTTTGGTAAAACTTTTACATTTTACTTAGGAAATTTCTAAACACACCCTACTTTGAACTAGACAAACCCTAAGTAAAACTTTTTTTTCCCAAAATTAACCCAATCTTAGTACACCCTACTTGCTCACCCTCCATTACCATACCGCTTGGGGGCTATTGAACTGCAATAAGGAAATTCGGTGGCGTGCTTGGCGTCTTGCTGTGCTGCATCCACTTGCGGACTCTGCTCATCGGTGGCGTCTGGGATCTCTAAGAAATTAGCTAGGCTTGCTTATTGTGGTCTCTTTCTTTTCAATCATTTTTACCAGACCTCTCGTCGAACTCCACCAAGGAATGAAACCCACACTTTTGTACTCAACATTTGTGAGTGAAGAAGCACTCGTGGCACCATGATGCCGTGAGTCAATAAGCACTCGCGGCACCAGGGTGTCTCGAGTCATTTGGCACTCGCGGCACCATAGTGCCGCGAGGAGGGCACTGTCGCAGCACTTGGGTGCCGTGACTCTGGATCATGCGCAGCATTAAGGTGCTGGCATTAAGGAAAGGGGCAAAATGGGATTACAATTTTCAGATTTAGGGTGTGAGTAGCAAAAAAATGAAGAGAAATTGAAAAAATAGGGTGAGTCTAGCAAATGGTGTGCGGCAATGGAAAAAATAGGGTATGTGTAGTTAAAGTTTGGGTGTGTTTAGATAATCCCTTTTACTTACTATCATATTACGTAATTTATTATTCTCTTTAATGCAGAATTAATGTTACTTAGTAGTAATACTATTACTTTTACGCACTTAATTAAGTAATTATGAATGATATATAACATTTATTATTTTTATTGTATCATTGTTATTGTAACGTTTACCTTTATTAAATCTTTTCTTTTGTTATCATTGCATGTTATGTTATTTTATAGAACTTGAAGATATACTAAAAAAAATGGACCTTCAACGACGAATTTAGCAACGGATTAGTGACAGAAATTTTATGTTGAAAAAATCGAAGTCCCTGATGCTCTATTCATTGTTGAAAACTTCATTTTCGTCTCCAATTTCGTCGCTAATTAGCGCTGAATTTTTGTCTATCAGCGACAGATTTTACATAATTAGTGAAGGAATTTTCCGTGGCTGATTAAATTTTTATTTTTCTAATTTTATAAAAAAATCCGTTGCTAAAGGTTTTCATCGACGGATTTTTCGTCGTTGATAATATATATTTTTTATTTTATTAAAAAATTCCGTCACTAAATGTAATTAGAGATGGAACTTTTCGTCGCTGATAATATATTTAATTTTTTATTTTAGTAAAAAAAATCGTCGCTGAAGGTAATCAATGACAGAATATTCCGTTGTTGATAATATATTTTTTCCGTTGCTGATGGTATTAACAACGGAATATTCTGTCGCTGATGGTATTAGCGACGAAATTTTACAGAATTTTTTGTCACTGAATTTATGACTGCTGACACTAATTTAATGAATTTTGTCGTTAATGCTATTATTTCCGTCACTAATACGATGAATTCTGTAGCTAATTTTTCCTTTTTTTGGCCTTTTTTTAATGCATTTTGTTACTAAAATGCTAAATTCCGATATTTTTTCTAGAATTTTTCCAAAATATTCCTAAATTTATACATAAATCACTAAATTCATGACTATAAGCTTCGTATATAGCAACATTCAAAAGATCATAATCCATAAACATAAAACATCGATAAGATTTATACATAATCATAAAACATAGTTAAAATTCATAAAATCCATAACATCTGTCAACAGCCATGAAATTCTTAAAACATAAAAAGAACTAAGTACTAAATAATTCTTATAAAATAGAGATTCATGTAGAAGGTCCATCTTCGAGGTTTGATGAGTGTCTATCACCGGGATTTGGAGGGCCTCCTTGGCTACTCTTCCATGCGTGAGTCATCTTGGCCATCCATTGGTGCATTTCCATGTAATATTTCAGGATTGCATCAAGTTTTCCTTCAATAATCTCACTTTGCTCATCTTGGCTTACTGTTGATGGAGAAACCGAGAACATTGAACTTGTTGAAGAGGTGGCTGACTCAAATATATCTCTGTTTCGTGAACTGCTTCCAAGGTTGTACACATGCGTGCGGGTAGTTTCCATTCCTCCAATGGAGTCACACCAAGCAACAGGATCAAAGTTTGGTTGTTTGCTAATATTTGCACCATACTTCTCAGCCAATGAAGTATCATATTTTTCCTGTAATAAAAAAATATTTATTATTATGTATATACTTAGGTAATTAAATAATAATTGACATATAGAAGAAGAAATAATTTTAAATATACGTACACTAACAACTTTGGACTTATTGTCCACGTATTCACCACGGCCAACATTTTTTTATGGGTTCGATCAAAAACTTCCTTACATGTAGGTGTTCGATTATATTGATCCCTCTTCAAGTAAAACATTAAAAAATTTAAGTTAGTTGTAAAATATATATATATATATATTTACTAGAATATCATATATATGATTTAAAAAGTTACATACCAGCCTATGTGCATGCACATGAAAAGAAATTGATCCACTTGTATGCTTTGTAACAGTTCCTTTTGTGGTCAATCGATTTTGCTTTCCTTTCTATGACCTCGTCTCTCATTTTGGTTTGCCCCACAGGTCATCAAGCAAGGAGTCCCAGATCTCAATCTTGATCCAGCTGGACATATACCCTTTACACTCTGAAATTCGATCCATGCCAAAATATTGCATTACTTTTTTTCTTTCCGCTTGCAACAAGTTACGGAATCGTGTTTTGCAAATGTTCTCCCAAATATTTTCACAATATTTGTCTCTTCAGGAGGCTACGTAAAAAGTTCCTAAATCAATTGAAATCATTAGTCAAAATAGTGTTAAAGAAAAAAATAAAATAAAATATTAATTATTTGCGATTGACATACCAAAATTTTTTCCCACATTTGGGTTTTCAAAGCAGTTGGAACATTTTTCCATGTTGGCCAAGGATCAGTAAAATACTC
The DNA here is from genome assembly GCA_032173925.1 of Heritiera fomes. Lineage (NCBI taxonomy): Eukaryota > Viridiplantae > Streptophyta > Magnoliopsida > Malvales > Malvaceae > Heritiera > Heritiera fomes. The sequence continues at coordinate 29,766,451 of JAPDPM010000012.1, forward strand.
TTTAATTAATGCTATAATTGTTCAAACAGCTTAAGGCTCCAAAAAAGTACTGAGACATAAATAAATCCGAATTTTTTATATGATATTAATTAATTAACTTCATATAACAAAATAGTAATATTATTTTTATTACTTGTTATTTAGACAAGTAAGTCGTGCCTTATGATCCAGATTACTTGGAGTTGAATATCCTTGATTCGGCCCTTTTGTTTGTTTTCTATCTCCACTCCCACTACCATCAGAACTTGCACCACTGCCTATGTTCGTCGAAGTATGATTGACGGTAGGCTACTCGATCACTATTCTGTCAGGAGATAAACCCTAGGTAGACGGTTAGCCTTGGGTAGGTAGACCTTGTGTAGATGGGCCTTGTGTTGATAGACTATGGGCAGATTGGCCTTAGGAAATTAGACCATATCTCAGGTCAGTGGGTGGGTCGACATCATCAGTATCCACTTCTTTTGATGAGAATAATTATGCTTCAAGGTTAACTGGTGGGGTTTGAGGTCGTGGAGTAGGCATGAAAAAGGACTTCTAACCTGTTGCTAGAGATTCACCGAGTTGAGACTTCTTACCAGATGATTTCTTTGATGGCTTTATTATATCTGCAATACAGAAAAAAACTGTATATGTATTAGAAAACTAATGAAATTAACAAATAAAATAAATTAACATTTTGCAAAACATCTTACAAAACATCCTAAAATAAACTAACAAAACAATAATTAAGTTATTAAACATACATAAATATTTTCTTAAAAAAAAGTAGTTAACTAAAAGAGACTTCCTCATCATCATCAACGTCGTTGTTGTTGTTGTCATCATCATCATCACCATATGCTTCTTCTTCTTCTTCTTCAATATTTACCTCTTTATAATCACCGCGAACGAGAATAGTGGGTTTGTCAAGTTCTTCTGAATATGTGATATTTATAGGGTGTGGATTTTGAATTTCTTGATAAATCCCATCATTTAAATCTACTATGTCCACATCACGATTGTGAATGTTAAATCTAGATCTTGCTATTATCTTGAAAACAGCCCATCAATCACGACGATCTCTTTTTCTAGATGGATAAGGAGTAAAATACACTTGTTGACTCTATTGAGCTAATATAAAAGGTTCATTGCTAGCAAGTATAGAACTGTGTTTGATTTTAACAAGATCGTGACTAGGATGAACGCGATGACCTCTTTCAATGTTAAACAAATGGCACTTAAAGAGTATAATTTTATTTCTGATTCCAAAATATTCTAGCTCCACTATATTTATCAAGATACCATAAAAGTCACGTTCAAAATCATTGTAACAATCACCTTTCACATAAACACTGTTGTTCATTGTTTTTTGAGTTTTTCCATATTCTAATGTATGAAAATTAAATCTATTTACAAAATACCCTTGATAACAACTTGCCAAACGTGCAGGACCATGAGAGAGGTCAATGATACGTTTATCTATTTCATTTCCTTATTCACGAACCTACATAATAGTGATTCATGTGATGAGTGAAATGCATTATCATCCATTAAAATAGAATGAACTATATTTAGATTACTTACATATTGTCTAAACCGTTTTGTAAAGTGAGCTTGACGTGTTTTCACCAATTGAGCATCGTTTATGTTTGGTTCATTTCTTTTGACCATTTCATCAAATATCCTATAAAATTAATATATATATATATATCAATATGAAAATGTTTAGGATCAAAAAGCCTTCATTGTATTTATAGTAAGATATATATATATATATATAAAATATACTTACTCAATGTACAGGACAACTTCTTCATAATTCATTAGCACATATATCACCGCTACATCAAACTCATCTTCTTCTAGATATCGATGATTGTTCTTTGTCCATCCAAGTGGTCGTCCAGGATATTTGAAAATTGACAAACGTTCCATAGGATTTACGTTTCCTCCATCATCATTACGTGGCGAATAAGTTAACCTTGTTTGAATATTGGGATCAAAGTACAATGCACAAAATGTTGCAGTTTCCTCCCTCGTATATGCCTCACATATGGATCCTTAAACACGTGCAAGATTTTTCACCTTCTTCTTATGTGATGCAAAAACATATTTAAGGTAAATAATACACATATTTAATGACAGATAGTAAACGTTTTATTTAAGGTAACACATTAAGAAATACTAATATCAAACAAATTATTATTTCTCAAATAGATACATCCATCTGTATTGAACGAGTTCACCAATCTTGGACTCATACGGTAAGTGAATAGGGAGATGTTCCATGTAGTAAAAAAACCTTGGTGGAATTTTTTTTTCTAATTTGCAAATTGTTTCTACAATGTTGCTTTGCAACTGTTTCATGTAATTCAAATGTAATTCAGTTGAGCATATATCTCAAAAAAAATGAGATAGCTCAGTAATAACATCTCATATTGAATTAAGAATGAAATCACGAAAGACAATTAGAATTAATCTTTGCATAAAAACATGACAATCGTGACTTTTCATTCCATAGAACTTGCCTTCCTCAATATTTATACACTGAGATATGTTTGATGCAAACCCATCAGGAAGCCTTAACTCTTTCACCCACTTACACACTCTTCTATGATCATCTTTGCTTAATGTAAACAAAGATTTAGGCTCGAAAGTTTTTCCATTACTTGTCACCAATTCCAATTCCTTTCGTTTACAAATCAGTGCCAAATCCAACCTTTCATTTGTGTTGTCTTTTGTTTTGCCTTTAACATCCATCAATGTATTGAATAAATTGTCAAGTAATTTTTTTCAATATGCATGACATCTAAGTTATGACAAATAAAGTTAGTATACCAATAAGACAACTCCCAAAAAAATGCTTTTCTTTGCCTAATTATAAGTTACCTCAAAATCTTGAGGTTTATGTTGAGGACATTTAGTCCTAAATGTTAAGTCTTCCAAACTATCTGTCCGGGACAACACTTTTTCATCTAACAATCTCATAACCAAAAGATCATAATCAACCCATTTATTAAATTTGTCTTTTTGCTTCCTAAAAGGATGATTGGGAGGCAAAAATTGACGGTGACAATAAAAAAAACAAGGCTTTCGTCCATGGTGTAATCTAAAGGCTTTCGTCCATGGTGTAATCTAAAGGCTTTCGTATGTTCCATACAATAAAGATAAGATAATCTTCCATGTGTACTCCATCCAGACAACATCCCATAGGCAGGAAAGTCATTAATTGTCCACATCAATGCAACCTTTAACAAAAAAATTTGATTTCTATAAGCATCATAAGTTTGAACACCCTCGTCCCATAAGATTTTCAGCTCATTTATCAAAGGTCTTAAGAAAACATCTATGTTTTGAGATGGATTGCTTCTTCCCGAAATTACCATATTTAATAATAAATATGGTTATTTCATACACATCCAGGGAGGTAAATTATAAATAGCGAGCATAACTGGCCAGTAAGAATACGACCTCGTAGCTAGCCCAAAAAGACAAAATCCATCCACACATAAGTCAATTATGACATTACGAGGTTCTATAGCAAAAAATGGATGGGTTTGATTGAAATGCTGCCAAGCCTTACCATTAACTGGATGTTTGAGCACTCCAGAAGAACTTCGATTGTGCGCATTCCATGTCATAAACTCAGTAGTTTCAACTGACATATAAAGCCTTTGAAACCTAGGGATTAATGACAAGTAGTGCAAAATCTTGTACAATATCTTCTTTTCTCTTGCCCTACATGGTTTATATCTAGGATGCCCACATATCGTACAGTGCATTAGCTCGGCATATTCTTTACGAAATAAAATACAATTATTCTTGTAAGCAACTATCTTAACATAACCAAGATTAAATTTCTTCAGTTTTTTCTTCATTTCATAAAAGTTTTCCAATAAATTATTATTATTCGGAAGCATACCTCTCACAATTTTCAACATACGACTAAAACATGCTTCACTCACATTGTACTCCGACTTCCAATTACATAGTTGTGACACGGCAGATAATGTCATGCGCTTAGAACATTCTGTCCACAATGGTTCATTTGCATCATTTAACATAGAAGCAAAGTTTTGTCTTGATGAATTTTGTTCATGCTCACCAAATCTTGACTGATTAGCATTCTAGTCAAAATTAAAATAAAAAGCATTCTTGACAATTCTATTATATGGATTTTGTTCTAAATACATTCCATAAATCGGATCACTAACCTAATCTCTATTTCTTGAAGATTGTCTTTCAACTACTTCACCGTGTTTATCCCAAATAATATAACCACCCATAAAACCTTTGTAAAATAAATGTTCCTGCACCTTATCGCCTTCTAAAAGGATTCTATTTTTATATTTGATATAAGGACATTTTATTCTATTTTTATTGACAAACTGCCTATTTGAAAATGCAAAACCTATAAACTTTTCAACTTCATTTAAATAATCATTTCTAACATAACTATTACCATCTAACTAGTATTACATCTAACTCTTATTCTTATCCATCATACAATCTGAATAAAAGATCTGTAATTTAATAAAAAAAACCCACACAAAATAAATAAAATATAACAATTAAAGCAAACATCTCAACCAATTCAATTACAATAAAAATTTTAAATCATAATTTAATATAAGATATCAATTCAATCTACTTTATTAATTTAACAACTAATTATTATACAATGTATTATGAAATAGTTAAAATATTACCTCACGATCATAATCCATGAAAGCACTCCTTGTTAATATTAAATAACCTACAAAAACATAAAAATACATATTAAAAATTAAATACTATTTTCTTTTAATAGAAAATATAAAAAAATAATGATTACAATACATACAACACTTATTACACTACATATTAAAACTATTAATACAACAATATATACATTTATGCAAAGAAAAGAATAATATATATATATAACAATATATATCTAACATTAAACAATTTATTAATAATAATAATAATAATAATAATAATAATAATAATAATATAATCAGTCTATTAGTACCATGTATATTATACACACAAACAACAACAAATTTTTATAATTAATAATATTATAACCAAATTAAATCTACATAAATAAATTTATATATTTCAAAGATAACAAAAATAAATATATACATTTAAATAAAAATGTCCTAACAACATTCCTATGTGTGTGTGTGTGTGTGTATATATATATATATATATATATATATATATATATATATATATAAAACAACAAAATTAAAAACATTACTAAATAGTTATACAAATAAATAACAACAAAGTATATATATACACAAATAAATATATACGAATATATGCAAGTAAATAAATATATATACACAACAACAAATAAATATACATACACAACTAATTAAATATACACAAATAAAAATATACAGTAATAAATATATACAAACATACACAAATAAATATATATAAAAAAATAAATATATACACACAACTAATTAAAAATATATACAAATAAATAAATATATACACACAAACAGATATATACAATTAAATATAAAAAGATAAATAAATATATGAATATATATACCAAAGTGGAGATGGAGGCTGGCGGTTTAGGCGGCTGGCGTTTGGGGTCGATAGGCGATGGAGAGACGATCAGTGGTAGGGAGGCTGCCGACGGTAGGACAATGATGGTTTTGGGTTTTTGTTTTTTTTCTTTTAAAGTAGAAGAGAATAAAGGAGGAAAGAGAAGCAGTCACAAGCGTCGGTGGCAGGATGACAAGCAGCCAACGATTCGACGACTAGAGGAAAGAAAAAAAGAATAGGATCCTGTAGGTGCGTGTGATAGGAAAGGAGAGTGGGAGGGGGAGCTGCGAAAAGAGAAGGAAATGTAAGTGGGATGAGCGGGAACGTGCAAAAAAGGGAGGGAATTCATGTTTCGCGAGGAATTATCGATGGAATTTCTGTCAGATTAGAGACAGAAATTCTATCGCTAATTCTAATTTAACACTCCTCGAGTGTCGTGTGAACGCTTACTAAGGAGTTTTAGCGACGAAATTTAACATAAAAAATTTATATGTATTTTTTATTTTGGAATCAGCAACAGAAAAATTTCGTTGCTAATTTCGTTGCTAAAAATAATCAGCGACAAAAAATATTCTATTGCTAATACTTAAAATTATTAAAAAAATTAAAAAAAATTTTAAATAAATTTCAATATTATGGAATTAGTGACGGAAATTTTTCGTCACTAAAGACTAATAATGACGGAATTAGCAACGAAAAATTTCATCGCTGATGCTTCAAAATTTTAAAAAAATAAAATAAAACAAAATATAAATACATTTATACCAGATAGGATTAGCGACGAAAATTTCTATTGTTAATTCCATCGCTAATTATCTTTAGTGATGGAATTAGCAATAGAAAATTCCGTTATAAATTCATATTTTTATTTTTTTGCCATTTAAGTTTTGGCGATGAAATTTTCCATTGCTAATTTCGTTGCTAATTTTGGCGCCTCATGAATAGTACCTTCGTGTCGTAATTAGCAATGGAATTTTTCCATCGTAGTTTAGCAACAGAATTTTGTTGCTAATTCTGTCACTAAGTCTAATATCGTTTTCGTCGTTAATTTGTTGCTGATGCTTACTTTTAGTGACGAAATTTTTCGATCGCTAAAATTTCGTCGCTGAAAGTCTCTTTTTTAGTGATAATAATACTATTTTTACTATTATTTACATCAATTTATATTGTCATATTAGTGATCTAGTAGTAAAAAGATATGAGTTTACAAATATTGTAATTGATGAGAAATCATAGAGTAAAAGCAATTGTAAAAATGAATAATTCTATCTTTTTTACCGTATATTGCTTATTTAAAAAAAATAAACAATGGATATATTTTAGAACTTTTAGGCTGTGCTTGGAACAGCTGAAAAGTGGAAGGAAAGAAAGTTATGGAAGGAAAAATGGAAAGAAAACAAAATTTGAGATTGCTTGGTACAATAGAAAATGAGAAGGAAAGAAAAGAAGAGAGAAAGCTATTTTTCTCTCCTTCAAAAATATCAATTCGTCTGATTTGGACAGAAAAAGGGAAGGAAAAGGGAGGCATGCAAATAAATTAATTGAAACGACGAAATTGCCCTGAAAAAATTTTAAAATTATCAACTTTGCCTTTTTTGTTTTCTTCTGGAATGTTGAGCTTCCATTCCCCAAACTCCCGATCTCTCCTTCTCTATCGCCGATATCCTCTGTCCCACTGCCGTTAATGGGTTAGATGATTAGAGCTTGTTCGTGGACTCTGGAGCTCTTTGATTTTCCCATGTCTTTTCATTTCATTCTAATTAGTCAGGTTTGTTTCAATCCCTAATCTGAGATTTTGCATCCATGCTCGAAGATGATTCATTTGATCTTTTGTTTACTGAGGAAAATTGTAAATTTTGAGTGTTTGTGTACTTTCTGAGTTAAAGATCTAGTGAAACAACCCATCCTTTCTTTGAAGTCTGAATATCTTTTTTTAGATTTATGGCTATCAGGAATAGAATTTGATTATTAGGATTAAAATTTTGCTAGGTAAAAAAGACGAGGAGTCAAAATAAAAAATTCGTTACTCTAGTGGATAAATCGCGTTAATTTTTTCCTTGAGTTCTAAAGCTCTGTTCTTCAAACTCCAGATGTACAAACTGTCTTGATTATTCTGCTTTGACATTTTTTCTAGATACATTTCTTGTTTAAATCTAGCATGAGAAAACCAAGGTACATTGTCAAACCTAGTTAAAACTCCTTGTCATGTCTCTAAGCCAGAAATGTTACTGTTTTCTGTACTTGTTATATGGAACTGGAAAATTTGAGCTATGATACATGGTTGATAAATTAAAGGTATCCTTGCATTGGGCTTGCGGGAATGATGGGGCTATCTTACTCCTATTCACATGATAGATTGTTATAAACAGAAGTTAGTTAAGGTGAGACTGAGATTTTGCAAGTTAGAGTAGAGCAAGTATTTGCAATACAGAGTACCTAGCTTGACCGAAAGAACCATGTCACAAAAATGAGGATAGATGTGCAGATGGTCAGTCTTTCAGAGACATAAGGTAAAAATGTTAGCTTCTAGCAAGTAGCAGTAACGCAACTCTTATTATATTTTAAGGCATGGCAGTTGAGCGTAGCATTTTATTGTTTATATCATAGAAGATGTTCAGGTAGCGATAAGAAATCAAAGAAAGTTTTGGGCTTTTAGGATAACCTTCAGATGCATTATTATGATCTGCACAGACCATAATATGCTTATTTAACTAATCTGTTCTAGGCATCAAAAGCATAGAACTTGAAGCATTAGAAAGGATAAGACATATACATCACTGTTGTCAATAGTATGATTGCAATTAGGACAAGACTAAACTTGTAATCTTTGTGCTATCACTATATACCAACTCAATTTCCTTCTGAATTGGATTGGCATCAGAATTAGTTGCAGAGGATGAGCAGCACATTGTAGCATCACCCTCGTGTTTTTTAGAATCTGAAAGTTGGGAAGTTTAGATCAAAGACAACCAAATCAAGAATCAATTACTTTCCGCCTTAGATTCAGATTATATTCAACTTAAAAGCGTGGAAATGTGAAGTATTTACCTTAAAGGTGATAATCCAAACATGATTAAGCACTGATTTTATTGCCAATCAGAATTGCAATTTGAGGGAGAAACTAGTTGCATAAATAACAAGGATTTTTATCTATATATCGGGAGTGAAATTTAAACATCACAAACTGTATTAAAATATATCATAATAGAGTATACAAGATAATCTTTTGATCTCATCAATAGAGTTTAAAAATCCAATAGCAATGCATCACGTAACTTGAGCTCAATGTTTAGTCTGATCATTTCAACAATCTCTTTAAGTCATAGCATCAAGACTTTTTTAAGGTAGGTACTTAAAAAATAAATTTCAGTTTTTACCCAGACTTTTTTCGTTGTACTTGATTGAAAGTTTTAGGGAAGTCATAGCATTGGGGAAGTTTTATTGTTGTTAATGCTTTATGAATTTAGTTCCTAGCATATTCAGGTAGTGTTATTTAAGGGTAAATGCTATTTTTGAGCACGAAGCCAGCACTAAAAACAAGATTGTGACGAAATTCCATGTTGAATACCTCTTTGTTGAGTTGTTTGATGAGTCTTCCTAAATCATTTTAATTAATGATCTCTGTAGTCTTATTGGTAGTGAGAATTTTTTAGTATTTCAAACTAGTGGATGAATCGAAGATTGAAACGTGGCTGTCAAATTTTTGTAAGCTTGCATTTAATTTCGGGTATGTGTTGTGTCTATGCTTATGCAAAAATCAGGATTGTAGCAATTTTGAATGTGTCAGGGGTTGTTAGTTTGTTAATGGTGTTAGTTATATGTCATCCTCTCATTTTGGAAGCTGGTTTTGTTGTATTGCAACTCTGGGAGTTCTAGGCTTTGCTTTATAGTTTTGTTATTAGTCTTATTGTTTTTATAGATAATGAAACTATAACATAGGTTGTTCACGTAGAAAAGATTCTGCCCACATTGCCTACACAAAGTGAATCAGATTTTGATCTTTGAAATGATTTTCTTCATGGCGAGTGTGAAAGGATTTTTATTCAATATCTAAGAATGGAACATCAGTTAGTGACGTTTCCGAATGACCCCCAGGCTGTTCTTATAAGATCATCTCGTTATAGCTAGCTCTTTCTGTGGTTCATGAGGATTGCTTCTGCTTCTTTCTTTCCCTTTCATTCTTCTCTATGTTAATTCAATTTCCTTTAATATACCTCCATTTCTCTAGTTTCATTCTCAACTTTATCTTATATTTTTGTATTTTAATATAGAATTTTTTTTGTATTTTAATATGCAGTTTTGATAATGGCTAAGAAGTCTAAAAATAGTGAGTGCACTAGTGAGGTTAAGAAGGCTAATCTCAAATGGATAGAAGAGATGAATGATATATATATTGACGCAATGTTGGAGCAACAAGTGAATGGAAACAAAGTTGATGGCACATTCACTCCTCATGCTTATGACAACATGGTGAAAATATTAACTGAGAAAATTAATTTCCCATTTGATAAAAATCATTTGAAAAATCATTTGAAAACTCTCAAGGAAAATTTTAGTAAATGTTTTGATTTGTTTAATCGTTTGAGTGGGTTTGGATGGAATCCAGTAACAGAACTTTTTGAAGCTGAGGCTGAAGTGTGGGAGAAACTTATAGAGGTATGTAATTGCCAGTTTTATCCTAAATTCTCTTCTATATTGTGTTGGTCTGCATTTTGCTACTTTAGCTCCTAGTTTTGTTTTTCTTTGATAAGTTTCTTTGTGTATATTGTTACCAATAAAGCTTCTATGAGCTTGTGATTATAGTTTAAGAGTTTACTAGTAACTCATTTGACTGCAGTGGTTCTATATGAATACTCATTATTCTAGTGATTTTGATGAGGTTTTGTGTGTGATATTTTAGGCAAAACCTTCCACTGCAAAATGGCGATATACCAAGATTCATGCTTATGGAAAGCTATATGAGCTTTTTTCGAAAGACAGAGCTAATGGTAAGGGAGCTTGTAGTGCAAAAGACAGAATTCGAGAATGGGCAGTGGAAGAAAGTAGCGTAGATCCAACTTCCATTGATCTAGAAATAAATTGTGAGCCATCATCTCCAACATCCGTATCAAATTTTGTTGCACAGCAATCAAAGAGCTCTAAGAAGAAAGCATGCATGGAAGATTTATTTGAAAAACAAATTGATGTTTTAGACCTCGCAATTGGCAATGTTGCAGAGATAATGAGACAAGGCAATGCCATTGCAGAAAAAGTTGCACAAATTGCTGAAAAGGGACTGGCTATTGCTGAAAAAGGAAGGCCACACTGTTATTTTGAAGCTGAAGTATTTGATGAGTTGCTGAGGATTGAAGTACCCGAAGATCTTTAACTCGATGCCTTTTTATTTCTAAATCAAGGCAAACAAAGGATGAGGGCTTTCTTTGGAGTTCCTACTCAACGACGTAAAGAGTTACTTTTGAAAATGATGAGTAAATGAAAGAGCTCTTAGCATTAGGAGTTTTTTTTATAGTACTTTTATTGCTCGGAATATAGGTTGATTTTCGTTACTAATGAAAAAATAGAAACTACTCTTGGATGGAAATACTTTGAATATAGACTTTTTTTTATAGTATTTGATGCATTAATATATATCAACATCTATGTTTTCTTTTATTTTCTTGGGAGTTGACATATGACATATTAAGTTTCTTATAAAAAATAACTTTATTAGTATTAAACATTTTTTTTAACATTATTTATGGTTGAGTTGAGTATTTAACAATTATTAGTCATACATAATTAATTAATAATCAATTAATTAATTAATTATCATTAATTAATTAATTATAATAATTAATTATTAATGAATTATTTTAACTAGATTTTTTTTTAAAATCTCATTAAAAATGAAAACTCAATAAATGTCAAAAAGAATAATTCAAAAACAATTATACTTGATAAATATTTGTGTAAGGGTAGGATGGTAAAATCATTTCATTTTAAATTTCTTTCCTCTCACTTTTTCAATCTACCAGTACCAAGCAATAAGAGGAAAGAAATATACTTTCTATTTATTTTTCCATCTTTCGTATCAAGCACACCTAAAGAAAAATAATAAAGTTTTCCATCTTTCTAATTTTTCCTCCCTTCAATTTTTTTTCTTTCCATTTTTTTCTCCTTACCAAGCAAAGCCTTACTATTACGTAATTTATAATACTTTTCAAAAATTTTCAAAACTTTTAATACACCATCTGTCTCGTTGATTTATACATTTGTTCTTTTCTGAATATCTCAAAATTTTATATATTTGTTTGGTGAATATATATATTTATGAAAAATTATCCTATATATTGTTAGTGGAGTTTTTTAACTCCACAAGCAGGGTTAGGATGATGACATGTGTCTTATTTTATTTATTTTTTATTTTTTTAATATTTTTAAAAGACACATGTGTTAGTATATCTCCATAATTATGGAAATAAATATTTGGTAGACCAATTCCGGATATGGTCCATAATTTTACGGTGAATCTCAACTCAATATTTGGCTATTAAAAGCACGATTTTATGATGGTTAAAACATGATTTTATTGCCATAATTAGCACGCTCTCATTACTATTTAAGGATGGCTCCTTCCGGTCCCCAAGTACGTGAATCTCAAACACACAAACACCATCTAGTAAGGTTTTGAGTGCTTGGAAGATTTGGAAGACCTGTGATCGATACAGAGTGGACTGTCAGATTCGGCAATTGCTTCAACAGCAGAGTTACAGATTGCAATGGCTGGAGGTTAGATCCTGTCGCTTCCGCTTTTATTTATTTAACATGTTTCATATTGTGTAGAAGCATGTTAGGCTTGTTTGATGTACTTACATTTGGCATCAGAGCCGTAGTTTAACCTCTGTCTTGCTAGAGATCTGTAGAAAGAAGCTAAAAAACCCATATTTTGAAACTTTAAGTCTCGGATTTCTTGAAACCCATTCTGTTTTCATGTATTTTTGGCTTAAATATTTTAGATCTATTGTTGGAGAGCTCTAGGGATGAAAAATACATGAAAAACGGGACTGTTTGAAGGGGTTTATGCCGGGTCGGGTCGAAAAGACCCAAATTTCTGCAAAAATGCCCGTTCGGGCGAAGAAGAAAGGGCTAGAACCGGGCGCGTGGATCTCACGCGCCGGATAGTGGAAAAGCGGGAGCGTGGTTGTCACGCGCCCGAAGGTTGAAAGCGGGGGCGTGTGTTCGTACAGTGCAACGGCACTGTGCAAAAAAAAAAAAGGGAAAGAAACCCTTTTGGGCTATCCGATTTTGGGCCACTATTTGGGCTATTTTTGGTTAGTTTGGGTCTATTTATTTTGGGCCATTTGGTTAATTATTTGGACATATAAATTAAATAAAAGGCTATTTGGTTTATTTATTTTAGGCCTTAAGGATTTATTTAATTTAAGTAATTGAAATTATTTAATTTAGGCCAAATAATTATATTTTGATAGTTTTATTTCAAATTTTCAGTTCTGTAATTTTCATAATTTTATGAATAATTGGATTATTTTCACAAAATTAATATAATTATGAAAACTTCTCATTATTTTGGATTTTATGAGAATTTTTCATGAATTTGGAATTTTTATAAATGCTATAATTTTAAATTGAATATTTTGTGAAAATTATCATAAAATTATGATTAAATTATGAAAATTTGATTTAAATGTGTATATGTGCTCATTTTGAATGTGTATAATTTTGTTATTTTTATACTAGAAGCACATGAAGCTAAGTTTGTTCATATTATTTAGAATTAAAATTGTCTTATGTTAATTGCAATTTTAAAATATGAATAAATTTAGAATTTGCCAATATGTCTAAGTGATTAATAATTTATTTAATTAGGGCTTAGCCACAGCAACCTTAATTAAGTAAAATTATATTTGTAAAATCACATAATGATATTAGACATAAATTGTGATTAGTTATAAGGTTATAGTAAATTTTATCCCACAGGAATTTTTATTATAATTTTATAACTAATTAGGATAAAATATCAAATTAGTTTCTTAATTTACCCACAGGAATTAGGAAATGATATAATTTGATAGTTTTATCATTATGATATGAATATATTAGAATTAGAACTTTAGCCCACAGGCAAGTTTTATGTCTAAGATTCATTAATAAAATATGTTTACATTGGTAGACATAATTAAGTTTGCCTCAAAAATTTTAGATACATAAGCATGTTTATTTTATATATGCAGTGTTTCCTCAGGCTAGTATTAACCTAGAAGTTCCCGAGCTGGATGGAGAGAACTACAAGGTTTGGAAGGAGAGAGTTCTCCTCCAATTAGGGTGCATGGATATAGACTATGTTATAAGGAAAGACGAGCCCGTATTGACTGAGACCAGCACTCCTACTGAAGTAGCTTTACATGAACGCTGGGAGCGATCCAATCGCCTTAGTGTCACGTATATAAAGACAAAGATATCTGCTGGGATACGTGGTTCAGTCGAACAGCATACCAACGTTAGGACCTTACTGAAGGCCATAGATGATCAATTTGTCACTTCAGACAAAGCGTTGGCCAGCACCCTGATAATGAAGTTCTCATCAATGAGGCTCACCAATGTCAAAGGAGTGCGCGAGCACATAATGGCCATGAGAGATATAGCGGCCCAACTCAAAAAGCTAGAGGTGGAGATGTCTGAGTCTTTTCTTGTGCATTATATATTGAACACTCTACCAAAGCAGTACGGACCATTCAAGATATCCTACAACACACATAAGGATAAGTGGACCATCAATGAATTGATGACCATGTGTGTTCAAGAGGAGGGAAGGCTGCTTATGGAATCGGGTGAAAGTGCATTTTTTGCAAGCCAAGGAAAGACCAAAGATCGAGCCAAGAACAAGGGAAAAGGGAAGATCCCTGCCCAAGCTGACATTAAGAAAGAGTCCAAGTGTTTCTTCTGTAAAAAGAAGGGACACATGAAGAAGGACTGTGCTAAGCTTCAGCAGTGGCTCGTTAAGAAAGGTAATCCACTCTCATATGTTTGTTTTGAATCAAATATGGTTGAGGTTAATCATAACACATGGTGGATTGATTCTGGATCTACAATTCACATTTCGACTTCCTTACACGGTATGACAAACCTAAGGAAGCCAGTGGGAAATGAGGAGAGCATCTATTCTGGAAACAAGATGCGCTCGTATGTTGAAGGCGTTGGAACATGCACTTTAGTTCTTAGTAGTGGTTTTATTTTGCAATTGGAAAAGACTTTTTATATTCCTAGTTTCTCGAGAAATTTAATCTCTGTTTCTAGGCTGGTACCTTATGGATATTCCTTTCAATTTTCAAATAAATCAGTATTGATATATTTTAAGTCTGATATTGTTGGGAATGGTACCTTATATGATGGTCTTTTCTCTATTGATTTGCAAAATGACACTGCTCATAACGCCTTGCATGTTCAAACTGGCACTAAAAGATGTGTTATGAATGAGGACTCCTCCACGTTATGGCACCGGAGATTAGGTCATATCTCCATAAATAGAATTAAGAGATTGGTAAATGACGAAATACTTAGTACTCTCGATTTTACTGATTTCGACACTTGTGTGGATTGCATTAAGGTTAAGCAAACCAACAAGTCTAAGAAAGGTGCCAATAGGAGTTCAACCATATTAGAGATCATACATTCTGACATATGTTGTCCAGACATTGATGCATATGGTCAGAAATACTTCAACACCTTTATTGATGATTACTCGAGGTTTATGTATCTCTACATGCTTCATAACAAGAGCGAAGCATTAGATGCCTTTAAAGTCTTTAAGGCTGAAGTAGAGCAACAATGTGGAAAACCCATAAAGATAGTAAGAACTGATAGAGGTGGGGAGTATTACGGTAGATACACTGAAGATGGACAAGCACCTGGACCATTTGTGAAGTTCCTTCAAGAAAATGGGATTGTTGCCCAATATACCATGCCTGGTTCACCAGATCAGAATGGTGTTGCAGAAAGAAGGAACTGAACTTTGATGGAAATGGTGTGTAGTATGCTTAGCAACTCGAAGTTGCCTAAGTCCTTGTGGATTGAAGCTCTTAAAACGGCAGCGTATATATTGAACCGGGTTCCAAACAAGGTTGTTCCAAAGATGCCTTTTGAATTATTCAAAGGTTGGAAACCGAGTTTGCGTCATATGCGCGTTTGGGGATGCCTTTCTGAGATAAGAGTTTACAACCCACAGGAAAAGAAACTGGATCCTAGGACCATAAGTAGGTATTTCATCGGATATGCCGAACGGTCCAAAGGCTACAGATTCTATTGTCCATTTCATAGCACTAGATTTGTGGAATCAAGGAATGCCAAGTTTCTTGAAAATGACTTAGTTAGTGGGAGCGATCAATCTCAAGACCTAGTTTCTGTGAGAGATCAACCCTCTACCTCGAGTCAAGGATTGGTTATCATGAACAATGTCCCTTCAGTACAACTGGACATTGAACAACCAATCATTGAAGATCCACAAGTAGCTGATAACTTACCAGTAGACGAGGCTCCTCTGGATACACCAGAATTGAGTGAGCAACCAGTTGAACAACATGATCTTTCGGAGAATGTTGAACCAACATTAAGAAGGTCTACTACGGAAAGGAAATCAGCTATTCCTAGTGATTATATTATGTATCTACAAGAGTATGATTTCAATATTGGGCCCGTTAATGATCCAGAGACGTTTTCACAAGCCATGAAAAGTAAAGAATCAAAACTTTGGTTCGATGCTATGAAGGATGAGATGGATTCGATGGCATCTAATGGAGTATGGGATCTTGTCGAGTTGCCTAATGGGGCCAGAGCTATTGGCTGTAAATGGGTCTTTAAGACCAAGACTGACTCATTAGGCAAAATTGAGCGTTATAAGGCAAGACTCGTAGCCAAAGGATTCACTCAAAAGGAGGGAATCGATTACAAGGAGACCTTCTCTCCTGTATCTAAGAAAGATTCTCTCCGTATCATAATGGCACTTGTTGCACATTTTGACTTAGAGTTGCAACAAATTGATGTGAAAACGGCATTTCTCAATGGTGATCTAGAGGAAGAGGTTTACATGAAACAACCTGAAGGTTTTTCCTCTAGTAATGGTGAGCATTTGGTCTGTAAGCTCAAGAAGTCCATATATGGGTTGAAACAAGCTTCCCGCCAATGGTATTTAAAATTCCATGAAGTCATCTCATCATTTGGTTTCGTTGAGAACATCATGGATCAATGTATATACCAGAAGGTCAGTGGGACCAAGATTTGTTTCCTTGTGCTATATGTGGATGATATTCTGCTTGCAACCAATGATAAGGGGATGCTACGTGAGGTGAAACAATTTCTTTCTGAGAACTTTGATATGAAGGATATGGGCGATGCATCTTATGTCATTGGCATTAAGATCCATAGAGACAGACATAGAGGTATATTAGGTCTGTCACAAGAAGCCTATATCAATAAAGTCTTGGAAAGATTCAGGATGAAAGATTGTTCACCAAGCCCAGCTCCCATTGTGAAGGGTGACAGGTTCAATTTGAACCAGTGCCCAAAAAATGATCTTGACCGGGAACAGATGAAGAACATTCCATATGCCTCAGCTGTTGGAAGCATTATGTATGCACAGGTCTGTACCAGGCCTGATATTGCTTTTGCTGTGGGAATGTTGGGTAGATATCAAAGTGACCCGGGGATGGACCACTGGAGAGCTGCAAAGAAGGTGCTTAGATATCTTCAAGGCACTAAGGATTACATGCTTATGTATAGACGGACCGATGAGTTGGAAGTGATTGGCTACTCAGACTCAGACTTTGCTGGCTGTGTTGATACCCGAAAATCAACATCCGATTACATCTTCATGCTTGCCGGTGGAGCTGTTTCATGGAAGAGTGCTAAGCAGACACTGACTGCCACTTCTACTATGGAGGCCGAGTTCGTTTCCTGTTTTGAGGCTACCTCACATGGTGTATGACTTAAGAGTTTCATTAGTGGGCTTAGAGTTGTTGACTCCATATCTAAGCCATTGAGGATATATTGTGACAATTCAGCTGCGGTATTCATGGCTAAGAACAATAAGAGTGGAAGTCGAAGTAAGCATATCGACATTAAGTACTTAGCCATTAGAGAACGTGTTAGAGATAAAAGAGTGGTCATTGAACACGTTAGCACTGAATTGACGTTAGCTGATCCTTTGACTAAGGGCATGCCACCGTTTAAATTTAAGGATCATGTAGAGAGAATGGGACTTGGTCCCACATTTTGATTGTAATTGAAACTCTTATTAATAATATGATGTTTCTCATTTTTGATTTGTATACACTAAAGTTTATTTGAGAAATATCCTTGTTGTTTGGACCGAGAATAAACATAAAGTTTATTCATTAAGTATAAATGAGTTGATTTAGAAACATTTTACATAGTAATACATGGAAGATAATACTCACCATTAGAGGAACTGTCGCCATGATTCATGTGATTTGTTTCTTCTATAAGTGAAATATATGGACCAAGTGAGAGAATGTTAGTATATCTCCATAATTATGGAAATAAATATTTGGTAGACCAATTCTGGATATGGTCCATAATTTTACGGTGAATCTCAACTCAATATTTGGCTATTAAAAGCACGATTTTATGATGGTTAAAACGTGATTTTATTGCCATAATTAGCACGCTCTCATTACTATTTAAGGAGGGCTCCTTCCGGTCCCCAAGTACGTGAATCTCAAACACACAAACACCATCTAGTAAGGTTTTGAGTGCTTGGAAGATTTGGAAGGCCTGTGATCGACACAGAGTGGACTGTCAGATTCGGCAATTGCTTCAACAGCAGAGTTAAAGATTGCAATGGCTGGAGGTTAGATCCTGTCGCTTCCGCTTTTATTTATTTAACATGTTTCATATTGTGTAAAAGCATGTTAGGCTTGTTTGATGTACTTACAACATGTCATCATCCTAACTCCGTTTGTGAAATTAAAAAACTCCATTGACAGTAGATAAGATAATAATCCTATATTTATGTACCACTTAAAACTCTTACTTTCTTTCCATGTTAAAGTTTATTTTTCATAAATTTTGTTACTGGTTGCGTGACCGCTTCAGTCTTCCGTCTTCGCTCTACCACTTCACTTTTACTTATATTCGAATCTGATGGCAAATTCGCGTGAGCTTGGCACAAATCTTCCTCATAAGGGTGGAAGCCTCGTCGACTCTTCGGAGCATACAAAAGTCCAAATCCTCTTACTTTATGAATGATATATAACATATATTATTTTTATTATATCATTGTCATTGTGACTTTTACTTTTATTAAATCTCCTTTTTTTTGTTATCATTACATATTATGTTATTTTATATAACTTGAAGATAATAATACTATTTTTATCATTATTTACATCTATTTATATTGTCATATTAGTGATCCAGTAGTAAAAAGATGCGAGCTTACAAATATTGTAATTGATGAGAAATCATAGATTACAGGCAATTGTAAAAATGAATAATTCTATTTTTTTTACCGTCTATTGCTTATTTAAAATAAATAAATAATGGATATATTTTAGAACTTTTATTATTAGATAATTTATAATATTTTTCAGAAGTTATCAAAACTTTTAGTACTCCATCTGTCTCGTTTATTTATATATTTGTTTGTTCTTTTCTGAATATATCAAAATTTTATATATTTGTTTGGTGAATATATAAATATATATATATATATATATATATTTATCACTTAAAACTCTTACTTTCTTTCCATGTTAAAATTTATTTTTCATAAATTTTGTTGCTTGCTCGCTTGACCCACTTCAGTCTCCCGTCTTCACTCACCCACTCTACTTCTACTTATATTTGTATCTGATAGCAAATTAGCGTGAGCTTGGCACAAATCTTCCTCATAAGGATGGAAACCTCATCGACTCTTCGGAGCATACAAAAGTCCAAGTCCTCTTACTTAATTTTTTTTTTTTAATTTGAGTGCCCTGACCACCGATGCTTGCTGTAAATAATGAAATCTTGAAACCCCAATTCTTTGAGGCAAAAAAAAACCCCCTATTCTCAACTTGGATGAATAATTTCTTTCAGAGAAATGAATTCCCCTGCATCATATCTGTCATGCTTTCTAAGCCTTTCAAAGTGTAAGCATATCTCTCTATATATAAAGAAATACTAGTTAAGGGTTTTCCCTTTTTTTTTTAATAATTAAACCAGTAAAACCAGCTCAATTGGTGTTATTTTTCTTCTAACCACCGCAGTAGTTACACCGGAAGATGATGGCGGAAGAGGATTACCAGATATAAGCTATAGGACGTTGGAGGGGAATATACTCGGACACAACTAAGGATGCAACTGGAACTGGGCGCACGGTTCGGGCCTACCTGAAGAGAATGAAGTAGAGGCGGGACGCAACTGGAACTGGGCGCATGGTTCGGGCCTACCTGAAGAGAATGAAGTAGAGGCCGGACGCAACTGGAACTGGGCGCACGGTTCGGGTTCGGGCCTACCCGAAGAGAATGAAGTAGAAGTCGGATGCAACTGGAACTGTGTGCAAGGTTCAAGTTCCGGCCTACCCGGAGAGAATGAAGTAGAGGCCGGATGCAACAGAAACTGGGTGCAAGGTTCGGGTTGGGGCCTACCCGGAGAGAATGAAGCAAAGGCCGGATGCAACAAGAACTGGGTGCAACGTTCCGGTTCGGGCATATTCGGAGAGAATGAAGAAGTAAAAGCTGGATGCAAAAAAAACTGGGTACAAGGTTCAGGTTCGAGCCTACCCGAAGTGAATGAAGTAAAGACCAGATGCAAGAAAAGGGTGCAAGGTTCAGGATCAGGTTCAGGCCTGCCCCAGGCCACTATTTAGGAAACAGATGCTCCTGTAGCACAGCAGCCAGGCAAGAAAAGAAAAGGTAAAGGAGCTGAGTATTCCAAAAACTATCGGGATACGAAAAAGGTGCTTGAGAGTATCTCTCTCGTCTTATTCTAATATTCTTATTCTTTTGGGCTTAATTTCTTCTGTGATGAATTTTATCTTTTTAACGATTTAAAGAACCGCATCCTCCTTTCAGGTTTAGCAACTGCTCAGTATCTTTATTCAACTTCCAATTTTTAACCTTGGTTCTCTTAGAAATCTTAGAAAGAACAATCCCGAATCCATTTACAAAAACCGAAAAAAAAGAAAGAAACCGACACAACAACTTTTTATGTGATCTGACTCAATTAAATTGGCATAATTAAACTAATAATCAATCAAAAATTATAACTGTGTAATTTTTTAAAAAAAATTATAAACTCTTTACAAGTCGAAGTCCAACTATGCAAAGAATCCAATTACATCCGCCCAGATCCATTCGTATTGTGCAATTATAGTAAATTCCTCGAAGTTTCACTTAATCCAATGCTAATTAGTATAGCATAAAGGCCATTTCATCACTTTCTATGTCCAGAAACTCGTGGAAGATATGAACAAGGAGATAGAAAAGCTTCGTGAGGAAAATAAACAACTCAAAGGAAACCAACGGTCCGACGGAAAATATATCAAGTTGATGAAAAAATACAGAAGAGCGAAAGAACAAGAAGACCGTCTCCTAAAGACTCTAGTAAGTCTCTGATCAATATTTGGAATGGAAAGAGTATTAATTCTTCTTTTCTTCCTAAAATGATGTGTGTGTACACACACACATATATATATATATATATATATATAATATGCTGCATGTCCAAGAGGTATACTTTGTAAGCTGGGTTATAATTCATATGTTTTTGCCTTTTGGGTTGATAATTTTCTTATTATTGTCTCCTTCTTCTCCTTCTTCATTTGTAGGAGAATTTATCATATCTGCGAGAAGAAAACAAAAGGCTTAAAGCCATCGTTCAGCAGCTCAATGTTCACACTACGGGTAAAAAACATGCGAAGAAGTGGGTAAAGATTCCGTATAAAAATAGGATTGTCAAATATGATGGCAATTTCCTGTTCCTCAATATTGCCTGACCTGTAATAGGACTATAGAAGGCCGCTGCTGGTATAGTATGTTCTTGGAATTGGTCGCTGACCTTTTGTGACCTCTTTTTCGTTTTTTTTTTTATATAAATCATAAATATTCTCATTCCTTTTAGCTTAATTTTTCTGTGATCGATGTACAGTTCATGAATTTTTTTGTATTCGGACTTGTATTCTACTAAGATATTTTATATGGATCTTACGCTAGTCCATGAAATAAAAAACTTATGAGCTTGAAAACCCAGCACCTAATAGCCCAAAGCCCAATGGAGGGCTCAAATTATCTTGTTAAAATCCCATTAAGAAGGTTCATGACTTTAAAGCCCATTTTTTGTTAAATAATAATAATAATAATAATAATAATCTAACATGTACTATATATATAAGCGAAAGCATTAGACTACAAGTAGAATATCTTATGTGAATAGTCTAAAAAGTTAACTCGTGTAATATTTTAAAATTAAAAAATTAAATTTTTTTCAATTTTTTTTATAGATAGGAATCTATATACATTAAAATTTCAAAATAAATTTATTATTTTTTCAAATCAAATTGTATTGGTGGTAAACATTTGTTATTATTGTTTTAACATTTGCTGCAATTATATTATTACTTACTCCATTTAATTGAAAATACAACATTATGAAACGAAAGGCCAGTTATTTTTATCTGTACTATGATAATCCTCTATGTTCGATAAACATGTTGCAGGAATAGAAGAAGATAAAACGGAAGCTGGACAAAGAAAAGGGCTTGAAACGAAAAATGCGTGAAACGGGCA
The DNA here is from genome assembly GCA_032173925.1 of Heritiera fomes. Lineage (NCBI taxonomy): Eukaryota > Viridiplantae > Streptophyta > Magnoliopsida > Malvales > Malvaceae > Heritiera > Heritiera fomes. Next base: position 29,788,764 of record JAPDPM010000012.1, read on the forward strand.
CAAATAAGTCTTTAAGCGAAAAATGCACGAGACGGGCAAAAATAAGTCCCTAAGCAAGAAGATATACAAGACGGGCACAAATAAGTCCCTAAGCAAAAAATGCGCGAGACAGGCAAAAATAAGTCCCTAAGCGACAAAATACAAAAGTCCCCAAGCACAGGAGGTGCGAGACAGGTAAATCAAAAGTCCATAAGCGAAAAATGCGCGAGACGGGCAAATTGTGATACGATACCCAAGTAAGAGTTCTTCTTCAGATAAAAAGTGCTTCATAAGAAGAACTGGGGAGCACACATTATACAAGCCGCGAGGTATATTACGAGGTATGCTACAATTTTATCATATTTTATGTTGGCATTTCGGATATAAACGATGTTATATTCTTATGATGTTATATTTTTATCAATTCTATAAAGTCTCTAAGCACAAAAGGGTATGAAACGGGCAAACATAAGTCCCTAAGCACAAAAGGGTGCGAGACGGGCAAATTCGAAAGTCCCTAAGCGAAAAATGTGCGAGACGGGCAAATTAAAAGTCCCTAAACACAAAAAGGTGCGAGACGGGCAAACCAAAAGCCTGAAGCGAAAAATGCGCGAGACGGGCTACACATGTACTTGAAGTGAAAAGTGCGCGATGTAAGTCATGCATAAAATGTAAATGCCTGAAGCGAAAAATGCGCGATGTAGGCTACGCATGTACTTGAAGCGAAAAGTGCGCGATGTAAGTCATGCATAAAGTGTAAGGGCTTGAAGCAGTAATTGGGCGGCATAAGCCACATATGTAAAAGAACTTGAAGCAAAAAGTGCACGAGGAAAGTCTGATTACTACGTAAGATTAATACAAGGTAAATGTGTAGTTGCCTTTGTAGATGAGTTTAAAAATGTGTTGATCAGTTTGTAAAAGACTAAGCTCTTTCACAAAAAACTGGGGAGCACTCTAGATCAACTTCTGCCTCAAAAGGAGCATCGATACTAACAGGCACCCAAGCATGTACGTCCTGAGGTGCTATAATTATCTAAATCATCTTCGTCCAAGCCTATGAGAACGTCGACCATCTCGGATAGACGAAAAGGCCCTTAAGGGCTGGTAACATCAGATAGATCTTTATAAATGCCTATCCTCAGAAAAAGTTCCAAATCCTCAGCATCTGGATCAAGCTTCAACCAATCAGGAGCATGCCAAGTACAACTCGCCTCTGATAAAACCAGTTCAAAACATATGCATCCTCTTGTGGTACTTCTTAACGATGTGCCCTCACGACCTCAACCCAGATATGATTTTCTTCCCCTTTGGTGGCTCTGCAATCTTACAATTTCTCCTCATAAACTCTTGGTTTCGGTCAGCTAAGACCTTGAATTTGAAAAGAAGGGTGATATATTTCACTTGAGAAGCATTTAGCTCAGAGGAGAAAAACATATCCCGGTAGTGTCCTGAAAAAGGCACTTGACAAAAAAAATGATGACACGATGTCGTTTCTGTTACAAATAATGATGAAATCCACTAGTTGAGCACTCAAATGAAGATTAAAAAAACTCTTGTGATAATCCCAGAAAGAGGGTAGCAAAAGAATTTGAAAAGCCCATTCTTTATATACTCTTTCACAAGGTAAACCCTGAGAAAGAGTGGGGAGCAATTAATGTGGGTCAGGTTAAAGATTATTGGGCATTTCTATAAGTCAAGCTAAAGAACATTGGACCAAATGATAATTTAAGACCAAGAAGAAAGAGGACTCAGAAGGCCCATAAATGATCCATTAAATGACCATTTAAGCTGTGGGTCATAAAGGTAATTACGCGCAATCTAACTCCTATAAATAGGTCACATGTATCATTTTTAAACCCTAAGCTCTATTTGCCTACTAAAAGGCCGCCAAAACCTTGTCTGACTTAAGCATCGGAGTGCGCGCGCAGGGAAAAACCCCTGCACCCCTGATGGTTTTTTTTCTTGCAGAATCCTGGGGGGCAGCTTGATACGAAGATCGAGAATCAACGTCAGCAAGCATTTATTGTTGTTTTGAGCGACAACAAAAATAATTTTTGAATAATTATGTAATATAAAAATTTATTATTAGCGAATGTTAAATGAATATCAAATGATTCATTAAACGAATGAGTTAGAAATAAATTTTAAACGAATTTGTTCGCTAACATAAAGGAATGAATTATATTTTTGTTCGCAATCGTTTGTTAAAATTAATAAATGAACATAAACAAATAAAAATTGAACGTATTCATAAATTGTTTGCCCGAAGTTTTTGCTCGTTTAAACCTATATCGATTCTTTTGTTTTATGATATAATTTTGAGCTTTGTACATGCATTTATTGCATAATTGAGATTTTTTTTGTCATGTTAATGATGAGGAAGGGTGACTAGCGAGGGAAATGAAGATGCTTCGTTTGGGTAATATCCAATGTGAGATAATTTTGAGTTTCAGGTATGCACGTAGTTTTAAATAATCTTTTTTTTTGTTACAATTAGTTTTAAATAATCTGATTAGTTATATTGTTTAAAAGTATGATTTCGGTTTGAATTAGACGGTGTCAATGGTGGCGAATTGCGCATTGTCGTACCCTAGCATGATATTTGATGTATAGATGACAAATTGGATTTAATTATGAACTAGAAGAAAATGCGTGAGTTTGGAGCATCCTTTTTGCTCTTCTTTATTTATTTTGTTTCATTGGTTGTTGTCTTATTTATTCAATAATATACCTCTAAATGAATATTTTTGAGATTTATTATTAAGAATTAATTTAGAGGAATAATTAAATTAAAAGATTTTATCTTATACATTGCTATTATATCTAAAAAATGTATCTGTTAAATTATCCAATAATTCTATAACATTTAATTTTTTTTAAAATCTCATTTTATTGATAAGTTCCTTAAAAATTAAATTTTCAAATATTTTCACTTGAAGTTGGAGTAATGCATGTACCATTTGGTATATCCTTCGCAATTGTGCGGAACTATGTGGATGCGTATAGTGCTTAGTCTTTGATGTATGAGCTTGGTTTGCATTATTAAATGATGTGCATTCCATTTTTAATTCGGCTAGCACTTATGTTTAATTGTCACGATGTGGTTTGTGATTTGTAATTAATCATGTTAAAACTAATTTTGTCTTTTTTTCTTTCAGATTTTACGCTGACAATTAGGTTGCTTCGAAGGTTCAACAGTGATGAGAGTTTTCAACAAACAAATTGAGTGGTATATTGGTATCTCAACGATCAACTTAAAGAAGATTAAAGGATGGAAACGAATAAAAATACTTGTGAACTATTTGAGTTTGATTTTATAATTATTTGAGTTTAAATTATTTATTTTTAAATTGAGCTTAAATTACCTGAATAACGAGTTAATACGAGTTCAAATATCAATCGAGCGGCTTGTGAGCTTAATTAAGATTTTTTAATATATTTTTATATTTTATTATTAAATTACCATATTATTTTCATCACATGTAATTGAAATACAAACAAAATTTATTGAATCGAGCTCTAAGTTATCGAATTAAATTTGAGCAACTTAAATATTTTGTCAAGTCAAGTTTAAACTTTAAAAACTAAGATTAATTGAGATCAAGCTAACTTTTAAGGTTCGATTTTTCGAATTGAGTTAAGTTTAAACTTGATATTTAATTGTTTCAACTCATTCGATCATACTCTTTAAGAAAAAGGTTTAACAATATTCAATAAAAATATATAAATAAAGAAATAAAATTGCGAAAATACCTTCATCTTCGAAAGGTGCAAGTGTAATCTATCCTTAAAAGCATAATGTCTTTCTTTGCCAAGTCCATCAAGTGATAGAGCTAGGTCTGAGGAAGGGTATGAATGTTTCTTGTATTGCTTGCTTTGAGAAAGAGTTGCAATTATTAATTTCATGACATGTTTCAACTAATGTCCACAGTAATGCACACAAGAGTAGAGGCCTTTTCGGTTTTCCTTCATCTATAATTCTATATAGCCGGAAGAAGGTGTTAAAACGACGACAGAAGAAAGAAGAAATAGAAACGTTCAAGCAATAGTTTCCACCTTCGAGGCTACGTTTGCATTATTTTTCCTTGTTTTTGTTTTCCTCTTTCTCAATGATGGTTGCAAGAACGTATCATAAATGAAAGATGCAAGTTCAATTTTGTAAAATATCTTTTTTTTTTTGGCGAAGATTATTATATGAAGAAGAGATTACGAATATTATTATTTATTCACTTTGATTTCAGTGGACTATATTTTATTTTCTAATAATACGTCATAAATTTTGTTAAATATCTTTTTGGATATTTCATTAATTTGGTGCATCAAAATTTTTCTTTAAGATATTTTACGAGGCATTTAAAACTTCAAAATTTTTATTTTAGTTTATTGACTTTTTTAATTTTAAAAAAATTAATAAGTTCATTTTCTTGCATATCTGTAATTTTATATCTTGTAAGCATGAGATGTCAGTTTTGTCTTGCACTTAGAAAGTGACAAATGGGAGAAACTTTGGATCAAAAGTTTTTATCATAAATTCATAAGAATCATTACCAATACATTTAATATAGTTTAAACTTAAAGACACAACTAAACAATTAAGCCACAACCAAAAAAATATAGTTTAAACAAACAAAACGAATATCCATTTTATAAGTGAATACCAAGATGGTAATCAATAATAATATTTTTCAATTAAAAAAATTAAATTTAAATTTGTGAGAATACAATGCAAAATAGATTTGCAATTTCCATTAAAAAAAACAAAGGAATTAAAAGAGGGATAATTATTACATACACTGACAGTGAAGTTTTTTTACTTCACAAGCAGCGTTAAGATCGTAACACATGTCCTGTTTTATTTATTTTAATATTTTTATAAAACATATGTCATGATTTTAACACTGCTTGTGAAGTAAAAAAACTCCACTGTCAATGTATCTAATAATTATTCTTAAAAGAGGAGTAGAAAAAGACATGTATAAGAAATGAAAATCATGTGCCGTGCACTCTTTGTTTTAACTGTGGGCCTCTTTATATGTAATCTCTCCTCTTTTTCTTTTTCTTAATGCCGCAATCTAAAGCAACGATACGACGGTGATTGCTACTGAAGCTGCAACAACAACGAAAGCATACTTCTCTCTTTCCGCACCTTCTTACTTTGCCAAAAAACTTGGGATGAAAAACAAAAAAAAATTAAAATTTAATGATTAAATTATAAAATTTTCTCTTCAAAGATCACAACTACCATTCCCCACGAAATCAGACTGTCAGTTATCTGTACTTTCTCTCTCGCACTATAAATTCTCATTTCTGTTGCATTTTCTTTTCCATTTACAGAAAAAAAAATCAAAAAAATGGCGAAACCGAAATTTTTATCTCTATTTTCCTTTTCCCTTCTCTTCCTCGTTTCATCCGCCTCCATCGCCACCGCTTTCTCTGTCTTGGATGACCGACGACTCGGTGGGTCGAGTTTTCCGTCGGTGCATGCGAAGAAGCTGATAAGGGAGTTGAATTTGTTTCCTAAAGAGGAAGTTAACGTTGTTGATGAAGGCCGGGTTTCGTTACCGAAGGGTCCGAAGCTGGTTGAGAAGCGCTTCAAGTTCCCGGATTTGGCAGTGCCTGCTGGGGTTTCCGTTGATGATTTGGGTCACCATGCTGGGTATTACAAGCTTCCTAATTCTCATGATGCCAGGTAAAAATGAAATTTTGGATTTTTTTTTAATTGGGATATTAGCTGAGTTTGCTTAGGGGGTGCGGGTTGTTTAAATTTAAACCTCTTGCTTTTTTATCTTAATTGGATAAAGAGATTATTTCCTTACGTGGCTTTTATGGCGACATTTTGGATTTTTTGTTTAGGAAATGTTGTTTTTATTCGTTTTAATAATTAAAACACATGAGTTGGGTAATGAATTGATTATTCTACTCTATGGTTTTTTTTTTATAGATGAAATTTTGGATTTATATTTTTTTTTGTTACATTTTTTTTAGTTATTGGGTTTAATCTTATAATTATTAAAAGCCATGAATAAGGTGCTTTTTTTTGGCGAAATTCTTGCTTTATTGTTACGAATTGTAATTCATAGTTAAAGTTAAAATTTTGGAACTTTTCTAAATTTTGAATACATCAATGCGTCTTTTTATTTTATTTTATTATATGTATTTTGTGGTATTTTGTGGCTTTTCGGGTTTAATCTCAAAACCTTGAAATGTACTTGTTTTTTGGTTGAAGTTCTGTGTCTAAATTCTCCTGATGCATAGTAAGATCAAACTTCAATTCTTTTAGAAAATTTTAGAAATCTTTTCTTGATATAATAGTTTTATCTCTAACAACAGAGTCCTATAGAAATGTTTGTGCAGTTTAATGCTATAGGTTACAAATTTGGTTATCTTTCATGATTTATGAAGTTTTAATGGTTGCTGTAGATGTTTGCCTTTTCATATTATCCTCGTGTTTGTGACATTCCTGGTAGTTATCAATTCAAAAGAGTCATATTGTCAATAGCATTGCTTTGCTGATTACCGCTACCTTGTGATCCTGCAAGATTAGTTAAACCTTAAAAATTTTACATGCATTCTTCGTTTAATGTTCTACTATCAGTTTTACAGTCAGTGACTCTTTTTTCGGTGTTTTAAATTATTTTTATAAAATGAAGGAAAAAATTGTTCTTTAACTACTTTTATGGTGGGTTAATTAAAATGTGTAAACTGCTTACTTTCTTGATATCTCCCTTGCTTTTTGCCCTCTAAATGTTACTTACATTTTCCTACGTTATATTTTCTTTTACAATTTGGTTTGATATCTAGCTGTTTTTGGCAGAATGTTCTACTTCTTCTTTGAATCACGCAATAGCAAAAAGGACCCTGTTGTAATCTGGTTGACTGGAGGGCCAGGGTGTAGTAGTGAATTGGCTTTGTTTTATGAAAATGGTCCTTTCACCATTGCTGATAACATGTCTCTTGTTTGGAATGAGTATGGTTGGGATAAGGTACTTTTATTCTTGATATTCTTCACTCTTTGATATCTGGTATTTTCCCAATTAATTATCATCCTGAACAATGTTTTTTTTTTTCCTTATAACTTCCCTTTTTCTTCTTTTCTTTTTCTTTTTTCCCTTTATTTTATAGGCATCAAACCTTCTGTATGTGGACCAACCTATTGGCACTGGCTTTAGTTATAGTTCTGACAGAAGGGACATTCGCCATAATGAAGATGAAGTTAGCAATGACCTATATGACTTCTTACAGGTTTTTTTTTTTTTTATCCTTTTATCTTGTTCTGGAACAGGAGTTTAGATTAACTTTACTGTCTACTTAATTATTTATTGTCAATATTGTGAAATGTGAATGAACATCATTCAATATTTTGAGGAGAAATGAATAAATTTGTTGTTCTGACCGCACTTTTTTTTATTATGTTAGGCATTCTTTGCAGAAAACCCTGAGTTTGCAAAGAATGACTTTTATATAACTGGAGAATCATATGCTGGACACTACATCCCAGCTTTTGCTGCCCGAGTCCACCAAGGAAACAAAGCTAAAGGAGGAATTCATATAAACCTAAAGGTGTGTCAGTAATCATATGATTTCAATCTTCTACAAGTTATTTTAGTAATTTCTCGAAGTTACAAGTTGTCTGGAATCAATTCCTTTTGCTTACTTCAACTACAATGTGATTAACAGGGATTTGCTATTGGTAATGGCCTGACTGACCCTGCAATCCAGTATAAAGCTTACACAGATTATGCTTTGGACATGGGGGTAATTAAGAAGGCTGACTATGATCGTATCAACAAGTTTGTTCCAGTTTGTGAAATGGCAATAAAGCTTTGCGGTAATGTTGCATCTGAAATGGCTTCCTCTTTTCCTAAGATCACTTGTACCTCTGTTCTTTAAAACTTCAAAACCTGGATATATTGACTGATGTTCTCTCTCTCTCTGTCTGTCTCTTTTCTATTTTGACTTATCAGAATCATTGTTGCTTATCTCCTCACACCTTTTTTTCTGGAAATAAAAAACTTTTCAGGCACTGATGGTACAATCTCTTGCATGGCTTCATATTTTGTCTGCAATACCATATTCAATGGCATCATGGCACTTGCTGGTGATAAAAATGTAAGAGATATGAATTTTTTTTTTAAAAAAAAAGATATATATATATATATTTGGTGTCTTGTTCACAATTTTTTCCATTTTATTATTTATTGAGTTATTTGCTTTGCGTGACACATTACCTTATGATTCATTGAGTAAATTTGACATGCTTCAATGTTTTCTGTCTGCAGTACTATGACATTAGAAAGAAATGTGAAGGGAGCCTTTGCTATGACTTCTCAAACATGGAGACACTTCTGAACAAGAAATCTGTTAGGGATGCCCTTGGTGTTGGGAATATTGACTTTGTGTCCTGTAGCCCTACAGTGTATCAGGCCATGCTGGTCGACTGGATGAGGAATCTCGAAGTCGGCATTCCTGGTCTCCTTGAGGATGGAATCAAGCTTCTTGTATATGCTGGGGAGTATGATCTCATCTGCAACTGGCTTGGTAAGTACTTTTTATTTCATGAGTTAGTTTCAAGGGCATATATACCAGATTCATCTAGCTAATAACTTTGTATTTCTGCATCTGGTCATATTATTGTTACTTGAACAGGCAATTCAAGATGGGTTCATGCTATGGAATGGTCTGGTAAGAAGGAGTTTGTAGCAGCTTCCGAGGTTCCGTTTATAGTTGATGGCTCAGAAGCAGGGATCTTGAAAACTCACGGACCACTTGGTTTCCTTAAGGTTTTCTCTTTTCCAAACCTAGCTACATCTGTGTCATTAATATAGTTATAACAAATAATTTGCAGCTGGTGCTGATATAGCTGTGTGGTAATCTAACAGGTTCACGATGCGGGTCACATGGTTCCGATGGACCAGCCAAAGGCAGCATTGGAGATGCTGAAAAGGTGGACTAAGGGTACACTATCTGAAGGTGCTGATTCAGAGAAACTGGGTGCTAATTCAGAGAAACTGGTTGCAGCATTGGAGATGCTGAAAAGGTGGACTAAGGGTACACTATCTGAAGGTGCTGATTCAGAGAAACTGGTTGCTGAGATGTGATTTCCATCACTCCACTGCTTGCACTCAATCTAGTTGGCCTTAACTAGAATGGTAAATAACCATGGTAAAAATCTCCGGGGTTTCTGTATCAAGCCTCCCTAGAAAAGAGTTTCTTTGAATGCCTGTAAATATTTGCATATGTATGCAATACACTCGTGGTTATCTTGGTTTTTTGAAGATTACCTACCGAAATGAATCAAGGATATGTTTGGATTTTTATTTAATATAAGTTTTCTGAAAAGTTATATATGCAGTTTAATCTATAAAAAGGACTGGTTGGTTTATTTATTGATTTCACTATATATATATATATATATATATATATATATATATATATATATATATTCAAGATAGTCTTTTGATGGATTCAAACCTACACAATTTGGTGGAGTTTGGAGCCATTCATATTGATGTTATAAGCTGTAAGTTCGCCTGCTGAAAAATTTTCTTTTCATGCAAGTTCTCCAAGAGAGTGAATGCTAGCATCGGCTGTTTCAATTCACTATCGCTTTGGCAATCAATTTACATATCAACTTTTTAAACCTTTTTGCAATGCCACTAGTCTAGCAGCTCAAATCTTAATGCTTGTACCTCAGACACGATATTAGAACATGTCCTAAGCTCTTACAGCCATTGAGTGAGTCCTAAACTCCGGCACCTTTGATCCGTTGGGTGATGGTTATCCATATTGTTTAGTGTATTTTAGAAAAAATAAAATTAATCAAAAAAAGAGATATATGATACTTTTTTTAATTTTGTTTATGGGATTCAAGATTTTCACATAGTATAAAAAAATTAACTCATTCTTAAATTTCACCCAACAGATTAACGTTTTCCCTATAAGTGCTTTCTTTCATGAAACTTCTATTTGTTCTTAAACATCTCAAATCACTTGTCAGTTAAGTATGTCTAAGATTGAGATTTCAATTTTCAACTCGAAGACTACATAATTTTTCGTCATAGGACAAAATTAAACTTTTCCAACTCAAGTTTAGGTTACTATTTCTCTTGTGATTTTCCTATTATAATTTTACAATTATTCAATTGTAATAAAAGCTACGTAAATATATATATATATATTTATATATATGAGTCTCACATAATTTTTTATTAGATCTTACACAATTTTAAATTATGATTGTAAATAAACTTTGATTTTTTTAAAAAATAATAATTTATAATATTTTAGTGTAAAATTATAGATAGCCAAATAAAGTTTTTTAATTTTGTATTTTAGCATGTAATTAAAAAAAATTTGAATTTTTAAACTTTTAAAAACAAAATATTTAATTTAATATTCAAAATTAAGTTGACTTAAAAAAAATAAATAAAAAAGAAACAAGGAGATCAGAAAAGAACAGAAACAAAAAAAAAAGACAGCATATACAATCGTGTGACGCTCGCACGTGTGTGGACATTTGACATAACCAAGAGGGGGCAAAAAAAAATTCATCATATAAAAAAGAGAGGAGGCAAATTGAATGAATCGTTGAAATTGCGCGAACGCCGATTTCATCAAAAAAGAAAAAATTGAACGGCAATAATCTCTAGCGATGGCTCGCCCAACGACAACGAGCACTAGCGGACCATCACCATCGACCTCCTCCGTGACCACTACACTGACGATCGAGAACAACTCGGGCGCCTCCTCCTCGTCGCAACCTCAAGAAACCCTGGTCCTCGAACTCCGCCCCAGGAAAAAGAGAGTTTCGTGGAAAGAGGGAACCGTGGATAACGAGTTCATGAACAAGAAAAGCTCAAAGATCTGCTGCGTTTTCCATAAAGAAAAGCCCTTTGACGAAGACGACAGTGATGATGACGGTCATGATCATCATCATCATCATCATCATCATCCATCCAACGGCCATGATTCCTCCAAAAATAACTACAGACCCAGCACCAGCACCTGATTTTGTTTCGAATACGCGTTCTTATGACCTTTATTATGGATGTAACGAGCAAATTTCATGAAATTCTATGGGTTTGATTTTATATTTTCTACCTTGCCTTATTATATATCTTGTTTCATATAAATTATTTTGATTCTGAATATTAATATATATAATTGGTACGACTAATTAACATGTTATTTAAAGATGAACTTAACCTAAGTTATTGCTGAACAAGGATTAATATTTTGGCTGATATCTGGGAATCAATTGAGAGATTTGTCATTTTATTTCTGCTTTACTGATTGGTGACTTCACTTTTTACATTTTATTTCTGCTTGCTGCTTACCAAAGTTAGTCAAGAATTCGAGCATCAGGAGACTAAAGGTATGCTTCACGATTCTGATTTTGTAATATGCGTGTTGAACAATCTATTTCATTAGGATGCACAGTGCCTGATATTGTTTTCGACTGCTACTTTTAGGTTCCTTTTGGTAGGAAGAAAAGAAAGAGTTGGAAGGAAAAGTTTTTAATCTAAATAGAGCTTCAAAAAATAGTACATGTTGTTTGTGGCTCGAAGAGTAGATTAAAACCATTCGATTACTAAATGGAGTGTTAAACAAATGTGTGCAGAACGGAAATAGTGATATAGAGGCCACTATCCCAGTTAGGTGTTGATAGGAAATAGGGTAGTAGGGGAATCAAATTGAGAACATGTAACTAACCATCCTGAAACATTGATTGCATTTTTCTTTGCCAGTACATTATGTCAAGAAACTAGACTTTGGTGACTAGCATCTGTCCGTATTTCTAAAATTCAGATTCAAAATGGCCTCATTTTTGGATGTTGGCTTGCTCGACAATGCATTCACCTTGGTGTGAGTGTCTTATTCGTATGATTCTTTTTTATTGCTTTTGGTTTTTCCCAACAGACTCTACTCTGCCTCTAGCTTTTGTCTTCTGCCATTGCTATTGCTGCTATGGTAGTTTGCTTATCTATATTGAGGGTGGGGGATGTGGTGTTGATTCCCAAGGCTTTGTGGTAGGAAGGAAAGAAAATAATCCAATGTTTAAGCTACAAAATAGAATAGTAGTTATGAAATCTAATCATTGGATTATCAAATTTTTTATCATCATCTATTTCCATCTTTCTGACCAACCAAAGCTTAAGAGTAGTGTAGGTGAGAAGACAGTGGAGGGAGGTAGTATTTTTAGAGATCAGAAAGAGACCAGGGTATGTGGTGTGAGGAGGTATTTGTAAGAGATGGAGAGACTAGTAAAATAAATAAAAAAAAAAGGGGTGGGGGGGGAGAAGAGGGTTGACAGGTGTGCAGATGTTAAAATATGGAGGTGCAGACTGGTAACTTGTGAGGTTGAGGGAGAGAGATCAGAAGATTGAGAGGAGGAGAGTAAGCAAGCAGTAATGAAATGGTGTGAGTGGCACATGGAGTAGAGGGCAGATTTCTTGAGGGGAGTTATGGTTTTCTGACAAAGGCTTGCTGGTGGGTGTTGGGCGGCAGGGAGAATAATGTTGGGTAATTTGGGTGAGGTTTAGTTTGCACTTGAGCTGGACAAGTTTCAGTTTAATCTCTTTTGGATTTAGTTGCCCTCATCATTTATGCTCCAAATATCTAGACCTAAATATGTTTGACATATGGTATGTACTGTGTACATAACCGGTGAGGCCTTTGTGCACTAGGGAAAATTAAGGATTTGCTGTTTTTATTTCATTTTGGAACATAAAAAATGGTATGTTAAAGGATTGTACATGAAATATAATTCTTTTTTTTATTGAAAAATACAGGAAAATAGTTTTATTTGCACATGTATAATCATCTTAATTTTGTTTATGGAGTCAGAAATTTCACTAACGGTATAATGGATAATTATTCTTTAATAAATTATCAAATCAGTTACAATTTAACTTTCTATCATTTAGTTTCTTCACAAAATCTCACTATTTTTTCATAAAAGAAAGTCTCACCAATAATAGTTAAAAAAAAAATTTCAGTGGTAAAATTTGATTACAAAAGTTGAGTGATAAATTTGGGTTTTTAAGTTGGTCTTACAATTTTAGACAAAATAGTGTAATGCATAATTAAAGTTTAGATAAAAATTGAACATAGATTTGACAAAAGCTAAAAATTAGATTCAATATTTGATGCATCATATTTTACAAGATTTGACACAAAACAGACTTGAAACAAATATACAAATTATCAAATATACTTTTAACTTAACAATAATAACTGTTTATGATAAAAATAAAAAAAACAATAATAACTATTTCATTTTAAAAGGAAAATTAAATTAAATATGCGGAATTTAAATTATTCAGTTTAGATACGGGCCGGGGACCAAAAAAAAGTCCAACTAAATTGAGTTGGATGGATAGCTGTTTTTTTTTTTTCGTTGGGCTTTTGGTTAGTGTGGCCGGTATTTTTTCTGACAAAAATGTCCTCTCCTAGGTAGCTCCAAGCCAGTGGTAAAATCGCAATTCAAGAAAAAACTTGAAGCAAAAATGGAAACCAAATCACAGAAATTCTTCAATACGAAGAAAACTAGGATAACCTAGATAGGCTCGGGAAAGTTCGGATGACACGTTCCAGCTGTGTTCTCATGGACAAGCATCGCGAAAGCAACTAAATATCTGCCACGTCATCACAAGTAGCTATAAAAACAAAAAAATAATGAAAAAAAATCTCAGAACAGAAATATTTAAAAATCCTACCGAGAGTCCGACACGCTTTCCGCTCATCTCTCCCACGTTACTTTGTATTTTGCCCTCTGTTTCCAGAAACCAAACTAACAAAACAAATATAAACAGAGTTCTCTTCTGACAAAGCAAAACAACCCAAAACCAGAAAAATTCGCAGTTTCCTTCTATTTCTGGAAAATAAACAAAACCTAGTTTCGAAGATTGATAGAGAAAAGCCCAAGAAGGAAGGTTCTTGTCTTCTTGGTTCTGTTCTTTTGACAGGTTCGTTTTCTTTCCATTTCTTTTTATTCTATTTTCTTTCCTGATTTTATTTTTAAGGTTTTTTGAATTTTGATCTTAGTTTTTTCGGGTTTAAGTTTTAGGTTAAGTTTCCGATTTTATATTTCTTTCTTGTTTGTTATCTAAGGAAATAGAAAGAAATATGGGTCTTGTTTTTTTCCTTTCTCTGTTTCTTTTCGTTTCCAGAAGTTAATTTTGGTATTTATATTTTTTTCCTTTTATTTTAACTGCAGATTGTTGAGTTTTACAACTGTTTAAGTTACTCTGTTCGTAACGGCTAACTGTTATTTCAAGAGGATTTCAAATACCCATTTTTCCAGAGCCTTTATTTACTGAGACCCGGTTGCTTCAAGATTCTTCACATTCGGATAAATTAAAATATGGGTTTTTCTGGTGATCAAAATCCAAAGATAGGTACTCCTCTGTTTATGGATTCGTCTAGAAAGAGGAGGAGACGCGGTGGTTTATCTGTCGCTGACACTCTCAAGCTCTGGAGTGAAAACCCTGAGGCCAAACAAGCGCGTAAAGCCCCTGCCAAGGGCTCGAAGAAGGGGTGTATGAAAGGTAAAGGAGGGCCTCAGAATCAGAATTGCAACTACAGAGGTGTTAGGCAGAGGACTTGGGGTAAATGGGTGGCTGAAATTCGAGCTCCCAATATAGGGAAGCGACTTTGGCTTGGTACTTTTCCCACTGCTTTCGAAGCTGCATTAGCTTATGATGAAGCTGCCAGGATGATGTATGGAGAAAACGCTATCTTGAACATGCCTTATATTTCGGACTCTGACTCAGTTGCAACTACTTCAGCAGCTTCACGCGCGTTTTCAGATGCTACTGCTACTTGTGCTGTTTCTGACTCCACGACTGCATCAAGCAACTCTGAAGTTTGTGACAAATATGCGGGCGGTGAGGGTGAAACAGCTCGGATGAATACCCACTTTCTTCCTGTAGATTCTGCAGCTCATTCTACAAGTGGTGCAATGAATATGACAGCGGATGAAATTCAGGGTTTGCGAGATATTAAAGCCGAAGTGAAGGAGGAGGCAAAAGCAGAAGATGATTCCATGAAGAAGACAGATTATAGCTGGCTTAATGGATTGGAGTTCATTGATGATATTCCCATGGATTGCGGGGGGAATAGTGTTTGGGATGGAGTAAAACTTTTTAGCGAGGATGAGTGTTTTAATATAGATGAGCTTTTTGGTTGACTTCTTCTTTAGAGGTTTACATTCTGATCTAAATAGTAAATTCAAAATCTTTTCAGTTGTTTATAAATAATATCTCTTCGTTATTGGTAAAGCATTCATACCTTGGATTGTTTAGTTATAACATAGGTTTAGTAATAGTTACAACGGAGAACTGCAATTTATTTCTTTATTAGGAAAGATTTGGTAGAAGAGGTTTTAATAAAGAAAAGATTAATACTTTCTGAATCTCTGATGGTACGGTGGGTTCAAAGCTCTCTATCAAATACAACCAGTGAGTTAAAAATGCTGTTTAATAATACATAAACATACTTCTACTTGATAGACAGCAGAAGAATAGCAAAAAGAAAGTAAAGATTTATGATCTCACTCGGGCAAGTCGTGCCCTTATCTCTTCTAACTCTTCTTCATCATCTGCACCCTCTGCGATCGCTTCTTCCTGTAACATTTAAAAGAAATTTAGTTCCTTCAGCCTTTTGCGATAAGAGGTTAAGGTAAACATGGGGATAAAGTTATGCATACTTCATGGGAAGTGCTTTCACTTTGAGCAGGTACCCTCACTCTTTCCTTCTGAACAGCTTCAGGAAGCTGTGCAGCAGTTTCGCCGGCTATTTCTGAAAGAACCTTATCAACTTCTTCTTCAGTCTCCTCTTCTAAATCTTCTGAATCCAATGCAGTGTCAAGAGAATCATTTACTATTTCTTCAATAACCCCAGCCTACACCATTTATGTAAGAGGTGTAAGACAATTAAATCGAAAATAAAAAAAGAAGAAAAAGCTATCTTGAAAAAAGAAAAAACTCAAAGAAAAGAGAAGGATAATGGACTTCCAACCATGTGACATGCATACACTTCTAAACCTGCCACTTATATCCCTTATAAAAAGGGGATGTTCATCAGTTCAAATATGTTACTAAATAGTACCGATTTTGTTCATGCTACCCCTCTTGGCTGAGCTGCAAAACAGGGAATAAGCCCCCCTTTGCACCTCCTCCCCCTTTAATTTTATATCCTTCTTTTTTCTCTGAACAGAGTTTTATGAAATAGATAGACAAAATTTTAGACTAAAGTTTATTGGTTGAAAACTTGAGATTTCAATTGGAAACATCCAAAATGAATTTCCTGACCAAGTATACTTCTGTTGAACTTTTTTTTGGTACACGTACTGCCTTAGACTTTAAGCCAAAAAAGCACCAACAAAAAAACCAATCTAGAGGAAACATAGTAACTCCAAACAACAATAGTCAAATACTAAGTGCTCTTAATATGTTAGTGTCATTTCAACTTATCGAGAAAACAGACATTGGGAACAACTGAATCAGGAATAAACCTGACAAGGATGATACGAATTACGAAACAAAAACAGGCACATAAACGCAACAAAAATACAAACTCTAATTACCTTCGTCATTTCTTTGCTAAATTCTTGCATAGTGGCAGCCATTTCTGGAGCTTTCATGAGGTTGTTTACAAGTTTCATGACTTCAGCACTCTTAGACAAATGACCAACAGTTCGAGCAATTGCTTCAATTCCATTCCATCATAAGAACATTTAGGAAGAAAGGTTAGAAAGGAGCAGAAGAGATCTATGTCAAGCAGTTCTTCCCAAATAACAAAAACATGAAAGAAAGTAAAGAGAGAAAAAGGACATTGTTTCTCTATAATACACATTATTTTGACCAAGGCCTGCCCAAATGAAATGTCATCCATCAAGCCAAATTAAGATTCAAGGGAGATGGAATGAATTTTGATAACCACAACTTCAAGCAAAAAAGCAAGGTTTTGTTGGTGGAGAAAGAAGTTATAAGCAAAGTTTTTAAATGCTGAAATAAAGATGATTTTAGAGTGGAAGTTAACACAGAACTTGAAATGACTAATAACTCTTTTATTAAGAAAGATTCGGCAATCAATTGTTCTTGTTCTTTTCCCACAAATGGTACCTCCTTTAATTGGGGTACTGAAAGAAAGCTCAAGAATATTAACATCAATAAATCTTCATACACTTTTAACGGCTGAATCCATTGGCAGAGAGAGGTGGAGACATAACTAACAAAGAAAGCAAAACAATTTCCAAACCATTCGGACAAAAAAAATTGTTTTTTTCACACACTTCTGAGCCCTCAGTGAAATTTTTACTGATAGAATGGTTAAGGAAAAATTCAACAGCCAAAAACTTGATTTCCATCACTTTGAAATACTAGGAGTCATAGTGTTCCCTCTCTTTCTACCTATTAAAAAGTGTAGACACGTGGCTTCCCTAAATATTAAAATAAATAAATAAATATATACTTTAGAAAATGTCAACTTTCCACCAATAATAACAACAATAATAATGATTGATTGATTGATATCTGATAATAATCAAAAACACAGTATGTTAATCACCAAAATTGCTATTCTCATAGAAAAAAATTTAACTTGCACATTTTCCAAAAGATAGCAAAATATATTAGGTTCTTAGAAATAAATGTAATGCACAGATTTCAGATGCATAAGTTGTCATACCAACACTTTCTCCAAGGTGCATTGATATTGAATTAAGTTGCGCTTTATTTTCATATAGACGGTTCACAGCTTTTCTTGACATTACAATTTCTTTTGCAAGCGCCTGAGAATATAGAATAATATCACCATGTCAATGTACATAAGAAAGGAGTCATCAATAACGAGGCAAATGCAAAATTATAGACATGCAAGCATGCAAATGACGAGAATTAATAAACATTCACATATAAAAGATATATAAGCTAGGGTAACAAACGTTTCAGTTGATCGGGTCACCCAACTAAACCATGACCTTTTCTTGATGCTACAAATCCGCATCTTTTCAGTTTCAGTTTGCAGTTCACACAAATAACCAGTTAAGGTTAATCCAGCTTCCTGATCTTAAGTCAAGTTTCTCAGTTTTAGAAAATTTACCAGATGAATGCCAAAGATTCTGCTACTATTATGACGTTCAATTAGCATCCTTTCCATGCATGCCCACTCATCTCATTTAAACAAACACAAAATCCAGTATGCTTCAGCAATTTAAAGACCTAAATTGCTCTACATCATATTAGGAGTTAGGACTCAGATCCTTCTACAATAAACTTAAATTCACATGGTATAGCAAAACAAAACTAAAAAAGCTAAGACTTGTTATTAATACATGATAAGAAACAGTTACTACTTCCCACAAGGAATTTCATGACAATCAGTCCAAAAAAAAATGCAGAGAAATTTACACTAAAAAAGATACTTCAGATAACTTTCCAGCAGTAACACTAGTATCCCAAAAAAGGCAAGAAGCAAGTTCAGATAACTTCCCAGCAGTAACACTAGTATCCCAAGAAAGGCAAGAAGCAAATTAGAACCACTTTGGCAACAAGATCAATCATATCATCTTTATGCCTTCATGTAATTATATGACAACTTCTCTTCCTAATCATACCATTCTAATCATCTTTATGCCTTCATGTAATTATATGACAACTTCTCTTCCTAATCATACCATTCTAACCATGAAAAAGGGATCTAATTCCTCAATAACTATGACATGAATCATGATCAATCTATTTAACTGAAGTAACATTAAAAAAAGTTAAAACAGAAGAACGAAGATTTTACCTTAGCAGAACCCATATCATTTCTCTTGGCAGCTTCCCTAATTGCTTTCTGTACACTTTTCTCCTCTCTCTGAACATCTAAAACAAAAACCACATAAAACCCCCATTTATTATCAGACAATTTAGACCTAAACCACAAAAGATAACAGAAACCCATTGCTGTAAACCTGAATATCAACTACCCATTAACTCAAAAAACTAAAATGCCACCAAAAAGCAATCTTCAAAAATTTGCCCAAAAATAAAGGAGAAAAAATAGTAACTTGCCTCTGATTTGGCGTTCAATGTTACGGCACTCCTGACGAAGCTTTCTTTGCCAATCTCTTAGTAATTGTTGTGGGTTCTGCTTCGGTTTCAACATATTCTTAAATTTATCCATCTTAATCCCTTCTCTCAGTATATTAGTTGTTTTTCTTTTTCTTTTTATTTTTTATTCCTCTTTCTAACCCAGAGAAAAACAGACTGACCAAATTTTGCTAGGAAAACGCGTTAGACTTTTCTCTCAAGTGGAGGAAACCAAATAGCTTAGAACCAAAGCTCTCTTTTTTTTTTTTTTTCTCTCTAATTTTCTTTTCCGTGTTTGTTTCCCCGGAATCTTTTATTTATTTTTTAAATTCTCTTTTCCTTTTCCATTTTCCTGGAAAATACGCAATTAACACAGTTTGCACATTGAAAACGACGTCGTTTCCACTTGGTCCGCCCTGCTCCCGCGCGAGCCAAATGGAATTTCGCACTCGAAGACTCACGGGACCGGCACTAACTGATTTCCATTTGCAAATTGAAACTAATAATATTCGTTTAATTTATTAGAAAGGATTATTATTATTATTATTATTTAATACACTAACAGCAAAGATTTAGAATAATTAATCATAAAAAAGATTAATATGATGATAAATATCTATTAAAAAATATTTAGAAAATAAAGTTAGAAATTGTTTCACTATTTTGGTATTGCTTAGTATTGCTTGTGCTCCATCAACAATATATTAAATAATAATTTTAAAAAGTTTATTTTTGATGCATTATTTTATTATTATATTCACTAATTAATGAGATCTCATAATATAATTCAATGACAATATATGAGATTTGTACGCATCAAACATATATCCAAACACAGATTCCTGTACTTACTACCTACTAATTAACTCATTGTACATCAATGACATGTAATGGAATAATTCATTCATTAAAATTCAAATGCAAAACTTAATTGAGTTCATATTAAGGAAGATCATTAAAAAAAGTGTCTATCCATTAGGCTATGAAGTTACATGAAGGAAAAAAATTGCCAAGAGTTTTATACCATGAACCTTACACTGCTCAACTACTGATCACAATGCCAAAGAAAAAGCAAATATACTACGAATACCTTTGTAAGGTATCATTTCATAAATACATCAATTTCCTTTACTAGCCAATATGTTTATGCTTTATCCTATGTCAAAATGAGTGTTAAGGGGCAAAGAGAATCCAGGCGCCAGCAACAGACAGTCTGAAGAATAATGGAGGCTTTTAATATGTGTAGTCTGTACTCTGTATGACCAAAAAAATAATTTGCAAAAATCAGCTACAAGAAACAAGTTCTCCACTGTCTAACAGTCTCCATGCCACTACTTAACCATCATCACTGATTATCTAATCAAAGAGCCCGTCAACGAGCCAAATATCAACTAGAAAATCTACCATCTCCTGCACAATATGCATCAATCAAGTAAACAGATGTAAGAAGTTCACGAAACAATAATATTTATTGCAGTCTGTTGTCATGGTATTTATTGTGATGTTATTCCATCGTTACAGTGATTCATTTAAATCAAGGAAATTGGATCAGTCTTTTTTTTTTGCTTTATATAAGCAACTATATGGAGGTAGGTTTTCAAATCTTATTCATTACTATTCCTAAACAGAGGTAAATAACTGCTAAGCCAAGCTTGAGTTGTTCGAC
Organism: Heritiera fomes; assembly: GCA_032173925.1. Classification (NCBI taxonomy): domain Eukaryota; kingdom Viridiplantae; phylum Streptophyta; class Magnoliopsida; order Malvales; family Malvaceae; genus Heritiera; species Heritiera fomes. The sequence goes on from JAPDPM010000012.1 coordinate 29,809,488, forward strand.
CAGTCCAGCTTATAATACTACAACACTGCAGAACAAGCCTTCTTAGCATTCAAAAGTATGATAAGAATGTTATAATCTATTAATTAATTTTTTGATTGTTAATACCATAAAAATCTATTCTATTCTTGAAGTGCAGTTTGGCAATACACTTACTGGCAAAGGAATTGATTCAGAAAATGGCTCATTGGTTAAGAGAAGCTCTTCATATGTCATGGACCAGCTGCAACAGAAAGTTTTTGCTGTTATTATCCACATCATAATTGGGCAACTTAAGACAAGGTGACTTGGTAAAATGTATGATATCAAGCAATATCATATAACACATAAGCAAACCAATCCGAAAGAGATATTCTTATTTATTCATAAGATATATTATAAATAATAAACCTTGTTTCTATGTAGAAAATTTGTGATAGCTTCCTGCAAAGTTAGATCACAATTATTCTATTTAAACTTAAAAGTATTTTTGAGTTTGAAAATCCATATCAATTAACATCAACAACAACCCTTTTTGGACAGGAAGCCACATCAGTGCACACAATCACCTCATGATAAACAAGGCACACAGAAACAAAGAGGTGCCACCAGACAAGTCACCTAACATTATTCGAACTTCAGCAAGGTCTCAAAAACTTTCCTTTTTTCATTGAACAATCATTCAAGAGAAAATGCTAACTTTGATTTTTCAACAAAATGATGAGGCAGTTAGACAAGCCCCCTTTTCCCCCAACCAGTGTAGCCAAGCCAAAATCGCAACTTCAGCTCAATTTTTTATTGCACAACTTGAGGAAGAAAAAACTGGCCAGCCAAATGTTCATACCCATGCTTTGTACCAATATTTTAGTTCTCCCTAACCATTTTCCATTGAATGCAGTTTACTACATTTCTTGTTTAAACAAACCTGGTTTTCGATAAGTATATTTAAGAAGCACTAGAATATGGAAATTGCAAATCTCTAGAGACAATAATGATTCAATTCCAACTAGGCCATTTCCAAGAGCATGTATGGTGCCTATCTCCCCCAGCCAAAATAGTATAAAGAAGAGCAATACCAAATGCTCAATGCATAGAATGAAAGTAGATTATTGAACCGGTCTGAAAACCATTCTGTCCAGATTACTACAATCAGGCTGAATGGCAACAACTTTTTGCGTTGGTCTCAATCTGTACGCATGTATCTACGGGGGCGAGGAAAGATGGGCTATTTAACAGGTGATGCAAAGGAGCCAGCTGCTACGGATCCCCTACATGCGGTCTGGGATGCTGAAAATTCCATGGTTCTGGCATGGCTTGTGAATTCCATGGAGGAGGAAATCAGCTCCAACTACATGTGCTACCCGACGGCCAAGGAACTCTGGGAAAACGTGAATCAGATGTACTCTGACTTAGGTAATCAATCACATATATTTGAATTAACCTTGAAGCTTGGTGAAATTAAGCAGGAAGATGAATCTGTTACCAAGTACTTCAATCAGCTGAAACGGTTGTGGCAAGATCTGGACTTGTACAATGACTATGAGTGGAAATCCACTGAAGACAGTAACCACTTTAAAAAATTAGTGGAAAACAACCGGATCTACAAGTTCTTGGCTGGCCTTAATGTTGAATTTGATGAAGTAAGAGGGCGTATCCTTGGAAAACAGCCTTTACCACCAATTGGTGAGGTGTTTTCAGAAGTTAGAAGGGAGGAAACCCGAAGGAGTGTTATGCTGGGAAAAAAGGGTGTCACGGCTAACCTTGAAGGTTCCGCTTTGGCTGCTGGAAATACCAATTTGGGCAGAAACTTCAACCCTTCACAGAAGCAAGAGGAGTGTCCCCAGGTTTGGTGTGACCACTGCCGCAAATCCCGCCATACAAGAGAAACTTGCTGGCGGATCCATGGCAAACCTGCCAATTGGAAGAGCAGTAGACAGAATAATAGATCTGGCCATGTACTTTCCACTGCAAATGAAGTCGAATCTGTCCCCTCGTACCCATTTAGTAAAGAGCAAATGGATCATCTTCGTAAACTGCTAACACCTAGTTTATCATCTGGTATTCCTAGTGTTTCTATTGCACAATCAGGTAACAATCCTAATGCTTTCTCCTGTTCTTTGAATTCAGCCCCTTGGATCATAGATTCAGGTGCTTCAGACCATATGACTAGTTTTGCTGATCTATTTAGTACCTATACACCTTGTTCTGGTCATCAAAAAATTAGAATAGCTGATGGAAGCTTCTCACCAATTGCAGGAAAAGGTCTAATAAAACTTTCTGATCAAATAAACCTCAAATCTGTTCTTCATGTTCCTAGATTAACCTGCAATCTTTTGTCAGTTAGTAAACTTTCCAAAGATTCTAATTGTCATGTTGATTTCTTTGAATCTAACTGTGTTATCCAGGACCAGCGCTCGGGGAGGACGATTGGCAGTGCTGAGATGGTGGATGGTCTTTACTACTTTAATGGTACTCTCTCCAGTAATAAAAAGGCTCAAGGACTTTGTGGTATCAGTTCAAATCCTGTTCGTGAAGAAATCCTACTTTGGCATCTTAGGCTAAGTCATCCTAGTTTTCAATATTTGAAACTTTTATTTCCTGCTTTATTTCAAAACGTGGATTGTTCTTCTTTTAAGTGTGAAAGTTGTGTTCTTGCTAAAAGTCATCGGACTACTTATAAATCTAAACCTTATCGTGCATCAAAACCATTTCATCTCATTCATAGTGATGTTTGGGGTCCTTCTAAGGTTACAACTATTTCTAAAAAAATGTGGTTTGTAACTTTCATTGATGATCACACACGGTTATGTTGGTTGTACCTAATGCATGAAAAATCTGATGTGGAAAAATTGTTTCAAAATTTTTATAGCATGATTAAAAATCAATTTCAGACAAAAATTAATATTTTTCATTCTGATAATGGAACAAAATTTTTTAATAAATATTTGGGGAATTTTTTCAAAGAAAAAGGTATTTTGCATCAATCTACTTATCATGATACCCCTCAACAGAATGGTATTGCCGACAGAAAAAATAAACATTTGCTTGAGGTAGCACGATCGATAATGTTTTCCATGCATGTGCCAAAATATTTATGGGGAGATGCAGTGTTGACAGCTTCTTATTTGATTAATAGGATGCCCACTCGTGTCTTGCAATATATGACACCTTTAGAATGTTTGAAAAATCAGTTTCCTACTTCTAGAATTCATGCTGATTTACCTATCAAGGTTTTTGGGTGCACTGCTTTTGTTCACATTCCAAGTCAGTTTCGGTCAAAACTAGATCCTCGAGCTGAAAAATGTGTTTTTGTTGGTTATTCACCAAATCAAAAGGGGTACAAGTGTTATAATCCAATCACCAAAAAATATTTTACAAGTATGGATGTAACCTTTTTAGAAACACAGCCCTATTTTTCCAAAAATCCTCTTCAGGGGGAGAGATATACAGGGGAAGAAAATTTTTGGCAAGTTTCTACTGATCCTATGCCTCACAGAATATTTAAAATCTCCCATCCACAAATGAATTTGCAAGCATCTCCACACATGCAGAAAATATCAAATCAAGAAAGTTGTCCTAGTAAAGATATCTCACAAACAGGGGGAGAAATACCACAACAAAACTCTGAGCTTCTGGTTTATACGAGGCGAGGGACAAAAAAGGGTAACAAAGACTTATCTATCATCCAAGCACCAGTTCAATCAGAACTTCCGAGCAGTAAGATTCTGGAAACTCAAGGTAACCCCACTCAGCTTTATCTCCTTCAATTTTATCTCCTAGCAATCAGTGTACACCTGATCTTTCTGATCTTGATGTTCCAATAGCTATTAGGAAAGGGACAAGAACATGTACCCATCATCCCATTGCTAAATACATATCTTATAAAAAATTGTCCCAAAATCATAAAGCTTATATCTCTAGGATATCTAATCTGTTTGAACCTAGAAACATTAAGGAGGCCTTAGATGATCCAAATTGGAAGTTAGCTGTTATGGAAGAGATGAATGCTCTTAACAAAAATGTTACTTGGGAGATAGTAGATCTGCCACATGATAAGAAGGTTGTGGGATGTAAATGGGTGTTTACTATTAAATGCAATGCTGATGGTAGTGTTGAGAGGTATAAGGCAAGGCTTTTGGCCAAGGGTTTCACACAAACCTATGGGATTGATTATCATGAGACATTTGCCCCAGTAGCAAAAATAAACTCAATCCGAGTCTTACTATCTGTAGCTGTGAACTTTGATTGGCCATTATATCAATTGGATGTGAAAAATGCATTTTTAAATGGAGACTTGGAGGAAGAAGTTTTTATGAATCTACCACCTGGTTTTGAAGAAAATCTTGGCAGTAACAAAGTTTGCAGGCTAAGGAAATCTTTGTATGGCCTTAAACAGTCTCCTAGAGCTTGGTTTGAACATTTTGGGAAAACGGTCAAAAGTTTTGGTTATTGTCAAAGTCAGGCAAATCATACCATGTTTTACAAACACTCCACTAATGGGAAAATAGCCATACTGATTGTTTATGTAGATGATATTATTCTAACAGGTGATGACAATGCAGAGCTTGAGAATTTGAAGAGGAGACTTGCTAAGGTTTTTGAAATCAAAGACCTAGGCCCTTTAAAGTATTTCCTCGGGATGGAGTTTGCTAGATCAAAAGAAGGAATATTTGTTAACCAACGTAAATATGTACTTGATTTACTTGATGAAACAGGTTTACTTGGATGCAAGGCAACGGAAACTCCCATTGAGCCCTACATAAAACTTCAACCTGCCAAACCTGAAGAAGTGAGCAATAGGGAGCAGTATCAAAGACTTGTTGGAAAACTAATCTATTTATCTCACACTCGTCCAGATATATCCTTTGCAGTTGGTGTTGTGAGTCAGTTCATGCATGCACCTAGACGAGAGCATTTTGAGGCTGTATACAGAATTTTGAAGTATCTAAAAGGGACTCCTGGAAGAGGACTGCTGTACAAGAAAAGGGAAGATCTACAAGTTGAAGTTTACACTGATGCTGACTGGGCAGGAGATTCTACAGACCGAAGATCAACTTCTGGCTATTGTACATTTATTGGAGGGAACTTAGTGACTTGGCGAAGCAAGAAACAAAGTGTGGTAGCCAGAAGCAGTGCCGAAGCAGAGTTTAGATCAGTTGCACATGGAATATGTGAAGTACTATGGATTAAGAGATTATTGGAAGAATTGAAGATCTCAAACCCTTCACCAATGAAGGTCTATTGTGACAACAAAGCAGCAATTTCAATTGCTCACAATCCAGTCCTTCATGATAGAACAAAGTATGTGGAGGTGGATAAACACTTCAGCAAAGAAAAAATTGAGAAGGGATTGATTTGTATGTGTCAAGAATATTATTGGAAAGTCAACTGCTGTTTTAATTAATTTGTTATTTTAGGAAATCAGTATATATTCTAGATTCTATTAATTAGTATATATCCTAGCATTAAGGTTAGAGAATCACTAGATTCTAGATTCTATTAATTAGAATAATATCTAGGATTATGAGTGATATACTTTCCTATTTAGTTAGAAGTTCTTTGTATATAAATAGGTTACCTATGTACAGTTTTATTTTAAGTGTTTTCAATACAATACTTGATTTCCTACATGGTATCAAGAGCTTTAGGTTAGAAACTTAGGGATTTTTTTTCTGTCGGCCTTCATTGCCGAATTTCTCAACTAAGGCCTTTATTGCCAATTGAACCCATTAGCAGCCTCATAGCTATTCTCTATTATCTATTTTTTTTTCCAACACCCACTATGTCTACTGCCACAACAGAAGTCAATTCCCACAGCACAGAGGAAACGTTGGCTGTTCAAGGGGTTTTGCCACCAGGAGAGCTACAACAGATCAATGCTGCCTACCGATTGAATGGGAAAAATTATCTTAAATGGTCTCAATTGGTCAGGACCATTCTAAAAGGGAAAGGACAGATCAGCCACATCTTGGGGACCAGACCGAAGGAGGGGGACCCGAACTATACAACATGGGACGAGCAAGATTCGATGATAATGGCATGGCTTTGGAATTCTATGGCACCTGAAATCAGCGATACTTGTATGTTCTTACCGACGGCAAGAGATGTTTGGGAATCTATTCGCCAAACCTACTCAAAAGTTAAAGATGCGGCTCAAATATACGAGTTGAAGATCAAAATGACTTTGACCAAACAAGGGAATAAGACAGTAACGGAGTACGTCAATCTTTTGAAAGGATTGTGGCAGGAGATGGATCACTACCAGGTTATAGAGATGAAAAATAGTGATGATGCAGCCACGTTGAAGGCTTTTATAGAGAAAGATCGGACCTACGACTTCTTAGCATGTCTCAATGTGGAGTATGATCAGGTGAGAGTCCAAATCTTAGGCAAAGATGATTTACCACTACTTAATGAGGTTGTTTCAATTATATTAGCTGAAGAGAGTAGGCGAGGTGTGATGCTTGAGCCCAAATTGGTTGAAGCTTCAGCAATGTTGGCTAATGGAGGAGGCAGTGGATCAAAAAAGGAGCAGTCAGCCGGAGATAATGGTAAAACAGTCTCCAAACCTACTGTTGGTGATAGTCGTGATAATATGTGGTGCACTTACTGCAAGAAACCGAGACATACTAGGGAGATGTGCTGGAGGTTGAAGGGAAAACCATCAAGCAAGGAATGGGGAAGCAAAAGTAGACAGCAGCAAAAAGGCCAGGGGCAAGCCAATTTTGCATTTGCAGCACCCCAAGGAGAGGAGAAAACTAAAGAATCAGAGGAGTTCAACAAAGAAGAGATTGAAAAGCTGAGAAATCTCCTAAGTACCCTCGAAAAACCTTCAGGTACCTATTCATTGATACAATCAGGTAAACTTCCAATCTCTCATGCTTTAAATGCCTCAGATAGAACCTTTAAACATTTATGGATTATTGATTCAGGAACCACAGATCATATGACTCATTCCTCTCAGAACTTCAGTTCATATTCTCCTTGTTCTAACAGTAAGAAAATTGCGACTGCCGATGGCTCCTTGGCCACGGTAGCTGGTGTAGGAGAAATAAAAATCAGTCCTAACCTTACCTTGAAAAATGTCCTACATGTTCCCAAATTGTCCACCAATCTTTTATCAATATCCAAGCTTTCTCATGACATGAATTGCAAAGTAACTTTTTTTCCATCTTATTGTCTATTTCAGGACCAGGGCTCGGGAATGATGATTGGACGTGCTAAGGAGAAGGATGGATTATACTATCTTGAGGAATTTGAGAAATCGAAGGTTGGTAAGTGGAACCAGCCCCTAACCTACCTTTCTGGACAATACCTCACCAATAAAGACACCATTTGGCTTCACCATTTTAGGCTCGGCCATCCTTCCTTTTCAACCCTTGAAATTATGTTCCCTTCTTTGTTCAAAGGACTAGTCAATAAGCAATTTCATTGTGATGCATGTGAACTTGCAAAGCACAGACGTGCTACCTTTCCTATCAATAATAAAAAAAGTCCTTTCCTTTTGAGTTAATTCATAGTGACATATGGGGTCCATCTACAATTCCAAATATTTCTGGGGCACGTTGGTTTGTTTCATTTATTGATCATTATACAAGGGTTACCTGGATATTTCTGCTTAAATCAAAATCTGATGTGAGTGATATCCTCCCAAACTTCTTTTCCATGATAAAAAACCAATTTGGGGTCCAAATCAAAAGATTTAGGTCAGATAATGCAAAAGATTATTTCAACCAAATACTTTCCCCATATTTTCAACAAGAAGGTATTATTCATGAGTCATCACGTGTCTCTACTCCACAACAAAATGGAGTTGCAGAAAGGAAAAATGGCCATCTCCTAAACACTACCCGAGCATTATTATTTCAAAAAAATGTGCCAAAATATTTTTGGGGGGAAGCAGTTCTTACAGCCACACGTCATAAATAAGTTACCATCCCGAGTGTTAAACTTCAAGAGTCCCATGGAGGTATTATCTCACTTTTATCCAAGTCTCAGTACAACAAACCATCTTGTTCCCAGAGTATTTGGGTGTGTCTCATTTGTTCATGTCCATAGCCAAAATAGAGGAAAGTTAGACCCTAGAGCTATCAAGTGTGTCTTTGTGGGATACTCTTCAACACAGAAAGGGTACAAGTGCTATCACGCACCTACTAAAAAACTCCTAATCTCCGCAGATGTTACCTTCATTGATACAGAACCATATTTCACTCAACCTTATCTTCAGAGGGAGACAACATTTGTGGAAGATAAGGATCGAGACTTCTTTTTCCTTGACTTGCCGTCATCATCTTCTAAATTCCAACCCGAGATCGAAACCTCTCCTAAAGCTACAATTGAGCAACTTGAGCCTCCTCCTTCACAAACCCAAAATGAATCCTCCTTACAACCTAGTTCACAAGCAGATGGGGGAAAGGCCACTACTGACAATCGGTTCTCACAGGTTTACTCAAGAAGGAAAAGTCTAGCCCCTGAACCAAGGCCGGACCAATCATCAGACTCAAATCCTGGAAATGAGGTAATATCTTCTAGCTCTACTCCTCAAAGTGATTCCTTATCTGATATTGATTTGCCTATAGCCCTTAGGAAAGGAACTAGAGTGTGCACAAAACATCCATTATACCCAATATCCCACTTTGTGTCCTTTGAGAAATGCTCTCCATCTCATAGAAGTTTCCTTACAAACATAAACACAGTGTCCATTCCAAAAACATTATCAGAGGCTTTAAATTGTGAAAATTGGAAGAATGCTATGAATGTTGAAATGCAGGCCTTGGAGAAGAACAATACTTGGGAGATTGTGGAGCTACCAAGAGGAAAGAAACCGGTGGGATGTAAGTGGGTCTTTACAGTTAAGCATAAAGCAGATGGAACACTTGAGAGGTACAAAGCTAGGCTGGTGGCTAAAGGATACACACAGACATATGGAATAGATTACCAAGAAACCTTTGCTCTAGTTGCCAAGATGAATACGGTGAGAATTCTTCTGTCTCTAGCAGTTAACTTTGACTGGCCTTTACAACAATTTGATGTAAAAAATGCATTCTTGCACGGAGACCTTGAGGAGGAAATTTACATGGAAATACCCCCTGGATTCAATAGAAACATGGCTGCAAATAAGGTTTGCAAGCTCAAGAAGGCACTATATGGCCTAAAACAGTCACCAAGAGCCTGGTTTGGGAGATTTGCCGAGGTAATGCATTCCATGGGGTACAAGCAGAGCCAAGGGGATCACACCTTATTCATAAAACACTCAGGTTTAGAGGGAGTTACTGCTCTCATTGTCTATGTTGACGATATCATAGTGACGGGAAATAATGAAAAGGAAAGGCAGAACTTGGGAACATGTTTGGCAAAGGAGTTCGAGATTAAAGAATTAGGAAACTTGAAATATTTCCTAGGCATTGAAGTGGCACGGTCGAAACAAGGGATCTTTATATCCCAACAAAAGTATGTCCTCGATCTCTTGGGAGACACGGGAAAATTGGCGTGTAAACCATCCAGCACACCAATTGATCCTAATCATAAACTTGGGGAAGTAGAGGGAGACAATGCTACAGACAAAGAATCATATCAAAGATTGGTTGTTAGACTAATCTACCTATCCCACACACGGCCTGATATCGCCTATGCAGTTAGTGTGGTAAGCCAATATATGCACAACCCTAAGGAACTCCATTTGCATGCAGTTCACAGAATATTGCACTATCTCAAGGGAACTCCAGGAAAGGGAATTTTGTTCAAAAAAGGTGATAAGCTCACTTTGGAGGCTACACCGACACTGACTACGCAAGCTCAATGGTTGATAGAAGATCCACCACAGGTTATTGCACCTTTTTGGGAGGAAACTTAGTTACTTGGAGGAGCAAAAAGCAGAATGTTGTGGCAAGATCAAGTGCAGAATCAGAATTTCGGGCAATTGCGCAAGGTGTATGTGAGCTACTATGGTTGAAGATCATTTTGGAAGATCTAAGACTCAAGTGGGATGGCCCTATGAAGCTCTATTGTGACAACAAATCTGCAATTAGCATCGCACACAATCCAGTGCAGCATGACAGAACAAAACATATTGAAGTTGACAGACACTTCATTAAGGAGAAGCTTGACAGTGGTCTCATTTGCACACCCTATGTACCAAGCGAATCACAGCTAGCAGATGTTCTAACCAAGGGACTTAACAATCCACTCTTCCACAAGATTGTAACCAAGCTGGGAATGGACGATGTTTATTCACTAGCTTGAGAGGGAGTGTCAAGAATATTATTGGAAAGTCAACTGCTGTTTTAATTAATTTGTTATTTTAGGAAATCAGCATATATATGTGTATCCCTAGCATTAAGGTTAGAGAATCACTAGATTCTATTAATTAGAATAATATCTAGGATTATGAGTGATATACTTTCCTATTTAGTTAGAAGTTCTTTGTATATAAATAGGTTACCTATGTACAGTTTTATTTTAAGTGTTTTCAATACAATACTTGATTTCCTACAGTATGCCATATGTCCCTACTGCAGAATAGGTTGCAGATATACTCACTAAAGGATTACCAAAGAAACAGTTCGACAATTTGATTTGCAAGCTGGCAATGGAAGATATCTACAAACCAGCTTGAGGAAAAGTGTTGAGAATGTCAAAGATGTGATTTGATTTAGTTTCCTTATTTAGTTTCCTAAATATCTGTCTGTAATTAAGAGTAGATTCAGAACTGATTTGGTCAATAATCTAAATCAGTAAAGTGAGAAAATTAGGCTGTAAATTAGTTAGAACTTTCCTATTTCTTTGTATGTTTTTCCCTATAAAAGGATTGTAAATCAGAAGGAAAAGTATATAAAGAAAATATACAGTTTTTACCCAATTCTACATGGTATCAGAGCATTGTAGAATTGGGTAAAAACTGTATATTTTCTTTCTATACTTTTCCTTCTGATTTACAATCCTTTTATAGGGAAAAACATACAAAGAAATAGGAAAGTCCTAACTAATTTACAACCTAATTTTCTCACTTTACTGATTTAGATCATTGACCAAATCAGTTCTGAATCTACTCTTAATTACAGACAGATATTTAGGAAACTAAATAAGGAAACTAAATCAAATCACATCTTTGACATTCTCAACATGCTCAATGCATAGAATGAAAGTAGATTATTGAACCGGTATACCTTATAACTGGATCCTTACTGATCTTTCGTGACTGTTGAGATTTATCCCCCACCCACCTTCTTCTGCTCTCATGCCAAGCAATTGCAGCTACGTAATGGATTCAATTAGATTATAACATCATGCTCAAAAAATAACTACATACTCCTCTGAGAAAAAAATTAAACTAAGAAAATACACCATGAGAAAACCACATGAAGTACGAAAAGAAAAACCACAAACACTTATTTATTCATTATATCAGTCTCAAACACTTATTTATTCATTACATCAATCTCATTTTATTCTAAGTAAAACAAACAAACAAATATATATATATATATATATATATAACGCTGTAATCAAATAGTTTTTATTTAATTTTTTTAGATATGCATTCGTATCCAAACATGCTTGTAACATTTTTGCTACCATAAGCAGAAAGCAAGTAGCAAAAGCACCAATCAAATGGAGCCTAACTTATGTAAAAGCACCTAAGTTGTAATCCTGCAATTTCTTTGGGATGGTGCCACTAGAGTGTAACCACCTCAATGTTTGGCGACAGAGTGCAATGGGCTATGTACGGGACAAGATCCATATCGTCAGATGACGAACAGTATCTCCAATATCAGGAAAATCTAGAGATTGACACTATCTTTGAAATTATAAAGTTATGTGTCAGATACTCTCAGGCAGCAAACTTAAAGCACATTGCACATTTATGTTGACTTTTCCCACAACTCGCTCTGACTTACAAACCCATAACTACAGGATATTACATCAAGCAAATGAGTTATCAAGAAACTGAAAGCAGAATTGACTAATAATGTAAACCATCTTTTGCAAATCAAGTATAGAAGACAATATAATTAGAATAGCTAAGTTGACCAAAAATAGGTCAACAAAATTTTTTTCTTATACATTAGAGGGAAATTATTAGCTTTCAGAAACCAAATCTAAGCAGAAATATCTGTCATTGCAAAACATCTAGAAAACAATGTAAACCATACATCTGACCTTAAAGCTACAATGGCAGGCATGGTGGCATGATGATCTTTGGTGCAGACTTACAAGTATTACTGAAATGAAATTTCTTAACGTGATTGCAAAAAGTGGGAATATACCTATAAGAAACACTATTATGGCTCATCTAAAAAACAGAACTTACCATGATTTACAAATACAGAAGTGCTTGCATCTTTTTCTGCAGGCTTTTTCCCTTTATCGGCAGATTTTGGGCACTCAGACAGTTGTTTCTCATTCGAATGGGAATTTCCAGCATTGACCTCCATCTCCAAACCAAATGACCATTCCCTTTGGTAATAGTTAAAATAGTTGTCAACAGTGTTCCTCTTAAATTCCCTGATAATTTATCCACAAAAATTAAAGGGGCTTCAAGACCACTGCTATACAAAAATAAGATCTTTTATACAATAAAAATCAACAAGAAAGAAAAAGAATAAATTTTCTACATGAATATAGAACATTTACAGCATATGACTCCATGAATTGAACATGGTAATACTATATGCATATAGAATACATAACCATGTATTGCAACATGATATATACTTTTAGGTAAATCAATTTTCACATCGATATATCTGACACCTTATCATTTATTCTTTTCACCTTTATTTTAACTTTCCTGATAACTGAGGAACTGAAATATCTTAGAACATTCGTAAATATAAATATTAACAATAAAAGCTTAGTTCTTATCATCAACTACCTTTTTCCCCTAGTATGTATCAACATATGCAAATTATCGTTATATACACGAAACAAAAGCATGAACTTATGTTTCAAGACTAAGAGTTCAACATATCAAAAAAAATCCTATCTGCATGAAACTACTCAAAGAACATTTATGCCTGTTAGGTCCAATGTGGTATTTAAGAGTCCAAGGTCACTCAAGTAGAACTTATAAGAGAAAGTCTAGCACTAGCCTGTCTCCATAGATAGTGTATCCATGAAAATGAATCAAGATCTTTCTGATTTACACAAAATCAAACCATGAAATCTAAAACAACCCACGAATTCCAGAAAAACAGAAAGAAACGGTTTTTCCATATAGCATTGGCGACATAGAAAGAAGATTAATGCTTAATCTGTTTGGCATGGTACAGATTGTTTCCCCAATAGAAACTCATATATCAATTCATTCCCATTAACAAAAAAAAGAGTCCCATAAAATGGATCAAGATCTTGGTCCAAAGAACTCAACAAAAATACGAATGGATTCCTCAAAAATACCATGAAGGGTCTTCATTGATAATCTAAAATTGTTGAGAAAACAAATTGAAGAGAAGGTAAAAACCTAAAGAATCTTCTCTTGTTTAAGGAATTAGATAGTAGTACATTTTAATAACCTTGACTATAGAGATGTACTAAAAATTACATTCCGAATTCTTTTCCTTTCAATATAAAAGTCAGCTACAATAATAGCACATGTTCTACAAGAACATAAAGAAAACAAATCAAACAACTCATACAGACAGAAGATTCATAAACAACATCAAAATCCTTGCTTGCTTTACAAAAATTAGCAATGCATTTGGCCACGAAAAAGAAAAACAAAAGAAACCCACCTCAGAATCAACCAATCCAAACAAAAAACAAAAAATAACACAAAAAGGAAAAAAACCAGGAGAAAGCAAGAAAAGGCCATACCTTTGGAGAGAAAAGAAATGGTAAAGATGGGATTTTGGGAGATGTTTTATGGGAAGAAATTTAAAAGGACATTAAATTTAAAAAAGAAAAAAAAAGAAAGAGATGTTTATGTTTTCTTGTTTTGTTCGCTTACTACTTTGTTTTGTTGTTCTCAAGTCTTTAACTTTGGTTTGGTTTCCTTTCAATTCATTACATTTCCACACCTTTTTTATATTTTTATTCCGTTTCAGTTTCTTGGTTTCCACTTAATTTTGTTTTTCTTTACGCATGCTGACGTGGATGTGATTTGGAACTTGAAAATGGATAAACTTCTATGCCATGCCATGCCATGCAATGCAATGCAAAGTGAAATAATTTGGTCCCTACAAATAGGCTCAGGACAAGATTTTTTTTTTTTGTAAAACTCAGGACAAGAGTTAAATAAACAGACTTGAGCACCAGCTCAGACCTGCCTGATCGCCGGTTTACAATATCGACTTGGCGTTTGTGAACATGTAGGCAGAGCCACAATTGCTTGACAATTGCTTGAGCCGCTTGGATCCTGATGCATCAAAAGTCTAACATAATGTTTACGGATAATGAATTCAAAACAATTAAAAGTTTTAAATCACAAATAAAAATAAAATATTATGAAAAGTTAAGATAATTATTTTTTATACAGTAAAACCTCTCTAAATTAATATTTTTAAGACCCATCATTGAGTATTAATTTAGAAATGTTATTAATTAAAAGGGTTTTGCTTTGTGAATTGTTGTTATCTTAAAAAGTTTATTTGTTTAATTTTCATATTTTTTAAATTCTTCTAATAACTATATAACTTTTAATTTCATAAAAATCTCTCTCAAATAGATTTTTTTAATATATTTTATATTTTTTTAATTTTTAAATAAAAATCTTAAATATGAAAGTATTTTTTAAATTAACATCTTAAAGTGTTTTTTAGTTTTTGAATATTATGTAATATATTTTGTATTTTTTATCAAATTATTAATTTATGCAATAATTGAGATTGAAATTTTACATTAAGTTTTAAAATAAAATTATTAATTATTACAATAGAAAAGTTTATTGAAATTCTCTATTAGTTTGAATCGGGATCATAATTTTTTTATTAATTTGAAGAAAATTAATTTATAAAAGTTCTACTGTATTCAATTTCTGTATGCCAAGTCGTTTGAGCTCGAACAGAGGCAGAAGTTATAGTCCGGACATTGCAATTATTATAATATAATGGACTATTCATGAGGAACCCCAACAAGCCGACCTTAGCTCAGTTGGTAGAGCGGAGGACTGTAGTGGGCTTCCATGGCCATCCTTAGGTCGCTGGTTCGAATCCGGCAGGTCGGAATTTTTTTTATTTTACCAGTTTTTTCTTTATAAATGACAATAATTCATTGAGAATTTTTTTGGCTAAGCTAATAATTTTTTTTTTTAATTTTATTACTTTATTTAGACAAGTTTTTATACTTTGATTGCTTGTAGATAAGTTCTTACTTTTTAATTTATACTCAAATAAGCTCTAAAACTTTAATTTGAATCCAAATAAATCATTAACTTTTAATTTGTACCTAAATGAACTTTTAACATAAATTAATTTTTTATAGGGGTAAACAATCTTTTTTTAGTTCAATTTAAAACTTAACTTCTTACATTAAACATCAGTTATAATATTATTAATCAATTATTTATATTATAGATAATACATTTAAAAAATATTCTGTTAATTCACTTAGATCGATTCATAATTTTAAATGCCAATTTGAATAAACTGATGTAAAAAATTGACTTAAATCCAAAATCGACTTGATCGAATAGAGTTAATCAAATTTTGATTGATTAATGATTGATTAAAGTTATTTTAGTAAACTTTTTACTAATATGTAATCTTTTATTTGAAACAATAAAATTTACTTGAGTACAAATTTTAAAAAAAAAATTTAAGGTTTATTTGATGCAATAAAAATATAAAGACTTCTTTTTTTAAAGCAAGATAGTTCAAGAGCTTTTTAATATTTTACCCAATTTTTTTTCTAGAATCGATATACAGATTTTAATAATGAGAATATAAGGCCAATAAAATTTAGAAATAAGCAATAAATATTGTTGACACAATTTGATTTTTTTTAATTTTCTCTTTTGGATTTGGTAATAAAAGGGGTTAATCACAAAACCGAACTAACTGATCACAAGTTGATAAACACCATTCCCATTGGAGACATAGATGATAGATCTCATATTTGACCAGCAAAACTTTTCATGTTCTCGTGAAAACATCAATGTCATGTCAAAAGTAAGCACAATACTACAATAGTAACCTGTTGGGATTTCAAACTGCGGAGTGAAAAATCTCCTTTCTTCATTGTCTATTTGCATGGCTGGCTGGGGCGTATCAGCGGAGAACATCCATTGGCATTTGGGTCTTTGGTGTTTGGGTATTCCCACCTCTTTCCACAACCGATTTAAGAATATCCCAACATTTGGCTTCTTTGAATTAATTTAAATAGACGATAAAATTAGTTCCAAAAAAAATGAAAACAGTATTAGAGGTAAGATTAATTACAATAACCCAAAGAGACGGCATCGACCATGATAAAGCCTATTACAACAGTTGAATGAAAATTCAAAAAGATGAATATGAGTGTATCGATAAAACTGAACTAAAACAGAGAAGATACATTATTTATATACAGGTAGAAAAAGAGATGATTAAGATTAATTAACTGATCTGTAGAAAAATAACTAACTCAACTAACTAACTTTTAATCAACCTTAACACACTTAGCTAACCAGAACCATATGTAAAACAAACTTAACAGTCTAATAAAGCCTAAGTCTAAAATTAAAAGACAGGAGCCTCGTAACTTCGACATAAGGAGAAAGTTAGCTCGAGTTACTAAGAGCTGGTGAAAATCCGTGGTTGAAAATTGGAGTAGCTTATAAACTATGATTAATTTATGATTTAAAAATAGCGCAAATATTATAAGATTTTTTAATTTATAATTACAAAATTAATAACAATACATATCTATTTTTAGTTTTTTTCATTGATATATCTCTTTTATTATTATGATTATTATTACATGCACTTTTTATCCATATTTATTTTCATTTTTCCTATTAAATAAGATTGCATTTAATTAAAACATGTATTTATATTTATATTTATATTATATAAATATATATCTTTTACTCATGTAATAACTGTTTCCCTTGATATAATTTAGAGAATTTCTAAATACATCCATCTTTACCAATATTTGTTGGATCAAGTGAAAGGAGTTTGGTGTTTCATAAGTAAGGTTTCAAGTTTGAGCCTTGTAAACAGAGAAAACAGATTAGGAGAGCTCCTCTCAAATGAGGTCCAATCTGACTCAATTTCAGATTAATTAGTGCTCAAAATAGCCTTTGGATACCGAGGGTTTACACAAAAAAAATATACATCCATCTATTTCTATTTCACACCCATTTTTCTGCTAGATAAACATTTTTACAAGAAAAAAAAAGAGAATGTAACAAGAAAAAAGTGTTAATTAAACCGTACTATGCAAATCAACTATGATTTTGCATAATCATAATTCTCAAGTTTTTCGAACAGAATAATTTTCATAATTACCTTAATTAAGAGAAAAACATATCTTGTTTTATGATGAATTTGTAAAGATAATTTTGATGAATCCTTAAAGATAATTTTGAGAAGAACTTCTTTATCTCACTTGACCATTTATGCTCTTAATCGTATTTTCTTAATAGAAAGAAAGATACTTTATATAGAAGTAGTAACAAGAGAAGTCTTTTCGTAAAAAATAATATACATTTTCACATTTTCATAAAAACATTAATTGCAATGTAATAGCATACACGTCTATCAAGTTTAATCTTTTAAATTCTATCAATTCAATGTATTTTTTAATATTTTATTTATGATGATAAATATTAGTACCGAAGAATCACATTAATTTATCATCTCTTTTTTTTGTTCATAATTTATCATCTCATTTTATTTGACCAAACAATCATATTAATCACATAAATCATTAAAATATCTAATAATAAGTGACTGCATTTAGAATTTCTCTATAATTTACTTACCCTTTTATTTGGCAGCAGCAGAGTGAAAAGGGAGAATAAGAGGAAAGACAGAGGGCAGCCCCCACAAATGACCGGCAATAACGGCTATGAAAACACTTGCCACCATTATTCATCTGCTTCCTTTCGCTTATTCATTCGCCTCCACAGGTACTGTACTGCACTGTCTCATTAAATAAAGAAATTTTCATGTCAGATTCGTAAGTGCTTTATACGAAGAAGTATTCAATTGGAAAACTACAGCATAACGTTTGGTTGAATGGAACCCTGATTCCATTCCATTTGTATTCCGGACGGGGCCATTAAACGCGTTGTTTTTTTTTTTTGGTTACACATTAAACGCGTTGTTAAATTCAGTTTCGACCACAGATGTTTTTTTTTTTGGAGTTCATTTAATTGTGCTGGACTGCTGGTTATTATTTGCAATCCTTGATTGTTCTTGTTTTTAGTTCTTCAAAAACAATTATAGAAAATAAGTCGTTTTTCTTTTTTAAAACATAAAATAATTTTTTTAATTATTGAAAGTAAAAATTTTTTATTTTCATTGTTTCATATTTTTATTTTTGGCGGTGTTCAATATCAGTAAGTAAATAGTGTCACTGAATTAATATAGTATTATATATAATTATAATAGAACTATAAAATAAAATTAATCAAATTGTAAATAAAATAATATTTAATTAAAAATAAAATAATTTAAAATTAACATATTTATTTCAATATGAAAATATAAAAAATAATTAAATCTAAAATACATGAAATTATAATATTATAATTTTAAAATTTTTATTTAATTTAAAATTGTATAACATTATTGAATATATTAGATATATTTTAAATAATATAATTTAATATGCTCATAATCAATATTATTGCGAATTATTATTTTGCATAATTAATTGTTAATTTAATAAACAATATTATTAATATTATATTATTTTTAATTAAATTTAAAATATATCATTACTATTATTAAATAATCTAATATTATAAAATAAATGAAAACAGCATTAAATAATTTATTATAAATTACATAATACTATTGAATATAATTTATAAATTATAAATTGATATTAGTATTTAATATGTAATTTATATTTTATATCATTGTCTAATAAAAATTGAATATTAAATAATTATATTAGTTAATTTTATATCTAATTATAATATCCTTTAAATCATATTAAATTCTAATATGAGTAATTGATGATATTTAATATTTCTATTAAATAATGTGAAATAATATTATTTAATATACATTTATTTATTAAATATATTTTTTATTTTTATTGCAGCTGTAACTGAACATTGTCCTATTTTGAGTATTTTATTAATAATAAATTCTAATAATAAATATAGAGGACTCTTTTTATTTGGTTTACTTTATACAAAAAATCAGAGAGCTAGCGAGTGAATACCGAAATATAGTTCACACTTTTTCATGCATCAATCAAATCAAATGTTTGAGTGAGAACATTTATTTTGTCGAACAACTCAAAGCTTTCCCCCCATAGGTTAACAATGGAGCTGGTGTAAGTAATCTGCCCGTCTGCCATGGCAGTGATTATGGAGCTCTTATGCGTTGCGCTTGCTAGCTATGTGTGACTGAATATTGAGCCTATTTTAAAGACATGATTGATGCTTTGTATGCTCCAATTTCAGAAAAAAAAAGTTATTGCCAAATGCAACCTAAAATAAATGCTAGACCAGAGGCTAAACGTCACCTATGTCTATATACAAGAGATTTTATGATCAGCAGTGTGAGTAAATATAGCGTCTGATCAGTACTTACCACTACGACTCAAACCTTAATTGCCAAGCCTATGTCTTGCTTAAATACATTGGCATCTCAGACAAAATGGAGTATTTTGAACAAAGACGCTGTAATATTCTTCCTTAAATACATAAGATATTATATATTGAACTTATGATTCTGACATCTTTGATTGTCTCCCATTTTAATTAACACATTTCATCACAATTCACAAGTAAACTTACACCGTAATAAATTCTTCCTCTTTTTTTTTAATAGAGAATAATATTTTTTAATAGAAAATAATATATAGATAACCAATAATCTTTTGATATAGTAGATTTAATAGTTAAGGATAAATTACGACATATTATAAATTTTAGATTCGAATCCAAATATCTTTATCTCCAATTATTTAATATTACTCTTGTAACAATATATATATATAGATAGATATATAGGATTAGTTTCCTTATATTACTTTATCATTGCAAAGTATATTTAAAAACTATTGCGAATAATCAAGCAAAAGACTATAAATTTTAGTAGACTTGGGTTGCTACTGCTGAGACCATTGTGTTCATTCCACACATACCGTGTCCCCGGCAAAGGCGATAATACCCATGTTCTCCCCACCTTTTGCCCCATGAATTCTTGATGATCCAGTACGGCTGGTTGCCAAACCTCAGAATGGAGAACCCCTTTGCTCCATACCCCACAAGTAAAACTCCATGGTTCACCCATCTCTTACCGCAAATGATTGGACATGAAACACCGCCAATGTAGGTTTGCATGAACACAGCATTCAGCCCAACTGCAAGTCAAAATCATTTTATATATTTCTCACATTCAAGGTATATAAATTTCTAGGATTACAACTATTCCTAACTCAACGTTTACTGCTTTCTGAGGGAACTTACCAGCTAAAGGACCGCGAAGGACTAAATTTGCAGCGATTTGGTTTTCATCAATGGGGATATTAGTAAAATTCACAACTCTAACAGCGACTTTCTCCGGTTTGAATTTGCATTCATCGCGTCTCCCTGTATATGGGTATGTGTTCTCCTCCTCCAAGCCTCCGCACTCAATCAAATACTTGTAGGCATTCGTCATGAGGCCTCCACCGCAACCATTGTCGCATGCATTCTTATCCTTTCTATCACACTTCACGAAAAGGCAAAGCATCAAAATGGGGGCAAATTAAGAGGATGAAGAAGGAATATCTTGGATAGCTTTTAATTAGAAACCATGTATAGAATTCTCATTATAATACCATGTGGTCACAATCTACGAGCTGCTGTTCACTTAGACTTTGAAGCTTCCCACTTGCTGTAAAATTCGCTCCTTCAATAGCCCCCCTGTGGTGCTAAAAGCCCAACATGAACCGCATGCGCCCTACATATATATCATCGACACAAGCTTTGTAAAAAAACAGAATACTTTAAATGCCACTTATAATGGATAGTGATTATGCTATACCTGCATCTTGACCTCCGTTACAGCTCCCTTGTCTCTCCAATCAAAACTCTCAGGCAACCCATCAACCTCCAGCGGCTCTGCTTCATTCCCAACATCATCCATCAACTGTGGTGCCGGCGACGCCGTGCTGCCCTTCACCCCAGTGTAAAGCTTCTCAAACTCCTCCTCTGAGAGATCAGAGAACTGTGTAACTCCATGCACAGCCGTAGGATCAAGCACCTGGTGCTCAGCAGCCCTGACCAAGTTCTTGGCAAAGATCCCAAGGCGGTGCATGTATTCCTCCCTGGTGGAGTAGTTCTTCCCATAATTTTCCATGAAAACTTGAAACTCTTTGCGAATGTAATTTCTTGGGAATTTCCGATTGAGGGTTGGGATATCGGGGATATTGGGATTGTCTGTGACTTGGAGTATGTTTGGTTCTTGTGGGGTTTCAAGGAGAGCTAAGCAGAGAGAAGTGGTTAGGCTACTGGTTAAGATTTGAATGGCCATGGCGCATGTTAGAGTTAAGCTTTGCCCTCCTTTCATTTTCTCTCTTCTTCAGGTTTTTGGCTTTGTTTCTTTACTTGTAGCACCGTTTTGAGGTGAATCGGTGATGATTTAAAAGGATTTTTGTTGAAGCAGAGTAGAGGACACTTGCGCCTCTTCTCTGCTAGGCAGAAGTCTAATGCTTACGTGCATGCCATGCATCGCTGCCTCGTGTTGCCAAAATACGGTAGAATATTTTCGTCCTTCTACATTTTTGTTTATTCCAAGTCTTTGTTTGGAAATACTAAATGCTTTTGAAAATTAATAAATTACTTTTATGAAATTGCGTGTATTACTAGTATATTAAAAAAGTTTGTATATGAAATATTTACAGTGTATAATTTTTATACACTATTAATGTATCAGAGATTGATAATTCATTAATTGATAAATTTAAAAAATACAAAATCCTTAAAAATAAATATAAATAATTTTTTTTAATTTACTCATAAAGACTTATCGATTAGGTGTTAACCTCTAATGTATTAACGGTGTATAAAAATTATACGCTCTTAATGCATCATATATAAATCCATATTAAAAAAAAACAAATAAAAACTACAATTGTGTAGTTGGACGAATTATCTCACATTATTTGTTTTCATAACTTCCTTTTTTTAATTAAAAATAGACAAGATCTCATTGCCAACATTTTTAAATTTTAAAAATATTTTCTTTTAAATTTAATATGAAGTTCAAGTTTAATAATATTTACTAGCTAATTAGTTGTTTAGCTCTAGCTGTAAAAATTCCTAGAGATTTGTGTGTGGGTTAGTTGGGTAAGAACCCAAGAAGTTTTTAACTCCTTCAAACTAAAGCGAAGGTAGGCCCTGGAGGAAACCTAACATTGCTATGTCCATTACTATGTCCAATCCACCCACCAGGCACCGACCACTTAAATTTAAGATTTCTTAGTATTTTTTTTTATGGATTATTATCCTATTAGAAAGATGCAGCATTACTCGTTTGCTTGGATGAAAAGAAAACAAGTGTTTCAAAAAAAAAGATTACGCATTGATTTTTTTTTAGAGTTTATATATAATCTATTAGTAATATATAACTTTTGTACAATGTCATTGTATGAGTGGTTAATACTTTATTACTGAACAAATTGAAAAAATGTTAAGCCTTTATGAATAAATATAAATAAGTTTTTTTCAATTGGCTCATAACGCTTTGGCATTTTATCAGTTTACTTATTAATAATGTGTCGACTTTTAGTATATTGACAATTTATAAAAATTATATACCGTTAATACATTATTTCTAAACCCTGATTAATAGTGTATTCGATTTATATACAGTAGTGTATCAAACATAATTCCAATAGAATTTAGAGATAAGTGATAATAAAATATTTTACTAATAAAAATTGTGATTGACTCTAAAAGCACTTTTTAGAATTTTTTAAATTTAGTTTGTAGATAAAACTTTTTAATTGAAAAGCATTATTTTTTATTATTTAACATTAAGATTAAATAAAAAATCATTGTCAATCTCCATACTGAATTAACCTTAATTATCATTAGGCTGAACTTAAGAGGTTTAGTTCTCAAAAAGCATGAAATTAAGAGGTTTCATATTTCACAAGAAAAAGGTGTTCAAACCTTGATAGGAATGAAAAACCCTAGCTCTATATATTTGGTCCCAACTCCCATCCCAAACCAACCCAACCCAACCCACGCCTAAGCAATTAAATTTTCCTTTTCTCGAAATTCTCCTGCAACTTATTCCATAAAAACCAGAAGAAAAGAAATTTCCCTGTAGTTTTCTATATGACTATATCAGCCATGGGTCATGCCAACGCCAACAACAAGAACAAGACAACCCCATTGCTATTGTTACTGGGGGAACTCCATGGGGAAACAAAACAAGGTTTCCTTGATCCAGCAAATCCTGATCCTGTCAAGCAGTTGAGCTTGACGGAAGTAGACTTCCCTGAACTCCACTGCCAGGTTGAGTGTTTGTCTACAGGGTTGGGCTGGCTGCTGTTAGTATCCCGAGAAGCCTCTTCTATTTTCTTCTTCAATCCCTTAACGCGTCAAAATATCCATCTTCCATATCGATCATCTATTTTTACTGTTGCGACCTTCACTGAACCGCCAACATCTTCAGAGTGCATTGTTTACGCTATTCAGCATTTGTGTTAGAAATTTTCATGTGGATGTTTTACGTGTTGGTCAAGAAAAGGTTTGGACTGGATACATATATCAGATTGGAAAGCACTTTGGCGTTCTTAAGCAAGCTGTTTGCAATGGTGGGATTTTGTATTGCATCGATTCATGTCGAAGGATTGCCACTGTCGTCGCTCGTAATGGAGACTGGACAGAAATTTCGGGCAAGGATTTCCGGCATGTTAGCCTCTCGTGTTTCTTCAAGTTCAACGGTGAACTTTTCAGGGTAAAGCTGTCCGGGAATCATAGTGCTGTTCGGACAATCTATAAACTGAAGCTTGAGAATGGGGTTGCTGTCTCTTGGGAAGAGGTGAAGGATATAAGAGTCTTAACTGTGTTTCTTAAGGTTAGTTTGGATAGGCGGTGCGATTGGCTCCGGTGAGATTGAAATGAGAGAAATGATCCTCGTAAGTATAAATTTTATTAATAAAATATTTAAAAAAAGGGATAAAAAAATAATTTTACTAGTTTTTCTTTTGTCTTTTTGTGATTTTTTGTTTTGTTTTATGTGAAAAATTTCATCTCATCGCACCACACCGGAGCCAATCGGTATGCCAAACTAACCCTTAGTCCTTGGTGTTCTAGTTTTGCCGTACAGGGCCTGGATGAACAATTGCACAATATAATTTTCTTAGCCAGGGAGGATCCAGAATCAAAGTGTCTGATTTATGATTCTAGTAAAGGAGACTACAAGAAGAGTGACGTTTTCGATGCATCACCTTACAACTGGTGGTATACGCCCATCCTGGTCGAAAGATTAGAGCTTATTTAAGTGGCATCCATCAACTAGAGAACATATCTGCTAGAACATCATGCATTACTGATTTCTAATTGTCGTTACTCCTGCACATTTACTTTACAACTTATTTGATGTAATGTTTTTTGATAAGCATATTTGATTAATTTGATATGAATTTCATTGAGCCCATGTGGGATGTTTTTTGCTATTTGTCCGAATCCATTTCACTGAGTCTTGTTTTGAAACAGCTACAACGACCAAAATATCTGCACAAAGCAATTCGTTTTGCAGATTCACAGCTGTTTGATCATTAGATTGATGGAAATTATCAGTGAAAACAACCATTTCAGTCTTTTCGCCTATTCAGTAACGCAAGCAATCAAGAAAATATATACAAGTCCAAAAACAGTATTTCTAGCTGTTGTATCCAGGATTTATATAGTCTTCTCCTTGGAATCCTTTCCTTATTCAATAAAATCAAAGCTTATCAAAAAGAAGATCAATAAAAAAGGATATATACGATCCATTCCGATGTCAATATCTAGTATAAGGAAAATTTTGGGATTTACACGTAAAAGGTTTTTGATTATAAAAAAATAAAACATAATTGATTTTTATTTTTTTAAGGATTATTATATCATACAGTAACACATATGACATAACCCGTTTTTTAATTTTTTTAATTTTTTGTAAATAATTTGTGTCACTTTTTAATATTGTTTGTAAAATTAAAAAATTTCACTGTCAATGAATTAAATAATAATTATTTTAATAGGATGACAAGTATTATGATATAATTTTATTTCAATTTAATTTATTTAAATAATTTTAAATATACAAATTTTCATGTCGATTTAATACATTCAAAATTTTATTTTTAAAATTCCATGAGCAATGATCAAAGCCCAATTGATAAGAAAAGAAAACTCCTCTTATCAATTGAATTAACCCTTTGTAAGTGATGATAAACTTTTGTAACAATGCATGATAACATAACTTTTATTTCAACCACTAAAAAGATCTCATAATTAGATTTTTCTTTTTCTTTTTTTGCAATGAACGTAAATGGTATAAAGAAGGTTTGATTATTATTCAATATTTATAATAAGAATTATTATAACCTTTTTCTTTCTTTTTCAACGTAATTTTTTTATTTCTTAAAATACAAAATTCAACTTAAAAAAATGCAATTATTGTTGAGTGAAAATGTAAGAAGCATAATGCAATTATCATGTGAGTAGATAAGGTGGAATTAAATATAAATGATGAATCATTTACGCTGAAATAAAAAAAATGAATGTGATAAAAATCACCCAAAAAGTATATTAACAATGACTTTATATTCAACATTATTATTAAATCATATAATGAAACTTCATTTATTAGTAAATTTATATATGATAATTAGTTTTAAATTTTTTTATATTAAAACTCACTAAATAATGAAATGTTATAATATGATTTGATTATAGTATATGAAATTTGTATATCAAAGCCAGAAGTGCATTAAATATAAATCTATTAATAATTGTAATTTTTTATAGGAAATAAGAGTAAATTTTACCTAAAAAGGTAAATTTTATTTAAGTATTTGAGGTTTGAACCTAATTTAATTTTAGTTCATTAGTATTAAAAATTGACTCTCAACTCAAATAACTTAACACCATTACCAAAAATTAATGTAATATAAATAATTGCAAAGTACCCAATCCTAAACTTTTCAATCTATCTAATTATTCATTTTTCTATTTTCCCTTTATCTTTTACGATTCTTCACTCTTTTTTTCACAAATTTTTCACTCTGTTTCACAAGCATTAGGCAATCTGTGATTTTCTTTTCAATGTATTATATTTAATTTTATTAATTTTTTCAAAATAAAATCATACTTAATTTTTCATCTTGTTTGATTTTGAATATTTCAAATAGTTTGGGACAAAATAGTTTCAAAATTAAGTTTTTAACCGTTTACTTTACTTAACGATTGATTGCTGAAAGGATTTACTTATCTTAGGAAATAAAAATTTTGATGTAAAGTGTACATTTTTATACGAATAAATTAAAATTTAATTAGGTTCAAACCGCTTCTCCTGATTAAAGAACACAAAGAGAACCATTATACGAGAATAATTCATTTAGGATGTACCAGGTAACTGCGAACCAGTAGCATTGTTGCATTTTCCACGAGCTGTATGGAAGTATGATGAAGGTGATTTAAATGACAGGCATCCAATGGATCAATTAGAGACACTAACTGGCCAAAACATATTAGTAGCACTAGCACACACTACAAAAAAAGAGACTTTCAGCGACGGAATTAGCGACGGAATTTTCCGTCGCTAAAAGTCTTATTCCGTCGCTAAAGGGTTTCAGCGACGGATTAGCGACGGAATAATTCCGTTGGAAAAATCAATGTCGCTGATGTTCATTCCGTCGCTGAAAGAAAATTCCGTCGCTAATTCCGTCGCTAATTAGCGACGGAATTTGTCCTTATCAGCGACAGATTTTTTGTTATCAGCGACGGAATTTTTCTGTCGCTAAAATGGAAATCGGTCACCTATTATCCGTAGCTAAAAATTTCAGCGACGGAATTTTCCGTCGCTAATTCCGTCGCTAAGTTTTTTTTATTTTTTAAATTTTATGAAAATATTCCGTCGCTAAAAGTTTTACCGACAGAATATTCCGTCGCTAATAATAAAATTTTCCGTCGCTAAATAATTTTATCTACGGAATTTTCCGTCGCTAAATGTTATCAGCAACGGAATATTCCGTCGCTAATAATAAAAATTTTCCGTCGCTGAATGTTATCAGCAACGGAATATTCCGTCGCTAATAATAAAAATTTTCCGTCGCTGAATGTTATCAGCAACGGAATATTCCGTCGCTAATGCTATTATTTCCGTCACTAATTTCTTTGAATTCCGTCGCTAATAATATATTTTTTTATCATCATATATTATTTATGCATTTCGCTACCAAAATGTTAAATTCCAAAATTGTTTCCAAAAGTTTTCCGAAATATATTTAAATTTAAGCTTAAGCTTAAATTCATGTTAAAACCCTAAATTCATGACTATAGCAACATTTAAAAGACCTTAATACATAAACATAAATTTTTAATAAAATTCATACATAATCATAAAACATGATTAAAATTCAACAAATTCATAACATCTCTCAACAACCATCAAATTCTTAAAACATAAAAAGAACAAAGTACTTAAATTTCTTACATTATAACAGAGATCTATGAAGAAGACCCATCTTCGAGGTTCGGTGTTTGGCTATCATCGGGATTTGAAGGGCCTCCTTTGCTACTCTTCCATGCATTACTCATCTCAGCCATCCATTGGTGCATTTGCAGTAAATATTTGAGAACTTCATCAAGTTTCTCTTCTATAACATCGATGCGCTCATCCTGGCTTACTGTTGCTTGAGAAACCGAGAATATTGGACTTGCTGAGGAGGCGGATGACTCAAGTATATCTCTGTTTTGTGAACTGCTTCCAAGGCCGTACACATGTGTGCGGGTTGTTTCCATTCCTCCAATACAGTCACACCAAGCAACAGGATCAAAGTGTGGTTGACTGCTAATATCCGTACCATACTTTTCAACCAATGAAGCATTATATTTTTCCTATAAAAAAAAATTTATTATTATAAATATATCTATACTTAAAAAGTAATTAAATAATAATTAACATAAATAAAACAAAATAATTTTAAATATACGTACACTGACAACTTTTGACTTATTGTCCACATATTCACCTTGGCCAGCATTTTTTTTGTGAGTGCGATCAAATACCTCCTTATATGTAGGTGTTCGATTATATTGATTCCTCTTCACAAGTAAAACAAAAAATAAATAAGAGATTAGCTGTAAACAATATATATTTTAACTATAATATCATACATATGATTTAAAAAGTTACATACCAGTCTATATGCATGCACAGGAAAAGAAATCGATCCACCTGTATGCTTGGTAACAGTTCCTTCTTTTATGGTCAATCGATTTTGCTTTCCTTTCTGTGACTTCGCCTCCCATTCCGATTTGCCCCATAAGTCATCAATCAAGGAGTCCCATATCTCAACTTTGATCCAGCTGGACATATACCCTTTACAGTCAGCAATTCGATCTGTGCCAAAATGTTGCATTGCTTTTTTTCTTTCAGCTTGCAACAAGTCACGGAATCGTGTTTTGCAAATGTTCTCCCAAATATTTTTCACAATAATCGTTTCTTCAGGAGGCCACGCAAAAATTTCCTAAATCAATTGAAATCATTAGTAAAAAATCATGTTAAGTAAAATAATAAAATAAAGTAATGTATTAATTATTTGCGATTGACATACCGAAAATTTTTCCCATATTTTGGTTTTCACAGCAATTGGAACACTTTTCCATGTTGGCCAAGGATCAGTAAAATACTCTTTAATTAATGTTGTAATTGTCCGAACAGCTTGAGGCTCCAGAAAAGCGCTGCGAAAAAAAGTAAATTCAAATTTTTTATATAATATTAATTAAGTAACTTCATATAGCAAAATAGTATTATTATTTTTATTACCCGTTATTCAGACAAGTAAGTCGTGCCCTTTGATCTGGATTACTTGGAGTCGAATATCCTTGATTGGGCCCTCTTGTTCGTTTTCTACCTCCACTGCCACTACCATCGGAACTCGCACCACTGCCTGTATTTGTCCAAGTATGATCGATGTTAAGCTGCTCAATCGGTATTCCGTCAGGGGATATACCCTCGGCAGATGATGAGGCTTGGCCAGATGGACCATGTGTGGATGGGCCTTGGTCAATTGGACTATCTCTCTGGTCAATCGGTTGGTCAGTGGGTGGGTCCATCTCATCAGTATCCACTTCTATTGATGGAAATAATTGTGCTTCAAGGTTAATTGCTGGGGTCTGAGATCGTGGAGTAGGCATGAAAAAAGACTTCCAACTCGATGTAGAAGATCCACCGGAGCGAGCCTTCTTACCAAATGATTTTTTTGATGATTTCATTATACCTATAATACATGAAAAAAATAATATATGTATTAGATAATGAACTTAACATACAAAATAAATTAACATTTTACAAAACATCTTACAAAATATCGTAAATAAAAGCAAACAAAAAAGTAATTAAGTTATTAAATTCACATAAACATTTTCTTAAAAGAAATAAGAGCAATTAGCTAAAAAAGACCTCGTCCTCATCATCATCATCATTGTCGTCATTGTTGTTGGTGTCGTCGTCGTCGTCGTCATCGTCATCATCATCATCATCATCATCATCATCATCTTCTTCTTCTTCTTCTTCTTCTTCTTCTTCTTCTTCTTCTTCTGCAATATTTACCTCTTCATAATCTCCGCGAACGAGAATAGTGGGATTGTCAAGGTCTTCTGAATATGTGATATTTATAGGATGTGGATTTTCAATTTCTTGATAAACCCCATCATTTAAATCCACTATGTCCACATCACAATTTTGAATATTAAATCTAGCTCTTGCTTTTGTCTTGAAAACAACCCACCAATCACAACGATCTCTTTTTCTAGATGGATAAGGACTAAAATACACTTGCTGACTCTGTTGAGCTAATATAAAAGGTTCATTGCTAGCAAGTATAGACCTATGTTTGATTTCAACAAGAGCATGTCTAGGATGAACACGATAACCTCTCTCAATGTCAAACCAATGGCACTTAAAGAGTATAACTTTATTTCCAATCCCAAAATATTCCAACTCCACTATATCTATCAATATACCATAAAAGTCACGGTCAAAATCATTGTAACAATCACCTTTCACATAAACACCGCTGTTCATTGTTTTTCGAGTTTTTCCATATTCAAAGGTATGAAACTTAAATCCATTTACAAAATACCCTTGATAACAACTTGCCAAACGTGCTGGACCATGAGAGAGGTCAATGATACGTTTATCAATTGCATTTCCTTGTTCACGAACCTACATAATAGTGATTCTTGTGATGAGTGAAATGCAGTATCATCTATTAAAACAAAACGAATTATATTTAAATTACTTACATATTGTCTAAACCATTTCGTAAAATGCGCTTGACGTGTTTTCTCCAATTGTCCATCGTTCATCTCTGGTTCATTTCTTTTGACCATTTCATCAAATATCCTATAAAATCAATATATAGCAAGTATATATGAAAATGCTTAAGATCAAAAAGCCTTCGTTGTATTTATTGTATGATATGTAATGCTATATACTTACTCAATGTACGGGAGAACTTCTTCACAATTCATTAGCACATATATCACCGCTGCATCAAACTCATCTTCTTCCAGATATCGACGATTGTTCTTTGCCCGCCCAAGTGGTCGCCCAAGATATTTGAAAATTGACAAACGTCCCATGGGATCTACGTCTCCTCCATCATCATTCCGTGGTGGACGAGTTAGCCTTGTTTGAATATTGGGATCAAAGTATAATGCACAAAATGTTGCAATGTCCTCCCTCATATATGCCTCACATATATATCCCTCCACATGTGCACGATTTTTCACCTTCTTTTTTAGGCGATCCAAAAACCTAATTAAAGTATACAATACACATTTAATGGCATATAATAAGCGCTCTATTTCTTATAGCACATTGAAAAATGCTCATAGCAAACAAATTATTACCTCTCAAATGGATACATCCATCGGTATTGAACGGGTCCGCCAACCTTGGCCTCGTAAGGTAAGTGAATGGGGAGATGTTCCATGCAGTCAAAAAAACTTGGTGGAAAAATTTTCTCTAATTTGCAAATTGTTTCTACAATGTTGCTCTGCAACTGTTCCATGTAATTCACATGTAATTCAGTTGAACATATATCTCGAAAAAAATGAGATAGCTCAGTAATAGCATCCCATATTGAATTAGGTATGAAATCACGAAAGGCAATCGGAATTAATCTTTGCATAAAAACATGACAGTCATGACTTTTCATTCCATAAAACTTGCCTTCCTCAATATTTACACACCGAGATATGTTTGATGCAAACCCATCAGGAAGCCTTAGCTCTTTCACCCATTTACACACTCTTCTCTGATCCTCTTTGCTTAAGGTAAACGATGCTTTAGGTGCGAAAGTTTTTCCATTACTTGTCACCAATTCCAATTCCTTTCGTTTACAAATCAACGCCAAATCTAACCTTGCATTTGTGTTGTCCTTTGTTTTGCTTTTAACATCCATTAATGTATTGAATAAATTGTCAAACACATTTTTTTCAATATGCATGACATCTAAGTTGTGACGAATAAGGTTGGTATGCCAATAAGACAGCTCCCAAAAAATGCTTTTCTTCACCCAATTATGAGTTACCCCAAAACCTTGAGGTTTTTGTTGAGGACATTTTGTCCCAAATGTTAAGTCTTCCAAACTATCTATCCGAGACAACACTTCTTCACCTGACAATCTCATAACCGGAGGATCATAATCAACCCTTTTACTAAATTTATCCCTTTGCTTCCTAAAAGAATGATTAGGAGGTAAAAATTGACGATGACAATCAAAAAAACAAGGCTTTCGTCCATGTTGCAATCTAAAAGCTTTTGTATGTTCCATACAATAAGGACAAGATAATCTTCCATGTGTACTCCACCCAGACAACATTCCATATGCAGGAAAGTCATTAATTGTCCACATTAATGCAGCCCTTAACAAAAAAAGTTGATTTCTATAAGCATCATAAGTTTGAACACCCTCATCCCATAAGATTTTCAACTCATCTATCAAAGGCCTTAAAAAAAACATCTATGTTTTGTGATGGATTGCTCCTTCCCGAAATTACCATATTCAATAACAAATATGGTTGTTTCATACACATCCAGGGAGGTAAATTGTAAACAGCAAGCATAACTGGCCAACAAGAATATGACCTCGTAGCTGGCCCAAACGGACAAAACCCATCTGCACATAAACCAATTCTAACATTACGAGGTTCCATAGCAAATGATGGATGAGTACAATTGAAATGTTGCCAAGCTTCACCATCAACTGGATGTCTAAGCACTCCTGAAGAACTTCGATTGTGCGCATGCCATGTCATAAACTTAGCAGTTGCAGCTGACATATAAAGCCTTTGAAGGCTAGGGATTAATGGCAAGTAGCGCAAAATCTTGTACGGTGTCTTCTTTCCTCTTACCCCACATTGTCTATATCTAGGATGCCCACATATCACACAATGCATTAACTCGGCATATTCTTTCCAAAATAAAATACAATTAATCTTGCAAGCATCTATCTTAACATAACCAAGACCGAATTTCTCCATTTTTTTATTCATTTCATAAAAGTTTTCCGGTAAATGATTATTCTCCGGAAGCATACCTCTCACAATCTCCAACATTCGATTAAAACATGCTTCACTAACATTGTGCTCCGACTTCCAATTACACAATTGTGACATAACAGATAATGTCGTGTGCTTAGAACATTCTGTCCACAATGGTTCATTTGCATCATTTAACAGAGAAGCAAAGTTTTGTCTTGATGAATTTTGTTCATGCTCATCAAATCTTGACTGATTAGCATTCCCGTCAAAATTAATATGACAAGCATCCCTCACCATTCTATTATACGGGTTTTGTTCTGAATACATTTCATACATCAGATCACCAATCTCGTCTCTATTTCTTGAGGATTCTCCTTCAACAACTTCACCATGTTTTTCCCAAATAGTATAACCACCCATAAAACTTTTGTAAAACAAATGTTCCCGTACCTTATCACATTCTAAAAAGATTCTATTTTGACATTTGATGCAAGGACATTTTATTCTATCTCCACTGACAAACTGCCTATTTGAACATGCAAAATCGATAAACTCTTCAACTCCATTTAAAAATTCATTTGTAATATAACTATTACTATCTAACCGGTTGTACATCCAACTCCTATCCTTATTCATGATACGATCTGAATAAAAGATCTGTAATTTAATAAACAAAACCACACAAAATAAATAAAATATAGCAATCAAAGCAAATATCTCAACCAATTTAAAAACAAAATAAAAATTTTAAATCAAAATTAACAATTATTTATTATAAAATGCATAATAAAATAGTTAAAATATTACCTCACGATCACAATCCACCAAAGCACTCCTTATTAATATTAAATAACCTACAAAAGTATAAAAACTACATATTAAAAATTAAATATTATTTTCTTTCTATTTTAAAATAAAAAAATAACGATTACAATACATACAACTTTCGTTACAATACATATTAAAACTATTAATACAACAATATATACATTTATGCAATGAAAAAAAATAATATATATAACAATGTATATATCTCACATTAATCCCAAAATTAATAATACTAATTCAATTAATTTATTAATATCATATAATTAGATACACTAAAACAATAATAAATATTCAGAATTAATAATATTATGACCAAATTAAATTTACATAAATAAATTTATATATTTAAAATGTAACAAAAATAACTTTAAACATTTAAATTCAAAATTTCTAGTAATATTATTATAAATACGGACAAACAAAAATAAACAACTAAAAACAAATTAACATTTTAAATATATATTTTAAATAAACAAATTAAACAAATAAATAAAAATTAATAATAGTAGTTCAATCAATCTATTACTATCATATAATTAGATACAAAAAACAACAATAAATTTTTATAATTAATAATATTATGACCAAATTAAATTTACATAAATAAATTTATATATTTTAAATCTAACAAAAATAATTTTTCCCAATAAATACAAAATTTCTACTAATATTATTATAAATACAAATAAATATATATTTTACATAAACAAACTACCAAACAAATAATTATATCTTTTAAATTTAAAAATAATACAACTACTATATACCAAGAGTATGACCGGCGGTAAGGACGACCAGCGGCAGGTCAGCGGCGGCGGGCAGTGGCGACAGCAACGGCGATGGCAGGGGCGGGCGGCAGCAGCGGCGCCTATGGGCGCAGTGGTAAGCTTCAGAGGAGTGGGCTGTGTTGGTTTTCTTCTTTAAAAACTAGAAGGCGCCGGCGGTGATGAGAGGAAAGAGGTGACCGGCGGCGCAGCTTCGGACCTTCGGTGGGGTAAGGGACGGCGGCGCAAAGGGGAGAGGAAGAGAAAAACAAGCAGAAATTTGACCATCACGGGCGGAAGAAGAAGAAAAAAGAAAGTGGATTACGAATTTCGAGGTATTAGCGACGGAATTTCAGTCGAATTAGCGACGGAAAAATTTCGTCGCTAACTAGATCTAACACGCTACACGAGGAATTAGCGACGGAAATTTTCCGTCGCTAATTCCGTAGCTAATGAGCTTTAGCTACGGAATTACCGACGGAAAAATTCCGTCGCTAATTTTTTGACCTTTTCTAAAATATTTTGGAGGGAATTTTGGAGGGAACTTAGCGACGGAATTTTTCCGTCGCTAATTCCGTAGCTAATGGGCTTTAGCTACGGAATTAGCGACGAAAAAATTCCGTCGCTAAGTTCCATGAACATTTTAGACCGAAAAATCATGTGGGAATTTAGCCACGGAATTTTTCCGTCGCTAATTCCGTAGCTAAAGCCCATTAGCTACGGAATTAGCGATGGAAAAATTCCATCGCTAAGTTCCCATTAATTATTCCACCGAAAATCATGTGGGAATTTAGCGACGGAATTTTTCCGTCGCTAATTCCGTAGCTAAAGCCCATTAGCTACGGAATTAGCGACGGAAAAATTCCGTCGCTAAATTCCCACATGTTTTTTCGGTGGAAAAATTAATGGGAACTTAGCGACGGAATTTTTCCGTCGCTAATTCCGTAGCTAATGGGCTTTAGCTACGGAATTAGCGACGGAAAAATTCCGTCGCTAAGTTCCCATTAATTTTTCCACCGAAAAAACATGTGGGAATTTAGCGACGGAATTTTTCCGTCGCTAATTCCGTCGCTAATGGGCTTAATTCCGTAACTAATGGGCTTTAGCTACGGAATTAGCGACGGAAAAATTCCGTCGCTAAATTCCCACATGATTTTCGATGGAAAAATTAATGGGAACTTAGCGACGGAATTTTTCCGTCGCTAATTCCGTAGCTAATGGGCTTTGGCTACGGAATTAACGACGAAAAAATTCCGTCGCTAAATTCCCACATGATTTTCGGTTTAAAATGTTCATGAAACTTAGCGACGGAATTTTTCCGTCGCTAAGTTCCATGAACATTTTAGACCGAAAAATCATGTGGGAATTTAGCGACGGAATTTTTCTGTCGCTAATTCCGTAGCTAAAGCCCATTAGCTACGGAATTAGCGACGGAAAAATTCCGTCGCTAAGTTCCCATTAATTTTTCCACCGAAAAATCATGTGGGAATTTAGCGACGGAATTTTTCCGTCGCTAATTCCGTAGCTAAAGCTCATTAGCTACGGAATTAGCGACGGAAAAATTCCGTCGCTAAGTTCCATGAACATTTTAGACCGAAAATCATGTGGGAATTTGGCGACGGAATTTTTCCGTCGCTAATTCCGTAGCTAAAGCCCATTAGCTATGGAATTAGCGACGGAAAAATTCCGTCGCTAAATTCCAACTATGTTTTGGGTTTAACGACGGATAATTCCGTCGCTAATTCCGTCGCTAATAATTTGGCGCAATTAAACAGTATATCCCGCCATAATTAGCGACAGAATTAGCGACGGAAAATATTCCGTCGCTAATTACCGACGAATTTCTGTCGCTAATCCGTCGCTAATTCCGTCGCTAAATTCATTATAAATTCCGTCGCTAATCCGTCACTAATACTAATTATCAGCGACGGAAAAATTCCGTAGCTAAATTTCCGTCGCTAAAAATCATTTTTCTTGTAGTGACATTATGTTTATTTAGAGAGAGAAATTGACAATAAATGTGCCCAGAGACACTATATAAAAGATTCGTTTGGACAGAATGTGAGATTAATTTTGATGAGATTAAAAAAATAATTTTAATAAATAATAATAAAATATTAAAAAGTAAGGGTATAAAATATATTCATCTTTAAAAACTTTGTCATTTGTGGGAGGATTTTACTGTATCATGGGTCTGGTGGAATCCAAACTAGGGGTGTAAATGATACATTGGTGCTCGCAAGCTACTCGGGCTCGACTCAAAAAAAACTCGAATTCGGCTCGATTTTTGCCGATCCGAGCCCGAGCTCGAGCTACTCGAGCTATCGAGCGAGCCGAGTTCGAGTATTAAGATACTCAGTTCGAGTAGCTCGCGAGCCTAATCGAGCTTTTAATATTTTAATATATATTTTATTATATAGTTATAAAATTACATATTTATCCTAATATTTATAAAATTACATGTTTATCCCTAAGCATAAAAAACCCTAATATTGATTCTTCTTTCATGCACTCCTCGAGCCGCTCCCCTGTTTTTATTATTTTATTGTTTTAAAATATAATTACAATTTACACTTTATATTAATATTATTTGCATCAGATTTCAGAAACCTAAATTATCTTTCCTTTTTACTCTTTCATTTTCACCACCAATGTCCCAGCCGCACACCCGCACCAACCAGTCACCACCCACCCACCCACCCACCCTACCAGTTGCCTCTTAGCCGCCACTGTTCGGCAATCTCTATCCAATACCCAGCGTGCCACTGTTACTCCGGCGCCCCCACACCACAGACCCTCTCTCTTCCTCACGTTTCAGGCATAGTGTGCACCAGATCTGGCGAAGCTAACTCTCCCCGCACCAGATCCGACCAAGCTAAATCTCCCTGCACCAAATCCGACGAAGCTAACCTTCCCTGCACCAGATCCGGCGAAGCTAACCCTCCCCGCACCAGATCCGACAAAGCTAAATCTCCCCGCACCAAATCCGGCGAAGCTAACCTTCCCTACACCAGATCCGGCGAAGCTAACCCTCCCCGCACCAGATCCAGCGAAGCTAGCCCTCCCCGCACCAGATCCGACCACCCTAGCCCCTTTCGGCCCACATCTAGCGCACCTAGCTCTCCCCTACACCAGATCTGGCCGACCTAGCCCCTTTCGGCTCACATCCGACTCATCTAGCCTTCCTCGCACCAGATCTAGCCTGCCTAGCCCCTCTCGCCCCACATCCGGCTCACCTAGCCTTCCCCACACCGGATTCGACCGGCGCACCTAGTCCACACTCCAGATACGGCACACTCGGTATAGTTCTATTCTATCAACAGCTTGTTAATGATCATTGCTTAGTATCTCAAACATTATGCATTGTTTCCTTTTCATTATTGAAGGTTTGCTGTGGTAAATTTCCTAATGCATGTTAGAAATTGACTCACTCAGTGGATTCTGCTATAATTTGAGGGTTGAGCACTCTTCTTTATTCAACCTAGTCTTTTAGGTATCTTGGTAGAATATATCTTCAATTTTGGCATTGGGAGGAAACAGACTATTTCTGTTTTGCACAGGTTAACCATTTGTGTCACATTATATGTTAATAAATATCAACATATGGTCATTGAATCAGCCTGTCAGGATGTGGTGATATATCTTGGTTATGCAATATGGGAGCATATAAACTATAATTCTACACTTATCCTAGTTTCAAGTTTCTTATTTAGTTTATGATTTTGATCTTGCAAGTGTTGGTGTTGCTGCTGCTACAGCTGCTGCGACATGTTTCACTTCTGTTTGTAACATCTTTTGTTTGTGTTTTGGTGGTGATGTTACCATTTTTGTTGTTTATATTCCAAAATTATTTTAGACTTTGTAATCTTTAGACAAGGGTGTTTAATGTTGTATGGGATTTGTGGGAACTTTAGTTATTTGGATTTTTACGAGAGGTTTAATTTTTATTTTATATTTAATTGATACACAATGTTTTTAAATATATTATATTTAATTGATATACAATATTTTTAAATATATAAAAATTAATTCGAGCTCGAGTATGAGAATCGAGCTAGATTTCGAGCATGAAAATCGAGCTAAGATAATCGAGCCTAATCGAGCGAGCTCGAGTAGCTCGATTTCACTCTCGAGTCGAGCTCGAGCTCAAAAATGGAGGTTCGGTCGAGCTCGAACCAAGTATTGAGCACCGAGTTTGCAAGTCGAGCTCGAGCTCGAGCTCGAGCATCCCACTGTATCGGCTCGGCTCGGCTCGGTTACACCTCTAATCCAAACCCACCCAAAACTGACTTCATCAAACAAATTAGCGCTCCTACAACCATAGAGCTTACAAAATATAAGATGCAAATTCAGACAAAATGGAAACGAAAACGCAGAATAGTAGCAATAATTTATTGCAAAACATGACCAAACCGATACTACTAACTTAAACAGAAAGACCCCAAGAAAAAGTCCAACAGATCTGTCAATGCACCAAAAAACATAAGAAATTACACATATATACTTGAATGAAAAAAATTAAGGTGTTTAATTAGAAAATGGCGAACACATAATGAGGGATACTTCAAAAGTTATTATCCTAATATGAGATCATTTACTTCCTTCATTACTGCGGGCAAACAATTAGCACTTAAATAGAAGAGAAAGGAAAAGAAACAAGCCACATCCAAAATGGTTACAGTTGAATGCAGCAACTGCCAATTGGTATTTGAGGAGATTATGAGCAAAGTGAAGATTAGAATAATGGGTTGCAGTGGATGATTAATCATGTTAATTGGACTGTCACCATCAAATGCATTTGGATGGTGTGAAATAACAGGATTTATGTTGCCGTCTAGAACGAAGATTTTGCCTCAAGTATTTTAACAAATGTTGCTAATACAAGAATCATTGGTTTGTAATTATATGGCATTTGTAGTATTTCTACTGATGTTTGCAAATAGATTGTGAAAGGTTATATAGAAAGCTGACAAACTTGTAAATCCACTTGTGCAGTTTTGAAAGGTTATTTAACCTTATTTTGATAAGGTCAAACTTCAAAGGAAGCTAGAGAGGTTGAACCATGAAATTAGACTCTGAATTTGACAAAGTAATTACAATAATCAGATTCAGATCAAAAGTTTAATCATAGCCTACATTTGATATGGGCTTTCACAATCGATATTTGATGTTATTTTTGGCTTTAATAAGTGATAATTCATTTAAATTTTAGGATGTATGTTTACATATTCATATGACATTAAAGCTGTCATTTCTAGAACAAGAAATGATGAAAATCGAAGTGTCGACTAAAATCTATCTGGTGGCCACCATTAACTGGTATCCAACTGTCGTCCATTTCATTACCTGATAAATTTTGTCAGCCTCTACCAGTGCAAATATAGGCCCGAGAGTCCAAGAACAGCTATGAAATTTTTTAATTTGCTTTTTACCAAATATTCTGAACCCTAAGCGGCAAGCCCATAAATTGTTCCTTTTCTGAGCTCTTTATTAACAGTTGTTCATGTGTTCACATTTCCCTTCCTCTTAACAAAAAAAAAAAAAGGGAAGGAAAAAACCATTTTCTTATCACCTCATTTCCTTCATTCATTTTTTATCATACCAAACAAGGTATAAAGAGATAGATATTTGTAATATGTGAAATGTGCAAGCTTAAGTCAAATATTTGATTGGCACATTATCAGTGTAACTTACAATGATGAGTCCTAAGACAAATGATTTTACACAAAAGTTTGACTTCTCAAACTAGTAAAACTAAGATTCACTTATTATGAATCAGCTCTACTAAAAGGGAAGAATAAAAGGGGAAAATTTTTATAACAGGCCACTAACCTAAGAAATGATTCGGTCTTGGAAAGGGTAGCCAGATAAAAATTACTATGATCATAATTCATAATGCAAAGGATTGGGCAAATAGAATTGAGTCGTTTTAGATTGAAAAACATTTGAATCATTTAAATTTTGAATTATTTCAAATTAATTTGTATCATTTGAATTTGAATCATTAAATTTTGATAATTTTGAATTCAAATTATTAAATTTTAAAATTAAATTAATCTAAGTTTAAATTGCTTCAGATTACTTTTTTGGATTATGAGTTCAATTCAAGTTCGGATTAACATTCATATTCAAATTTGTATGGTTCATAATCAAATTATTTACTTTTTCTGAACGAACTTAATCAAGTTTAGGCTTAAATTAATGAGTTTCCAGCTCTATTCTCAATGTGATAATTGCTATGAATTAATTTTTTCTTCTTCACATTTTGCTTGGCCCGCATCACAAATGAAAAACATGATAAACAAGAATGCAACAATTTGAGTAATGACACTTCCATTTATAAAGATTAATAACCAAATATTCTATAAGATCATGCTCACCCTATAAGATCTTGGTTGAGTATAATCATTTATTAAGGGTGTTCATTTTTAATGGATAGTTTCATTTTCCACATCGCGTAGTGCATAATATGCATCCAGTGAACAAATGACTTCAGTTGTTCTTATGGTGTCTACCTCTCAGACTGATAGCCAAGCCACCATGGAATTCTAGCCCATCCAGCAATGGCCATGGTGATTTCACTAATGCACTGGGTAACATTGTTCTTCATCAAAATGATCATAGTAAAATCACCTACTACAGACTTAAAATACTATACAATGCTACCTACTACAGACTTAAAATACTATACAATGCTACATAAGGGGAGAGTAAACTGCAGGCACTTTACTACTTTCACATTCATGGATTTTATAAGTCATTCCAGATCTTTTGCGTAGCAATCCAATAAAAAATATTTTTGGATTTGTTATGGAACACTCCTTCAAAGAGCAAACTAGTAACTGGTTGAAGGTTGTTTGACATCGTTTTTGTTTTTGTTTTTGTTTTCAGTTTTTTTTTTTAAAATAGTAGCAGAAAACATGTTTGGCAAATATATTTATGTTTTCAGAAACGAAAACGAAAACAAAAATTTTTAAATTTGTTGGAAACAAAAATTTTTTGTTTCCATTGTTTTTGGAAATATATTTTCATTTTTAATACTCTTCATAAGTAAGTTAATAGAGTTTATATATTAACATAATATTAATATTTTTCATAATATAAATATAAAATAAAATAAATTAATTAATTAATTTTTTTAAAAATAATATTAAATTTTAATATAAAATATTATTTAATTCAAAAATAAATATTTTAAAATTAGTATATTTATTTTAATATAAAAAAGTTGAAAACGTAAAAAGCAATTAAATATAAATTATATAGAACTATAATATTATAATATTATTTAATTTAAATTTATCTAATAATTTATTTAATATATTATATATTTTAAATAATACAATTTATTATAATTTTGATATGTTAATAATTAATATTATTGCTAAAGACTATTATCTAATATAATTAATTATTATTTTACTAAACAATATTATTATTATTTAATATTATATTCTTTCAATTAAATTTAAAATATATCCCTGCAACTACTAAATAATTTAATATTATTAAATAAGTGAATACTTAACATTAAATAATATTATTTATATTAAATATAATATATTTTAATAAATATATAATTTATTATATATTAATTAGTTAAATATTTTATTTAATAATTTAATATTATTACAATTAAATAAAATAAAATAAAATTATAAATATAATTATTAATTATTAATTCATATTATTATTTAATATATAAATTTAGAATTTTACTAATTTTAATTATTATTTAATATTATTTTTAATGGAATTATTTTATTTAATATTATTATGTAATTATAATATTTTTAAATTATTTTAAATTCTTATATGATTAAATGAAAATATTTAATAGTAGTATTAAAAAGTATAAAATAATATTATTTAATATTATGTACATATTATTATTTAATAAATATATTATTTTTTAATTTTTAAAAATTTGTTTTGTGAATCGAATTATTATATCTGAATCAAATTAAATATTTGTTTTAAAAACGTAACAGTATTAACCAAATTTGTTTTCTGTTTTTAGAATTTAAAAATAAAACAAAACAAAAACAAAATTTTTAAAAACAAAAAAGAGAAAATAGAAAAGATTCCAAACAACCTCTTAGTAGTTACCTTACCCATGCAATTAAGAAAAGCACAATACTTTGACACGAAAACGAGTTTCCCACATATGCTTGAGCTTATCAAAGCTTTCAAATCTCTTTTCCAAGTGCCTTGCTTGCGTGCTGGGATTTTGGTAACATGTCTTGTCTTTAACTTTATCACCTTTCTTCCCAAGGAGTTCCTCAGCCTGGCAAATTGCCTAATGTACAAGTATGCTTCAATGGGCCGGATTCTTTACTCATATCACACGCCGCTTATGATACTCTATGGCTTGAAAAATGCAACTATTATAAAAGTTAAAGCTTCAGAACTAATTCCTCCCAATTACAATGGACAATTAGCTTCTTAGTTGCTAGATGCCTCTTGAGGCCATTAGCAACTTAACATAAGCCTGTTATCACCTGAAAGTTAAAAGGTTTAATCATCATTGGTTTCAAATGACAGTTGCAAATCAGCATTTTTCCATCTACAGGACTAAGAAAAAAAAGGCATGATCTAATCAAATGAGAAGAGTCATTTCAAACAACAATATTAATTCTGAAAGTAGCAAGAGTTCTCTGAAAAACAAAACCCATTTCCCCAGCCAACATCTCTTTCTGTTTCTTAAAATAAATAAATTCATAACCCTTTTGACTTTCCACATTGAATTTATTTTTCCAATAAAGAAACCCAGAAACAAAATTTCCAGCTCAGGAATTAGATAATAATCTACTGGAAGTATCTAACGAGAAGAATAACTTTTTGATAGATTAGCTTCTTTAAAAAGAGTACATTCAATAAAGAAATAAACATGTTTGCTATATACATATCCTCTCACATTTTCCTTTCTCAAACCCAGATGTCTACTAATCAAATAAGCAACACTAGAAAAACCAGAAGAAAAAAACAGCATAATTTAACAATAAAGAAGAAAACCCACTATAGTCAATAAGAAGAAAACCACAATATAAAAACCAATCAAAATTTGGAAAGCAAACAATGAAAATAATATCATTAAGTAGGTAGCAATCCTAATACTTAATAATAATTTTTACATGATTTAAGAAAAAGAAGTGCAGTTGTATGCATTTACAGCAACAAAAGCAAAAAAAGAAAGAAAAACTAATTATAAATTGGAGCAAAACAAAAAAAAATAATTATAAATACAGAGTAAGTTCCCATTTAAGTTGATATATTTCAGTTTATACCCATGCGGTTTATAACTTTTTTCATGTAACACCTTTTGATTCACTTATGGATAAGCTTTATTCGGATAAGTTGTTAATTTTATATATTAAAATTACAAAACCGATTTTAAAAAAGATTATTATCCTTTTCATTGCGGGAGGAGTTTTTTAACTCTACAAACAGTTAAGATAATGACACGTGTTCATTTTATTTATTTTTTATTTTTTTAAATATTTTTAAAAAATATGTATTATCATTCTAATTCTACTTGTGGAGTCCGATGATGGATATGATAATAATCTTTTTAAAAAGTAATTTTATATATTAAAATTACAAAACCGATCAAAGAAAAAAACCTTCTTGCTCCACACCTTTTGATATTTAGATGATGTTGACAGAAAGAAAAGTTACTAATACATATAATGACATGAAGTTTAATTATTGGTGAACTTAATTTTACACTTGTTTGACGAAATTTAACTAATTAATTAAAAATTATTTAAAGAATAAACATTTTCCAAAAAATTTCTATTTTTAATGACAACAAT
Source organism: Heritiera fomes (assembly GCA_032173925.1). Taxonomy (NCBI): domain Eukaryota; kingdom Viridiplantae; phylum Streptophyta; class Magnoliopsida; order Malvales; family Malvaceae; genus Heritiera; species Heritiera fomes. Next base: position 29,853,734 of record JAPDPM010000012.1, read on the forward strand.
TCTATATAATTAAAACTATTTTCTATCTTTGTACAAAAAAAAAACTATTTTCTATCTATAAAATAAATATTATTATTAAATTTAGAAGCAAAAATGAATTTAAAATCTTATATCTTATATAAATATATAAAAGCCAAATTTTTTGGCTAAAAAGAAAATGTCATGTGTGGATAACTTATTTTTTTGACATGTAAGATAATAAAATAATTTTAATTTTTTATAAGATAATCCAATTCAATTAATTATTTAATCTTAAAATATTTGAAATTTTAAAAAATAGATTTCAACTATTTTATTTATCTTAATTTAAATCAAATAAAATTTAACTTAGAATTTAATTTCTCTGTTATCACTTATTATATCATTTTTAAATTAAAATTATTTATATATTTTCATCATAATTGTAATAATAAATTATATTTAATTTTTTACATTTTTATTTTCCTTACATTTTATTTTTTAGACTATTCTAAATAAAGTTTTTTTTTCAAAACCCCAAAAAATAGAGTTTTCAACTTCGATTAATTTTATAATATTAAGTTGGAGTCATTTGAAGAGTAAAAAAAAATAGTTGGGGTCATTTAAATTCAAATTTTAAAAATAAATCAAGTTCAAATATAAAATAATAACCAATAATCTATTGATGACTGATGTAGTAAGAATTGTTTTCATTAATTGTAGCTATCTAATTTATTTAATATTTAAGATTTGTTATATTTAATTTTTTCTATAATTTTTTAATTAGTATTTGATTTCAATCTTTTTTAATCTCTGTATTCTATATATTTATCAAGATCTTTAATACAATAGGTTTCAAAATAGATTTTTATAATTTTATTTTATTTTTTAAAAAATTATAAATTAAAATCATTATTGTGCATCGCACGAGTTTAAATCTAGTAAATATATAAAAACCAAAGCTTTTTATTAAAAAGAAAATATTCTATGTTGATAGCTTAACTTTTTAACATGTAGCATAATATAATCCTATTCAATTAATTATTTAATTTTAAAATAACTAAAATTAATAAATTAGATTTTAATCAATTATTATGTCATTTTTAAATTAAAAAATGTCCATATATTTTAATCATTTTATCTTAAAGTTTTAAATATTTTCTCAAAAAAAATAAAATTGGGTATTTAAGTCTATATTGATTTTAGCATTATATCAAACTTCAATGTTTTCTTTTCTGTTTTCATTCCATTCCTTTTTCAAATTTTTGTGCTATTTAACAATTCTGTTTATTTTTTTGTTTATATTGATTTCATTTTATTTCTTTGTTCAAAAAATTCCACATGAAAAAATTCGTTTATTTGTTCAATTATTTTTTTATTTATATTTATTCACCAACTACTATTAATTGTGTTTACAACTGATTAACTGATTTTTTCTTAAATATCTTATATAAATATATAAAAACCAAAACTTTTGATAAAAAAAGAAAATATTCATCTAGATATTTTTTGATACGTGTATTATCTAAAATATTGTATTCAATTGTTTTTGTCACGCTCTGTAATACAGATTTTCATATCATTTTCAAACCTTACTTACTATTGGTTGGGCTGTCTGCAGTGCCTTCACTAATAATTTAATTCTAAATTTATATTCATTTTCCAAACTAATCCCAAGAACTATTTTTTTCCATTTACTATAAAAAAAATATACATACTACAAATTTTCAAAATATATTTTCCGTCTGATTTACATCCCAAGTCTAAGTACAAAAGATAAAAGTACTATACATATAAGTCCGAACATATAAACGTAAACCATGTATACCTTTACGGAAATCCAAAGTCGGCCTTAGGGATACTAAAAATAATGTACTCCTCCCGCTCGTAGCCGAGAGATCACTAAAAATAATCTGAAAGGAGAAGGAGGGGGTGAGCCAGTGTCCAGTAAGAGAATTGTATGCAAGAACTGATACTATGTATCCTATATGCAAAAATATTAAATTCATACTTTTTATATGGAAGCATGGAGTATATAAATTAGGCACGATGTAAAGGAAGGATACTATAATCGGTTAAATAACCAGGCTGAGTATGGATGGATGCTTTAGAGCATCTCACGTGTCCCGGCATCTAAATTCGACTATAAGAATATCATTTGGAAGTAAACAGTTCAATAAACGTGCATCATTTAGTAAACAGTCATAAACAACTTTTAACAGTAATTTCATTTATTCAAATAAACAATATAAATCACTTCTTTGTAAACAGTATAAAAATTAGTTTCAGTAACAGTAACAAAACTTAGAAAGCATATTCAATAAATATAAAATATTTTTTATTCAAAAATCTATAGCATATATATATTTTTTTAGGAGTGCCCTGGATGTCCGGGAATTTGCCACCTCAAATAAATAGTGGAGACAAGGCATCACCCAATAGACTCATATAGGGGGGCATATATCCATAGTCTAGAGGTCGTCCACAGATGAACACGGGCAAGGTGTTACTTGAGGACACTAAATGATGTGATCAAGATCACTTAGCTATAGTAATAGTAACAATAAGGGTGCATGTGCTATTTACAGCTATGGGCCCAACAATCTCAAAATAGTATTTAAAACAATTCATAGTCGTTTACAGAGATAAATTTAATAGTATGTATCCTCAGTCAGTCCATAAATGGACATTTTGGTAACATAAGCAGTTCAAAAACAAAAATTCATAAAATATTCACAGTTCAATATTTAGTTCTAAAAATATTCTATTTGCCTATAAATAAGTTATAAAAACATGCCAATACCCTCACGTACGTAAAATTCGATAACATGAATTTTTAAATATATATTTTCGATGTTTAGTAAAAATATGAAATTTCAATAAATATGATAAAATTAACTTGATAAATCATTCATTTCTAATATTCAGAGATATTAAAATATGATTTCATAAAATTATTGAAATTTTTGGCAGTATAACGGCTGTTTCTATCCTAGCCTTCCTGCAGTAAAACACAGTTCATAATACTAGCAACAGTTCCCATTTCAAAACCAATTTCAACATTTCAAATTCAAGAGAAGCACATTTTATCAAAACATGCACCATAGTATTCCTACATTTTCTACACTCATCCCTTACCTCTTAATTCACTGTGTTTTTGCTCGTCAACACCAATGTCCTTATCTGACTTCCGAGCTGTAAAACATCGTATAAACACAATTTAGCACTGTCAAATCACCACACTTCAATTATAAAGAGTTATTAACTCTCCATAAACCATCACATTGCCTATAATCACTTCCATTTCAGTCTCTTTTACACCGGTGCTAACATTACAACTTTAGCTAAACAACTCTGATTTCAGTTCTGATTTTGCCTACAGTCTCTTATAAATTTGTACATTATTTTAAGACCTTAAATGCATTAAATTGAACACAATTTCCTCCTCCCCTTCCTTTGGCCGAAACACACTTCTTTGGCTACATCATGTTTCTTCCATTTAAGCCTTAATTCCTACCTTACATGAATTCTACATTAATTCTAGATTATTTTCTCATCAATTTACAACATCTCCATGCATAAACCATATTGATCGAAACTATAAGGAAGTGTTCTTCCTAGTTCCAAGTTGATTCAAGCCTAAACAATGATCTAGACATGTTAACACCTAGTATAAATCATGAAAACCATGAAATTCATTCTTTTCTTACCTTCTTCTTGGTGGTCGAACACTTCAAGGACTCTTTCCCCTCTATTTTGGCTGCTTTAGATAATGATTTTGGTGTAGGAAGATAGAGGAAGTTGAGGAGAACAACTTTGGTGAAGGAAATTTTCGGTTTTGTTGAGTTGAGTTTTCGGTATAGTTTCCTAAGCTTTCTCTCTCTCTTCACAAGGTTTGGCTATGGAGGTTTTTGAAGAATTTTGGTTGCCGCCGAAATGAAGGTGGAAGAAGCTGGAATTTTCATTTAAATTGATATTTTATGGTAAAAATTACTATTGTGCCCTTATGTTTAAGTAATCTTCCAATTTTGCCCTTTTCGGTTTGACTTTGGTTTAAACAATCAGTCTAATTTTCAAAATATTTTATTTCATAATAAAATATATCTATTTAACTTGCTCTAACTCTCGTTTGAGCTTTTGTTGAAGTTCGACTGATTATTTGGGTGAAATTACTAAAATACCCTTAACCATAAAATCGCATAAATTTATATTTTTATGCAGGTTTAACTACATCAGTCCACGTGGCCTAGAACCTTATTTTATGAGAAATTTTCTATCATGGATAGTGGGTCCAAAGTCAACTCGATTTGACTGTTATTTATGAAAATTCTATCGACCTTTGGACTTAATTGTAATTTCCTAATTTGTTTGCACACTTCTCAAAATTGCACAAACAAATTAATTTAGGGTTCAAATTCTTGTCTTATCCATATTTAGCTCCAAATATTGTGTCCACCAAGTTTCATCTGCTCCGGAATACTAGAAGTCTTGTGGGGCCCACCATCCATTATACTTTATTCTTGCAATGTACAGGTCATTTAAATAATTATATTATATTTATAAATGTGTACGAATGGTAGATGTATGAATATCATAGTTTTGATTAATTTAAATTAAAAGAGTTTATATATGATGTACTGATAATGTATTGCTTTTATATATTATTAGTCAATTATGACATGACACTTCATATGGAAGTCTTTAAAAATAAATATTAACAAAGTTTTTAAATTTATTTTTAAGACCTATACACTTTTAGACTTTGCTCATTAATGAGGTGTCATCACATAATTGACTTACAGTGTATAAAAGCTATACATTGTGCGTGCATCATATATAAACTCAAAAATAAAATATTCATATGGATTAACTATTCTTTGAAATGTGTATTACCTTAAACATTGTATTTTATTATTTTGAATTAATTTAAATTTTAAAAATTAAAATTATTTTTATTTTTATTTACAAACTTTACTTACCTTTTATTTTTGAAACTATTATAAATAAAGATTTTTCAAAACCTTAAAAAATAGAGTTTTAACTCTAATTAATTTTATAAAATTAATTTGGAATCATTTAAATTTAAATTTCAAAAATAAATCAAAAGTTCAAATATGAAATAAAAACCAATATTTAAGATTTGTTAAGATAGTAGGTATTTAATTAATTAATTTATTTAATATTTAAGATTTGTTATAATTATAATTTTATAATTTAAAAAAAGTATAATATTATTCTATTTTTAAAAAATTATTTATAAACTTTAATTTTACACTTGTTTGTTGAAATTTAACTAATTAATTAAAAGTTATTTAAAGAGTAAACAATTTCTTAAAAAAATTCTATTTTTAATGACAACAATTCTATATAATTAAAAATATTTTTTACCTATAAAATAAACCCTATTATTAAAATTAGAAGCAAAATGAATTTAAAATGATAATCTTAAAACTTAATGAAAGAGATGTCTTTTATCGTCAATAATACAGATATATATATATATATATATATATATATATATATTTGTGTTTATATATAATATAAATCATATAAAAATATATGAAATAGTAAGTGAATCTCTTTTATATATATATATATATACATATATATTCAAGTCTTAGATTCTAATGAAACAGTGAAACTTTCCACATTTTTTCCTTTCAAAATAGAGGTAGGAAGACGTTAGGAACGTTTTGAAAAAAGTTTTTTTATTTATTTACTCTTTGGAGAGAAGTTTTTATCTAAGTATAATATAACGTCAAAATATTATACTTAGAAAAAAATTAATAATTTTATTTATAAGCACTTTTGTTTTCTAATTTTATTTTTAACAGTATATTAAAGAATAAGAACTTGCACTCGGAAGTTGAAAATTGAATCGAAAGCGATCAAAAGCCAAAATTAGTAAAACAAAAACTGATGCCCAAGTCGGTGAGAATTTACCCGCCCAATGATTTGTTTTGGAAAATTTCAGATTATTTTCAATAAGAACTAATAAACTAAAAAAATAGAAAACAAAGAAAAGAGATAAGAGTCGTAATGCCAATGCCATGCCATCTCATCTAGTTTAGAAATAGCAGGCAGTTGATATGTAGGAGTATCTAATTGTTTTTTAGATATATAAAAGAAAAAAGCCTATTATTAAATATTTTGTATAGCTCCAAACAGCCAACACATTAGAAACCATATTAAAATTTCCAATAACACTAAAAGGAAATGAAAAAAAAAACGTGTGAGAAATGCAGTTTGAGTTTGTTGGAGGAGTTCTAAGGTTCGACCCTCTGCTAAATATATCTTTGGAAAGGGGTGAGGAACTTTAACTATGACGAAACCCCGAGCAGGATTAATCTCATATCATTAAAACGGATGAAGATATTTGTGGTTTACAAAAAAACAAAAAAACAATTGAGAAGGCATTGCCATGTTCTAAAGTTGTACCTCATCAATGTATACAAGAAAAGAATAAACAAGTGTATATATAACAGAGAAAAAAGCATAAAACAAACAATTCAGCATTATTCATCAACAAATACAAACCTCTTTCTTTTGTTGTTTGTTTGAACATCTAATTCACATTCACTGCTACCTCATCACTTTCATTACTCGCAAGTGGAGATGGAGAAGCAGATTCGACATTGGTCTCATCCTCAACATCCCTTGGTGTTGGTTGAAGAGCAAAGCAATGAAAATGAAAAAGCGTCTTGCTGGGGATGTGGGGAAGTGGTATTAGCTTCAAGCTTTACTTGTCTACACTGCAACTATCACCTTCATAAGGAATGTGCCCAAGCACCTGACAGAATTCGTAACCACCCTCTCCATCCCCAACACTCAGCTGGTTTTTTTCTTCTACCAAGGCCATGGACTCATCTTCAAGGGTATGCTTGTGCATTATGCAAGGAAAAACGTAATATATTTTTTTATGAATGTTATGTCTGCGATTTTGCCCTTGACATCAAATGTGCTTTATCTTCACATAAAAGCAGTATCTATGATTTCAAAGATGATGCCCACCAACATCCATTCATCTTCCTCGAAAATCATAAGGATGAACTCAAACAAGTTTACTGCTCTTGGTGTCATGAATCATTAATAGATTCCATATATGTTTCTGTTGGTTGTAACTTTCATAAAAAGTGTTTTAATAATCTACCCTCTAAAATTGATCACCCTTGCCACCGTTTACACGCTCTTGTTCTTCACTTTGATAAAAAATTTTGCGAGATGTGTCAAAAGAAAGATGATTATAATTTTTTTTATCAATGTTTTCCTTGCAAATTTAATATTCACCTTGATTGCATTTGGCCAAGACCTATTATTGAAAATAAAAGGGATCATGAGCACCCATTCACCCTTTTTTTTAAAGATTCATTCATTTGTGATGCATGTGGCACCAATGGCAAGTTTGTTTCTTATACATGTCCTACATGCCACCTCCAAGTCCATGAGAGTTGCATTTCATTGCCCCGCATCATCAAAGTCGCACGACATGATCATGCTATTTTCCTCAAGTATTTCCTTAAAAAAAGGGCATTTGAAAAATATGATTGCAAAATTTGTTTTGAGGAAGTGAAGACAGAGCATGGAAGTTACCATTGTTCGAAGGAAGATTGCAATTATATTGTTCATGTGAAATGTGCAACAGAGGATGAGAATTTGTACTACATGATTGATCAAGATGAGGAGCTTGACGAAACAAATAAAGCTATCACTTGTGTTATTGAGGTGAACAAAGATGGGGAAGCTATAAAGATAAAACATTTCAGCCATGAACATAACTTAGTGTTTGAAGACAAGATCGAAGAGGATAATCATACACATTGTGACGGATGCATGCTATCCATCTCAACTCCATTTTATTATTGTTCAGAGTGCAATTTCTCCCTTCACAAAACCTGTGCCGAATTACCCAAAATTAAGCGTCATTGGTTTGACCGATTCGACGCCACCCTCGAAGCAGGGGATTTGTTCCTGTGTTACTTGTGTGATCACTATTGCAGTGGTTTGTATTACAAAAGTAGTACTCTCCGCTTGTGCCTAAGGTGTGCTGCTGTTCCTAATATCATTGAAGGTCAAAAACACGAACACTTTCTTTTTTTTGACTATAAATGCAAGGAGCAATGCAATGCCTGTGGTGTCGGCAGCTTCCGTGGTGCATTCAGATGTAAAAAGTGCACTAATTTTGCTTGGGATTTTGCATGCATGACATTACCGGAAGCAATTCAGCACAGATGTGATAATCACTTGCTAAAACTTGCTTATCATGATGAGAATGATGAACATTATTGTAGTATTTGTGAAGAACAGAGAGACCCAAACCATTGGTATTATTATTGTTCGACTTGTGATAATTCTGTTCATCCTAAGTGTGTTCTTGGAAAATATCCATTTCTCAAGGAAGGGGTGAATTGGCTATCCTATCACATTCACGAAGTCATTTTTGTCCGGAAGGTTGATGGCCACCCTAAATGCAGTGTTTGTGGTAAGCTTTGCCTTGATGAAGCTCTCAAGTGTTCTACATGCAACTTAATTGTCCACATTCAATGTGGAGATGAAAAAAGTTGGTAACTGGTAAGTAGGGGTCTTGATCTAAAAAGCTCTTGTTCTCTTAAATTGATCATGTCATTATTATATGATATTTATTCTCTTCAGAATTAACTAATATCAACTTTAATTTTGAAAATATCAACTTTAATTTTGTTATCTTGATATGCAGTGGAGAGAAGAGTTGGTAGAAGGAATAAAGGCAAGATGAAGGGATTTATTAAGCGAGTCTCATCCATTCAAGCAGGATATATATGTTGGTGGCATTTGGGACGTGAGCTTGTTGGGTTTGGCGGGGAAGGATTGGAATTTGTGATGAAGATGGATGATTTATGGCAAAATAAATGATTGTAAGTAAGGCTTGTTAATCTTAATTTCAAAAGTAGTTGTAAGTGCTGCAATGTATTGGGTTGTAAGAATTGATTTCAATGTTAAGTTTGTGTCTTTGTGTATGATTTGATTTGTTTGGGAGTGAATTAAAAGAGGTTTAGGCTTATGTTATGCAACTTCCAAAGCTAGCCTCAAGTAATACTGGGATTCATAAAACAGTAGTTTGCCCCTTAAAATTCTGAAGTTCAAAATTTAAGTCACAATGAAACAATTTCGTATGTTTTTGTATAATTTGAAATTTGAATCGAATGATATTGTTATTTGGATTGACAATTTTCCCTTGAATAATCATCAATCTCATTTAATATTCAACAGGAGTTTTTTCTATTTTACTTTTACGTGTACTTTCTTTTAATAATGCCTTGTTATATTATCAAATTTGTATATCTTTTTTTTTTGGTTGATCAAATTTGTATATCTTGTTATTCCTTATTATTACTTTTTGTATAACTTTAGAACTTGTGGTGTGGTGGCTTAGCTCGGCTTGGTGCATGACTTGGGCTATGGTTATGTTTTAGGGCTTGGGTTTTGGTTGGGTTGGGGTTTGTAAAACCAAAATGATAAAATCATATCTTCCAAAACTCTTATTTTCTTTTCAAAATATGGTAATAAAAAAGTGATAAAATAAAAAAAATGATAAAGTAAAAAAAATCATGTTATTTATTTCTTTAAACTAAAATTGAAAATTGAAACCGAAAAAAAAATCACAAATAAAGGCAAAAAAATATAAGAGGGAATAAAGTATAACTATGTTAAGCAATCTTTGTCAAATTTATAAAATAACAAACATTGCTTCAAAAAATAAATTATATAATAATATCATAACATGCAATTCAAAAAATAAATAAAACTTATGGCAGTCAATAGAGTTGCATGTTTTTTTTGTCGATTGGAGTTGTTACGTTACCCCTACCAATGAAAAACATTTTCTTATTTTTTTAGGCTAATAGCATTTTTGACGCAGTCTTGCTGTCCCATTGAACAGGAAGGTGTACGGTTCTTTCACTCAACTTGTAAACGATGGCTAAACTGTCTGCAAACGACAATAAAACACAATAAGAGCTCAACAAGACCGTTTTGAGATATCCAAAACTAAAATTTTTTGGCAAAAACCATTCCCCAAGTTCAAATGTCCGCTGTAGGAAAGTTACCTGATAGAGATAACTGGATGGAGAAATCATTTTATGTCGTACTTATTCAGATACAATGCTAAAAATGTGTCGATATATGGTGTGTCAAACATTTTATTGAAAACGCTCCGGTGTGTGTACGAAATGCATGCCCGAAGCAAGACAAAACAAGAGGAAACATACTTTCGATTCTCGCCCAGCTTGAATGGTGGAAGACCATTATATGGGCATGTACTGTGGCGAAATGCATCCCCTAGTCCACTCTGTTCACAATTTCAAAGAATAAGTTTAAGGCAAAAGAAAAAAAAGAACTGAATAGAAAGCAAAAAGAACCAATCAAAAGACTAATGCTTCGTCTTTTACGGTTTCTACTTTCTATTCAACCTTTAAAGCAGGTTGCATTCATGTAATATGTTTAAATAGCCAGCATTCCAGATCTCTATTCAATTTTTTATGCTGCTGCGGTTAAAAACCTTTGCATAAGGGAGAACCCTCTGGCTAGGCACAAATTTTCACTAAACATGAAATGCATGTTCAAGTTCAACAACAAATTCAGCACCACAAAATGCTCATTTCTCTCTAGGCTCAACGAACACTGCCGTTGTCCTTGCAGGCACAGTGAAGCACACCGAAGATGCTTCGCAAGACGAGTTCTTGACTACATCAATTGACATCACCTGTTACATGAATCAAACAAAAAGGCTGGTGTTTTTAAAAGCATTAATTAATCAAATAAATCATACAAGCCAATCCAAGAAATTGGTTTTTAGAATTCTCACTAGAGCCAATCCTTACAAGTTACAGCCCTAATGCCTTATTCAAACCATTGCAAGCATTTTGGTCGCTCAGAATATCAGAGGAAGAGAAACAACCAAGTACTTGCCTACAGGTACAACATGATCATTTTAATACTTCTGCGTTTTCATGTTTCAAGCAATTTTTTCTCCCTACTTCTTCCCCTCTTCTCAGTGTATAAATAAAGGATCGAAGAAAGCTATAGTGATGATTATCGTACTTGTAAATTCCCTTTTCCTTTTTCTTGTAAATCTTTCAGTTGAACTCCGCAATGCCATCAAGAACATCTAATAAGCTCAAAATTATTAGTTTAGTTGAGTTGAAAGTTACCAAACAGAAATATAACGTAGAAGCATCAAATACAGAGACCGCGATTTGCATTATATATCAACCCCTGTCCTCAGAATAATAAACTTGTCTGCCTGTATGGGGTGCAGTTGAAGAGTCTTCCCTCACAGAATAGGGCTAATGAATGATGCCTCAGTTGGACATGCATTGTAGATAACCACAATATAAGAAAAGCTGTAAAAAACAATGAATTACTAAATAATGATAGATAATATCATCAGTCTAATAATAATTACGTGTGTGTCTATATATATATATATATATTGTTCAATTCCCACAAGGGGTCTAACTGAGATAGCCCTGGGACACGTTTGGTACCATCTTCAATGCTCATCACAATAACGCCAGGGACCCATGATGGACCAGTGTTATGGAACCGTACTCATTCCTGGAAACATAAGCCATATCATTTCATTATTTAGTAGATAAAGATAGGTTTCTTTGTGCAGCTCTCCTAATGTTACCCTTTAACCATATCCATTCTTATAAAGACTGAAGCTAATAAGGATAAGGAGGCGTCAGTCTTCAGCTTTCAAAGTAGTTCACTGTCACTTTCTTTTCTCACATGGTGGAGTGGGTGGTCAGGCAACCAAGGGGAGCAATATAGGAAATAGAAGTGGGAAACACAACATTGAAATAGTACAAGGTAAACACGATGCCAATTTAGATATATTGCATGCATATAGAACCTATGATGCAACATCAAACCTAGATGACCAAGATACATTTTCTGGAAATACCAGTTGGAATAGTTTAGTTTGATATAGCAAAATGTAGGAAATGCATTTGTCTGGGTTTTACTTTCACAATCATATAGGAAGGAATTTATTCACCGGGGTTTTACTCACCTGGATAACATTTGCTGTCCTTAGACAGAAAAGAGGTGAAGAATACCGAATGCGCAAGACATTCGTAAAGTTCTCTATAGCTGCAAGAATGTGACTCCTTTGAGGCTTGAAGGATGGATCTGCCAGTCTTGGCTGTATTCTGAAATGACAGAATCCAAAGATCATTAGGTGTATCATACAATGCAGTCGAAATAGTAGAATAATTGTGCGGTAACAGGCAATGCAGAGATTTTAGCACCATAAAATAAGATGATGATTACAGCTGTTAGAATTGTATGTGAAATCTAATCTGAAGATCATAACAAGAAAAAATTGAAGTTGAGGTGAGCTGAGATATTTTGCAACTAGCATTTAATCCACACTGTGGAAAGAGATACTACTCCTATTTGAAGTAACAACTTTCTGAGAATATCATCAAGTAGATAACTGAATAACACTTTTTATCAGAATGAAAGTCAAATTTATGAAATGATTAATGAAGCAAAAAAGAAAACTTGAAAATGAGAAATCAGACCTATTGAACCTATCACCAGAGTTGTATGAATCGCGATCAATTGCTTTTGAGCATTACATTTCACCACTAGCTTGAAAAAATGGTATTCCCTACAAATATATAAAACAACAGTAACATAAAGATATATCCAAAAGTATATCTAATTGTCAGCAAATGCAGCATGGATCATTATAGATTACACTGCACTGTTTGCTTGATCCTGAAAATTACGGAGTTCACTGCTACTCACAATGGACCAAACTCATCTAAACAGAGGAAAGTGGTAGTAGATGAAGAAGAAAGGGTTCAAACCAACTATATTAAAAGAGAAAAATAAATAATGTACTTTAATTTCATATCATCTAATTTCATTTAATTTTAGGAACTTTATTTATTAAAAAAAAAAAACAACCTAGTGTACAAGGCTTTTACGTTGTGAGGTCTAAGGGGTAGCCTCCCAATCACAAATGAGTAACTTTTACTGTTGCACTAATGTTCCCTTCTATTTATTTATTTATTGTACAAAATGAGAAATCAGACCTATTGAACCTATCACCAGAGTTGTATGAATCGCGATCAATTGCTTTGAGCGTTGCATTTCACCCCTAGCATAAAAAAATGGTATTCCCTACAAATACATAAAACAACAGTAACATAAAGATATATCCAAAAGTATATCTAATTGTCAGCAAATGCAGCATGGATCATTATAGATTACACTGCACTGTTTGCTTGATCCTGAAAATTACAGAGTTCACTGCTACTCACAATTTCAAAGAATAAGTTAAGGCAAAAGAAAAAAAACTGATTAGAAAGCAGGAAGAACCAATCAAAAGACTAATGCTTCGTCTTTTACGGGTTTCTACTGTCTATTCAACCTTTAAAGCAGGTTGCATTCATGTAATCTGTTTAAATAGCTAGCATTCCAGATCTCTATTCAATTTTTTATGCTGCTGCGGTTAAGAACCTTTGCATAAGGGAGAACCCTCTGGCTAGGCACAAAATTTCACCAAACATGAAATGCATGTTCAAGTTCAACAACAAATTCAGCACCACAAAATGCTCATATCTCTCTAGCCTCAACGAACACTGATCTTGTCCTTGCAGGCACAGTGAAGCACCCCGAAGATGCTTCATATGTCGAGTTCTTGACTACATCAGTTGACATCACCTGTTACATGAATCACACCAAAAAGCTGGTGTTTTTAAAAGCGTTAATTAATCAAATAAATCATACAAGCCAATCAAAGAAATTGGTTTTTAGAATTCTCACTAGAGCCAACCCTTACAAGTTACAGCCCTAATGCCTTATTCAAACCATTACAAGTATTTTGGTCGCTCAGAATATCAGAGGAAGAGAAACAACCAAGTACTTGCCCACAGCTACAACATGATCATTTTAAGAGTTCTGCGTTTTCATGTTTCAAGCAGTTTTTTCTCCCTACTTCATCCCCTCTTCTCAATGTATAAATAAAGGATTGAAGAAAGCTATGGTGATGATTATCATACTTGTAGATTCCGTTTTCCTTTTTCTTTTAAATCTTTCAGTTGAACTCCACAATGCCATCAAGAACATCTAATAAGGTTAAAATTATTAGTTTACTTGAGTTGAAAGTTACCAAACAGAAATATAATGTAGAAGCATCAAATACAGAGACCGCGATTTGCATTATATATCAACCCCTGTTCTCAGACTAACAAACTTGTCTACCTGTATGGGATGCAGTTGAAGAGTCTTCCCTCGCAGAGTAGGGCTAATGAATGATGCCTCAGTTGGACATGCATTGAAGATAACCACAAAATAAGAAAAGCTGTAAAAAACATTGAATTACTAAACAATGATAGATAATATCATCAGTTTAATAATAATTACGTGTGTGTCTATATACATATATATTGTTCAATACCCACAAGGGATCTAACTGAGATAGCCCTGGGACACGTTTGGTACCATCTTCAATGCTCATCACAATAACGCCAGGGACCCATGATGGACCAGTGTTATGGAACCGTACTCATTCCTGGAAACATAAGCCATATCATTTCATTATTTAGTAGATAAAGATAGGTTTCTTTGTGCAGCTCTCCTAATGTTACCCTTTAACCATATCCATTCTTATAAAGACTGAAGCTAATAAGGATAAGGAGGCGTCAGTCTTCAGCTTTCAAAGTAGTTCACTGTCACTTTCTTTTCTCACATGGTGGAGTGGGTCGTCAGGCAACCAAGGGGAGCAATATAGGAAATACAAGTAGGAAACACAACATTGAAATAGTACAAGGTAAACACGATGCCAATTTAGATATATTGCATGCATATAAAACCAATGATGCAACATCAAACCTAGATGACCAAGATACATTTTCTGGAAATACCAGTTGGAATAGTTTAGTTTGATATAGCAAAATGTAGGAAATGCATTTGTCTGGGTTTTACTTTCACAATCATATAGGAAGGAATATATTCACCGGGGTTTTACTCACCTGGATAACATTTGCTGTCCTTAGACGGAAAAGAGGTGAAGAATACTGAATTCGTAAGACATTCGTAAAGTTCTCTATAGCTGCAAGAATGTGACTCCTTTGAGGCTTGAAGGATGGATCTGCCAGTCTTGGCTGTACTCTGAAATGACAGAATCCAAGGATCATTAGATGTATCATACAATGCAGTCGAAATAGTAGAATACTTGTGCGGTAACAGGCAATGCAGAGATTTTAGCACCATAACATGACCCCTATTTAAGATGTCACTAAAATGAAAATAAAATAAGATGATGATTACAGCTGTTAGAATTGTACGTGAAGTCTAACCCGAAGATCATAACAAGAAAAAATTGAAGTTGAGGTGAGCTGAGATATCTTACAACTAGCATTTAATCCACACTGAGGAAAGAGATACTACTCCTATTTGAAGTAACAACTTTCTGAGAATATCATCAAGTAGATAATTGAATAACACTTTTTATCAGAATGAAAGTCAAATTTATGAAATGATTAATGAAGCAAAAAAGAAAACTTGAAAAATGAGAAGTCAGACCTATTGAACCAATCACCAGAGTTGTATGAATCACGATCAACTGCTTTTGAGCGTTGCATTTCATCCCTAGCATGAAAAAATGGTATTCCCTACAAATGCATAAAACAACAGTGACATAAAGATATATCCAAAAGTATATCTAATTGTCAGCAAATGCAGCATGGATCATTATAGATTACACTGCACTGTTTGCTTGATCCCGAAAATTACAGAGTTCATTGCTACTCACAATGGACCAAACCCATCAAAACAGAAGAAAGTGGTAGAAGAGGAAGAGGAAAGTGGTAGAAGATGAAGAAGGGTTCAAACCAACTATAGTAAAAGAGAAAAAGTAATAATGTGCTTCAATTTCGTATCATCTAATTTCATTTAATTTTAGGAGCTTTGTTTATATATTTATTAAAAAAAAAGACAACTTATTGTACAAGACTTTCACATTGTGAGGTCTAGGAGGTAGCCTCCCAATCACAAATGAGCAACTTTTACCATTGCACCAATGTTCCCCTCTATTTATTTATTGTACAAAATGAGAGAAATCAGATATTTATTTAAACACTGATAACTTGACCTTATTGTGTTTTAGGCTATGGAACTAAAAATAGGTTTGCATCAATCAATATCTTCACCTAAGTGTGTTTTAGACTGTGGGCTCGGAAAATAGGTTTGCAAAGCCTATAAATAGGAGAATAGCTTCAGATTGCACCATTTTAATAGTCAACCTAATTACAGGTAAGTTATTCAAAGGCTAGACAGTTTTCAGCCCAAAGCAAATTCTAATCTGTATCAGTATCAGCCCCATCCAGAAAAAGAAATTTAATCAGTTTGAACATGATTCTCTGGGGGTATCTATCTTGTTTTACATATCTTAAGTTCCTACCATGTATTATTATGATCATTGGTCAATGCAGATATGTAAAATTTGATTATTTGCAAAGGGAAATCTATGATAGTGCAATTATACTTATTGAGACATGATTAATCCTGCATCTCTCTTCCACAGGTATTTCCGCTGGGGTCTGCAAGAGGCAAAGTTATTAGTCATAGTTTCAGTAGGATCGAACATTATCTTTAGTAAGATCATGAGAATACCTTCAAGCTGACAACGTCAATCAGGGTTTCATTGTCATGAGCAGAACATAATTGACATGGAAAATGAAGAGAGATATAAACTATATTGTTTTACAAAAGATCATACTCTTATTAAAGATGTTTACCTTCTTTGTTAAGCTAGTCGAGAATCTTAACAATTGACATTTAACTGAAATATGCATTGCCATTGGTTCAGGAAGATTATACTCTTATTACAGAGTGCAGACATAAACAAAAATCCATAGTTTATGTTGACATATAATTTGAAACAGAATAAGCATAATTAGCAATCTACATGGAATCTTAAAATGCATGATGTACAGTCAATGAAATTGAGTATTAGTAAAGAGCATGGTTCAATCAAAAAAAAAATCCATCAAAGAAACAAACAAATAGGCAGACTTGTTGCATCAAGATGCTAAAATCATACAGTACTATGTGATTTCCCAACAAAATAGAGAAAAGGAATCTATTGAACAAACAACTTAATCCAGCTTCCGACAGCCACGATGCCCACAGCCCCACGCCAGGCTGAATTTTTTTTAATACCCCATTTCAACTGAGAATGGACAGTAGCACCAATAGCGGCCGTTTTTGCCGCTATCGGCCATTATCTGCCGTTACTAGTGTGATTGATATTCACACCGTCACTACCACGAGATAGCAGCCGCTATTCTGTTTTGCAGCAGCTATTTGAAACCCTGGTTTGGTGTTCTTAAGCAAGCTGTTTGCAATGATGGGATTTTGTATTGTATCGATTCACATGGAAGGATTCCACTTTCGACGCTCATACGGAAGATTGGACAGAAATTTCGAGCAAGGATTTCCGGCACGTTTGCCTCTCCTGTTTCTTCAAGTTCAACGGTGAACTTCTCGGGGTAAAGCTATCTGGGAATTATAGTGCTGCTCAGACAATCTATAAAACTGAAGCTTGAGAATTGTGTTGCTGTCTCTTGGGAAGAGGCGAAGGATATGAGAGACTTAACTGTGTTTCTTGGTCCTTGGGGCTCTAGTTTTGCTGTACAAGGCCTTGATGAAGAATTGCACGAGAAAATCTTCTTAGCCAGGGAGGATCCAAAATCAAAGTGTCCGATTTATGATTCTAGTAAAGGAGAATACGAGAAGAGCGACACATTCGATGCATCACCATACAGCTGGTGGTATACGCCCATCTGGGTCGAAAGATCAACTTAGTTAAATTGCATCCATGAACATTTGTGCTAGAACAATATCATGCATTGCTGATTTCTGATTGTCATTAGTACTGCACATGCATTTACTTTACAACTTCTTTGATGTAATTTGATAAGCATTTCACTGAGTCCAGCTTCGATGTTTTTGCTATTGGTTGAATCCATTTCACTGAGTCTTGTTTTATAACAGCTGCAACCACCGAAATATCTGCACAAAGCAATTCCTTTTGCAAATTCATAGTTGTGTTTGATCATTAGATTGATGGAAATTATCAGTGAAAACAACCATTTCAGTCTTTTCGCCTGTTTAGTAACGCAAACAATCAAGAAAAGATACGAGTCCAAAAATAGTTCTATAAAAACTTTCTCATTAGATTAAAAAAAAAGTATATAAACCGTCCATTCCAATATCAATATCTGATACAAGATAAATTTTGGGATTTACATGTAAAAGGTTTTTGATTATAAAAAAATAAAACATAATCGATTTTTATTTTTTTTAAGGAGTATTGTATCATACACTACCATAGAACCTATTTTTTATTTATTTTTTTAATTTTTATAAAAAAAATGTATCACTTTTATAACTCTTCTGTGAAATTAAAAAATTTACTGTTAGTATATTGAATAATAATTTTTTTAATACAACAAGAAGTATCATGCTAGTTTTATTCGAATTTAATTTTTTTTAAATAATTTTAAAGATACAAAATTTCACATCAGCTTAATATATTCAAAATTTTATTTTTAAAATTCTTTGGATAATGACCGACATCAAATTGATAAGAAAATAAAACTCCTCTTATCAACCGAATTAACCCTTTGCAAGTGGTGATCAACTCTTATAACATTAATGCGTGATAATATAACATTTATTTCAACCACTAAAAAGATCTCATAATTAAAAAACAGAGTTTTTTTTTTTTCGGGCAATGAACGTAAATGGTAATAAGAAGCTATGATTATCCAATATTTATAATAAGATTGTAACCTTTTTCTTTCTTTTCAAAAAAAAAATATTTTGTAAAACGAAAAATTTAAACTTATTCCCTCAAAAAAAAATGCAATCATTGTTGACCAAAAATGTAGGGCGCGTAATGCAATTATCATATGACTGGACTTATATATAAATAATGACCCATTTGGGTCAATTGTATAGCTTCCCTTAGGGACACCCCCAGAGAAGAGAAGAGGATTGTAATAAGCCAATCAGTGAAGCATTAAAGCATACACAATGTAATGAAAATGATAACAATCAAGGTTTAGTTTAAGGGTTGTTACTCCTTATTAAAAATGATTAGAATTAAAATTTGATTTTTTTTCCCTTTATTCACATGCTTACCCCCAATTATACGCATTATCACATCATTCTGGATGGCTGTAATTTGCACATATTGCTCAGTTGAATCTGGTGGTAACTTTTCAGAATCTTAGAATCTGCAACAGAGTTGATGTTGAATAAATGAGCCACCAACACAAACTAGAAAAGGCAAAACCAAGTACATATGCAAAAAAAAAAACGCGCGTTTTTTTTGTGACGACCAGTATCATGTGGGGCCGGTCGCACTCAACCGTATTGTCCGTTTTGGATTCTAGAGGTGGCCCCCGTCAGTTCAGCTGACGTGGCACTTAGGTCCTCACGGATTTCTTTCGCGTCCGTCGTTACTCGAACTACTCGAACCCTTGACATCCAAGCGATTCGAGTAACGACTAACCATTGGACCTACTCTAGACATTCTTTAGCATTTAGTAAGAGACTAGGCATGAATCCCTATTCTATTATCATATCATCTCTAACCCATTGTAGCTATCAATGGGATAGTTTCCCTCGAAGGGTTCTCTATCTATGATCATAGATCGTCCAAGTCCCACTGATCAGCTAGAAACTGAGGAATGTGTCCACGACTATTGTCGGACAGCCTGGAATGATCTCATCAGGCAACATTTACATGTACATATCATATATGTATAAATGGGGTTCCATGCCACACAGGCAGAACCACACAATAAATACATACTCTGTGCCACAAAGGCATATGCCACTCAGGCATTCAATAGGGTACATGTCGTCTCAAAAATCGAAATCTTTTGATATATCATTTTGAATTCATTTAGACAGCCCTCATAAAAAAAAACATTTAGAACCGAGTCTTTTCTCAAATCAATGCATAATTAAATCTCATGTTCAATCTGTACATGTCATGAATAATGTCAAAAATGATATTAAACATCAAGGTCTGTGGCTGTCTAATCATTTCAAATATTTACTTTCACTTAAAAGATTTCGATGCATCTCTTTTTAAAATATCACTTTTTCCTTTAAAACAACATGAGATCATATGCCATGCATGAATGATTTTCTAAATATATCCAAATATAGCTCAATACTCATTCAATCTATTGTTGTGCATATTATGACATCAGACTAAGGTATGTCTTCAGTAGCCTCAATTTCTTATTCAAACATGATTATGACACGAAAGTCATCTGTCATTCATTCTACAATTACACACGTCTTTCAAGTCCCCAATGGCATCACTAAAATCCACAGTACATTTGTTTGCACGTTTATTCAAATACATTTCAATAACATCCATAGACTATTAAGATCATTCTAGTATATTTTTCCATCAAAGATCACAAGCTACCTCAAGCTTTCATTCTCACTTTCATTATTCTGCACATTAATTTATCAATTCCCAACATTAGCTTTACACATACAAAGTTAACATGCCACAATCAACATTGATTCGAATCCATTCTATTGACAAAGATATTCCATAATGTAGTATTTATCAAGTGCCAAGTTCTCTTAATTTCATTTTATTGCTATCATTTTTTTTCTCAATTTCAGTCTTATGGTATATTAAGATTATATTGTCATATTGCCAGATAGGTCATTATCCACACTTTCAACTCTCTATCTTCGAGGTCATAACACATCAAAATGTTCATAAGACATCACGATCTACTCTCTTATGATCATTATCTCAATCATACCACTAAGACGGTCCATTTGTTTGAATCTGTCAATTCTATAATCATCACTTTTCAACTATGATCTTTTCTTCAAAGCAATATCATATAATCATCGTTACATCCATCAATACTCCAACTATCGAGATTTTACCTAAATTTCTGCTCGATTGTCAACTTGAAATGTTAAATAACTCGAATTATCGACTCTATAAGATTCACAATCAAATTCCTCACATTATCGTGCTCATCCATTAACCTTCTCAACCATTTAAAAATCAATTTTTCCTATGACACAATAAGATCCTTTCAAGCTTATCTTCAATAATTCTTTCGGAATTCCATTTAGATGAGAACTTAATATTTTTCCTTAAACATTTTCGTGGAAATTTCGGCAGCATAACGGCTTAATTTCCTCTAAACCTCCTGCAAGGAAACACAATTTATAATTGCAGACGTTGATTCTCACCAATTTTTACCTCTTACTAAGACCCCCACCATCAATTGTGGGTCCTCTTAGCATTTTTAACATCAATTAAATCAATTCATCATATATAAAAAAAATCATAATTCCATTAAAATCATTCCATCAGAGCATTATATAAGATCATAAATCTCACATACAATATAATGCTACTAATGCTTTATAAAAGTATCTTACCGAGCGTCAAAGCTTGGGACTTTGACGAAC
This sequence comes from Heritiera fomes, assembly GCA_032173925.1. Taxonomy (NCBI): domain Eukaryota; kingdom Viridiplantae; phylum Streptophyta; class Magnoliopsida; order Malvales; family Malvaceae; genus Heritiera; species Heritiera fomes. Next base: position 29,875,220 of record JAPDPM010000012.1, read on the forward strand.
ACCAAGATTCATAAGCTAGTGCTTGATCCAAATTTTTGCAACTCGCCTCTTGTGTCATTCTCTACAATCTCAAATCCATTTTTAAACTTAGAACCTTTCACATACAATTTAACAATTTATCAATTAAATAAAGATAAACTAAATAACATGAAATAATTTACCATTCTTCCATTTCTGTCTTTTCTTTTCTTCTTTTTTTTTCCTTCTTCTTCTTCTTCCTTCTTTTCTTTCTCCTTCTCTTTTCTTTTCTTCTTTCTTTTCTTTTTCTTTCCCTTTCTTTTCTGTTCTGTATTTTATTTTATTTTTTTCCTGGCCTGAACCAGTTCGGACCGGTTCAGGCCGGTTCGGGCCGGTTCACCTTCACCTGGCCGGTTCAGCCACCGACGGTCACCCTCTCCGCCGGTTCAAGCCTCCCACAGCTAGCCGACATCGTGAGGATGCCGGATCTGGCCTTCGTTTCTCGATCAGCGGCGCCGACGGTAGCAGATCTGGGACGGGCGGCAGCGGCTCCTTCTCTCTTTTCTTCCTCTCTTTTCTCACCGTTTTCTTCACCGTCGGGCGTTCCTCCCTCCAGATCTGGCTTCACCGGGGCTTCGCAAGGCGGCGGCGACCGGTGGATCAGCCGGCGACGCCTCCTTTCCTTTTTCCTTCTTTTTTCGGTTTTCCTTCCTCCCGCTTCAGCCTCCGCCCAATTTTTCTTTCCTTTTCGCCTCGCGCCGTCACCGCTTGCTTCTTCTCCGCCGGTGACGTCGCTCCTCCCTTCCCCTTTCTCCTTTGGCCGGCCGGCATTGGCCGGTTTTTCTCTTTGAATATCCCTCCTCTGTTGTAAACAGAGGAGGAAATGGGTGGGAATCGGGTATCCCGATTCCCGCCCGTTTTTCTTCTTTTTTTTAAATTATTTATTTATTATATATAATTATATTTATATAATTATATATAATTAAAATTTAAACACATATATATATATAAATATACATTTTTTTATAAACTATTTATATTTATATATATGTATTTTAATTACACTACTATATATATATATATCCATATATTATATATATGAAAAATATATTTTTTTCATATAAACTATTTATATATTTATACTTAAACTTTAAAATGCTATATATATATATATATATATATATTTCATATGTATTATATATGTACATAAATGTACAATAAAATACATGTATTTGTTCCATGATATAAAATAGTATATATATATATATATATCAATGTATAATATATATACATATATTCCATATATAAATATATATATTTATCAAAAGTATATTTATATAATATCATTATATAAATCTATCAAAATACATATTTTATTTCTTATTACATTTTGGATTTCTTGATATCCAAATTTATTTTCTTCAAATTCATTCTTATTTAATTTGAATTTCAATTTGTCCAAATTAAATTTTTCAGATACCTTATATTTATTTAGAAAATTCTCGGTCTTCACAACATGGTAGTACCGTATCAATGTCAAACCCTTATTTTTTTGTTTAATTTTCTAAAGTCATGACTTAAACAAGTTAGGATCAGAAAGAAAAACGGGTAAGAAAAAGAAATCAACAAAGGCTGAAGCAGAGCTAAATTTTTTTTTAAAGGTCAAAATGAATTTTATTGATCATTGATACACGAAAGCCTAATTTTCTTTGACACACACACAAACCCTTTTTTTTCCTTTTTTTCTAATTTTTAGAAGGGGGAATGGTTCTCTATCGTTTCAAAAAGGGCAGGGGATGAAGGGAGGGAATTAGAAACAGGAGAAATTGTTGCTTAAATGCAACATCCCAAGAGCTTAAACTAGGAAACCCTCTTACCCACAAACTTCAAATTCTCCTCATCATCTACACCAGCAAATTGGAAGGTTGGCAGCAAATGAACATTAGTGCTGCCAGCATTTGATAAATTTTCCAGATGGAGCACGCCTACCGAGTCCTTCAAAATGCATGAACTAAATGTTAAGTAACGAACAATCTCGCATAATCATCATTAACCCAAAGGAAAGAAAAAATGAAATGCACAATCATATTATTTTCTTTTCCTTAAACTTGATGCGGTCTCCAACTTTCATTGCTTTTTTCCATCTTAGGCATCAATTAGTAACTACAAAAGTGGATCACACTAGTGCCTTGTGGAATTTTAGACCAAACTCAGAAAATTGCATCTCTTGTGTAACAGAAAGAATAGTGTGCTTATAGGTCATGAAATTTTATGAATACTATTCCTGTACCAAGTACTATTGCCTGCAATCCACAGCCCAAGACTTTATTACATTTTACATTTCGTTTCTACTTTTCAAAATTTAAAAAGATAAAAGTAAAGATAATATTGATATTTTCAATACAAAAAGGCATAAAACCATTTTCTTTCTAAACCGTGTGCAAAAGTTAAACAAGAATTGCTGTCTCAAAGAAATAAAGCAAATGTGATCTAGGTAAGTTGCAAGAAATTCCATATCTACGCGAAATCCCGTATTTGTAATTCATATGTACTTATGTCAGAGAAAGAAAGTATATCAGGCTTCTTTCCTGCCAATTCATCCCACCCTTCAGGTTTTAAACCGTCCGTGTCAAGATTAACAAACAAAGTTCACCTGCCATCAGATGAAAGCCTGCTTCAACAAGGAAACAGCATAAACATCACATGAAATGCACACAATGTTCATCTCAATTACATAATATAACCATGACCATGTGGGAGGACACCATATAACTTTAGATATGAATGGCCACAATTATTCCATAGAATTGTTGGCTAACTGAGAGAACCAGCATACCCTCTTGCATACGGATCGTTTGCATAACATTGTTCAACATGCAAGGTGCTTGGATGATATACAGATATTTCATACATGTAGTAACAGCATTCCCAACTTTTTGGTCCTTTTGTACTCCAAACACCATTAGTTTCCTCCAGCGGGATAGTTTCCAGGGGAATCCCACCCACTGGATCCTTATAGACGTTAGCATAAACTGCCTAATTTAATTCACAACAAGCAAAAAGAAGAATAACAGCATGTTATTAGTTATGTGAATGTGAATGAGAATGACACTTAAAAGAGTATAAACAAGACTTCTTCAATTTTTTCCTAAAGTAGTACAATACTTGGGCAGTGGGAGCCCAGAGAAACAGAGAGAGAGTTTCTCCTGAATAAAGAGGACCAAGAGGACCATCATACGAGAATACTTCATCTAGGATACCAGGTAACTGAAACCAGAAAAAAGAGATCCAAATTATTGTTTTTGCTATGAATCAATTTGTAATAGTTCTGCTCATATTCCTAAATGTGCTCTTGGAATATATCCGTCTTATTGAGGTTGGTAGCAAATTTGCATGTGAGGATCACCCACAACCCCTTCCTTTCATTCAGAAAATTTACTGTTATTCTGAATGTGCTTCATGCAAACAATATTGTCCTCTGGAATTAATGTATATGATCTCTATTTGTTTTGACTAAAGTATATTATGAGCAAAGTGAGTATTGGAATAATGTGTTGCGGTGGATGATTAATCATGTTAATTGGACTGTCACCACCAATGGCACTTGGATGTTGAGAAATAAGAGGACTTGTGTTGCTGTCTAGAACGAAGATTTTGCCTCAAGTATTTTAACAAATGTTGCTAATACGAGAATCACTAGTTTGTAGTTATATAGCACTTGTAATATTTCTACTGATGTTTGCAAATATATTGTGAAAGGTTATTTCGAGAGCTAACAAACTTGTAAATACACCTGTGCAGTTTTGAAAGGTTATTTAACCTTATTTTGATAAGGTCAAACTTCAAAGGAAGCTAGAGAGGTTGAACCATGAAACTAGACTCTGAATTTGACAAAGTAATTACACTAATCAGATTCAGATCAAAAGTTAATCATAGCCTACATTTGATATGGGCTTTCTCAATTGATATTTGATGTTATTTTAGGTTTTAATAAGTGATAATTCATTTAAATTTAGACTGCATGTTTTCATATTCATATGACATTAAAGTTGTCATTTCTAGGACAAGAAATAATGAAACTCGAAGTGTGGACTAAAATCTAATTGGTGGCCACCGTTAACCGATATCCAATTCCAAATGTCATCCATTTCATCATCTGGTAAATTTTATCAGCCTTTACCAGTGCATATATAGGCCCAGAGTCCAAGAGCAGCTACGAAATTTGTTAATTTGCTCTTTACCAGATATTCTAAAACTTAAGCCGTAAGCCCATAGATTGTTCCTTTTCTGAGCTCTTTGTTAACAGTTGGTTCATGTGTTCACATTTCCCTTCCTCTTAACAAAAAAAAATGAAGGAAAAAAAAACATTTTCTTATCATACCAAACAAGGTATAAAGAGAGAGATTTTAGTAATATGTGACAAATATTTGATCGGTGTTATTATCAGTTACAAGGATGAGTCCTAAGACAAATGGATTTACACAAAGGTTTGACTTCTCAAACTTTAAAGTAAAACTAAGATCCAGTTATTATGAATCAGCCCGCCTAAAAGGGAAGAATAGAAAGGGAAAAATTTTATAACAGGCCAGTAACCTAAAAAATGATTTAGTCTTAGAAAGGGTAGCCAGGCAAGAATTCCTATCATCATAATGCATAACGCAGAGGGTTGGGCAAACCGGATTGAGTCATTTTAAATTGAAAAATGTTCAAATCATTTAAATTTTGAATTATTTCAGATTTGTATCATTCGAATTTTAATCATTAAATTTTAATCTTTTTGAATTCAAATTATTAAATCTTAAAATTAAATTAATCTAAGTTTAAATTGCTTCAGATTAATTTTTGAATTATGAGTTCAATTAAAGTTCAAATTAACATTCATATTCGAATTTGAATAGTTCTTATTCCAATATCGAACTTAGTCAAGTTTAAGCTTAATAAGTTTTCAGATCTATGCTCGAGGTGAAAATTGCTGTGGATCAATTTTTTTCTCTTCACCTTTTGTTTGTCTCTGTCATAAATGAAAATCATAATAAATAAGAATGCAACAATTTGAGCAATCAGGCTTCCATTTATAAAATAAGGTTAGTAACCAAACACTCTATAAGATCATGCTCACCCTATAAAATCTTGGTTGAGTATAACCATTAATTAAGGGTGTTCATTGTTCATAAAAGGTTTCATTTCCTCATCGCGTACTGCATAACATGCCTCCAGTGAACAAATGACTCCAGTTTTTTTATGGTGTCTACCTGTCGGCTTCATAGCCAAGCTACCATGGAATTCTAGCCTATCCAGCAATGGCTATGGTGGTTTCACTAATGCACTGGGTAATATTGTTCTTCATCAAAATGATCATTGTGAAATCACCTACTACAGACTTACAATGCTATCCAATGCTACATATGTTGGAATTTTGGTCGAGCCTCCTTGGTGAATGGAGATGAATTTGTTCTTTCTTGAGTGCTTCCAATACCTTGATATTTGAATTCTTTGTTGAACTTTGATGAAACACAAACAAATGCATAAATGACTTCAAGACGTTTTGCTAATGCCACGTTTCTTATACTTATTTCGCCTCCACCAATTACGGTATATAAAAGGGTTTGTTGAATAGCCCTAGGATATAATAAAATCACCATTTGAAATCACATTGCACTTGTGAAATCAAACTATTAAGCACTCTTGACAAATACAAAAGTATTTGTCTTAGTTACTATTTTCTCTATTTTTTGCAACAAATAATGCCTAAAATATTTAACTTTAATTTGAGAGTAAAAAGAGAATATCAGAATTCTTATGATTCTTTATATATCTTAAAATAAACATTGATATCTCTATTTATAGAGATCCAATCCAAGAGTTATGTCCTCACATCCTAATGTTATGATCTTTCAATTATTTAATACAATAACAACTTTTGAAAACTGATGATTATGGTTTTCAATCATTCACAAGTGAAAGAACACATTTTCAAAAAATATGTAATTCTTTGAAAAGAAACTATTCATTGAATGAATGTATCTATTTTCTTAGTCCATTGTTGATTAAACATAATTTTTAATCAATCATTTTTTCATTATTTTGAAATTTTCTAACAACACAAAGGGAAAGTACACTGCAGACACTTTACTACTTTTTCATTCTTAGATTTATAAGTTATTCCAGATCCTTTGCGTGAGCAATCCAATAAAATGTCTTTGGATTTGATTCTGAACCACTCCTTCAAAGTGCAAACTGGTGATACTTTGACAAGATAAGGAGTTTTCCACGGATGCTTGAGCATACCAGGCTTTCAAGTCTCTTTTCCATGTGCCTTGCTTGCATGCTAGGATTTTGGTAACATGTCTCGTCTTTAACTTTATCACCTTTTGTTCCCATGGGGTTCCTCTCTAGCAAATTGCCTAATGTATAAGTATGCCCCAGTGGGACTGATTCTTTACTCATATCACACGCCGCTTATGATGCTCTATGGCTTGAGAAAATGCAGGTATTATATAAGTTAAAGCTTCAGAACTTTTGACTAATTCCTCCCAATTACAGTAGACAATTGGCTTCTTAGTTGCAAAATGCCTCTTTAGACGATTAGCAACTTAACGTAAGCCTGTTATCACCTCGAAAGTTTCGAGGTTTAATCGTCATTGGTTTCAAACAACAGTTGCAAACAAATCAGCATTTTCCATCTACATTCTACGGGACTAATAAAAAAAAAAAGTTAATATGTAATTTAGCCCCTGAACTATACCATTTTTTTCACTTTGGTACCTAAAAAAATTTTTTTGTCACTTTCATACATAAACTTCACTTCCGCCAGTCACTTTACCCCAAAAGTTAACACCATTAGAAAAAAGCTGACGTGACACTACGTGTCTAATAATATGTTCACACGTGGTGCACTGCGTCAGTTTTTTTTTTTTTCTTTAAAAAATATTTTAAAATACCTAACAATATTAAAAAATAGTTAAAAATATTTAAAAATTTATGTAAAATGTTTAAAATATGTAAAAATATTATAAAAAATATGAAAAAATATTTAAAAATACATAATAATATTTAAAAATATGTAAACAACTATTTAAAAATATGTAAAAATATTAAAAAATATGGAAAAAATATTTAAAAATAGTTAAAAATATTTAAAATTTATGTAAAATTTTTCAAATATGTAAAAATATTTTAAAAAATATGAAAAAAATATTTAAAAATACATAATAATATTTAAAAATATGTAAAAATATTGAAAAATATTTCAATATTAGCGTTGAATTAAATTTCATGTCTCATTTTCTAATTTTCATTTTGTTTATTTATTTGTTCAATTTTTTTTGATAAGGAAAAAAAAGAAAATGTCCATATATATTATCTATTCTTTAAAACGTATATTATCTTAACTACTGTATTTAATTATTTTGAATTGATTAAAATTTAAAAAAAACTCAAATAATAAATAATTTTTATTTACATTTTTTCTTTTTTTTTATGTGAGCATAAGTATCCTCATCTGTTTTATGGTCTGAAATTAATTCTGTTTGGACCAGAAGTGGTAAATGGTAAAACCCTCCAAACAGTATGCGTTTTTACTTTACTCACCTTTTATACTTAGAACTATTAGAAATAATGTTTTTCTTCAAGATCCTAAAAAATAGAGTTTTCAACTCTAATTAATAAAAATAAGATTAATTTATAATCATTTAAGTTCAAATTTTAAAAATAAATCAATGTCAGATATGGAACATTAACTAATAATCTATTAATGATTAATGTAGTAAGAATTGCTTTAATTAATACTATCTCTATTTAATTAATTTAATTAATATTTATTATATTTATTTTTTAAAAATTTTCTAATTAGTATTTTATTTTAATTTTTTAAAAATTTCTTTGTTTTGTATATCCATCAAGTGTTTTTTAATATATAAAAAAATTTTATATAATTTTATTCTATTTTTAAAAAATTATTATAAAATAAAATTATTACTGTGTATTACACGAGTTTAAATCTAGTAAACTATAAATATAGAAAACAAAGAGAAGAGTTGAGAGTCGTGTAAAATGTAATGCCGATGCCATGCCGTCTCATCTAGTTTAGAAAGAGCAGGCGGCTTTTATATATATAAATATATATATATATATATATATATATATATATATATCAAATTGTTTTTTAGATAAATAAAAGCAAAGCCTATTATTATTTTGTATATCTCCAAACAGCGAACACATTAGAAACCATATTAAAATTTCCAATAATACCAAAAGGAAATGAAAAAAACGAATGAGAAGGCATTGCGGTGTTCTAAAGTTTTACTTTGTCAATGTGTACAAGAAAAGAATAACCAAGTGTACATATATATATATATATATAGCAGAAAAACAAAAGAAAAGCATAAATTAAACAAGTCTTGTCTTTGCTCATCAACATTATTCATTAACAAATACAAACCTCTTTCTTCGTTTTGTTGTTTGTTTGAACATCTAATTCACATTCACTGCTATCTCATCACTTTCATTACTCGCAAATGGAGATGGAGAAGCAGATTTATCGCCATTTTCATGAGCATCCCTTGGTGTTGGTTGAAGGGCAAAGCAATGAAAATGAAAAAGCTTCTTGCTGGGGATGTGGGGAAGTGGTGTCAGCTTCAAGCTTTACCTGTCTACATTGCAACTATCACCTTCATAAGGAATGTGCCCAAGCACCCGATCCAATTCATAACCACCCTCTCCACCCCCAACACTCTGAAGGTTTTTTTCTTCGAGAAAGGCCCACTACTCTTTCATGGTATGCTTGTGCATTATGCAAAGAGAAACGTAATATGTTTTTTTATGAATGCACGACCCCTAGTTGCTATTTTGCTCTTGACATCAAATGTGCTTTATCTTCACATAAGATTGGTGAAACTATCTATCAGTTCAAAGACGATGGCCACAAACATCCATTCTTCTTCCTCAAAAATCACAAGGATGAACTCAAAAAAATATACTGCTCCTGGTGTCACGAGTCATTAACAGATCTTATATATGTTTCTGTTGGTTGTGAATTTCATAAAAAATGTTTTGATAACTTACCCAATGAAATTATTAATCACCCTTGCCACCGTTTACACACTCTTTTTCTTCACTTCGATAAAAGCAATAGTTTTTGCGACGTATGCCAAGAGAAAGATGATTATAATTTTTTTTATCGCTGTTTTGCTTGCAAATTTGATATTCACCTTGAATGCATTTCGCCAAGACCTATTATTGAAAACAAAATACATCACGAGCACCCATTCACCCTGGTTTGTAGAAATGATTCATTCATTTGTGATGCATGTGGCACCAATGGCAAGTTTGTCTCTTATATATGTCCTACATGCCATCTTCAAGTCCATAAAAATTGCACTTCCTTGCCACACATCATCAAAGTCACACGACATGATCATGCTATTTTCCACAAGTATTTCCTTAAAAAAGGAGAACTTGAAAAATTTGACTGCAAAATTTGTTTTGATGAAGTGAAAGCATGGCATGGAAATTACCATTGTTTGAGGAAAGATTGCAATTATATTGTCCATGTGAAATGTGCAATAGAGGACAAGAATTTGTACTACATAATTGATCAAGATGCAGAGCTTGATGAAACTAATAAAGCTACGGATTCTTCCATCACTTGTGTTATTGAGGTGAACGAGCATGGAGAAGCTATACAGATAGAACATTTCAGCCATGAACACAACTTAGTGTTTGAAGACAAGATCAAAGAGGATAATCATACACATTGTGACGGGTGCATGCTATCCATCTCAACTCCGTTTTATCAGTGTTCAAGGTGCAATTTTTTCCTTCACAAAACCTGTGTCGAATTACCCAAAATTAAGTATCATTGGTTTGATCGATTTCCTGCCACTCTCAAAGAAATTAGTAATGAGTTCAGGTGTTACTTGTGTAATCGCTATTCAAGTGGTTTGTATTACAGAAGTAGTACTCTCTGCTTGTGCCTAAGGTGTGTTGCTGTTCCTAATATCATCGAAGATCAAAGACACAAACACTTTCTCTTTTTTGACTATAAATCCAAGGAGCAATGCAATGCCTGTGGTGTCCCTTGCAGACATGGTGCATTCATATGTAAGACGTGCACTAATTTTGCTTTCGATTTTGCTTGCATGACATTACCAGAAGCAATTCAGCACAGATGTGATAATCACTTGCTAAAACTTACTCATCATGATGAGAATGATGAACATTATTGTGATATTTGTGAAGAAAAGAGAGATCCAAATCATTGGTATTATTATTGTTCAACTTGTGATAATTCTGTTCATCCTAAATGTGTTCTTGGAGAATATCCATTTTTAAAGGAGGGGATGACTTGGCCAAATTGGCGTTGCAAAAACCATCACAAAGATGTCATTTTTGTCCGGAAGGTTGATGGCTACCCTGAATGCAGTGTTTGTGGTAAGCTTTGCCAAGATGAAGCTCTCAAGTGTTCTACGTGCAACTTAATTGTCCACATTGAATGTGGAACGAAAAATGGTGGTAACTGGTAAGTAGGGGTCTTGATCTAAAGAGCTCTTATTCTCTTAAATTGACCATGTCATTATTATATGATATTTATTCTCTTCAGAATTAACTAATGTCAACTTTAATTTTGTGATCTTGATATGCAGTGGAGAGGAGGCGATAGAAGGAATAAAAACAAGGTAAAGGGATTTATTAAACGAATCTCATCCATTCACACAGGATAAATGGTGGTACGCATGTTGGTGTCATTTGGGAGGGAAGGGAAGGATTGGAATTTGTGATGAAGATGGATGATTTATGGTGAAATAAATGATTGTAAGTAAGGCTTGTTAATCTTAATTTCAAAAGTTGTTGTAAGTGTTGCAATGCAATGCAGCTTGATTGGGATCGGGTTGTAACTTGTAAGACTTGATTTCAATGTTAAGTTTGTGTGTATGATGCAGTTCCAATTCCAAAGCTAGCCTCAATGTCAGTGGTATAAAAGAATGTAAATAATAACGGTACGTATAAAACTAATTGCAGTTTGCTTAATTGCTCCTTAAAATTTCCATGTTCAAAATACAGATCGCAATGAAACAAATTAACTTCTCTAAATAATAATAATAATAATAATAATAATAATAATAATATTATTATTATTATTATTATTATTATTATTATTATTATTATTATTATTATTATTATTATTATTAGCTTAAAAGTAAGCAGAAAAGGTAAAAATAACTAATTTCCTTTTTTATCCAACATTTTGCACTTTTCCGAAAGAAAAAGGTAAAGGATACGACAAGAAATTAGAAAGCAAAATGATGCTATTTGATTTAAAATGAAATTTTAATAAAGCAAGCAAATAGCAAATTTACACTTAAAATTAAATGTATATAATAATATCATAGCATGCACTTAAAAATAAATAAATAAATAAAATTTATGACACTCAACAATAAGCGTGACAAGTTATGAAATAGTGAGAGGCATGTTTAGTTTGAGCGCATATACACACACATACCCGTGTGTGTGTTTCCAACCACTATACACATCCACGGTAAAATGTACTCTTGATTTAGTGCCTTCTTCACCCTAAACCCATACCAATAAAAAAAAACGTCTTTTTTTTAGGCTAATAGCATTTTAAACGCAGCCATTGAACAGGATTCAGCAAGATGTACAGTTCTTTCATACTTATCCAGAGTTCGGCACCAAACTATTTGCAAACAACGAATAAAATACAATAAAAGAATTCAGCAAGACTTTTAAAGTATTTAAAAACTAAAATTTTGACCAAAAACCATCCCTTGTGTTCAATGTCCACTGTAAGAAAGTTCCCCGACTGAGATATGTGGATGAAGAAATCCTTCTATGTCATACTTACGCAGATAAAAGATACCCAGATGGAGAAATCATTCTTTGTCATACTTGTTCTGATACAACGCTAAAAATGTGTTGATGTACACAAGGTGTGTCAAAACATTTTATTAAAAACATTACGGTGTGCAATGCATGCAAGAATGTGTGCCTGAAGCAAGAAAAACAAGAAGAAACATACCTTCTCACCCAGATTGAATGGTGGAATGTAATGCAGCAAAATACTTCACTTAGTTCACACTGTTCACAATTTCAAAGAATAAGGTAAAAGCAAAAAACAGAACAGAAAGCAAAATGAACCAATCAAACAGTCTGATGCTTCCTCTTTTATGGGTTTCTATTCAACCTTAGAATCAGGTTGCATTCATCTAATACGTTTAACTTAAACAGTTTAGGTAGTTATCATTCCAGATCTCTATCTAATACGTTTAACTTGAAAAGTTTAAGTAGCTAGCATTCTAGGTGCAAAATTTCACCAAACATGAAATGCATGTTCAAGTTTGACAACAAATTCAGCACCACAAAATGCTCATATCTCTCTAGGCTCAATGAACACTGATGTTGTCCTTGCAGGCACGGTGAAACACCCTGATGATGCTTCGTATGATGAGTTCTTGATGACTTCATCAGTTGACATCACCTGTAACATGAATCACACAAAAAGGCCGGTGTTTTTATCAGCATTAAATAAATCATACAAGCCAATCCTAGATATTGGTTGAGAATTCTCACTAGAGCCAATCCTTACAGCCCTAATGCCTTATTCAAACCATTACAAGTATTTTGGTAGCTCAAATATCCGAGGAAGAGAAACAATCAAATACTTGCCTACAGCTACTACATGATCATCTTAAGACTTCTGCGTTTTCGTGTTTCAAGCAATTTTTATCTCTACTTCGTCCCCTCTTCTCAGTCCATAAGTAAAGGATTGAAGAGAGCTATGGCGATTATTATCATATATACCTGTGATTCCCTTTTCTTTTTTCTGTTAAATCTTTCAGTTGAACTGCACAATGCCATTAAGAACATCCAATAAGCTCAAAATTATTAGTTTAGTTGAGTAGAAAGTTACCAATCAGACTAATAAGCTCTGTCTACCTATATGGGGTGCAGTTGAAGAGTCTTTCCTTGCAGAGTAGGGCTAATGAATGATGCCTCAGTTGGACATGCATTGAAAATAACCACAATATATGAAAAGCGGTAAAAGCAAAGAATTAATAAACTATAATAATAATAGTAATTACATATATATATATATATATATATATATATATATATATACATTGTTCGATACCCACATGGGATCTAACTGAGGTAGCCCTGGGACACCTTTGGTACCATCTTCAATGCTCGTCACTATAATGCCAAGGACCCATGATGGACCAGTGCTATGGAACCGTACTCATTCCTGGAAACATAAGCCATATCATTTCATCATTTAGGAGATAATGATAGGTTTCTTTGTGCAACTCTCCTAATGTTACCTTTTAACCAGATCCGTTCTTAAAAGGACTAAAGCTAACTAGGGCAAGGAAGCATCAGTTTTCAGCTTTCAAAGCAGTTCACTGTCACTATTTTTTCTCACATGGTGAAGTGGGTCACCAGGCAACCAAGGGGAGCAATTTAGAAAATAGAAGCGGGAAACACAACATTGAAATAGTACAAGGTAAACATGACCCCAATTTAGATATAATGCATATAAAACCTATGATGCAACATCAAGACGAAATGACCAAGATACATTCTCTGGAAACACCAGTTGGACTAGTTAGTTTGATATAGGAAAATGTAGGACATGCATTTGTCTGTGTTTTACTTTCACAATCATATGAGAAGGAATTTATTCACCAGGGTTTTACTCACCTGGATAGCATTTGCTCTCCTTAGATAGAAAAGAGGTGAAGAATACCGAATGCATAAGATATTCGTAAAGTTCTCTATAGCTGCAAGAATGTGACTCCTTTGAGGCTTGAACTTTGGATCTGCCAGTCTTGGCTGTATTCAGAAATGACAGAATCCAAGATCATTAGGTGTGTCATACAATGCAGTCGAAGTAGTAGACTAATTGAGCAGTAACAGGCAATGCAGATATTTAAGAAGTAATTAGAATGAAAACAAAATAAAATGATGCTTACAATGGCCAGTTCTTTTCACTTTTCTGTTTTGGTGGAACCCCAATGCCCCAGTAGTTAGAATTGTACGTGAAGTCTAGTCTGAAAATCATAACAAGCAAAAATAGTTGAGGTGAGCTAAGATATTTTACAACTACCATTAAATCCACATTTTGGGAAGAGATACTACTCCTATTTGGTTTTATAATATCTATATATCAACAGGGGCAAGTTTCAAATAACAACTTTCTGAGAATATCATCATGTAGATAATTGAATAATGCTTCTTATCAGAATGAAAGTCAAATTTATGAAATGATTAATGAAGCAAAAAGGAAAACTTGAAAATGAGAAATCAGACCTATTGAAGCAATCACCAGAGTTGTATGAATCACGATCAAGTGATTTTGGGCATAGCATTTCATCCCCAGCGTGAAAAAATGGTATTCCCTACGAATTTATAAAACAACAGTAAAATAAAGATATATCCAAAAGTATATCTAATTGTCAGCAAATGCAGCATGGATCATTATAGATTGCACTGCACTGTTTGCTTGATCCTGAAAATTACAGAGTTCCTTGCTACCCACAATGGACCAAACTCATCTAAACAGAGGAAAGTGGGAGAAAAGGAAGAAGAAAGGGTTCAAACCAACTATATTAAAAGAGAAAAAGTAAAAATGAACTTCAATTTCGTATCATCTAATTTCATCTAATTTTAGGAGCTTATTTTATTTATTTATTTATTTATTTATTTAATGTACAAAATGAGAGAAACCAGATATTTATTTAAATACTGATAGCTTGACCTTAGGATATGGGATTAAAAATAGATTTTCATCCAATAGACTATACACACTCATGAAGGAATCAATATCTTCACCTAAGTGTGTTTTAGACTGTGGGATCAGAAAATAGGTTTGCAATGCCTATAAATAGGAGAATGGCTTCAGATTGCACCATTTTAATATTCAACCTAATTATGGATAAGTTATTCAAAGGCTAGACAGTTTTGAGCCCAAAGCAAGTTCTCATCTGTATCTGTATCAGTATCAGCCGCATCGGGAAAAAGATATTGAATCAGTTTGAACATGATTCTCTGGGGGTATCAAACTTGTTTTTATATATCTTAAGTTCCTACTATGTATTATTATGATCATTGGTCGATGCAGACATGTAAAATTTGATTATTTGCAAAGGGAAACCTGTGACAGTGCAATTATACTTGTTGCAAAATGGCTTATCCTGCATCCCTCTTCCACAGATATTGCCACTGGAGTCTGCAATAGGCAAAGTTATTAGTCATAGTTTTAGTAGGGTCAGACATTATCTTTAGTAAGAGAATACACATAGACGATCTAACGTGAATTCAGATATTGGTTCATATAGCCTACCCCAATCTCTTGGGATAAAGGCTTTGATGATGATGATGATGAGACATTATCTTTAGTAAGATCATGAGCATACCTTCAAGCTGACAATGTCAATTAGGGTTTCATTCTCATGAGCAGAAACATAATTGACATGGAAAATGAAACCTCCAGTAGCAAGTTTGGGATCTCCTTCCACTATAATCCAACTGATGGTCCTTACATTGTTTCCTCTGCAGTAAACTATCCTTCCCACCCACTTAAGGCATCTATATGATATTCCTAAAACAGAATATACACAGTTACATTTGTCTGATTTGGATCTCTACAAGAGAAACCAAACATATAAAAAGTAGTTAAAAATCTAGAAACCCTTTGCAAGACCAAAAACAAGAAATAAAGCAAGGTATAGCAGTACAGTCAATATCTTGTGGTATCTTTTCTGGTGACTGGACTCTAGATCGTGTAGCCTAAAATTTGTTTTGCAACATTTAGAAATATAGAACAAAAATTGAATCAGCCCCATCGGGAAAAAGATATTGAATCAGTTTGAACATGATTCTCTGGGGGTATCAATCTTGTTTTTATATATCTTAAGTTCCTACTATGTATTATTCTGATCATTGGTCGATGCAGACATGTAAAATTTGATTATTTGCAAAGGGAAACCTGTGACAGTGCAATTATACTTGTTGCAAAATGGTTTATCCTACATCTCTCTTCCACAGATATTGCCACTGGAGTCTGCAAGAGGCAAAGTTATTAGTCATAGTTTTAGTAGGATCAGACATTATCTTTAGTATGAGAATACATATAAACGATCTAACGTGAATTCAGATATTGGTTCATATAGCCTACCTCAATCTCTTGTGATAAAGGCTTTGACGATGATGATGATGAGACATTATCTTTAGTAAGATCATAAGCATACCTTCAAGCTGACAATGTCAAATAGGGTTTCATTCTCATGAGCAGAAACATAATTGACATGGAAAATGAAACCTCCAGTAGCAAGTTTGGGATCTCCTTTCACTATAATCCAACTGATGGTCCTTACATTGTTTCCTCTGCAGTAAACTATCCTTCCCACCCACTTAAGGCATCTATATGATATTCCTAAAACAGAATATAAACAGTTACATTTGTCTGATTTGGATCTCTGCAAGAGAAACCAAACATATAAAAAGTAGTTAAAAATCTAGAAACCCTTTGCAAGACCAAAAACAAGAAATAAAGCAAGGTATAGCAGTACAGTCAATATCTTGTGGTATCTTTTCTGGTGACTGGACTCTAGATCGTGTAGCCTAAAATTTGTTTTGCAAAATTTAGAAATATAGAACAAAAATTGATTTATAAAAACTTCACAGAATGTTCCTAAAAAACAAATCATCCAAAGAACCCTCCACCAAATTGGGATGTGCTAACCACCATTGTTTCCCTTCTCTTTATCCCTTGGGGCAGGATTTTACTCTTACAAGAAGGGAAGGTGCAAGAGATTCTGACTAAGTTAAGAATGACTAACAGTACATATCCTATGAAAATTTAATACCAGAAAGTAAAATGCACACATTAAACCAAAGAGGGGTACATGAATTTGAGCAAAGTGCAAGTTCCGTCAGAGAGTAAGATACGTACTGTTTCTGTGGGGCACAAAGCATAACTGACAGGTGTCCCATCATAGGAAAAAACTTCAGACTCTCGTCTAATAGAAAACATCAAGTGACAAAGTGAAACAACAGGAGAATAGCATCTCTCGGCTGTAACATTCAAAGATATAGGATAAATAGGGTAGAAGTTTAAAAAAATTATAATAGATAGAAATTAAAGTATAGAATACACAAAAGACTCGTAAGAATGAAAGAATAGCAACGCATTCTAGCTTGATGAAATATTAAGTCCATGAAAGAAACTCTATGGCACACTTGTGAAGGTAGAAGAAGTGATGAAGAGGATGAACCAATTTCTAATGTAAAGGCTTGCTTGCTTTATCAAACTTATGAAGATGGTCAAGAGCCACAATTTTTCCATAGTCGTGGATGTAAAAAATATATTTCTTACATCAACAACCATGGATATATGTATGTGTGTGTATGTCATGCATTTAATGCTCCATCATCCAAAACCTAGACAATATAGAGTAATGACTTTCTACTTATGCACCAATTAAACAGACTGTCAACAAACTTGGGGAGCACATTTCACGTAAGAATAGTTTGGTTGAGAAAAGCATAACAAAACAAATCCCATCAGAAGTAAAAGAAAACTAATGTGAGCCATATACATTTTATAAGCAATCATATTGTTGAAACACCAATATAAATCTTCAAAATTAAATATAATGGCTGAAATAATCCCATATAGATGCATCATTCCAACAAGATTAACCTATACCTCTTTTCCTTCAAAGTCAGTAAGCACAAAATCCCTCAAATTTGTAGCCATACCAAGCTAGTCACATTGAACTAATTTAATTAGTATCAAGGAAACTGATAGTTCAGTTTGCAGCATCAGGATCTGAAAGCAAGGGGATCATAATGACAAAAGCATGCAGCAACTCTAATATGACAAGTATAATCCTATCAGCAGCCGATGTATCTCAAAGCATTAGCATAACCTTACAAGTTTTATGCATCTCCTATAATTGCATTTTACACACACACATGCGCACCGAGGGATGTTAAAAATGTTATTCTCAAAGCTACAAATAATCAAAGGAAACAAAATGATTAAAAAAAATTATGCAACTATGTTAATCCTACTTTAAAGGGCATGTACCAACTTTTATATGCAGATGGTATCAACTCAAGCACAAACAAATGGATATACACACTGCAAGGTGAAATAGCATCAAGTGGTCCTTAGCTGTACAAGTTCATAAAAGAGTCTAGAAATATAAATGTACCTCAAAATGCACTAAAAATACCTATTCTGCTTACCAGTTGAATCTGCATAAAGAATCCAGCAATTTAAATATGATTGGCTCTGTTTACCACTAAATCCAAGAGTCCAAAATGACATTACCACAGCAATTTATAAAGAGTATGCAGTTAGAACAGTATCTAGTATCAAACCATCTATTCGACATTATAAAATGCGCAGATCAAGACAAGTAACCTGGATGTGGTCCTTTGCTCAAGCAAGCATCACTTTTTCAACAGCTTTTGTACCATGATCATGACCATTAGCTGCGAAAGAAGAATAATAAGAATACTAAATAAAAAAAAAAACATAGTACCGTATGTTTTGCCAAAAAAAAAAAAGCACATGCTGAATGGTAAATTTTTTCCATGACCAAAAAAAAAACAGTAAATCTTTCCAACTACAGTATAGCAAAGCCTAATAAACTGAACCAAAACCTAATTTTACAAAATCACTTTCCATCCAAAGAAAAATGCAGGCAAGAAGCTGACGATAACACTTTTCAACAATATCAAATGTTTCAGAATATGTAAGAAACAATGACCTTCTTTTAGATCCAAGAAATTAGTAGAATGATGAACCAAAAATGTAATTGCTGAACCCATAAATCAGTTAAATTTGGCATTTACACTGGCCTTTTATTGAAATTAGGCTTCCTACCTAGCGCTAACTGGATTTGGGACCAGATATCTTGGCGTGGAATTAAAGTATACAATGCTTGAAGGGACGGACTAAATCCACTACATTTTCTACTCTCCACACTACACCTCCAAAAAACGAATTAATCTTACACTATTAAATTACAAAATTAACCTTATTATAAAAACAAATATTTTACCGTTCGCTTCCTTCCCAAATTTTCTTCTCCACCGGCTGCAACTCCTTCAACCGAAACCACTCTCTACAGGTAACGTACATTTTGCTGCTACTGTAACAATCTGAGCTCGCCTACCGCAAGCTCACCTGCGCGAGGTCGGCAGCCTCGCGCAGGTGAGAGCCCACCTGAGCGAGGTCGGCAGCCTCGCGCAGGTGAGAGCCCACCTGAGCAAGACTGGTGGCCTCGCTCACGCTCACCCGTGCAAGGCTGTCGACCTCGCGCAGGTGAGCCCGCGAGAGGTCATGTGCCTCCAGTCTTAGTTTTCGATAATGGCTTTGAATGTGCTCAAGGAGAATGGCTACTGAATGTGCCTCCAGTCTGTGCTGCGCAAGTTGGCTTGCGCGCGGGCGCAGTTTCCTCGCAAGCTGGCTTGCGCTCGGGTGCAGGTTCCGCGCAAGCTGGCTTGCGCTGGGGCGCAGTTTAGGCGCAAGCTGGCTTGCGCGCGAGCACAGGTTCTGCACAAGCTGGCTTGCGCGCGGGCACAGGTTCTGCGCAAGCCAGCTTGCGCGGAACCTGTGCCCGCACGCAGGCCAGCTTGCGCACGTCTTGTTCCGAGCTGGGAGCAATATTTACCTTTTTTTTGTTGTTTCTGCTCAACGTTTGGCTCCCTTGGCTCCCTTGTTTTTGCTCAACAAAGAAGTAATAGCTAGGGTGAAATGAGGAATATTTTTTTGTTGGATTCTTAAGCAATTTTACTTAGAATTGAGCATTAATGCTTTGATTGTTTTATTCATCTAATCATACAATCATTTGCTAAGACATAAATGTTTTTTTCAGATATGGCAGAAACACAAGGTGGAGGTTCATCTCAAGGAAGACGACGACGACCCACCAGCTCAGAGAGAAGACGACGAGCTAGCCAATATCTTGCTGAGCAGGCCGAGCAAGCTGAACAAGTAGAACAGGTCGAGCAAGAGGAGTAGGCCAAGCAAGTAGATTCAGATGATGCAGATGAGGCATCTTAACCTTGTCCTGGAGGCCCGAGTGATATGTCTGTTTTGAATAGTTTTAGATCACATGTGGATTTTGCGATATGGGAGGGTCAGGTAATTATTTTGTTAAATTTAAGAATATATATATATTTTATCTATTAAAAATAATCTTATTATTTATTGTTGTTTATATAGGAACGAGCCAATTTGAAGGTTCTTAATCACACTCAAAAAATCTCTCAGTGGACTCTAGACGATGATCGGTCACGTATTCGCTCCTTTGTTTTGCAATCCAGCTTAGGTTGCTTGGTTGAGTGTAGTTATCGCACTTGCAATAACTACACTCATCTCAGCTTTTTGTGAGAGTTGGCAGCCGGAGACTAACGCATTTCATATGCCTTTTGGGGAGATGACGATTACCCACGATGATGTAGCTACACTGCTTGGCATACCAGTGGTCAGCGGGATCGTATCATGCCGGCACATCTCCATGAAGCGTGCAATCAGAATGTTAGTTCGTTTGCTAGGTGCAATCGAGGCGTGCAGGATGTACGCGCTGTGGTAGGAGGCAGTTTTGCACATGTTTGGACAGTGTGCAGTGGTGTTCGGAACCAGGACCGTGGGAAGTCTGGTTGATGGGCGCGCGTGGATGCTGATGAGGGAAGCAGACGCGGGCCAGAAGTCTAGTCCGACCAGGACTCTAATTGGATGGGCTTGCGCGGATGCTGGAGAAGAGGCAGATGCGAACCAAGACTCAGAAGTGGAGTTCAACTAGGACTGTGACAGAGAAGGCAGCTGGCGGACGAAACACTTCCAGCTGCGATCTGAGACGCGCGGATAGCTAGTTGAGTCCAAGAGGGATTCTAATAGCTGAGGACGGACCCTAGATGAGTGCGCACACCTGGCACTCAAGATATGAGCTGGCGACCGCCAGCACTGGACAGACTGGGCAGAGTCATTGTGCGGTAAGGACTCTGGCGGGTGAAGAGTTTTTGTTGAGCTTGGTCTCTTAGGAATTTTGGATAGACTAGAATTCCTAATGGCTGGGGATGTCAGCCACATCCGATATAATTGCCTTGCCTCTCCTGCTCCCGAGCCTAGTATAAAAACGAGTAACTGGTGGATTAGTGTATTTGTATTTAGTGACTTTTGTTTTTTAAAGATACGGTTTATCTTTATGATATCAGACAATGTTATTAAAATATGTAATGATTTTTGTTTATAATTTAATGTTTTATTTAGTTATTTTTGTTTTTTAATGCCTAGAGTTTATCTTTATAATAGTAGATAATGTTATTAAGACATATAATGCGTAAATCGATAATACAATCATAAGAAGGCATACATATCAAAGACATAAATTGATAATATATTCATACAATGGCATAAATGTTAAAATACAGTAATATTTAATAAAATATCATGGTTCGTCTAAATCAATGGTTTCTTTAATGGCAACATTTGATCTCGATAACAAATTTCGAAATTCCTCAATGCGAGATATATATGGAAGCTCCCACTCACGAGCAAAATCATATCGGTACCGATGCCAATTGCATGCAATCGGAGGTATTGGTGCAAACGGGTCCATAAATACCTGAAAAAATATCACTATTAAACGTACGAAAAAATATAAAACAAAATATCTCAATTCTAACATACATATTATTATCAATACCTCAACAAAATGAGAATCGTGAATAAGTCCAAGTGCTATGAATCCATGTTGCAGAGGGGGAGGTGGTGCAGTTCTAAGCGGAAGATATATCAAGCATTGTCTAGAAGATAAATGGACTAGCACAACGTTATACTTTGTTGCTATCAAGTGACCCATATCGGGTAAAGTCATCCATTTATCATAAGGAGCTGGTATCTTGAAATATGATAATGTCTCTATCAATTCATCAACACGCTCCTCTGATCCATAGATACTAACATAATAAGCGCGGAAATCACATATCTCCTCGATCAAATCTTGTCGCACCTTAGCCCATGCATCAACACCCATGCCTAGCAAGCCAGCTATAGCTCGAAAACCACAATGTCCATCCGATTCAACATCCACAGTAGAATGTATGTATTGGCGTATCTCTAAAGGGAAAGAATCAATAAATTTCACTTTCTTTTTTCGATGCACTGGTAGTTTCTTCATCTTTACTGAATTGACTGAAACGGGTGTTGATGCACTATCATATTGAGATTCAACAATCTCAAAATACGAAGGATCACGTCGAGTTGATTTATCTCGATTGCCTTTGGTCTTAGCCTTCTCGGGTGGAGGAACAAGAAAAGTAGTTGCTGGATCACCGAGTTCCCTTAACTTTTTCTTCAAGGCTAATTTTCCCGAGATATCACAAGCATCGAAGCGTCTCACTATAAGCTCTCACTCAGCATCAAGATTCAACTTAGCCAAGTAATCAACATTTTTCTTCTTCAAGTCCAACTTCGACCAAAAAGGATCCAAAACGAACAATGGAATCGGTGTATCGAACCTTATAAATTCAGCAATCTCGTGAGCACAAGACAACCCATGTGTGCCTCTAATGACGCAACCACAAACAAGAGGGTCAATGCCGGTATCATTTGCTCGTTGTGCTTCCTTCAAAATAATGCTCAATGCTGTCCTAGAAACCAATCCCCGTAACTCCCTAAACAAAATTGGTCGAAAATTATGTTCCACAATAGTAAGACTTCTCTCGAATGAGGCCTTTATCTCCGTATGTTGCAGCTCAATCAGGGAGTTGATAACCTTCCATGATGTGTCAAAATCTCCTTGGGACGATCCAAGGTGTCTCTTTAACTTTGAATGTGCACTCTCCGCCCTATATGATGTTAGAAAATGTTTATTATAATGAATAAATTATATATTTTCTGAAAATAACAATAAGTAAACCCTATAAACCTACATACCTATTTGTTGTAACATTTCCAAAGTGCTTTACTTTATTTGTCCACGCAGCAACAAATTTCTCTTTATGCTGAGTCAACCAAGTATGGATCAAGTACTCGAGCGCTCTAGGATAAGAATGGTAATGAGAAACCAATGAACTTAAATTTGCTTCGTACTCATACTCATTCGAAGAGAATACAAGAACGCCCCAAGCTGACATGAATGCCTCCCACTTCTCCTTGCTCTCAAACCACTTTTTACAATGAGCAAGTACATTCTTTGATATATGCCATCTACATAAGAGATTGGTTGTGCTAGGGAACACTGTTTGTACTGCTTTCATCAATGCTAAATCCCTATCAGTAACAATGACAGAAGGCATTGAATCAGAAGATATCAAGCTCTTTAACTTCTCTAATGTCCAAGTGTAGTTGTCAGTGCGCTCAGCCTCCATGTAAACAAATGCAACAGAAAATGTCAAATCTGTACATGTCACACCAACAATCTCAAGGAGAGGGAGTCTATATCCATTAGTTTTATATGTACAATCCATAACTAACACATTTGGAAAAGCATTCAATAAATCTACAGCAGTCGGATGCGCCCAAAATAAGTCTCTAATACAATCACTAGACTCATCACTCCTATGCCACTCAACATAATTACAATCATCTAAGTGTTTCATGAGTTGCTGCATCTGTGATCTACCAGCTTTGTCAATCATTCTATACTTTTGTCGTGCATTGTAGATGGTCTTTATGGTACTGGAATTCTTCTTATCATGTTGTTTCAACATCATTAGTATATTTCTTGGTTTGACCATATTATTTGTCATATCGGCCACTATACCTTGCTCTTTCACCGTTAATCGACCAGCAAAGGAATGTCCTTCTAACTGACTTGCAGCCAAATGGTTATGCATTCCACATACTACTCCGACTGCCCAATCATCGCCGCTCTCCAATTTCAGCCCCTGTAGCTCGAATTGACAATTGCACTTCTTCGTTCCCGTTCCCAAGCGACGGAATTCATCTCTATTTGATCTATACATTCCATACCGTTCACATGCAAGTCGAAGTCTAGGTTTTCTTCCGGGAACACCAACTTCGGATGATTTAATCACAATAACAAAACCTAAGTCTCTTCCAACCTCTTTAGCCCATGTGATCAAGGCATTTCTACTATTGAAAACCTGAACAAAAAAATTTAATAATTAGTTTTTTTTTATTTTACGGTATTTGCATTGAAACATTATATTAATTTTAAATATGCTTACCTTGTTAGTAGTAAATGCATAAGTGTAGTCAAATATTTCTTCATCCACACTATTGAATTCTTCATTGTACAATACTACTTCTCTGTTACTCTGCAAATATTAAACAATTAATATTAAACAATTAGTACAATAAATTATATAATAAAAATAATAAAACTAATTAATTATAAAAATAATTAATTAGTACAATAAATTATTCAAGGAATTAGTACAATTATTAAAGAAATTATAAATTATATATATATACTTTATATAATAAAAATAGTAAAAAGAAAAAATTTAAATGATAACTCAGAAGTATGTGCGCGCAAGCCCAGCTTGCGCGCTGGTGGATATAACGCGCAAGTAAGCTTGCGCTTAAATGGCCATAGCGCGCAAGCTTACTTGCGCGCGGAAGGCCATATCACGCAAGCTAGCTTGCGCGATGGTGGCCACTACACGCAAGAAAGATTGCGCTCAGATGGCCATCTCGCGCAAGTTTACTTGCGCGAAATACGAATTTCTGACTTTCACCTGACGAGCCTAATCCGAAAAAAACTCATCAAATCTTACCTCTTCTTCTTCTCTTTCAGTTTCTTCACTTTCATACTCTTCATAGCTATCATAATAGCTACTCTCACTCATATTTTTTAATTTTTTGAAGGAAAATAGAATATGATTGATGAAGAAAAATGAGAAACGGTAGATTGCAGCGGAAGGGGGAAGACTGAATAGCAAACTGAAGCATGCAGAAGAGAGACACCAGTGAGGGAAAATGTAGTGAAGAGTGTAAGAAGTGCTCTGGCGTTGGCTTTCGATTACTTTGTTTAGTTTTTTATTTAGTTGTTATTTAGTTTTTATTTTTAAGGTTAAAACAGTAAAAATATGAAGTATGTTTGAATACTTTGATTTTTCGTTTTGCCTACATAGTTCACAACATTTTCCCGCCTTTTTTACCCTCTCCTGTGTGCTCGTGACAGTCAGAAATTAGCATCTCGCGCAAGAATGTCTCTTGCGCGGGATGGCCATCTGAGCTCAAGCTTTCTTGCGCGAAATGCCCATCAGCGCGCAAGAAAGCTTGCGCGATATTGCCAGTTTCGCGCAAGACAGCTTACGCGGAATGGCCACTTCCACGCAAGCTGTCTTGCGCGGGATTGCGCGCCCATACCTGTTCTTCATTTTTATTTTTATAAGTATTTATTTTTATTATATAAATTATATAATTATATAATTTATAATTTTTTGTATCATTTATTGTACTAATTCATTGTATAATTTATTGTACTAATTTTATTTTGATAATTAATTATTTTTATTATTTTTATTCTATAATTTATTGCACTAATTATTTAATATTAATTGTTTAATATTTGCAGAGTAAAAAAGAAATAGTAGTGTATAATGAAGAATTCAATAGTGTGGATGAAGAATTCAATAGATCGGATGTTGCTATTAAAGAAACCATTGATGTAGACGAGCCATGATATTTTATTGAATATGACTGTATTTTTAACATTTATGCCTTTGTATGAATATATTATCAATTTATGTATTTGATATGTATGCCTTCTTATAATTGTATTCTCAATTTACGCATTATATGTTTTAATAACATTATCTGCTATTATAAAGATAAACTCTAAGCATTAAAAAACAAAAATCACTAAATTAAACATTATATTATAAACAAAAATCATTACATACTTTAATACCATTGTCTAATATCATAAAGATAAACTGTATCTTTAAAAAACAAGTCACTAAATACAAATATAAATACACTAATCCCTCGACGCATCCGATATAATTGTCTTACCTCTCCTCCTCCCGAGCCTAGTATAAAAACGAGTAACTGGTGGAGAAGCCATCTCTAATGTAACTGGTGGAGGAGCTAGAGGAGGAGCTGTCTGTGATGGCGCTGGAGGAGGTGTTGTCTGTGATGGAGCTGGAGGAGGAGCCGAGGATGAAGCAGCATCTGACGACCCAGCTAATATCTCATGCAGGTCGTAAATTCCCTTTGTCAATGTCTCTACATCTCTGCTGTCACTCATGAGTAATTCACAGAGAGACACTGCCCTTGACATGCGCTGCAAAACAATACATGAAAGAAATTTAAGTGAATAAAATAGTATGAACAAATTTTATTCACTTAGGATTTAGTGTTAATAACTTACACTAGATTGATCAGAATCGACTGAGGGAGCTTGAAGCCTCGATCTGCGTGCTGGATTTTGTACGAATCTATGAGAAATAGAGCCATACCAAGCCATATAATCGGGAGCCGTCTCTCCTGGGATCACACACATACGTCCTCTATCCTCTTCTCTGAGGACATACATAGGCCATCTATGCCATAATTGATCCATAAACTGATAAACCACATCATAAGTGGCACTTGTACTACCTCTCTGTGCTCTATATGGCGCTAAAGGTCTCGAAGGTACGGTCTGTACATAGCCCCACTGCCGTAACACTCTCTCTGGATGGTATGGCTCCACGACATCCCCAGCCTTTAAGCAGATCGTGAAAAAAGAGATCGGGGGCAACGGATGTTGTCTTCGACCATCTGCATATGGAACCCAGCACACTTGATTACGCTGGAGGTCATCTAGATGCTCCCGCAACACGTTCACATCTTGACCATAACCACGTGGCTTCCATCGTCGAGCTCGCGGCAAACTATCCTCGTAATTGAAGTTCAACTCGGGACTCAATGATGGAAAGTGCTCATAAATCCAAGCCTATATCAAATAAAACATCAATCATTGATAAATTAATTATAAACAAATTATAATTCACAAGTTATTTATATAAAAGTAAATCTTAATACCTGAAAAAGAGTCATATAGCCTCCAATCTCGTGTACTTTTGCCCTGCTTGCAAGACCCAACTGTCTATACATATAAGCAAGAGCACACGCACCCCACGCATATTCGCTGATAACCGTTAAATCCTCTAAACATGACAACAATGAAACAGGAACATGCGATCCACTCTTATCCACAAAAAGTGTGCACCCAAGTAAATGAAGTAAGTATGCACGAGTAGCATACACTATTTCCTCATCACTGAAGGTATCGGTCACATTACGAAAAGTGGATCTCAACCATTGCAATGTCACACTAGATCCACGATCGGTACTTGTCGCTGCTTGAGCTTCCGTAACAGAGACGCCTAACAAACGAACTAATATTCTGATTGCACGCTTCATGGAGATGTGCTGGCATGATACGATCCCTCCGACCACAGGTACACCAAGCAATGTAGCTACATCGTCTAGGGTAATCGTCATCTCCCCAAAAGACATATGGAATGTGTTCGTCTCCGGCTGCCACCTCTCACAAAAAGCAGAGATGAGAGTACTATTGCAAGTGCGATAACTGCACTCAACCAAACAACCTAAGCCGGATTGTAAAACAATGGAGCGAATACGTGATCGATCATCGTCTAAAGTCCACATCGATATTTTTTGGCTATGATTAAGAACCTTCAAGTTGCCTCGCTCCTATATCATAAACAACAAATAATAAGATCATTTTTAACAAATAAAATAGATCTATATTATTAAATTTAACAAAATAATTACCTCACCGCCCCATATGGCAAAAGCCACATGTGATCTAAAACTTCTCAAAACAGACATATCACTCGGGCCTCCAAGACAAGGCTCAAGTACCTCCTCTGCATCATCTGAAGCTGTTTGCTCGGCATGTTCAGCCTGCTCGGCCTGCTGAGCACGATATTGGCCAACTCGTCGTCTTCTCTCGGAGCCTGTGGGTCGCTGCCGTCTTCCTCCACCTTGTGTATCTACCATGTCTGAAAAAAAAATATTTATGTCTGAGATTGATGGCATTATTGGAAGAATAAAACAATGTGGGTGGAAGTAACAAAATAATAGTATATAATTATCATGATGCACCAACTCATAAACAAGAAAACTTGATCAATATAAACATAAAGGCTGGAGAAGAAGACTTCAAACAAAAATCAAATGCACCATGCTGTGATCAAGGTTTCATGTCATCTAAGTTAATATGTTTAAAAAAAACAGAATAAAAGTAGCAAATTATACCTAAATCAGATTGTTGACCAAAAGCAGTCTTCGAAGACTCTGGCTTAGGTAGTGACAAAAGAAGCTGCATAAAAAAAAACACTCAATCCATTAATCAAAAGGTAATGACAAACAAAGGCTACAAAGGTTTTGACTCAACGCGCAAGCTGGGTTGCGCGCGGGCAAGCAATGAGCGTAATCAAGGTTGCGCGCTTTCTGGCCCAGAGCGCAACCCAGCTTGTGCGCAGGCAAGTAACGCGCGCAAGCTGGGTTGCGCGCTGGGCCAGAAAGCGCGCAACCTGGCTTGCGCGCATGACTTGTCCGCGCGCATGCTGGGTTGCACGCTGGGCAAGCTCGCGCGCAAGCCAGGTTGCGCGTATTGCTTGTCTGCGCGCAAGCTGGCGAGCGCAATGGGCTCTGGCAAGCCTCGCTCACGGCTGCCGACCTCGTGCAGCACCTGCGCCAGGCTCGCCCCGTAGCCTCCCCTAAGCGAGGCTCGCCTGTGCATTGCTGTGCGAGACTCGCCCCGGAGCCTCACCTGCACGAGGCTCACCCCGGAGCCTCACCTGCCTCGCCCCGACTGCCTCACCCTAAAGCCAAAATGCCAACTAAAATTCAACCAAAATTTTATAAACAAAATGTATCTGTTCTACAACAGTTGGAGAAGAGGATGAGGAAGAAGGCTGAGGAACGGACCGTGGAGAAGAAGAGCCGTCGGAGCAGATGGGTCCGGCTGAGGGGGGGGAGAAAGGATTTATTGAATGAAGGATAAACTTGTCATTTCAGGGGGTTGATTTAGTTTTTTTATTTTTTTGTAGTGTAAAGAGTAATTACCGTGGTGCAAATAGAAGTCCTCATGCTTGAAATACCCATTTTTGTGGTCCAACTGACAGGCCATTTCTGAGTGGTTCTGTTTGGCTGCCATTCTGATTATCTAACATTGTTTTCGTAACTTCATAATTACCATTAACATAGACAATATCTCATTTCCAAGAAGTTCAAGTTTAATAATATTTTATTATTTAAGTGTTTAATTTTTTTACATAATAATATTTTTTATTATTTTCATTTTTTTAAGATTAATCAAACCTAGCCAATTACTTGTTTGGCTCTAATCAGGTGTGTTTGGACAAGGGATTTCGAAAGAAAAATTTATTTCAATTAAGATATTCAAAATTTTAAAATTAAATTTCCTTGCTAAGTAAAAAAATTTGAAGAATTTCAAAATTTATAAAAAAATTTCAACTCAAATCCCCTCTTGAAAATTCACTTATAGAAGTAGTTTTTCAAAATTCTTTTAAATATTTCCTTATTTTTTTACACATAACCTATTAGTAATAAAAAATTAAAAAAAGATAGATACTATTTTCATTAAATATAATATATTTTTTTTACTTTTTTATATTATTAATAATATCTATATATTTTTATAAATCTAATAATACTCATATTACATATTTTTAATATTTTTCTTTTATAGTTATCTTTCTATTCCATCAAATTCTAATATTCAAAAATTCTTTCTAAAAAAATATTTATCCAAATAAGATAATTATAAATGCTAACATTTTAAATTAATAAATTTTAAGATGTATTCATTTTGAAATGTTTCAAATTTTAAAATTTTTCATCCAAATGTATTGTTAGAGATTTTTTGTGTTAGTTGAGTCAAAGCCTAAGAATTTTTAAGTCCATCAAACTAAAACAAAGAGAGACCCGGGTGGAAACCCATCCTTGCTATGCCAATAGTCCATTATAATGTCCAATCCACCCACCAGGCACCGACCACTTAAATTTAAGAGAGTATTTTTTTTTATGGATTATCCTATTAGAAATATGCAGTCATTGCTCCTTTGGTTGGATGAAAAAGGGTCAACACAGGGTAACCTTAGAATGGCTGGTGCTGGAGGGATTTTTCGAGATTCCAATGGCAGATGGTTAGGCGGTTTTGCGCGTCACTTGAGAATTGCTATTAGCATTGCAGCTGAACTCTGGGGATTAAGAGATGGTTTGCAGGCAACAGTAGATAGAGGATACAACGACCTTTTCATTGAAACTGACTCCCAAATCACTTTAAGGTATGTTTTGGAAAACATTCTAGAATTCAATTCTTATAGTGGAATTGTTTCTGATTGAGGGGAGTTGCTGAGAAAGCTGAGAAACGTGAAGATCGATCACATATATAAAGAAGCTAACTTTTGTGTTGATGCTATAGTGAGGAAGGGGACAGCTCTCACTTAACCTTTTGTCTACTTTAATTTCCCTCCTCCTGATATTGTTGTTCTTCTTTTGTATGATGAAATGGGGCATGAACTGCCCAAATTTTTTGGATGTAACCCCATTAGGGGACAGTTTGTTTTTATGAAGGTTCCTTTTTCACCAAAAAAAGAGTTCTAAAAAAATAGGTACTAATATTACACTGAGAATGTATAACATTTATACATTGTTAATATATTAAAATTGACACATCATTAATAAGTAAATTGAAAAAATGACAAAGTTTTATAAATAAATACAAATAAGTTTTTTTTTTCAGTTTGTTCATAAAAATTTAGCTTTTTTTTCGTTTGCTCATTAACAGGGTTTCAATTTCAACTGCATTGATAGTATATTAAAAATATATACTTTCGACGCTCCTAATGGATATTGGACAGAATTTGCGGGCAAGGATTTCCAGCATGTTCGCCTCTCGTGTTTCTTCAAGTTCAACAGTGAACTTTTCGAGGTAAAGTTGTTTGGGAATCACAATGCTGTTTAGACAATCTATAAACTGAAGCTTGAGAATGGAGTTGCTGTCTCGTGGAAAGCAGTGAAAGATACGAGAGACTTAACTGTGTTTCTTGGTCCTTGGGGTTCTAGTTTTGCCGTACAGGGCTTGGATGAAGAACTGCACAAGAAAATTTTCTTAGCCAGGGAGGATCTAGAATCAAAGTGTCCGATTTATGATTCCAGTAAAGGAGACTATAAGAAGAGCGATATGTTCGATGCATCACCTTACAGGGGGAAGCAGTGAAGGATACGAGAGACTTAACTGTGTTTCTTGGTCCTTGGGGTTCTAGTTTTGCCTTACAGGGCTTGGACGAAGAACTGCACAAGAAAATTTTCTTAGCCAGGGAGGATCCAGAATCAAAGTGTCCGATTTATGATTCCAGTAAAGGAGACTATAAGAAGAGCGATATGTTCGATGCATCACCTTACAGCTGGTGGTATACGCCGATATGAATGTAAGACAGGAGCCAATAGATAGCAGTAGCAAGGATGAATTGGAGATTCAACAGAGCATGGCACATTCACGTGGGAAAGGAAATATTAAAAAGCCAACTAGATATGAAGACTAGAAGAGGTCAATACAGTTAGAGGCAGTGGCATGGGCGGGAAAAGGATACCAAGAAGCAGTTAGGAATGTTAATTCTGTTGACTTTACTTGTAAATATAAATAACACAATTACAGATGTAAAAGGGGGCGATGGATAATAAATCAGTTGTTTCTCTTCTCCTCTATATTTCTTCTTCTTCTTTCTCACCTCCATTTCCTAGTTCTTAATTTCTGTATAGATCTTTTGGTAAGATCTATCATTTGGTGCTCTCGTTTTCCTCAAACATGGCATCCACTCGCAACAAATCACTAGAGGATCGTGTTGATCGACAAGAACAGTTGCTGACACTAGTCCAAACTGAAATTTCTGATGTGCATTCTGAGATATCGCAAGTCAAAACTGATATGGAGTCCATGGGGTTAAATGTGGCCAACATTTCAAACCAGTTGAATGATTTTGCATTCAAGATTTCGGCATTGTTTGCAAATGTAGAGCAAGGGCGACAGAATCATGCAAGTCCCAATTCTCTTGTCTTCAACCAAAACTCTCGACCACCGTCTAACTCACCTGGGATAGCCCCGGTGCATCTCAAACCATTGAGAATCGATGTACTAAGATTTGATGGAGGTGATCCGATGGGGTGGATTTTCAAGATCCAGCAATTCTTTGACCTTCATGGAACACCACAAGAGCAAAGATTACAGGTAGCACCATTTTATTTTGATGGGAAAGCATTAAAATGGTATCAGTGGTTATACAAGAATGTTCATATTTCAAGCTGGGACAGTTTCTTGGAGGCTTTACAGACGAGATTTGGTCCTTCTGAGTTGGAGGATTTTCAAGGGCAGCTTACTAAATTGGTACAAACGGGGTCAGTGGTGCAGTACCAAGAAGCCTTTGAATCGTTATCTAACAGGGTAAATGGCCTTTCTGAATCTTTCTTGTTGAGTTGTTTTGTTTCTGGATTAAAACCAGATATTAGACATGAAGTAATGGCGTTTAGACCTCACTCCTTAACTAAAGCCATAACCCTTGCCAAGATTCAAGAAACCAAATTAAACCTTAAAAATGTTTACCCCAAATTACATTCTTCACTGCCACCTCTCTTACTTACACCACAAACACATCAACCCCAGTATAGCGCAACCCAACAAATTGCACTCAAACCAGTACCTGAAACCATTTCCAAACAACATCCATCTTCAAGCAACCAAAAACCTATAATCCAGAAACTGACTCATGTCAAATTCAAGAAAGGAGAGCCAAAGGGTTGTGTTTCTACTGTAATGATAAGTATACAGTTGGCCATAATTGTCGTGCTTCAGTTCATATATTAATAGCTCCAGATGAAGGAAAATCTGGTGAAGAGGACACTGAGGCAGTAGCAGTAACGTACGCACCAGAAGCAGATCAGTTTGCTGTCGAAGAAACACCCCACATCAGTCTTCATGCAATGACAGGGGTGATGCCTGCTCAAACCTTACGTTTTTCGGGTTTCATTGCTAAAACCAAGGTTCACATCTTGATTGATGGTGGTAGCACTCATAATTTTTTGCAATCTAGCATCGTTTCCAAGCTGAATCTAACTATTGATAGTAGCCATAAATTTGAGGTTATGGTTGGGAATGGAGAGGTATTGTTGTGTGAAGGACGTTGTGCAAAGATACCAGTCCAAATCCAGAAACGTGTATTCTTGGTAGATTTTTATGTCCTACCAGTACAAGGAGTTGATGTTGTAGTTGGTGTACAATGGCTGCAGCTGCTAGGCCCGATCATGATTAATTATAAGCACTTGACAATGGACTTCACATGGGAGTCAGAAAAGGTACATTTACAAGGAATAAAACAGTAGCAACCTCAACCAATGTCAATGCACCAATTTCTAAGATGTCAGTCAAAGAATGCTGTGGTTTCCTTGTTTCAATTAACCTTGTTACCTACTGGAGTGGAAATTCAACCAACCTTGTTTCAATCTTTAATGGGCATGAATCTATTCCATGCGTTATTTAGTAAAGACCCTCGATCCATATTGGACTACATTTCCATGAACGCAAGGATTGATGCTGCTGATACAGAGTTAATAGATAGACAACGTGTACTTCAGCAACTACAACAGCATTTGGAGAAAGCCCAACGAGTTATGAAGACACATGCTGATGTTCATCTTTGTGATGTGGTTTTCCAAGTGGGCGATATACTACTGATCAAACTAAAACCATACAGAAAGCACGTAGTGGCTAGGAGGGAGAATGATAAACTTGCCAAGCGATACTTTGAACCATTTCCAGTTGTCAAGAGAATTGGACAGGTTGCTTATAAGTTAGTGTTGCCTACTGGTTCTAAAATTCATGATGGTTTTCATGTCTCACTCATTAAGAAGTCTGAAAGCGATGTTCTAACAACACCTCTACCTCTAGCGGCTGATATTGTAGCATCTCATTCCATTATGGAACCGAAACAAGTGTTACATTCCAGAAAAGTTATACGAGATGGAGAGGTTATGTGCCAAGTGCTGATTCAAGGGGAAGGGTTGACTGCAACAGAAGCACGTTGGGAAGGTGAATTTTCCTTGAAGACAAATTATTCTGACTTCAACCTTGAGGACAAGGTTGTAATTGAAGACAGGGGTATTGATATGAATGTAAGACAGGAGCCAATAGATAGCAGTAGCAAGGATGAATTGGAGATTCAACAGAGCATGGCACGTTCACGTGGGAAAAGAAATATTAAAAAGCCAACTAGATATAAAGACTAGAAGAGGTCAATACAGTTAGAGGCAGTGGCATGGGCGGGAAAAGCATACCAAGAAGCAATTAGGAATGTTAATTCTGTTAACTTTACTTGTAAATATAAATAACACAATTACAGATGTAAAAGGGGGCGATGGATAATAAATCAGTTGTTTCTCTTCTCCTCTATATTTCTTCTTCTTCTTTCTCACCTCCATTTCCTAGTTTTTAATTTCTGTATAGATCTTTTGGTAAGATCTATCATACGCCCATCTTGGTCGAAAGATCAAAGCTTAGTTAAGTTGCATCCATGCACTTAAGAACATGTCTGCCAGAACAATATAATGTGTAGACACCGAATTTTGTCCGAAGAACTTTAATTAAAAAATTGAAAAAACAAGCAAAAAAATAAAAAAAAATATTTCTTCAATGCCCATGCATCATGTAAATGTAAGCCAAGTTGACTTGAGAGATTTAGACCAAAAATGAATAAGTAAATAAAAGGGAAATAAATCATGTAAAAAAGGAAATAATTAATTGGAATAAAAGCTAAAAATAAATTACCAAAAAATAAAAATAATGAAAAGGAAAAAATAAAAAATGGAAAGGTCAAATGAAAATAAATAAAGGAAATAAAATCCCATGATTATGGGACCAATAAACTCATTGATTCATTTTCCAAAAGTTGAGATACAAAAAATATATATAAAGGAGGAACCCTAGAGAGAAAAGGGGAGAAAAAAAAACCTTGGAAAAAAACCTAGAAACCCTAAAGGAAAAAAAAGGGGGACACAGAGGAGAAAACCCTAGAAAAAAAACCTAAGGGGGAGGGAGAAAAGTCGAAGAGCTTTCGGCACTTTCCCGAGCTTCATCAAAATCACCGTTTCTTCCTTCACAGCGGCTAGACTTTCATACTGGCAGCTGCCCTTTGTCAAACCTAGCATCACCACGTTTGCTTCACCGTAAGCCGCCATCATCATCATCATCATCTTCGTCAAGCCCCTGCTTATCTCGCGCTACAAGCTGTTGCCTCTTTCCATTGCCGAACACATCACTGCATGTGAACCACTCCAGCACCGATCCCTTCCCTGCGCACACCAGCATCATCATCTTCACTTGCTGCGCTTATCGCCACACTATTGAGCACTTCACCTTGCTTTCACCAAGTTTCGTTTCCTCCAGCCCCTGCCCTTGCTTTGCTTCATCGTAAGTCATCACCATTGCATCACCTGTTGTCCCGCCTACAACCAAAACTGCCGCACTTCCCTGCTCCTAAACAGCTTGGAAACCCACGTTTGCCTGTATCCCATTCTTGCATCGCCCAGCACAGCTTCCATCGTTCCTGTTTCGACCACCTTGCTGTCGTCTCTGTCTTCAGCTGCTGCTGTACTGTGCCTGTCACTGCCGCTGCGTTCCTGGCCACTTTTCTAGCATCCCTTGCTTGCCTGGAGTCATCTCTGTTCGCTGTTGTCGTAGCCCTGTTGCTATGCTTTGCTGCTGCCTTCGGTCACTACACTGAAACACCCATCTCCAAACCTCACTGCACTGCTAAATATTTAAGCCTTGCTCCATTACTTACGTGAAAGAAAGAAAGAAAGAACGTTGGGCTTGGCAAAATGTCGTGCTTGGAACCTTGGTGTCAGGTGTCCTTTTACTCATTTCAAGTGACCATTGGATGTGTCAAGGCTAGGCAAAAGGAGAAGGAAGAAGGGTCCTGGCGTTTAAGGTATGAAATACATTACATATATGATTTGTTTTTATATCTATTTTGTCACGACCCGAAGGCCTCGACTTTCCTTTATACTCATACTTTTCTTAGTCTACAAATTTATGGACTAAATTTTTCTTTTTCATTTTAAGGTTTGTATTCGGTGTCAGTGTAGTTACTATACTATCTAGGTGGCTTATAGTCATTCCATTTAAATATTAAACAACACGGAAGCGGTTCTTAGTTACATCCCGACTTGTTAAACAAAATATGTACTGTGCATCAATTAAAGTCATACATGTAAACAAGCATTTTATAAGTTCCATATACCTCCGGAAACTAGTACCAAGTCCATACACCGTCTCCGATGCCCACTGAGCAGCTCACATGGCAAATGTTAACTTCAATAATCTGAAAGAGATGGAATTTAGTGGGGTGAGCAAAACCACGGCTCAGTAAGATACTAATATAAATGCAAGAGTAGGATTATACTGTCTTAACCGCAAATGCTTAAAACTTGCAAGGATGCAATTACAGTTAATCCTTTCTCATCGATAACATATCATTATCTCATTTCTTGTCATCTGTCTATCACTTATACTTTTAAATAAATCATCATAATCACTTTTTCAATCTTCTCGATCTTACACTATAGTGCATCGCATCTGTCGTATCCCAATTGAATGTCATATACTACTAGTCTATATTTCCCTCTATCTCGGAGTACATCCTGTCCAATTGAAGCATCATATCAATTCACCTTATGTTTCATAATCGTACTCTTGTAATCTATCACCTCATATCATTTTCCATATAGAGAAATCATGATCACAATAGTGTAAGTTCACAATTCTCTTCATATCGATCTTATGTTCATGTATCATATCATGTCTAGATGAAATATCGTTACCACTGTGTGCTATCATCACATGATTCAATATGTACCGTATAAAATTTGTGTTTTGTATAAAACATTCATTTCAAATCATGTTTCATGTAGTACATAATCATGTACGAAAGTCATGTAATTTAGAATCATTTGACATATGTTTTAAAACACATTTTAAAACATATGAAATCTCTATTCATATCATGTGTGGTATAAAACACATGTACATCATTTCATCTGTCATGTCAAATAAACATGGTTTTAAACATATAAAGTCTCAAATCATATAATGCATAATATAAACCATGTTTCAATCATTCAATTTCAATCATTTCATGTATACTGTAAAACATATCATGTCTAGAGTTTAATATATAATAAATTGTACTCTAGACATTCTTTAACATTTAGGAAGAGACTAGGCATGAATCCCTATTCTATTATCATATCATCTCTAACCCATTGTAGCTATCAATGGGATAGTTTCCCTCGAAGGGTTCACTATCTATGATCATAGATCGTCCCAGTCCCACTGATCAGCTGGAAACTGAGGAATGTGTCCACGACTATTGTCGGACAGCCTGGAATGATCTCATCAGGCAACATTTACATGTACATATCATATATGTATAAATGGGGTTCCATGCCACACAGGCAGAACCACACAATAAATACATACTCTGTGCCACAAAGGCATATGCCACTCAGGCATTCAATAGGGTACCTGTCGTCTCAAAAATCGAAATCTTTTGATATATCATTTTGAATTCATTTAGACAGCCCTCATAAAAAAAAACATTTAAAACCGAGTCTTTTCTCAAATCAATGCATAATTAAATCTCATGTTCAATATGTACATGTCATGAATGATATTAAACATCAAGGTCTGTGACTGTCTAATCATTTCAAATATTTACTTTCACTTAAAAGATTTCGATGCATCTCTTTTTAAAATATCACTTTTTCTTTTAAAACAACATGAAATCATATGTCATGCATGAATGATTTTCTAAATATATCCAAATATATCTCAATACTCATTCAATCTGTTGTTGTGCATATTATGACATCAGACTAAGGTGTGTCTTTAGTAGCCTAAATTTCTTATTCAAACATGATCATGACACGAAAGTCATCCGTCATTCATTCTACAATTACACACGTCTTTCAAGTCCCCAATGGCATCATTAAAATCCACTGTACATATGTTTGCACGTTTATTCAAATACATTTCAATAACATCCATAGACTACTAGGATCATTCTAGTATATTTTTCCATCAAAGATCACAAGCTACCTCAAGCTTTCATTCTCCCTTTCATTATTTTGCACATTAATTAAATCAATTCCCAACATTAGCTTTACACATACAAAGTTAACATGCCACAATCAAACATTGATTCGAATCCATTCTATTGACAAAGATATTCCATAATGTAGTATATATCAAGTACCAAATTCTCTAAATCTCATTTTATTGCTATATTTTTTTTTCTCAATTTCAGCCTTATGGTATATTAAGATTATATTGTCATATTGCCAGATAGGTCATGATCCACACTTACAATCCTCTAACTTCGAGGTCATAACACATCAAAATGTCCATAAGATTTCGCGATCTACTTTCTTATGATCATTATCTCAATCATACCACTAAGACAGTCCATTTGTTTGAATCTATCAATTCTATAATCATCACTTTTCAACTATGATCTTCTCTTCAAAGCAATATCATATAATCATCGTTACATCTATCAATACTCCAACTATCGAGATTGCACCTCAATTTCTACTCGATAGTCAACTTGAAATATTACATAACCCGAATTATCGACTCTATAAGATTCACAACCAAATTCTTCATATTGTCGTACTCATCCGTTAACCTTCTCAACCATTTAAAAATCAATTTTTCCTATGATACAATAAAATCCTTTCAAGCTTATCTTCGATAATTCTTTCAGGATTCCATTTAGATGAGAATTTAATATTTTTCCTTAAACATTTTCGTGGAAATTTCGGCAGCATAACGGCTTAATTTCCTCTAAACTTCCTGCAAGGAAACACAATTTATACTGACAGCTGTTGATTCTCACCAATTTTTACCTCTTACTAAGACCCTCACCATCAGTTGTGGGTCCTCTTAGCATTTTTAACAAATCAATTTAAATCGATGCATCATATAAAAATCATAATTCCATTAAAATCATTCCATCAATGCATCATATAACATCATAAATCCCACATACAATATAATGCTACTAAGGCTTTATAAGAGTATCTTACCCATTCACCAAGCTTAGCGCACTTTCCGATTTTTCGAGCCTGGCCGAATTCCACCATTCGTCTCATTTCCGTTTTACTAAAATTTCAAAAATTAACATATATTTTCATTTAGAAAATAATCCGAAAATTCCCAATAAATCCAATAGACATATGGCAAAAAGACTTAAATTTTCCTTACCACATTTTTTTTCTTTTTCCTTTCTTTCTTCTTCTTCTTTCTTCTTTTCTTTCTCCTTTTCTTTTCTTTTCTTTTCTTCTTTTTCCTTTCTTTCTCTTTTTTTTTTTCTGAACCGGGTCGGGTCGGGTTCGGGTTGACCGGGTCAAATCGGGTCGGGTCGGGTTGACCGGGTCAGGCGGGTCGGATCGGGTCGGACCAGTTTCGCCGGTTCAATCTTCTGCTGGCCGGTTCGGTCACCGGCGGCCACCCATTCCGGCGGTTCGGCCACCCAACAGCTTGCCGAGGTTGCGAGGACTCCGGATCTGGCCTCGGTTTCGCCCCATCACCGGCGACGGTGCCGGATCTGGCGACGTGGGTTTCGGCCTCTTTCCCTTCTCTTTTCTCCCTCCTTTCTCTTCCTCCTTCACCGCCGGTCACCTCTTTTCCTTCCCTTTACCTCCGCCAGTGTCGGCGTTGGAGTGGCGGTGCTCGGATTGGCCGGCACCGCCGTTTTTCCTTTTTCTCCTCTCTCTTTTTCTTTTCTGTTTTTCTTTCGATTTTCTCTTCTCCTTCCGACTCGAGCCGCCGTCGTTCGCTTCCTCACTCGCCGGCAACGCCCTCTCTCCTCCGCTTTCTCCTTTGGCCGGTCGGCATTGGCCGGCTTCTCATCTGTTTCTTTTGTTCTTCTTTAAGTTTCTCCTCTGTTTTGTTAACAGAGGAGAAATAAGCAGGGAATCGGGAATAGCCCGATTCCCGCCCCTTTCCTTCTCTTTTTTTTTTTTTTTTTTAAGTTTGATATTTATTATTATACATAATAATAACTATAATATATATATAATTATTATACACCATAATTATATATATATACTATTCATAATATGTATTTAAATACATATTTTGTATCAAAACATATATTTATATATATACTTTTTTACACTTTTAACACAAAATAATATTTATATTTATCAAAGGTATATTTATATAATATCATTATATAAATATATCAAAATATTCTTATTTCTTATTAAGTTTTGGATTTCTAAATATCCAAAATTATTTTCTCCATTTTCTTATTTAATTTTGATTTCCATTTATCCAAATTAAATTTCCTCCTTCATTTCTTATTTCCAAATTTAATTTTTCCTTTTCATTTCTTATTTAATTTGGATTTCACTTTGTCCAAATTAAATTTTCCAGATACTTTATATTTATTTAGAAAATTCTCGGTCTTCACATATTTAGTTATTTAATTAGTTGTTTCATTCCAAATAAGT
Organism: Heritiera fomes; assembly: GCA_032173925.1. Taxonomy (NCBI): domain Eukaryota; kingdom Viridiplantae; phylum Streptophyta; class Magnoliopsida; order Malvales; family Malvaceae; genus Heritiera; species Heritiera fomes. The sequence goes on from JAPDPM010000012.1 coordinate 29,915,805, forward strand.
TTGATTTATGATTAAGCTATTGATTCAAAACAACATGAATTAAAAAATATTTTAAAATACAAAAAATATAAGATAGAAAACAGTAATAAAAGAATTCTAAAAAAAATTAAATAACATGATATTTATAAAACGATGATTAATAAATGTAAAAATAAAATAAAAATAAAAAGTAGTAATGAGAATTTCCGATGATAAGATTTTGAAGAAATCACAAGTAGTGATTCTTAAATAATCTTTAGGATCGAGAAAAATCCTTAGATGTTACCAGCGTATTGGAACATTTAATTGGTTTTATCTCGATTTCAAAATTCTTTAAATAAATTAATATAAAAAATAAAAATAAATTAATCAAATATAAAATTTAAAATGAACAAATAAATAAATATAAATATGAATTATAAATAAATAAAATATAAATATAAAAGGTATCCGATGATAGGATTCCTTAGAAATCGCAAGTAGCGATTCTTTGATAATCCTTAGGATCGAAACAAAATCTTTAATGTTACCAGCGTATTGGGACACTTAAATGATTTTATTCCGATATAAAGAAAATATTAATAAGATTTCTTAGTATAAAAAAATAATATAAAGATGGTAATAAAAATAATAATATAAAAAATAGGTAAATATGAGAAAATAGTAAGTGAATAGAAATAAAAAAAGAGGCTTTTAAATAGGTAAAAATGTAAGTATTAAAATAAAATATAAGAATATACATCTTAAATATAAAAGGATCCCCGATGATAGGATTTTTTAGAAATCACAAGTAGTGATTCTTTGATTATCCTTAGGGTCGAAATAAAATATTTGAATATTACCAGCGTATTGGGGTATTCAAATAATTTTAGTTCGGTATTAAGATTTCTAATATAATCAACCTATAAGAAATAAACTAACACTAAAAAATAAATAAAAATTTTAAACAAACAAATAAACAAGACTTCAAAATAAAGAGTAAAACAAATTAAAAATAAATAAGATATAAATAATGTCCGATGATGGGATGTTATGGAATTCACAAGTAGTGATTCCTAACTGATCTCTAGGTGAGAGAAATCTGCTGAACGTTACCAGCGTATTGGAATATTTAGTATGATTTTTTCAACAATAAAAATAAAATTTTATAAAATCAATAAATTTAGAAAACAATAATATAAATATAAAAGACAATAAAAATAAAATAAAATATTTTTCATGTGCATCATATCTATTTTGTTTGCATCATTTGTATTCATGAAATTTCAAAATAAGTGCAAATCTCCCGAGGATGGGATTCTATAGAAATCGCAAGTAGCGATTCTTAAGAAATATCTAGGTGAGGAAATTATCCGAAATGCTACCAAAAGTATTGGGGTACTTCGGAATAATTTTCAATATAAAAGATTTTCACTTATTACAAATAAAAAATAAAATTTAAATATTTCAAAAATAAAACAAATAACAAAATGATTTCGAAATAAATAAAGTTCTTTTAAATATTTAATTAAGACCATTTAATTAAGATCAAAGGGTTAATATATGATTAAGTGGTACCGTTTTTTAACGGGCGTTGTGGGAGTGCTAATCATTCCCCATGCGTAACCGAACTCCTGAACCCAAACTTTGTTTTCGCAGACCAAAATTTTTTTTTTGATAAAACTTAATTAATTTTAAGATTTTATTAAAAAGATAAATAATTTTAGGTGACCAATCACACCTAGTCAAAAAAGATTGGTGGCGACTCCTCTTTATTGTGTTTATCCAAAATCGTCTAGCGATCGAGTCCCCGGACGAAAATCGTTATGACATCATGCATTACTGATTTCTGATTGTCATTAGTAGTGCACATTTACTTTACAACTTATTTGATGTAATTTGATATACAAGTTAAAAAGGTTTAATGTCACATTATTTGTTTTTGTTTTAATAACTCAATCAATCATAATTATTGCATTATAATGCTATCATGTTTAATTTATACAAGCAAAGTAGATACATTTGGAGTTAAGGTAAAAATTTGAAAAAAAAATGTTTACATTTCTTCACCATATTCAAAAAACTAATGATAACCAAATGCAAACTTGTAAAAGAATCTCCTATCTCAATCTCGGGGATGGATTATTTAGCAGCAAAACCTTATTTCACGCTGCCAACAAAATAGATAAATAATGTTCTTTTTCCTAAAGCTATAGATCAAAATTGTTCTTCAAGTAGCTATTTGGAATATAAACTATGTTCAGTTCACAGATTATTTGAATTTGCAATTTGCAATGCATGCTGCCATTATGTAAGAGATGTTTTTGCTATTGGTCTGAACCTTTTCACTGAGCCGTGTTTTGAAACAGTTACAGCCACCAAAATATCCGCACAAAGCAATTCCTTTTGCAGATTCACTGTTGTTTGATCATTAGAGATTAATGGAAATTATCAGTGAAAACAACGATTTCAGTCTTTTTGCCTGTTCACTTACACAAACAATCAAGAAAAGATATACAAGTTCAAAAATAGTTCTATAAAATTTTTTCCGTTGGATATAAATAATGACTAATTTACGTTAAAATAAAAAAATACATGTGAAAATAAAATCACCCTATACTATATTAATAATAAGTTTATATTTGACACTATCATCAAATCATACCACGAAACTTTATTAATTAGTGAATTTAGTAATTTTTTAATTTTAAAATTCACTATATAACGAAATGTTATAATATAATTCGATGACAGTGTATGAAATTTGTGTATTAAGATTGAAGTGTATCAAATATAAATCAATTAATAATTTTAAATTTTCTATACAAAATTTGGGTAAATCTTATCCAAAAATAACTTAAATTATACATGAGTAAACAAAATTATACATTTTTTAAATAAAAAAGAACATAAAATTACACATTTTTTAAATATAAAAGAACATAAAATTACACATTTTTTAAATATAAAAGAACATATATTTTATCTAAAAATAATTGTGTATTCTTTTGGATTTTAATTTACAAGCAATAAACAAGGGTAGAAATTAGACTAATGACTCAATATATGTACAACTGAGAAGATCAATCTTCATCTGTACTATTTTTATTTTTATTTTTATTTTTTGTAACTGTTTATATTGATTGGATTGATTTGTCATTTTGAGTGTGACAAAGTCCAATTTATAATGTTAGAAATTAGAATCATCAATCATGAAATGTAACTTTCAAGGTCGGACATTTTCTTATTTTAACGGTTAAGAAAAGGCGGTAGCATGTCTCCTAAGGCAGTGGCAATTGGCTTTCATTTCGATTTTACTTTTCTTTAATTTAATGGTCGAATTTGACTATTCTAATTTTATATATATATATATATATATATTAATCCAAAGTATTGATTCAGTGATATAAAACCTCATTGAATTTTTAAATTGGAGCGATCCATAGCTAGAGGTCCCGCGTTTGAATCCTAACCAAATCAAATTTCCTTGGACCAGCTAGAGGTGTCAAATGGGCTGGGCGGCCCATGACACGACACGATTCGGCACGGGGTGGATTTTGCTTGGCACGGCCCATACTTAAATGAGCGAGCTGATCTAAGCACGATATACAATTGTGTGCCATGCTGGGCTAGAGGTTTTTAGGCACATGGATTGACACGGCATGACCCATGAAGGGCCAGTACTAGCACGTAACAAGCGGGTTAGCACGGCACAGTACGCAAGCCCATGTGCCTTGCCATATTGACCTATTTATATAAATAGAATTATATTTAATAAATCTAATTATAAAGTATTTTAATTATTGATATATAAATTTATAATATTTTCATTTTGAATATAAAATGTATGATATGTCACATATTTTGTATATAACTTTTTATTAAATACACTTCTAATAAAAACTCATCAAAAAATAAATTATTAAAGATTATTTTATTCAAAGGTTGGTTAAATGTAGAAGTTGGAGCACTAGATAAACCATATTATATAAGTAAATAATTAGGTTAAGAGAATAAAAAATAAAATAATAATATTTTATGTTTTATAGTCTTGTTTTTGTGTATATGTGTGTGTTTATATTTTAAATATTAGGATTGTAAATTTCAAAGGAAAACATTGGTACAATGGTAAATATTGTTCCTTTGTAACATGGAGATCACGAATTCAAGGCAAAATACTCTCTCTTAATACAGAGAGAAAGCTATATACAATGACACTCCTTAGACCCCACAAAGTAGAGCCTTTTTTATCGTGTTGCTCTTTTTTATAAGATTGTAAATTTCTATATCTTTATTAAGTAAATTTTATTATATTTTCTCATGGAGATAAGCATTTTGCCTTTTAGGATTGTAAATTTCAATATCTTTATTTAATATTTATTATTATGTTTTCTTGTAGATATAGATATTTTGTCAAAGTGAATTATGTATCTTTTTATTTTATTTTTATTTATCTTGCATGTTATTTAAATTAATAAATATTTAGAAATAATAAAAATGTAAAAATTTATTAATGGCCGTGCTTGGCACAATAAGACATGAAAAATAATGTTAGGCTTGGCCCAGCACGGCCCATTAGTACTATGGGTCTTGTGCCGTATTGGGTCACGTCCTTAAATTTCATAGACCGTGCCAGCACATCCCATTAAAATAAAGTGTCGTGCCAATACAAATTTATTAACACATGGATTAATATTTAAATGGGCTATGCCAGCCCAGCACGGCCCATTTGACACCTCTAAGACTAGCACAAGCGGTGATTAATTTTATATCTAATGTAATATGGGTACACCGTGTTGGGAATTAGTTTTATATAACAAACTAAATTTAATTTCACACTTGATGATATTTGAACTTGAGACTTTGCCACCTTTAGTACAAAATGAATATAAGACCTCCACCTTTTGTTGTATGGAAATTAGTTTATACATTTTTATTTTATTGTAAACTATGTTAAAACATTTCAAAATCATGAAATTAAATATAATTCCGTTAAATGGCAGTAACAACAAATTATTTGCACATGTGACAGACATCCTAGATAATATTTTAATATAGATAAAATCGTCTACATGACCTAACCTGTTAACTTTTTTTTATTTTCCAAAAAAAAAAATCAAAAGATGAGAGTAGGGAGAAGGAAGGGAAGAGAGAGAGGGAGGCAAGTCGAGTTCGATGCTTCTCTCCCATTCTTCTTCCCTCATCTCTTTCCTTTCCTCTATTTCCTTTCTCTATTTTTTTAATTTTTTTAAAAATGACATGTCATCATTCCATGTGAATTATTTTTGTCCACACTGGCATACCATGTAATATGTTACCTATGTACGTAAAACAAATATACATTAGTGTATTTAATAAATTTAAATTAAATTACGTGATTTTAAAAGTTACGATTTAATTTATTATAAAATAAAAGCTTGTGAACTTATTTTGCATGCAATAAAATGTTCATGATTTATATCAAATTTGTACTAAAAGTGAAAGGCATATTTGGCTATTTTTCTTTAATTTATTTACTAGGACAATAAGTTGCATGTTTGCACATAAGGGTGTGTGTGGTCCAAGTGGAGTTTTTATGAAAAGTGTAGATAGAGTAAAACTTTTTTAGAAGTGCTAATAAGAGAAATTCAATTAACGTTTAACAAATTTGATACAAAATTTTTGTAGAATATTGAAAACTAATTAATAGAATTTTTGTATATTTTTATGAATAAAATAATAAAATATTAAATTAAATCACAAGTTGTTAAGCAAAACAAATAAATAGATTAAAAATATTTTGCTAATTAAAATAAAAAATTAAAAAAAACTAATATAAAAATTAAACAAAAGAAATAAATTAATGTGAAATAATGTAATCAATTTTATAATTTTATGAATTATTAAAGAGTAAAGTTAATATGTAAAAAAATTCATTAAATACATGTTATTAAAATTAGCACTTCTCAAAGAAGTTTGATTTATAATCACTTCGTCAAAAAGCTCAAATTTGCTTCTAGCATAAACTTAAAATTTTGAGAGCTAAACACATGATTTCTACTTCTATGGTAGATAAGTTATTCCGTAAGGTTGGCCAAACATACACAATTCTCTAATTTAATTTAATTTTTCAATATTACTGATATAAGATTTAATATCTCATTAAAAATAAATTAAGATATATTTAAAAAATAATTAATTCATATGATAAATAAAAAATATGTAATAATATTCTAAAATCGCTTGAAATATTTAAAAATTTTATATATAAAATATTAGAAAAAAAAGAAACATAACAAAAAGGAAAAATAATTTTGAGGTGTGAATATTGATCATTTTCTTTAAGATTTGAAAAATTCTCCAAAATACAATAGAAAATTTCAAACTCTCTCAAACATATATGACTCTTGGAATGAAATTAAGTACAGAAGTTTGAAATTTTATAATAACCAATAAATACTTTAAACGAAAATGTGTTGTACAAGAAAAATTAGACTAGTTATGCTTGTTAGACATTTATTTGTTAAGGCTAACTATATTTGTTAAACATAAAATTCTGACAAATTATGTCTATTCAATACTTATTAGACATAACTTTTGGTAATTTAAATTTAATTTCAAAAATTAAAAAATTAAAAATATATAGCTTTTGGTCAACTTCAAAAGCTCAAGTGCCCTTTATAATTAAATATGAGGTGCAATATCCATAATCCAAAGCCCTAGACTTTTGGCCAATTTATTGAATATTATGGAGATTATATATAATTATCCTAATTATATGTATATGTATAATTTTTTCTCTCCTTTTCTTTCCCAACATGCGACTCTTAATATTGTAAATTTTACATTTTAAATTATTTAGTACTTCAAACTGCTTAACATAAATTTGTGTGTATATGGATTATTATTCAACACACTAATAATATGATAACAAATAATTTTTAAAGAATATTAAAAGAATAAAAATAAATAAAATAAATTATATGTTATCATCTTAACTTTGCTTATAAAATTTTTAAGAGTCAACTTGCAGCATATTGAATAATAATCCTAAATATAAACACATGTTTTAACTTTTAAGAAGGAAGAAATTGGTTGCAACAAACTATCTTATTAGTGTGGTTTAAACTAGTTGAAACATTGACGGCGGGTATCTAGGACCATTGAAAGTAGGAGTTTGACATGTAATCAATATTCAAGGTTAGGGCCGTAATCGAGCAGTGTCGAGACAATTTAGTATTAGATTTGAGCTTGGTTCGATTCGAAAACTCAAAGCTCAAAGTTTAGTTCAAGCACAATCGAATTTGGTTTTTAAAGCTCAAGTTCAACTCGATGGAATACTTGTGCCGCTCGAACTTGACTCGATAGACTTGAACTTGACTCGATAAACTCTATTTGTCAATTTTTAATTATATATTTTAAAGGTAAAATCGTAAATTAATAATAAAATATTAAATATATATTAAAAAAGTTCGATAAGACTTGTTCGAGTCGAATATTAAAAACATCAAATTCGACTCAACTCATTACTCTAGTAGCTCGAGCTCTAACTCAGTTCGAAAATAAATGAATTAAACTCAAGTAATAATCGAGTCGAGTTAGAATAATTCATGAGTAGTTTTACTCAATTACACCCCTACTCAAGATAATGAGATAAATGAAAAATAAATAAATAAACCACAAAGAAAGAATAGGAAATCGTAAGCGGTAATGTGATAGTTTAAAATTACATTACTCTTGAGAGATCCTGTGTAGAGCTATTATAATATAATAAAATATTAATCCTTCTATGTACATCAATACATATAAGTATAAATACATAATGTATTTACATTATGTCCACGTATATATATAGGCACGTAAATATAAATATATGTATGTTTTTAATGCAAAATAAGAGGAAAAAAAAGGTCAAACTGAGAACATCAAATTTTGATTATAATTAGCAAAATCTTTCTTTCAAAAAACAAAAGAATGCCTAAATATGATTAAACTATACTAATTGCATGAGAAATTCAAGTAATGTTGTCAACATTTGACCACAACTGAGCCTACCATATTCCTTCCTAGCCCTCCAATAATTAAAACTATCTCAAATGTCGGTGCAGTTTGACGTGGCAGATTCATATAGCCGGTGCAAAATAAAAAAAAATGAGGCTGATGCACCGAATATTCTATCGATTTGAGTGAGGGAGCAAATAGAGATTTCCCACTTGGCGAAATCGTGAAAGATCTAGAGAGATGGAGAGAGTTAGGTGATCAGAGACAGAGGTTTGCCAAATTACCGGCAATTTATCGCGACAATTTTCCAAGTTAGCAGGAAACGGTAATATCATGGTGTTTTATTTATTACACGAGATTTACAAAAGAAACATCGGTTTTCACGAAGGCTCTCAAGAGCCCGCCGTTTCGGGCCGTCTAAATTGTCTTAGTTGTTGATAGTAATTCGTTTGGAAACTTGTAATACTAAAGTAAAAATTTTGACAAATAAATGATAGGATCAATGAATGTCTCGTATGATAGAATTATTGTAAATATATAAAAATAAAATTAATGTTAATATAAATAAATATATGATAATTTTATTAATAGATATATGTTTATTCTCATGTGTTTTCGTTATTTTTAACATATTTTACATTTATTGACCTTCAATTCATGCTTAATCATGTGTGTTTATAATGACGTTTCAGTAAAATAAAAATTTTAACTTAATTCGTTTGGCTTGATAATAAGCGACCTTAAAATTTTTAGTTTCAATAATTTACTGTTGGTATTGCACATGATATATATGCTTCAGACAAAGTGAAAAGAAAGAAATTACACATCTGTTTTAAAATTTTGAGAGCAAGAGCAAATAAAAATTTTCTATAGCAAGATCATAAATTTTAATCTTATTGTAAGTTAACGTAAACAATACATAATTAAGTATAAATTTAAAGTTATTGGGCATAAAATATGTTAGAAGTATTATATAAAAACATAATAATAAACATAAATATACTTTGTAGCAAATTTATCATGTATTTAAATCTATTAACACTAATATTTACGTTGATTATCATATGTTTATGATATTTTTAACATATTTTATATCCAATAACTTTAAATTTATACTTAATCATATATTATTTATGTTGATCTTATAATAAAATCAAATTTTGTAATCTTACTTTAAAATTCTCTGAAGTAATCTATTTACCCTCAAATTCTTCCTAAAACAAATGCCATCCATAGCAATCACGATCAAAATGGAATTCCACCAAATTCCCTTTCTCTAAATCATTCGACGTTTAAAAACATTGTAATCTACACATAAATTGATAAGAAAATTAAATTTGTTACTAGTTGGTTTTATTTACACAACCAAATCAAAAGACAAAACAAATAAAATAAAACCCAGCCTAATGATGAGTCGTGTTTAGATTTAAGTTTCAATTCTCTTCGCCTTAAACTTCCTTATACGTACGGAAAAAATGCTAACAAAACATGTTGATCATATGAAATTTCAGTCAATCTTGGAGACAGACATTATTTGAGATTAATGATGTTGACAAATCAACGGAAAGATACCTTACTACGCTAACACTAGTCGCACTCACTTGTCCGTGTGATGTAACTTGCCATTAACACTTTGATCGAAAAGCTAGGAAACCATCATTCTCCTTAACATAGTTCTTTGATATTTATAGGAATAATAGCCAAATAAGCCCTCAACCTTAAGCCCAAAATGGAATTAAGCCCTCAACGTTTTATTTCGTGGCAATCAGTCCATAAACTTTTATTTTAGTGGAAATAAACCCTCAACCTTCTTAAATTATGCAATTAAGTCCAAATCTGTTAAATGACACTAACTGCCGTTAGTGAAAGCTGACGCGGATAGCCTACTTAGCTGCCACGTGGCATGCCACATGTGCAATACTAACGGCAATTAGTGTCATTTAACAGATTTGGACTTAATTGCATAATTTTAGAAGGTTGAGGGTTTATTTCCACTGAAATAAAAGTTTATGGACTGATTTTCACGAAATAAAAGGTCGATGGCTAAATTCCATTTTGGACCCAAGGTCGAGGGCTTATTTGGCTATTTTGCCATATTTATATAAATATCTTGGCTAACTTTATATATAGAACAAAAAGTTATCTGGTATGTTCAAAGTTATATTCACGTAATATCCATTATTATGCTTCGAATATTTTCAAAAAAAATTATTATGCTTCTATTGCTAGTAAGTGCTTGGTTTAGTGATCAAGAAAAGACTTTAAGGATGTATTTGAATGGGTAATTTTAAAATTTTGAAACATTTTAAATAAAAGCAGTTCAAAATGTATCAATGTAAAACATAGTATTTATAATTGTCTTGTTTAGATAAATATTTTTAGAAAAATTTTTTGAATATTAGAATTTGATAAAATGAAAAAATAATTATAAAAATCATATGATATATAAGAAAAAGAAAAATACAAAAATATGCAATATGAATATAATTATTTGTAAAAATGTATAGATATTATTAATAATATAAAAAGAAAAATATATATTATATTTAAATACAATAATATTTTTTTTTTAGTTTTATATTTAATAATGGGTTATGTGCAATAAAATAATGGAAGATTTGAAGAAATTTTAAAAAACCACATCTTTAAATGAATTTTCAAGAAAAATTTCAGCATCTTAAATTCTCTTCTAAAATTAATCCTAAATGTTGAAATTATTCAAATTTTTTTGCCTAAAAAGAAAATTAGATTTTAGACTTTTAAATATCCTGATTGGAATAAATTTTTGTCTTGAAATCCGTCATCCAAACACACTCTAAGATTTTGAGGTTTCAAATTTGAGTCTAGTTATTTATTAGTTTAGTTAATTGATAGTCATTTATTAGTTTACATATTTAAGTTTAAGAAATATAACATGTTGATATGATTTTAAACTTCTAATGAAAATGTACTACCAAAAAAAGTATTATGCCTCTATTGAACAATAATACCATTATTTATATTTGTTATTCATTAATTCATTTTTTGTAACCAGGGAAATTTTTGATAATTAGGGATCGGGGTGAGGTTGTTCGGATTCGAGTTTAAGCATTATATTATGATTAAAAACAATCAAAACTTGATCTAATGGTTGTTACTTTTTCTTAAGAGGGATTACGTCCAATGTTAGATTTTCCATTTCCCCTTGTACCTCCTATGAAAAAAAAAAAAGAAAATGATTTATGCTACTAGGAGAAAGTATTTTGTCACATACACAAGAAACATGTTAGTTCTTAGTGTATTTGTAAATATTATCTCTTAATAATAAATGTTCTCACTCATGTTGTCACAACTTAAAACTAAGGTTCAACACTCCTTAATTCCATAATCACTTGTTCTTCAAAAGCCAGTTTACTATCTAATTTCTTTATAATCTTGTAATACTTCTCATATTGATATATATATATATATATATATATATATATATATATATGGGCAATAGCATATAGTTAAAATGAAGAGCTTTGATATAGGAAAAAAAATGCAGATATTGAAATTCAAATTTTAAACTTATATAACTCTCCCGTCATGAGATGCGGACATGATCCTACTTAAGCCAATGCTCAGTATCGATCATTTCTCATATTGATTGCTTTGTTTAAAAGAATTAATTTGACAACTATATGCTATTGCCCATATTGCTGGAGTTTAAATAAGTTATTAAAAAGGTTATCCAAAATTTTGAGCTTATCTAAAATAAATAAGCATCCATCTATTTATATACTAAGCTAGAGAAAAGGATAATTACTAATTTAAAAAAAAGATTAAAATATAGAAGTCTTATAGTTAAAAAGATAGAGTAACAAAATGGAAAAAATATTGTATAAATTCCCGATTTCTATGCCAAGAAAATGAAAGCTAGTTTGAAAGGTTGTTTATGTCGTTGAAGTTCTAAAGCTAGTTTGGAAAAATTAAATTGGATGATTCCCAAATCTCATCCTAGATCTTCATTATTTTTAATTGCAAAGATTTTTTTTTTTGCAATTATAGAAAAAACCACACTATCAAAGTAAAAAAAGAAGAAGAAGACAAATTGGAAAATATATTCTGCATATATAATTTATGAAATTGTTTATGCTTGTTTATTACCTATGAAGACAGCTTGGCACAATTATTTAATTCAAAACTTCATTTTTTTTTGTTCATTACTAAAGGTGTTAAAACAATTACATCACATCACCATAAGATCATCACGAGGAATACAAAAAAACCAGTCAATAGGGCAACATCTGAGACGGGTTTTCTTTGCAACCCAGTCAGCAACAGAATTAGCTGCTCTTCTAACAGAACAAAAGGAAAAATTTTCAATATCTTCAACCAACAAAAGAATGTCTTGCTCAATAGCCAACGTCTCCCAGCACCGATATCGGAGGTTTGATTGAAGCCTCAACACAATTTCCTCATCATCAGATTCCAGAAGGACATTTTGCCATCCCTTGCTCTTGGCCAAGAAACAGCCAAGTCTAATTGCAAATGCTTACGCAACACCAACAGATTTAGTCCTAACCAACATGTTGGCCCCATCATTGATTGTTTGTGTGGGAATAGTGCGCATTTTACACATGATTGAATTCAAACAATGTCTAAAAAGATATGTCCAACAATTAAAATTAAAGTAGGAATGAAGTTTTTATGGAATGGATAAAAGATATCTCTTGGAGTATAGAACTCAAAACATAGTGATTTTTCCCTTATGTAAAGGTGAAAACAAATCCTAAGAAGTTGTAATTGTTTAAAATACTTCTTCTCTCTTTATTTTGTTTTTCTTATTGTTGAAAGCAAGTCAAAATGAAAGCAAATCATATCCATCGTTGCATTATTTTCTATTTGTTCCAAAAGGAAATAGGAATCTGTTTAGTAAAATTGGATATTTGAAATCTGAAGCTTAACATAATTGGTTAATGTTATACTTGAAATGATTTTTAACAAACTTAAAATTCTAAATCCAACACTTATCTTATTTCCTTATCTTCAGACTACTTTCATGGTAAAAAAAAACAAAGAACATTTGAAAAAAGAAAAAACAAACGTGAAGAACTGTGGAAAAAAGTGGTACTATTGAATTTGGAAGGTTAACACTTACAAGATGGAGAAAATGACAAAGGAAATAAAGGGAAGCAAACCAGGTAGTAGTAGTTGGTGTTGAAAAAAAAGGAAAAAAAAAGGAAAGAAGTATGATAGAAGCAAAGCAAGAAAGCTGCCTAATAAAATATACATATTTCTTCTTTTTCAATAATGAAAACAAAACATTACCACCTACCTTCACCCAACTACCTACCCAAGCATTGAACCTCTCATGCTTGAGAGTGATACCGCAACTTCAAGCAAAGAATTCCGTTCTATTGGCTTTCTCTTTGACTTGTATAAAATATAATATATTTGGAAATATTCCTTCATATGTTGTCTTTTTCACCAAAAAAAGGTTTTAGTTTATATAGTAAAATTCCTTTAAATTAATATTGTTGGGATCTGTCATTAAGTATTAATTTAAAGAGTTTTATTTTGTGAATTATTATTATCTTAAAAATACGGTTTTAATTTTCACGTTCTTTAAATTTTTTTAATAACTCCATAACCTTTAATTCCGTAAAAATCTCTTTGCAATTTTTTTACTATATTTTACGTTTTTTTAATTCTTAAAATAAAAAATCTTAAATATGATAATCTTTTACAAATTAGCATCTTGAAGTACTTTTTACTTTTTGAATATTATGTAATATATATTGTATTTTTAATCAAATTATTAATTTATGCGATTATTGGTACGAAAATTTCACACTAACTTTTAAAATAAAATTATTAATTATTAGAGTAGAGATGTTTATTAAGTTTTTCTATTGGCCTGCATCGGGGGATCGTGATTTTTATTAATTTAGAGAGATTAATTTATAAAGGTTCTACTATAGTTTTTTTTCTTTTAACAAATCTATATTCACTTCTTTTTAGTTATGCTATTTATGTTAATAATTTTGTCTTAAATATTTGTACTATTAACATGCCATGTAGTTATAGATAAATTAAAAATAAAGTTTATCAATTCTTGGATATATCAATTAAGTCATAAATATGATTCATATTAGGGATGACACAAAAGAATTGAAGTAAAAGCAGTAAGATTAATAATATATTCTTTAATTTTTTGATTTTAGGACATTCGAGATTTTAGACTTAATGACAATAATCAAACCAATTTAGGAAATTTTCAAAACAAGCAACGCTATAATTATAACTAATCATCGCAACTAACGGTATCTTGAACATTCTAAACGTTCTAGACTAATCTCCAAATGATTTCTTTTGGATATAACTATAATAATTTTTTTTTTTGATGCAAATAACTATAATAATTTTGAATTTTATTGTAATATGATTAGTGATATCATTAAATTTTGTCTAAGCGTAATTCTTTTCCTAAACAATTTTAAGAATGTATTTTTTTTTATATCGGCTAGATATATTTAAAATTTACTTGAGAAATATTCTTACAAGCATTGAACTTAAGTTAACAAAAAAATATAATTATTTCTCTTACCAATTAGACTAAATCTTTGTGTGTAAATAATCGTGATTGGTAGTAAAAAATTTCAATTAATTAGGAAAAACACTTAAATATATTTTTTTTCTGCAAAAATATACTTGAATAGTTAGAGTTTTTAAGATTTTAAACATGTAAGTTTCATAATGTTTAAATTTATTAAATAAATAGTATAAAAATGTTAAATAAATTAAAGTAAGAATATAGGAAAGGAAAGGACGATTTTCAAATTATATTGCCGTAATGTCTCCATATTCCTTTAATAAAATTATTCGCTCTTAAATCTTTTATTCTAATTTTGGACTGAAAAATGAATCTCAAAAGTTGAGGAAACTGCATTGACTTTTGAAGATTCAGAATCAAATAACAAAAAGCCACGTGTGAAGATTCAGTTGAAGCAGACCTCACTTGATCAATAAATCTCACGTTTTACCCTTGAATAATTATATAAAATGACAAATTTCTACCTTTTTTTTTTCTCTCTACTGTCAACAATAAATAAATACCTTAAAAAAGGGCGAGAAACTGAAAATCCCATGCAAAGAAAAGAAAGAGACAAACAGCGGGCAAGAAAATAATCTCTTATCATTTCTCGGTTGAGAGTTCTGTCTTGTTTTGTTTCTGTTCACGTTTTATGACGGAAACTCCAATCCGTTGTCTCAAAACTTACCAACAACATAAATAAGAAAGCAAACGATAGAAGAGAAAGAACTTGGGAAAGAGAAAGTGAGGGAAAAACCCATTTGTTTGGAGAAAAAGAATACAAGAAACGCAGCAAGAACAGGGCAAAAGCAGTGCAAAAGTTGCTCGAAAGTGAAGGAGAAGAAGAAAGATGGGCATTTTGAGAGAAGATGTTGTAGTGATAAGTCCGGCGGAGAAAGCAGGGGATTCCACTGTGATATCGGTGAATTGCCCTGACAAGACTGGGTTAGGCTGTGATTTGTGTAGGATTATTTTACTCTTTGGGTTAAGCATTGCCAGAGGAGGTAAGCTTCATTTACTCACTCTTTTAATTATATTTTTGGGTTTTCTTTGGTGTTGCAACAAAGATATGAATGATGGGTCCTTGTGATTTTCATTGCTTTTGTTTTTTGTTTTAATCTTCATGGGAAGTTATAACTGGTTGAACAGTAGACCCTTTTTTTTTGTAATTTTTTGGCATATGAACAATGAATCAAAGTGGTTACCGTTTGTTTTGTTTTAATCTTTAGCAATCTTGATTTATTGACCAATAAAAGCATGATTGATCATGCTTTCTTATGATATATCATGTTGCTTACTTTTTACGCTATTGTTGTTATTACCTTTTTTAAAAAAAAAAAAATTTCTCTGTCGATGGTACAAAGAATTTGGAAGGGTAAGTCAATTAGTGATTGCATTTTCTTTTGTGGATAAGATTTTACAACAGATGGAAAATGGTGCTACGTAGTGCTTTGGGTGGTAGGGAAAACAACCACAAGGTGGGATTTGCTGGAAAAAAGGCTGTTGGAAGTTTGTCCATCGTATTTTTCGACATCTTTAATTGACTATTACCGGCCTGCAAACCAGCAGCCGAAGCAATTGGATGTGTTTCTTCTGAAGTTTTGGTGTTCTTTTGATAGGAAAGGACTGTTACATGGTAAACCTTCTTTTCTTAAAATTTGATCTTTTAGAGGAAGATGTGATGCTAGATTTAGCACATGGTTAGTTAACTTAGTTATCAGTTTTTTAATTATTATACTGTTGTCTTTGTTTTTAATTACTCTGAGACCTGGATATAGGTTTTCCTCATTGCTTAATGTCTAAAGTGAGGTTTTGTCTTCTCTTTTAGGTGCATGATAGTATTTCTGCTGCAATTCGGAAAAGTAACTTGATAAAATTGAGTTGGATAAGTTTTGTATTTGCTTATTAACGGGAAATATGTTCATGAGAATGAAATACCTTTGAGAAGAATATTTTTTTTTTTGGTTTTATTTTGCCTTTGGATTAATATTATAGGGTTAATTTATTCTTGTTCAAGGTGGTAGAAAAGCCAAATCTGTGACAAAGTTAATGGGAATTGTATGAGTTATGACAAATAGCAATATGTAAGTATTAAAAAAAAAAACTTTTCTTATTTCAACCTTGTAGCTGGATTTTGGGGAAAGAAAGGAAAAATCGAAGTTGAATTTTAAGTTGCTCTATTTGGAAAATTATAGAATTTAGAAATTGTCTTGTGAAAGGAAGTGGGAGCCTTTCTTTAAATACAAGTATATTTAGGAGGAAAACAGGTATCAAAAGAACATGTGAGCAGTTTTTGAAGGGAAACTGGTATCACCATGACTTTTCCCATTAAAACAAACTGCTCCATAACTGAGTGTAGTTTTGTTGATTTTTATCGTTAAGACTACTTTTATTTTATGGTAATTGGTATGTCTGTGTCTTTTAGTTAATTTAAATTTGCCTTTCGTTTTGATAGATGTAACTCGGGTCCTTTTTGAGCTGGAGCTTACAATAAAGAGAGCGAAGGTATTCACTACTCCAGATGGAAAAGTGATGGACCTTTTCTTCATCACCGATACCAGGTTTGCCAGTGTTGAGAACTTTATGTTTAATTTAAAAATAGTTGATCGTTTTCAATTTTCCTTATTGCTTTGTTGCCCGTTTCTTTTAGCCTATTTGAGTGTTTAGTAATATTGGGAAAAATGAGTAGTGTGTTTGGATTGTTAAGGGTGTGAATCTTTTCATAACGGTTTCTTCACAATCAGCATCAGCTGACTGGGGGCATGAAGTAGTTATAATATATGCGTGTTTTATATGTGAAACAGGGGAAGGCTGTTGAGGTTAACATAGTGAATAATTAAAAATTAGAATTTGGAATTTTTAAATGAATAAATATTTTCCCTTTACTTTTTCCTTATATTTGTTTGTCTGTGAGCTTGGCTTGCACAGATGCATATGTGTAGATGATAAACAAAAAAAGTTAGCATAGCTGCAGGCAAATGCCACATATAAGGGTCAGAGAAAGAGTGCAGGAGGTTATTGAGATGCTTTTGTAACTTGCTTTTTCCTTTTTCTTCTTTTTTTTGGATAATTTAGGGAGCTTCTTCATACAAAAGAACGTCAAGGTCAAACAATTCTTCACTTGAAAACTGCTTTAGGTGATATATTGGAAAGTTGTGAGATTGAATTAGCTGGCCCAGAAATAACTGCATGTTCACATGGCACTTCATTTCTGCCTTCTGCAATCACAGAAGACATGTTCAATTTAGAGCTGCCTGCACTATATCCCGGTGGATTACTTGCTTCAAACCCCATATCAATTACAGTGGACAACACCGTTAGCCCCTCACACACGGTTATTCAAGTCATCTGCCAGGACCACAAAGGTCTAATTTATGATATCATGAGAACCCTGAAGGACTACAATATCCAGGTGCTTATCTTAGTAACTTGTGTATTGAAAAGACCACAAAACTATGTAGCTTGGCTTCTCACCTTGATTGCCCAATTTCCTACATATGCTCTGTTTAAAAATTAATATTTCATATCAGGTTTCTTATGGACGGTTCTTTGCAAACCAAAAAGGTGGCTGTGAGTTGGAGTTGTTCATAGTGCAAGCCGATGGCAAGAAGATTGTTGACCACAATAAGCAAAATGCATTATGCTCTCGTTTGAGGATGGAGCTTTGGCGTCCTGTTAGAGTGGCTGTGGTGAGCCGGGGCCCTGATACCGAGCTACTAGTAGCAAACCCTGTTGAATTGTCTGGCAGAGGCCGGCCTCTTGTTTTCCATGACATAACCCTTGCTCTCAAGAATCTGAACACCCAGATCTTTTCGGTATTAGCCTGTACATCCATTATTATTGTTTGTCATAAATGATTGTTCTCAATTTCTAACTGCAGTTTGGTGTTTCAGGTTGAGATAGGGAGACACATGATCTGCGATCGGGAATGGGAAGTCTATAGGATACTGCTTGACGAAGGAGATAGTTGTCATTTGCAAAGGAATAAGATCGAAGAGGGTGTTAAAAATATATTAATGGGATGGGAATAGATTAAGATCACTAAATCTGTTTAGAAGCCTTCTCCACAGTGACTGTCCCTGTACAGAACATCTTTTCTTTTGTCTTTCTCAGGCCATTCTAAAATCTAGGTACTAACGACATACCTACTGTAAGATGTAAAGTTGCCTTAAAAGATATGAAAAGGTGTTTTTCCCTATCTCTACATTGCGTTGCCTATGAAATAATAATTCAGTTTAAGCTCCAGCACTTCAGTTTATGAAATAAATTGTAAGAACGGTGTTTACTAGCTCTACTGGGTTCCGTATATCCAAAGTAATAAAGGATAGGGTTGGGATTGGCTTGGGAGTTGGGAGTCATGTTGAACAAGCTGCGTTTCAACAAAAGCTATGACATAGATACCTTGCCTCAAAGGCTGCTTGGGTCATCAAGTCCACTATCACAAACTTGAAGAAACCTAGGAAGGATTGAATCCACAGGGCCCAAACTTGACCAGGCTATCAAAAACACCTTGTTTTTACTTATAAAAACAACATGATTAGTAAAAGAAAAAATATAATCCCAAAATTACTATTTTATTACGGCTATTTGTCAAACTATCACATTAATAATTGATCATTCATTATACTTATCATTAATATTATTTGAATTTTTATCACAATAAATGAGAATAAATTACATGTACTAATATATAAGTTTTCCTAAATCATCATTATAAATTTTCATCCTTTATTTATTCTCATCTTAATTTGAGACAATATATTTTTCAAATTCTCATATAGTCATTTATTTTGAATGATTGTCTTTCAAACTATAACCTTTGACTCATTTTTTTCATCGTTCATAATCTTCACTTTTTTTATTGGAGCATTTGCAGATTTATATTGTACATATCCAAATTAAAGTAAATGATTTTTATTAATATTTTTTTTCAATAGATACAATTTCAACTTTTCTTGACGAATGTATTCATTTATTTTTTTTATATTCGCACTTAAAATGAATTTTTTATTTATAAATAACACGTCAACAAGTACACATAAAGAATTTTCTTTAATAAAAATCAAAATTCAATGCACCACAATACTCATATTTTTTTGGTTTGAAAAAACAAGGTCAAACTTGATGCGTATGCAAATGCAAGTTTGGTGACATGCTTTGAATTACTTTGAAGAGAAAAATGAGAAAAGTCTTTCTAAAGAGTTCCTACTTGCAAAGAATCAAAGCCATCACAGACAAAAATCCAAACGAGAACCCAAACTCAAAACACTCTTCTTCTGTCTTCCAAGCAACTGAGCAAGTGTGGTCCAAATCCAAACATCCCACGTGTCCTCCAACCAGAGCAAGCTCCTTACGTCCACGGTCGTTAACTTCCATCTTTTCCCTTTGGGTCCCACTTTCCCACCAATCCCAGCGAAGATCCCTCCGAATCTTCTCCTTCTCCCTTAACCTCCCATACCTTATTTCTTCCTTTCTTCTTTCCTTTCCCGAACAGAGAAAAACATTCTGACACAAACTTGTTAGAGCCAAAAGGCAAGATGAGAGCTTTGAATTCGAGATTTGTTCTAACTGACATCACTAATGTCACCGCCACGTCATGGCACCACCGTCAAAAGCATTCCAACTTCATAACACGGATGCGAGGAGCTCATCAAAGAGCAGCTACGGCATCTATAAGACATTCTCAACAGTCGGTTGTCCGGACCCCGGAAATCCGCAAACCATCTGATCGAACTACGTTCTCTAATGGGTTGTCGTCAGATTACCCAAACCCCGCTTCGACTTCCCGGGTCGATGTTTGTACGGAGCTTGAGCTGTTCCTCGAAATGTTGCCGCCGAGGATGAGGAGAAAGCTTTGCGGGCATGGAGAGATTGGGGAGTTGATTGAGGTGGTTTTGGATTTGGGGAGAAAACCCCTTGCTAGGTTTCCTTGTGGGGATTGGGTTATTTCGGAACAGCCTGTTAAGCATGAAGATTTAAGGCATGCAATATCTAAGGTAATTTTAAGTGAATTAGTAAAGTTCAATTTTTAATTTTTGCTATATGTAAACAGGTTTTTAGACACTACACTTGAAACAACACCATCTGTAAGATTAAAATTTGGTAAAAATTGTAGGTAAATATGATTTTTTTTTTTAAATTGTGTTTGACTTGTTGGCCGAATTTTTACATGAAATGTATGTTCTACACTGTATGAATACGATTCTAAAATGAATTATGAGATCTAATCAAAACCTGACTTGACATGTTAATAATTTTATAATCTTAATTAAATATGATTTGTCACATCAAATAGTTTGGGTAATACCAGGGTTTAATGTTACTATGCATAGGAAGTGAGATCATGAAAGTCTTTTAGTTGTCCTTTTAGTGGACTATTTTTACTTTAGTTAATGAACTGGGTCATCCTCTCTTACCTTTTTCCTTTATTTATTCGTTTGTTTAGGCCTGGGGTGGAAAGGAATGAGGCAGCTAATATCCGCCTTTTTAATAAAGTGTACTTTTTAATACTGTTTTTGTTTAGTTTTACCCTGTTATGAACATGTACAGATCCAACTACTTTTTCTATGACACCGATTTATTTTCTAGTTTACATACTATGTCACAAACTTGGTCAACATCTGCTTTATGATGATAATGATTGATAGGTAGTTATTAGTAGTACTTTTGAAGTGTTGAATTGGGATTCTTGTGGGTGGCTGAGTTGGTTTTGAAGTGAAGTTGCTTCTTTTGGCATAGAAGTGAACTGAAGTTACTGGTTTTGTTCTAGGTTGGTGACTTCTCGGATGACAATCGTTCGGGTATTGATAGATCTTTACATCGCATAAGTGCTATTAGAAACCGTAAATTGCAAATAATAGGCCTCACTTGTCGGGTGGGTCGAGCTGTGTCTGGAAGTGCTGAGATTATACATGACTTGGTCGAGGGAGGAGGTTCCATCCTGGTCATAGGTCCTCCTGGAGTTGGTAAAACAACCTTAATCAGGTACTTACCTGTGTAATTTTTACAAAATCAATCTACTGATTCAAAGTTCCTCTGAAGTCCTTTTTTGTTGCTCAATGTCATTTGTTGTTCAAAAAATCGTTGTGGAATTTTCTATTCAACTTTTAAAAAGAGAAAATGAGTTTTAATTATGTATTTCAGGTAAGGATACATCTTTTTGTTATCTAGATTAGATAGCTCCTCTTTTCATACTTTTTTTTTTATTTATTTTCTATTTCTAACTGTGGAGCTGATCTTGCATTACTGTAACTGATTGACTATTTGAGTTCACTGAAAGTTCTTGGAAGAACTTTGTTGGGTTAAATTCTTTCGGTTATCTCCATTATGACATTTGACATAAAAACTATACTGGTTTTATATGGTAAGGGATTTGTGCATCTGAAGAATCATTGTTATTTGGCAGAGAAATAGCTAGAATGTTGGCAGATGAACACATGAAACGTGTTGTCATTGTAGATACATCAAATGAGATTGGAGGCGATGGAGATGTCCCCCATGAAGGAATAGGGCGTGCAAGGAGAATGCAAGTTCCAAATGTAAATATGCAGCATAATGTGAGTGTTGATGTGTGGTTTTTCACTTTGCTATAGATTGAAATAAATTAAGCTTGGGGGCCATTGTTTGCATGAAGTATAATTGCCTGGTCTCAACTAACTTGCAGGTTATGATAGAGTCAGTTGAGAATCATATGCCTGAAACCATCATAATTGATGAAATTGGTACAGAGCTAGAAGCATTAGCTGCTAGCACTATTGCTCAACGAGGAGTTCAGCTAGTTGGAACAGCCCATGGAATGACTATCGACAACATAATAAAGAACCCGTCTCTACAGATCCTTGTTGGTGGCATCGAGGTGCAAAGCAACTCCTTTTGTCTTCATTTCATATCACTCATAGGGATTTCAGTATACTCCCATTGGCATTATTTTTCAAATTTGGATGCACCAGTTAGGTTATTTTACATTTTATTGCATGTCATTCTTTCATTTGAAAACAGAGTGTAACTCTGGGTGATGAGGAAGCAAGGAAAAGGAAAGTGCAAAAGACTATTCTTGAAAGGAAGGGCCCACCGACATTTACATGTGCTGTTGAGATGATATCTAGGACCGAGTGCCGTGTTCATCATAGACTTGATGCAACAGTGGATGCTATATTGGCTGGTACAATATTAATACATGTCCTTTAGTAGCCTTCTTTGAGTGTCTGCCTTCTGGTATGATTTTAAGTTTTCATATAAGCAGATATCCTAAGTAAAGACATTTCTGGTTGGCAGGTAAAACTCCTTTATTCGAAATTCGTCAGATGGAGGCTGAAGCTAATATTCCTCTCAAGTCTGATCTAATGCCTAAAATTGACCATCTTGAACAATCTGACTTGCCTGTTAATAAAGAAAAATGTGCTGAAGTAGATTTTGATATGGAAGATGAAGATTATCTTCCTAATCCTATTAAGGAAAAGAGGCTCATCAGATCAAGCAAAAGGAGTGCACCGATATGTGTTTATACTTACAAGGTGAAGTTCACAAGTTTTCATTTCCATTTTTCATCTTTTTTTGCATTCTGTATCTTAATTTGAGGCCACATTGAGAAAATTTGAGGGTTGTGCTTCAAGACTACTTGATGAAATGGGCAAAGGGAGAAGGAAAATGGATACTTGGAGAGATTCTTAATCTAAATTTATATATAGTTTTAGAAGTTTTGTCAAATTATTGGAGAGAGTGGGTTTGATAGGGCTTGATGAAATGTGGTGTCCTACTGGGATCAGTGGCCGTGGCAGTGCTAATATGGTTTTTGTTGGTTGGATGTATTGTTTAGATCCTTGAAACAGATCTCTTACAAGTAGCAACAGTAATGGGACTTGAAGATGAAATAGCTGTTACTAATGACATTGCAACAGCTGATGCAATTTTAGCATCTGCGTCTGAAGTAAAGCAGAATCCATGGATTCGTGGAATAGCAAAGTTTCACAAGTTGCCAATATTTGTCATTAAGGTATCTTCATAACTATTTTCTCAAACAACAGTAGAAAAAAACATTATTCCTGCTACAATCTTTAATGAAGATATGAAATGTCTGCTACTTAAAGATGTGTGTAATTGATGTAAGTTTTCTCTTCTTGGGTTGCAGTCAAATACCATGGCACAAATGGTGAAGGGAGTGCGTATGATTCTTGAAAGGGATTCATACGGCACAAGATCAAAGCATCCTAACAGAAACTCTTTTGATATTGAGACTGAAGATGATGCACCAAAAAGAAAACCCACCTTGGAAGAGATTGATGCCTTAGAGGTGCAATATCTTTCCCTTGTTCCATTTGTTCATTACTGTTCGAAAATTCATCAAATAATCTTGGATGCTTGTTGGTGAAAGTTCATATTTATCAGAATCAGCAGTAATGCTAGAGATGATCATTGATACTTTCTAATTCTATGGTAAACAGTGATGCTGCACTTTCTAATGCCTGGAAATTTCCAGGCTCTTATAATTTCTACTCAAACATCATTGACCTAAATTCCGATCTATTCTTCATGAATTTCTTGTTAATTGGCATCTCACTTTGTCTTCTTGCAGGAGGTTCGTCTAGCAATTGAGTACATTGTAATTCCTGGTGGTGAACCTGTAGAGCTTCTCCCCAGGCATTCTGAGATAATCGCCCGCCAGCTTGAGCTTGTCAAAAGCTATCAGTTGGCTGCAGAAAATTCAGGTACTAAGCTTAACCCAAGGCTGCAAATTCTTCCTCAGAGATTGAAAGCTACTTCAACTTTGCAAAAGGAAATCAGCTTGAAGCCTCTAACAGATAGCAATGGAGGAACAAGCGCAACTAGGCTGCCCCTCCTGCCTGAATAATTTGACAAATCTCCCATTCTAACATATTTCAGTCCATTTATCCAAAAGAAAAAGAATACTTCAGTCATGGATTATTGATTGATACATGTACCAATTCTTTTACAGTTCATATGTAAATTTTGTATCTCATTGTGTAATTGTTTGACCTTGTAAAATATTATTGTAATGCCATTTTTCAATATTCATAAAACAATTAGACCTAACAATTCATGTATCTATGTTATGTCAGTTTTATATCAAACATGAGTAAAATGCAAAAATCATCTTGTCATAATCTATATCGGCATGTCAATAGATATATTTTTTAATTTTGGTCAAATTCATGTAAGTTTTTAATTTTAATTTATATTATTTTTTATATATTATTTAAATAATTTTTGTGTCTTATTTAAAGTTTTCAGATATAATAGTGTTTTTTTTATTTTCTATCAAAAATGAGTTTGTTTCCGTTTTAAAATGTAAAAGAAAAAAGGTCAAAATGACAAGTAAAAATATTTAATCAAAAATAACAACTTAAATAAAAATAATAAAATGATATTAAAAAATAAAAAAATTATTTGAATTTATTTATAAAAGTTTGATATATTTTCAGTTTGTTAATTGATATGATGATAATATATAGAAATTATATATAACCAATATATCATATATAAACTTTTTTACCATCTTTAATGTCATTTTTAGAATTTCCAAAAGTAAAAAATACAATATTTAAAAAAATACGTTCACTCTTTAGCCTTTTTGTTTATAATTATCAAAATTAAATTAGTAAAAATTAAAAAGTGACAATCAAAAATACTTTTAAAATCATCATTTTCGCTAATTCAAAAAGAAGGTAAAAGTCATTTATTTGTAGCGGATTAAATAATAATGATTTCTTTTTCTTGATTAAAAAAATTCTCTATTTCAAATATCAGTGGGCCTGTCGTGAACATAGAGAGGCGCAATCCACGCTTAGAAGTATCGTACCTTACGGACAACTGCTAGAACGTACAACACCCAAGCAGCAAAAAATTTCCCGTGCCTCCATTGCTGTCCAGGGTTTCTTATAAAAATCCGTCCCCCACCCAAAATATAATAATATTACAATTACACTGCAACAACAAAAGCCAACAGACGAGAGGTAAACTTAAAAAAATTATTTTTCGCATATTTCCCTGGGAATTTTATGAGTTTCTCAGGAAAAAAACGAAGATTTAACTTTTTTCTTGCTTTATTTGTTCCCATTTGCAGGTTTTAAAGAAAGAAAAAGGATTTGTTTGTGAGGGATGGCAGCGAAAGAAGAGAACCGAATATTTGTCGGTGGATTATCATGGGATGTCACGGAACGACAGCTTGAGCATGCGTTTAGTCGCTTTGGAAAAATCCTTGATTCACAGGTACCCGTCTTTAAAAAAATAAATAATTTTCTTTTTCTTGTTTCTGATTTTTATGTTATGTTTGGTTGCCTAGAAAATTGGATAGTAATTGGTGGGAATATAACAAGTTGAAGTTTAAGGGAAAATGGGTTGTACAGTTTCCCTTCATTTTGGTTGGATATTGTAGTTTTAGTTGTGGAATTTTATTTTATTTTGTTGCTTTGACAAATGGGTTTTCGATGCTTTTCTCTTTTTTCATTTTAAAGGTTGTATTTAGTTTTAAATTTTAATTTTGTGTTAAGAAGGATTGTTAAATTTGCTCTCGCTTTGGTAAGATATTGTATTTTTCGTAGTTTTAGAATTTTTTTGTTATTTTATTTATGTAGGTTTTTTCCCATTCTGAAGGGTAGTGGTTTTTTTTTTTTCCCAAAATTCAAGTTTGTGTTAAAAAGGGCCGTCAAATTTTCCTTCATTTAGGTCTAATATTGTAGTTATTAGTTCTATAACTTTTATATTATTTTATTTCAAATGTGGTTTTTTCATTTTGAATGATAGTAGCAATCTCAAAACCCTAATTTTGAGTCTATAATTTTAAGTTACTTTGTTTTTCCTTCATTTAGGTCTAATATTGTAGTTATTAGTTCTATAACTTTTATATTATTTTATTTCAAATGTGGTTTTTTCATTTTGAATGATAGTAGCAATCTCAAAACCCTAATTTTGAGTCTATAATTTTAAGTTACTTTGTTTTTTATGTGTGAATTTTCTACTAAGGTAGGTCACTTGCTGTGAATTACTGAATTTGTGGGTGATCTCTTGGTAGCTGGTATTTTTTTCAGGTTAAAAAGTAGGTGCAGCTAGTGCATGTGGACTTTCAATATTTATCTTTGGATTTGTTTGAAAAAGAAAAAGTTGGGGTTTTGTGTGTGTAATTGTTTAACTTCATGTCAAGAAGTATGAGTGGAACACTCCTTTTTTTTTTTCGTTTATTTGAATTTCTTCGAAAGTGACTGTTTTTGTAATTATTCGAGTTTGTTTTGTTCTATTATTGGTGTTAGAAAGGTAAGCAGCTTTTACGGAGGTATTGTGTTTCGTAAGGATCAACTTGTCATATACTTGACAATTCACGTGTATGCTGGAAAAAAAACTCAGACTCCTATCTTTTGTCCAGAGATTTATGTGACTTGAATATAGTCACCGGCACAAGATTTTAACACCCATTTGAACTTTACTCTTTTCCTTTGCCTAAACTGTTCATTTGAATATTATTCTTGGATTTAACCCAAAGCATTAACAAGATTTTTAATAATTGAAGGCAAAAGATTGTAGCAAATTGTTAAAAGTGAAACTTATAATGAGACATTATGACAACTGTTTGATCATATCTTGTAATTTTTTTTGTGTTTTTTTTAATGATATGTTGCCTTCTTTCTTGGAAGATGGTTGTTATGTCAATTACTCCTTGATACTTTGGACATACCTCCCTAACAAGTCTCTTATCTATGTTTACACAATTGTTGCTGATAGAGAAAATTGCCTGTATATATCAATATCAAAACTTTTTTTTAAAGCTTATGTGATATTGGGCTATGAATAATATTCTCGGTTTTGTTTGGTTTCTCTTTTCTTCATAGTATTAATTTTTCAATATTTTAAACATGCCTCCAATAACAAGGTTCTTATCTATTTTTTCACAATCATTGCTGATAGAGAGGCTGCTTGTATATATCAAAATCGGAACCATTTTTACAAGCTTTTGTGATATTGGGCTATAAATAATATTTTCAGTTTTCTTTTGTTTCTCTTTTCTTCATCCTATTAATTTATCTTACATGTTTCGTGTCTTGTTCAAATGCTGGTAAAAGCCTTTTTACATGCTATGGATGGGATTTTTTAAGAAGTCTTTTTGGTCAGAGTGACTGCATCAAGTTGGTGAAGTGCAAAGCCATCTCTATTTCTAATGTTCAAGCTCAAAGTATTCATTAAAATTTAAGGGGTATGGTTCATGGAAGGGAGCTGAAGTTAAAACTGATTCTTTTAAGTTATTTTACGGAGAAATAGTTAATATTTGGATTAGAGGATCCTTGCATGAAGCCACAAGCCATAAGCTTTTCGCTTTATTTGTGAAATTTGCTTTTGAAGAGCCTAAAATGATCATTGTGACTGCCTAAAAAAAGATGCATTGTTTGTTAAGTGGCTGTTTGTTGTAAAGCACACAATGAAGATTTTGTGGAGTTAGCTTCGGAAAAATTTATAGCAAGACCAATGTCCTTGTTCATCATGGACAACAAATGAGTAATGATTTGTGTCAATTTGCCTTCTGAGAGGAGCCAGAGGGTTGTCAAGATATCTTTTACTCTTTTAGGGAATCTGCAGCATTTGTAGACCTTTCTTAGTCGTGAAGAACTTGTGGAGCCTTATGTTGTTATACAAATCTCATGTGCCTGGCCATTTTAGTTGTGGAGTTGTGTGCCATCTTTGTCTCTACTCTCTAGCATACGGTTTTCTGGGCTATTATGCTTCAAATGATGGCAAAGGTTCAGCACAATTGTGTGTAGATTCATGCACGATTATGCAGATTTTTTCGTGAGGCCTAAGTTATATGCCTTTGGATGGGGTTAACATCATTGAATCTGCTGATGTGGTGAGCCCATGATCCAAGATCCAGTTTTTCAGTCTTATTTTGTCGAGATTTCTCTTTTGATTTGCTTTGAGTTTCCCCATCAATTTGGAATAGAAATGAAGTTAGTACCAGATTAGTTGTAAACATGTTCAGGAAAAGTTTAACCTTTTCCATTGGAGTATCAATGCTGCTGTATTATTCTTTCCTCTTATCTAACACTCTACACTAGTTAAAAGTGAACTTTAGATCATCTAAGATCTAATCCATGAATATTCATATAGTGAGCTCAAATTTGTCATTTTAATGCTCGTACCACCATTCAGCCAATCAATTTCGCTAAGCCACCAATTTGTTGATCTTTTTCTCCTGCCTTCTATTGAAACCTCAGGGACTAAAAATTTGTTCTTATTCTGAGATCCAAATGTGTTACATTACTAGGACTGCATCTGTATGGCAGATTTTAGATCCATTACTCTCTGTCACACTAAGTTGGATGCTTATAGCATTGCAGTGACTGCATTATCTCCTTCAGTTTTGATAACAAGAGCCTTTTTGAAGCTATCTGCTTGTGCAACCAAAAATGCTGGAACTGTAAGATATTTGGACTCAATATTTGTGGCGGTGGGCTGAACCTGCTTTTAGATCTGTCTTCCTAAAGTGATGGCACTTGGATATGAGAAATGAAAAGTACACCATTTTAGCATAACTTTTGTCTGCAAATATAATCTAACTTCACCAGGTTATGCATTTCTATGGCTAGTCATTTTGATGAGCGGGACAATTGTTCTCCTGATTTTGATAAGTTCTGCTATTGTCACTATGTGTCGTTGATTTTTTGGTATCCCTGCTGACTGGATTAGCCAGTGCCTAGAAGCAGCTAGTTTTGGGCTTGGTTTCCAAATTGAAGAAAACTTTTGATGAGGCCTGATGATGTACCTGCTTCATATGTCATTTGCACACAGACCGGTTGGTATGGTAAATGTTTTTGGCTTGGCAAAGATTGATTTGGCCCAACACGGAAACCTTAATGTTCTATAGTTTGTTAACGAGCAGTGGGAACGTAACCATCTTTGAATGAAATGCTGTTACTGATTACTGGTTTAATCATGTCCAATTTGTATCATGAAGTGAGTGGGCAGAGAGAAAAGAGAATCAGAAAGAAAACCATTTGTTTAACTGTATGGGGATTCTGTGGGAAATGAGGTCAGGTCAGAGTTCTATTTTATCAGATCAAGAAAGGGAAAAATGTGCAATATCTTCTGTTTTGTTTTAAGAATCTTTGCAATATCAAAAGCATATTGATGCCTTGCCCACTATAACAAGGAGAAAGTAAGTTATTTTTCATTCTTTTTTTCCCATACTATTTAGTACTATCTGTGCATATCATGGATTTGTAGTTCATTTATTTCATTTTCATAGTTGAAGTTGGTAAGATCTTTACTGCAAATATATTTTAACGAATTTTGTAATTTGCCCAATTACGCCATGCTTCTTTCAACTTTTTTCTTTTTATAAAATCTGAACTATCTGGTGCTATAAGTAATAGGGGCACAATAGTTCAGACACATAATTGTCTTGGGTGATGTTATTTAAATTTATTAAATGTCTCAAGATGCAAAGCATGAATTCATGACGAGCTTAGAGACTTTTGATTTACTCTAGTATTCTAATCTGTAGGGCATTTTATGCATGTTATTTTCTTCTATCCTTTAGTGTACAAATGATGTGTGCTACTGATTTGTTTCTATGATAAAATGCTAATGATTTCTGTCCAATGTATATGTATACTTGCTTTAAATGTTTTCTGTTATTTGGCATTAGCTTCTTTTCTGTGTCTGTAGATCATGTTGGAAAGAGATACAGGACGTCCTCGTGGATTTGGATTTATTACATTTGCAGATCGAAGGTCCATGGATGAGGCTATTGGGGAGATGCATGGAAGAGAGCTTGGAGAACGTATCATCTCTGTGAACAAGGCTCAACCCAAAATGGGTGAAGATCTTGACCATGGCTATAGAGGAGGTTACTCATCAAGTGGCAGGGGAGGCTATGCAGGTGGAGACAGGCCTGCAGCACAGGATGAATGCTTCAAATGTGGGCGCTTTGGGCACTGGGCCAGAGATTGCCCTTCAGCTGGTGGTGGCCGAGGTGGGAGTGGTGGCATGTTTTCTTCACGTTCAAGGTATGGAGGGGCTGATGACCGTAGTGATCGCTTCGGAGATCGTGATCGATATGTGGATGACCGCTATGATGGTGGACGCATTGGAGATAGGGACTGCTTTGACAGCAGAGATGATAGATATGGAAGCCGTGATCGATATATTGGTGACAGGTATAAGGTTTTATCTAATTTTACTACAGAAGGACAAATTCTCTAGCCAACTTTTACTTCCTCTGTTATTTCTTTTTTTTTTTTTTTGAACTTAAATGAACTTCCATTAGTTAAAAAGAGGTACATTCATTCTCAACTACCAATTTAGTGATATCTGGACAATCATCAACCCAACATAAGTACTCCTTTTTCTCTGGTACTAACCTGGCCATAGAATGAGCAGCTTCATAAGCATTTCTACTTGTGTATTGAACCCTGGATTCTTGAAACCCACACAGCCACAGTTTTGCTTCCTCCATGATATAACCAATATTTAGAAAGTCAAATTCTCTCAATTGCAACAGTTTTATGATTTCCAGTGCATCTTCTTCCAATAAGATGCCTGTAAAGGTTAAATCACTAGCAACCTCCAATGCTTTAACAGCTGCAAGAGCTTCAATCCATTTCAGCTCAATCACCCTTTACATGGTAGTGGACATCCCTAACAAGTGACGACTCCAAACCCTTCCAAAGCTTCACCAACATTCATTGCCCCATTGTAGTTAAAGTTTAACAAAGCAGTTACGATGTATATGCTTTGAAACTCTATATTTTCTGTTCTTTAGCCTTAAAACCCAACTTCTATTCGTGCAGAATCCATATTTACTTATATTAAGACATGCTAGTCTTCTATAAACAATGCAGGTTTCCCCCTAGTGGAGATCGATTTGGTGATCGTTATGGTGGTTCAGATCGTTTCCCTCAGAACGGTCATGGCAAAGAGAGAGGTTATCGAGATGTTACATCAAGAGGCAGTGATAGGTATGGAAATGGAGGGCCAGCACGCAATGATGGAAGAAGCTACAGGAACAGGGCCGGACCTTATCATCGCGCGGGCAGAGGAGGTCGCCCTTCTTCCTTCAATCGCTATTAAGCGTTTTCTATATTTTCATTTGGCTTTTAGGTCTGAACAGTATGCTAGGTACTTTCTTATCTATCAGTAACGCAGGATGCATGAATTTCAATGAATGGTAGGATTTTGACGTATGTAAGTTTGCTTGATTAGAGGATCTATTCTTCTGTTCACTTAATTTCCTGCTGATAACGCATTTTCCTTGGTTAGCAAGATGGCACTTGATCATTTGATTCAATAGCGAGTGAATGTATTTACTCGATCTAAACTTGATCTAAACTTTCTGTCCAAAAAAAAAAACTTGATCTAAACTTGTTCCAGTGTCGCATCTCTAAAAATGGAAAATGGAGCGAATTGAGTCGACAATGGGTTCAATACATATGAGAAGAGTTAAGAGTTCAGTGCTCGCTTTCATTTTTTATTTTTGACAGATTTGGTTAAATTTGTAAATAATTCGTGTTATATAAAATTGTGTTTGTATCGTATAAAACATAAATTTTATAACAAATTGTGTTTACATGTAAAAAAAGTTTTTTATATTTATATATGATTTTTATTAAATTTTAGTTTTTGTTGTATTAGTATAGTGTTTAAAATTGTCATGATCTTTTTCTGTAGCAAGGATTACAGTCCAGGAAATTTATGACACTGACCCAATTTGAATGCCAATCCATTGATCAGCATTAGGAAACTTTTAAACTTACTACGTTTTCTACTAATTCTACTCCACTCAAAAAAACCAATTAACTTTACCCATTAAATTGATTATTTTAGCCTCATCCCTTTCCGCTCACGTCACGCACGATCTCACGCAAGATCACT
This sequence comes from Heritiera fomes, assembly GCA_032173925.1. NCBI lineage: Eukaryota > Viridiplantae > Streptophyta > Magnoliopsida > Malvales > Malvaceae > Heritiera > Heritiera fomes. Next base: position 29,948,173 of record JAPDPM010000012.1, read on the forward strand.
TGTGCGAGACGAGCATCCTCGTGCAACGAAACTTGCGCCAGGTTGAGCCTCGCTCAAGATCAGCAGGTCTCGCACAATGAAACTTGCGCGAGGCAGGTGAGCCACCTGCACGAGGCCAACAGCCTCGCTTGGGCTCACTTTCACGATACCATTAGTACATACTTGAAAGCCTTCAAAGCTGGAGCCGACAGGATGAAGGAGGAGGAAGGGTTTCTGCAGGGTTGGCGGGAGGGAAGAAGGAAGGGTTAAAATTGTAATTTAATGTGATAAATTTAGTTGGTTTGTTTGGGTGAGGTAGGTTGAGAAAAAAATAGGGTATATTTAAAACTTCTTTTAGCATTACCATGGACACTCTGCTGCGTCCAGCTTTCCAACATGGTGGATTGGGTGTGTGTACTACCATTTTCAATAAAGTAATAAAGAAAAGCAAACGTGGGTTCTTCAGTTTGTGTAAACACATTGACTTCAGTGGCGTGCTTGACTGGCTCGCTTTACTTTCACTTTTCCTTTGCTTTACCCTTCTCGAATTGCACTCTCCGGAGTACAGGTGTTGCCCATCACTTCGGACTGTTGACAGTCAACTAAGAGAAGAAAAAGGATGCAAAGAGAGTTTTTCTTTTCTTATTTTAATTTATTATTCTAAATTGATGATGCAAGATGTGCAAAATATCTGGTGTTTAAGATGAAAAATAATAAACCTGACTCTGGGATGATTAAGTATTTCTCCATAATCAAATTCCGAAGTCCTCTCTCATCTTATTATAAACCTTACTTCTCTCGTCTCACGAGTCAAACAAGAAACTTCTAAGCTCCTGTCCTGTCTGTTCAAGTAACAAAAGGGGATTTTACTCTACCCCATATATGCTTCTGCAGATCTTTATTCCTTACTTAGACAGTTGAAGTTAGAAACAAGTGATCTTTCAATGTAAGATGGTACACAAATCCAAAACTACACTTTTTTAAAGCATTTCTAGTCGGCAAGAAGAAGAACTAGAAATCAAGTTTTCAATGAAGAAAATTCAAACAGCTGTAAGTTACCAGTGAGAGCGCAACCTCTGAAATGCAAGTGGACAAAAAATACTGTTCAATTCCAAGCTATAGAGTTGCTTGCTGGTCCTCAATGATAGAGATGTTGTCTTTGTTTTCTAGAACTTGTTTTTTCCGTAGAATATTCAACAATGTCCCATTATGATTTCTGAGGAAAATGACAATAAATAAATAAGAAAGAAGAGTTGCAAAGGTGCCGTTGAGAAACTGGCATTGACCTTTCATCCGAAAGGGTTATAGAATGAATAAACATGTGCCTTTGGACCAATGGTACAAGGTTTGTCAACATTTCGCGTGAGGAGAACGAAAAGTTTTTTGTTCGAATCTTTTCTATGTCAATTTTTTTGGGTCAACTTCAGTTATGAAACATAAATGAGATTAATCTCATAACTAATGTAGTACGCAAACAATTTGTGGTTCAAAAAAAAAACGTGTCTGGCTAGTATGCTTCAGTACTGATCCGTAACCCAGGAAACTGTTGCATTGACTGAATGAAGTTGTATCTCAGATCTCAATATTCACTAATTAACCTCCACATCTTGGTAAGCATCGCAGCCATGGTAGTTGGAACCCTAGCAGAATTGTCTTCTATTTGTTTTCGAATATGAAAATGTGATGTTAATGTTTATAATCTCGGAATCTTATTCCATTTATCATCGATAAAGTTTTTAAATTTAATTGCAAATTAAAATATTCTCACATGTTTTTTAATTCTAATACTGAATAGAGATGTATATGTGAATATTTTAACTTGATTAAAGGAATTTAGAAATTTTACTTGTATGAGTTAATTCTTAATAATCTCACTAAACAATTTTATTAAGATGATTATGTCTCTTCAATGTCCCTAAACGCCATTGTTCATTCGCTAAACTTCTCTAATCTTTCTTTTTTTTTTCGAAAAAATATTTTAGTTTCAACGCACATGAACTAGAACATGGATGGTATAACTAGACAGTTTAATCGCAATGTTTAGTTTGAAGATCACGTGCCTTAGAATAAGGGATTTTTCAGTTGAAATATTTAATAATTTTTGCTTAATCTTTCTTTGACAGCTAATCCGAAATAATTTTTCTCAAGAATCTAAGACCTAGCCATTAATGTGCAAAGCAATAGCAGAAGAAATATTCATTGTTTAATCTCCTTATATGAGAAAAGGAATGCTTCATTAAGTCAATTTCAGCATCTTTTAACGCATAACTATATGAAAACTGTCATCATTATATTCTTTAATTTTTTTAGAAGAATCTGCACGTTTCCTAGGGCTTTTTTTTAAAATTGCCATATCTTATTTGGTTTTAAAATATTCCCACAATTTCAAGAGTTTGGTTTAAATTGAAATTGCTAGATTCATCCAGTAAAGCAGGTTCTTCAACTTAATCATTTTTTCATATCAAATGCAGATCATGGCATCATTCATGGATAAAGCCCCGATTCCCAGTTGTCAAAGTTTCATTTGGCACTCAGTTTTCCCATTAAAATATATTCTTTTTCTAAAGAAAAATAATAATAGTAAGGTCAAGCTTTAATTGTTTTTTAAAATACTTACAAATAATTGCAAAATACAGATAATTTCTGAATTTAGATGAATATTTTAAATAAAATAAAATTGAAGTTTTATATTTAGACCGCTTATTTTTTTTTAATTTTCTACTTGAAATTATCCGTGTATATTGTAATTATTCGATTGCTTTCAATTATTGTTCTTGTAAGACAAATATGGTTGACTAAATTGCATGCTGAAGAGAGAATTGGTAGCCCCCCGAGTCCCAGTTGAAGGCTACTTTCAGCCAAATCAAATCCACAAGTCCACTTAAATAAATGTAAGCAGACGGTCAATCACAGTTGTTTGTGGGTCATGTCACATACATTTGGCAAATTGTTTCAGCGAACGCTGATCATAGACTAGTTTTATATTTGAAAATTTGAGGCTGAGGCCTGAGAGTACCCTCAATTATTTATATATTTATATGTGATTATCATAACTTATTAAGAATATATTTCTTATCGATTGTGATGTCCATAATGAAAGAGAAATCCCAGTTGATTATTGTTTATTCGGAGTTTGTTCATACCTATCAGTTTTTGAGGTGTTTATAATTAATTTGTGTAATTGACAAAAAGAAAAGAGTTCATATTTATACAGTAAAATGTTTTAATTGCACAAACAAACTTAAAAAATTACCATCTCTTTTTTTATTTAATCTTCTTTTAATTTATTCTAAAAAAATATGTATCATTCTATTGATCTTATTTGTAGAATTTAAAAATTTCAATTACAGTATATAAAATAATTTCTACATGCATAAATAACTTTTTACGTAGACAACAATTTTACGTGAAAAAATAGCAGTCAACAAGAATATGAATTTGATTTTCAATAAATTCTTTAAAAACTGGTTTATATGAATTCAAAGGATATCGATATCTTTATATTTCCACCAAAAAAATAAGGATATCGATATCTTGTATTATAATGTATTAATTAATTATTCATGTTTTGGAATTGATTGATTAAGAAATAATTAATTAAATAAATTTTAATTAATGAAGACGGTAGGGGCAAGTAACTATGTAGGAAAGCTTCCATTAAAGAGCAACTCCATTCCCTACGAATTTATTCACGAATATATTGTGCGGGTCATCAAATTAAAAATGGAAGAAACACTACTAGAATAAAGGTATTTAGCAATCAAAATTTGTAACGACTAACATAATCGTTGCAAAATCTCATGACATTTGCAACGATTTTTTATAGTCGTTGCTCAATTAATTTTTTTTATATTTTATGCAACGACACTTATTGTTATTGTGAATTCTTATTAAATTGACAACGATAAAAAAATTGTTATGATATCTTATTATGTTTGTAACAACTTTTAATTGTCATTGCTTATTTAATTTTTCTTTATATTTTATGCAACGACACTTATTGTTGTTGTGAATTCTTATAAAATTGACAACGATAAAAAAATTCATTGCGATATCTTATTATGTTTGTAATGACTTTTAATTGTCATGGCTTAGTTGATTTTTCTTTATATTTTATGCAACGACACTTATTGTTGTTGCGAATTCTTATCAAATTGACAACAATAAAAAAAACATTGAGATATCTTTTTATATTTGTAACGACTTTTAATAGTCATTGCTTATTTGATTGTTTTGTTATATTTTATGGAACGACACTTATTATTGTTGCGAATTCATATCAAATTGACAACGATTAAAAAAACCGTAACAATATCTCATTGTTTTTGTAACAACTTTTTATTGTCGTTGCCTAATTAGTTTTTTTAAATATTTTGTACAATGACATAATAGTTATTACGATATTTATACCACATTCGTAACGACAAAAAAATCTGTTTTGAAATCTTATTAAATTAGCAACAATTTTTCATAGTTGTTTACGTACATAATTGATTAAATTTACTAATTTTGTATAGTAATTTGGATGAAAATAGTCATTTTTAAATTAAATTGATATTTTCTTATAAGATTTTATATTGATAAATTTATTTCTAATTACTTACTTTGATTCAATTAAATTAATTAATTATATATATTTAATTTTATCATCTAAATAATTAAATTGTAAATAAATTTTATTTTTATTAACAACCACTCTTAAATATACAAAATTTCTCACGGATCATAAACTAATTTCCCAAATAAAAGCAGAGCGTAGTCACCTTATGGCCAATCCCAAGCAGTTCGTCGGTTAAGCATGTACGCTTCTGATACGATGATTCTGCATATCATGAAACGAAATTAGTGCACGTGTACAAGCAAACACGTGGCAGAAAAAAAGAGTCCTGTCGGTGATGTCCAAGTGTGACAATGCTACAGCGCCATCGCCATGCAAAGGTGGCGAAACCGTGCGCTTGGCCCCCTGGCTCTCTCTATACAATTTCAAGATTTATTCTCTGTTTTATGTAATTTGTTCATTTAAAAGTAACGACCGCCAAGCAGTTATATTTTCCCTGCAAATCACTGTATTTCTGAAAAATGGATACTCAAACCGCCTATCCTCGTGGCTATAATCAGGAGCACGACCCCGACATTGTTGGTCATCAGTATGGTGAGAAAATTAAGTCTTTGTAACTTGGCCTAGGGAAGCAAATGATAGTGTAAAGTTCTCTGTTTTTACATTTTTGGTCTAAATAAAATTCTCTGTTTCTACCTAAATGCAAACGCATTTTAACGTTTTTGACTCTTTTCTTCTCCAGGAGAAAGGGAAGACGAGCATCACCATGAGAAAAAAATCAATTCTGAAAAAGGTTAAGACAAAGGCAAAGAAGATAAAGGACACAATCAAAAAACATGGGCATGGTCACAATCATGACCGCGATCATGGTCATGACTACCATGAAGGTCACATCCCTGATGATCATGACCTAGATGAGGAAGATGATGATGAAGAAGAAGAAATTGTTGAAGACCCAGGAGTTCAAGAGTTCAAGATGCTTTTTGTTTGGTGACTCTCTTATGGTGTGAACTGGAGTAATGGTAGATTGGTTTTTTATTTTTCTGATAATTTGTTTTAGTTGTCTCGGGATTTGATGTTTCTATGTCCCTTAGTGTTTTTGTTTACTTGTCCTGTTTAATTTGTTAATGCTAATTTTCTTTTTTCTTTTTAATTGTATAACATTCATGCCCATTCTTCACCAAATGGATATTCTTCTTTAACCATTTTTATGACGGTGGTGTTGATGTAATCATATTCTATACTCCCTATCTCATAATAATAATAATAATAATAATAATAATAATAATAATAACAACAACAACAACAACAACAATAATGAGATATGTTAACTGAAATTGTCAATAAGGTAACATTTATAAAAAAAAAAAAGAAGTTTTGATGACGTTGATGGCGAAAAGAAATGAAATTACATCTGTGTAAGATTATTTTACATCGTTTTTATAGTTTGATGTAAGATTAACATTTTTAAAAACCAATTGTTCGAATTATTAACTTACTCATACTCATTATGTACTTAAATTTTTAAGTCGATAAGGTAACATTTATTAGAAAAAAGTTTTGATGATGTTCATGGTGAAAAGAAATTACATTACACTAGTGTAAGATTATTTTACGTCATTTTTATAGTTTTACATAAAATTAATATATTTATAAACCAATTTTTTGATTTATTAACTTACTTATATTCATTATATACTTAATTTTTAAGTCGATTTAATATTTTTTATAATTTCAATCGAGAATAATATTTTTTTATTTTTTATTAAACAGTTGAAATTTAATTATCGTCAAATAAGTAATTAGATATTTTCGATTAATTTGAAATTTGTTTTTCATTATCTACATAACTAAATCATAAAATTCAAAAGTTGGATTAAAAAATATAAATAGTATAAACAATATAAAATTAAATTAATTTTGCACATGAACAACTGGATCTTTCTTTAATTAATATATTTTTGGATAATTATTACATACACTGACAGTGAAGTTTTTTTACTCCACAAGCAGCGTTAAGATCGTAACATGTGTCTTATAAAAATATTAAAATAAATAAAACAAGACATGTGTTACGATGTTAACACTGCTTGTGGAGTAAAAAAACTCCACTGTCAGTGTATGTAATAATTATCCTATATTTTTTCCCTTTTTGAATTAATTTGATGAGAAAATTGTATTCAATAAAAAATATTTTTTATGCTATCAGAGTAAGTAGTCGGTTTCATTATCAGACATGAAAATGGTACAAGTCAGCAGTACTCTAATAATAATTTTGCTAATATAGAATATGGCTTGTAGCTAGCTAATCATAATTTTATTTTTTTAAGGAAAATATTTATCAAATCTACTTCTTTTTTTGACAATCAAGTCTACTTCTTTGTCTTTAAAGATTGGTGAGCTATAATCACAACAGATTTTCAAAAGGTTGAAAATGCTGTTTTCTTCAAAATTAATATTTGATGGATGCATAAAACTCCATATTAATGCTTTTGCAACAACCTTGCCCCTTGGAACCAGACAAAATGCGCTGCTGAAACATGACAGATAATACTAAATCATTTATTGTTGATTGGCAGTTAGTGTTCATGAATTAAGAGAATAACAAAAATTAACTTTTTGTTAATTACACTCATATTCAATGAATTAGTACATAATTAGACAAATATAACATAAAATTTGATCAAATTTCTGTATAATGAAATTTGAATTTGAGGTATCAAAATTTAAAGACTTTTTACCATTGAGTTGAAAATTTATTGGAGCTTAATACTCAAATATATCCTCAATTTTTACCACAATATAAAGTTAAACCCTTAATGTTTAATTGCATGAAAATAAGACCATCAAATTTTATTTTCAGCAATTAAAATCTAAACGTTATAAAATCCCTATAATGTCGTTACCCTTGCACTAGTGGCATGCCACCTGGATGTTGACATGGATTAAATTGCCACATGAATCGATGATGTGGCATTATCTTGCCATGTATCATGCTGACGTGGATTTATTCCAAAGTTTCATTTTTTGGTAGGGCATTCGAATGCTCTAAGAAGGCATTCAAATGCCCTATCTTAATTTGCTTTTGTTTGACTTTCTGTTTAGGGTTTGCCTTAAGGCATTCCTTAATTTACTTTTGTTTGACTTTCTATTTAGGGTTTGCCTTAGGGTATTCGAATGTCATTTGAATGCTCCGCCTTAATTTACTTCTATTTAAGAAAATTACTTAAGGCATTCAAACCTCGAATGCCCTCTCTTAATTTGCTTCTGTTTGAGAAAATTCACAGCTTACGTGACAATTTAATCCACGTCATCAGCTTATGTGGCAATTTAATCCACGTTAGCATTCAAGTGGCATGCCATCTGTGCAAGGGTAACAGATGTTATAGGGATTTAATGGTTATATCCTTAATTCTATTATTTTATAACGTTTAGGTTTAATTGCTGAAAATAAAACTTAATAACCTTATTTTTATGTAATTAAACGTTGATGGCTTAATTCCATATTGTCGTAAATACCCGGGGCATATTTAGGTATTAAGAAAATTATTGGATATATCATGTTTTTAGACCTCATAAAAAAGATTAACAAAATAACACATATCTTTTAAAGTATATCAAAATAAAAAAATTAATTAAAAAAAGTAAAACATGTCACAATTCATTAACCATGTTTATAAAACATGTCACAATTCATTAACCATGTTTATAGAATTAAGATTTTTCATTGTAAATGCATCAAATACGAACTTCTAAACCAAAATCCATTAGTATAAAAATTAATTTTTTTATTCTTAATTAAGTTTCCTTTTAATTTTTTAAGAATCATTGTCAGGTGTTCACAAAACAGAACTATACTCTTTTGTTAATTAATGATTTTTTTGTAAATTTTTATAAAAAATAATTAAATAAAAGCTTCAATTAAATATCAAAGTTGATGAATTTAATACAATTTCAATTAGTAGATAAAAAGTAATATAAATAATCACTTAATAAATATAATAACTACAACAATATTTAATCATTAATTGTTGAACAATCAAAATGTCATCATATTTTGTAATTCAAAATATCTATTTATGTGAAGTATCAAAATATTTTAAAACATTCCAACTTTTTTCATGATATATATATATATATATATATATATATATATATATATATTTATATATAAAAGCTTTATCAATGTGTTAATTTAGTATTTTGATTTCAATTTTGATTTAATGAATTTTATTAAAAAAATTACTTTATGAACATCACAAAAGAAACTTCGTCGGAATCTCTCATTTTTGAAGCTTTTTCCAAGATAATACACACCATAACCTATGCAGGTTTTTAATTTTTAAATACAAGCCTGTCTTTTTATATAGAAAGAAACATCCAAAAATCAGTTGAGAAAGAATTAAAATATTTAAATGAAATATTTCTAAAGAATTGTAGTTTTCTGTTGCTTCGGAGAATTCTCTGGAACTAAACCCTTTTGAAATACACGAGGTGTTCATCCCATAGAAGAAAATCCTCCCTTTTCCCATCCTCCGAGTTTACTGTATATTTATATACCAAAAAATAAAAAATAACAAAAATGAAATTTCATCACCGCCCTATTTATTATCTCGATATTGAAAAAAAAAAGGAAAAAGAGGAAGAAAATAAAACCTTGTGTCCAAATTGGCGGCTCATAAATATGCCTCCAATTGTAACATGTAAGAAATAAGGAAAAAATTCTTATCAACAACTTAGGAAAAGTTTAAATACTTAGAGTTTGAGTTTTGTAGTATTTATTATTTAGAGGGCTTTATTATTTATCACTCTCAACCCAAATAAAAATAATTTCAAATCGTAAAACGAATGAAAATACATGTACTTACACAAAAAAAAAATCTCTCAATTTTTACCCTTATGGCAAATGAAATTTCATTTTGGGTAAGATTTAAGCAAAGAAACTTCCCTTTTTATAGTTTAACCACAAATTCCTCTATTTCAATTTTTGTTTAACTCATTGTTTTAATAATTTATCCAAAGCTTCATTGGTATACTCTCCAAGAGTCCAAGTCAACTATTAAGGTATATCATAAGATTCTTATCTTCAATCCTTTTTTTCGATGCTTTGCACTCTCACACTTTTTTTCCTTCTCCATATATTAAGCAATAAGTTCTTAAACAAAGTTTAAAACGTCAATCTTGTTGAGAGAGTGCTATTTGGAGCAAACAACAGAAGAACAGAGTTGCAAAAATGGTGGTTGCAGGGCCAGGCTTTGGAGGTGGTGGCATGCCGAACATGAAGAGCTTTGCTGTTCAGATCCTAAGGGGGCCATGGCTAATGGTTTTCGGATCATTGTTGATCATGTCTGCCGCTGGTGCAACCTACATGTTTAGCCTCTACTCCACTGACATTAAAAAGTCGCTTGGATATGACCAAACCACACTCAATTTGCTGAGCTTCTTCAAGGATTTGGGCACCAATGTTGGAGTCCTTTCAGGCCTGATAGCAGAGGTCACGCCGCCCTGGTTCGTGCTGTCAGTTGGGGCAGTTCTCAACTTTTTTGGGTACTTCATGATTTGGTTGGCCGTCACCAAAAGAATTGCCACACCTCAAGTTTGGCACATGTGTTTGTACATTTGCATCGGTGCCAATTCTCAATCTTTTGCTAACACCGGGTCTCTTGTTACCTGTGTCAAGAATTTCCCCGAAAGCCGGGGCGCTGTGCTGGGAATCCTGAAAGGTTATGTTGGTCTGAGTGGCGCAATCATAACTCAATTGTACCATGCTTTTTATGGTGATGATTCTAAGTCTTTGATTTTGCTTATTGGTTGGCTTCCGGCTGTTATCTCACTTTGCTTTGTCAAAACAATTCGGATCATGAAGGTGGCTCACCAGGCTAACGAGCTCAAAGTTTTCTACAATTTTCTCTACATCTCCCTTGGCCTTGCTTCTTTCCTGATGATTATTATCATTGTAGAGAAAAAATTTGTGTTCACACAACCTGAATATGGTGGCAGTGCTGCCATGGTTCTCTTCTTACTGTTTTTGCCACTTGGTGTTGTGATAATGGAAGAACACAAGCTTTGGGAGGCCAAAAACAAAGCCTTAAATGACCCTTCTCCATTGACAGTTGTCACTGAGAAGCCAAGCTCCGAGGTGTCCAAGGAGAACATTGAGATTCCCTCATCATCAAGCACAGCAAAGATTTTAGCCGATAACGAGTCAAGCAAGGATCAAGCCAATGTTTCCTGCTGGAAAACAGCGTTCAAGACACCAAACAGAGGGGAAGACTACACAATTCTGCAGGCACTTTTCAGCCTAGACATGTTCATTCTTTTCCTAGCGACGGTTTGTGGGGTTGGGGGTACCTTAACAGCAATTGACAATCTGGGACAGATTGGAACCTCCTTGGGGTACCCTAAAAGAAGCATAAGCACATTCGTATCCCTTGTGAGTATATGGAATTATCTTGGCAGAGTCACATCAGGTTTCGTATCAGAAATTTTCTTGACCAAATACAAGTTTCCCAGACCTCTAATGCTCACTCTGATCATGCTTTTCTCATGTGTTGGTCACCTTCTGATAGCCTTCAATGTTCCCGGTGGCCTTTATATTGCATCAGTAATCATTGGGTTCTGCTTTGGGGCTCAATGGCCATTACTTTTTGCTATAATTTCTGAAATTTTCGGCCTCAAGTACTATTCTACACTGTACAATTTTGGATCGGTTGCCAGCCCTATTGGGTCCTATGTACTTAATGTGAAAGTGGCTGGGAAATTGTATGACAAGGAGGCTAAGAAGCAAATGGCAGCTTTGGGAATTAGAAGGAAGGCTGGTGAGGATCTGAATTGCAATGGGGTTGAGTGCTTCAAATTGTCCTTCATCATAATTACAGCAGCCACTTTGTTTGGCACCGTTGTGTCGTTCTTTTTGGCACTTAGGACAAGAAAATTTTATAAGAGTGACATTTACAGAAAGTTCCGAGAGGAGGTGAAGGCAGCGGAGATGGAGTTGGCGGCTGCAGGAGGCACCATTGGGTTGCCGGATGCAAGGGCTGCTGGAAATTGCAATGGCCATCTGGAAGGAAAGCCGACTGGAAACGGCGTTGGACAGGAAGCCAAGGCAGGGTAGGAATATTTTACTATTGTAATAAATCTCTAACAAGTGATAGATACAGGTATAGAAAAATATGAGAGACTAGTCTCACTGAATCACAATGCACATTTGATATGGTGAGATTTCTTAGTATTTTTCTTTTTTTTTAATCATTTTTATTGATGTTTGTGTTCAAAAAAAAAAAAACTCCTAGGGTTGTTTCATAAACTTAATTTTACAGGGTTTTGAATAAAACATAGAAAGTCGGCAACTGTGATACTTGACTATTTATGCAAGTCTGTCAATTTATTTTCTAGTTCCCCATACAGACCTCCATTAATACATAATTGAAATACGACTCAATGTGTTGAAAATATTATCAATTGAATTGAATCATCCTAGTCGACAGCGAAGATGAGTTCCTCGAAGGAAGGAAATATATATATCCCTTACTTGTTTAAGAGTGGGCTCGGGGAGTAATTAAGCCTAGGACTCCTCAATCCTCATTGGTCTAAGGTCTTTGCTTACCTGCCATGTTTAGTTAATTTTTCTTATTCATGTATATCTTTAATATGTATAAAACTTATTATTAATTTTTTAAAATACATAAACATATTTTTTTTATAATTGAGATGATCCAAGATCGAATTTGATTATTAAAATTAAGGGTTTAATATTTTACCGAGTGTTAATTATAGTATCTTATTAATAATTAGAACACTTCGTGAACCAGTGAAGTCTAACAACTTCACATGTTTACTAAAAATTTATACCATAGATCCTTTTCATTTGACATAGCACGAGATTGCTGACAAAGTGACAAGCATCATTTCCAATCGGCACTCACTTTAACATCATTTCCACGAAAACAGTATTGATTTTTGTTGTAAACATTTCCAAACTTTTTTTTTCTGTCTTCGTGTAAAACTTGTATAAAATCTTAATTTGTGGGTTCTTTCGGTTCTTTTTCGTTTACAATGATTACTATTTCTCCCATAATTCATTTTGGGGCAAGCTTTTATTAAATCATAGTACAACAATTTAAGCTTTTGCTTTTTTTCTTTTTAAAGTTTTGTCAACGTCATTTCCAATAAAAAAACTAACTGTAGCTAGATGGATAGACAATTATCAAAAAAATATGTAATGTGAATCATTTTTTGGCTTCAAAATAAAGCAAAAGATTCAAGGTACGAAAACCCAGCAAAAATAATGCTTATAGTTGAATTCCATAAATAGTGGGTTCTAACTTCAAAACAATAGGAATTGATCAGCTGAAAATTACTGAGCTGTAAACGTGAGTGAATTGGGAATTGGAATTGGCCATCTTAAATTCAACAATTCACCGGCTATGGAATTTAGAGGTGCCATAAAAATTGAGGATATAAATTGTCCATTTTGAACAAACTAACAAAAAACAATGAAAAAAAAAAGTAGTAAGAAAAGCTAACAAATTACGTGAAAGCATAAGGAGCTGATTTTTTCTACGAAATTTATAATAGGGATGATACTAGCAGCTTTTTTAGGATATGTTTCTTGTAAGAACTGGAAAATTATATTGAATTTAATTTTTTTGGTATAGTCATTTACTTATATAGAAAGCTTATCTTGAGTAAATAATAAAATTAAATGTTTTAGTTGTTGAGATATGCCAGATTAGTATGATAATACATATTTTATTTTATTTTATTTATTAATTTTTAATATTTTTAAAAGACATATGTAATTATCTTAACTCGCTTGTAGAGCCAAAAAACTTCATTAACGGTGTATAAAATATTAATTCTTATTTTATACTTAATCTTACATTCTCTTCAAAATTTTAAATTTAAAATCATTATATGATAAAAATTTTAAATTTCAAATTTCAACTATAGATTTAATGACCTTTCTTATTTGAGAAAAAAAAAGTGAGACGCTTGTTTTATATCTGTATAATTAATTTCATTCATGTTACACAATCACATTATTGCACAAATGAACCATTTATCACTTGAATTATTAATAAGTTTGTTAAATTAAATATCTATCATTTAATTATTATATGCGATGTGATGTCTTATAAATGATTTTTTTTAATAATATGATTAGAACATGATTTAAATAAAAAAAATACATGTACTGATGTATAGTAAATATTTTCTACAATTATTTTTCAATTATTTTTAACAAGTTTTGTGAAATCCCAAATTTCTCCATTTTTCCTATACTTATTAAAAGTGCTAAATTAAAATATTGAGTAGAGTTATGGAAATTAATTTTCCTAGGTGTTATGTTTATCAAAAATAAATGAAATAAATAAAAAAATTCAATGAAAATTCTGGTCTGGACAGAATACACTATGCAGTGGCATATTTTGGTAAAATAAGTGATTTTAAGATGGTATTTTGGACCTTAGCAAATAAAATCAGATTTTATAAATTTGATTTTTATTATCACCAATGGAAATGAGACAACACATCCACTTTTAGCATTTTCTTCAGCCATCTCCACCGCCTCTTTCATTTTCTGCTGCAATCACCGATTTTTGCTTTTTCTTCCTCCTAGTCTTCACGTTCCAGCCATGAAAACACCACTATAACATCACCAATTCACCTAGTTATTTCATATAAATTCAACCTTACCTCCATAGCTCTCTAGCCATATAAGAATTTCAGTCAAGAACCACCAAAATAGAGCTACCCTGCTGCTGGAAGTAACGGTTCTGTACAGGTAAATTTCCAACAATGGTTTTGGACACTTTTACCTCTTTATTAATGTTATATTTGATGAGTATGAGATGTGTATGATATTAGCTTGAAGTAAGAACATGTATAGAGTAGGCTAGGGTATCTGGCCATAGTGAAAATGATGAGAAGATGGTGTTGATTTTGTGGCTATGGTGTAAAAATGATAAATTGAATTGTAGAGGAAACAGCCATGGCGATGGTTTGATAAAATAATTAAAACATGGAATTGTTGGGCTGTTGAAAATTCATTCATGAGGGTTTTGGGTCAATGTTGATGGCGTAAAGGGAAGTGGAAGAAAGACTGAATTTTTGGTGTTGTTGGCGTGAATAACAAAAGAATAAAGGTTGTTGTTGGGTTAAAGGCATGACCAACGTAAAGAGGGTGAAGTAAAAATTTAGCAAATGAAAAAAAAAAATTGACTATAAATTAAATGTAGTCAAATATATATATATATATATATATATATATATATATATATATATATATATATATATATATATATATATAGGATAGATGATGAAGATGGTGGTGTGAAAGGTGAAATTAAGGGCTGACCACATTTTGAAAATAAGTGTAGAGCCTTTAATTTAGTCAACAAATGTGGACTAATTAAGGAGAAAATATAGCCATAAAGCTTAAAGTAATAAAAATATGAAATGAGTCAATATTGTCCAACTAGTGGTAGAAAAATGGAGGAAAGATTTTGACTTTGATGCTTAAAAAGATGAGGGTGGCGTGACTTTAATGTATGGTAATAAGAAAATTGTTGTAGGAATAAATAAGATATAATGGTGAGCATGGAAAAGCAAGAAGTAATCGGCCATGGGTTATGCTAATGGGATTTTTGGTGATTTCAACATGAGATCGGTAGAAGTTAATAGCATGCAATACAATAACAATAACCATGATTTTAAAATTAATAGAATACTCAATTTAGAGTTATGGTTGATATTTAATTGAGAGGAATCTATGATAAAATTCCCATAAAACATTCTGTTGTTGCACAAAACAACAATAAAAGTATACTGACGTCGATGTTCGTACTAAGTCTCCACGTGTCTCTAAGAAGCTTCTGTAAAACAATAAAAGTCAGAGGGACGCAGGGGTGGTTCCCTGCGTAGACACTCCGATGCTTAAGTCAGTAGAAAATTCTTCAATCTTGAGAAGCGTAAAAGCCATTCGTCAAAAATTAGAGAGTAAAATCATACCTGGGGCCTATTTATAGGCCAATATTACAAGAGGATAAGTCTGTATTCTGCTAAGAATTTGTGTCCCAATACAACACAAGTTCTTTAGGATCCAGAGGAGACCGAGGTCTGTCGTCAGCGATAGGCTAAACCATCCGGCACGTTTGTGGCGTCAGGGGTCTGTCGCTGAGCCACGTGTCGCGTTCACAACTGTGGCGACAGGCTAAGGAGTCTGTCGCCTGCGACAGGTTCGTGCCACGTGCCACATGTCGCGTTCACAACTGTGGCGACAGGCTAAGGAGTCTGTCGCCCGCGATAGGTTCGTGGCACGTGCCACGTGTCGCGTTCACAACTGTGGCGACAGGCTCAGGAGTCTGTCGCCCGCGACAGGTTCGTGGCACGTGCCAACTCCAAGCGATAGGCTATGGAACCTGTCGCAACGACAGGTTCGTGCCACGTGTCGACATCCAAATATAGGCGATCGACTTTTACGTCTGTCGCCCAGCGACAGGTGTCTCTCGCGGCTTTGCCTTCTGTCGCCGAAGGCCACGTGGCCCAGTGGTTTTCTGCCACGTGGTGGTCTCTGACAACATTGGGTTTGGCCCAATATAGATAAACTTTGTCATATCAAGTGCTCCCCACTCTCTTGATGGCATAAATGCAACAAGAGAGTGGGGAGCACTTGATATGACAAAGTTTATCTATATTGGGCCAAGCCCAATGTTGTCAGAGACCACCACGTGGCAGAAAACCACTGGGCCACGTGGCCTTCGGCGACAGAAGGCAAAGCCGCGAGAGACACCTGTCGCTGGGCGACAGACGTAAAAGTCGATCGCCTATATTTGGATGTCGACACGTGGCACGAACCTGTCGTTGCGACAGGTTCCATAGCCTATCGCTTGGAGTCGGCACGTGCCACGAACCTGTCGCGGGCGACAGACTCCTGAGCCTGTCGCCACAGTTGTGAACGCGACACGTGGCACATGCCACGAACCTGTCGCGGGCGACAAACTCCTTAGCTTGTCGCCACAGTTGTGAACGCGACACGTGGCATGTGGCACGAACTTGTCGCGGGCGACAGACTCCTTAGCCTGTCGCCACAGTTGTGAACGCGACACGTGGCTCAGCGACAGACCCCTGGCGCCACAAACGTGCCGGATGGTTTAGCCTATCGCTGACGACAGACCTCGGTCTCCTCTGGATCCTAAAGAACTTGTGTTGTATTGGGACACAAATTCTTAGCAAAATACAGACTTATCCTCCTGTAATATTGGCCTATAAATAGGCCCCAGGTATGATTTTACTCTCCAATTTTTGACGACTGGCTTTTACACTTCTCAAAATTGAAGAATTTTCTACTGACTTAAGCATCGGAGTGTCTACGCAGGGAACCACCCCTGCGTCCCTCTGACTTTTATTGTTTTACAGAAGCTTCTTGGAGACACGTGGAGACTTAGTACGAACATCGACGTCAGTATACTTTTATTGTTGTTTTGTGCAACAACAATTGGCGCCGTCTGTGAGAAGCGTGTAAAAAGCTAACCAAGATTTTCTAAGATGGTGAGAACGAGATCAACAAATGCTAGGACTGGGAGTGAGGAAAACTCCGTGAGTTCCCCTGAACAACAGATCCGTCAGAGGAACCAGGTGAACAGGGATGAAGAAAGAATTATAGTGTCGGCGGCAGAATTCGAAGCTCTGAGACGACAGAGCGAAGAGACTTCCCAGGTGCTGAGAGCCATGGTAGATTTGTTCCAAGGGATTCTCCCGACATTGAATCTGCAGCCTGCCGTACAGAACTTGGTAGGAGGAGCAAATCAAGGGGTCCGGCGGCAGGTGTTTGGGCGACAGGAGGATGATGCAGCGACAGGACCCTATCGCCGGGAAGAGGCTCTCCCTGAGGAAGAGAATGATATTCAAAGGGCTGCGACAGGACAGGGGAATATGAGACCCGTCGCCGGAACCCAGCGAGAGACGGAGGTTGCGACAGGCCTAGACCCTGCTACAGGCGTTAGGCGACAGGCCCCACATGTAGGGCGGCAGGTGTCTGGGCGGCAGGAGGGCGACAGGGCCTACCGCCCACTACCATGACTTGTCGAATTTGGATGCTACTAATGTAGACCATGGTATTGGAGGTGTTGGAAAGAACGGTGCTGGAGATCAAAGCACTTGGGTTGCCGATTCGGAGTTTGACCCCACTTGGTGCACACAGATGGTACGAACAAACACACCTCAAGCAAAGGGCAAGGAAGTAGTTGAAGACATACCTGACTCGTCTCATGCTAGAAGTCATCTCGCTCCTCCGATGGACATGAAAAAAATGATAGAACAAGTGCTGGAAGAAAAGAAGTTAGTGTCTGCAGAAGAGAGCCAGAGGAGAAGAGTACCATTCTACACAGCCATCATGCAAAAACCTCTGCCCCCAAAGTTCAAAATGCCGCAGATGGCCGCATACACCGGAAAGATGGACCCCTACGACCATATGCAAAACTACGAGGCCTTAATGTTGCTACATGGATGGGAAGACGAAATAATGTGCAGGGCCTTCTCCCTAACTCTGTCTGGAAATGCGATGAAGTGGTTTAATAACCTGCCTGAAGGGTCCATAATCTCTTTTGACCAGCTCAGAAGTGAGTTTCTCAAGGCGTTTGCGGTGAACAGTCAGAGAAGGAAGGAACCGACCTACTTGCTCACTATTAAGCAAGGGGCTAAGGAGTCATTGAAAAGTTACGTAGATCGGTTTAGAGATGCTACTTTAGAGGTGCGAGATCTGCAAGTTGGTATAGCCGTAGCAGCCATGCTACAAGGAACAAGGTCTGAGAAGTTGCAAGAATCCCTGTCCCTAGACCAGCCAACTACAATTTCAGATCTGCTTTCCCGTGCACATAAGTATGTAACCCAGGAGGAAGTAATGAAAATGGTAGCAACAGGAGAATCCAAGGAGGGAAGGAAACGAGGAAGAGAGGTCACTGAAGCATCTTCCAGCCAACCGAGAAAGTTTGAGAAACCCCCTGCACTGAAATACACTTCCTACACCCCACTCACTGAATCTCGGACTTCAGCGTTTGCAGCCATTGAAGGAACAGGTCTTATACAGACTCCGAAGAAGGCGTCAGGTAATCTGGGCCGTGATTTGAGATCGTATTGCGATTACCACTCAACGCATGGGCACACGACCGAAAAATGTAGGGAGTTGATGAATCAGCTAGAAAAGCTAGCACGGGAGGGAAAAATAAACCGTTTCGTATGGAGGAGTGATAGAAACAACCAACCCGAACAGAACCGAGGAAACAACTTTAGAGATAGAAGGGGTGAAAACAGGGGACCTGTGAGACGTAATGAAGGAGAAAGGAGAGGTAATGACGGAAGGATTGAAAGAAGAAATCGAGAGGAAGATAATGAGCCCACAGGACCAGCTATTAACGTGATATCCGGGGGTGAATCATTAGCTGGTGCATCTTCCTCGTCTCGGAAAACTTATGCCCGACAGGCCCACCAAATTAACTCCGTGATGGAGGAGAAACAAGATGAAGAGCCCATCATTTTTACACCAACCGATAGGGGGGACATAGTGGTTCCTCATGATGACCCGATGGTGATCTCAGCAGTGGTGGCAAAGCATCCGGTGGGTCGAATCTTGGTCGATAATGGGAGTTCGGTGAACTTAATATACTGGAACTGCTTTGAGAAGATGAACATATCGGAGGACAGGTTAAAACCAGTGCCCGCACCCTTATACGGTTTTTCCGGTGAAAAGGTAAAGGTAGCAGGCGCCATTCAGCTACCTGTTACATTGGGGGAGAGCCCAAAAGATGTCATCAGACAAGCATTGTTCATGGTTGTGAGATCAACCTCTACAGCCTACAATATGATCCTCGGACAGCCATTATTAAATGACATGAGGGCGGTGGTCCATCCCTGCTATTTGCTGATGAAGTTTCCTACTCCCCGCGGTGTTGGACAAGTAAGGGGAGATCAAAGGAAAGCCAGAACGTGCAATGTCGCGTCTACCACATGTAAGGGAATTCAAAGAAAGGAAACCCTTACGATCGAAGAACCGCCTAAACCAAAACCTGACGAGGAGATGGAGGCAATCCAATTAGATGAAGAAGATGAGAAGAAGGTAGTATATGTGGGGAGTCAGTTGCCTGAAAAAATGAAAGAAGAAATAGTCCGATGCTTGAAAGAGAATTGCGACGTGTTTGCATAGACTACAGCCGATATGCCCGGAATTGATCCTGGAATTGTCTGTCATCGGTTGAACGTAGTCTCAGGAGCGAGGCCGATAAAACAAAAGAAGAGGAATTTTGCTCCAGAAAGACAACTTGCAATAAATGAAGAAATTTCGAAGTTGTTGCAAGCAGGGTTCATCAGAGAAGTCAATTACCCGGAATGGTTGGCCAATGTTGTAATGGTAAAGAAAGCCAACGGGAAATGGAGAATGTGTGTGGACTTCACGAATCTGAATAAAGCTTGCCCAAAGGATTCGTATCCACTACCTCGGATTGACAAGTTGGTAGATGAAACCTGTGGGTACGAATTTCTTAGCTTCTTGGATGCTTTTTCGGGATACCACCACATTATGATGCATCCCGATGATGAGGAGAAAACTTCGTTCATTACCGATAGTGGAACATATTGCTATCGAGTAATGCCATTCGGCTTGAAAAATGCGGGAGCGACCTACCAGCGCATGGTAAATAAGGTGTTCCAAGACTTGTTGGGCAACACCATGGAAGCTTATGTTGACGATATGATCATCAAAAGCCGACAGGGAGAATCTCATGCTGAGAAAATGACAAAAGTGTTCAGTGTGTTGCGGGAATACAAGATGAAGTTGAATCCCAATAAATGCTCATTCGGGGTGAGATCTGGGAAATTCTTGGGATTCATGATTACAAATCGAGGGATAGAGGCTAATCCCGAGAAAGTTCAAGCCATTTTGGACATGAGGCCACCCAATACTGTGCGAGAAGTTCAAAGGTTGACAGGGAGGATAGCGGCCTTGAATCGCTTCTTGTCCAAATCAGCAGAAAGGAGTCTACCATTTTTTAAGGCGATAAAGGCCGGAAAAGACTTCAAGTGGACAGAAGAATGTAATGACGCCTTTGAAAGACTGAAAGACTACTTGAAAGAGTTGCCTCTACTATCTCGGCCACAGCCCGGTGATCATCTCCTCATGTACCTCGGTGTAGGAGAGAAAGCCGTAAGTGCAGTCCTACTGAGAAAGGAAGGGGACAAGGACTGCCCAATCTATTATGTAAGCAAAGTCCTGTTAGATGCCGAGACAAGATACCCCTTAGTGGAAAGAATAGTTTTGTCCTTGGTGATGGCCACTCGGAAATTACGACCTTACTTCCAAGCTCACTCGATGACCATCTTAACGGATCAGCCATTGAGACAAATACTGTAGAAACCAGATCACTCCGGACGTCTGATTAAATGGGCTGTTGAATTAAGTGAGTACGACATACACTTTCAGCCTCGCCAAGCTATAAAAGGGCAGGCGTTGGCAGATTTCATTGTAGAATGCACTGGCCGGGAAGTCCGTGATGAAACAGACTTAATCTGGTGGAAATTGTTTGTGGATGGAGCTCGTAACATGGATGGCAGTGGGGCTGGAATTCTGCTAACTTCACCGGAAGGGGAAACCTATGAGTATTCCCTACGTTTCGACTTTCCGAGTTCGAACAATACAGCCGAGTACGAGGCCTTGATAGCTGGGATGAAACTTGCTGAAAAACTAGGAGTCAGCAACTTAATGGCCCATAGTGACTCACAGTTGGTGGTGAACCAGTTCTCGGGTGAATATGAGGCACGAGAACCCGCTTTGATCCCTTATCTACAAAAAGTGCAATTATTGGCACAGTCGTTTGAACACTTCCAATTAACTCAGATAAATCGGTCAGAAAACATCCATGCATATGCTCTTTCGAAGTTGGCTTCTTCTAGAGGAGTTAAGGGAGGTATGGTCAAAGTGGAATCTCTCGCTAAGCCTAGTATCGAAGAAGAAGGTGTGTACGATATCGAGAACGGGGATGATTGGAGAGTCTCGATCAAAGACTACATATTGGGGAACACACTTCCAACTAATAAAGACGAAGCTCGAAGGCTGAAATTAAAAAGTGCCAGGTTCACAGTAGTAAATGGGGAACTCTATAAACGGGGGTTCACAATGCCTTTACTAAAATGTCTAGGGCCCCAACAAGCTGAGTACACCCTAGCTGAGATCCATGAGGGAATATGCGGAGAACACTTAGGGGCTCGTGCATTGGCTTCAAAAGTATTGCGTGCGGGGTTTTATTGGCCTACACTGAGGAAGGATGCCACCGAAAAAGTGAGAAAATGCGACAAGTGTCAGAAATTCGCTCCTATAACAACTGCGCCGGTTTCGGCACTCCAGAGCACTCTCCAACCAACTCCATTTGCACAGTGGGGACTGGATATTCTGGGACCTTTTTCTCTAGGCTCAGGACAAAGGAAGTACTTACTTGTGGCCACGGATTACTTCACGAAGTGGATAGAGGCTGAGCCTTTGGCCACAATTTCTGAAAAGAAGGTGGAAGCAATGGTGTGGAAAGACATAATTTGTCGATTCGGAATCCCTCGTGTGATAAATGCAGACCATGGGAAGCAGTTCGACTGTGATGCTTTCCGGGATTTCTGTAAAGGCCTGAATATTCTCTTGAGAATATCTTCTGTGTCTTACCCACAGGCCAATGGGCAGGCAGAGGTGAGTAATCGAACTATACTGCACGGGTTGAAGACCAGACTAGATAAGGCAAAAGGAGCATGGGCAGATGAGCTCCCAAGTGTCCTATGGGCCTACAGGACGACAAGTAAAGTATCGACAGGGGAAACACCGTTCAATTTGGTGTATGGAACTGAGGCCCTCATTCCGGTGGAAGTTGGAGCTGAGTCACCCAGATTGGTCGCTTACATTGAGGAACTTAATTCCCAGGGACTAAGGGAGAATCTAGATCTGATAAACGAACTGAGAGACAAGGCAAAAATAAGACTGGCTGCTTACCAACAAAGGGTAGCCACTTATTACAATGCACGGGTAAAAAACAGAGAATTACAAGAGGGAGACCTGGTATTAAGAAAGTCGGCAATTACAAACGTCCACAAGGAGGATGGAAAGCTACGCGCCAATTGGGAAGGACCATACAGAATCAGAAGGATGGTCGGACCTAGCACATGCACCTTGGAAACCTTGCAAGGAAAGAAAATCTCGAAGACTTGGAATGCTAACCATCTTAAGCTGTACTGGCAATGAACATTGTACTATTTTTCTCTCTTCTCTGATTATTCATTATTCATATCTTTACTTTTCCATCTGTTGCTTAGTTTCTTTACAGATATTATTGTCTTGATTCATGAATAAAAGCCAGCTATTCATTTTCTACATATATCCTCTAATGCAATGTTCGAGAACAGATTGTGTGTGGCAGGAATTGAAATGAAGCAGAAGCTGGCAAACTAAAGGTACGCCCTAAGCGAAAAATGCGCGAGATGGGCAAACCAAAAGTCCCTAAGCGAAAATGCGCGAGACGGGCAAACCAAAAGTCCCTAAGCGAAAAATGCGCGAGACGGGCAAACCAAAAGTCCCTAAGCGAAAAATGCGCAAAACGGGCAAACCAAAAGTCCCTAAGCGAAAAATGCGCGAGACGGGCAAACCAAAAGTCCCTAAGCGAAAAATGCGCGAGATGGGCAAACCAAAAGTCCCTAAGCGAAAAATGCGCGAGACGGGCAAACCAAAAGTCCCTAAGCGAAAATGCGCGAGATGGGCAAACCAAAAGTCCCTAAGCGAAAAATGCGTGAGATGTGCAAACCAAAAGTCCCTAAGCGAAAAATGCGCGAGACGGGCAAACCAAAAGTCCCTAAGCGAAAAATGCGCAAAACGGGCAAACCAAAAGTCCCTAAGCGAAAAATGCGCGAGACGGGCAAACCAAAAGTCCCTAAGCGAAAAATGCGCGAGACGGGCAAACCAAAAGTCCCTAAGCGAAAAATGCGGGAGATGGGCAAACCAAAAGTCCCTAAGCGAAAAATGCGCGAGACGGGCAAACCAAAAGTCCCTAAGCGAAAAATGTGCGAGACGGGCAAAAAAAAAATCCCTAAGCGAAAAAGGCGCAGGACGGGTACAACGCTTGAGGAAAGTTCATCTTTGAACAGAAATAAACGCTATTTCAAAGTTGAACTCGGGGAGCAACATGATATAAAGGTACGCCTTATGTCGAGAATCCACAATTGATAGATATCTATAATGCTTTAATGGTGTTCGTTAGATTTTGTGATCGATTGGTATCTCTAAACGCTTTTAATGCCGCTTTTTAAAGATTATTGAATTCGCGATTGATTGATATCTATAATGCTTTAAATAAGGATTTTATTATTGACGCTTTAATGCTGCTCCGTATAGCTTATGTTGCTCAATATCTAGTCCTGCTCGTTAGAATCTCACGATATAACGATACAACAAGTTACGAAAGAAAAACATTCATAGAAAAGGAGAAAGAACTACAAAATGAAAACGGTACTTTTCATTCAAAGTGAACCTATACATCGGAATTAACAAACAAAACAAAAACTATAAAACTCTAATCTACGGCGATGACCGAATCAGCCGACTGGGAAGGCGCTACATCGGCACTAGCGTCTCGAGAAGCTTGGGGCTCAGGAACTGGAGGAGTCAAAGAACCAGGATCCCGGGAAGACGAGGGAGCCACCCCGGATACAGGAATGTCACTTGAAAGCCCACTTGAAGGCTCAACCACGGTCGCAGAGTCTGGCACGGGATCAGCGGTAGCAGAATCTGAAATCTGAAGCTCGTCGCTGTCCAGCCCCATCAGTGCCTCGATAGACTCAGGCTGATCGCCTGTCTCGATAGGCTCAGAGACGTCACACACTGCCAGAGGCTCAGATTGACCAAGTGCCTCGGAAGACTCAGGCATGTGTAGTGGCTGTCGAGGGGGCCACGGACCCTCAAGGTTGTCTAGATTATCTACGGCCCCTTCCGCTAAATAGGCCTCTGGACTTTGTGCGTCGGGCTCATACTTGGTCCAAGAAGGAGCATCGTAGTACTTAGCCTCCTCGTTGAATAGCAATTCAGGAAAAGCCTCATTGGGCCGATGCCTCTCCAACCAAGAGCGAGCCAAATAGAAACCATATTTGATAAACCCCGTCGAGAAAGCCACTTTCTTGTCAAAACAATGCTGGGACAAGCGGTATTCACGAACAGCCTCGATTCGAGCTTCTCTTTGACGATCCAGCACATTGTGCAGCTCCTTAATAGCCTCATCTCGCTGCCTCTCCATGGCTCCCCGGTCATCGACGGCCTTATTATAAGCCTCTTGGTACCCTTCGCTCGAGATCAGCATTTTTTCGCTCAAGATCAGCGCTCCTTTTGTTTACCTCCTCCACCCTATTGACATAAGGACGAAGCTAGTTAACCTCGTTTGAAAGCTCCATCTTCTGATCCTGAAGCTCGCGAATCTCTTTGTCAGCTTGCTCCCTGAGAGCCTTGTGCTGAGCATTGACGGCCGCAATTTGTTGAGCTGACTGATAAGACAAAAAACATAAGTAACTCAACAGATCTTTTAACGAAAAAAGTTTAGACGGGGAAATTAGTTACCAAACTCTTACCTTCATAGCGAGATAATCAGAATTATCCTCCTCCTCCGGGATGTTTGTAAACAGCTCCGCCTCGTCACAAGGAAGAATGGTGCTCCAAGCCAGACGAGACGCTATCCCGGCATCCTCGATGCTGTCGTTATCATTCACTCCGGGATAGGTCTGAAAATCGTCCCCACTAACGACGACCCCGCTATCAATCACATAACGCCTCACAGTAGGGTCTACCACCTTGGGTAAGACTGGTCTTGTAGGCATCGAGGCTTCAACAATCAGCCTCTTCCTGTATTTTCGCCTTGGCTGGCGGGGAGCCGACCTACCCTCAGCAACACGAGAGCCACCTTCTTGAAGGACTGGATCACTCCTTTGGGACTCGGAGCTCTCGCGATCGCCTGAACCTCGATCAGGGACAGGAGGCCTCTTCCGTTTATTTCTCCCGGCCTCTTGTGTAGGGCGGCTGGATTCGCCAGTAGAAGGTGGAGGAGGAGTAGGAGCACGCGCTGACCCAGATGGGGGTCTAACTTGCGACTGAGAAGGAGGAGCTGCTCGAGCGGCAGCATCACTGGCATCCCTCCTACGCATCAAATCTCGGATGTTCATGCCTACACAATATATAAAGAAAGGATTAGCCGACCGAGCAAAACACCACACAAGAAATAAAAAAAAAAGATGGAAAACCTAGAAAACCACCAAAATCCTCTAAGATATCCATATTCGAATCCAACGGAAAATCAACGAAAGGACTCCCAAAGGCGTTAGCCTGAGCCCACTCAGGGCCATCCCCTGAATAACCACTAGTACCCGCAGCCTCAAGGGTCCCGTCCTCCGAATCTGAACAGGACTCATCTACAAGGCGGCCCACAGGGATAGGTGCTTCGGCTACTAAGACCGGGGATGGCTGACTAGGGCCAGCATCGGATAAACGAGGAGTTGTGGGCAGGTTAGACGGGGCAGCAGAAGCTTCAAGAACGGTCCTGCTTACGCCCCAGCCGGCAGCGGCAATGTTCTCCGGGGTTAGAAGAGAGAATAAATTGCGTTCTCCAGTAGAACAGATTCGCTGAATAGACTCGCCAAATTGTTCTCTTAAAATTTCTATTTTGAACCTGTCCGAGCGCTGGGAGTGGTCAGAGGTATCACAGTTCCATCTACAGCGAATCCGTAGGTTACTGGGAATCTCAACAACGATCCACTCGCTCTCAAAACCGCGCAGTTTATTGGGGAGATCCGAGAAGATCTTGTTATTAGGAAACTCGTCGACCGTTAACCGTTGAAAGGAAAACGTTATCAACCCTTTCAACCTACGAACTCTAAAAAAGGCGCTTAAGAGAGGAACCGATGGAATAATACCTAGGTGATGACACACTATGGAAAACGCTACCAATTGAGCCCACGCATGGGGGTGGAGTTGACACGGGACGATGTCTTTGTATCTAAGAAACGTTTCGCCAAACTCCGGAAGAGGGAAGCAAAAACCGAAAGACAAAGAAGCCTTATGGACGGCCACACCATTTCTAACCGAGTTGGGCGTTACCTCCCCTTGCACTGGAAGTCTATAGCCATAACCCGAGGGAAGAGGGAAACGCACCCTAATATCCTCTAATTCTGCACTTGTCAAAGAACACAGAACGCCACCTTTCATAAGCGTTTTACCTTGACGTTGTGAAGACATGGTGAAAGGAATAACTCAAGGCAGACCCCTTTTTGCGACAGACCTAAAGGGCGAAAGACCTAAAGGCGACAGACCTAAAGGGCGACAGACCTAAAGGTGACAGACCAGTTGGGCGACAGACGTACCAAGCGAGACACCTGCGGGAGACCAAAATCTATTAAAGGAAATAAATTCGGCGACAGATGTACTTACTGTCACGATGTAAGCGAGAGACTCCGGGTGAGAGCTAAAAGACTATTCGGCGACCGACTCTTTTCGCGAGAGAGTAGAAAAATGGGCGACAGGTGGCTGCTCAGAGGGTTTTCATGCACTCTCTCGTCCAGTTCCAGGGGTTTATATAGCCGCAACAGGGAATGCCAAAAGTCGCGACAGAGAATGCTAAACGTCGCGCCAGATCACACCTGTCGCAGAACAGAGCTCTTTTCACCTGCAAAAAATACAAGAAATTACAAACAACAAAGAGAACTATTCAGGGTGGGCCAAGGCCCAAAGACACATATTTATACTCTCTTGATGGCATAAATGCAACAAGAGAGTAGGGAGCACTTGATATGACAAAGTTTATCTATATTGGGCCAAGCCCAATGTTATCAGAGACCACCACGTGGCAGAAAACCACTGGGCCACGTGGCCTTCGGCGACAGAAGGCAAAGCCGCGAGAGACACCTGTCGCTGCGCGACAGACGTAAAAGTCGATCGCCTATATTTGGATGTCGACACGTGGCACGAACCTGTCGTTGCGACAGGTTCCATAGCCTATCGCTTGGAGTTGGCACGTGCCACGAACCTGTCGCGGGCGACAGACTCCTGAGCCTGTCGCCACAGTTGTGAACGCGACACGTGGCACAGCGACAGACCCCTGGCGCCACAAACGTGCCGGATGGTTTAGCCTATCGCTGACGACAGACCTCGGTCTCCTCTGGATCCTAAAGAACTTGTGTTGTATTGGGACACAAATTCTTAGCAGAATACAGACTTATCCTCCTGTAATATTGGCCTATAAATAGGCCCCAGGTATGATTTTACTCTCTAATTTTTGACGACTGGCTTTTACGCTTCTCAAGATTGAAGAATTTTCTACTGACTTAAGCATCGGAGTGTCTACGCAGGGAACCACCCCTGCGTCCCTCTGACTTTTATTGTTTTACAGAAGCTTCTTGGAGACACATGGAGACTTAGTACGAACATCGATGTCAGTATACTTTTATTGTTGTTTTGTGCAACAACACATTCCAAGTGTTGATGATTAAAATAGTAAATGGAATGAGGATAGGAAATAAATATAGGTTAAGCATGAAATTAAAATGAAAGAAAAATAATGCTTATTGTTGAAGGCCATGTTTGACCAAATGGGAATTCATAGGAATTCCAATTCCATGTAAACTCTTTAAGTGTAAATGAATAAAATAGAAGATGAGGAGAAGTAAAGGAATAAGTCTAATTAATTTAATTATCATTTTTGCAGCTCGTAATTTGGAGGATTAAGGGCTCGGTGTTGCGATTGGATTTATTTTCTACACTGTAGATAAGGTAAGGAATTGTATATGGAAGTAGTGTAGGAACTACCGTGTATGCATGTGGGAAAAAGTGGGTGATTTAGAAATTATAAATCGAAATTTATGAAAGGGGTTAGGATAGAAATTTACCGAAAGGTTACCGAAAAGTACAGAAAATTTTCCTTAATTATTTACACGCTCAGTATCTTAAATAAATAGTATTTTTATATAGTTTGAATATATGAATACGTGAAATGATGATAATATGTTTTATGAGTTTTATAAGATTTATTTAGAATATATAAAGTGTTGATTTGTTTACATGAATAGAAATCGATTGAAATAGTTACATCAAAATTGATTTACTGTGATTTTAAGATATATGAAACTGATTTTATAAGAGCGTTAGCTCCTTGTGAATTCATGCATACAGATTGATGATTAGGGCTGGGAGACCGTAGCTAAGTCCCCAGTACCTTCCCTTTTTCCGATCACAGTTGTCACTGACGAGTGTACACTGTAGATCTTCGACAATGGCCATTGTTACAGGTAGGAACGGCTTAGGGCTGGATGCCTGGCCCCACGTGGGTACGCCTAATCCTATACAGGTCCCTGTAGGGATACAGTTTGTGCATGAGTTTCTTAGATGTTAACTTCTATAGTGATTTCAACAGTATGTGATATGATTGATTTTACAGACAGATGATAAATTGATTTCGAATGATACAGTATACGAGATAATCGATTTACCGACAGACAACAGACTGTTTTTAAAGGATTATAAAAAGTGAAAAAGTATATGAATTGTATATGTTTTAAACGAGGTTTCTATATATGTTTTCATGAAACCGCATGCATTATTTTGGTTATAAAAATTTAAATTCATGATTATTATTGCATATAGTGGCATGGTACCACTCTTTTATATGCTCTTCCTTACTGAGTGTAAACTCACCCCTTATTTTTCCACCCAGACTATTTGCAGTAGATTCCGCTCATACGAGAGGAGCACGATTTTTGGACTCTACAGTGTTTCCTTCGAGACTGGTTGTTTATCCAGTGAAGGTATATTGTATTTTCTATATATCTCAGACTTGTCTGGTACAGTACTTATTAAGTTGTAAAGGCTAAGGGGATGTAAATTAAAAAGAAAGAAATTTTGTATATGTGCCTAGAGACCTGCACTTTTATATAAGAATATATCGAATGTCCAAATTTTTGTGGACTTAATTATATGAAATTATTGGGTATTTTAATTGCATTGAAATTATGTGAAAACTATGGTTTTTGGCTGGTATATATAAATTGTGTTTAAAGTGCAGGAGGTTAGGATATTTGCAGCAGTTATGCTGGCGAAATTTTGTCAGAAATTTACTAAAATATCATAAAATATTTTATGCACATAATCGAGTAAAATGAAATAAGAAATCAACATCGACAAACAGCCTAACCAATTGTAGAAAAAGGAAAAAGTTAATTGGCATTTTGGTGAAAATCGGATGTTACAAGTTTCCTTTTCAATTGACTCTGTCAAGGATCCATACAAATATATACATTTGGACCTACTCTTTTTTTTCCCGAATTGTACATGTTGGACATACTATTAATTATGAAGAAATCATTATCAAAAAATTAATTATGATGAATTTAGTATTGAAGATACTCTCTCATTAACCGGCAATTGCATAAAAACCATTTCTAAGTGATATGACAAAGTTTATCTATATTGGGCCAAGCCCAATGTTGTCAGAGACCTCCACGTGGCAGAAAACCACCGGGCCACGTGGCCTTCGGCGACAGAAGGCAAAGCCGCGAGACACCTGTCGCTGGCGACAGACGTAAAAGTCTATCGCCTATAGTCGAATGTCGACACGTGGCACGAACCAGTCGTTTGCGACAGGTTCCATAGCCTATCGCTTCTAGTCGGCACGTGCCACGATCCTGTCGCGGGCGACAGACCCTTGAACCTGTCGCCACCGTTGTGAAAGCGACACGTGGCACGAACACTAACCTGTCGCGGGCGACAGACTCCTTAGCCTGTCGCCACAGTTGTGAACGCGACACGTGGCTCGGCGACAGACCCCTGGCGCCACAAACGTGCCGGATGGTTTAATCTATCGCTGACGGTAGACCTCGGACTCTTCTGGATCCTAAAGAGCTTGTGTTGTATTGGGACACAAATTCTTAACAGAATACAGACTTATCCTCCTGTAATATTGGCCTATAAATAGGCCCCAGGTATGATTTTACTCCCTAATTTTTGACGACTGGTTTTTACGCTTCTCAAGATTGAAGAATTTTCGACTGACTTAAGCATCGGAGTGTCTACGCAGGGAACCACCCCTGCGTCTCTCTGACTTTTATTGTTTTTACAGAAGCTTCTTGGAGACATGCGGAAACTTAGTACGAAGATCGACGTCAGTATACTTTTATTGTTGTTTTGTGCAACAACAATTGGCGCCGTCTGTGGGAAGCGTGTAAAAAGCCAACCAAGATTTTCTAAGATGGTGAGAACGAGATCAACAAATGCTAGGACTGGGAGTGAGAAAAACTCCGTGAGTTCCCCTGAACAACAGATCCGTCAGAGGAACCAGGTGAACAGGGATGAAGAAAGAATTACAGTGTCGGCGGCAGAATTCGAAGCTCTGAGGCGACAGAGCGAAGAGACTTCCCAGGCGCTGAGAGCCATGGTGGATTTGTTCCAAGGGATTCTCCCGACATTGAATCTGCCGCCTGCCGTACAGAACTTGGTAGGAGGAGCAAATCAAGGGGTCCGGCCGCAGGCGTTTGGGCGACAGGAGGATAATGCAGCGACAGGACCCTATCGCCGGGAAGAGGCTCCCCCCGAGGAAGAGAATGATATTCAAAGGGCTGCGACAGGCGGACAGGGGAATATGAGGCCCGTCGCCGGAACCCAGAGAGAAACGGAAGTTGCGACAGGCGTAGACCCTGCGACAGGCGTTAGGCGACAGGCCCCACATATAGGGCGGCAGGTGTCTGGGCGACAGGAGGGCGACAGGGTGACAGGGTCTACCGCCCACTATCATGACTTGTCGAATTTGGATGCTACTAATGTAGACCATGGTATTGGAGGTGCTGGAAAGAACGGTGCTAGAGATCAAAGCACTTGGGTTGCCGATTCGGAGTTTGACCCCACTTGGTGCACACAGATGGTACGAACAAACACACCTCAAGCAAAGGGCAAGGAAGTAGTTGAAGACATACCGGACTCGCCTCATGCTAGAAGTTATCTCGCTCCTCCGATGGACATGAAAAAAATGATAGAACAAGTGCTGGAAGAAAAGAAGTTAGTGTCTGCAGAAGAGAGCCAGAGGAGAAGAGTACCATTCTGCACGGCCATCATGCAAAAACCTCTGCCCCCAAAGTTCAAAATGCCGCAGATGGTCGCATACACCGGAAAGATGGACCCCTACGACCATATGCAAAACTACGAGGCCTTAATGTTGCTGCATGGATGGGAAGACGAAATAATGTGCAGGGCCTTCTCCCTAACTCTGTCCGGAAATGCGATGAAGTGGTTTAATAACCT
Organism: Heritiera fomes; assembly: GCA_032173925.1. Lineage (NCBI taxonomy): Eukaryota > Viridiplantae > Streptophyta > Magnoliopsida > Malvales > Malvaceae > Heritiera > Heritiera fomes. The sequence continues at coordinate 29,980,050 of JAPDPM010000012.1, forward strand.
GCCTGAAGGGTCCATAATCTCTTTTGACCAGCTCAGAAGTGAGTTTCTCAAAGCGTTTGCGGTGAACAGTCAGAGAAGGAAGGAACCGACCTACTTGCTTACTATTAAGCAAGGCGCTAAGGAGTCATTGAAAAGTTATGTAGATCGGTTTAGAGATGCTACTTTAGAGGTGCGAGATCTGCAAGTTGGTATAGCCGTAGCAGCCATGCTACAAGGAACAAGGTCTGAGAAGTTGCAAGAATCCCTGTCCCTAGACCAGCCAACTACAATTTCATATCTGCTTTCCCGTGCACATAAGTATGTAACCCAGGAGGAAGTAATGAAAATGGTAGCAACAGGAGAACCCAAAGAGGGAAGGAAACGAGGAAGAGAGGTCACTGAAGCATCTTCCAGCCAACCGAGAAAGTTTGAGAAACCCCCTGCACTGAAATACACTTCCTACACCCCACTCACTGAATCTCGGGCTTCAGTGTTAGCAGCCATTGAAGGAACAGGTCTTATACAGACTCCGAAGAAGGCGTCAGGTAATCTGGGCCGTGATTTGAGATCGTATTGCGATTACCACTCAACGCATGGGCACACGACCGAAAAATGTAGGGAGTTGATGAATCAGCTAGAAAAACTAGCACGGGAAGGAAAAATAAACCGTTTCGTATGGAGGAGTGATAGAAACAACCAACCCGCGCAGAACCGAGGAAACAACTTCAGAGATAGAAGGGGTGAGAACAGGGGACCTGTGAGACGTAATGAAGGAGAAAGGAGAGGTAATGATGGAAGGATTGAAAGAAGAAATCGAGAGGAAGATAATGAGCCCACAGGACCAGCTATTAACGTGATATCCGGGGGTGAATCATTAGCTGGTGCATCTTCCTCGTCTCGGAAAACTTATGCCCGACAGGCCCACCAAATTAACTCTGTGATGGAGGAGAAACAAGATGAGGAGCCCATCATTTTTACACCAACCGATAGGGGGGACATAGTGGTTCCTCATGATGACCCGATGGTGATCTCAGCAGTGGTGGCAAAGCATCCGGTGGGTCGAATCTTGGTCGATAATGGGAGTTCGGTGAACTTAATATACTGGAACTGCTTTGAGAAGATGAACATATCGGAGGACAGGTTAAAACCAGTGCCCGCACCCTTATACGGTTTTTCCGGTGAAAAGGTAAAGGTAGCAGGTGCCATTCAGCTACCTGTTACATTGGGGGAGAGCCCAAAAGATGTCATCAGACAAGCATTGTTCATGGTTGTGAGATCAACCTCTACAGCCTACAATATGATCCTCGGACGGCCATTATTAAATGACATGAGGGCAGTGGTCCATCCCTGCTATTTGCTGATGAAGTTTCCTACTCCCCGCGGTGTTGGACAAGTAAGGGGAGATCAAAGGAAAGCCAGAACGTGCAATGTCGCGTCTACTACATGTAAGGGAATTCAGAGAAAGGAAACCCTTATGATCGAAGAACCGCCTAAACCAAAACCTGACGAGGAGATGGAGGCGATCCGATTAGATGCAGAAGATGAGAATAAGGTAGTATACGTGGGGAGTCAGTTGCCTGAAAAAATGAAAGAAGAAATCGTCCGATGCTTGAAAGAGAATTGCGACGTGTTCGCATGGACCACAGCCGATATGCCCGGAATTGATCCTGGAATTGTCTGCCATCGGTTGAACGTAATCTCAGGAGCGAGGCCGATAAAACAAAAGAAGAGGAATTTTGCTCCAGAAAGACAACTTGCAATAAATGAAGAAATTTCGAAGTTATTGCAAGCAGGGTTCATCAGAGAAGTCAATTACCCGGAATGGTTGGCTAATGTTGTAATGGTAAAGAAAGCCAACGGGAAATGGAGGATGTGTGTGGACTTCACAGATCTGAATAAAGCTTGCCCAAAGGATTCGTATCCACTACCTCGGATTAACAGGTTGGTAGATGAAACCTGTGGGTACGAATTTCTTAGCTTCTTGGATGCTTTTTCGGGATACCACCAAATTATGATGCATCCCAATGATGAGGAGAAAACTTCATTCATTACCGATAGTGGAACATATTGCTATCGAGTAATGCCATTCGGCCTGAAAAATGCAGGGGCGACCTACCAGCGCATGGTAAATAAGGTGTTCCAAGACTTGTTGGGCAACACCATGGAAGCTTATGTTGACGATATGATCATCAAAAGCCGACAGGGAGAATCTCATGCTGAGAAAATGACAAAAGTGTTCAGGGTGTTGCGGGAATACAAGATGAAGTTGAATCCCAATAAATGCTCATTCGGGGTGAGATCTGGGAAATTCTTAGGATTCATGATTACAAATCGAGGGATAGAGGCTAATCCCGAGAAAGTTCAAGCCATTTTGGACATGAGGCCACCCAACACTGTGCGAGAAGTTCAAAGGCTGACAGGGAGGATAGCGGCCTTGAATCGCTTCTTGTCCAAATCAGCAGAAAGAAGTCTACCATTCTTTAAAGCAATAAAGGTCGGAAAAGACTTCAAGTGGGTAGAAGAATGTAATGACGCCTTTGAAAGACTGAAAGACTACTTGAAAGAATTGCCTCTACTATCTCGGCCACAGCCCGGTGATCATCTCCTCATGTACCTTGGTGTAGGAGAGAAAGCCGTAAGTGCAGTCCTGTTGAGAAAGGAAGGAGACAAGGACTGCCCAATCTATTATGTAAGCAAAGTCCTGCTAGATGCCGAAACAAGATACCCCTTAGTGGAAAGAATAGTTTTGTCCTTGGTGATGGCCACTCGGAAATTACGACCTTACTTTCAAGCTCACTCGGTGACCATCTTAACGGATCAGCCGTTGAGACAAATATTGCAGAAACCAGATCACTCCGGTCGTCTGATTAAATGGGCTGTTGAATTAAGTGAGTATGACATACACTTTCAGCCTCGCCAAGCTATAAAAGGGCAGGCGTTGGCAGATTTTATTGTAGAATGTACTGGCCGGGAAGTCCGCGATGAAACAGACTTAGTCTGGTGGAAATTGTTTGTAGATGGAGCTCGTAACATGGATGGCAGTGGGGCGGGAATTGTGCTAACTTCACCCGAAGGGGAAACCTATGAGTATTCCCTACGTCTCGACTTTCCGAGTTCGAATAATACAGCCGAGTACGAGGCCTTAATAGCTGGGATGAAACTTGCTGAAAAATTAGGAGTCAGCAACTTAATGGCCCATAGTGACTCAAAGTTGGTGGTGAACCAGTTCTCGGGTGAATATGAGGCACGAGAACCCGCTTTGATCCCTTATCTACAAAAGGTGCAATTATTGGCACGATCATTTGAACACTTCAAATTAACTCAGGTAAATCGATCAGAAAACATACATGCAGATGCTCTTTCGAAGTTGGCTTCTTCTAGAGGAGTTAAGGGAGGTCTGGTCAAAGTGGAATCTCTCGCTAAGCCTAGTATCGAAGAAGAAGGTGTGTACGATATCGAGAACAGGGATGATTGGAGAGTCCCGATCAAAGACTACATATTGGAGAACACACTTCCAACTAATAGAGATGAAGCTCGAAGGTTGAAATTAAAAAGTGCCAGGTTCACAGTAGTAAATGGGGAACTCTATAAACGAGGGTTCACAATGCCTTTACTGAAATGTCTAGGACCCCAACAAGCTGATTACACCCTAGCTGAGGTCCATGAGGGAATATGCGGAGAACACTTAGGGGCTCGTGCATTGGCTTCAAAAGTATTGCGTGCGGGGTTTTATTGGCCTACATTGAGGAAGGATGCCGCCGAAAAAGTGAAAAAATGCGACAAGTGTCAGAAATTCGCTCCCATAACGACTGCGCCGGTTTCGGCCCTCCAGAACACTCTCCAACCAACTCCATTTGCACAGTGGGGACTGGATATTCTGGGACCTTTTCCCATAGGCTCAGGACAAAGGAAGTACTTACTTGTGGCCACGGATTACTTCACGAAGTGGATAGAGGCTGAGCCTTTGGCCACAATTTCTGAAAAGAAGGTGAAAGCAATGGTGTGGAAAGACATAATTTGTCGATTCGGAATCCCTCGTGTAATAAATGCAGACCATGGGAAGCAGTTCGATTGTGATGCTTTCCGGGATTTCTGTAAAGGCCTGAATATTATCTTGAGAATATCTTCTGTGTCTTACCCTCAGGCCAATGGGCAGGCAGAGGTGAGTAATCGAACTATACTGCACGGGTTGAAGACCAGACTAGATAAGGCAAAAGGAGCATGGGTAGATGAGCTCCCAAGTGTCCTATGGGCCTACAGGACGACAAGTAAAGTATCGACAGGGGAAACACCGTTCAATTTGGTGTACGGAACTGAGGCCCTCATTCCGGTGGAAGTTGGAGCTGAGTCACCCAGATTGGTCCCTTACATTGAGGAACTTAATTCCCAGGGACTAAGGGAGAATCTAGATCTGATAAACGAACTGAGAGACAAGGCAAACATGAGGCTGGCTGCTTACCAACAAAGGGTAGCCACTTACTACAATGCACGGGTAAAGAACAGAGAATTACAAGAGGGAGACCTGGTATTAAGAAAGTCGGCAATTACAAACGTCCACAAGGAGGATGGAAAGCTACGCGCCAATTGGGAAGGACCATACAGAATCAGAAGGATGGTCGGACCTAGCACATGCGCCTTGGAGACCTTGCAAGGAAAGAAAATCTCGAAGACTTGGAATGCTAACCATCTTAAGCTGTACTGGCAGTGAACATTGTACTATTTTTCTCTCTTCTCTGGTTATCCATTATTTATATCTTTACTTTTCCATCTGTTGCTTAGTTACTTTACAGATATTATTGTCTTGATTCATAAATAAAAGCCAGCTATTCATTTTCTACATATATCTTCTAATGCAATGTTCGAGAACAGATTGTGTATGGCAGGAATTGAAATGAAGCAGAAGCTGGCAAATCAAAAGTCCCTAAGCGAAAAGTGCGCGAGATGGGCAAACCAAAAGTCCCTAAGCGAAAAATGCGCGAGACGGGCAAAACAAAAGTCCCTAAGCGAAAAATGCGCGAGACGGGCAAATCAAAAGTCCCTAAGCGAAAAATGCGCGAGACGGGCAAAACAAAAGTCCCTAAGCGAAAAATGCGCGAGACGGGCAAATCAAAAGTCCCTAAGCGAAAAGTGCGCGAGATGGGCAAACCAAAAGTCCCTAAGCGAAAAATGCGCGAGACGGGCAAAACAAAAGTCCCTAAGCGAAAAATGCGCAAGACGGGCAAATCAAAAGTCCCTAAGCGAAAAATGCGCGAGACGGGCAAAACAAAAGTCCCTAAGCGAAAAATGCGCGAGACGGGCAAATCAAAAGTCCCTAAGCGAAAAGTGCGCGAGATGGGCAAACCAAAAGTCCCTAAGCGAAAAATGCGCGAGACGGGCAAATCAAAAGTCCCTAAGCGAAAAGTGCGCAAGATGGGCAAACAAAAAGTCCCTAAGCGAAAAATGCGCGAGACGGGCAAAAATAACAATAAAAAAACAAAAAAAAAATCCCTAAGCGAAAAAGGCGCAAGACGGGTACAACGCTCGAGGAAAGTTCAACTTTGAACCAAAATAAGCGCTATTTCAAAGTTGAACTCGGGGAGCAACATGATATAAAGGTACGCCTTATGTCGAGAATCCACAATTGATCGATATCTATAATGCTTTAATGGTGTTCTTTAGATTTTGTGATCGATTGATATCTCTAAACGCTTTTACTGTCGCTCTTTGTATGATTATTGAATTCGCGGTGGATTGATATCTATAATGCTTTAAATAAGGATTTTATTATTGACGATTTTATTATTTACGCTTTAATGCTGCTCCATATAGCTTACGATTGCTCAATATATAATCCTGCTCGTTAGAATCTCACGATATAACGACACAACAAGTCACGAAATAAAAGCATTCATAGAAAAAGAGAAAGAGTTACAAAATGAAAACGTTACTTTTCATTCAAAATGAACCTATACATCGGAATTAACAAACAAAACAAAAACTATAAAACTCTAATCTACGGCGATGACCGGATCAGCCGACCGGGAAGGCGCTGCATCGGCGCTAGCATCTCGAGAAGCTTGAGGCTCAAGAACTGGAGGAGTCAAAGAACCAGGATCCCGGGAAGACGAGGGAGCCACCCCGGAAACAGGAATATCACTTGAAAGCCCACTTGAAGGCTCAACCACGGTCGCAGAGTCTGGCACGGGATCAGCGGCAGCAGAATCTGAAATCTGGAGCTCGTCGCTGTCCAGCCCCATCAGTGCCTCTATAGGCTCGAGCTGATCGCCTGTCTCGATAGGCTCAGAGACGTCACACACTGCCAGAGGCTCAGATCGACCAAGTGTCTCGGAAGACTCAGGCATGTGTAGTGGCTGTCGAGGGGGCCACGGACCCTCAAGGTTGTCTAGATTATCTACAGCCCCTTCCGCTAAATAGGCCTCTGGACTTTGTGCGTCGGGCTCATACTTGGTCCAAGAAGGAGCATCGTAGTACTTAGCCTCCTCGGTGAATAGCAATTCAGGAAAAGCCTCATTGGGTCGATTCCTCTCCAACCAAGAGCGAGCCAAATAGAAACCATATTTAATAAACCCCGTCGAGAAAGCCGCTTTCTTGTCAAAACAATGCTGGGACAAGCGGTATTCACGAACGGCCTCAATTCGAGCTTCTCTTTGACGATCTAGCACATTGTGCATCTCCTCAATAGCCTCATCTCGTTGTCTCTCCATGGCTCCCCGGTCATCAACGGCCTTATTATAAGCCTCTTGGTATCCTTGAAGGGAAGACACCTTCGCCTGCTCTTCTCGGAGCTTTCGCTCGAGATCCGCATTTTTTCTTTCAAGATCAGCGCTCCTTTTGTTTAGCTCCTCCACCCTGTTGACATAAGGACGAAGCTGGTTAACCTCGTTTGAAAGCTCCATCCTCTGATCCCGAAGCTCGCGAATCTCTTTATCAGCTTGCTCCCTGAGAGCCCTATGCCGAGCATTGACGGCCGCAATTTGTTGAGCTGACTGATAAGACAAAAAACACAAGTAACTCAACAGATCTTTTAACGAAAAAGTTTAGACGGGGAAATTAGTTACCAAACTCTTACCTTCATAGCAAGATAATCAGAATTATCCTCCGCCTCCGGGATGTTTGTAAACAGCTCAGCCTCGTCACGAGGAAGAATGGTGCTCCAAGCCAAACGAGATGCTATCCCGGCTTCCTCGATGCTGTCGTTATCATTCACTCCGGGATAGGTCTGAAAGTCGTCCGTCTGAAAGTCGTCCCCACTAACGACGACCCCGCTATCAATCACATAACGCCTCACAGTAGGGTCTACCACCTTGGGTAAGACTGGTCTTGTAGGCATCGAGGCTTCAACAATCAGCCTCTTCCTGTATTTTCGCCTTGGCTGGCGGGGAGCCGGCCTACCCTCAGCAATACGAGAGCCACCTTCTTGAGGGACTGGATCACTCCTTTGGGACTCGGAGCTCTCGCGATCGCCTGAACCCCGATCAGGGACAGGAGGCCTCTTCCGTTTGTTTCTCCCGGCCTCTTGTGTAGGGCGGCTGGATTCGCCAGTAGAAGGTGGAGGAGGAGTAGGAGCACGCGCTAACCCAGATGGGGGTCTAACCTGCGACTGAGAAGGAGGTGCCGCTCGAGCGGCAGCATCACTGGCTTCCCTCCTACGCATCAAATCTCGGAAGTTCATGCCTACACAAAATATAAAGAAAGGATTAGCCGACTGAGCTAAACACCACACCAGAAATAAAAAAAAAAGATGGAAAACCTAGAAAACCACCAAAATCCTCTAAGATATCCAGATTCGAATCTAACGGAAAATCAACGAAAGGACTCCCAAAGGCGTTAGCCTGAGCCCACTCAGGGCCATCCCCTGAATAACCACTAGTACCCGCAGCCTCAATGGTCTCGTCCTCCGAATCTGAAGAGGACTCATCTACAAGGCGGCCCACAGGGGTAGGTGCTTCGGCTACTAAGACTGGGGATGACTGACTAGGGCCAGCATCGGATAAACGAGGAGTTGTGGACAGGTTAGACGGGGCAGCAGAAGCTCCAAGAACGGTCCTGCTTACGCCCCAGCCGGCAGCGGCAATGTTCTCCGGGGTTAGAAGAGAGAATAAATTACGTTCCCCAGTAGAACAGATTCGCTGAATAGACTCGCCAAATTGTTCTCTTAAAATTTCTACTTTGAACCTGTCCGAGCGCTGGGAGTGGTCAGAGGTATCACAGTTCCATCTACAGCGAATCCGTAGGTTACTAGGAATCTCAACAACGATCCACTCGCTCTCAAAACCGCGCAGTTTATTAGGGAGATCCGAAAAAATCTTGTTATTAGGAAACTCGTTGACCGTTAACCGTTGAAAGGAAAACGTTATCAACCCTTTCAACCTACGAACTCTAAAAAAGGCGCTTAAGAGAGGAACCGAGGGGATAATACCTAGTTGGCGACACACTATGGAAAACGCTACCAATTGAGCCCACGCATGGGGGTGGAGTTGACACGGGACGATGTCTTTATATCTAAGAAACGCTTCGCCAAACTCCGGAAGAGGGAAGCGAAAACCAAAAGACAAAGAAGCTTTATGGACGGCCACACCATTTCTAACCGAGTTGGGCGTTACCTCCCCTTGCACTGGAAGTCTATAGCCATAACCCGAGGGAAGAGGGAAACGCACCCTAATATCCTCTAAGTCGGCACTTGTCAAAGAGCACAGAACGCCACCTTTCACCAGCGTTTTACCTTGACGTTGTGAAGACATGGTGAAAGGAATAACTAAAGGCGACAGACCTAAAGGCGACAGACCTAAAGGCGACAGACCTAACGGCGGCAGACCTAAAGCGGCAGACCTAAAGGGCGACAGACGTACCAAGCGGGAGACCTGCGGGAGACCAAAAACTATTAAATTAATTCGGCGACAGATGTACTTACTGTCACGATGTAAGCGAAAGACTCCGGGTGAGAGCTAAAAGACTATTCGGCGACAGACTCTTTTCGCGAGAGAGTAGAAAAATGGGCGACAGGTGGCTGCTCAGAGGTTTCTCATGCACCCTCTCGTCCGGTTCCAGGGGTTTATATAGCCGCAACAGGGAATGCCAAAAGCCGCGACAGAGAAGGCTAAACGTCGCGCCAGATCACACCTGTCGCAGAACAGAGCTCTTGTCACCTGCAAAAAATACAAAAGATTATAAACAACAAAGAGAACTATTCAGGGTGGGCTAAGGCCCAAAGACACATATTTATACTCTCTTGATGGCATAAATGCAACAAGAGAGTGGGGAGCACTTGATATGACAAAGTTTATCTATATTGGGCCAAGCCCAATGTTGTCAGAGACTTCCACGTGGCAGAAAACCACCGGGCCACGTGGCCTTCGGCGACAGAAGGCAAAGCCGCGAGACACCTGTCGCTGGCGACAGACGTAAAAGTCTATCGCCTATAGTCGAATGTCGACACGTGGCACGAACCAGTCGTTTGCGACAGGTTCCATAGCCTATCGCTTCTAGTCGGCACGTGCCACGATCCTGTCGCGGGCGACAGACCCTTGAACCTGTCGCCACCGTTGTGAAAGCGACACGTGGCACGAACACTAACCTGTCGCGGGCGACAGACTCCTTAGCCTGTCGCCACAGTTGTGAACGCGACACATGGCTCGGCGACAGACCCCTGGCGCCACAAACGTGCCGGATGGTTTAATCTATCGCTGACGGTAGACCTCGGACTCTTCTGGATCCTAAAGAGCTTGTGTTGTATTGGGACACAAATTCTTAACAGAATACAGACTTATCCTCCTGTAATATTGGCCTATAAATAGGCCCCAGGTATGATTTTACTCCCTAATTTTTGACGACTGGTTTTTACGCTTCTCAAGATTGAAGAATTTTCGACTGACTTAAGCATCGGAGTGTCTACGCAGGGAACCACCCCTGCGTCTCTCTGACTTTTATTGTTTTTACAGAAGCTTCTTGGAGACACGCGGAAACTTAGTACGAAGATCGACGTCAGTATACTTTTATTGTTGTTTTGTGCAACAACACTAAGTTAAAAATTCTCTTATTAAATTTTTTTTCTAAGTTAGCATAGAACTTAAATAAGTACTATTTGAATTAATTGTACAAATTAATACTAATTAAATTGAGGAAAAAATGGAATTCCATGACAGATTTCTTTTTTTTTTGTTCATATCCATGACAGCTTTCCAAAGACTCCAAATTCCTTACTTTTAATTTGTTCATCGATTTCCTCGTTATTGATTAATTGAGCATTTTCTCAACATTTTCTTGGGGAAAAAAGAAAGACAAAAGTGGTCCAAAAGCATAGGAAAAGCTTTCCAAGATTCCAATTTTTTAATTTTTTTTACTTTTTAATTTCCCTGCTCCTTCTAGATTAACATCCATGAAAACGACGTCGAGTATAAATTATTTCATTGACTTCATCACATACTTAACCCTTTTTTTTTTAACTATAAAATAAAATCTTCCAACCTTTATGCTACGTTGCCCACGATTGTTTGTCCAATCACCTATGTTATGTATGCCAACTGCGTACAGTTCACTTCTTCGATTTTTGAACATCCTAAGTTCCATACACGAATTCCATACCAAATATATTCGTGTATATATGCCGAATTAAGCAATGGTTGGGATCACATTTTGCACATGGATAGTTCCGAAACGAATATAAGCTCTTTCTTCTTCCTTTTCAGCACGTCTAATAATTTTAAATAGAGACACAACTACACGAAAACAATATCGAAAATAAGATTCCAATTAAAATTTTGATTAAAACATCATATATATATATATATATAGGTGACAAAAAATAAAAAAAAATCAGTTTAATATTTGATTTTTCAATACCAATTGTAATATTATAATTTTCGTAATATACACAATTTGATATGAAGAAACATACATAACATATACACGAATGATCAGATTCACTTTTTAAACATGGAGACAAGCATGACTTGTCATTGTGACATCATAATCTGCCCTTAAATATCCAAAGAAATAAAGTAGGATGCAACTACAGTATCTTGACTATGAAGATAAAGAAAACTTATGGTAATGGAGAATATCGTGGGAGAATAAAATAAAGTGGCATACCATTTCCAGTTGTCTATTTTGGAATAGGCAAAAGGTGGTCAAAAGTGGCGCTGAAAAATGAATGGAAGCAAAGGAAAATCATCAAGAAAAATGGGTGCAGTGCAGGACTTGCAATGGAAGTTGGGTTGTTGGCTTGTTGGTATTATTATTATTATTATTATTATTATTATTATTATTATTATTATTATTATTATTACTAGTAAGTTTCCTGCACGAAGTTGCAAAATTAAAAATTAATTTTTTATGCTTATAATTTTTTGGTCAATTGATTAAAAAATTAAAAATTAATATTTTATGTTTACATTTTTTTGTCAAGTGATTAAAAAAGTTGTGATATATTATAAAATTTAAGTTTTAATTCAAACAATCTCACCTTTCACTCTTAATTATAAAAATAAAATTGTTATATTTAATTATTAAATTATTTAAAAAATTTTAAAGGGATATATTTATCTCATTTTGAAATTAGAAGTCAAATATTTTTAATAAAAAAATTATTTTACAAAATATCTATATTCTCTTAAATTTTGACTCATTTGAAATTATTGTTTTATTTATTTATTATTATATTTTATCTTTATTAATATTTATTTTACAAAATATCTATATTCTTATTATTATTTTTATTAATGTTCATTTATCTAACAAACTAAAAACTTCTTAATTTTAGTAATAATTAATTATTATTTTTAAGATAATTTGAAATAATTTTTTTATTAAAATAAATTGTATGAACTTCCTTATATTTTAGTAAAGTTGATTATATGATTCTTCAACTTGAAAAATATTTTCAATTTGTTATTATAAATTCTAAAATAATTTTCATCATTGGATTTTTTTCAAATAATGATTTTTATTATTAGCTTTAAAAATTAATATATATGTTGCACTGACAGTGTATGAAATCTATATACCCTCAGTCAACTATGGGATGATACCTCATATGAATGTCTTTAAAAATAAATATTAACAAAGTTTTTAAATTTAGTTTTAATGACCTATATACTTTTAGACTTTGCTCATTAATGAGGTGATCATTCTATAATTGACTGACAGTGTATAAAAGCTATACATTGTAGTGCATCATTTATAAACTAATATATATATATATATATATATATATATATATATATATATATAAAGTGAATATATTTGTAAAAAAAAAAGTGAAATAAAATTAAGCTACTTATCTTTTTTATTGACCTTGTTTACTTAAAATGAATTATAGTAGATGTATGAATATCAGAAACGTAGTGCTCAAGAATTCATAGAGATTTGTTTTAATTTATTGAAACAAAATTTTGTAAATTAATCTCTCCAAAACAAAATCTTAACCCATATTTCAACAAAAAACAAAAAAAAATTCAATCATTGCTCTAATCCATAAAATAAGCATTAATCCTAAAAGAGATTCATTTATATATGGGTATATATATATATATTTTAAAATAAAAAGTATATATATATATATATTATTCTTTCTTATTTTTATCTATTTGTTTTCAAAAATATTTTTTTCAAATTCATAAAAAAATAAAATTCAATAACCAAATGTACATATTTAATTTTTTTCTTAAAATCATTCTAAATTATATTATTTTTAATGTAAAAATTTAAAAAGAAAAAATAAAGAATGAAATAAAAAATTAGAAAAAGGATATAAATATCATAAAATCAAACATTTTAACTCACAACATCCGGACATGTGTCAAGCATTTATCCCAAAGGGATTGTATAGATTTTTTTTTTGAGAAGGGCTACTTTGTCACAACTAAACCCAAAAGCTGTGAGGCAGGACGTTTGCGGATCTCGACCGACCTTTGTGGTCAGGCCCAAACACTATTTTTTTTATATATATACAGGTTGTCACGTATTAAATAATGATAATTAAAATTAAAATTTAGTATTATAACAATAAATCATAGTTATGTTCACATAGTTATTTAGATATATTTAATTTAAATTTTAGTTTTGAGAAAAAAATTAAAAAAATCTAAAAACATGTTTCTCAGTTTTTTCTTGATTCATTGTCATCTTTTTTGTCTTTTATACCAGCTATCAAATAAACCTGACATTTGTATATATAATTCGTATTTGCATCATGTAAAATTATATTCATATGATATACAATACGAAAATTTCATGTCAATATTTTTTTCCAAACATTAAAGAAAATTTTTTTAATTTTTGTTATATTTATATATAATTTATCAAATTTTAGTTCGTATAACTTTTATTTTTTATATTTATTTGTGTAATTTTCGAGCCATGTCACTATATCTTGTCAAAAATTAACAAGTCTACTACCAAGGTCTCATTTCTTAACAAAAACATAGTATATAGAACGTACGTATTAATACTGAGTAGATAAAACATCCATAGGCATGACAAAAATTAAAATTAATTGATTTACTTCAACCATCTTATTAGACATTAATTTAAGCAGTGATTCAGCCTCTCTCTTTTTTTTTTTAAATTATGTTAATCAAGCAGAAGACTAACCTTTCATGGAGTGAATGGAATCGAACTTTCTATGTATGCATTATTTTTACATTAAATTTTATTAGATAAACTATGATAGTGGTGTTTTGTAGTTTTATTTGATTTTATCATGTAATTTGTTTTAGCTATCAATTTTTTTATCAAGCAATTAAGAAAAAGTTGTAATATGTTTTAAAATTTGAATTCAATCCCAAAATCAATTCCCATCCTCCACTTATAAATATATATATATATTTATTATATATATTTATAATTTGTTTTATTTGCCCAGTTAGTTGGGATTAGGATAAATTTGTTTATAATTTGTTTTATTTGCCTAGTTAGTTGGGATTAGGATAATCGAGTTGAATTAATCCTTGAAGGCCAGCTACTACAGTACTCCTTTTAACCAGGTATTTGTGTATATATTGTGTGATATATATTATAGACAACCTATCATCTACTTGTATGATATATCAACATCCATTTGTTCACACCATCTCCTGGAAACCTAGCCTTCCTCCTTACCTTAAACTCAACGTTGGAAACTCCGGACATTGGATATGTGGAGGAATAATTTGAGATGCAGATGGAAATTATCATATTAATTTATTTATAAAATATAATGTAGACACTTAATTTTGTTCTATCATTATTATTATCATTTTATTTTTATTTATATATATTTGTATTTATTTTTATTTTAATTATTTGTTATTATTATTATTATTATCTGTATTATTTCCCATCAACTGTCCATCAGCCACCGCCACCACCAGCCCCCATCCCATCTCTACCGACCAGCTACTCTGGCAACAGATCCCATCTCCACTAGCCCGAGGCCAAACCCTAGCCTTTTAAAATCCTCCCATTTTTTGGCTACAAGGGGGGCAACATCACATTCCACAGGCAGACCCATCTTCACTACCCGAACCCCGAACAAAAAACCCTTAAAACGCAACAAAGATCCAAACCAGCATCACCCTCAACCCTCCTCACTACCCGTAACCCTCACCAAACCACCATCACAGAAGCCCCAAAAACACCACTACCCTTAAAACCTGTGATAACTGTGATTTTCGATCTTGATTGTAAACAGATATAACATAGACAAGTATAGTTAATAAGAGGTATTCAAGAGTTATAGAAATTACTTTATTAAGTAATGATTTAATTATAAAAATTTAAATTAAAATGAAATTTTAGGATTGAAATTAAGAGAATAAATATATATTTAAATAAATGGATATATATTTATTAAAAAGATAAAAAATATATATATATATATATATAAGAAATAATATACTATATTGTATTATAGAATATATAATATAATTAATTAGATTATATTACTATAGTTATATATGTAATATAAAAAATTAATATTGTACTATATATATTATAATAAAAGATATAATATAACATTTTATATAATATTATATTATATATTATATTATATAAAATATATTAGATATATTATATTAAAAAAATGATGATTGATGGAAAAAGTGACAAGCTTCTTAAAGAAGCTTGTCAGAGGGTGATGGGTGAAAACCCACTCACCCATTCACGTCTGTTGAGTTTTCAAAAAGAAAATAAATATATTATTAAACTAAGTAATATAATAAGTTGAAAAGAAATTAAAAGAAAGAAGGAAATGAGAGATTGGAAAAAAATAAGTGAGAGAGGCGAGAGAATGGCCGAGAAAAGCTAAAGAGAAAAAAAAAATGGAAGGAGAAGGAGCAGAAGCAACTTTTGAAGCAGGAACGGTGCGGCAAGTCCATTGGACGATAGCTTTGGCTGAGTTTGGGCCACTGTTACAGGGGATTTGAGAAGCTAACATTTTGGTGCCGGTTCAGACAAATAGAAAGGGGTTGAAGGCAGTTAAAAAAGGGCTGTAATGTGAGATTTTGGTGCTAGTTTAGACTGGATTTTGTGGATTTTAAAGGCTGATTTAAAAGCTGAAATGAGGAGTTTTGAGGACTGCTAAAGAAGCTGAAATGGCAGTGTTTAAAGGTTAGTTTTGTGTATTTCTTTTTTTGCAAAAAAATAAAAGAAAAAAAAAGATATGGGGAAAGGAAATTTGCAAAAGAAAGTTGTATATTTTTTTAGGAAATTTTTATATGATAGTGTTTAATTAAATTTTAAGTGAATGTGTGCGTTTATTTAATTTATAGAATAACATAAGTGTACTTGGTAGAGACTTGGCTAGGCTGGGAATTTTGCCATAGAGCTAGTGTCGAAATTTGGTAAAAGACGTGTAAAGCTATCGATTTTTGTAAAAGAAATAAATTAGAAATTTGTTTGATTGATACTAAGTCGTTTGACAATGTTTGAATGCGCAGCGCGATGTTAAGGCAATAGGTGCGGATTTAGCTAAATTCGACGTGCGCGCTAAGCTCGAAGCAAAGGCAAAAAAAAAAAAAAGAAATCGCAATTTGGAATTCGACAAAAGGTTAGAGCCTATCGAAGTGCCAAGCTTTAACGCTAGGTAAGATACTCTTATAAAGCCTTAGTAGCATTATATTGTATGTGGGATTTATAATCTTATATAATGCTCTGATGGAATGATTTTAATGGAATTGTGATTTTTTTTATATAATGCATCGATTTAATTAATGTTAAAAATGCTAAGAGGGCCTACAATTGATGGTGGGGGTCTTAGTAAGAGGTAAAAATTGGTGAGAATCAACGGCTGTCAGTATAAATTGTGTTTCCTTGCAGGAGGTTTAGAGGAAATTAAGCCGTTATGCTGTCAAAATTTCCACAAAAATGTTTAAGGAAAAAATATTAAGTTCTCATCTAGATGGAATCCTGAAAGAATTATCGAAGATAAGCTTGAAAGGATCTTATTGTGTCATAGGAAAAATTGATTTTTTAAATGGTTGAAAAGGTTAATGGATGAGCACGATAATGTGAGGAATTTGGTTGTGAATCTTATAGAGTCGATAATTCGAGTTATTTAATATTGCAAGTTGACTATCGAGCAGAAATTGAGGTGGAATCTCGATAGTTGGAGTATTGATGGATGTAACGATGATTATATGATATTGCTTTGAAGAGAAGATCATAGTTGAAAAGCGATGATTATAGAATTGATAGATTAAAACAAATGGACCGTCTTTGTGGTATGATTGAGATAATGATCATAAGAAAGTAGATCGTGAAATCTTATGGACATTTTGATGTGTTATGACCTCGAAGCTAGAGGATTGTAAGTGTGGATAATGACCTATCTGGCAATATGACAATATAATCTTAATATACCATAAGGCTGAAATTGAGAAAAAAAAAATATAGCAATAAAATGAGATTTAGAGAATTTGGTACTTGATATATACTACATTATGAAATATCTTTGTCAATAGAATGGATTCGAATCAATGTTTGATTGTGGCATGTTAACTTTGTATGTGTAAAGCTAATGTTGGGAATTGATTTAATTAATGTGCAAAATAATGAAAGGGAGAATGAAAGCTTGAGGTAGCTTGTGATCTTTGATGGAAAAATATACTAGAATGATCCTAATAGTCTATGGATGTTATTGAAATGTATTTGAATAAACGTGCAAACATATGTACTGTGGATTTTAATGATGCCATTGGGGACTTGAAAGACGTGTGTAATTGTAGAATGAATGACGGATGACTTTCGTGTCATGATCATGTTTGAATAAGAAATTTAGGCTACTAAAGACACACCTTAGTCTGATGTCATAATATGCACAACAATAGATTGAATGAGTATTGAGATATATTTGGATATATTTAGAAAATCATTCATGCATGACATATGATCTCATGTTGTTTTAAAAGAAAAAGTGATATTTTAAAAAGAGATGCATCGAAATCTTTTAAGTGAAAGTAAATATTTGAAATGATTAGACAGCCACAGACCTAGATGTTTAATATCATTTTGACATTATTCATGACATGTACATATTGAACATGAGATTTAATTATGCATTGATTTGAGAAAAGACTCGGTTTTAAATGTTTTTTTTTTTGAGGGCTGTCTAAATGAATTCAAAATGATATATCAAAAGATTTCGATTTTTGAGACGACAGGTACCCTATTGAATGCCTGAGTGGCATATGCCTTTGTGGCACAGAGTATGTATTTATTGTGTGGTTCTGCCTGTGTGGCATGGAACCCCATTTATACATATATGATATGTACATGTAAATGTTGCCTGATGAGATCATTCCAGGCTGTCCGACAATAGTCGTGGACACATTCCTCAGTTTCCAGCTGATCAGTGGGACTGGGACGATCTATGATCATAGATAGTGAACCCTTCGAGGGAAACTATCCCATTGATAGCTACAATGGGTTAGAGATGATATGATAATAGAATAGGGATTCATGCCTAGTCTCTTACTAAATGTTAAAGAATGTCTAGAGTACAATTTATTATATATTAAACTCTAGACATGATATGTTTTACAGTATACATGAAATGATTGAAATTGAATGATTGAAACATGGTTTATATTATGCATTATATGATTTGAGACCTTATATGTTTTAAACCATGTTTATTTGACATGACAGATGAAATGATGTACATGTGTTTTATACCACATATGATATGAATAGAGATTTCATATGTTTTAAAATGTGTTTTAAAACATATGTCAAATGATTTTAAATTACATGACTTTCGTACATGATTATGTACTACATGAAATATGATTTGAAATGAATGTTTTATACAGAACACAAATTTTATACGGTACATATTGAATCATGTGATGATAGCACACAGTGGTAACGATATTTCATCTAGACATGATATGATACATGAACATAAGATTGATATGAAGAGAATTGTGAACTTACACTATTGTGATCATGATTTCTCTATATGGAAAATGATATGAGGTGATAGATTACAAGAGTACGATTATGAAACATAAGGTGAATTGATATGATGCTTCAATTGGACAGGATGTACTCCGAGATAGAGGAAAATATAGACTAGTAGTATATGACATTCAATTTGGATACGACAGATGCGATGCACTATAGTGTAAGATCGAGAAGATTGAAAAAGTGATTATGATGATTTATTTAAAAGTATAAGTGATAGACAGATGATAAGAAATGAGATAATGATATGTTATCGATGAGAAAGGATTAACTGTAATTGCATCCTTGCAAGTTTTAAGCATTTGCGGTTAAGACAGTATAATCCTACTCTTGCATTTATATTAGTATCTTACTGAGCCGTGGTTTTGCTCACCCCACTAAATTTCATCTCTTTCAGACTATTGAAGTTGACATCTGCCATGTGAGCTGCTAAGTGGGCATTGGAGACGGTGTATGGACGTGGTACTAGTCTTCTGAGGTATATGTTCCTTATAAAATACTTGTTTACATGTAAGACTTAAATTGATGCACAGTACATATTCTATTTAACAAGTCGGGATGTAACTATGACCGTTTCCGTGTTAGTTTAATATTTAAATGAAATGACTATAGGTCACCTAGATAGTATAGTAACTACACTGACACCGAATACAAACTTTAAAATGAAAAAGAAAAATTTAGTCTATAAATTTGTAGACTAAGAAAAGTATAAGAATGAAGTGAAAGTCGCGGTCTTCGGGTCGTGACAGATTTAATGGTATCAGAGCACGGTTTGTCTAGTACGTGTCAGTGTAGTTGAGACAGTGATAGTGTTACATCCCATGTACTGTGTAGTGTCTACATGTAAACTTGTTGATTTTCAATCTGTACCAAGAATTGTCAGCTATTGTATGGTGATACCAGTCGACGACCCATTTAAAACAGGCTGGGCTTTGACACAAAAAAAAAAATTTGCCAATCGATGGCCTATTGAAACGGACTGGAAACCGTTAATGAATGGCATCGATACGATATAAAAGAATTGTGTATCACCTCAAAAGAATAGGATATGAATGATCGAGAATGATTGATTGTGGCAATTTATATGGAAGATAATGTAATGATGGTATAGAATATGATCGATATGTGAACTGAAAAGGGGTTGGAAGAGGTAAAGGAATCGTCATTGAAAATGATTGAACAAAAGTATATGGCTTAATTGAAAGTACAATCCCACCTTAATTATGAGGACTATTGGAAATTGAAACTATGATTTCGAGTTATAAGGGAGCACGAATATGAAACAGTTTTCGAATTTAAGACTGAAAGTGATTTCACTTTGGTTATCACATCGAGATGTAATAAGAATACTACATGAAAAGAGATATAGAGATAAAATGATTAATAAATGTTGCATTATGGTAAGAGATGATTAACAGTAAAGTCTGCAATGAGGTGCAGCTTTGATTTATCGATGTGACAATGAGTGTTGGGGGATAATACGAAACCCAAAAGGAATATGATATTATGGAAGTGATTATAGACTGATTGACTAAATTGAATCACTTTTCCATTTTCAAACCTCTAGATTTCTCTAATGCCTTAGTCGAAATATAAATATGAAATGGAGAGAATGTATGTGAAGTTCCAGTGAGCATTTAAGGTGATGGAATCTTGAATTGCCATATGCTTATGGGAAATAACAAAAGGCTTTGGGATTTCCAAATTTATTGATAGCACTGCTCCGTATTGATATGAATATTCGAGCTCAATATGTGAACGCTTACAGATATATGGAGAGCAGGTGCCCTGAATTTAAAAGCTACTGGGACAATTACATACTACTGATTAAATCGGTAAACGATAGATACCAAAATATATCGACTTGGCGCCAAATGAGAAAAACAAATGATAAATGGTGTGAAACAGCTATTATGTGAAAAGAGATGAAAGTGATAACTCCCAAGATGATAAAAAATTTTAGGGAGTATGAATATATGGTGGAAAAATGATATGTAATGGTATAAAAGGTGATTCGGATGTTGAAAGTATGCGAGTAGTATTACTTAAAAAGATGATTGAGAGGATAGGAACCATAAGTATACGGAACCATACCACCTCTAAATTTAAGTTCAATTTGGAGGACCAAATTTACTAAGGTGGAGAGGATGTGATAACTGTGATTTTCGATCTTGATTGTAAACAGATATAACATAGACAAGTATAGTTAATAAGAGGTATTCAAGAGTTATAGAAATTACTTTATTAAGTAATGATTTAATTATAAAAATTTAAATTAAAATGAAATTTTAGGATTGAAATTAAGAGAATAAATATATATTTAAATAAATGGATATATATTTATTAAAAAGATAAAAAAAATATATATATATATATATATATAAGAAATAATATACTATATTGTATTATAGAATATATAATATAATTAATTAGATTATATTACTATAGTTATATATGTAATATAAAAAATTAATATTGTACTATATATATTATAATAAAAGATATAATATAACATTTTATATAATATTATATTATATATTATATTATATAAAATATATTAGATATATTATATTAAAAAAATGATGATTGTTGGAAAAAGTGACAAGCTTCTTAAAGAAGCTTGTCAGAGGGTGATGGGTGAAAACCCACTCACCCATTCACGTCTGTTGAGTTTTCAAAAAGAAAATAAATATATTATTAAACTAAGTAATATAATAAGTTGAAAAGAAATTAAAAGAAAGAAGGAAATGAGAGATTGGAAAAAAATAAGTGAGAGAGGCGAGAGAATGGCCGAGAAAAGCTAAAGAGAAAAAAAAAATGGAAGGAGAAGGAGCAGAAGCAACTTTTGAAGCAGGAACGGTGCGGCAAGTCCATTGGACGATAGCTTTGGCTGAGTTTGGGCCACTGTTACAGGGGATTTGAGAAGCTAACATTTTGGTGCCGGTTCAGACAAATAGAAAGGGGTTGAAGGCAGTTAAAAAAGGGCTGTAATGTGAGATTTTGGTGCTAGTTTAGACTGGATTTTGTGGATTTTAAAGGCTGATTTAAAAGCTGAAATGAGGAGTTTTGAGGACTGCTAAAGAAGCTGAAATGGCAGTGTTTAAAGGTTAGTTTTGTGTATTTCTTTTTTTGCAAAAAAATAAAAGAAAAAAAAAGATATGGGGAAAGGAAATTTGCAAAAGAAAGTTGTATATTTTTTTAGGAAATTTTTATATGATAGTGTTTAATTAAATTTTAAGTGAATGTGTGCGTTTATTTAATTTATAGAATAACATAAGTGTACTTGGTAGAGACTT
Source organism: Heritiera fomes (assembly GCA_032173925.1). Taxonomy (NCBI): domain Eukaryota; kingdom Viridiplantae; phylum Streptophyta; class Magnoliopsida; order Malvales; family Malvaceae; genus Heritiera; species Heritiera fomes. The sequence goes on from JAPDPM010000012.1 coordinate 30,001,766, forward strand.
GGCTAGGCTGGGAATTTTGCCATAGAGCTAGTGTCGAAATTTGGTAAAAGACGTGTAAAGCTATCGATTTTTGTAAAAGAAATAAATTAGAAATTTGTTTGATTGATACTAAGTCGTTTGACAATGTTTGAATGCGCAGCGCGATGTTAAGGCAATAGGTGCGGATTTAGCTAAATTCGACGTGCGCGCTAAGCTCGAAGCAAAGGCAAAAAAAAAAAAAAGAAATCGCAATTTGGAATTCGACAAAAGGTTAGAGCCTATCGAAGTGCCAAGCTTTAACGCTAGGTAAGATACTCTTATAAAGCCTTAGTAGCATTATATTGTATGTGGGATTTATAATCTTATATAATGCTCTGATGGAATGATTTTAATGGAATTGTGATTTTTTTTATATAATGCATCGATTTAATTAATGTTAAAAATGCTAAGAGGGCCTACAATTGATGGTGGGGGTCTTAGTAAGAGGTAAAAATTGGTGAGAATCAACGGCTGTCAGTATAAATTGTGTTTCCTTGCAGGAGGTTTAGAGGAAATTAAGCCGTTATGCTGTCAAAATTTCCACAAAAATGTTTAAGGAAAAAATATTAAGTTCTCATCTAGATGGAATCCTGAAAGAATTATCGAAGATAAGCTTGAAAGGATCTTATTGTGTCATAGGAAAAATTGATTTTTTAAATGGTTGAAAAGGTTAATGGATGAGCACGATAATGTGAGGAATTTGGTTGTGAATCTTATAGAGTCGATAATTCGAGTTATTTAATATTGCAAGTTGACTATCGAGCAGAAATTGAGGTGGAATCTCGATAGTTGGAGTATTGATGGATGTAACGATGATTATATGATATTGCTTTGAAGAGAAGATCATAGTTGAAAAGCGATGATTATAGAATTGATAGATTAAAACAAATGGACCGTCTTTGTGGTATGATTGAGATAATGATCATAAGAAAGTAGATCGTGAAATCTTATGGACATTTTGATGTGTTATGACCTCGAAGCTAGAGGATTGTAAGTGTGGATAATGACCTATCTGGCAATATGACAATATAATCTTAATATACCATAAGGCTGAAATTGAGAAAAAAAAAATATAGCAATAAAATGAGATTTAGAGAATTTGGTACTTGATATATACTACATTATGAAATATCTTTGTCAATAGAATGGATTCGAATCAATGTTTGATTGTGGCATGTTAACTTTGTATGTGTAAAGCTAATGTTGGGAATTGATTTAATTAATGTGCAAAATAATGAAAGGGAGAATGAAAGCTTGAGGTAGCTTGTGATCTTTGATGGAAAAATATACTAGAATGATCCTAATAGTCTATGGATGTTATTGAAATGTATTTGAATAAACGTGCAAACATATGTACTGTGGATTTTAATGATGCCATTGGGGACTTGAAAGACGTGTGTAATTGTAGAATGAATGACGGATGACTTTCGTGTCATGATCATGTTTGAATAAGAAATTTAGGCTACTAAAGACACACCTTAGTCTGATGTCATAATATGCACAACAATAGATTGAATGAGTATTGAGATATATTTGGATATATTTAGAAAATCATTCATGCATGACATATGATCTCATGTTGTTTTAAAAGAAAAAGTGATATTTTAAAAAGAGATGCATCGAAATCTTTTAAGTGAAAGTAAATATTTGAAATGATTAGACAGCCACAGACCTAGATGTTTAATATCATTTTGACATTATTCATGACATGTACATATTGAACATGAGATTTAATTATGCATTGATTTGAGAAAAGACTCGGTTTTAAATGTTTTTTTTTTAGGGCTGTCTAAATGAATTCAAAATGATATATCAAAAGATTTAGATTTTTGAGACGACAGGTACCCTATTGAATGCCTGAGTGGCATATGCCTTTGTGGCACAGAGTATGTATTTATTGTGTGGTTCTGCCTGTGTGGCATGGAACCCCATTTATACATATATGATATGTACATGTAAATGTTGCCTGATGAGATCATTCCAGGCTGTCCGACAATAGTCGTGGACACATTCCTCAGTTTCCAGCTGATCAGTGGGACTGGGACGATCTATGATCATAGATAGTGAACCCTTCGAGGGAAACTATCCCATTGATAGCTACAATGGGTTAGAGATGATATGATAATAGAATAGGGATTCATGCCTAGTCTCTTACTAAATGTTAAAGAATGTCTAGAGTACAATTTATTATATATTAAACTCTAGACATGATATGTTTTACAGTATACATGAAATGATTGAAATTGAATGATTGAAACATGGTTTATATTATGCATTATATGATTTGAGACCTTATATGTTTTAAACCATGTTTATTTGACATGACAGATGAAATGATGTACATGTGTTTTATACCACATATGATATGAATAGAGATTTCATATGTTTTAAAATGTGTTTTAAAACATATGTCAAATGATTTTAAATTACATGACTTTCGTACATGATTATGTACTACATGAAACATGATTTGAAATGAATGTTTTATACAGAACACAAATTTTATACGGTACATATTGAATCATGTGATGATAGCACACAGTGGTAACGATATTTCATCTAGACATGATATGATACATGAACATAAGATTGATATGAAGAGAATTGTGAACTTACACTATTGTGATCATGATTTCTCTATATGGAAAATGATATGAGGTGATAGATTACAAGAGTACGATTATGAAACATAAGGTGAATTGATATGATGCTTCAATTGGACAGGATGTACTCCGAGATAGAGGAAAATATAGACTAGAGTATATGACATTCAATTTGGATACGACAGATGCGATGCACTATAGTGTAAGATCGAGAAGATTGAAAAAGTGATTATGATGATTTATTTAAAAGTATAAGTGATAGACAGATGATAAGAAATGAGATAATGATATGTTATCGATGAGAAAGGATTAACTGTAATTGCATCCTTGCAAGTTTTAAGCATTTGCGGTTAAGACAGTATAATCCTACTCTTGCATTTATATTAGTATCTTACTGAGCCGTGGTTTTGCTCACCCCACTAAATTTCATCTCTTTCAGACTATTGAAGTTGACATCTGCCATGTGAGCTGCTAAGTGGGCATTGGAGACGGTGTATGGACGTGGTACTAGTCTTCTGAGGTATATGTTCCTTATAAAATACTTGTTTACATGTAAGACTTAAATTGATGCACAGTACATATTCTATTTAACAAGTCGGGATGTAACTATGACCGTTTCCGTGTTAGTTTAATATTTAAATGAAATGACTATAGGTCACCTAGATAGTATAGTAACTACACTGACACCGAATACAAACTTTAAAATGAAAAAGAAAAATTTAGTCCATAAATTTGTAGACTAAGAAAAGTATAAGAATGAAGTGAAAGTCGCGGTCTTCGGGTCGTGACAAAACCGATCCCAAACCAAGCCCATCAAACACCCACCTGCAAAAAAAGAAACAAGCCACAACCAAACATCATCAACTAGATCTGAAGAAAAAAAAAGAAAAAAATCGAAAAAAAAGGGGGAAGGGTTTTGGTCAAGTTCAAATCTAAGGGGTTGGGAGGCTTTTTAGGAGAAACAGGAGTTGGAAACGGAAAGAGAAAGCTTGGAAGCTTCGGAAAGCAGCTTCCTTTTTAATTTTCGTCGCCGACGGCGCACGGCAGGTCGGCGGTGGCCGAGAATCGCCCGAAGGGAGAGCCTTTGACAGCTCTGAGTTTTTTGTGAAAAAAAGAAGAAAAAGTGAAAGGGAAAAAAAGAGAAGGCTTTTATAGAAAAAAAAAGAAAAGGGCCAGATCCGAGCGTGGACCCGGACCCGATCTGGGACCCGCGCTCCCGTCCGCCCGAGGAGAGGGGAGACCAGCGTGCTCGCCCACCTACCAAAAGGGAGGAGCTGCGTGCTTGCCCACTCGCCAAAAGGAGAGGGAAGATCCGCTCGCTGTCCGTTCGAGGAGAAGGGTGGAGCGTGCTCGCCCGCCTGCCCGCCCGCCCGCCAAACGCGCTCACCTGCCCGCCAAACGCGCTCACCCGCCCGCCAAAAGAAGCAGGACCCGCGTGTTGCTCCCCACTCGACCAGACCAAGATCCGCGCGCTCGCCTGCTCGATGAGAAGCAGGATTCGTGAGATCGCCCCCCGAAGATAAGCAAGTTCCAAGCTCGCCCACCCGAGGAGAGGGAGGATCTGCGAGCTCGCCCGCCTGAATAGAAGCAAGTTCCGAGATCGCCTGCCCATGGAGAGGAAGATCCATGAGCTCGCCCGAGGAGAAGCAGGATCCGTGAGCTGGCCCACCCGCCTCGCTTCACCCGGATCCGACCGATGTCAGCCAATCAGCAATCTTCAAGTCCACTTCTACTTGGATTTTGAACCAATTTGTGGTATATTTTTGTGTTAAATTTAATTGATTTTTATTGTTATTTTATTTATTTATTATTTCTCATGCATGTTTACAAAACCAAAAATAATAAAATAATAAAAATAAGTTTTCAAAAGAAAATTAATAATAAATTTTAAATTAAATTAAATTTGGTTCGATGATGGGATGCCGTGAAACTCACAAGTAGTGATTTCTTGAATGAATCCTAGGTGAGAAGAGTCTATTAAATATTACCAGAGTATTGGGATATTTAGTATGATTTTTCAATAATTTAAATTTTTGTTAAAAATTAAATCAATAAGTTTTTTAATTAATAATAAAATTTAAATTTAAATAAACAATGGTCCGATGATGGGATGTTATGAAACTCACAAGTAGTGATTTTTTAACTGATCTCTAGGTGAGAAGAGTCTAGTAAATGTTACCAGAGTATTGGGATATTTAGTATGATTTTTCAATAATTTAAATTTTTGTTAAAAATGAAAAATAAAATTTAACTTTTTAAAATAAAACAAAATGATTTTTACAAATAAAAAAAATGACTTTGAATAAAAAGAATAAAATTGATTGCAATAAAACAAGAATTATTTTTAAATATTAATTCAAGACCATTTTATTAAAATTAAAGGATAACACATTATTACAATGGTACCGTTTTTTAACGGGCGCCGTGGGGGTGCTAATCCTTTCCCGCGCGTAACTGTACTCCCGGACCTGATTTTGTTTTCGCAGACCAAAATTGTCTTTTTAATAAAACTTAATTAATTTTGAGATTTTGTTAAAAAGATAAAAATTTTAGGTGGCCAATCACACCAAGTCAAAAAAGATTGGTGGTGACTCCCATTGTTTTTTTTAAATGTTTTTAAAATCGTCGAGCGTGAAACCGTTACGACATATACTTTAATAGTTTTATTTTTTAAAAAATGTGATATCCTAATCCGACCATACAATGAGAGGTAGTTTTTTATTTTTCATAAATCTTAATACATTCAAGAGGAAATTTTAGACTTTAAATATTGTACCTTGACAATCTTTGAATCCTACTAATTGTATAATTAAAACATTAAAAAATAATATAAAACAATAATATCTAAGCCCAACAAAAGATTTCTTTCTATACTTTTCAAATGAAAATTGCATGAACGTGAATTCAGGAAAGTGGCATAGCAATTTCAGGACAACCTTGAGCGAAAACTGAAAAAGCTTAAATAGTGTGAATGTGTGATAATGATAAAACTAGGTTTTTTTTTTATAGATCACAGGTATCCTCATCCGTTTTAACGGTTTGAGACTAATCTTGTTCGGGATTTAGTCACAGTTAAAACTGTTTACTCTTCTCAAAGATGTGTTTAGTAGGAGTCGAACTCAAGAGTTCTTCTCACAAATTCAATCTGCGTTTTCAACTGAGCCAAAGTCTTTGAGTAAAGCTAGGTTTTTGTTACCTATTATTCAGTGAGAAGTATGCCTTTGGTTGCCCCGAGTCCTCGACCCATTAAACTGTTACTCTTTATTAAATAAATTGATATAATCCAATCATATAACCACCAAGTTTTAGTTATTAATAAATAAATAAAATTATTTAAATATTTTAATTGAACAAATTCGACCTTTGTGATAAAATATTTAACCATCTTAAATTTATCATATGTAACTTTAAAATCCAAAAGTAAATAAATCAGATTTTTTTTTCTTCAAATAATTTAGAACTTAAATCTTAACCTTAAACTTTGAAAAAGATCGCATTTTTCTATATTGTCTTCTAAACTAAAAGCTTATTCAAAGATTTGAACGAAATATTATATCAATGTTTCTTGGGTTAAGCTTGGACATAAGTATTTTTTTTTTTAAATAACTGAAGCTTTTGGTTTGAGGAGAGAAATGCAGGAATTAAGATTTAAATTTTGAATCTATAAAATTCTCACATTTTATAAATAAAAGTATGATCATTTAAATCAATATTATATACCATATATTACAGTACAGAATCTTTGTAGAACCATAGGGCATCAAGCTAGCTTAGTTTGGTTATTCTAAACTTGAATTGCTTGTAGCAGAGCAGGATATCTAATTAGATCAATATTATATACCATATATTACAGTACAGAATCTTTGTAGAACCATAGGGCATCAAGCTAGCTTAGTTTGGTTATTCTAAACTTGAATTGCTTGTAGCAGAGCAGGATATCTAATTAGAGCTCATTTAGATATTACATTTGTTTGCAATTAATTTTACTCCATCAATTTACAATTAAAAATAAAACGGAAATCAATATTTAAAATTTTTAAAATAAAAAAATTTAAATATTTTATCATTAAAATGAAATTTAGAGATTAAAGAGAGCTTATATGTCTTTTAGATGAATGTATTAATATACAAAAATTTATGCAAATAATATAATAAATTAATAAATTATTTATATTTATTTGTTATCTGGTTTTCGATTTGGGCTGGTTTCATAATTTTATAGTGACATTTAACTAATCAAAACCAAAATCTTTCACTCTTCAAACTAAACCAAATCATGACTGATTTGGTTTTTCGATTTACAAGAAATAATGCTAAATTTTAGAATGGAAGGAAGAAAACCATTAAAGAAAGAAAGAAAAAAGGGTGGCAAAGGGGTTAGCTTCCGCTGAATTAGGGTTGAAAAAATCCCAACGTGCATGGTTGAAGTTGGGATGAAAATCTAATATTTTTTTGCCGCAATATACACAGTTAAACTATCATTCATTTATTAATCTTTCATTTAATTAGGTAAATGAGACTTTAAAATATTTATTATTAAAAATGCTTATTTGTTGTGATGATAATAATCTATAAAATCAATATTAACATCAATAACAATAAATTAAACATGACAAAAGCTTGTGGGCAGTCACTGTTATGTAGAACTGCTCAAGGGTTGGGCTATCCGTCCAAACTCGAAGGTTTGTTCGAAATTCGATCAGACTTGGACAAAAATATTTGAAGAAATAACCGGGCCCAAATTTATAATTTTTTATTTTTTATATTTCTTTTTTAATATTAATTAAATTTTTTATATATTTACTAAGTATAATTTAATTATATGTATATAAAACATTATTGATTAATAAACATAATTATAAATATTTAATATGAAAATATAAATTTTGACAAATTAAATTAAATTTTAAAAAGTATAAAATAATAAAAAAATTAAAATATAAAAAATTATTTTCAGATCGGATCGAGCTTGAACTCGAGCTTGTAGTATAAAAATAAAAACAAACTTAGACATAAAGTCAAATTTGAATTTTTGAACCGAATCGAGCTTGAGCATACCTAAAACCTATTATTACCTATCATGGGCCGGGCCGGGGTTTGGCTCTAACCTAGCCCGACTCAACCCATGATCAAGTATACTGTCATGCAAAAATGCAAACAGCAGAATTTTTGTATTAACTTCGGTTTGGCTCACAAATTGGATTGACATTGGTTTTATTTTAATTTAAATTAATGAAACGCCATAGACAATAATCAAGGAAACAACTCATGGTTTCGAGTGAAATTAAGTGGCTCGAGGTTTACTTGGGTTCGATGTAACCCTTTTTTCCTCTTTATAAAATAATTAGAGAAAATAAGCAGATTAAAATAATAAAAGTTAAGTATAACTTTTAAAACTTAATGCTTAAATGCAAATCTATAATATAAATCCAAAATTATTTCAAATGAAATATTTCTACTCAAGAAGATTTCAAATTGAAAAAGTAGTTAAGATCTTTTCATGGTGTGAAGAAATCAGGGAATTAGGATTTTTGTGATAAAAGAGATTTTAGACATTTCTTTTTGTTTCTTCATCCATCTTTTCTTCTCTATTTTTCTCAATATAATTTAAAATAATTAATGACTTTCAGTAAAAAAAAATCATCAATAAAGAAAATATAAAGAAACAAAAAAAATATTTCATAAAAATTATAATCATATATATATATATATTATATTTCAAAAAACATACTTACATGATAAGCTAACCCACATGGATGCCTAGATATGCAATTTACACTAAATGTTGGATACAACAATTTATGAAACAGCTTTATTTAGTGAATTTTACACGAAAAAACTGACCATGAATCTATCCATTAATTAGAATTTTAAATATTTAATTTATTAGATTTTATCTAAAATATAATCTTAATGAATTTTTATTTTTTTAAATCTAATATTTAAAATAATTTTTATTCATTTAAATATATCTCTTTTAAATTTTAAAAAATTAAAAAAAAAACTTATCTATCCATTTAAAGATTTTTAAACAATCTCTTCACGTCTCCAAATTTCACTTATGTTTAAACGAAAAAAATTAACCATGAATCTGTCCATTTTAATTTGAATTTTAAATATTTAAACTAAATAGTTTTATAATATATAATCTATTTAAAAATTATATAATATCTAATCTATTTAAAATATTTATATAATATTTATTAGAATTTATCTAAAATCTAATATTAATGCATTTTTTATTTTTTAAAATCAAATATATTTAAATTTATTTTTATTCATTTAAATATATCTCTTTTTAAATTTTAAAAAATAAAAAACTTATCTATCCATTTAAAAATTTATTAACCAACTCTCCACTTCTTCAAAGTTTATGTATTTTTAATCATTTTCCCACTCTCCCTTATACCGATTTTTTTCTACATTTCTTTATTTTATCTATATTTCTTGAAAAATAATTGAAACATTTATCTAAAATTTTATAATTCTTTATCAATTTACAATTTATAGAAATTCTTAATATATTGATTAAAAGCAAATCCTTTAATTGATCATATTGAAAAAAAAAATATGGCTACTAAAATGATGAAAAAATTCTTAAATTTTATTGGTACAAATAAATTATTAAATTTGATTGTTTGACAAACAAATTAAAATAACAATAATGGTACATGCTTAGTTGAATTTTGATTGGAAGGAGTATTATTATTTACAACAAAATTAAACATTGTCTATTGTTTTATATATAAAAAAGTTATCAAGAATACATAAATTATTTTGAGTACTCTCAAACTCATAATTCATTTTTTTTATAACAAGTTTAATTTTCTTATAACATGTTGGGATTTATAAATTATATATTTTGAAATTTTGGATAAATCTTTTAAAAAGTACCTACACATATTTAAGATAAAAAAAATTAAATTATAAGTATATATATTTGAAATAATGAATTATGAATTTAACCATAAATAAAATTAATACATGTATCACACTGGATATAAACTAGTTTACAAAATAATTTGATAAAAGTTATTGACTATATATAGGATTAATATCTCATACATAGTCATTGGAGTTTTTTTGACTCCACAAGCGAGATTAGTATCATGACATATATCTTTTAAAAATATTAAAAAAATAAAAATAAATAAAATAAAATGTGTCACGATCCAAACTCTTCTTGTTGATAAAAAAACTCTATTGATCGTGTAGAAAATAATTATATATAAAACTTTGATAAATCAATTTGTGCTATTAAAAAAAATTACATTCTTTCCTACCTAGCACTCTTTCCAAATTTAAAAACCCAATCAACCCAATCTTATCTTTCTCAAACTCTTTCCCATTTGAAGTTCTTTTGTTATATCCTACACTTCGTAGTAAATTTCTAAATACCATATAAAAATTAGAAAAAAAAAGTTAAAAAAAAAAGAAAAGAAAAGAAAATCAATTAAATTAAATTAAACTATTTGTTCAAATCCTGCCTTCCCATCTATCCAGGTCTCTTTCCTAACTGAAAAAAACAAATCTGATTTTTGTCAAACTCTTAAGATTTTTCAAGGATAATGTTTCCGTTTTTTTCTCAACAAAATTTCTCTTCTTATGTTTATCTTATATTATCAGCTTTTCACATCTTTTATGTGTCACCGGTTGCCAAAACTTTCACTACCCCTTCTGCCAGAAACTTTTCAATTCAGCGGAGTTTACAACCACAACCATGGCTACTAGCAGCAACAATGGCAGTTCTGGCGGTGGCTGCTGCCGTTTCTTGCTTCAATTCCTCACCGGCAGATGGTTCATGATGTTTGCATCATTTCTAATCATGGCAGGGGCTGGTGCAACATACCTGTTTGGTGTTTATTCCAAAGATATTAAAGCAACCTTAGGCTACGATCAGTCCACGCTCAACCTGCTAAGCACATTCAAGGACCTTGGAGCCAATGTTGGAGTCCTCTCCGGCCTCCTGGCTGAGGTAGCACCGACATGGTTTGTGTTGTTAGTCGGGTCAGTCATGAATTTTACCGGGTATTTCATGATATGGTTAGCAGTGACCAGGAGAATTGCTACCCCAAAGGTGTGGCACATGTGTGCATATATTTGTATTGGTGCAAATTCACAGAACTTTGCCAATACAGGTTCACTTGTTACTTGCGTGAAAAACTTCCCAGAAGGCAGAGGGATCATGCTGGGGCTTATGAAAGGTTATGTAGGGCTGAGTGGAGCAGTGTTTACACAGCTTTATCATGCTATCTATGGTGATGATTCCAAGTCTTTGATACTGCTGATTGGTTGGCTACCGGCTGTGATTTCCCTGATTTTTGTTTACAACATCAGGATAATGAAGATTTCTACACATCCTAATGAACGTAAAGTGTTTTTCCACTACCTGTACATCTCAATTGCTCTAGCTGTGTTGCTCATGGGACTAACCATTGTTCAGAAAAAGGTTACATTTTCTCACATTGCTTATGTATTAAGTGCAGTTGCAGTCTGTGTCATGTTGTTTTTACCATTTCTCATAGCCATTAGAGAAGAATATTATACATGGAAGAGTAATAGGGAAAAAATCACTGCCCCTACAAGTGCCATTGTTGAGGCACCACCACCACCACCACCTGAGACGGCAACAAAATCTGAGATAGAACTTGAATGCACAGAAGACAAGATAGAAAACAAGATAGAGAAGAAGAATCAAGAAGACTCAGGCTGTGCAAATATTTTCAAGCGACCTAAAAGAGGTGAAGATTACTCCATTTGCCAAGCTCTTCTTAGCATTGACATGTTGCTTCTTTTTGTTGCTACATTCTGTGGATTGGGCTGCAGCTTAACCGCAGTGGACAATCTAGGCCAAATCGGTGAATCCTTAAACTATCCACATCAAACAGTTTCTACGTTTGTTTCACTGCTTAGCATATGGAATTATTTTGGTAGAGTTTTCGCCGGATTTGTCTCTGAAATCATCATGGTGAAGTACAAAATACCTCGACCTTTAATCATGGCACTTGCTCTCTTTATATCAGCTGTTGGAGACATATTTATCGCCTTCCCTTGGCCTGGTTCCGTTTATCTTGCTTCTTTGTTGTTGGGATTCTCATTTGGGGCACAACTAACATTGCTTTTCACCATTGTCTCTGAGCTTTTTGGATTGAAATATTACTCAACTCTTTTCAACTGTGCTCAACTAGCTAGCCCTGCTGGGTCATATGTGCTTAATGTGCTGATTGTTGGGAGACTTTATGATAAGGAGGCATTGAAGCAGCTGGCAGCAAAGGGGATGACAAGAACAATGGTGAAGGAATTGACTTGCACTGGAAAACAATGTTACAGGCTGTCTTTCTCAATTCTTGCTGCGGCTAACATCTTTGGATTTCTTGTTACACTGATTTTGGTTCTTAGAACTCGAAAATTCTACAGGGGAGATATCTATAAGAAATTCAGAGATGAAATGGCAACAAATGAGGAGGCTTTGAAACCAGGTGAAAAGCTAAGGAGAGTAACGGAATAGAGCAGTTTAATGTACTTTGTTTTATTTTTGCTTTTTTCTGTCATCGCTGGACATTTTTTCCTTAATTTTTAGTTTTGTTATAAATTTTTTTGATCGTGCAACAATGATCTTTTTAGCCAAAGGTTGTTTATATCTTGCAATGGCACTGCTCCATAGGGTACTTTGCTCTTGCTGATTATAATAGATGCATTTCCTATTGATAAAATATTGGAGTGAATATTTAAACTAGCATTTAGCAAGCATTCCAACTTGTAAATATGTTATAGTTTTCCAACCTGTAAGTAGTGAAAAATGAAATCACAAACCAACTGGTTGGTGTGGGTGGCAAGCGGCCCTCGTCCCTTAAGTAAGGTCAGGGTCCGAATCTTGACTTGTGTATGGAGTGCTAGTGTTGGAAGAGAGACAAGCCTAACCACACTCTGCTTCTCTCGACTCTAGAATAGTCACTGAAAATGAAAATCGAAAGATTTCGACAAAAAAAAATGAAACCACCATAGTGATCTGAAATAGAAATACACCGCCTCATTGTCTGACAACAGGTTAATTTCCTCAGCATTATGTTCACACTCTACTTGTTGGGACCCCAATACCATATCCTTAAAGGACGGTTTTAGTACGTTGGCGTCTAACATTGCATCATCATCCTGAATTTGATTTTTCAATAAAGCTCCTTTGATCCTTTTTGTTTGGCGCGCTTAAGATTATTGTGTGTTTTATGTTTTTGTAAATTTTGTTTTGTTTTATTTTTATTTTATTTTTTAATTTTTTAAATTTAAAAATATGTTTGGATAGGATATTTTTGTTGCCAATTTTGATATACGAACAGAGGTGAGTGAAGGTGGTAAAGGCTTTGAAGAAAAATTGGCATGGGTTCGAAACGCACAAATCACAAGCTTAAAAGAATGATTTCAATTTTTGTCATTAAAATGAGGTACTGTAGCCGCACGGATGAACAGTACCCATGCAGTAACAGTAAAAAATTGTTTTCAAATTTATGGAAACATCAATTTTCTGTTTTGTAGAATTTCCGAAACAACGTGTTTTCTTTTCGTTTTTTTGGAAGCAAAACACAGCAAACAAACACAATTTTACTTCTGTTTCTAAAAATATAAAAAACAAAAACACAAAACATAAAACTAAAACAATCCCAAACACACTCTCCACTTTTAGTTTTTTGTTTTTGTCATGTATTAAGACAATAATATAAAAGGTATTTTCGCACTTGTCGTGTCTTTTTTTTGTGTAAGTACATGTATTATCATCCATTTTACGATTTAAGATTAATCATGTTCAGACCGAGAGTGGTAAACAGTAAAGACCTTCAACAATAGGAACTCAAAGACTCGAACCTTATCCAAATACCTAAGAAAGAAATCCATTTTTACTTCTTTCAATCACTTGTTGATGCACTTATCATGTGTCTCTTCCTCGTAAGCTCTAGTTTAATGTCTTGTTTTAAGAATAAAGCAGAAGGCTACACATTCACACATAGAGGTGGCAAACGGGCGGGTTCGGGCGGGTTTCGGTCCGGGTTTTTGGGTTACGGGCTTTTTCGGTTACGGGTTTTATCGGTTACGGGTTTTTTCGGTTTCGGGTTTTCTCGGTTGCGGATTTTCTCGATCTCGGGTTTTCTCGGTTGCGGGTTTTCTCGGTTTCGGATTTTTTCGGTTGCGGGTTTTCTCGGTTTCGGTCTAGTTTCGGGTTCGGTCCGGTTTTAATCGGGCGGGCTTAGCGGGCTTAGTCAAATTATTTTAAAATTTTATAAATTATAAATATTTTATAATTTTGAATGTAATAATTAATTTAATTTTATATAGTTAAATAAAAATATAATAAAAATGCTAAATTAAAGTTAAAATTTAATAAATGGGAATTGTATAATATATATATTGAGAAATTTGGTTGGGATGATTTTGAAAACATTGGGAGTGGACTAATGAAGAATATAGTTATCTACAATAATAAAAGAGAACATATCATCTATAATTATTACATTATAATTAATTAATCAAAATTTAAAGTCACGTGAGATCTATCAAAATAATACATAAAGTTCGCACTTGTAAATGATGGACCAGTACATAATTTTTAATTATAATTGATTAATTATCGTAAAAAGAATTACAAGTAAAATACTCGAAGACGTAAAAGACATTGAAAAAGTTTTAAATTTTGCATTGCATTTGCAAGAAATGAAAGCACTCTTACTATTGTAAACTTTTGCCTTGGAAGCATCTGTATTTCTGTACTAATTAATTTTTTTGTCCACAAACTCCAACTACTAAAAATCATCTTTGAATTGCCAACAACCTCTTGGCCTAGTGGTTAAAGATAAGTTGTCGCATATTATAAGTCTTGAGTTTGAATCCAACACCCCTATCTAGAGCTGTTAGTGGGCCGGACCAGGCCGGTTCTCACCGGTTCCGGTTCTCACCGGTTCCGGCTGACTAACAACTTAAACCGGTCCGAACCGGTAGTGGACTGGTCCGAGCCGGGCCGGTTCTCACCGGTTCCGGCTGACTAACAACTTAAACCGGTCCGAACCGGTAGTGGACTGGTCCGAGCCGGGCCGGTTCGCATTATTTTTACTTGCGAATCGACCCGGTTCATGGACCGGTTCAGTCCTTTTTTAATTTAAATTTTTTATTTTTTTAAATTTATATTAATTTATTTTAATAAAAATAATATATATTAATATATTTTTATAATTTAATCTAACAAATTTATTTTTATAATAAATAATGTTAATAGTTTAATTTAACAACAATTTATTATAAAGTTATTATAATTTATTTAATTAATGTAACAATAATGTAAAAATAAATTACTATAAAATTATGTAATAAAACTATTGTTGTAATAAAATAAAATTATATTATGAATATGATATTATAATAAAATTATTATGATAAAAAAATGAAATTTAGAGAATAAAATGATAATATTATAAATTTGAAATAAGAGAATTTAAGTGAATTTAAGAGAGTTTGAGTGATTATTGAGAAAGTATAAGTGAGTATTAAAAGAATAAGAGTGGATGAGCGTTTAGATTTAAGACAAAATATGAAAAAAAAATTTTAAAAAAATAAAATAAAATAAATTGATATTTATAGAGGAAAAATGAAAATTTAAAACAATTTTAAAAATTTTAAAAAATAAATTTTAAAAAAAAAGGGGAGGGAAACGTTCCCTCCCTTACAAAGTTGATAGGCAACGGCCATCAACATAGGTAGTACTGCCTACATGCCTGTCACTGCGCATACAATGGCAGGCTGCTTTTTTTTTAAAAAAAAATATTTTGTTGAACCAGACCGGTTCAACCTCGACCCAATAACCACTTCTACCTCTATCTTCAGTTATTTAATATTTTCTTTGTAATAAAAAAATTATCTTTGAATTTCGATTATAATTAAAATGATTATAATAGACATTACATTATATTAGACTTAATAATTCGTATATATATATATATATATTTTGTATTCGTATTGCATCAAATATATTTGTATCATATAAAATATAAAAATTATTGTATTAAAATTTATATTGATATACCAAACACAATTTTTTTTCTAATTTTTATCAAAATTTGATCCAATGTCACGTTCATTTTTTTTAATTATCATATCTACATTGCATGACAGTATATTGAGATAAAGATATTTCAAAGTTGGCTTTGGAAGTTTTTTCATGTGATTCTCAAGGGAGGGAAAAGGTATATTCCCAAAGAATTTGAAATTTTTTGGTAACGTGGGAAAAGCTTGTTTAGAGGGAATTGAAAAATGACAATCAAACAGATCTCATTTCACACGAAACTCTCATAAATAAAATATTATTATTCATTATTTTTAATTTCTTTTGTTGTTTTGACTAAATTTATATAAATATAAATTTTTACATTTTAATGTTTTTATTACTTGATAATTATTATTTATTTTTTTAATTTCATGTGATATTTACATTTGTTATAAAATATATAATTATATATTAATAATTATATAAAAATTTATTTTTTAAATGAGCCAAATATATATAGTAAAACTAAAAGAAAGTGAAAATCCAAAAGTATTAGCTATACAAATAAATCACTAACAAATTATAAATAAATCACACTAAACAATTAAACATTTATATAAATAGCTTTATACTCTTAACAATAACTTATTAAGTCATTGTTTTTTTTTAGGTCAATATTGGGTCATTGGAATTTAGATACTCTTAGTTCAATAAATTTCTTTTTTTTTACTTTGTTTAATTAGCTTTTTTAATAATTATATTATATTTTTAATAAAATTTTAAATTTTTAAGAATCTTTTTTACATTTATTTTGTCTTTTAAATGCCAACATAATTAGTTATTAAATTAAATTTAACCGCATAACTAGTTAACTAATTCTTCAATTATAATATTGAATAAAATTATAGTATACATTAAAAAAATAATTAATATTATGAATAATTGGTCAATTAATTATCTCAATTTTATATTTATTTTGTTTTTAGTTTATACATAAATCATAATATAACATTATTTTTATTAAATATAATCATACTCAAACACATTAATTAATCAAATATCTCATTAAAAATTTAGAACGTTAAATTTAACAAGTTATATACATCAATTGACATTATATTATAAATAATAACATTCGATATAATGTACCAAAAAAAAATCATTTGATATAATGATGTAAATGGGTAATATATAATCAGGTACCGAACACTACCCGACTCTATAAACGAATAATTATGAGTTCGGATAGTGTTCTTATTACCCGTATCGGATTCGGGTAGTACCCTTATGGTACGCTATACTCGATTAACTTTTGATCAAGTAGTATATGGTACCTGAACTTGTTCATCAATTATATGAAAGTAATCAAAATTATATGCTTGTACAAAGATTTGAACTATGACCTCTTATATTTATTGTTATATGTTTTAACCACGTGAGCTAAATTGAGAATTTGTTATATTTGTTGTAAATTTTATTTTTATTTTAACACAACTTGCAATTTAAAATTTAATGAAACATTGTTGGCCAAAAAAATAGTTTACTGAATAATAATAATAATAATAATAATTTATTCTTAAGATAATAAGATTTTAAAATTTTAGACATAAAGTACTAAAATTAAATTAATAGAAATTTCATAATATGTTAAGATACAATTCTTAAGATATTGATAATTTAACATATATGACATTTTATTATAATGTAAATCTTAATATATATATATATATAGTATATTATGTTTATTATTTTATTTGTAACTCATTATAATAAATTAAAAAAAAACACTTTTTTGACTAAAAAAGTAGTTGAGAAGGTCAATATCTATTTAATCATCCAATATTCTGATTATTAATTGATCAAGTTAAACTAAATTACATGAATACATCATAAGAGATTAAATGTTTGAAATTAAACACAAGAGTATATTCTAAAAGCATGATAAGAAATTGGAATGAAAAATGTCTGAAATTAAAACTATAATATGCTATGAGAGATTGTTTAATTTATTCTATATTACATGGTAAGCGATAATTATAATGTAACATACAAATCATTATGATAATATAAACATATTAATAATCTATTTTATATAATTAAGATCTTGTATAGTTGATTATATATCACATGATAAGATATTATTTTTAAAGTTATAATAACATACAAATCATTATGATAAAGCATTATTTATTAACTATATTATGTATTTTATTTGCTATCAAAAAAAAACTATTACAAATTGAGTACTAATTTTTTTTCATATTCACATTAACATAATAATATTAGATTAACATAATAATATTAGATATACACCAATTGATTGAATATCTAATTAAAATGTTAAATAATAGATATTACTAAATTAATTAATATAATGCTAGTTATTTAAATATAATTAATAATAATATTAACAAAGTATAAAAAATAAATTTGATTAAAATTACCACTTACATAGTAATACAACTTTAATATATTATTAAATTACACTTTAATTTACTATTAGAATTATTATTTTTATCCACACTTTAATTTTACATTTAATAGATAATAAATGAATTATTTTTAGTAAATACTTAATTCTATCAAAATAATACTTACACACTAAGAGATTACATAATTTATTCTTAAAAGATTATTATAATATAATATACAAATCATTATTATAAGATACCAAATTAGTTTATTCATGTATAAGATTATTATAATATAATAAATAATTAATTATCACTAGCTTGATTTTTTAATATCTTTTGTTTTAAGGCTAAAAATAAAATTACCACTATAATTTTCTCTTTTAATGATACCCAAGTATAAAAAAGTTGTACTTGTATTGTTTAATTTAATTACTTAACTTTTTCTAATTTTAAAAACTTTGAATTTTAATTTAAAGATTAGGTTTTTTTAATCTAAATTTAATATCTTTCTATACTTGAAACTTTAAGAAAATATAGTTTAAATTTAATTTTATTAAAAATATTTTTAATGTGTTGCACAAAATATCAAATTCAAAGTTTCAAACAAATATTGAAATTATATAATTTTTATATATTTGATTTATTGTTGTATTAAAATTAAAATTTTATTATAAATAAAAATAATAAAATGTTAAAATGATTTTTATAATAAAATCAAATGTCAAATTAATAATATATTTATTATTATAAATGCAGTAAGGATAATATTAAAGATTATTTGATATCATATATTATATCATATATTATGGTGTTTTAAATTAATTTAATTTAATTAAAAAGATTCAATATTTATTATGCTGGTAATATATAATTGATAAAATTGTATAATAAATAATAATTGTTTTCAAAATTTTAAACTTTTTAATTAAAAAAGTGTATCAATTATTTATTTATTTTTAAATAATAATTATATAATTATAATTCGGGTTTTCTCGGGTTATAAATTCGGTTTTTTCGGTTTTCGGTTCGGGTCGGTCTCGGTTTCGGATCGTATCGGGCTCGAGTTATGTCGAGTTCGGGTTGTGTCTGGTTCGAGCTTTTTTGGTTTCGAGTTTTTTCAGTTCCGGGCTTTTTCGGTTACAGGCTTTTTCAGTTACGGGCTTTTGACTTTTTTGATCAATTCGGACTGGCCCCGGTTCGGTCTCGGGCGGATTCGGGCGGGTTTTCGAGCTCGGGCCAATTTTTGCCACCTCTATTCACACACATTGCTGTATTCCTTTATGTCGTGTGTCCTACAATTTACTTACACACTTCACACTTGTTTAGCATTTGTTTAAGCACTAACATGCAATGCCACTTCCGTTTTGCAATCACACCCTTTGCACTTGTTTGTGTTTTCTTAAACCTAACACAAGCCTATCACAATTTCACAAACCATAAATGTTAGCTTATCTGTTCAGGTTTTAATATCAAATAAGTATTTAAAATTTAGATTTCTTTTATAAATGAAGAGTTTCAGTCCAATATTGGAGGAAAAAAATAAAAACTAATTCTCCTTATACTGCCCTTTGCTCCTCTCCTCTTCTATGTAAGAAGCGAGCCGGTTCCTAAAGCAACAAATCTTGTAACCAAAAAAAAAAAAAAAATCCTTTCTCTTTTTTTTATTTAATAAAAAAAATTAATCATAGTGAAAAAATTATGAAAAGATAAGAGATGGTCGAGAATCGACATTTCATTGCCGATAAGAAATGGTTTCTTCCTATCGGCGTCGCTGGCCTTATTGCCGGAGCGATTCTTTTCTCGAGCTTCATAAAAACCGCCGATTATTCCCTTCTATGCTTTATCGCCCAATTCAGATCCCAAGTAGTGTTGAGTACTCTGCCGCGCCGATCCAACTCCAGGCCATCATCCATTGCGCCATGTCACACAGCTTCCCGCAACAAAACATCGGGGGAGATCTCTGTAACTTTTGAGGTCCTCAAGGAACGCTCTCCTTGTAGCTTCCTTGTCTTCCGACTCGGCTACGACTGCGTCATGTGGACTTCTATCAATCTACGTGGCAAGACCATATTCCTGGAAGAGGATCCCAATGGGTCCAGACTCAAGACCTTGTTCAAGGACGTGCCGAGCCTCCATGCACACTTCGTGAACTACCGTACGCAGCTCAAGGAAGCAGACGATCAGCTCTCGCATAACCGGTCGGAACCGAAATGTTATCCATTGAAACTGTACTTACGTGGCAACGAGAAGTGCAGACTTGCCTTTACGGGTTTCCCAATGAGTTTTACGAAACAAATGGGATTTTCTAATGATCGATGCGTCGAGTGACATTTCGCGGACGCACCAGGTAGGGTGGCAGCGATATTCTCGGTGACAGTTTTGGCGAGGAACAGAGAAAGATTTGGTGTGACGCACGTGCACGACGTTTATCAGGTGGTACAGAAGGTTTTCGCAGATGAATTTTTGTGCAGGAAGTACTTGATGAAAAGCATGTTGAAACTCTTGTCATTTCGAGATTCCATCCCTGCTAACATGAGCAGCCGTGAAGGATTTAGGGTGGCTGCCACCCTAAATCCGTCCCTGGTGGTAGGGGGCGCATTTTAACAAAACTGAGCACCGTCCTGGCTGCTCATGTTAGCAGGGTAGAGAATCTCAAAATATCATACTCTCATCACGCTTTTCACCAAGTATTTC
The DNA here is from genome assembly GCA_032173925.1 of Heritiera fomes. Taxonomy (NCBI): domain Eukaryota; kingdom Viridiplantae; phylum Streptophyta; class Magnoliopsida; order Malvales; family Malvaceae; genus Heritiera; species Heritiera fomes. The sequence continues at coordinate 30,022,519 of JAPDPM010000012.1, forward strand.
TTGCGCAAAAGCTACTCGAGAAGAGAATAGAGAGAGAAAATATTGTTGTAAATGTCCAAAGTAATTTTGGGTATAGACTAAAATAGAGTCGAGTTATCCTCGACCCAAATACAAAAAGTTTTTTTAATGTTATTTTTTATGTTTATAATTCAAATTTGAAACTTTAGTTAAAAGACTATTAAACTCACTTCACTTAACCCAATAAATGTAAGTTAAATGATTCTTCTTACTACTAGTACACAATAATACCTTTTTAATTTTTTTTTCCTTTACACTTAATATTGCTAGTACTAATCTTCACTTACTGTTAACTTATCTTTTAACTAACTGTTAACTAACATTTGAGTAATCAATTCATACGACTAAGTTGCCATCTGCGCCTTGATATTCATTTGGCGTCTATCAATACCCGTCTTTTCAAAACATATATGTTCTTAATGATGAAGGTCGATGCATAATCCTCTGGTTTGCATGCTGTTCCTTCTCTCCCAAAAGTTTGTGTTTCTGTTTGTGTTCTGCCCTGCATCACTTACTATTTTAGCAGCATCAGGAACCCATGGAGCCTCAATCCAAACATGAAAATCCATCACAATAACAGATCCAAAGGCTGCAGTTGTAGACTCTGCATTTTTTAGAACCTTGACGCTTATGGTCTTCTTTGTTGGCTTGGAGGCAGCTACCCCCACTCAAATCTTGAAATTAAAATAATCTAGTTAAAACTTTAATGATGTTTGTATTTTGTCTCTAGTAAAATCTCATGAAAAAAGTAAGAACACTAGATATTTTTATTTTGTCTCCACTAAAATCTCAAAAAAAAAGGTTAAATTATTATTATTAGAAACAAATCCAAATTTTTCTGTCACTAAATTATAAAAGAAACATTTAAATATGAGTCTTTAGAAATATTTAAAAGTGCATAGACCTTTTAACAAAACAAAAAAAAAAGTAATTAAGTAAAGTAATTATTCACAGTGTAAATATAGAATTTTGTTAATAGTTACCATAATAGTTTTCTCAACATTAGTTAAAAAGACTCTAAAAAAAAGAAAATTATAACGGAAAGGAAAAAGATATATTCGTTAGTATATGTTAATTAATTTAGTGTAAATACTGAAATAAATTTTCTATAAGTAAAACTAAAAGTACTTTTTTAATTATATTTTTCCATCTTAATTTGATCAGTTAAACTTTATTTGATAATTTGAATTTTTTGTTTAAAAACCTGATCTAATTAATTTTAATAGCATGATAAAAAATTTTAATATTTTATGAAGATATCTTGTTTTTTTTCTTTGAAGTAATGTGACAAATTTATTGCTTTGTAGAATAAATTTATTTTGGGGAAATGAATTTAATAACCTTTTGAATTTTGGATAAAAAATTGTTTTTAAAACAATTATATGTGAAAAAAAATGTCAAAACAATTCCTGTAAAATGTTTTTTTTTATAAAAATGGCTTTTTATACTTTTGCTTTTACTTTCTATATAAATATATTATTATTTTATATTTCTAAAAGTATTTGACATTATGTGTTCATAAAATTAATTTTAAATTATAAAATTTTAAATAAAATAGTGTAAATAAATTTTACTTAAGAATTTGCCTCCTATGACTATAAATTATAGATCCGTCCCTATTGCCTATAGTACATTGTGTTCAATTTTATAAAAATTCAACCTCTTCTTATTATTATTTTAGATTTTTTTTCTTTTTTAAATTACTACTACTTACAAAAATGGAGGTATCATGAACTTATCACATGTATTATAACCCAATCATAAATGGTATACTTTAAGAGTAAATTTCATTTTTATCGAGGTAATTAGGGTAGGGTTTTTCTTCCTTTTTAGTACTGTAATGTTTTAAAAATCATAGTTAATCAAAATAACAGATGTCTTTCAATTACAAACCAAATTGAAGAAAGTTTGATGAGGTGGAAAAAAATTAAAATTCTGCAAATTTGCTGACAGAAGCTTCTTTTAATATAATGTTATTGATTATTTGTAAAATATAAATAATTGTTTTTAGTAAATTTTAGTTATTTATTAACTTCTCAAATACTATTAAATACAAAATTTAATCTAAGGTCTTTAATGATCAATTTCTCTTTTCATTACATTCACCTCACACCACCACTATGTTTGGATTCAAAAGCATATCCCATAACTAACTTTAATATCATTGCTATCATATAATTTCTCCGTTACAGTAACTAATCTCATTATTTGTGAGGACCCCATTTTTCACATTTTTTTAAATGATGTTATAAGTTAAATTTTATGTGAATGAAAAGGTTGAGGTGAATCATTAAGATTGGTCAATGTGGTTTGATTTATAGGAGTTAAAATGATGGAATATGAGTTGAGGATTTATTATAGACAATTTCCATATTTTAATTTGTGATATGAAAATGAGTAGTATATCATTTAATGTATAACATGAAATGTAACCATGCAAAATCCATTTAATTTTATTCATGTAAGATAATTAAATTTCAACCATGCAAATTAAATTAAATTACAACAAAAAAATTTAGATATAATTTTCACTAAGTAAAATATATATAAAAAAATAAATAAAAATAAAATAAAATTAAGGACTAATAGGAATATATCTAAGTGGAAATATATGGAGGCTTCATGAAGAAGCCTAAATGCATAGAAATTATGCATAAGAGGGGGAACAATTTTCTTTAAGAATTGAGACAATGTCTCACCAAACTTTTTCAAGATTGGTTGGAAATTTTGACTCGGTGAAGAGGATGACATTAGCCTATTTACTAAGCTTAGTATAGCTAAAATTAACAAGCAAAAGTCAAGCTTGGAATATGCCTTGTGACCGTTTAACACAAGATAAAAAGGAGAAATCAATTTGGCCAATAATTTTGACTAAGAAGATAAGATGAAAATTACAACCAAATCAAATTAAAATTTATGAAATATGTTAATACACTTTTATTGACTTTTGACACCTTAAAAATTTCTTACTTATTGAGTAAATTTTTATGAGTAAAAGACAAAGAGAGAAATGTTGGAATTCTCGTGGAACAACATGCACAAAAAAGCTGAAAATTTCAGCTGCACAAATCGTGACATATAGGCTAGGATTGGATGAAATTTTTCAACATTTTCTCAAAGAAATTTATTGCCAATTGATTGCATGATATCACTTCATAAGTAGCCTTAGAAAGAAGTCAAAAACTTGTAAGAAAAAGGGGCTAAAGACACGCAAAGTAGGCTAAAAATTTCAGCTACAAAACCGTGTAGTAGGGGTAGAAAAAGAGGAAATGGATAAAAATTTTTGTAAAAAATTATTACTTTCCAACAGCCATAATATAGTCAACTTACTAGAGACTAATTAAGTATGAAAATGGTTCAAGAAAGGTCAAAAATTTCGGCTGGAATGGGAGAAAATCATGGCTGACCGAATGAGCAGAAGTTAAGTTTAAAGAAGGCTGAAAATCGAGACTGAGTAGGTAATAAATACAAGGTATTTTATAAGAATTTTATAAGTCATTCTTTGACCATTGAGCACCCTATTTTCCTCAGCAATTATGGGTTAGAAATTAAGCCAAAATATAAAAGAAATAGAGGGTTGAATAGATCGGAAACAAAATAGAAAAATGAAACAGAAAATAAGGGCAACAACGTGAGAAAGAAAAAAAGAAGAAAAGAGACGAAAAGAATAAGAAAAAGAAGGAGAAGGGAAGAGAGGTTTAAACACTATATAGTTATCTTTTTAAACTACCAAATTGCTCTTTCAAATACCCAAATTAGCTGTAGAAAAAAAGGAGCAAACAACAGCTACAAGGCAGAACCGAAATAGGGCACCAAGAACAGGGCAGCTTCAATTTTTCAAGGATAAGGTGGATCTAACCATTTCTATTAATTTCAAGCTTTATGTATGTGTTAGAAGGATGGATTATAAGTGTAATAATGGTCTTAAAGTGCAGAATTAGTGGCTGGACAGTAAACAGGAAATTGTCCAAGGAAAAGATTTCAAAGGGTAAACTACTTCTCCTTAGTTGATCTTATGTGTTGAAGTATAAAAATTGATATCAATTCATGAAAATATGGAGATTAAGATGATGATAAGGTGCTGCCTTAGTGTGGAACCCTATGAAAACAATTTAATTAAATTTGAATTATAAGGTTTTATTTTTTAGTATAGTTAAAACTAGAAAAGAAATCATAAATCAACTAAAATTTAATTTAGTTAAATTAACTGGAAGACTATCAAGATGAAGGGATGAAAATGGTGATTTGACCATGGCATGGAAGACCAAAATTTTATGTTAATTGACGTGTTTTTGATGTGGAAGTGATATAGAAAATTAATAGAATTAATTTGGAATGAAGAAAATAATTAAATTTGGAAAAATTCCAAGTATGGAAGGAAAGAGATATTCGGCCAAGGTGAAGGGGAAGAAGAATCCTTGACCATTTTAATATCATTTAAGTCCTAAAATAATGTATAAATTATTCTGAGAATTTAGGCGCAATCGGAATCGAAATTGGAGTTATATAGAGAAAGTTATAATTTTCTTACCGGTAGAAAATAGACCGAAAAATAAGGTCGCAATAGGCTATATAATTTATTTTACAATATTAAATAGTTTTTATAATAAAAATATCGAATATTAATATGATAATTTACAGTTAAGAAAATTGAAAAGGACATTGGTGCTCATTCGCAGCACGGTAACAAATTAACATGTAAAGGATATATATATATATATATATATATATAATAATTCATAGGGATACTATAATGCATGTTTTGATATGAAATGAATTCTTTAAAATTGTTTTGGAAATTTATTGGATTTAAATTGTGAATTGTGGCTGTGGATTTCAATGGTTTTTGTGCAAGCGGTTAGGATATGCCTAGCCATTATGTTGTCGAAATTTTAAATAATCCTTTGAATTGTTCTTTTTATGTCATTGAATATTTATGAAAAATGATTTATTAAGAAATTTTCATTTATTTCATTAACATTTATTAAATTCACTTTATATCGAAAAACAATATTTAAAAAAAATTCATATTATTGAATTTTACGTACGTGAAAGCATTAACATGTTATTATGACTTGTTTATAAATAAATAGATTTTTTTTAGAATCAAATATTGATTTGTTAATATCTTATAAATTTTATTTTTGAATTGCATATATTTTCATATCCTATATTTGAGAACTGATTGAAGAGTTAAACTCCAGAAATTATCTCTGTAAACCATGGTAAAATGTTTTATATGGTGTTTAGAGACTATTGGCCTATAGCTGCCTACTGACACATGTTATTATGAGTGTATGATCGTATGACTAACTAGTGAGCTGAATGACCTTGATCCAGTCATCAACGTCCCAGACAGTGCCGAATCAGTACCACCGAAGACTATATTATGACTATGGCCATATGTCCTGTTGCATGAGTCTATTGGATGATGCTTTGTCTCTACAAATTGTGATGATATGGATGATTTTAAATCGTGAATTTGCTATGCATTTTGTGAATTAAAGCTTTTTATATGTTTGCGAAGTATTTCAAAATTCACTTTTAAGATATAAACGTATGAACTTTATATTGGAATTGCTTGCATTATCTATAAATTTTAATGCATATTTTGGAAACTTGCATATAGTTTTTATGATATCAGTTTTATTATATATTTTTTACTAGGCATTAGCTCATCCCATTTTCCTCCTCCCAGACTTCTTTCAGTAGATCTTTGCTTTTGCTCAGGAGGTTTGTAGCGAGATATCCCTTAGGCGGAACTGTTTTACAGTTGAGGTATAACTACTTCTTTTATGTATTCAGACTTATGTATACAGTACTGATATATGTAAAATACAATTAGGGGATGTAAATTAAGTATAATTTTATAATAAAAAAATTTCTCTTGTATATTGATTTTCATAAATGTAAGGAAGGCACCACAGACAGCCCTACTATCATCTTGTGAAATTAGTGGAAAATGCACAGTAAATATCTAAATTCAGGATATGATATTATTATCGCTAATTTCAATCTCACGAAAGCCAATTTTACTAGTCATCCAAATGGACCCTTAACAGTAAGGAGAAAGTTTTGAATCTTTGAAGTTGTATGTTAAGTCTCACTATGTGTGAGCTGGAGTCTCTACTGTTGGGACTTAGGAGGGTTTTACCGTTTACCACTCTCATCCCAAAAAAGATAAATTTCAATTCGTAAAATAGACAAGAATACCTTTGCTTACACAAAAAAAATCTAGTTATTTATTAATTTATTTCAATTAAATGATTTTAATTTTACCATTATGTTATCCAATCTCATCCTACAATAACAAATCTCATTGCTACCGTTATTTTAAATCTCATATTCTCAACAAAAACAAATAATAATCTCATTATCCATCCAAATGGAACCTTAATGATAAGGAAAAAGTCTTGAAATTTTGAAATATGTGAGCTTGAGTTTAATTATTAAATTTAGTAATTTATTAGTTTACTACGTTTAGTTAAATGACTTTCATATGATTATAAGTTTATGAATATAATTATTAATGTAACGGTTCAAATATACAGTAAATAACATATTTTTACACACAAATTTCGGTTAAGCTGTCTGCGATGCCTTTACACTTGTACAATAACAGTAATAAATAGTAACTCCAAATAATTTTATAAATTTGGAATATGAAATTTAACATCATTTTCTGATAACTTACATCCCTTGTTCCTATTTTACAAATTAAGTAGTACTGTATAATTCATCTGAATGTATAAAAGAAAGCACAAATACCTCCCGGTCCGACACAAGTAGTCTCGGGTAACCTAGATTCCAACCGATATCCTTTAATATATCCCCTTTTTAATCACTTATAATATCCTATGGAGTGAAAAATAAAGGGGTAAGCGAAACGTGCTCAGTAAAGGAATTGTATGTAAGACTGATATAATGAAATCTATATGTTGGAAAACATTCTCTTTCCAACAGTTCACTAGGTACAGTAAACGGAAAGATACTATAGTCGGCCAGGTAATCCATATGGAGCATGGAAGGTATATTGAAATACCTGTCTTGTCCTGAAAACCTGAGCAATTATAGGGAGTAGTTTATAAATTGTTGATATAAAATCCTTTAATAACACTTTTATAAATAAATGATAATAAAACCATTTAATTCAACACTTCAATAGAAACTTGAAAACCACTTAGAGTAACAGTAGAAAATAGTACAGTAAACTGTATAATTTACAATAGTAACGATATAGAAACAGTGCAGTAACAGCACTATGGTAGTACAGAAAACAGTGGAAATAAAATTTAACACAGCAAACACTTCTGTAAAACAGTAACGAATCATTTCAGTAAAAAGCTTCACCTTAATAGTGATTAATTTGATAACACTTTTATTTGTAACAATTTAGTAACAGTAATAGTTTTTAGTAAACAATAACAGTTCAGTAAACAGTAGTGATTTCAGTAAACTGTATAGGTTTAGAGATAATAAAATGTTCCTTTTTGAAACATTAACAATTCAGTGAAACACTTCAGTAACAATTCAATATAGTACTTTTTGCAGTAACAGTAAAACAGTTCAGTATTAGTACAATAACAGTTCAGTAAACAGTGTAGAAACAGTTCAGTACGGTAAACACTTGAGTTTCTCAGTGTAGTAACAGTACAATAAACGTTTTAAAAATCAGTAATAATTTTCATAAAACGTTTTCAATTCAGTAAACAGTAACCAATAATCCATAGTTCAATAAAACAGTTTACATCCAATTCACAATTCAATAAAATAATGAACTGTAGTTCAGTAACAGTAAACAGTAGGTTTCAGTACAGTTCAGTAATCATTTAACAGTAGGTTGAGACTAGGTAACACCCTATATAATCATGCTATAATTATCCCTGAAGGAAAACAGTAACAGTATACAGTAAGATCTATTGCCATAGTCTATAGGGTATCCGTAGAGTACACTTGCCAGATGACCCTAGGACTGCTGATGATTTAGCAGGTCAATTAGCCATGGTAACAGTACAGTAACAGTGAGCATGATAATGGGGCCTAAAGTCTCAAAATCAATTTATTCATAGTAGAAAATACCTTTAAGGAATCTAAACAATAACTATTAAAATTTAATAAAATTTCCAAAATGTATATTAAATTCACATTTAACAGTCTAGTAAAAACGGTCAATAAAATATTCATGCTTCAATGAGAAAATTTATAAACGTTCTAAATAATTGTAAAATATCTAAAGAACGTATTTGATATCTCACTTTAATAAAATTTAATTACATGAATATTTAAATAATATTTTTCGCTAAAATTCCAATATATGAAAAATATTGGAAATAAGCTCCAAATTACACAATTTCACTCATTTTATGCTCATAAAACATTTCATGATATTTTAAAATTTTTAGAGGAATTTTCAGCAGCATAACTTAACAGCTGAGATTACTCAACCCCCGCACTTAAACATAGTATTTTTGCCAGTCGTAAATCACATATTTGCATGATTTTCAAAGGCAATTCAATACCAAATAGTTTCATAAAATTATACTCATCAAAATCATGCATTCGATATATCCCTACAGCCTACACATTAATCCCTTACCTATTTCGTATTATCGACTATTTCGGTAGCACCACTCGATATCCGTGTATCCCGGCTGCAAAATAATTCCACCAACAATTATCATTAATTTTTCTCTTATTTTTAAGCTATTAACTTTCAATAAATGCAGCCACCTAGGATATTGTTTATGTCTAACTAGTGTAAATTACATAAGTAGTAAAACATAACTTTCTCGTTTTAGCTCCAATTTTATATCTGATTTCACCAGTCTTTTTCTCTTAATTTCCACATTAATTTGGCATATTAAAACCATGAAGTGCAGCATCTTAGCCTACCTAAACCCTCATGGCCGAATGCCCATTTATGCTTCCCTTAATGAATTTCATCAATCTAAGGCTACCAAACATTAAATCCATGCTCATTTTCTTATTTTCCATCTTTTTCATGCAATGAATTTCGTGATTCCCATAGGCCCTTATGAAAACCGAATCCCGTAGGCCCCATTTAGCATGATTCATATGGATTTAAGCAAAACCAACACTAGATCTAAGCTTAGCATAGTGAAAAACATAAGAATCCAACCTTAGATTTTAAGGAAATGTAAAATCACCATGAAAGCTTACCTTTGCCGCCACCTTCTTCTTCAATTTTCTCCTTATTTTCTTCTTCTTCGTTTGATGATATTGGTGTCAATATAAAGAGGGAATTGTGTAGAGAAATTTTCTAGAAGCAAGTTTGGTGAGAAAAGTCAAGTTTGGTGGTTTTTGTTGACTTTTCTTTTCTTTTTCTTTCTTTTTCCTCACTTTTCTTTCTTTGTGCTGTGCAAGCTATGGAGAAAAGAAATTAGTGCTGGATGCTATGTTGACTGAAGTGTAAAGGTATTTCTAGAAGGTGGCAATTTACCAAAATGCCCCTAGTTAAGTTACTTAGACAATTTTGCCCTTCAACTTCCGTAGCTGTAAAAACCGTATAATTGGACTCCAAAAATTTGGATTCTAGTACCAATCAATCACATTTAATGTATCTTGATGATTGAAAGTGGTTTCGTTGACGCGTGGTGCACTGATAATGAGAAATTACGATTTTACCCCTAGTGGACTGCCAGCGAAATTTTCTGATGAAATCACTGTTTCTATCAATCTCTTGCCACTATGTTATTCTCCTTTTCATGTAGAATATCATGGTATTTTTATTTCGTTTCAACTCATTTTAATTTAAGGGTAATTTACGAAAATGCCCTCAGGACGTAACCGTCATTTTCAATTTGTTTCCCTCCTTCACAAAATATTTCATAATAATATAATTCAATTATTTTAAACCTCAAATTCATCATATTATATTTTATTATACACTGCACATAGTATTTTCAGTCTCGAGCCCATCTGAATATATTAAAATAAGTAGAGCCTACATCACACTTTCACTTATATTCACTTAGCACATAAATTTTCACTTAAAAATTAATTACATATTACATGTACAGTATAGTAAAATCGGGTCTCACAATTAATTACGATTATAATTTTTTTATATAATAAAGACTTCAAAAAAATTGTTCAAAAATTTTCTAACTATCCAAATGATCAAATTTACAAGAATATCAATAAATTTTTGTTTTTCTCTAAGTGATGATTTTACACTCAAATGTGGTCTTAATTTTTTTTTTCATTTATATAAATAAATAAATAAATAAATAATTTTTTAAGAGTTTAATAATTTAATATGAAATTAATGAAATTTGTAATCTTAACATGTTGTTTTACTATTATTTTAAAGTATTATTTTTTATTATTTTAAATTATAATTTAACTATCAAAATAAAAATTTAATAAAAGTGTTTACAATAAATATGAGTTTATATTTGATGTATCAATGGTATATAATGCTATACACTGTTTAATCAGCTATAAAGTTCTAATTCATTAATGAATAAACGAAACAAATATATAAGTTGTTAAAAATAAATATTAATATTTTTTTGTTTGAATATTTATTTTTATGAGTGTGAATTTTTTCTAATTTTACTCGTTAATAAGATAGTATGTTATAATTTATTAACCATGTATAATAAATATATATTATCAATGTAGTGTATCAAATTTAATCTGAGTAAACCACTAACATTAGTTTAATTTACTTTTTTATCTAATATATATATATATTTATATATATATATTATATTACACAGTACATAACAAATATAATAAGGATGTCTACATGGATGATTGCTTGAGCATTCTCTTTGAATGATATGTTATCATCCACTAACTTATATGTAAGTTAAAACAAACAATAAATAAAAATTTTTTTCCATTTTTTCACTTTCTTAAAATTTCTTTAATTCTTAAATTTTTTTAATCTTTTTTAATAAAATTATCTTAAAATAATTGGAAATACTATCTAATCCACAAATATTAAAAAAAACATAATTTTAATATATCTCTTTAAAAAATTAATAAACATTAATTGATATCCATTTATATTATAAAAAATAATTTTAATTTATTTAAAAAATATTTTATTAACTAAACTTAAAAATATAAAAGCAAGCCATTAGTATCATGTATATTATTTAAATATTTAAAGTTATTATTTTTCTATATAAATAAAATTTATGTATAAAAAAATAAATTTATGGATAATTATTTCATACACCTCCAATAAAGTTTTTTTCTCCACAAACGAAGTTAGAATTATAACATATGTCTTATTTTATTTATTTTTTAATATTTTTAGAGGACATGTGTCATGATCTTAACATCACTTGTGGAGTAAAAAAACTTATCTGACGGTGTATATAATAATTATCCATAAATTTACATATATATATATATATATATATATATTTATATATACACACATCTAAATATATATTTAAATAGATAGAATTAATTTCTGTATTGAATAATGCTTTTAGATATAAATATAAATATTTTTATGTTACAATCATTCTTTTATATATATATATATATATATATATATTTATATATTTATATAAGAATGCATATTTATATTATACTATATGTAGTATATATTTAAAAAATGATTATTTAAATCAATAATTAAAATCTATCTCAAAAAGTTGTTGTAAAATCTTGAAATTTGTTAAAATATATTTTTAATTTTTATTTTAACATTTTTTGACGTGCTTAATAATATTATTTATAATATATTTTCATTTTCTATTCTTTTTCATATTTGTTTATCTTATGTTTTGAATTTTATATTTTTAATTAAATATGTATTTTTTTATGGTCGGATATCTTTATTATATTGTATGTATTATATATAAGATTATTATCTAATACACTGTTAATAAAACTGTTGCGCTCCACAAGCTGTACTAAAATGAAGATGCATACGTTGTATGAATATTAAAAAATAAATAAATAAATAAATAAAGCGAATATATATATCATTATGTTTGTAAAATTTAAATATTCATTGATAGTATATTGGATAATAATTTTTTATATATTTTTTGAATTTAAAAATTAAATAATAATATTTTAACTATTTATAAATTTAAATAATTAAAGTTAATTTGTGTGTAAAAGCTAATTATATATATATATATAGGAGGGATCTACTTACACATGTGTAAAATAAATTTGTTTTACACACTTTTATATCTTCATATAGGATTAATATTTTTGCAAACCAATCGTTGAATTTAACAACCTACTCATATTTATTGTGTATGTAAATTTTTGAATCAATCTGCTATTTCTATCATTTTAATCGAGAATAGTATTTTTTTCAATATATATCAACGGTTGAAATTTTATTTTACAAAATATATAGTTAGACGTATTCGATTAATTTGAAATTTGGCATGGATGATCTATGTGAATAGAACATAAAATTCAACGGTCAGATTAAAAAATTATAAATCATATAAAAAGATATAAAAATGTGTAAAACTAAATTTGTTTTACATATGTGTAAGTGGATCCCTCCTCATATATATATATATATATATATATATATATATATATATATAAATATATAAAATCTTGATTTTCAGTTATACGCTTTCATTCCACCCACGAAAAAATTTAAGGCCCTCATCCCCTTCTTTGAGCAATTCATCTCCTTTCATCCCCTCCCTCCTTTCTCCTTTTAAAAGGTAAGCTTTCCCTTCTTTCTTTTGTCTCGTTATGGTGGTTTTTGTGCCAGCCAAACTTGGCCTCAAGCTATCTTCTAATTTAAATCTACGTAAAAGAGTTGATTAGTTAATTTTGATTAGAATTGTTTTTTTTAGCTGTTTAATCACGTTTGACTTTAATCTGGAATTTATGGAATTCGCAATTTCTTTTACGGTTATAAATTTGCGTATCTCTCTATGTATTTCATCTACTTTGTTTGCAAATTAGCCAAATTTAAGTATGAATTTTGAATCTGTATGTGGAAAATTAAAGAGATAATCGCGTTTTATAATTTATTTGGAAGGTTTTCGATTCAAAATGGTGGATTTGTTCCTTTTCTTATACTATATTAGAATGATTTATTTGAAGTAAATTATATTTGTATTTGCTTGTTCTTTTCGGATTTATGCAGTTTAAACGCGTAGGCTTTAAGTTATTTTTTTTTTTTACTAACTTTAAAATTGGTTGGAAAATTAAACAGATAATCGCTTTGTATTTGGTAGGTTTTCAATGAAAAACGATGAACTTGTTTCATTGCATATATGTAAAGAGTGATTTGTTTGCACTAATTTTGTATTTGTATTTTCTTATTCAATTTTTTTTATTTATTTAGTTTAAATGCTTAGGCTTTGAAGCTAGTATTTTACTAATGGCAACTGCTGATACCGCCAGCAAGGTAATACGCATGATGAATTTATTCTGATGATCCAATTGTTATTAAAAATGAGGGAAAAAAGAATCCTTCACCATAGAATCATTTTTCTCAGTTAACATCAGCTAATGAATAAATCATTTAAATGCAGGATGTTACTTTTAGCTTGGCTGAGAAAAAGCCAAAAGTGGTTTTTGTTTTAGGTAAATTTTTTTTCTTTGCTTTTGTTGCTGACTGTTATTAGTTTTAGATTTACCTTTCTCAGCCAGTTAATTTTGTTGCTGATTTGATAAGGTGGTCCGGGTAGTGGGAAAGGTACTCAGTGTGCAAATATTGTTCAACACTTTGGTTACACCCATCTTAGTGCTGGAGATCTTCTCCGGGCAGAAAAAAACTCTGGTTCTGAAAATGGGTATGAGATATCTCCCCTGTAAAAGTTTGACATGCATTCATTTCTATCTAATTCTGAACAGATTTGTGATTATCATCTTTTTATGAAATCTATGAATTTTTATTGTAGCTTTGTACTAATTGAATGCATTATTCTCATTTGCTTTCCAGAATCATGATTAAAAACATGATGAATGAAGGAAAGATTGTTCCATCTGAGGTAACAATTAAACTTCTCCAAAAAGCAATGGTGGAAAGTGGTAATGACAAGTTCCTTATTGATGGTTTTCCTCGTAATGAAGAAAACCGTGCAGCATTTGAAGCTGTTGTAAGGCTTTTATTCTTTGTTCATATATTTTGTATTCATTTTCTATGTTCATGTGCTTTTGTTTACCTAGTCTTCTGACCACCTTTCATTTAGGTACTCTAGCTAAAGCAAAGAGTTTAAAAATGACTTCATTTACCCGCTGAAAACTTAGTGGTTCTGCAGACTAAAATTGAGCCGGGATTTGTCCTGTTTTTTAATTGTCCCGAAGAAGAAATGGAGAGGCGAATTCTGAATAGAAACCAGGTTAGTTGATATTCTCTCTAACCCGATTTCTACTGCGTGAATTAGATGATTTCCTTGTTTCCTCTCTCTTGCGTTGTTTTTTGTTGTTTAAATTATTTTTCTTTTTCTGGTTAACGAAGGGAAGAGAAGATGATAACACTGAAACAATAAGGAAGCGATTTAAGGTGTTTCTAGAGTCCAGTCTTCCTGTAATTGAGTACTATAAGGCCAAAGGCAAGGTTCGAGAGGTGAGATTCTGTTTCACTGAACTTTTTTGTTGTTTTTTGAATGATTTGCTTGTTTACCCCAGCTCAGACGTTGTTGCTTTGGCCTATAGATTGATGCTGCAAAGCCCATTGAAGAGGTGTTTGTGGCAGTTAAAGCTATTTTCACCCCAACAGTTGAGCAGGTAAAGAGTTGTAGGTGTGCTACTCTCTAGGTGCCTCTTTTTCTGGAAAACAAACCTAGGAATCGAGATATTGATGCTTTTGTAGATATTATAATATGTTGTAAAATTCTTAGGTTCATCTATAATTATCCTGATTAATGCTATTGGTTGAGGTGTGTTGTACACTCTATTGTCTTAAGACTATTTTGTGAATTTAAACAATAAAATGAATGGTTAGTAAGATCATTTAATTCATAGCTAGCCTCTACTATGCTAAGCAATTTTGCATACGAATCTATTATAAGTTATTCAACATTTTTTAAGTATCCATTCCAATCATAGTTTCACTGGTCATAGTTAAGTTATTAAATGAATGCATTTATCGTAGGAACAAAAAGAATGTCTATTTAATTGAAAAGATGAATAGCGTGGTATTTCATAGTCAATGTATGAAGCCGTATCTCAAGGAAGAAAAAAGGGCAACCCCCTGCATAAGGCCTTTCACTGGTCATACTTGAGTTATTAAATGAATTCATTTATCCTAGGAACAAAAAGAATGTCTATTTGATTGAAAAGATGAATAGCGTGGTATTTCATAGTCAATGCATGAAGCCATATCTCAGGGGGAAAAAAATGGCAACCCAGTGCATAAGGCTCCCACATTGTGGGGTCTAGGAAGGGTCATGTGCACAAGTAATATCTCAGGGAAAGTAATATTAAAATTATTGGAGCATTATTATGTGAAAGAAAGAATCATAGTAAAGACAGATGACACTAGTGTATTAGAAAAATGTACTTGAAACAATAAAGATAGTCATCCATATTGCACCTTAGGCTTTAGGAGAAGTTCTGTCTCACTGAAATTACAGGTTCATGCAAAAAGCAAGATTATGGATCTTGCAAATATGGAAAATAAAATGTCTATTCTAGTTCTTTCTCTAATTTGCATGAAACAATAAGGTTACTCATCCAGAAATTTGGTGTCACTGACATTATAGATTTGTACAAAAAGCAAGGTTATAAAATCTTGCAGTATGGAGGATAAAATGTCTAATATTGTAGTTCTTTCTCTAATGGAATGTTAATTAAATGTAATTATCATATGGAAGAAAAGAGACTAACTATCTGATTGAGGAGATGCATACCATGGTATGAAGCCAGAAAGAGTCTTTGCATCCCAAGATTTAAGTTGAAATTTTTGCTGAGATATCCAGTGCTGTTAAGAACTAGAAAATATATATACTGCTTTGAGCAATTTAGCCATCAACAACCTAGCTTTGAAGTTGGTAAATAATTTGTTAAAATCTTTAGGATATCTTTGGGTTTTATTTGGTATCCAGGAGGATGATTGGAATTTTTCTCAACTCATTAATTATATATGACAAAAATAGCATTTGTACTATTCTAAACAAGAAGTATTTTATATTTAAGGGTTTCGGAGCACCAGAGAATTGTTTGTTTAGTTAACATAGCTTCTTCAACTGGTTGAATGTAACCTTCTTGGTTTGCATTGTAGACTTTTTATTGATATATAAGAGGCATATGCAGGTCACTGCCTAGAAGTTGCAACTGTACCAGAGATAAAAGGGACGGATCTATCGAGGTAACTCCTGTATCTGCAGATGATACTGGGTAACAATTTCCCAGTTTTTTTTTAAAATATCTTTGATTTGAACTTTGGTTATCCTGCATACTTGATCTTACTGATTTCTTTCCTTCTTGTGATATTACAGTTTGGTGCGTATACTGTACTTTACTTTTAAAGGGTTTCATGTTACCTGGCATTTTCTTTTGTGCTAGTGTGGGTTATCATTTATGTGATGACGTTCATACCTCAACGTTCTTGACATTCTGCTCTTTTTCTAAAACACTATCAATTTTATACTATTATAATTACATGAAATGCTCCTGTTCTCCTCTTAGTTGCGTGATTTTTATTCTTTGCACACTAAGTTCCCTCTTTGAATGCTATAAAGTTGAGATTCTTATTCCTGTCAGTTAAGTTACCTCGCTGAGTATTTCAAATCTGATATGCTTTTTCTTTTCACATCAATCATCAAGGCTTGTGTAACCCCTCGCAATGCACAAACAGTGGAATGTAGTATGTAATTGTTGTCATGATTGAAGATGTTAAAATCTGGGAATAAGTTGTTCATAACCTCATTGTTGGCTGCTTTATCCGTTTTCTCAACGTGGAGCTTGCCTCTGTTTTGGTAATACACTCAAATATACCATGGAGCATGCGCTTCCTTTTACATTAATAAAAGATCCAATTATATTACGATCGAAGAGTATTTTTATTCTTTTTTATTTATTTATTTATTTTATGTTTTCAACGCAAAGTTTCAAGAATCCAAGTTAATGTATTACCAAAACAGAGGCAAGCTCCAATCAAGAATGAGGAAAACTAGTTATCCTCGCAAAATAGATCCTTATTTGCAATTGCTAGTTAATAAAGGAAGTAGATTTATATAAAAGCTAGTAGTGCTACATGAGTCATGTTAAAAAATTGAGGACAGCTGCTATGCATGTTATTTTTTGTTATCATGTAAGAACTTGTGATATTCGATAAATCGTTTTATTTGGTTGTATGTTATAAACATTCATTCAAACCTATGGTGCAAAGTTGGGGTAAGCAGAAAGGAATCAAATAAATCGTACTCTCAATAAACTAATTGAAATTTTTTCTACTGTCATTATACAACAAGATGAAATAAAAAATCATGGTTCATCTAAGTTTATGGTTTCATAGTTAGCAACATTCGAGCTTTCGGAAAACGATGTCTTAGAAATCATTGTTGTGAGCTACATATGAAACTTCTTCCATGTAACTATATCAATACTTGCGTCAGATACATGTAGCCAAATCATAAGTTCCTTTCATATAAGCTTCATTAAACATGTAAAAAGTTATCAAATTTGAAACAATTATGACATAATGATTTGAGAATTTTTTTCAAAGTTCGAACTCTTTTTTTTTTGGTCAAATTCAAAGATAAATTTGTTTCACAACTAATGCTCCTAAGCCTTTCTCTAAATGATTAAAAGAAATTTCATTTTAATAAAAAAAAAAAACTTTTTAAAGCAAATCGTTATTTTTATAATATTATTAATAATGAGGGATTCATGTATGTTAATGTAAAAGTAATTTAATTTAATACACTTTCATATCTTTTTATATTTCTAATTGATGGTTGAATTTAATATTATATTCACATAGATTATGCATAACAAATTTTAAGTTGATCAAAGATGTCTAATAATTTTTTTACAACAATAAAGTTTTAATTGTTTAATATATACTGCAAAAAGATGTTATTTTTTATTGAAATTATAGACATTGAATCGACTTGAAACTTTATGTTTCTAACAAATATATGTAAGTTGTTAAATCTAATAATTGATTTGTATAAATATTAATCTAACATTAAATTACAAAATAGTATAAAACTATTTGTATTTACATCGTAACTTGATTGATCTTCATAACTAATATAGAAAATATATTTAAGAAATCTTATATTTTGAAGGCGTGACATTCAACAATTTATAGACTTGTTTGACAATGATACAAACCTATGTCAAGTACAATACAATAATTTATAGTTAAAAAAGTCAAAATAAAAATATTTCAAAGAAAAGTGCAAAATTCAAAATCTGTAACTACTAATAAAAAGAATCTCATTAATATGAGATTGACAAGTGTCCCATTTTTTCTTTCTCATTTTCATATTTTGATTTTTTTATATTATATTTTTAATTTTTATATTTATAATTTTTATATTATTTCGGTTTGATAAAAATGGCACAGCATGGATAACCAGTGTGTATAAAAGATATTCTTTAATAAGTGAATGGCTGCTATATGATACTTCATTATTCTTTTAAAAACAATTTTTTTATTTTTTAAATTTATTATTAGTTTTTTTTCTTAAAATTAAAAATATTAAAAATAATTTTAGTCATGTGTTAGTTTTTAGTTTCATATGTGATGTTTTTTAATTGAAATAAAAATATTTATTTTAAAAACTTTTTAATATTAAAATACTAAAAATACAAAAAAAAAATTTACTGTGTAGATAATATAGAGATAACAAAAAGTTCAAACAAAAATAATTTGAAAAGAATTAAATGAGATATTCACAATTTTTTCTTTTATAAATATTTATTATTTTTGTAAAGTCAAAATAAAAATAAAAAAAAAAGCAAAAGAGATGAAAAAGGAGAGAGAACAAAAATTAAAATTCAAATAATTTTTTTAAGGAACTAAATCAAATATTCATGTAAAAAAATAAATATTCAAAAATACATATTACAATTTTTTAAAAATTCAAATCAAATATTCAAAAAAAATTGCTTTGACAAAATTCAAATTAAATACTAAAAACATTACAAATAGTATAAGAATTAAAAAATGGTAAAATTATAGTATAAAGCAAAAAATTCTAAAAATAATTTTTTAAAACTTAAACACAAATAAAAACAACAAAATTATAAATATTAAATGAACGAATCTAAAAGTTTTAAAGGAAATTCTTTAAATATGAAAATCACATGTTATAAAAAAGAAAATGAAGTAATCAAAAAATAATTTTAATATTAAACACTTAGAGACTATGACAAATAAAAAAATATGGTAGTGGAATTAGTCTAATCTAAATTTATTTTGAGACAAACAAATTAAGATCAAATTGAATAAAATTAAAATATTTTTTAAGCTTTTTTTTATTTTGGTCTATTTAATTTTTCTAACTTTGTGTTAAAATTTTATTTAAGATAATTAATTGATAAATTAAATGTTATCATTTTCATTTAATAGATCAATATTTTTAAAATAATTATCTTGATTTATTATTATTTTTAATATTATTTAAAATATATAATTTAAAGAAAAAGAATCCCGTGCTAAGTTGGGGCACCATCCTAGTATATTATATAAAAAAAAATGCTAAGCATCTAGTTGAACCTTCACCCAAATTATCATGAGCTACGAACTAAAAAAAAAAAGGCGTTGAACAGTATTAGTATAAAAATGAGTCATTATTATTTGCTGTAATTACCCAATAATCATTTTTATTTTTAGAAAATAATGTCTTAATATAATATAAATTTAGTAATCAAATATACCTTTAACTTTTTACGTAAAAAGATATAAGCATTCAACTTTTGTAAAAGTTTATAAAATTTTATTTTATTGTAAATAAATTTTTTAATTTTTAAAATAATACGATTAAATTTAAATTTATTAAATAATATAAATTGTTGTTTGGACACAACTAAAGTGGGTTATTTTGTGGGTTATCACGTCCATAAACAGAAGTTAGTGCATTTAACATATTTAGATTTAATTGTATTATTTTTAAAAATTGAGAATTTATACAATAAAATAAAAAGTTGAAGATTGTATTCATTTTGTGCAAAATATTAGAAGTATATTTAGATTAAGCCTGTAATATAAATTCCCTTCATGAATCTCATTCTTCAATCAAGTTGTATTACGAATGCAAAGAACAACATGCGTAAAATATTCATATGAAGGTATAAAAAAAGATAAAATAAATAAAAATAAATACAAAAATATAATAAAAATAATATTAATTACGTACTTTTTCATCAACCAATGTCATTTATGTGCTAACACTTTGTTTAATCTTATGATTTTTTAAATATCTCACAATCCACAAACATGAATTTTAATCCTCAAATCATTTATTTCACAAGTCAATTTATCGTTTGTGACAATGAAAAATAAAATCATAAATCATGAAAAAGAAAAAAATGCAAACAATAAAAGAAAACAAATTGTTAAAAATAAACTTGAAGTGCCAATTAAGAAAGCACAAATCATGATTAAAAAATTATAAAATGTAAACATAATAAAAAACAAATCTCATTACTTTGTAATATGGCAAACAATAATTTGGATAATAAAATGTAATTCAGGCATGAAATGCACTTATATAACCATCACACTCCTAGAAAACAAATATGAAAGACCATTAGTGACTGAAAAAAATTTAAAAGTAAAAAACATAAATGTTGGTGAATTAAAGGTTTTAATAAATTTTAAAGTTTATTTGTATGTGCTCTATGATTGGTTTTGGTAAAATTAAAAACATGACGACGATTAGAGTAGTTACTATAACGATGGGATTAAAATTAGTTGTAGAATACGTGATTAGATGCAAATGCAATGGTGGAGATGATATGAAATATAATAATAACAAAAATTAACCATTAAGGGTATTATATTAAAATTTGTACAAAATAAATTTTTATAGTAAAATATTTTATATTTGTGAAATTAAAAAATTAGTAAAATTATTTTATATCAAAAGATATTTTTAATAAATTAAAAATGAATAAGTATGGTAGTGCTATATATATATATATATATATATATATATATGTTTTTCCCATATTTTACATAATTATTTATATAGTTATTTATTTTTCTCATTAACTCATGTTATTATATAATTAGATTTATTTATTTATTTATGACTACATCATATAGTAACAAAATTTATTTATTAATAAGTTTATTATATATTATATTTATTTATTATATAATAATATTTATTTGTTAAATTAAATCAACAAAATCATTTCAAATTTTGTAAAATAAAAAAAATAAAAATAAAAATACAAAAATATAAATATATTTTCATCCGATCAAATCAAAAACAAAATAAAAAAAATAGGGACGCAAATGACAAATGATGAATTTGGATTTCATCGCAGTGAATTAGTTCATGAACAATGTCATAGAGAAAAAAATAGAACTATAAAATTATTTTTTTCCTTTTGATTTTAATTTTTTAAATTATTTTATTAAAAATATATATTTAATAATTTTTTAAATTTCATTAGAATCAATTTTATAATCCATCCAAACTAATCAAAATAAACTACATAAAGGGAGTGAATTGTACTAAATCTTAGAGGTCTAGTACAAAATGGTGGTTCTGGCGCCATGGATAGGCATCGGCTGCACCATAAAAACACCATCTGGGTGCAATTGGATCATTCTGATATACTTCAAATGGACACTTAATAAATAACGATTTTAAAGAATATTAATAAAAAAGAAAAATAAAAAATCATGAATTGTATATAAATGTCAAAAACCAAAATTGCATTCTGTTTTATGCAATAAAATTAGGAGATATAGAATTCGGATTTAAGTAAAAAAAATTGTCATTTATTGTGCAATATTTTAATCATATATGTATGGTTTTAAATCAATTGATTCTTTAATTATATAAAATTTGGTTAACAACCATCATAATTATTTGGTTTAAGTAATTAAATTTTTTCTAATCAAAAGTTTATTTGAGTGAAAAATTAAATATAAAGAGTTTAATTGGATAAAAATGATGCTCAAACGTTAATTAATTGCAATAAAACGACTGGAGTTAAATGATAATTTAATTTTAATTTAGGAATTTTTTATATTTAAGTTAACTTTTAAAAAAAGATCATTAGAGACTTTATTTTCATTTCTAGGTTAAGTAAATTTTTACTTACATATTTACTTTAAAAAAAATCTAATGACCTTTGCCAAACATAGTGTAAATGGTGTTTGTAATCAAATTGTAGTATTAACAAATTTTACATAATCTTGAATTCATTGACATTTCAAATAAAATAAAGAGATTAAAAAAAAAAAGAGAAATGGAATACGTGTTGTTGGCCTTTTGGGACACCCTGTCCCTGTTGACATTCCTATTAAAACGTTGAATGCAAAGGGTAAAATCGTAAAACTATTTTTTTCTTTAATTATTTTATTTACCTATTTCAGCTTCGGAGTGCACTGTCAGTGCCTGCCTCCAATCCATCAATCACAATTTCATTTCACTCGCGAAAATCATTAAAAAAAAAACAAAGCGAAACTCTCTCCATTTTTTTTCATTTATGTAGAAAAAAATTGTGCCAGTGCGACTGAAACAACATGTCGTCGAAGGGGAAGGAGAAGGCGAAGGAGGTGCTTCATGGGAAACGGAAGATCAGCGCAGGAAGAAGCGTTACTGAAGCCGAGGAGAGCCGTCGGAAACGGAAGAATCCGGGAGTCATTCAGTTCTTTGAAGACACTGCTGAGGTTTATGGCAATGACGCGAGCGATGACAGCGATTCTGATAATTGTATGCCTAGTCGTCCTTTTTGTTTGGGTTTATTTGCTTCATTTTGGGGTCTTGCATTTTACGGGGTTTGTTTGTTTCTGCGATTTAGGGTTTTTGTTTTCATTTTTAAAGGTGTTTGCTTGTGCATTTTGTTTTTGTGATATTTTAGGGTTTTAGGTTGTGGAAATGTTTGACTTTTAATCGTCGTTTTGATGGTTTACTTGTGCTCTTTTTAATCTTTTTTTGGGAATTTTGTGGCTTTATAATATATTAACTAATTTGGAAGGTTTTTATATATATATTTTTTACTGCAAAATGATAATGATGATGATGATAATGGGGGAAGCTTTTTTTTTTACCTAATTTCTGTGGATTTTTTTAAAAACATTTGTTGTCATTCGTTGAATTTGTTAAATGAGGGACTTTTTTATGCTTTCTGAATGAATAATCTTTTTATGGAGTTTGGTTGTGAAGTGGCACAAATTAATTAGTTTTTAAGTTCTCTTCCTCGTCTTGTATATAGGGTTTTTAAGTGAGCAGGAAGACGATTGAGAGATTGAGCATTGTTCAAAAAGCGTGTTTAGTAAAGAAGTGGGAATTCACCCTTTAGGAAGATCTTTATTTCAAAGGGTTTTGAGGTGTGCTGGACCTTACTCCATGTTGCATGAGGGTTTTTCTAGACAAGGTTTTGCTGTTTGCAGTTTAGGGCTTTCAAGGTTGAGTTTGTCTGTGGTTTCATGCAGTTCTGCTTTTGTTAATTACATGAAGTTCTTTGGGTGAATATGGTGATGATTCATGTGTTGAGCGGTTTTCAAAGAAATGTATGTTCAAAGCTCTGTTACAATTTTTTATAGCTTATTTGATAAATAAGTGATGATTTCGGCTTCATTTTCAGCAGATATTCTATGAAAGGTTTTCAAGAGCTTCATGGCTTATATCGTTACATGGTGCATGAGGGTCCTAGAAGAATATTTGTCTTTAACATTTAGGGCTTTTGAATTTGAGGTTGTCTATTTCTTTATTGTTTTTTTTCTTCATATCTTGTTTGGATTGGGTGATGAGAGAAATTTAACTCGCCCTTGTTCTTTTAAGATGTCTTTCCAACATTTAACATCCCTTGCCTTTTTGGACCTTCCAGGATCAACATGATTCTCAATAGGTGAAAGCTAAGCACTTTTAGTTTTTGACAACTTATCGAGGACCTGAAAGTGTTAGATTACATATACTGAAACAAATTAATCCCTGTTTGTAAATAACTGTTGTATTGTTCAAGCTCTATGTCTCAAATTTTTGCATTATAGTTAGGAAAATCCTTCGTTCTGGAATTTTAGTTTGATTATATAACATGATTCTAGAGGGGAACCTTGGTGCAATGTTAAAAGTTGCTTCTTTGTGACCGGAAGGACACAGGTTCGGCTAGAAATAGCCCCTTTGTTAATGCAGAGAATGCTGCGTATATATGACTCTCTCCAAACCTCACAATATAGGAGCCTTCTGCAGTGGGTTGTCCCTTTATTTATTTATTCATTTTTTTTACATAACATAATTCTGTTTCCTTCTGAGCTTACTTAATGTTTTCTGCACTATTACTGCATAACCAACCTGGCTTGTTATCGCCTTCTATCTTCCTAACCCTCTTTTTCTGGTTGTTGATATCAGATTTTATGGAAGAAGAAATAGATCTTAATGTAAATAATGAATCTGGAAAAACCCATGACATTCCATTTGTTCCCAAGGAAGAGGTAATTGAGGAAGAATTTTATAAAATAACGGAGGAGCGATCCAGGGATGGTGCTGGGTTTGTGATGTCTGCTGAAGATTCTTATGAAGCTAAGGGATCAATTGACAAAAACTCTACTGTGCCTTCTTCCAAGGATCCAACTATATGGAAAATCAAATGTGCGGTATGCTTGATATGTTGTTGAATCTAGTATTCATCTTTGTCTACAATTTCTCTTTTACTTTTTCACCTAAAATTTGTTATTTGTAGGTCGGGCGTGAAAGGCATTCAGCTTTCTGTCTCATGCAGAAGTTTATTGACATGAAATCGCTAGGCAATAAATTACAAATAATATCAGCATTCTCTCTTGATCACATCAAGGGTTTTTTCTACATTGAAGCTGACAGACAATGTGATATTAATGAGGTCATTATGTTTTAAGACATCAGTGAATGTTATGGCTTTATTATTTTCTATTAGTGTCTGTATTCTACATATTTACCTTTTCTTCTTTTTTAGGCATGTAAAGGATTGACTTACATTTATTCTTCTCGAGTGGCACCGGTTCCAAGCAATGAAGTTTACCAATTGCTCTCTGTCAGAACTAAACATAGTGAAGTCTCTGCGGGCATGTGGGTTCGGGTAAAGAACGGAAAGTATAAGGGGGACCTTGCGCAGGTAGATGTGTTTCCTATATAGTTAAATTACATTCGCTTATGCCCTATTTATATTTTTCATTGATACGTGTCAAATTTGTTTTATGTAGGTTGTGGCTGTAAACAATGCACGGAAAAGAGCAACAGTGAAGCTCATTCCAAGAATTGATCTGCAGGCGATGGCTGCTAAATTTGTAATAATACTTAATTATCTACTTAAGCTTTATTGTTTTCTGCTATTATTTGAAGCACTAGATTTCGGTTGACATCTTATTATTGATGACTTAGTAATGATTCTAAAATGAGGAGTTTTGCTGGAAGAAACAAAGAGAACTAGAGGGAGGGAGTCAATTGACTTACTTGGTATTTCTAGGAATTGCTGGAGTAATATTTACAATTTTCTTTGAGAGGATAGATTTACCAGAATATGGTAATTTCTTCTATTCTCATACACCTTATGATGAATCATTTTTGTAATAAACAAAGACAAGTAAGAACTATAGGTTCCAATGAATTATTGCTTTTCTTATTTTGCTTCTTAACATAAGCAAATATTAATAAGAAAAATCATAATTGATTAAAAATGAACAAATGACTAAGATATAACTCCAATCAGTCTATATCATGTATTTTGCTTTTTTTTTTCCCTTAAAATTGCTTGCTTTTGTATATCAATGCACTTTTTTCTTCTTGCTTGTGGAAGCAAAAGGAAGTAACAAAAGCAACAAATAAATGGTATCTTAGCTGTTTCAAGATTTTGCTATATTTTATATCAAACCAGGCAATTTTGGCCTTTGTCACTTTTTTGTCCCTTTGCTTCTTTGCTACAGCTTCAGTGGGCAGTAATAACCACAGTGCTCCACTTTGGTTATATTTTGAAGGCGTTGGATTTTTTTAATTTTTAAGCTGTGGTTCACATGATAGTGCTTGGATTATTTAAGTTTTGGACGTGTTAAGTCTTTGCTTCATAAAGTTTAAAGGCATTATATTATTTCGTTTATGGATTGTGCATATTTGTTAGTTGGAGAGTAGGATGTTTTTATCTTGCTACAGGGATTTTTCATCAGATCACCAATTTTATATTACAGGGTGGTGGAGTTGCTATCAAGAGAACTTTTACACCAGCACCAAAATTGATAAGCTTAACTGAACTTGAGTAATACGCTGACCTGCTCACAATTATATCTTTATGGTTTATTTATCAGTTTCATAACTTTTGAGTTGTTTATTTTGACGTTTGACCTTGCTGCAGGGAGTTTCGACCTCTCATTCAGTATAGACGTGACCGTGATACTAACATTGCTTTTCAGATACTTGATGGCATGATGCTCAAGGATGGGTATTTGTATAAAAGAGTATCTATAGATTCATTAAGTTGCTGGGGTGTTATGCCTACAGAGGAGGAGCTTCTAAAATTTAGCCATTCTGATCATAATGAATCTGATGATCTGGAGTGGCTTGCACAGCTTTATGGTGAAAAAAAGAGAAAAAAGACCATCACAATTGATAAGGGAGGCGAGAAAGGAGAGGGTTCATCAGGATCTGGCATGGAGAATAGCTTCGAACTGTATAACCTTGTCTGTTTTGGGTAATTATTGAACAGAATTTTCACAGTAGTAGCCATGTATCAGCCACTTGTTAATCTACATTGCATTCATTTTCATTTCTGCAGTCGGAAAGATTTTGGGATCATTGTTGGCATGGAAAAAGATGATCGTTACAAGGTACATAGATTGGTATAATTTACTCAATCCCATAATTATTGGCTGCTTATCTGCCATCCATGTGCCAGATTTTAAAAGAGGCTTCAGAAGGGCCTGTTGTAGTGACTGTTGAACTGCGTGAACTAAAAAGCGGGCCTCTGGATACAAAGTTCACTGCTTTAGATCAGCATTCAAAGATTATATCCATTAATGACACTATCAAGGTCTTGGAAGGTCAACACGAGGTTTGATAGCAATTCAGATCACTCTCATTTTATATTTTTATCTCTGTTTGATGGAGTAGATATATACTCAGTGTTACATGTCTCACATTGCAGGGTAAACAAGGGATTGTCAAACAAATTTACAGAGGGATTGTGTTTTTGTATGATGAGAATGAGACAGATAATGGTGGTTATTTCTGCTGTAAATCAGGAATGTGCGAGAAAATCAAGCAACATTTTGATGCATGCAATGGAAAGGTTGTTAGTGAAATGACCATAGACCCCCCCTCTCTCTCCCCTTTTGAAAGTCATGATCAATAATGAAAATTCTATTTTCATTCAGGATGGGGAGCCTGGTCCTTCAGATTTTGGGGATTTTATGTCGTCTCCTAAATCCCCCTCATCGCCTAAAAAGCCTTGGCAAGAAAAGGAAACTAGAAGTGATTGTATGTTTTGAAAAGTCCCATTCTCCATTTTTGGCAGTGAATAGTCATCATGTGTTCAAATCTCTAACTAATTAATCATTTGTCAAATGCAGTCAACAAAGGGAACAGAGATGGAATGTTTTCCATTGGTCAGACCTTAAGAATACGAGTGGGCCCTTTAAAGGGGTACCTTTGTCGTGTCTTAGCTGTGCATTATTCAGAAGTCACTGTGAAGCTGGATTCTAAGCAGAAGGTTCTCACGGGTCTGTAAATTAATCCATAATCTGTTTTATGTGGTTTTTAGGTTTATATTTCTTGTGATGATGTTATTGGTTTCTTAATGTTTTTGTAGTTAAAAATGAGCATCTTGCTGAGGTTCAAGGGAAGAGCTTTGCAGCAAATACAAGGTACCAACCATAATTAATTTATGTTATTTACTTTGTATAACCTTTTTCACAGTCATCTTAAAATCTTTTAATGTGCTATTTTTCTCTCCTCTAAAAGTGAGCATGATGGGTCAAGTTCATTCAAACCATTTGACCTTCTTGGAACAGAAGGTTCATCTGGAGGTGAGAGATTTTCTGCCCTCCATTTGTCAAAATATTAACTTTTGCACAATTGTATATGCCTTATGATTTTCTTTTTTAATAAATTTATCTTCTCTGTAAATGTGGCATGAATATTCATTGATGGCTTGCTTGACTAATAAGTTATAATTTATTACATGAAGCTTGGGATTTAGAATTTTACAATGTTGTTTACTCCTGATAAATTAATTTACATATGGTTTTTTTCCTCCTTATCTCCATGCTTATTCCACGCTATCCTTGAACTGATGGTAATCTAATATGCTTTATCTTATTCTCCACTTTCCCTTTTTGAAGATTGGTTGGATAGAACCGGAACATCAGTAGAGAGTGGTGGGTGGAATGCTGAAAGGTAAAAACTATTAACCTGTGGCCTTGAGAGGATAAAGTATAGAGATGATTGTTTGTAATGGTGGAATGGTTCTATTACCTGTATTCTTTGATGCCTCAATACTGTGGTTGCATTGATGTCTAATTCTGGATAAGATAAAAAAATTAGGAATTTGAGTTTTGAATGTTTAGTCTACATGTCATATCTGGATAGCATAGGAGATGGCAATTTGTGTTTCTATTGTCTGAAAAGCTGGACTGGCATTTTATGGCTTTTAATTTTTTTATACATTGAATAGTGTGATTTTAGTTTGGCACAGTAGTTGCTTATTATTTCTAATTTTTACAATTCTGAACAAGGGTTAATCCTGCCATTCCATTCTATTATCTCAGTCAAGTTGTGTGTGCTGTGCTAGCATCCATCTCATTCTTTGAATTGTCTTCACCCCCCACACCCCCCCCCCCCCCCCCCCCCCCCCTCTCTTTCCTCGGGTAGTAATCTAACCTCAATGATTCTTTTTGTGAAGAAAAGTAGTTCCAACCTTGGTGAATGAAGTGTAGAACTCTTGTTTGAGGATGAAAAAGAATTTTAATGAAAACTCTGCCCTCTATTAGAGGAGCTTTGCTTGTGCAATTTGCTGTAACATATCTACTCCCTCCCTCTTCCCCCCCAGATACAGTTGCCTAGGCCTTGTTTTTAGTTGCCCTCGCCCTCTAAAGTTCACCTTTGGTTATTGTGCCTCACACCATTTTCTTGTTCGTCTTGAATGCGCTAAAGTTTCTGCATTCTGACCCTGGTCTTCACTTCTCTGCAGGAGCTCCTGGCCTAGTATCTCTGCACCTGGCACTTCGGTTTGTCCTTAACTTCTCTCTCTCTCTCCCTCTCATGCATACATGTAAATGCAGAAATGCATGCATGCACATATATGCCACCCCCCAAATCTACATAATATCCATTCAACACAAGCAAAACATGTGCATGTCCATGGGAATATTTACATGAGTTTTTGTGTTGGTTGCAGCCCCAGGCAGAACCCAATCATTCAAATCTGTTTGTTTCTGGGGACACTGATGTGAAGAAAGGTAATGATTAATGCACCATTATTGGCAATGGGCAATGCCTGAAAAAGAATTTATTGTATGATTAAAGTTGTTCTCTTTCACTGTATGCTCTAGATGGTGAAGACACTGCCTGGGAGCGCAAGTTGACTTCAAACCAGAATTCATCTTGGGGTGCAGCACTTTGTTCTGGGGATAATGATAAAAAAACAGGTATAACTGATGCATCTTGTTTGGAAATAAATATTTGACTGTTATAGAGAATTTACTTTGTCCTTAAAAGACTGCCCTTTTGTTGTTTGTTGTAGATTCTGCATCTACTGCTTGGGAAAACAAGGCAAGTGCAAAACAAAATTCACCTTGGGCCACTGGTGGCAGTGGTCAAATTGGTAGTTGGGACAGTTGGAATAAAGCTGCTCTTGAGACTGGCTCTGGCAGTGGTGCATCTGATGGTTGGGGTAAAGCTATAACCTCTACTGGAGATCTATCAGGTGCTTCAAAAGACGCTGGAGGCAGCTGGGGTCAAGCAAAACTTAAAATTGGAAATCCTGCTGATTCCTCTTGGGAGAAAGATAAAAGTATAAATGCAGCTGATGACACTCGGAAAAATTCAGAAAGTTGGGATAAAGGAAAGAATGTCACTCAAAGCTCATCTGGTGCTTGGGATAATACAAGTTCCGAAAAGAATCAAGTAAATTTGTGGGGCCAAGGTAAAGGAGTGGTTGAGGCAGGATCATGGGAGAAGAATGAGAAGTCAAGTGTTAGTGAGGGCAATTGGAACAATAATTCTTTAGGGGCAAATCAACAGGAAACTTGGGGTAAAAAGAAGGATGCTAGTGTTAGTGAAGACAATTCTTGGGGTAAAGCTGCTGAGAAGTGGAGCAATAAAGCTGGCTCTGGTGGAAGCAAGGGAAGCTGGGGCAGTTCAACACATGCAACAGAAGATTCTGAGGGAGGTTGGGGAAGTGCTGCTAGACGTTTGGCCAAACCAGAAGCAGTTGACACTGATGAATCAAGTGGCTGGAAGAAAGCCAATGATTTTAGTGGGAACCAAACTATGAACTGGGACAGCAAGAAAGATACAAGTGAATGTGCAGCTGGTTGGACTAAAAGTGGATCTCAGAATCTGTCTGATGGCTGGAACAAGGGAAAGGTTGCTGATGGAGAAACTTCTTGGGGCAAACAAGCTGGAGGTTCATCATGGAGCAAACAAGTTGGGGGATCTTCATGGGGTGAGCAAACCTGTGTAAGTGTAGAGCATAATTCCAAGGGATTGAAGGAACGAAATGATGGTTGGAACAAACCAAATTCTGCCAGGGGTGCTGGAACTACTAATGCTGGCCAAGACTCTGGTTGGAGCAAAAAGAGCAGTTGGAACTCTGGTTCTGGTAGTGCAAATCAGGATCGTGGTTGGACTAAGAAAAATGATTCGGACTTTGGTGCTGGTAGCGCAACCAAAGATTCTAGTTGGGGGAACACAAGTGACTGGAACTCAGGATCTGCAGATGCAAATGAGTCAAGCTGGGGTAAGAAAAGTAGTTGGGGTGCTGGAACCATTGATTCTGGCCAAGACTCTGGTTGGGGGAACAGAGGCAGTTGGAACTCTGGATCTGGTAGTGCAGGCCAAGACTCTGGTTGGGGGAACAAAGGCAGTTGGAAGTCTGGATCTAGTAGTGTAGGCCAAGACTCTGGTTGGGGGAACAAAGGCAGTTGGAACACTGGATCTAGTAATGCAGGCCAAGACTCTGGTTGGGGCAACAAAGCCAGCTGGAACTCTGGATCTAGTAGTGCTGGCCAAGACTCTGGTTGGGGGAACAAAGGCAGTTGGAACTCTGGATCTAGTAGTGCTGGCCAAGACTCTGGTTGGGGGAACAAAGGCAGTTGGAACTCTGGATCTAGTAGTGCAGGCCAAGACTCAGGTTGGAGCAAGAAAAACAACTGGAGTTCAGGATCTGGTGATGCAAACCAGGATTCTGGTTGGAAACAGAATACCGATTGGAAGTCCAGAAGCGGAAATGAAGACCAAAAGCAGCCTTTTAGTAATAGGGGAGGCAGTGGAAGTTGGAGGGGAGGTTTTGGTGGTAGAGATAGTTCAGATAGAGGCTTTAGAGGTAGGGGGGATACAGACAGAGGAGGTTTTCGGGGTAGAGGTAGATCAGATAGAGGAGGCTATGGAGGACGAGGTAGATCTGACAGAGGAGGTTTTGGTGGTAGAGGCAGTGATGGAGGAGGCTATGGAGGTAGAGGCGGTGAGAGGGGAGGTTATGGAGGTAGAGGTGGTGAGAGGGGAGGCTATCGAGGTAGAGGTCGTGGAAGGAGGGATCAAAATGGGGGTTGGAACAATGATGATGACTCTGGTGAAAATAAGACCTTCAGCTGGAGCAAAGAGGCAAGCAATGGTGAAGGGTGGAAAAGTAATGATGGAGTGAAGTGGAACCAAGGCTGGAATGGTGGAACAGGCTCTGGAGAAAGAACTAAGACTTGGAATCAATCAAATGCTGATCAAGGAGGCCAATCTTCCAATTGGAATCAATCCAAAGATGCAAAAGATGGTGGTTCGAACAAAGGCACTGGTTCAACTAATGAATCAGGTGGGAGTCAGGATAACAATTGGCGGTTATCTAATTCATCTGATGGGACCAAATGGTCTAGCTGGAATCTGTCATCAACTGGCGGCAAGGAAGTTAAAGAAAGCAGCAATCATGGATGTGGCATGGATAAAAGTTCAACTACTCCAGTTGGAGAGTGGGGTAACCGAGGATCAGGCTGGAATAGAGAAGCAGGCTCTGGAGATCAAGCCATCACGTGGAATCAATCAAATGCTGCTGATAAAGGCCCATCCTCTGGTTGGAATGAGTCAAAGGATGTAGAACAAACTAGCGGAAATCAAGATCCATGGGGTAAGGCCACATCAGGTTCATGGGGACAAGGTAGTAGTAGCAGCAAGGGAGGATGGTAATTATCTTTGAAGTAGTTTCATCACGCTTCTAAAGGTTTTCAGTGCTGTAGATTCTTTTGTTCTCTTTTTCTCAGTTAGGTTCTAAAACTGCTGTGACTTCCTATAATGGTTTCACATTTTCTACCGTGTAGAGCTCCCTACCGAGCAAGAAAGCCATATGTTCTATTTTCAGCATTTGGTGCGCTTATTAGTGTGGACTTGTTTTCTGTAGTTAAAACAGCCTTGTGTTTTTGTTAATATCACTTGGTCATGCTATTATACGCCTTTTAACCATTTTGATCTTTGTCTAGTGCTTATTGGGCATGGATGATGCTCAAGTTCATCAATGTCTACCATAGCCGGATTTAATGTTCTAGCAGATACTGTTTTCCGGTTTCTCTGTTTTCTTTTGCATCAAGCTTCTGCTGTTGCCTGTTGGGGATGAAAAGAACTAAAATATAGTTCAGCTGAAATTTTTAACGTTTTACTGGAAAAGAATTTGATTTGTTTGAATTATGTATATTTGTTCTTTTACTAGCAAACAAGGAACAATGAGAAAGAGCCCTCAAAATAACTTTGGTGCATAGGTGTTGAATATATGTAAATATATATATATATATATATATATATACATATGTATGTATATTATTTGATGTTTGTCATATGATCTTAGGTTTTCAATGTAAAAGCACTGTATGCCGTTACGACTATTTAAGTAGTTTTGCGATTTAGTTGTCGCCCTCTGAGCTCTGCCGGTGGAGCGCATGACTTTTAACCATGTGGTCGTGCGTTTGATTCCCACAGACGGTGGCTCTGTATTTAGTGCATTTTCTTATGGATCACTGATCATGATATTTTTTTGCAGCAAATTTGCTCTTAGTTAAATATTATTAAAGATAAGGCCGTCGTGCACTTGTAAAAATTAAATTAGTTTTACATTATTTTATATGATTTATATTTTTTTAATTTAATTGGTAAATTTTATATTTTATTTATATAAAGGATTATTATCTTATTTACTGTCAGTGAAGTTTTTTAACTCCATAAGCGAGGTTAGGATGATAACATGTGTCTTTTAAAAATATTAAATAAATAAATAAATAAAATAAGATACATGTCATCATCTTAATCTTGCTTGTGGAGTTAAAAAATTTCACTGACAATGTATAGGATAATTTTTCCTATATAAATCATGCGTGCACAATTTTAAGTTAATAAAAATGTTTTAACTATTTATTTAATGATAATAAAATTTCATTAATTTTACACAATTTTATTTTTTTATATGATTTATATTTTTTTAATCCAATCAATAAATTTTATATTCCATTTATGTAAATCATGCATGCACAATTTTAATTTATTTAAAATGTTTTAACTATGTGCTCAATAACAATAAAATTTCAACTGTTAATACATATTAAAAAATATATTATTCTGGATTGAAATGACAAAGATATCTAAGTAACTCAAAATTTTTTAGGTGCATAGGAATAGAAAATCTGTTTAGCTTGGACAGTCCCTGAGTAACCCCAACCCATTATATCAACTCCCTCTAGGCCCTTGCTATAAGGCACAATATTGTTAAATCTAACAATTGATTTATAAAAAAATTAAACATAAATAAAATTATAAAAATCATGCAAAGCAATTTATTTTATTCTAATATAAGTAAATTATCCTCTTAGAAAAAATGCTATCCATCAAAATCTTCACAAATAAGATTAGAAGATTTATATATAAGTACCTTCTTAAATTAATAAATTAATATAAAAATTAATTTTTTAATTTTTTTAAAAATTAAAATTTACAATAATTGTGGATTATCATCATCATCATCATCATCATCGCCTTTATCCCAATTATTTCTTTGTAATAGTTTAAATCAACCTCTTAAATTATTTCTTTCTTTCAATTTTGTCATGATTGACCGAATTAGACTTGGGTCCACAGTCCACTTGACCACCAGCCCCATTGGAAACTTTTTTTTACCACTAATGTGAAAATCAACTACCTTTACTGGTCTATAATTGGATTCTTTTGAAAATATTGCAAGACAATCTTACTATACACTCGTGCATGCACACTCGGCCTATGAAAATAGAGATTCTAAAGTCAGAATAAAAACATATTAACCCACCATTACAGATTTGAAAGTTTTCCAACAAGGAGACATGCCATGTTAAAAGGCACATTACCATCATCCAAAGAAAAAGCTACCTACAAGACAAAGTTTCAGAAAATGGGGACCCAAGTCACAGAATTTCTGTGTCATGTAAATCAGATGGGGACTAGGAGCCAAGTAATCAAAGAAATCATTCATTTCTTATATTAAATTATGATGATTTCCTCTTGCAATTTCTATAGCAATAGCAATGATAATAATGATGGTACAGCACCTTGGTTGGTGATTGAATACAAAATCAAAATAATTAGAACAGACAAAGAGATTGAGGCTATGGATGTAGACGGTGGGGCGCCGCTCCGAAATATCATTCCAAGATAGTCACCATCATCACCAGACCTTGCACTACCGGTGTTGGTGGTACCACTGCCGCCAGACCCACCGTACCCTGAAAAGCTACCAGTCTCTTCTTCCCTGTACAAATAATTCAACACCAAAATACAAAAAACCCATGCATCAAATAAATGGTAGTCTTATAAAAGTTGTGCCAGATTCCAAGTTTGCAAACTTAAAAGGCTGTTGGGTAACTAAAAATTGTAAGTTTTGGCCTAGTCCAGATGCATATGTAATCAAACGCAACCTTTTCAAGAGCAACCAATGGCACAAAATTTTCAATGGGGATGTTAGGGGTAGGAAGCTGAAGAAGTGGGTCAGATATGGGGAAGGGGCATCTTATGGTGGCAAGTTGGTTCTTTTAGTAGATATTTTCATAGTTTATTTGTACTGCAGTTACCATTTTGAGATGCAAAGAGAGTCAAAAAAGTACTTGAGAAACTGTATTTTGCTGATCTATGATTTTAAGGCTCCATACAGGTGTAGTGGAAAGAGCACATTAGTAAAACAGGACAATCTAGTGCGAAGCTCTCACATTGTAAAGTTTGATAAAAGTTCAATCTACGCAAACTTCCCTTTGCATTAACAAAAAGACAATCATATATATACAATCTTTCTTTCGCACTAACAAAGAAATTATTTCCTCTTAAACTCAGTGATTTCCTAATCACAAAAGAATAACTTTTATCATTGCATCTTAGTTTTTCTTGGAAAGAATACATTAGTAATAAACAGTCATGGGTAATTTGAGAGAATACTGAATGGAAGAAATAGACAATTCCTCTTCATTTTAATTTTTCTTTTTGAGATCAACTTGGATGCTTATGAAGGTCGGAAAAAGAGGAAAAAAGGTTTCGATATCAAATTGCATCAAAAATCATTTGCATTTATTTCCACATTAAGATTTGATTGTAGCCTATTTAAGATGTGTTTTCATGCTAAGACTAATAATTTAGAAAGCTGGTACTTTGCATATATCTCTCGACCTCAATGAATCAACAGAAGCGAAAGCTTTCATTTCACACAATATAAAGCAAGAATTTAGCATCTCCTACTGCTAGGAAAACGACAACCAGTAAAGGGAACCAGAATAAGCAAACAATTATAAAGAAAACCTCTAAAATAATTTCTTCAACTCAGAAATATTGCATATGCAAATAGTGACACTACATGTGGTGATCATTAATTCATTGTTAACCGGTACTTGACCAAATAACTAAAGAAACTAATCTAAAACTCGTAGGACAGTGCTTTTTTTCACTTGCTCCTAGCCCTCAACCACCAGCTTTCATGATAGAATTCAGAGGTCAGCCTCAATAATCATGCATATAACAGAAGCGAAGAAAAAGAACCAAGCACTTTGCCTATAACCCCTTTTTTCTACTAATGCAGCTACTTGTCATGTCCAGTTTATATCAACATCAGACAGTGGGGACACACACTGATATACAATTAAAAATGATGGGTCCTACGCTTTACCAGCTGGAAAGCATAAGAAAGGGAATATAAACTGAGCCAGCTAGCTCCTACACTTCACGAGTAGAACACCCAAACATGAGCTGAGTAGGTCTCCTACTATTTTATACCAAACAAAAAAAAGCCCACCTTTTTCCCCTTGACCTTTTGTAACTAAACCAGCCCCTTTTCTCACTTTTATCCTTGTTTTCCCACATGTGCACACGTTCATGGTTTCTCATTCAGAAATTCTTTTTGATCAAAACTGCAAACTTGGATACCCGTTATATGGCATATCTATAATCTATATTCTACATTAGTGATAAACAAAAATAATTTTTTTCTTGTTCTTTTGAATATGATGATCTAATATTATGTGCTAATTTGCTTAAATCACAAAAATAACATATCAATTCATGTAGAGGGATGACTGCGTGAATAAATATGACGATTCGTATTATGAAAGTTTTGTGCATGGGTTTTTACCTAAAAAAAGCTTCAATGAAAAACTTATACAATCAGTTGATAAAATGAAAAGTAAAAGAAATACACAAACAGTTATTAGCAGTTTTTGAGAAAACGACACGGAAGAACAGATATTATATTTGGTTTTAATCAAAGATTGTGAAAGATACATGTATTTCTATGCTATTTAGTTAAATTAAACCTTGACGTTAAGTTCTTTTTAAAAACATTGTGATCTTTAACTTCAACTAATTTGAAAAGTTCTTTGCGTTCACAAGGATCATTTCAAGAATCAGATTTGAGGGTTTTAGGCTTTTGTTGCAAGTGGTACCACCTCACCCGGCGGTTAGCGTGGTCCGAAGAAAAAAACAGTAACTGATAACAAACAAGTTGAGCAAAGACCGTCCAAGTTGATACAACTTTAAAAGAATGTACGTATAATAATAACTACCCTAATAAGAGACGACCTTCCCCATGCAGGCAGTGGAAAGTCACATGGATTAAGACAACTGAGAAAGCTGCTCTCACTCTTAAAACAGATTCCCAACACAGACGCATGATCACATGTATCCATGGTTAAAAAAAAAATGGTCCTAAAGACAGTGGCAGCCGTTATTTATGAACAGAAGTTCCACCTTCCAAGCTGAAGAACACTTTTAATCGTCTCTGAACTTAAGACTAAACCTATATAACTGAGACTTAGATAAAAATATCTTATATAATTATCGAATTTGAGTAAAATTTTTAAATTCATTTACAAATTGGATAAGCCCAGCCCAATCCAAATATTAATATTTAGATTTTGTAAAATATATTTACTAAATATAATATTTTATATGTATATATAATATTATTAATTAATAAATATAATTATAA
Source organism: Heritiera fomes (assembly GCA_032173925.1). Lineage (NCBI taxonomy): Eukaryota > Viridiplantae > Streptophyta > Magnoliopsida > Malvales > Malvaceae > Heritiera > Heritiera fomes. Next base: position 30,060,301 of record JAPDPM010000012.1, read on the forward strand.
ATATTTAATATGAAAATTAACATATAAATTTTGATAAAATAAATTAAAATTTAAAAAAATAAAAAAATTAAAAATTAAAATAAAAATAAATAATATATTATTCAAATTGAGTTGGACCTGATCAAATCCAAACTCATTATTAAAATGAAAACAGATCTAAACTAAATGTCAAATCTAAATTTTCGGTTTGAAACGAACTTGAACATATATAAACTAATATTATATATCATAAACCCAATTCAAATTTGATCCAATCCAATCCAAATCTAACTCGGCCCGTCTCTTGGTTTGGTTTACTCAAGACACTATTTGTAAAAAAAAAAAAAAAACCTCAAGACACTCAAGGCTAGTTTAACACTAACAAAGCAAAAGCAGAAATTGGGCTTGTTAGAGCTTTTGTCTGACAAACCACCGCAGGGTTCAAAAGCAATCGCTTATTGCAAAAAATATCTGGCAAGCAATAGACAAGGAGCATTTTTGCAATTAAGATTTTAAAAAGACTGAAGTACCCTTCTTTATGATCCAACCACTGCATTTTTTCACCAAAATCACAGTTAAAAAGAGACAGATAACCAGTTAATACCAAATAAAGGGGCATGGTTAGGATTTCAGATGTTTACCTAGCATCACCAAAAACGCCGGCGTTGAGAGTGAGCTGTTCAATGAGGGCAGCAGATTTGGGCTCCACACTTGCAGCTTTTGCATACTGCGCACTTACGCCGGCTCCCGAGGGCACAAAATACGCTCCATTTACCATTATGTCCCCATCAGTCCTCCAGTTCCAATCTGTCCAATCGTTCTCGTCTGTGTCCACTCTCTTTGTCACCTGTTTGCAAATAATACATTACACACCGTCAGGAGATTGCATACACGCGCCTTAACAGCAAGTCAAAATATGAAGAACAGAGTACTTGGGTGCTCGCAACAAAGGGCCGTTGCTTTTGGTGGTTTAAGGAAGATTTTAGTAGAGAGCAGACACTGTAAAATCCATTTATATTTGTTGGATTAAGTGAAAGAAATTTGATATTTTTTAAGTAAGATTTTAAATTTGAACTTTATGAATTAAAAAAAATAACATTAAAAGAGTTTCTTTTAAATGAGATCCAGTCCATCTTGACTTTGAATTAATCAAAGTCCAAAACTAGCTTCAGATATCAAAAAATTTACACCAAAAATAGAAACTGTAAAATCCTAAGAAAATATTTGTTTGTTTCCCACCTTCTAATAAGCTCAACCGATAAAATCCAACTGGAGTGGACTCAATTAGGGGTGTTCAATCGTGTAATTCGGTTAATTTCGAACCGAATTACACGAAACCGAATTATAAAATTTTACTTTCGTTAACCGAACCGAAATATGTATTTTCGAATTAACCGAACCGAATTATAATTCGGTTAATTCGGTTAATTAACCGAATTAACCAAACTTTTAACAAAATTCTTATTTAACCAAACAGAAATACAGAATCACATATTGGATATTTGCTACTTAAAAAAGCCAATAAAAATAGTAAGGCAAATTAGGAGGCTACCGGCAATAACTAGCCAACATTGCAACATTAACATGCTAAACAGTAAACACAAGTTATATTTATTCATTACTATTAAAAAAACCAATATAATAAGTAACTAACAGCTAGCAACGAACATGTTAAAACTAGTAAACTGCTAAACTAGTAGCAAGTAGCAACATTGCTAAACTAGTAAACTGCCTAAACATGTTAAAACAGCAGTACAAATCCAGCTCAAAATGTCGAGCAGAGAGAGTGAGTGATGCTAAAAAAAATTAGGTTTTTTTTATTTGGAAATTTAATTAAGAATAATGAAATGAAATAAAAAATATATATTATAAATAAATATTATATATATTATTATTATATATAAATATATATATAATTAATTCGGTTAATTCGGTTAACCGAAATAAATTTCGATTTTCGAACCGAATTAACCGTTAACCGAATTTTTCCTAGAATCACTTTCGTTAACCGACCGATTAACCGAATTAAATTCTTAACCGAATTTAATTCGGTCGGTCGATTAACTGAAATATTTACAAATTTTGAACACCCCTAGACTCAATGGAATTCCCAATAATGACCTGGAATGGGAATTTGGTAAACTTAAAAGCTTGGGAAGTTTGAGCAAATCTCACGCGCCACCGCTGGGGTGGGGGATTATGGATGAGCACCACTTGCAAACCACTACATTTCCCAAAACAGGCACAAGTCAAAAAGCTCACGAGACACCCACCACGAATCATTAGTCAAATCATAAATTTACTTGCATCCCTTTAAACATAGAATTCTAAAAAAAAAAATCAACCAATCAAAAGAGATATTACTACCTCTTTGGCATTGGGGTCCCCTGGTGCAGTATATCGATTCCCCTGACTATTGATGGTAGGGTTACCACTACCACCGATGGCATACATTTCCCATGCAGTAAAATCATTGTTAACCACTTGTATATAACCTCGCCGGCACCTTGGCATTCTTTGCACCAACCCCGCTCCGAAGTGATTAAAAGCTATAGTCACCTGCATTCCTGAATCTGGCAAATATCTACAAAAGAAAAGGAAAAATAATATAAGAAATCGAAGCAAAACTCGTGAAATGTTTTTTAAGAAAGTAGAAATTGAAGTGAAATTACTTGTCGTCATGGCCCAAAAGCATAACTTCATCATGGTGAGAAAAATGGCTATTACTGATCGTAATCCCAGTGGACCCCATAATAGCATCAACCAGGCCATCAGTGCAGTAACTGAGGGAGCAATGATCAATCCAGATCTTCTGAGAATTAAAAATGGAAATCCCATCACCGTCTGATCTTCCTCTCCATCCAACATGAGTTGGAGATGAAGCAATGTCAGTGTTCCCTGAAGGCTTACAATGGTGAACATGGATGTTATGTATGATAACATGAGACACAAACTGCAGAGTTATACACCCATGTCCAGTTATTTGAATGTTGGCGCCGCGGCCATCAACGGTTTTGTAAGAGTTGAAAATGAGCTCGTGTTTGAGCTTGATGACCATGTTGGTTGAGAAGATTATCCAAAGGGGTTCGTTTTGTATGACGGCATGGCGGAGAGTGCCTGGTTTGGGGTTAGCAGCGTCGTCGTCGGAGGAATCGGTGACGGTGTAGATCCGGCCACCTTTGCCACCTAGAGTGCCATGAGCAAAGCCGATGGAGCAGTCGGCTAAGCGCTGGCGGTGGTTGTACCAGTTGGGATCGCATCGCCAGCAGTCGTCTATGGGGTTTCCGGTTGAGCATTGGTCTTTTTCGGTTACAGACAGGGCTTGTCTTCTTGATAAGGACACATTTAACCTCCTATGAGGAATAAAGTAAAGATTTTGAGTAAATGTAGCCAGATTTTTTGGGGAAACAGGTGAGAAAAACAGAGTACTCTGTTTTAAAATGTGGTATATGAGAAAATGAGGTTACATTTTCAGTCAGAATCCTTTAAAGAAAGGGAAAAAGGAAGGATTTTGGGTTATCGAACTCTAAAATTGGTAAGAATAAGATGTGATTTTTTTCTCCTTTATCAGGAATGCTTTGGGATAAATCATTTGAGTATGAAATAAGGAAGAAAGCAGAGTGGAAAAAAATATGGTATCTAAGAAAATGGAGGACTGGTTGTTTACCGGTGAAAACCCTTCAAAATATTTGAACTCAAATGAAAAAAATCTTGAAATGTCCAAAGATCAAAAAAATGGGGTTTTGGATAATAAAACTCTAAAATGGGGAAGAAAAAATGGGAATCTTTTTTTTTTTGAAAAACAAAACCTTGACAGAACCAAAATGCAAACCCCAGAAAGTTTGAAATATGAAAAGGACTTACCTTTGAACGTCTTGAACAACAGAGTCAGGGTCAGGGTGTTGGTGAGGGAGGCTAAGATTGAAGGCAGCTCTGGCAAAGGGAGAGACTGAACCCAAGATGCATAATAAGATAATGCAGGTGAAAGGAAGCATCCTGGAAGGGAAGGGAACAGTAATAATGGAAGGAGGTTGGGTTTTTCACTTCCTTTTTTTTCCCCTTCTGTAAAAAAGTCCCTTCTTTGAACAATGTATGTCTTGCTTTGCTTGTTCCAAAGCACAAAACAGAACTTAGGAGGTTGCAAAGTCTTGGGAAATGTGAAGTGATTTATACAATGATATGTATAAAAAATGCCAGATTGATGACAAATAATAATTTAAAAAAGAAAAAAAAAGAAAAGAGCCTTTTTATTTAGGTTTTTCTCTTTCTTTTCTGTAGTTTTCAGAAAGGAGAAAAAAAAAAACTGCAGTCTCTCTGTTTTCCCTCTTTTTTTCACTTCTTGCTCTCTAATTAATTATTCTAAAACATGAAATAATGTGAAAAAGGGAAAAAAAATCTAAAAAAGAGTTTAATGTAAGAAGAAAGAAAGAAAGGGAAACAAACAGGGAGCTTATCCAAAATGCTGTAACCAACAAAAAAAAAGCTTATCCAAAATGCTGAAACCTCTCATTCTTCACTTAAAAAAAAGTATGTGTTTGCCTTCGTACTCAAAGATTGAGGGTTATTTTTTTTTTCTTGAAATTGAGAGTTAGTTTGGATGACCGTTAAATTGATATGGATGAAATTGAAAAAAAATAAAATCTTTAAAGATGTATTTTTTAATAAAATAAAAAAATTTTAAAAAAATTTATCCTTTCACTAATTTTATTTCTTTGTGACTAGCACCGGTCTCCCGAGATTCTTTACGAGGAAGGTTTGTTTCTTTCTTTTACTACTATTTTTTTTCTTTTTAAGCTTTGAGTAAAATATCTCTTATAGGTTAGTGAAAATTGGAGATTTGGCTCACGGAGGTTCTTCTCATGGGAAGTTCTTTTATGAAAAAGTTGAACTTTTTTTAATTTAAATGCTTGCAGGTCTTATTAAAATTTTAATATTTTATAAATAAAATATATATAATTTATAATACATATTTATATATTTTTAATTTTATTTTAATGAATATTTTAGGATTTCTTTTGACTGTAAAATGATATTCATAATGATAAATTGATTTAGAAGACGAGATAGTATCACTACTATTTTATTAATTATTTTTTTTAGTTCACAGGTATATTCATCCGTTTTAACGGTCTGAAATTAATCTTATTCGAGATTTAGTCACAGTTAAGGCTCTTTATCCCTCTCTAAAGATGTGTTTAGTGGGAATCGAACCCGATAACTCTTCCCACAAATTCAGCCTGCGTTACCAACTGGTATCTGTAAAAAATCATATGGAATTAAATCACTTCCTTTTCTAAATCAATGTTTATCAGATTATTGTAGAAACCTAAATGAGAGAGCTCTCCAAATCAATGTTTTTTTTTAACCATATGTATAGGTCCACTAAATTAACAGGTCTTTTTTTTCCATTTCATAAATGGAATTGTTTAAGAAGATACTTCTGGATCGAGGTACTATTTATGACAGTATATTTATATGAAATGTAACAATAAATAATTAATGTAATGTCTTTTTAAAAAAATTAATGTAATGATTTTTAATGTATAAAACAAATATTTTATTTAATATATAATCTTAACAAATGACAATTGTTTTTAGGATTTTTGTAAACAAATTCTTTGATAAATAATACTCGGCTTTCTTACTACTTTTGTCGGCTTAACAAGTTTTGAAATCAGACCTGCTGATTTATAATTTACCTCTGGTTTTTATTTTAAGTGGGTCTACTTTCTCATCAATAAACTTAACATGATTGATAAAACTCATCCTTCCATTTTTTAAGAATTTAGAATTTAATTTAAATGATTTATGAAATTATTTTAAAGAAGTGATATTCGATAAATTTGAAACTTAAATCTTAACATTTGTTATTTTTATTCTAATTTTGACATTTTTATAAAAAAAAATTAATCGAAATTGTTCCCAAAGGATTGTTGGTGTTAACTAAGTACTACTAAGGATCAAAATAGTCTTGAGTTACCAAGGACTAATCCACTTCATTTGTAGGCTTCTATTCCTAAGCCAACATTCTGAGGGACTACAACTTGATTTTTACTGGCAATTTTTTTGGCAACGCTAATCTCTAATCTATTATTTTTTCGAGATACAACATATCTTGTTTATTTTAAGAGTCGAACAATTTATATAATCTAAGTCATTTTCATCAAAAAGTGATTTTTAAATTTTAATTTAAAGTTAATCCATGACAATTCTAGCAGATAGAGATTGACATATTCATGAAAATTTTATATATAATTTTTAAAAATTTCTATAATAATGATTAAACCCTAAGAAAGTTGAGAAACATAACAACAAAAAGCACTTGCACAAATCTTGTTTGTTAAGTTAGGTTACATTGAATGTTTTCAATAATGTGTAACATGACTGCAACCAAAAAAAAAGTGTAATATGACCAAAGAATTTATAATTACTTCAATTGGACCATTCAGAATTATTGTTTGTGCACCTTAATAATGAGTTATGCTGTACACCAATTCCTTAAAAAAATGTTGATTTTTAGCTAGTAATTAATTATTTGACAACCCAAAATTTAAATCAGTACTGTTTCAAACAACGATGTTACATCCCTGGAGCTTAAGTCCAGCAACCGTGCGACCTTAAGCGGGAAACTCACGTCCTACGTCCATAAATCGACCTATTTTTGCCCAGAATACTCTGACACCTGCGGAAAACAAGCCAAGCACCCCAGCCAACACACAAGCAAACACGCAGCACATACGCACACAAGGCACAAACGCAAGGGCACACGATGTGGGGAACTGTACACTTGTGTGTTGCGTGTTTGCTTGTTTGTTGGCTGGTGTGCTTGGCTTGTTTTTCGCAGGTGTCAGAGTATTTTGGGCAAAAATAGGCTGACTTAGGGACGTAGGACGTGAGTTTCACGCTTAAGGCCGCACGGTTGCTGGGCTTAAGCTCATAGGATGTGACAGTTGATATCAGAGCGGGCGAACAAGTGTTGGTGACCAGGCGTTCGGTGGCGATCAGCAGTCAGTCCAGCCTGATTGAGTTGCGCGGTTCCAGCTGATCCTAATGCTGGTTGAGACACGGTGCGAACCAGGTTAGCTGAAGAGAGAGCAGACGAGTGTGCAGCTCGGACAGAGCTGAGATGGCGAGTTCGTGTCACAGCCCGTGACCACCTTTTTTTCAAGTTTTTCTATACATCTTCTATGGTTGGGCTGTCTGTGATACTTTACTATTCATGTTCATTAAATTATTTCATTTTAAAAAAACATATTATCATTTATATCCCCTATCTTAACTCACAAGAAAGTAGTACTGTAGATAAATCTAAATACAGAAAATAAATGATTGTACCTTATATTTCAGTCGAGCTGTCACATCGTCCCCAAATGCGCAGCTGAGATGCTCGGATGTCAAATCTCTCAGTCATAAAAATTTGAAATGTTTAAAATTGGGGAGTGAGCAAACCACGGCTCAGTAAAAAAGTTATATGCAACACTTGATATTCAGCTATCTATATGCTGAAAAACTTTTTCGTTTTCCTAGAAGTGTACTAGGCTCATATGTAGGAAGTATACTACAGTCGGCTAGGGATCCGGATGGAATAAGGCAGGTATTTTGAAATACCTATCTTGTCCCGGAGCCTAGAAGCAACTGTAGAGAGTAATAAATTTCGTTTGAAATTTAAATCCTTTTCCTTTCATTTCGTATCATTTTCATTTGAACTCTTTTCATGTTTTACTGTACAAATCATAAATAGTACAGTACTTGAAATAGAAAAATAAGTTATTAAATCCTTTTCGTATAACATATACATCATGTAAATCTAATATTCAATTTAAGAAAATAATAATAAGAATATTAGATTTATAATCTTCTCTTTCCTTTTTTTTTGAAAATATATCACGTATTCATATCACATATAATCTAATATTCCATGTAAAATCATAATAAGAATATTAGATTTATAACTCTTCCTTTTTTTTCATAATATAATTATAATTAAATATATAACTATAATTATATATTAATACATTATTTACAATATATATAAAAATACATATTTGTACCAAATTATATATTTATTTATATATATATGTGAATACATTATTTTATATATTATTAAGTATATATGTATATTATTAATATACATATTTATGTATATATATATATAAATATAAGTTTTGTTTCTTATGGAAATAAATCAGATATTTATAGAATCAGAATATTTTGAAATATGCTTGACAGAATGGTATATTATGAAGTGAAAACATATATAAAAGTGAATCGATGTAAAATATATACTAAATGATTTGAAAAATTTACGTATGTGTTTTGGAGTATACATAGTGGATTAGCAGGATGTAGATAACAAAACATCCAAGATGATATGAGACTATGATTTAGGAGTTACTGAATGAATTTCTAAATCAATTTTTTGAATAATGTGGATTCGAGAGATTATTGACTCGATTTACATGGAATCCATTTATAAGCTCTTATCGGATAACATAAAATAATCTGAAGAGCTTAAGAAATTACTCTAGAGATTAATGAATAAAGAACTCATCTGTATTAGTGTAACTGAGGAAAAGGACATATAAGTTGGGTTTGAAAGAATAAGAATAGTTTATGATTGTGAATTAAATCCTGAATGTTCAATAGTGTTATTACCGAAAATGGATATTCTATTGTTCAGGATTGATGTTTTAATTGATCTACTCAATGATGTATATAGAGTTTCAAGATCAATCTCTGAACAAGATGTTATCGAATAAGAAGCTTACAGACAGGTGTTCATAAGATAATGTTTAGAACTCGGTATAACTTTTACAAGTCCTTTGTGGTACTTAAGAGACTTATGAATATATTTCAACTTAATTAAAGAATATAAGCAGCCTCCTTGAATAATTCCACAAACTTTTGGAAGCTGAGAATTTTATTGTTAAGCTCAGTAAATATGAGTTCAACTGAATTATAATGTTACTAGAGACATGCAGTCTCGAAAGATAAAGTGAACATTGATTTGTGTAAATAGAGGTTATTGCTAAATGATTGAGATTAAAATATAGTGATTGGGGTATGAAATTTATGAGATTTACCCGAAAATATAAATGATTTGTTGAGGAGTTTGTGGAATCAGCTGCTTTACTGATATAATACAAACATGTGAGAAAATTAAATGGAATCGAATGAATATGTATGAGTATAGTATCCAAAAATGTTAAAAGGTTTTAACAGAAGAGTACTATACCACTTGGAAAATCAATTGGAGTGATAAGTGCGAAAAAATGAAAATGCATTAAGAAGATAAATCATATGATGATAAGGGAACACGAGTTATGAGGTAGTTCCCAAATCAAGATTGAATGTGATTCCTCTGACTATTAAGCGGTTACGGCTAGATGTAAGATCGAGCCAGATTTAACGGATAAAATCAGTTATATTAAGAGGAATAAATAAATGCAGTACTGTATGGAAGTCATTACACGTGATGAAATTTATTTTATCCATAAAGGAAAACCATAAATAGAATAGTGAATATCATCCTGAAAATAATTATAAAATATTCACTATTCATCATTTCACTTCACCAATCACACCTTTCACTATAAAACACGTTGAATGAATTTTTAGTAGTGAAACCTTTGCTGAAATCGGAATCATGAATATTTAATCACTACTTTTTGGTAATTCCACCATTTATGAAAATAATTAATTTATCACTTTTGGGGCTAAGATAAACACCAATGATGTACTAAAAATATTTAATAATATTTTTGGAAATATCTTTAGTAAATTTTGGCAGCATAACGGCTGCCAGAGTCCTAGCCTCCCTGCACTTTCAAACATAGTCTCAACAGCCAGAAACCACAATTTTGTAGCATTTCAATGGAATTCAATATCCAATAAATTTTATAAATTTTATAAATTTCATAGCATGAAAACCATGCATTCGGATATCCCTATAAATTCACACATGCATCCCTTACCGGTTTATCGAGATCACGTTATCTCATGCACCACACGAACGTCAAACTTCCAACTGCAATATAATTCACCAAAATCATTAGCTTAATTTTCCTTTTTTTTTTATTTTAAGCTATGATTTACATCAAAATGTAAATGTAAGTAAATTCTCTTAGTTAAAAATGGTTATTCTTAATGTCATTCTTCTTCTCTTCCTATTATGGCCGAATGGCCTTTATCTAATTAAAATTTATTGTTTTCATTTTTTTGTCAATATACCACATAAATGTGCTGCCATCTTCCTTGTAAATTTCCATCATTTAAGGAATAAATGTAATATTTTATTCCTTTTATTTCCTCCATAATCGGCAGCCCTCATATGTTGACTATATTTGTTCTTAAATTTAGCCTCTTTTGTTGACCATTTTCACTTGGTCATTCATCACTAATTCAGCCCTCATCACATTCTGTCAACATTAATTGAATTTCCCATGTTAAAAAGGAAAGTGTAGAAACATGTGTATATGTGCACTACGGTGAAAAAGTACAGTTATGAGAATTTTATTTCACAGTGACATTATTTTATAAACTGTTTTTACCGTACGATACTGCGATTTATACCTTTATGGATTTTCTGAAAGATGTTACTGATTTTACTTAATTCCATAAAGGTAGAAAAAATTCACATATACTATTTTGAGACTATTAGGCCCCATATCATGCTCACGTGTTTATGTGTACCTTCTCATGTGTTGTGCTGTTGACAATGAGCCGTCTTCAGTGGTCCCAGCGTCACCCGCTCAGTGTACAATCGATGACACTTATAGACTATGGCCATAGATCTCATGTGTTTATTATACTGTCCCTACAGGGATCTCACATGTACCATATTATTCCCTATGGGACTTATAACATGATATCATCAAGGTGTTGCCTGGTCTCCACTATTATTCCACGTGTTATTATTGGTTTTGGTGATAACTATCGAAATATACTGTTTATTGTGATGCTTTATCACTGACTGGTGAAATATGTGAACGGGTGTTTTATTGCTACACGTGTTTTAAGTGATTGATTTCAATGATGGAAATCAAATAATTTTCAAGTGTTGTTCACATGATTTAATAAATTATTTTATTTAAACATGTGATATTTTATATGCAGTAAATATTTTATTGAAATTATATTAAAATAAATTTCTACTCCCTATAGTTGCTATGGGTTTCCGGGACAAGACAGGTATTTCAAAATACCTTCCATGCTCCATCTGGATTTTTCGGCCGACTATAGTATCATTTCCATGGTAGTGTGCCAGCTTATACATAGGAATCAAAAGATTTTACTGCATATAGTCTTCGAGGTATCAAGATTTGCATACAAATCTCTTACTGAGTCGTGGTTTTGCTCACCCCAATATTTTATCTCCCCAGATATTTTGCAGTGACCGGTTGAGTATATCATCCGAGGATTAGAGGCTGCACACTAAGCACCCCGAGGCAGCATTTATAGATCCCTGAGATATATTTATTTTACATTATATGTTCAGACTTCTGATTTACAGTACTACAGTGTTATATTAAATTAATGGATGTAAGTATTGATTAAAATACAACTTGTAAATATTTATTTTCGTTAATTATATTAAATTACGGAAATCGTGTTTTCAGTGAATTAAATGTGGAAATTAAGATATCGCAGACAGCCCAACCTATTCATATGTGGTGAAAATGTGTAAAAAGTGTAAAATATTGTGTACTTGGGATGTGACAGTTTTAATGGTATTCTTAAATATTCACTAAATGATTTATATGACCTTTATGGTTTTAATTATGAAATTATTATTTTTATAAATTCCATAAAGGTAAATGATTTATGAAAAATTTAGTTTTGAGACTGGTTGGCCCCTCTATCATGCTCATACGTGATATGTGATATGTGACATGTGATATGTGATATGTTTAGTCCTGGTCGACACCTGATCAGTGATCCACCGAGGACGATTATAGACTATGGCCATAGGTCTGACATGATTATCTTTCTACCTTAAGGTATTATAGCATGATATGACTTGGTGATTGCCTCAGTCTCCATATATGATATGTGATATGTAAAATGAAAATGTATGTGAGAAGGGGTACTATAGTCGGCCGAAAAATCCAGATAGAGCATGGAAGGTATTTTGAAATACCTGTCTTATCCCGGAAACCCAGAGCGACTATAGGGAGTAGAAATTTATTTTTTTAATATAAAACTTAATTCAATTTACTGCATATAAATATATCATCCACTTGAGTAAAACACTTTATCAAACCACTAATTCAATACTTGAAAATCTCAAGGTTTCCACCACTGAAATCATCACTTATATACGTGTAATAGTAAAATAACTGTTCAATTATAATAACAGTTTAGAAATGAAACACTTCAGAAAATCATCATAGTTTTCTGAAAATATCACTAAAATCGATAATAATACTTGAAATCATAATAAAGACCAGGCAACACCCAAATGATATCATGCTATAAGTCCCGTAGGGAATAACAGGGTACACGTGAGATCCCTGTAGGGACAGTATAATAAACACATGAGATCTATGGCCATAGTCTATAGGTGTCCTCGGTCGTACACTGATCAGGTGTCAACCAGGACGCTGAAGACAGGATCAGTGTCAACAGCTTCACACATGAGTAACACATGAAACACGTGACACGTGAGCATGATACGGGGCCTATCAGTCTCAAAACAGTATATAAGAAATCTCATTACCTTTATGGAATTTAGTAAGATCAATGATGTTTTCCAGAAAATCCATAAAGGTATAAATCATAATATTTCGTACGGTGAAAAACAGTTTATAAGATAATCACACAGTAGTAATAAAATTTCATAACTGTTCTTTTTCACCGTAGAATACATACACACATGTTTCCATTTTTTCTTTTCAAAACTTGAAATTCAAAGTTATTGGAAATCAATTCCAATATTTTCATACTTAATGGAAAAATAAAAATATTTATTTTCCAAAATTAACAATAATTTCACCAACACATTTTTCACTATAAAACATGTGCAGAGACATAAAGAATAGCTGAAGTACCAAACCATAGATTAAATACGCTTGAGAAGCTCAAAGTGTCATATATTGGATTCACGAGGTATCACGTTTACATTTATATATTCAGACTTGTTTATACAGTACTACTAGTTGAAAATTTTATTTCAAGGGGATGTAAACTAACTTTTACAGTTTTTGAATATTAATTTACCATAAATAAATATTGTTTAATTTGTTTACTGTTGTAGATGAACAGTGTGTAAAGGCATCAAAGACAGCCCAACCATATAAAATGTGTGGAAAAACGTGAAATAATGTAGTCACAAGATGTGACAGATTTAATGGTATCAGAGCAAGGTTGACCTGATGTCTACTGATGCCTTTAGAACAGAAAGTGTTGAAAAATGTTAACATCCCCTGTAGTACTGTGTAATCTGAATACATAAAGGAAATAAATGATGGCAAAATAGCCAAATAAGCCCTCGACCTTGGGTCCAAAATGGAATTAAGCCCTCGACCTTTTATTTCGTGAAAATCAGTCCATAAACTTTTATTTTAGTGGAAATAAACCCTCAATCTTCTAAAATTATGCAATTAAGTCAAAATCTGTTAAATGACACTAACTGCCGTTAGTATTGCATATGTGGCATGCCACGTGGCAGCCAAGTAAGCTATCCACGTCAGCTTTCACTAACGGCAGTTAGTGTCATTTAACAGATTTGGACTTAATTGCATAATTTAAGAAGGTTGAGGGTTTATTTCCACTAAAATAAAAGTTTATAGACTGATTGCCACGAAATAAAACGTTGAGGGCTTAATTCCATTTTGGGCTTAAGGTCGAGGGCTTATTTGGCTATTATTCCATAAATGATTGTAAATTGAATAAAATGTTTTAAAAGGGAGTGAGAATTATGAATTAAGGAATGCTAAAGGGGAAATTGGCTCATGAATTTCACCTGAAATAGGTGATCTTATAATCTTAAATAAAGGTCGGTTTGGTAAGGAACAGAAATGGACTCGGTGAGGGCCCCACCAAAACTTTTTTGTCCGGATCGAATTGAGACCTTACAATGAAGATATAGGAGTGGAATGAGATATCATCAGTAAATAGATCTTAAGATCACCCACCTGTTGAATGTATCATGAAGAGAGAGAAATTTATGAAAAATGACCAAAATACCCCTACCTTGAAATTTTTCTTCTGAGCTGTAGAAGACCAACATAAGTTAAAATTAACTGATATGATAGAGTAATTGATGGTATAAGGAGGTATTATATGCAAAATGATCCCTTTATTAATCCTATCAGGATTTCTCTGTCGAAATCGAATAAGATATTATAAAATGCTGATATTAATGTGAGGAGATATTATCAGCATATAGATGTTAAGATCATTGGTTTAAATTATATTGAAGAGAAAAAAAATAAATTTTGAAATGACAAATATGTCCTTATGTTGGCTATGTTCTGAATTTTGATAAAACCAATTTGATCTTGAAGTCATTAATAGTGATGGTGTTATTGATGGTACAAAAGATGTAATATGTGTATAACGGTCCCGATTATTTAATCCCACTTACACTTAGATTACGGAAGCAACCCGAAATGTTTATAGTAGACAGTTGCAGGATGAGCGGCTCTGTTATTGATTCTTAAGGGTCTGAATTAAAAGTGTATTAACGGGATGTTTATTACGGGATCGTTGGATATGATGAAAAGTGAGATGATTACTGAAGATGATTGAGAAAGAGATCAGTATGGATGATGAAATCTATATCAGTATGGTTAACTATGGTTCTATACTTTTATTCTATTTTCTAAGTATCAAATGGATATTTATAGAACCGGAATATTCTGAAATATGTTTTACAGAATGATGTACTATATGTAGTTTTATAAAATTGGAAGACATGTATAAGGATTGAAAAGTGACGATTTGAGATGAGGAAGATGACAACTAACCTGAGTTATTAAATGAAAATGATTTTAAAATGAATTATAGTAATAAATTGGTTAGCTGTGAAATATGTTAATTAAATAGTTACACTTGATACAGCATACAAATTAAGATGATGCTGTGAAAATGAGTAAATAAGTGAATCAAGGTGGAGTACGTGTTGGAATGAATTGAATACTAAGTATTTCTGCCTTGACGAAATATAGCAGAATAATAGGACATAGACATGAATGTCTAAAAAGGGTAAGAGATATGAATTTAAAAAGTATCGGATATTATTCCCGATAAATTTTCAGAGTAATATAGATGGGAGAGATCGAGTTAATATTGACTCGATTGTTAATATGAAATTTATTTCTAAGCTTATATCGGAGAACATAGAAGAATCCGAAAAGCTTAAGAAAACAACTCTGAAAAGTATGTGGATAATGAAATTCACTAGTATAAAGGTAATTGATGAAATACAAATGATTTGATTTGAGGATGAATTAAAATGGTGTATTAAATTCCTATTATGCAATAAAGTTCTTATGAAGAACGAATATTCATCTGTATGGAATTGATGCCTTATTGAGTTTAATCAGAGATATATGAGGAGTTCATAAGACCAGTCTTTGTACAAGGTGTCATTAGATGAAAAGTTGAAGACTGATGGCCATAAGATGATAATGATTAGAACTCGATAAAATTCTTACGAATTTCTATTGAGGTTTACAAGGTTAATGAAATACCTTGTGATATATATAAGCCTAATGAATGAGGCATCCATACAAGGATAAAGCAATGAGATGCTGACATAGTCTAAGGCACAAATGGAATATGAGCAGCATGTTGTATGACCCTGCAGACTCTCAAAGATAGTGAACTATATGTTAAGTATGGCAATAGGAGATTAGGCTAGACAGTATCTCTTCTGAGATATATGATCTCAAATGACAGAATGATAGTGAATCTGTCTATTACTGAAAGATAATGATTGAGATACGAAAATGATGGGTCTAGCTAGATACTATTGCTAGTCTATGGAAGAGTTTATGGGACTAGCTGCTCTACAGATGTGACTGATAATTAAAGAAGTTAAAGTTGGTGAATGAATAAGTGTAAAGATGGTAATTAAAATGTTAAAAGAGTTTAACAGTGGAGTATTATACCACTGAAGAAAAGCCGATCGAAATGATGAGAATGAAAAGATGAAAATGTAATAAGAAGATAAGTACAAGGGAACACGAATATGAAGCAGTTCTCGAATTTAAGACTAAAAGTGATTTCTTTTGGTTATCACATGATTATGGTTAGATGTAAGATCGAGCCAAATTTGACAGGTGAAATTTAATGATACTCAAAGGAGTAAATAAATTATTTACATTTTACTGCCAGTAAGGTAAATGGAAAAATGATAAATATATATACACACACCTCAAAATGGTGAAATTGTATGGATAACATGGTGACAAAATTGATGATTTTATTAGTCACCTATGGAATCTAAATTAAGAAAAGATTTCATGCTCAGGTATATTCTAAAACTCGAGTGATATTGAGTATACCATAAGGATAAGAGATGTAATGATAATACAGTATGAAAAGAGATATAGAGAGAAAATGATCGATAAATGTTGCATTTATGGCAAGAGATGATTAACAGTAAAGTCTGCAATGAGGTGCAGCCTTGAAGAAATAAATGTGAAACTGAGTATTGGGGATAATAATGAAGAGTCTAGAAGAGATATGATGATATGGAAGTGATAAAGGACTGATTGTCTAATGTAATCACTCTTCCATTATCAGACTCTTAGATTCTTTAGTGCCATAGTCGAAATATGTTTATGAAACGATGAGAAAGTATGTGAAGTTCCAGTGAGCGTACATGTGATAGGAATCTCTGAGTTTCCATATGCTTATGGGAAATAGCAAAAGGCTTTAAGATTTCCAAATTTACTGATAGCACCACTCCGTACTGATGTAAATATTTGAGCGTAGTATAGAAACGCTCGAAGATATGTTGAGTGAGCAGATGCACGAGATGTGAAAGCTACTGGGACAATTACATACAACTGATTAACTTGTTTAAATGACAGTTACCAAACTACGTCGACTTGGCACCAAATGAGGAAACGAATGATGAACAGTATGAATCATATATTGTACGAGAAGGACTGGAAATGGATAACTCCCAAATTGATAAGAATTGGAGGGAGTATAAATATATGATGAAAAATGATATGTAGTGATCTAAAAGTGATTTGATATTGAAAGTATACTAGCAGTATTAATTAAAAGATGATCGAGAGGATAAAGAACTATAAGTATACAGAACTGTACCACCTTTTGAATTAACTGAAATTCGGAGGACCGAATTTCTTAAGGTGGGGAGAATGTGATAACCGCGAATTTTTTAAATTTAATATTAATTATCCGGAAAGTTAATTTTAATGTAAATAAATAAGTTAAAGTAAATAAATAAATTTATTTACGAGGATGTGATATCGTTGGAAGTACGGTATTTAAAGAAATGATGGAATTGAGAAATCATGTGGAGGAAATTTAATTTGGATATAACGAGATCCAAATTAAATAAGAAACGAAAATGTGTAAAATAAAATATTTATATATTTATATATAAAAATATATTTCATATAGTATATATGTACATTTATGAAATAAATGTAATATATATAATTATATATATGTGAATACATTATTTTATATATTATTAAGTATATATGTATATTATAATATACATATTTATGTATATATATATATATAAATATAAGTATACATATGAAACTGTTAAGGACCCTTAATTACGTATCATTGAGGAGGTGAGATGTCAAAATCTAGAGCTAGGAACGCAATGGGAGGATTGAGAATCTGAGATGTTAAGCTTCTTGACTTTCTAGTTCCTATATGCATACAGAAACGCCAGCCCATGTGGTGGGAGTACCTCAACTCCGCATACAGAAACGCCAGCCCATGTGGTGGGAGTACCTCAACTCCAAACTGCCAAGCTATCTTGTTTAAATAATCCATGGGAATATGCCTTTTTTTTCCCATGGATGATTTAAACAAGATAGCTTGGGTGTTTGGAGTTGAGGTACTCCCACCACATGGGCTGGCGTTTCTGTATGCATATAGGAACTAGAAAGTCAAGAAGCTTAACATCTCAGATTCTCAATCCTACCATTGTGTTCATAGCTCTAGATTTTGACATCTCACCTCCTCAATGATACGTAATTAAGGGTCCTTAACAGTGTCGGCAGCCTTTAAATTTGGGTGATAAAAGAGGGTAGATTACATTGAATTATGGGTTGTTTTAACTTGTGACTCTTCTTTTAAATTTCCTTTTGGTAACAAGAAGCGAAATCCAAAGGCAAAGTCCGTCAAAAAAGGCTAAAATGATGTGGCTACATGATACTTTAGTAAATTTTAACGGTCTTTAATTATTTGATTGTCAGTATTATAACATGAATTGAATTAGGGTTCGTTCGGACCAAAACTATAACAATCAAGACATGTCCTTGTATACTCCTTAAGATAGGAAGGGTTAAGTCTAATTGAACTGTCAGATCAGAAAAGAAAGCTTTCTAGCAATCCGCACGTTATAACTTAATAAATAATCCATCTTTTATATTATCTGGGTTCACTTTTTTTTTTCTTTTCCTATGCTGAAAGCACTTTTCAATACCCGTAATTAGTGGCATTTGACCTAAATTTGGATTGAAAACTTTCATGCCATCAACGATATTCGATTCATGATTATTTCCATTTCCAATAAGATTCTATGTATTTAGTAATGATTTGCAGAAAGAAAACCCTGCCTACCATGCACAAATTTTAGTGCTAGTAGTTAAATGGTTCCACTATTGCTACCTACTATTAACTTCAAAATCTTGCATTATGGGATAAAGGGGTTTTTTTTTTTCATACATAGTTCCCAATTAGTTTCATTTTACTCTGATTAACAATAAATACTAGGTAAATAGGGAATTATTTTATCCTATACGAACAAAGTAGAGAATTCGAAAATTTCAGTAAAAGTTTACATATTAACTTGTGTACATTTACCTATATATTAGGGAGTTAAAAGACAAAATTACTATTGTGAATGAAAAAAATAGTATTGGGAGAACAACCTTCGAATAGGATCCGACACGTTTTAATTTCGAATTAGTCGGGATTCAAAATAATTATTAGATACCAGAGAGTTTCGACAAAAAAAAAACAAATTATTAATCAATTATTTTTTGTTAAAATTAACATTTCAAAAATATAATTTTTTTATGAAAATTTCGAATCCTATCGTCCATATATAAATTTATAATTCTAAAAAATACAAAATTGGTCATTCTACCGTGGTCAATATATACTTCGCATGCATGCATGGTGGCATTGAAGAGAGGAAACAAAAATTTTAAAAATTAAGTCGTTGGAAAGCATGATCATAAATATTAGAACTTTAAAAATTGATATATGGCAATTTCATACTACACTACTTTTTATTCAATAAATCCGGCTATGCAGGTGACAAGAAAAATAAAAATAAAAACAAATAAAAGGCTGCCTTTTTTAATTTTGGCTAAAATATTAAATAAATTCTTATACTTTCATGCTTTTCCTATATGAGTATTTATATTTTGACTGTACTTGAATAAATCTCTTCCCGTCTTACCCTTCAATTTATACTCATACAAACTTTTATTTTTAATAAAAGATTAAGATTATTAACTTCATTTCTAGTTGAAATTTATTGTCCATATGTATGATTGTGTCTCATGATAACACTGCCAAATGAGATTGTATTAGAATTGGATAGTTGACAATAAAACTTTTACATTTAATTACAAAATAAAAATTAAAACCAAAATTAACCATCTAGAATTTCCGGAAAGAAGGAGCAGTGGTTCGTTGCTCGATATAGCTTTATGATATATAAAACGTATTTTGATATTGCACATGATATGAAATATGTTTCAAAAGTACAAATGATATGAAATGAAGTTTAGAGTATGACTTTGAAACGAAAATGAACTCTAAACTCGATATAGCTTTATGACATATGAAACGTATTTTGATATTGCACATGACATGAAATATGTTTCAAAAGTACATGTGACATGAAATGAAGTTTAAAGTATGATTTTGAATCAAAAATGACATCGAAGGACAACCTCTCGTCCTCCATTTTGGTTTTTGCTCAAATCGGGTATAAAAGAAAATCTTCAAACCATCAATTTCAAATCCTTGTTGATTCAAAATAAAATAAAATAAAATAAAACACTCCGCAAATTGAAGAAACAAAATCTCAATCAAACTAGGAGAATTCTTTTTCCTTCTTCTACCCGTCACTCTTCGATTCTCAAAGCAACAAACCCATTTTATTTTTTATGAATGCTATCCGATAATTGGAACAAAGAACCCTTATTCTTTTTCTAACGTTTGTCACATTGATTTTTTGAGAGTAGGCTGGAAAGAGGTTGATTCAAAAGGAAAGAAAGGAGATTTAGATTGCCAAACAAGTACGCTTACTATTGGGAATCTTTGTTGTTCAATTTTGATGTTTTTTTTTATGTTTAACTCCTGATATTCGTTTTATGTGACTATTTCGGAGTCGGGGACTTATCAAGCAACATGAAAGTGGAGTGTCCCTTCCAACACGGTTTTGTTTTATACGTATTACTCGAATCTAAATCATGCTTAAGGAGAATGAGTCCCTTACCATTCAATTCCAACCAATTCACATTTTTGATTTGATGCGTTGTTATGAGTTAAAATACAGATTAAATATATTTTAATTTTTACAATCATGCTTTTAAGTGTAATAGCTAGTTTAGGCCAATTCAGCATAATTAACCAAAGGCTGACTAAACAATTTTGTGTACGCTGTCAATATGTCAAGCGTGAGAAATGAAAATCAATAAGAAATATCAAGAACAGAAATTTACAACTCCCTCTCGTCTTCCTCTCTTCTTTCTCTCTATCCTTCTTCCTCTTTTCCTCTCTTCTTCTGTAATTTCTACGGCTTCTCGGTTTGGCTTGCATCATGCGTTTGTTCAATTTTGATGTTTACTATTGCATTTGTTATGTTAGTAACCTTGAGTTTATTAAAGTTGGATGATGTGGGCGGGGTGGATTAAAATGCTGTGTTTCCAAGTGGTTTGGTTTTAATTGTGTTTGGAATCTTTGTGTTTTCTATTGATTGGTGAGTGGGTCATTTTAATGGCTAGAGGGGTACAAATAGTTGGATAAATGGTGTATTTCTAAAAGACTTTTTATCCCACATTGCCTAGATAAATGGTTTCAAAAGGTTTTATATATCAACATTGTTTTATGGGCTTGTAAAGAGCAAGCAAAAAGGAGAGCCTCGCGCGCACACGAGAAATGGGCCGAAAGCCCATTCGCAGTTGTAAGCTGACGATTTCTCCCCCTGCACGCGAAGTAAAAGAGTCCAAGCCCAGTTTTTACATTATTTTTTATCAACTATTTTCAGTATTTTATCCTTATCTGAAAACTAGCGTTTTAGTTCATCTAAAACACTATGAGCTCCAGACGTTAACTTGTTCCAGATTTTACTTAACGTTACTTTAAAGATACAGTCAAATATTTTGATTTATTTTGATTCTGTCAAATTTCACACAGATTTTATTTTATTTTATACTGATTTTATACTGATTCAGATTACATTTGGATTTTATGAACGTTACCAACTTTGCCTATAAATACAGTGTTCCAGAAAGCCTCCAAGCACTTCTTTCTTCTACTCTCGCATATTGCTGGGTTAAAAATTCTCTCTCTTTCTTAGATCTCTCTTTCTTTCGAAGCTGTTCCTGCTTCCTGGCTATTCCAGAAGAGCCTGTTGAATCCTGGGGGATTACACCTACGGTGAAATAATCCTTAAGGACAGTGCGATCGCAGCACGCCTCAGGTTATTCCCGATTTTCAGTTTCTGTACCTACTGGCGACAACAATCTTAAGGATTATTTTCGCACCAATGGAAAACGCCAACAATGTCGGTCCTTCTGTTGCTACCAACGCTAGTCCTCCTGTTACTGCTAACGCCAATCCCCCTGTTGCTGCTAACGCCAGTCCTTCATTGCCTGTTGGTGCTCCCCCTACTGTGTCCATGCATTATGCAAAGCCATTTCCAGACATCAGTAAGATCGAAGTCTTTAATGGCCAGAACTACAAACGATGGCAAGAACGTGTTTTCTCGGTGCTTGGTATGCATGGAGTAGCTGCCGCCTTGACAGATCCAAAACCTGATCAAACTGCAGATGCCAAACAACTTGAATTTTGGACACATGCTAACAAGGTTTGTAGACATACAATTATTAGTACTCTTTCTAATGATCTGTTCGATGTCTACTGCTCTTACAAGGAAGCCAAACAAATTTGGGACTCCATGAACCTCAAATACACTGCTGAAGACGTTGGCAAGCAGAAGTTTGTGATTGGTAACTTCTATAGGTGGGAGATGACAGATGGAAAAGATATCAAAGTGCAGATCAATGAGTATCACAAGCTGTTGGAGGATCTGAGAGCTGAAAACATTAATTTGCAAGAAGAATTTGTTGTTGGTCTATTGATCGAGAAGTTGCCTGAATCATGGAAGGATTACAAGCAACAATTGAAACATAAGCACAAACAACTTTCTCTGGCAGACTTGATTACTCACATCATCATTGAAGACACTAATCGAAGGGAATTCAAGGCTGCCAAAGCAAAAGAGATGACTTCAAAGGCCAACTTGGTGCAAGGAAAAATCAACAATAAAAGGTACGATAAAAAATCTGATTACAAGCCTAAAGTTTCTAACCCTTCCTTTAAGAAAAAAGGCAACTGTTTTGTTTGTGGAAAGCCAGGTCATCATGCTCCTCAATGTAGGAAGAGAGTGAGAAATGACAACCCTCCTAAACCAAAAGCCGACCTGGTTGAAGGAGATGACATTATTGCTGCGGTCATTTCTCAAGCCAATCTTGTGGCCAATGTGAAAGAATCAGTGGTAGACTCAGGTGCTACCAGGCATATTTGTGCTAACAAAGATGCCTTTACCTCCTACAATTCTGTAGGGGATGGAGAAGAACAAGTTTATCTTGGAGATTCTAGAGCTACAAATGTTCTTGGAAAAGGAAAAGTTTTTCTCAAGCTCACATCTGGCAAGACCTTAGCTTTAAATGATGTATTACATGTGCCTAACATTAGAGCAAATTTAATTTCTGTGGCTCTATTAGGAAAGGCTGGGGTTAAAGTGTCATTCGAATCTGATCAGATTGTTATGACAAAGAATAATGTGCTAGTTGGGAAAGGTTATTGTAATCAGGGACTCTTTGTACTCAATGTTTCTAAAATAATAAATATGAATGCATCATCTTCTGCTTACTTGATTGACTCTGTTGATTTGTGGCATGCTAGATTAGGACATGTTAATATTAACTATCTTAATAAAATGCAATGTATTGGATTAATTTCTGGAATTAATAAGGCAGAATTTGATAAATGTGAAATATGTGCTGAAACTAAAATAACAAAGAAACCATGTATATCTGTTCAAAGGGAAACTGAATTGTTAAGTCTAATTCATACTGATTTGGGAGACTTAAAACAAACCATGACTAAAGGAGGTAAAAAGTATTATGTGACTTTTATTGATGATTATTCTAAATATACTAAAGTTTATTTGCTTAGACATAAAGATGAAGCCTTTGACCTGTTCTTAGAATATAAAGCTGAAGTAGAAAATCAATTAAATAAAAAGATTAAAAGAGTTAGATCAGATAGAGGTAGTGAATATACTTTGATTAATGAATTTAGTGAGAAAGAAGGAATCATTCACGAAATAACTCCTCCTTATTCACCACAATCTAATGGAGTAGCAGAAAGGAAAAATAGGGCCTTAAAAGAAATGATGAATGCTTTACTCGTTAGTAGTGGTGCACCTGATAATCTTTGGGGTGAAGCAATCTTATCTGCATGTCATCTACAAAATAGGATTCCTCACAAGAAAACTGGTAAGACATATGGAAAGGCTATTCACCTAATCTTAAATATCTAAAAGTGTGGGGGTGTCTTGCTAAGGTCATGCTCCCTGATCCTAAGAAAAGGAAAATAGGTTCGAAAACTTTTGATTGCATGTTTATTGGTTATGCTGAACATAGTACAGCCTATAGGTTTCTTGTGTTGAAAAGTGATGTGCTAGATTGTAATACTATTGTTGAAACTAAAAATGTTGAGTTCTTTGAACATATATATATCTATTAAAATCTGAAAATGTTTCTCATGTCCCTGTGGTTCAAAAGGAAGTTGAAAATAATGTTGAGGATTTGAGAAGGAGTAAAAGGCAAAGAAAAGAAAACTCTTTGGAAATGATTTTTATACCTATCTTGTTGAAAATGACCCTGTTACATTTTCTGAAGCTGTTTCTTCTCCTAATGCACCTTTTTGGAAAGAAGCTATAAAAATTGAAATTGATTCTATTAATCAAAATAAAACTTGGACCTTGGTTGATTTACCTCCAGGAGCAAAACCCATTAGATGTAAGTGGATTTTCAAAAGAAAATACAAACCTGATGGTTCTATTGATAAATACAAAGCTAGATGGGTTGCTAAAGGTTTTACTCAAAAACAAAATATTGATTATTTTGATACCTTTGCTCCTGTGACAAGGATTGCTTCTATTCGAGTTTTGATTGCTTTAGCCTCAATTCATAAACTTTTTATTCACCAAATGGATGTTAAAACTGCTTTTCTAAATGGTGATTTGGATGAAGAGATTTATATGGTGCAACCTGAAGGCTGTGTGATTCCTGGGCAAGAAAATAAAGTTTGTAAATTGCTAAAATCTTTGTATGGCCTTAAACAAGCACCTAAACAGTGGCATGAGAAATTTGACCAAGTTTTATTGTGTGATGGCTTTTCTTCTGTTGAAGTTGATAAATGTGTTTATACTAAACTTGTAAATGGTGATTGTGTAATTATATGCTTGTATGTTGATGATATGCTTATTTTTGGTACTTCTCTTGATATTGTGCATAAGACTAAGAGTTTTCTTGCTTCAAAATTTGACATGAAAGATATGGGTGAAGCAAATGTCATTTTGGGTGTTAAAATCATAAGGATGAATGATAGTATCACAAGAGCATTATGTGGAAAAACTTCTTAGGAAGTTTGGACACTTTGAAGATAAACCTGTGAGTACCCCTTATGATTCTAACATTCAATTAAAGAAAAATCAAGGAGATCCTGTGGATCAATCTGAATATACACAAATCATTGGAAGTTTAATGCATTTAATGAACTTCACACGTCCTGACATAGCTTACGCTATGTGTAGATTGAGTAGATATACTCACAATCACAATCATGATCATTGGGGTGCATTAGTCAGACTAATGAGATATTTGAGAGGTACCATGAACTATGGTATCATATATAGTGGATTTCCCGCTGTATTAGAAGGATACAGTGATGCTAACTGGATTTCTGATTCAGATGAGACAAAATCCACTAGTGGCTATGTTTTTACCCTTGGTGGAGGTACTATTGCATGGAAATCAGCCAAACAAACTATTATAGCTAAATCCACCATTGAATCAGAATTTATAGCTTTGGAGTTGGCTGGTAATGAGGTTGAGTGGTTGAGAAACCTCTTAGCTAATATTCCGTTGGGTTTAAAACCAACATCTTCTGTGTTTATGCATTGTGATTGCCAAGCGGCAATAGCCATTGCAAAGAACAAAACTTTTAATGGTAAAAATAGACACATACGTTTGAGACATGATGTGATTAAGCAGCTGCTGAAAGATGGTATTATTTCAATTGATTATGTGAAGTCAGAAGTGAATTTGGCCGATCTTCTGACAAAACCTTTAGGGAGAAAGTTAATAGCTGAAACATCGAGGGGAATGGGACTGATGCCAATTCGAGACTAATGGTGATGGTAACCCAACCTTTGTGATTGGAGATCCCATGAATAAGGTTCAATGGGTAATAACAAGTCACTGTTAATCCTGCTAGCACTAATAAATTTGTCCTTTCCTATGATGTGTGTAAGTGCTAGATTGCATAACTTTTGAGAGGATGAGCTAAAGCTCTTAATGCTTTTCATATCCTTTATGGGTGGTGTATATCATTGCAGTATACATTTGATGAAAACACCTATATGAGTGTGGAGTGGGGCCGCTCCTATGAAATTGTGGCATAATTTCTAGAGCACTCATGAAATTACCAGGCACGCGCATGGCCTATTAGCGCAAAACGGCGTTGAACAGCAAAGAATTGTGAAAGTATAGTGTGATTAATAAGACCTCTATTTTACAACAATGAGTTATTGGTTCAAGAAGCTAAAACCTTCACTAATTACTCAGTAAAATAAGTCTTGTTATTCTAGGTCTGGTTCAAGTCCAAAAGACACCAGATACGAAGCATTATACTTAAATTAACCCAGCAGTATATTTTTTCTTCTTTCAAAAGTCTTTTTAGAAATATGTGGGGGATTGTTGGATAAATGGTGTATTTCTAAAAGACTTTTTATCCCATATTGCCTAGATAAATGGTTTCAAAAGGTTTTATATATCAACATTGTTTTATGGGCTTGTAAAGAGCAAGCAAAAAGGAGAGCCTCGCGTGCACACGAGAAATGGGCCGAAAGCCCATTCGCAGTTGTAAGCTGACGATTTCCCCTCCCCTGCACGCGAAGTAAAAGAGTCCAAGCCCAGTTTTTACATTATTTTTTATCAACTATTTTCAGTATTTATCCTTATCTGAAAACTAGCGTTTTAGTTCATCTAAAACACTATGAGCTCCAGACGTTAACTTGTTCCAGATTTTACTTAACGTTACTTTAAAGATACAGTCAAATATTCTGATTTATTTTGATTCTGTCAGATTTCACACAGATTTTATTTTATTTTATACTGATTCAGATTACATTTGGATTTTATGAACGTTACCAACTTTGCCTATAAATACAGTGTTCCAGAAAGCCTCCAAGCACTTCCTTCTTCTACTGTCGCATA
This sequence comes from Heritiera fomes, assembly GCA_032173925.1. Taxonomy (NCBI): domain Eukaryota; kingdom Viridiplantae; phylum Streptophyta; class Magnoliopsida; order Malvales; family Malvaceae; genus Heritiera; species Heritiera fomes. The sequence continues at coordinate 30,087,255 of JAPDPM010000012.1, forward strand.
TTGCTGGGTTAAAAATTCTCTCTCTTTCTTAGATCTCTCTTTCTTTCTAAGCTGTTCCTGCTTCCTGGCTATTCCAGAAGAGCCTGTTGAATCCTGGGTGATTACAACTACGGTGAAATAATCCTTAAGGACAGTGCGATCGCAGCACGCCTCAGGTTATTCCCGATTTTCAGTTTCTATACCTACCGGCGACAACAGATGTTTGCCTTTAAAGTGTTTGTGTTTATGCCTTAGAGGCTTATTTTCTATCTTTAGTCTTGTATTTTAACTAGATCAGGCCTCACTTGAGTGGTAAGGCTGGGTCACCTTAAGTGGCAATTCAACTGTGGGTTATATGTTCTCATATAAGATTCATTTAGCCTTTTAAAATAGTAATTTTTAGAGGATATATCCTAAAGTTTAGTTTAGTTAATGAATAAGGAAGTTTCCATAGCATAACAATAGATATGGCTTTGTCATCTTTTTTAACACCATCATTTTATTAATTTAACATTTTGGAAAAAAGAGGAAAGTGACATAATAGAATGTTGGGCATGAGGTTTAGCTTAATTAGTTAATAGATTTTTATGCCATTGTAATGACATGTGGTAGTTAATTATTCCGTTGTAAATACTTTTGATGGGGCAATAGAGATAAATAGTCTTTGGCCTAGAAAATTTGGAGCAAAATTACATATAAAAAAATATTATTTGTCTATGGCTTGTATATGCATTAAGTCTTGTGCAAGACTATCAGCCTACATACTCCCATGGTGGAGGTATAGGTTCTAGTTTCTCGTTAAAGATAATATTAAATAATCTTATTCTTTTTCCCTTTTATACTCAAATGCATTTGTGCAATAGCTGGCAAAGTATTACCACTATTAAAGAGTACAGCGTTAATAGTAACTTCGGTTTTTTCATAGCATACTGTGCGAGAGAAAATGATCGAGATAAAAACAAGATCATATTATGAGGCATCATGACTTTGTATTTTTTTTCTTTTCAAGATTAAAATTCCCATTATCATAAATAGGATTAAAAGTTTTAGTTATCTAAGTAGCATGCTTACTTTTGTCAGAAAAGAAACTCTTATGATAATTTAACATTTTTGGTAAGCAATTATGACAAAACAGAATCTTAATTATTAGATAGCTTAAGGTTACAAAAGGAAAAGGAAAGAGTAGTACCAATGGCTTGAAAATTTTCTTAAATGAATAATCTTAATTTTAATATTACTATAACCGGGCAATATTAAAATTATAATTATAATAATTTTAATATTAGTATAACCCAGGAAAAAGAAAGAGTAGTACGAAATGTGCATTCATTTTCCTGAGTGCTAAAAATTTTAATGCCATAAGCACCTTGTTAGACACAAATTTCTCCCCCGTCCCAAAATAAAAATTAATTAATTAATTAATAATACATTAATATAACCCAATAATCTTAAGAGTATACTTTGAGCTCATGCATCAATGGTACTATTTTTTTAATATAAATTCTACTACAGGTTCTTCTCAATAGTGCTTAATTTTCAAGATAATCTATTTTACTATTTTTAAGATAAATTTTGTGATCAATTAATTTTAATTTTAATTAATAATTAAAATTTTATCAAATTCCCTTTTAATAATCCATCGAATTTATTTCGATGACCAATCATTAACTAAAATAAATTCAGTCTGTTAATTTGATTTTAACCTAACTTTGAACAACCTTGCTTGGATCTAGTCTTTTATTAATTTTTTTATTTCTTTTTCTTTTCTTCAATTTTTTTTCTTCCCTATGCTCACCGTTTTTTCTTAAAGCAAAACTCCACTCACCCTTTTTAGTTTTTCTCCTTTTGTTTTTCTTTTGAAGTAGTTCTTTCTTCTTCTGAATCTTCTCTCCGAATGGCACATCTTTCGGGAATTTCTTATTTTTAAACTTGAAACCCTGCTTCAATCTCAGGCCACCATTGAACACCATCACCTTTTTCGCCTCTCTTTCTTCTGTCTTCTGTCTTCTTCTTTCTTTTCTTTTTTTTTCTTTTTTTAAGAAAAAAAGGAAAAAAGATTTAAAATACTTTAGTGAGAAGAAGAAGATGCAAAATGAAAGCGGAAACCAATTTCCTCCGCTAAAGAGAAAAACAATGGGGAGAGAGATGTCGGAAAGCTGCATCAAATCCTGAGCTCGCCGCCCCTCGGATGGAAACCATCAAATATCAGGTCAGCCGCCAGCTTTCTGAACGGTAACCCCTTTCACATCTTATCGATACCCAAATTCCATAATTTATTTAACTTAATATTAGTGGATTTATGAATCTGAACAGCCCTTTTGAATTATGTTTTGGTAATTATTTTTTTTTAGCGTGAATATCGGTCTAAGTTACTGTGTATTAATAGCTCTTTTTGATATGTTGAAACCTGCCCATTGGTTGAAATTGAGTCAATGAGTGGAATTCAAAAACCCGAGTTGAAATTTGGGATCTTTACTCTATTATTGGGTGTAGTTTATGATGTGGGAAAAAGAATTACTCGTCTTCTTTTGTAGTAATAAAGCTTTTATGATCGAGTAATGTTCTGAACATATGTGAATATGAAGTTCTGATTATAGATGCTAATTGATGCAATGTTTTAGCTTTTGTAATTATTGGATTGCTTATAACTGTTGTTTGTGATGTTCTTAGTAATTCCACTTTCACCTTGATTGTGATGTAATGCAAGGTAAATATTGTGGAGAATAAAAGTTGAAATTATTTGATTTTTAGTCTTAACGATTCTTCTTAACTTGTATGCATTTGTTTCCACTTTAAAGTGCAAAGTGTCATTAATTTAAGGTAGTTAGAATAAGGGTAGATCAATGCATCTGATCCAGATTTATTTGTCAACTTTTTGTCTTGTGCAATGAACTCTTTAATTTGGTGCCATATGTTGCTCTTGACATGATAGCATTGCATGTTTTCATTTTATTTTGTCGTAAATCAAACCCTTTGGCTTCTGGAATATAAATGTTTAATATTTAAGTATTTTCATAGTACTGAAGCATAGGACATGTTAAGTTTATTAATGAATTCTGAACTTGTACTGTAATTAGAGGACTTTTTTTCGATAATTTAATTAAAGGCTTAGTATTATGTGGTGCCACATGGAGCTTTGAAACATCCTATTTTTTGTCATAATTCTCAGAGCATACTTTGATTCTCTTATCTTTCTAACTTTTATTTACTGAATATCTTGTTCTTTAGTAACTCGTTACTTCTATTACTCTTTGCTTTTCTTGGTTTTGTTCCTTGGTTTCTAATTTGTAAGATTTAGAAATATCTTAAAATTAACTCTGTGGTCTGCCTTTGTTATCTAGTGAAAGTGTAAGCTTGAACTTTACTTAAAAGCAATTATATAAATTCTTGCTAAATTCCTTTTATAAAAACTTAGACCATAAATGTATCAGAAAGCATCTATGAACTGTTTTCTTTTTTTGGTTGTTAATGCATATGTGGTTTGAATCAGTGAATTATTGGATTTGTAAAAGTTTTTAACTCATTGTTGGTTGCTGGCTGGAGAGCAGGCAAGCACTTCATGATTGAAAATGGATGCTCAAACAAAATAGGTGTTAGCATGAAGTTGAAACTGGCTACTTTTGAATTTGGTATGTAAATATCTGGCTAAGCATTTTCATACTTATGATTGCTCCATTAATTTGAATAATGTATAATTTAATGTCCATTAACTGTATGTGGTTTCTTGTTCATTTCAAATTTTTATTGATGCGTGCATTCTTTTTAAGTTGGTAATGCTTCCTGTGCATTCCAATAGGTTCCTCCTGCGTGCAGATAAAGAATATATCAAGACACTAACACTGTTCTGTTAATTCAAATGCTTGATTTTATCTGCTTTTTTTTTTCTTTTTTAATTTTCAAGTTTTATTTGTGCCTGATTGTAGCTGAAAGAATGCTAACTTTTTCTGCATTCATCTTGTTCACTTCTCTCTTATTCATGGAAGTAGTCTTCAATTCTCATTATTAGCTCACTGATGCAAGTAGGAACTTGATTCATAATTGATAATGACTTCTCGTAAAATATCTAGAAGATAAGTTTGTAACTTACAAATATTCCTTCTTTATGTTGCAAAATTGGACTGTTGTCTGTAATATTATTGTGGTGCATCCTCCATGTCAGGGTCTCAACTCATAGAGCAAAGGAGGTTACATATGTAGAGATGGACCTATTTCATGTACGAAAAATGGTAGTTAGCTCTGTTTGTTCTAGGGCAGATTAGTTAACAAAGGAATTTGAAATTAGGTTTCTGAATATACTTTCTTTGGTAAAAAAAAGAATGAATGTGATTTGCTCTGCCACAGCCTTCCTTTCTTTGTAGAACTTCTGCATCCTACATTGGATACTTTTTTCATTCAATGGGATATGAACAAGTGATGAAACAAGGACAGGAACAGGACTGAAAAAATAGTGAAGATAAGAGTTACCAAAGGAAGTAGAAACTGCATTAAAAAAAAAAGAAAGTAGAAACTAGATTTTCTGACTTTTGAAACTATTCTGTAAAGGTGCACACCGTCTTTCTCTTAATATATGGTTGCAATTTCTATGTGTGTGTGTGTGTGTGTGTGTATATATATATATATATATAGGATTATTATCCTATTCACTGTCAGTGGAGTTTTTTAACTCCACAAGCGGGGTTAAGATGATGACATGTGTCCTTTAAAAATATTAAGAGAATAAAAAATAAATAAAATGAGACACATGTCATTATTCTAACCCCGCTTGTGGAGTTAAAAAACTCCATTGACAGTGTATAGGATAATTTTCCATATATATATATATATATATATATATATATATATGATCATGTTGTGCGAGTTTGATGATGCATGACAAAGAAGTGCATATTGATGGCATGTATAACATTTATACGAAACAAAGCCTTGGTGCCGCATGCATCACAAATGAATGATACTTTTCTACAAGCCAGGTGCATGGGTGCTTATGGGAGATGGTGACTATGAACTTGTCAAGTGATTTTCGATGACCATCTTTTTTTTTTTTTGGTTATAAATTTTCGATGACCATCTGCTCAAGCAAATTTGAAAGGTACGCTTTTTGTTTTCGTTAGGAATTTTGTGTAACTAAGTCTAACTATGAAAATGGAAATTTTGGTTTTCACATTATAAAATAAGTACTTTGCTTCTCTGCACTCCTACACTGATTTTATTACAATGTTACACCGACAATATCAAGAAAAATTTTAAAAAAAAATTGGAGCATTGGGGATCATACGTTTACTGGTGGAAATTTGTTGTTAAAATCATTTAGAAACAGATCTTACTTTTAGAAAATTAATAAAAATTAAGAAAATAGTGATGGAATTTTGGTTGAGTGATGATATATTCCGTCACTAATTTGAGACAGAACTTCCCCTTTTTATTGCAACGGATTAGTGAAATTTTTCTCCGGCAGAGACTTAGACTGCAGTGACTTTTTAATTTTTGATGGATTTAGCTGCAAAGTTTTCATTGCAAATCCTTCAAAAAGGAACTAATAGGTGTCAAGATTATGTATATAACCTTCAAGATATAAGAGAAAGAAGAACTGTAGAAGATTGTAGTAGTAGAGAAAGAGAAGAATAGAGAAGAATCAAGATTGTTGAGAATGATTCATTGAATACTGTCATGATGATTACAATTGAGAATGATCTGTCTTTATATAGTATCCAAGAATTGGGATACTCTCATTTTCTTCTAGAGTAGTTATATCAGTTATATTTAACTGAACTGTTATAACTAACATAACTACTACTAGGCTGTACATCTAATATGCCCTTGCAAACCAAGCTCTCCCCACCAAGCTGACTAGACTGCTTTGCATCATTACCAGAACTTTGGACAGTAAGCTTAGAGCATAGTCAAACAAAAGTAGATAGTGACAATGGCTTGGTAAATATATCAGCTACTTGATCATAAGAGGGAACATGACTAACAGTGAGTTGTTTTTGCAAGACTTTCTCTCGAACAAAGAACATATCTATCTCCATGTGTTTAGTTCGAGTGTGCTAGACTGGATTAGCTGATAGTGCCATTGTGGAGAGATTGTCACACCAGATATGAGATCTGGTTGGAAGCTTCAGTCCAATCTCAGATAAAAGAGATTGAATCCATAGTATTTCAGCAGTCAAATTAGCTAGACTCCTAAATTCAGCTTCAGTGCTTGACCTCGAAACAGTTAACTGTTTCTTAGAACTCCAAGAAATGAGATTGGAACCCAAGAACACACAATAACCAGAAACAGACCTCCTGTCATCAGGGTCTGTAGCCCAGTCTGCATCAGTATAGCTAGTCAATTGAAGAACAGGGGAAGGCCTAAGAAGAATGCCATGATGGACAGTACCACAAAGATACCTGAAAATCCTCTTAACAGCTTTCCAGTGAGTGTCAAGGGGTTTGTGCATGAACTGTGAAACCTTACTGACACTATAAGAGATCTATAGTCTGGTGATTGTAACATATTGAAGTGCTCTTACAGCACTTCGATATTGTTGGACATCTTGTATAGGAGAGCCATCATTAGCAGAAAGCTTAAGGGAGCTGATCATAGGAGTTGGAAGAGAATTAGCTTCAGCCATATTGAATTTCAGTAACAGATCCTTGATGTACTTAGATTGAGTAAGCAAAATTCCATTTGAGAGATGCTTGACTTCAACACCAAGAAAAAAATTCAACAATCCCAATTCTTTGATTGAAAACTCCCTGTCCAGACTTTGAACAAGACTTTCTACATCAGTCTTTGAACTTCCAGTAACTATGATATCATCAACATAAACAAGAATATAAGTGCAGGCTGAAGCTGAGTGTCTGAAAAACAATGACTGATCTGCCTTTGAAGATTTAAAACCCTGTTGAAGTAGAAAACATTGAAGCTTCTCATACCAGGCTCTAGGTGCCTGTTTCAGACCATATAAGGCCTTGTGTAGTCTGCAGACCAGTCTTTGGTTACTGTTTTGCACTTCAAATCCTGGTGGTTGGCACATTTAGACTTCTTCATTTAGTACTCCAATTAGGAAAGCATTATTAACATCCATTTGGCATAGACACCACCCTTTGGACAATGCTAAGGTCAAAATAATTCTGATGGTGGAAGGCTTCACTACTGGGCTGAGTGTTTCACCAAAATCAATCCCTGGTTGTTGAAGGTATCCTTTAGCAACCAGCCTTGCCTTGTATCTTACAATGGAACCATCTGAATTTTTCTTAAGTTTGTAGACCCATTTGCAGCCAACTATGGATCTATCTGCTGGAAGAGGTACCAAGGACCATGTGCCATATTTCAACAGAACATTATATTCAGCATGTACTGCTTCTTTCCACTTAGGATGTTGAAGTGCTTGACTAATGCCAGTAGGCTCATTTTGATCTAAATCCACTAAAAACACCTTAGGTTTATAAATCCCATTTTTGGACCTTGTTATCATAGGATGATAATTTTTAGTTGGTAATGGAGGTGGTCCCAAAATTGAGGTTTGATCATTGGTTTAAATAGAATTAGTATTTAAGGAAGAGTCTGAGGTCTGACTGGTATGTGAAACTGATGTAGGAAACTCATTTATTGAAGTAGTTGAATTCTGATTTTGAATTGAAGGTGAAGATGAATGTGGAAGGGATTGAGTCGACACATGATTTGGAGTTATTAAAGGAGGTGATGGAATTGAACAAGGAACAGAAGAGATATTTGTATGTGATTTGGAAGAGAACATTTGAACATAAGGATATTGTTCTTCATCAAAAATAACATGCCTGGATATAAAGAGATTATTGTTGGAGTCAAGCATTTGTATCCTTTGTGTTTAGAACTATAACCTAGGAAAATACAAGGAGATGATCTAAAATTGAGTTTATTGTTGTTAAAAGGTCTAAGAAATGGATAACATAAACAACCCAATGTCTTGAGAAAGGTATAATATGGTTTTAACCTGTATAAGGCTTCAAAAGGTGACTTTGACTTCAAGGCTGTACTTGGTAACCTGTTCGACAAATAAACTGCAGTAGAAAAGGCCTCAGACCAGAAGCTAAGAGGTAAGGAAGCTTGTGAAAGAAGAGTTAAACCGGTCTCAACTATTTGTCTATGTTTCCTTTCCACCATACCATTTTGTTGAGAGGTATGTGGACATGAGTGTCTATACTGAATACCTTCAGAATCATGAAAAGAAGTGAAGCTTCTAAACTCTCCACCCCAGTCAGATTGAAGTATTTTAATGGATGTAGAGAATTGTTTTTCAACTAATCTTTTAAAATGGATGAAGGAAGGTAATGCTTCACTTTTTGCTTTGAGAAAATAAATCCAGGTAAATCTAGAATATGCATTAACAAAGGAAATGTAATACTGATATCCATGTCTTGATAAGTAGGGAGCAGGTCCCCATAGGTTTACTTGAATGAGTGTAAGAGGGGATTCATATGAAGTAGTAGAAAGGGAAAAGGGAAGTCTATGACTTTTTCCTTGCTGACAGTGAGAACAAACATAGCTTTTATTGATTTGATTTGGAATATTACAAGAGGTAAGAATTTGTGACACTATCACTGAGCTAGGGTGTCCTAAACTTTTGTGCCACAGAGCAAAAGATTTGGACTTAGAACAAGTACTTGCTATTGGAACAGAAACATTAGAATTATAGACATCTGACACAAAAACTTCTGGCGTGGTCTGATGTGCTGCAATTGATTTGTCGAGGGACAGATTAAACCTGTACAGTCCTTTGTCAAGCATCCCTTTTAGAAGTATTTCCTTGGTAGTAGGGTCCTTCACAAGGTAAAAATCAGAGTAAAACTCAAAGTAAACACCATTATCTTTACAGAATTGAGATACAGATAAGAGATTCTTGGTTATTTGAGGAACATGAAGAACATTTTTAAGTTGAAAGGGTTTAGAAAGAGTAGAGGTTAGAAAGGATGAGTGACCAATACTTGCAATATTGATTCCAACTCCATTTCCCATATGAAGCTTACCATTTCCATGATATTCAGATCCAATGTTGAGATTCTCAACCTGATTTGTAATGTGATTAGTGGCTCCAGAATCAGGGTACCATGAGGAGTCTGCTATAGAGTCTGGACTTGCAATCATTGCTTCTGCCATATTTACTTGCTGTGACTGATGAAAACCATTGTATGGTTGATGAGGAAACTTATTGCTTCTGTTGTTTGAAAAGGACTCACCAGGATCAGGATTGAAAGAGATATCAAATCTGTGATAACACCTATGGATAGTGTGTCCAATCTTGCCACAAAGTTGGCATTGAGGTTTTGACCCCGTAGACATACCTCTGCCCCTGGCACTTCCCCTGCCTCTAAAACTTTTATTTCCATCATTCATCTAGCCTTTTGTTCCTCTACCAGATTCATGGGCAAATTTCTTTTGTTGCACAACAAGATTTGCAGAGGATATTGAAGATTCAAGAACTGCAGCATTTTGTATTAGTCTTCATTCTGTTGCAAACAATAAAGCAGAAGTAGTCTTCCAGTTTGGCAGATCTTTCTGAGTTGAAATGGCAGCTACAATTGCATCATATTTAGCCCCAAGTCCAGACAAAGTAGTATGAACCAATTCAGAATCAGAGATCTTACATCCACTTGATTGCAAAGTATCCCAAATTGATTTCACCTTAATGAGATAATCTTTCATGGACAGATTATCTTTCTTGACATTCTGTAGCTGTCGTTTGTATTGCATGATTTTTGCATTTGTTTGAGAGGCAAAATACTCCTCTATAGCATCCCAAAGATCCTTTGTTGTTTCACAACCAACAAAGGTAGGCAAGATATGATTACTGATGGAAGAGAGTAACCAAGATACAAGCAATTGATCTTGCCTATCATAGATCTCAAATTCAACAGAGTTTCTTGAAGGAATAACCTGAGTGCCATCCACAAAACCCTTCAAACCATATCCTCTAATGGTTGCTGTAACTTGCTGCTTCCAAAGCTAGAAGTTGTTATCTTCAAGTTTAACAGTAATACTTTGCACCCCTGGATTTATCACAGAGAAAGATGGTTGATTTGTGACACTATTAGACTGAGATGTGGCTCCATTGCTATTCTCCATGCCGGCATCTGATACCATGTCAAGATTATGTATATAACCTTCAAGATATAAGAGAAAGAAGAATTGTAGAAGATTGTAGTAGTAGAGAAAGAGAAGAATAGAGAAGAATCAAGATTGTTGAGAATGATTCATTGAATACTGTCATGATGATTACAATTGAGAATGATCTGTCTTTATATAGTATCCAAGAATCGGGATACTCTCATTTTCTTCTAGAATAGTTATATCAGTTATATTTAACTGAACTGTTATAACTAACATAACTACTATTAGGCTGTACATCTAATATGCCCTTGCAAACCAAGCTCTCCCCTCCAAGCTGACTAGACTGCTTTGCATCTAATAATATGACAGAAGGTTTTCAGCCACGGAATGCTCTTGGCAAGTCCTTTGCTAAAAGCCAATATCCTTATAGTATGCACGAAGTGAAAGTAGGATTTGCAATTCCTTCGACACTGATTATATATCGCAATTGTTTTTCACGTGAAAAAATTGGTTCATCATTCATTTGGAAATAAAATGTCCTCCGTAATTATTTTTTCTCTCGTCTCCTCTTTATGCTTCATAACTAGCTCTTCCAGCCTCCTCAAATATTTCATTAGATATCTGGTAGTTTGGTCGGTATATCTGCCGTGGAAATGCATATTTGAACTGTTTGGAATTTGAGTTTAAACGGTTAGCATGGATTGTAAGTTAGTAATCCAGCATTGGAATGCTGCAGATGTTTTATTTTGGGTAAATTACAGTAACCCAGAGACGAGTGAATTTGTTTCATTGTGATCTACATTTTGAACTTTGGAATTTTAAGGACCAAGCAAACAGTTTAGTACATTATGCATACCAATAACCATTGACTTGCATTCTTTTATACAACTGAGTTTAGCTTTGGAAGTTGCATAGCTCAAGCCTAAGCCTCATAAAAAGAAACAAACAAACGGTCCAAATTAAATAGCATTGTCATCCAAACGAAACAAAGGATTGCAAAATATAAATATATTATTAATTGAAATTATAAATTTTTCGAATTATTAATTGTTAATGAAGTTTTAAAGTTAACAAGTGAATATTTTTTTTGTTCAAGGTTAACGAGTGAATTTAGATTAAACGGATATGGGGCAATATAATTAAAAAAATTTTATTGTCTATAGCAAAATTAATTAAAAAGATATTAAAATATAAATGTTTTTGTCGACACAATAAAAAATTCGCATGGGCCGGGGAGGGGAATTTATTTTGTTAAGCATTGGGATTTATACTTTCACCGGCCGTCATTTTGCTTAATTGCTATGCATGCAATCAACCAAAAAATATCTGTCTTTTTGGGTTTCTTCTCAAAATGGTAAATTGCCATTCTGTTGAACAAAGGTTGTTTTTGTTTTAGCTTTTGAAAAAGTTATTAATGTCACTTTAGCAATTAATTTTCTCTTCAAACTGTTCTTTATCATTTTTTAGGATTCTTGAAGAAGTATAGTCAGGTTCTAATGTATAATATTATCGTGTATTTTTTATGGATTAAGCCTTCTACTTCGTATTAACATCGCTAAGATGAAAACCCATGAAAACTTTAATTTAATGGCTTAACAGTTCTTTCTTTAAAAAAAAAAAGTTTAATAAAAAAATTAATTATTACACAAGACTTTTGTATTGTAAGGTATTAATAATATTAAAAATTAATATTAAAAAAACTATTAATAACGTTGTTAATTTCGTGAGATCTCTTGTTTTAATGTTTTTGACAAGTAGTCATATTGTTTTAATAATTTTGACCATTATTATTATTATTATTATTATTATTATTATTATTATTAATGTTTTGGCAAATAATTTTGATGAGACATATTGTTTGAACTAGTTAATTAACAATGAGTAATCTTTACTCGATTGGTGATTTCTTGACAAAACAAAATTCTTGACATATTCAATCCTAATATATTTTAATTTTTTAAAAAAGGAAATATGTACCGGTTAGCTTATATTTTAAATCAGTATCATTTCTTCTTGATGTGATGAAGGATCGAATAAAAATAGTTTTTGTCGTTAATTTTGAAGTTAAATGTAGAATGTAGTTTTTTTAGACAATGTCATATATGTCAATTTTTATTAAACTTGAAAATTAATAGAAGAAATCATAGAATGATGATAAAGAGTCCAATTTATAAGCTTAAGAGGATAAATTTATCTGGCCTATAATGCATCACAAGATGCGTAATTTTGGTAATTTATCCTTTTTATTTTTGTTGATGATTGTAAATGGGTAAGAGTTTTTTATTATTGAATATATTATATATTTGAATTTATTAATATTATTTATTAATTATCATTGAATAAATAATTATTATAGTATATGTATTAGTTTTTAATAAAATGAATATTTCTAATCATTTCATAATATTTTTAATTTAAAATATATTATTTTTATATTTTTTTAGAAAAATGTATTTATATTAATATTTTGATAATAAATATAAATAAATAATACTTTTTTATAATTTAATAATAAATACTTTCAATATAAAATACAATTATTTTAATAGTATAAATATTTTTATTTTTTAACAATAAATATTATTATTATATTAATATAAATAACAAGTTTGATAGTATTAATTTTTAAAATATTAATATAAATAATAAATAGTTTATTATGCGTTAATAATATAATATTTTAATATTAAATATTATTATTAAAATATAACTATTTTCAAATATTAATAAGTAAAAAACTAAATATTTTAATAATATATAATTTTTAAAATTTTAATAACAATAAAAAAATCTTTTGTTTTCCAAAAAATATAAACATTTTCGGTAAATCACTTTATAAAAATCAATTTCTACGGAACGAATAGTGCCTTAATCGTAGACTATGTCAATTTTCATTAAACTTGAAAATTAGCGGGAAAAAACCATAAAATAAGTAAAGAAATCACAAGATGCGTATTTTTAGTATAAATGGGTAAGAGTTTTTTACCATTGAAAATATTGGGATTGTCATGCCATTCGACTTGATATAAAAAATATAATATAAACTACATATAGTTTTAAGAAGAGAGATATAAAGCCAAAAACTATCAGCTATATTGATTGTAAAAATGTTTTCTTATTTAAAATGGATCCTAAATTAGGTAGTCCTTTCTTTTGAACTAAAAAAAAAGGACGAAACAAATGGGCTTTGAATGACGTGTGGTTGCTTTGCTTTATTGTTATTTCCTTCTAAATCAAATAACATCATTCTGCAAGTAAACTGCAGTTTGTGATCTACATTTTGAACTTCGGAATTTCAAGGGGCAAGCAAACTGCAGTTAGTTTTAGAAGTACCATTATTACTTCTAATTTTGCTTTGGAATTGGAAGTGCGTCACTCAACAAAATAAATTAACAATCCAAATAACAATGTCATTCAATTCAATCCCCAAAGCATACACACAAACACACAAACTTAACATTGAAATCAAATCTTACAACCCAATGCATTGCAACACATAGAACAACTTTTGAAATTAAGATTAACAAGCCTTACTTACAATCATTTATTTTGCCATATATAAACCATCCATCTTCTTCACAATTCCCAATCCTTCCCTTCCCTGCCAAACCCAACAAGCTCACGTCCCAAATGCCACCAACATGCGTACCACCATTTATCCTGCTTGAATGGGCGAGACTCACTTAATAAATCCCTTCATCTTGCTTTTTTTCCTTCTACCAACTCTTCTCTCCACTGCATATCAAGAACATAAAATTAAAATAGATATTAATTAATACTGCAAGAGAATAAGTATCATATAATAATGGCAATTAATGATCAACAACCTAAACTATTTAAGAGAACTAATAAGAATTCTTTATATCTAGACTCCCACTTACCATTTACCAGTATTGGTATCCACATTTGCCGTGGGCAATAAAGTTGCATGTAGAACACTTGAGAGCTTCATCTTGGCAAAGCTTACCACAAACACTGCATTCAGGGTAGCCATCAACCTTCCGAACAAAAATGACATTATTGTGATGGTGATTGTGGTAGTCATATGGCCAAGAGCACCCATCCATAAATGGATATTTTCCAAGGGCACATTTAGGATGAACAGAATTATCACAAATTGAACAATAATAATACCAATGCTTTGGGTCTCTCTTTTCTTCACAAATATCACAATAATGTTCATCTTTCTCATCGTGATAAGTAAGTTTTAGCAAGTGATTATCACATCTGTGCTGAATTGCTTCCGGTAATGTCATGCATGCAAAATCCAAAGCAAAATTAATGCACTTCTTACATCTGAATGCACCACGTCTGCAACGGACACTACAGGCACTGCATTGCTCCTTGCATTTATAATCAAAAAAGAGAAGGTGTCCGTGTCTTTCACCTTCGATGATATTAGGAACAGCAGCACACCTTAGGCAAAACTGGAGAGTACTACTTCTGTAATACAAACCATTACAACGGCGATAGCACAAGAAACACCGGAACCAATCATCTGCTGTGAGGGTGGCGCCAAATCGGTCAAACCAATGATGCTTAATTTTGGGTAATTCGGCACAGGTTTTGTGAAGAGAAAAATTGCACTCTGAACAATAATAAAATGGAGTTGAGATGGACAGAATGCATCCATCACAATGTCTGTCTTTATCCTCTTTGATCTCACCTTCAAACTCTAAGTTGTGTTCATGGCGGAAATGTTTTATCTTTGTCGCTTCTCCATGCTCATTCTTCTCAATAACATGAAAAGTGATGGAAGAATCAGCTTCATTAGATTCATCAAGCACCTCATCTTGATCAATTATGTTGTACAAATTCTCATCCTCTGTTGCACATTTCACATGGACAATATAATTGCAATCTTTCTTCAAACAATGATAACTTCCATGCTCTGTTTTCACTCCTTCAAAACAGATTTTGCAATCATGTTTTCCAAGTGCTCTGTTTGTAAAGAAATACTTGTGGAAAATAGCATGATTATGTCGTGTGACTTTGATGATACGTGGCAATGAGGTGCAACTCTTATGGACTTGGAGGTGGCATGTAGGACATATATAAGAAACACACTTGCCATTGGTACCACATGCATTGCAAATAAATGAATCGTTTTTATAAAGCAGGGCGAATGGGTGCTCATGATACCTATTAGCTTCAATAATAGGTTTCGGCCAAATGCATTCAAGGTGGATATCAAACTTGCAAGCGAGACAACGATAAAAAAGATTATGATTATCTATGTTTTGGCATACCTCACAAAAACAATTGTTTTCATCAAATTGAAGGATGAGAGTGTGTAAATGATGGCAAGGGTGATCAATTTCAGCAGGTAACTCACTAAAACAATTTTTATGAAGGTAAATTTTAAAATCATTAATAGAAACATATATGGAATCTGTTAATGACTCATGACACCAAGAACAGAAAATTTTTTTGAATGCATCTTTATGATTTTCGAGGAAGATGAATGGATGTTGGTGGCCATCATCTTTGAAGTGATAGATGGTTTCATCAATTTTATGCGAAGATAAAACACATTTGATGTCAAGAGCAAAAAGGCAGTCATAACATTGATAAAAAAACATATTACGTTTTTCCTTGCATAATGCACAAGCATACCACGAATCACTCAATGGCCTTTTTCGAAGAAAAAAACCATTTGAGTGTTGGGGGTGGAAAGGGAGGTTATCAATTTCATCGGGCGCTTGGGCACATTCCTTATGAAGGTGGTAGTTGCAGGGTAGACAAGTAAAGCTTGATGCTGATACCACTTCCCCACATCCCCAGCAAGAAGCTTTTTCATTTTCATTGCTTTGCTCTTCAACCAACACCAAGGGATGCTCACGATGAAAGCGATGTCGAATGGTTTGCTTCACCTTCTCCATCTCCAATTGCAAGTAATGAAAGTGATGAGGTAGGAGTGAATGTGAATTAGATGTTCAAACAAACAACAAAACAAATAACGAAAGGTTTGTAATTTGTTGATGAGCACAAAGAGAAGACTTCCTTAATTTATGCACATTTCTTTATTCTTTTCTTGTAGACATTGACATGGTAAAACTTTCGAACGCGGACACTAATGCCCTTGTTCTTATAAACATTAATTAAAACTAGTCTTTTATATATATATATATATATAGTTGTAATAAGTAATAGTTGTAAATTTGAGCCATGGCTGACTCTTGCATAAAAATAACGTAAAATTTTTTGCATGATTAAATTGAGCCATTGAGAGTAAAATTATAACGAAGCGGAGAAATATTATGTTAATTCTTTAAATTTTAATTGTTCAACATATAAATGGTGAAAACAGTAAACAACGAAATAGTACTTTTTATTCTTTAACATAAGTAAAAGCCAATTGTTTGTATGTGATTCTTTTTGGGTACTTATATAAGACTTCAAGTTGCACAAATCCCAAGTCGTAATTAATTTTTTACTTTTTTCTCTATTTCTTATCACAGGATTGAATAAAAAATCTCCAAATTTTGGAGGAAAAAAAGTACATAGAATGTTTAAACTCCAGGTTGCATTGCATCCTCGTCCTTTTCCGGCCTCCTCATAATATATTAAGTATAATTTTTTCTAAGGAGTTAATAAGAAAACTTTCTTGGAAGGGAAGTGTATATAAAATAAAATAACAATATATCACCTCTATATTTTTAATTTATATAATATTTCAAAAAGATTTCATGCCTCAATGTTTAAATTTTAAATTTCCCAAATATTTGGGTGTAGTATCTCGAGTAAATCAAATAAGATGCATTATTATTTGAGAAAATTTGAAAAACATGTTGTGTAATACAAATATTTAATTTTTCGAACTATTAGAAAAAAAATTAATAATTGGAAAAAAAAGAAAAGTGTTAAAATTAATAGTAAGCAAATGAAAATGACCATCAACTCCAGGATTGTTGACAAGAAAGTTATGTGTTTCAACATAGAATGGCTCACAATATTTTAATGGTAAAATTAATTATTCATTAAAAATTAATTATTGAATAGTCAAAATTAACTATTAAAATTAATTAATAATTTATTAAAATAATACTAATACTTCAATAAAAATTTAATTATTAATTAAGAAGAATTAGAAATTATTAATTGCTATGAGTAATTATTAAGTATTAATTAGTTTTTATTAAATTATTAATGAAGAATATTTAATTATTGATACACATTCAAATCATCTGTACATATAGGTATTCTAATACCTTATTATAAGTATTCAAATGCTCAAGATTAATTTTTTTCGAAAAAATATACATTTATTTATAACATGATGTACATATAATTATCATAAAACTTTATACCTACAGGTATTCCAATGCCTTACTTTAGGTATTCAAATTCCCAAGCTTAATTTCTCTTTTAAAAATTAGTTTTGAACATTCGAATACTTACAATAAGACATTCAAATACTTATCTCTTAGAAGAAATGTACATATGTTTATATCATGCTGTACATGCAGTTATCACAAAATGTACATATTTTATGGAGCTTTGTACTTATAGATATTCAAATTCCCAAGTCTAATTTTTCTCTTGAAAATTAGCCTTGATCATTCGAATACCTATCTCTTGGAAGAAATGTATATTTGTTTTTATCATTATGTACATATAGTTATCATAAAATGTATATGTTTTATAAAACTTTGTACCTGCATGTAATCAAATGCCTTATTATAGGTATTTGAATTTTCAAGACTAATTTTCAGTATATATTATTTTATCATGGTGTACACAGTTATTATAAAATATACATATATAATAAAGCTGTGTACTTACAAGTATTCTAATTCCTTATTTTTAGGTATTCAAATTCCCAAGCTTAATTTTTCTCTTGAAAATTAGTCTTGAACATTCAACTACCTACAATAAGGCATTCGAATACCTATCTCTTAGAAGAAATGTACATAATATACATATTTTATAAAGCTTTATACCTATAGTCTCCAGGTATTCTAATGCCTTATTTTATGTATTCGAATTCCCAAAGCTAATTTGGGAGACCATGTATTCAGGTACTGTTATACAAGTAGAGACACTCACCACTGTTCATTTTCTGTCTATTTCGCAAGTCATATCCTGCACAGTACAGTGGGCCCCACAGGCTCTACGGTGCTTGGATGGACGTGAGACCGAACAGATATTATTCAAAGAGTCCAATACGCCTACGGTAAGAATTTCAAACCCAAAATCCATTATTTAGATTATTTTTGAGAAGTATGAAAACAAATTGAAAAATGACGAGTTGTACATAACCAGGTGGCATTTTTATAAATTGTGGTCAAACTAAATGGAATTTTGATCTAGTGATTAAAGCATGATATTCTACACGAGAATAAGTCTGAGGCTATGTCAACAGATAAATTGAATCAGTAGTAGAATCAAAAATTTATGTGATTTACCTGATAGGGGTAAATTCATAATTTCACCTTTACGAACGATCAAACATGAACCAAACCACCTTTATTCAATAAAATATGATTAATAATAATTTTTTGTGATGGAATATGAATTTTTGGAGTGCAATTACATAGTTATAAAAATTACAGAAGCTTGAGGGCATTTTTGTTCAAAAATCTCAAACCAAGGGTATTTTGGTCATTTTGTCCCTTTTTATAAGACACTAAATAATTCCACTAGCTGCAGTCAGCACTATTCCTCCATCTTCTTCCTTCATTCATGTGGCCACCATAACCAAAGAAAAAGAAAGAAAAGAAAAGCCATAAAAACCTAACCTAAACTACATTTTTTTCACCAAACTTTCTTCTACAAAATTAATCTACTCATCATCCTCTCTTCAACCATACCAAAATCTCATTGAATAAGTGACAAAATAAAGAGAAAAGAGGAAGGGAAGAATTTGGTCAAGGTAAGCCATCTTCATGCTTATGGTTTCTTTGAAATTCAATGATAGGATATGATAAATCTAGTTTGGATTGAATCTTTCTCAAGCACTCCCTAGGGTTTTCAGCCATGCATGGAACTATGGGAATTCATGTTGTTTGATGCATAAAATGGAGCTAGGATGATGAATAAACATAAATAAGCATGGTATAAGTGATAATTTGTTGAAAATCCAAGAATTCATCACCATGCTATTTTCGGCCAAGCTAAGGGGATGGGGTTTTGTCGCTGCATTTGATAAGTCTAGGATGCCATAATACTGTAGAATTTATGAGGAGTCCACTAGTGTAATTGGATTTAAAATTGAACTTAAAACGGTGAAATTATGTTTTAGCACTGATAGAATTTATACTAGTTTAATGGTTCAGTATATAATGTGGCTGCAAATAGTAGTGAAAAATAGTTTAAAAATTTAAGTAAAGTGAATTAATATTATTGGTGAATTGCTTTGCAGCCTGGGAGAAATAAATTTTGAGTGGTGCTATCGAGAAGATCGATTTAATCGGACAGGTAAAGGGTGCGTGTGTGAACCGTAGGGACACTGTGAATGCATAAATTGGTTCACATTATTTTTATGAAGTGAATTGGAGATAAATTGCTTTGAAATTGGTGAATTTGTGGATATTGACTAGTTTATAAACTGTGTTTTTAGTGCAGGAAGGTTAGGTTAAAAATAGTTGTCATTCTGCTAAATTTATAGAAACTCTAAGAAATTAATTCTAATATTTTTAAATGATAGAAATAAATAAATTTCCAAGTGATTTCCAGGTGAATTATTGAAATTGCATTATATGACTATTTGCCGAAAAATAATATTTAAATATTCCTGTTATGGAATTTTAATTATGTGAAAGTACCAATAAGTGCTTATTATATGTCTATAGATAAATAGAACATTTTCAAGAAAGAATACTGAAGTGTGAATATTTTATGAATTTTTATTCATAAACTGAATATATTTTTCAATATATTTATTTATGGTTTGAAAGATACTGTCAATGAAAGAGATTTCATAAATGGTGTTTCCACTGTGTATTCACTGTTTGAGACTGTTAGGCCTCGTATCATGCTCACGTGTCATGTGTTACTGTTACTGTACTGTGCTAATAAATACTGATCCTATTATCAATGTCCCAGTTGTCACCTGATTAGTGCACATTATAGACCCCATAGATTATGGCCATAGGTCTTATGTGCTATTATTTCTCCCTTTTTGGGACATTATTACAGCATGATATGCCTTGGGTGTTGCCTGGTCTCCACTAAATTAATTACTGATTATTGAATTGTTCCATTGAACTGGTTGCTGAAACTGATTTACTTATTGATAGTGAGTTTTATAAATACTATTTACTGAATGGTTCATTATATGGTGTTTATCAAAATGTAAAGTGAATATTATTATTGAAAAGAAATATTTATTGATTTTCTCAATTATTTTGCTATATAATTTTAATAGCATTTTATATTGTTTTGATACCAAATTCAACTAATTACTCCCTATAGTCCCTTCTAAGAACTGGAACACGACAGGTATTCTAAAATACCTCTCATACTCCATTCGGTTTCCTAGCCGACTATAGTATCTATCCTAATTAAGCCTTAGTAACCTAGTAGGAACTAAATGGTTTAGCATTCAAATTTCATAATATCAGTCTTTACATACAATTCTCTTACTGAGCACGTTAGCTCACCCCTTTATTTTTACTTCACAGATTACTTATAGTGATAGCTTATATACCATTCCACTGATTTTGGTTGCGCTATAGTTCCCCAAGGTAGCTTCAAATCCTAGAGGTATATTTAATTTTTTTATATGTTCAGACATTACTGTGTATAGTACTATAGTTTTATAGCTATGTACAAAGGATGTAGAATATATGAGAAATATTGTAAATTATATTTTGTTGTAAATATATTTTAGCTGTATATACATAATTTCAAGTTAATAGTGATTACTATTTAAAAACTGTGTGGTAAAGACATTGCAGACAGCTTGATCGTCCACTGTGTGTGTAAAAGTGAATAAATACTATGCATTGCGAGATGTGACATAATTTCTCTCTTGAAAACTAGTTTTTAATGTTCGAATACCTACAATAAGGCATTTAATGCCCATCTCTTGGAAGAAATGTACATATGTTTATATCATGATGTACATATAATTGTCATAAAATGTATATATTTTATAAAGCTTTGTATCTATAGATATTTGAATGTCTTATTTTAGGTATTCAAATTTTCATTCCTAATTTCTCTCTTGAAAATTAGTCTTAAGCATTCGAATACTTACAATAAGACATTCACATACTTACATATGTTTCTATTATGATGTACATATAGTTATTATAAATTGTACATATTTTATAAAACTTTATACCGACAGGTATTCAAATACTTTAGACTAATTTATCTATTGGAAGAAATAAGTATTCAAATGTCTTATTACAACTATTCGAATGCTCAAGATTAATTTCTCTCTTGAAAGAATTATATATATTTTTATATCATGATGTACATTTATGACAAAATGTGCATATCTTTTCTACTAATCTGAATGCCTTACTGTAGGTATGTGAATGATTAAGATTAATTTTCAGAATGGGAAAATAAGACTTTCTTTTGAACAATCCATCAAGGGTGTAATGATCATTTCCATTTCTTTTCTACCAATTTCTAAAGTTTCTATTTACTTTGTGATAATTAAAGTACACGTTGTTCTTGTTCTAAAACACTTTTTAAAATTTTTTCCTTATTATTTAAGTAATCTTTACCTTATCCAAAAAGAAAAAAACTAAAATTAATATTGTTATCTAATTTTTTTTTAACTGTATCTTTACTCTCTTGCCTTTTTGCTTAACCGACCTAAAGAAGAAATTAAACGCATGGATCCTTGAACCAAAAACCTCTGGGAAGAGCATCCTATGGTATGTCATCCATGCTAATGTTTAGTTGTCATTGTTATCTAACTTTATATGTTCTAGCCAGACACCAAATTAATAATCTTTTCAAAAAATTATTTATTTGTTTGTCAAAATTTGTAACTTTATTTTTGTTTAATTAATTGTCATAAGACGAATTGTTGAAGTTAATAATCCTGAATAAAATTTGTAGGTTAGATTTTAAGTCAACGATTAGATGCCTAGTGATATATAAATGTGATGCATTGACAATATATAACTTTCATACACTATCAATCAACTATAAGATGATACCTCATATGTAGGTCCTTAAAAATAAATATTAATAAAGTTTTTAGTTTTATTTTTAATGGCCTATACACTTTTAGACTTTGCATCCTATGGTTGACTGATAGCGTATAAAAACTATACACTATCAGTACATCATATATAAGCTTATACATATATAGGTGTTTGTATATAATGCACTGACAGTGTATAATCTCTATACACTACCAATGCATTGAGATTGACACCTTATTAATAAGCAAACTAAAAAAAATCAAACCCTTAAAAATAAATACAAATAAATATTTTTCAATTTGCTCATAAGGACTTATTGATGAAGTGTCAACTTCTAGTGCATTGACAGTATATAGAGACTATATACTGTCAATGCATCATATATACGAGATCAAGTATAAAATACAAAACTAAGGAGATAATAATAATAATAATAATAATAATAATAATAATAATAATAATAATATACAAAAGATAAAACATTTGAGTACAAGTAAAACATTTTATGTTTCTTTAAATTAATTACCTTTTTTTGTGTAACCACAAGTATCCTCGTTCGTTTTACGATATGAGACTAATCATGTATGGATCGAGAGTGATAAACAGTAAAACCCTCTCAACAATAAAAATTCTAAAATTCGAACCCTATCCAAATGCTTGGGAGAGAAGTCTACTTCCACTTCTTAAAGGTAAACATCTATATCAATATATAGATTAAAAATAAAAAAAATCACATATCATTTATCTTGTGCAATGCACGGTGAGATTTTAGAAAAATTATTATTTTTCTAAATAATAATTCTATTTTTTATACGAATAAGTTTGCCAGGAAACAACTTTAGCCTTCTTCATCTCTGTCAAGCACACTGATACTCCTTAAAATCATAGATGGAAATTGAAACTACTAACGACCAAAGCAGCATTCACTCCTTCATTGTTTAAAATAAGAAAAAAAATGAGTTTGTTAAAATACAAATTAAAATAAGGCAAGCGAAAGAAATTGAAATTACTGAAAAGGAAAATAGAAACCAAAGTCTTTTGTCAAGTTTGTTAGTTATCCATTGATACAGATTTGCCTCGCCTACTTGGTTCCAAGCAACCTTAGTAATCAAAGGTAAAAAGAAAAAAGAGAATAGTTTACATACCATAAAGAAAAACAGAGCTTTAATTAATAAAAAGTTCTTTAAAAACAATCATCTAGCTTTAAATCCTTATTAAATATTTCTGTTCTAGAAAAACGATAGTTGTACTTTTCAAGAAGTCAAGAATTTAATTAATAAAAATGTTGATAATATTTATAAAATTTTTTTTAAAGTATTGATTAGTTAACAATTATTTTAAAATCGTCCAATATTTAATTTAATTTAATGATATATGTCTATGAACATGATTTAAGAAAATAGAGATTACATAATTTGAGAGATATTTGAAGATCTCATAAGTGAATTTTTTATGTTCGCAACAAGAGAGACAAATTGGAATATTGAGACAAGAATTACTAAGCTTACTGTATCTAAAGTGTATCATTTTGATCATAACCTTGAATGTCAAAAATTATTGGAACATGTATTTATACATTTATATAATATGATGATCTTTGTTATATTTTCATATAACATACGTTATAACTAAAAATTAAATTGTATATTAGTATTTTATTCATGACTTTTATTTCATTAGTTGAATCTATTAGATCATCAAGAAAAGTGATACATCATTCAAAGATAGCAATAAATACTCAAAGAATCATTTACTACCACTTCATCTTAATAATAATTCATTGAAGATTCTCCATTTAAAAATGTACAAATTTGATTTTAAGATAGAAAAAATTTCAATTTCTTCAAATCAAAAACTTGTTGATTTTTTTAAATACTATTTTTGTTCAATAAATTACCATATGAGTTTGATTTAACTTTTATAAAATTTACATATTTATATCCAATATATGATTTTTTTATATTACTGTACTGTGACATACAATTTTCAAATTAAAATATTAAATTTACATATGTTGTCTTTTTCATAAACATAATAATTTATATTATGAAGTTTCAAAAAATATATTATTAATGATTTTATTATTTGATTAATGTATTTTCATGTATTGCATGGGTTTAAAAATAGTTAATATTTATTTTTAAAAACCTATATATGAGGTGTAATCTTATGATTAACTGACAGTGTATGAAAACTCTACACTATCAGTACATCATATATAAACTCTCTCTATATATATTTATAAGTTTTTATATGATGCATTGATAAGATATAGTTTTCATATACTGTTAATGCATAAGAAGTTGACACTTCATCAATAAACAAACTAAAAAATGTCAAACCTTAAAAATAAATATAAATAATTTTTTTTGCAATTTGCTTATAAGTGCTTATCGATAAGGTGTCAATCTCTGATGTACTGACAGTATATAAAGATTATACACTACCGATACATCATATATATGTATGTATAAATCATTTTAACAATTGGATAGATTGATACAAAAAATATACATGGATAAATAATTAAATTAAACATGTTTTATTCTTAAAGTATTTTTCACTGTTGGGAGGGCTTTACCGTTTACCACTCCAGACCCGAACAAGATTAATCTCAAACCGTAAAATAAATGAAGATACATGTGCTTACACCCAAAAAAAAAAAACTAAAAACTCCTAAATTTCTAAATAACATAGAATAAAGAATAAGTAATTCGATAAAAATCATCACTGGACCTAGAATAAAATTTCTAAACGGACAGGGTCACCTTAAAAGTGAGAAAAGGAAGGAATGAATTTACTTTATTCTCTTTTCTTTATTCTCTAAAGCATTTTCATCCACACAAGCAATAAATCGGAAAAAGTGAAAATTATTAAACAGAAGGATTGTTATTCAAATAATAACTCTTTTGAATTTGTTATTATTTGAACATCCAAACAAAAGAATGTGAATCCTTTATTGCATGAGGGTCTTAGCTTATGTCAAAGAATAAGAAAAAAAATCTACAAACATAATAAATTTACTGTCCATGGAATTTTAAATTTAACAAGTATATTTGGATTAATCGGATATGTGATAATACAGTTAAAAGATTTTAACCATCCTAGATAAATTAATATTGTTTTAAAATTTAAAAGTTATTAAAATAAAAGTGATTTTGTCAATACAATAATAATAATTAGTGACTTGTTTATTTGCTTAATTTACCTAAAGAATGTTGGATATTTTCATATTTTTAAAAAGACTTTTACCATATTTATTTTTTATTTAATTATTTTTCAGTATTTAACCTTATTTGAAAAACTAGTGTTTTGGTTTTTCTAAAACTTTGATAAGATTTGTTTCAGATTTCATTAAATATTCTTTCAGATTTAGTCAAAATTCTATCTTCATTTTCTCCAGATTATGTGCTGATTTTATTATGATTTTATTGCGATTTTGTTACGATTTTCAACAGATTTTTTACATCCATTTTTTTACTATAAATAAGGGTTACAGAATACAGCTTCTTTATTCCTGACAACTTTCTCTCATCAAAGCACTCTCTAATGTCAGAAGAGTCTGTTGAATCTTGGAGAATTACATCTGTTGGTGAAATAATCTTTAAGGACAGTGCTATTCCTTCTAACTATAACAAGGAAAACATTACACGCATAGATAGATTCTTGGGTTACCCTCTAAGAAGAGCATCTCATGTTATGTCATCCAAGCTAATGCTTAGTTGGCATTGTCATCTAATTTTATATGTTCTAGCTAGACACAAAATTAATAATATCAGTTTCAAAAACTTTTTTTTGTTTATTTATTTTCTTTTTCAGTGTAACTTAATTAGTGCATTTCATTGTTACAAGACGAATTGCTAAAGTTACTAATCCTTAATAAAATTTGTAGGTTAGGTTTTAAGGCAATGATCAGATGGCTCTTGATATTTTATGTTCTAGTATTAATTCAACTTGTTTGTCTGTAAACAAATTAAATTTAATTCCAATCTAAATAGTTGCATAGATTGAGTGCTAATATATATGAATATATAGTTTAAGTTTTATCAATTTGATAGATTTGATAAAATTGAAACATATACATGGATAAATAATTAAATTAAGCACTTTTTATTTCTTAAAAAAGTATTATTGAATAACTTAATTTTTAAAATTACATAGAGTAAAGAATAAGTGTTAATTTCTACAAAAATAATTATTAGAGCTCGAATACAATTTGTATATTCATGGGGTTACCTTGAACGTGACAAAAGGAAGAAGGAAAGAATTTTATTTTTTTCTCTTTTCTCTTTTCTTTAAAGCATTTACATTCAAAACAAGCAATGGATTGCAAAAATGTAAAATATTATTGAAAGTGTTACTCAAAGAATAAATTTTTTTGAATTTGTTGCTCTCTGTACGTCCAAATCCGAGCCAATGGAAGGATAAAGGATTAATAAAGGGTTAGCTCTTTAGTATCTTATTTCGTTGGATCAGAATTCAATTCAATCCAGTCTAAATTCATCCAACAACCCGCTTCATGAACATATTTATTATTCTATTTTATTTTTTTAATAAATTAAAAAGTAGAGAAATGAAGTTTCATCATAACACTAAGAAAGAGTGTGAAATCCCCAATTTCCATGTATTCCTCCATGTCTGTAAAGTATTATAACCTAATATGATTAAATGCATATAAAGTTGATATGAAATTGATGTATGAATAATGTATGATTGATGAATGGGATATAGAAGAAATAATGAAGTTGAAGGTTAATAAGTCAAATGAAGTAATGTTAATATCAGGAAAATAATTGAAGTAGGAAAGAAAATAAAATCAGGATTTTGATTGGATTTAAGTGGATGAGTCATAGGAGAAAAAGAGGAATTAAATGGTCAAATGGATGAGTCAAAGAGGAAAGAAAGGGCTGAGATGATTAATGAGATGAGCATGCATTAAATGCATCTTGCATGACTCACCATCTTCATCAGCTATCACCAACGTCAGCCACTCTTCTTTCCAGCTCTCTCCCTCTCGTTCTCTCCATTTCTCCAAGCTTCCAAGTCTTCTTCCATAGCTACCTTGACAAGCTACCTTATTCTTCCATTGATCTCTTTAGCTAGTTGAACGAAAAATGATCCTTGTCACTAGACTAAGTGATATCCGAAGTTTAGTAGATTGATTCCAAGTATTGGAAGAGATCTCAAAGTTTGAGATTTTGATCTCTAGTGAAGGTAAGAGAAGAAGATGATTTGTTCAATTTGAAGGAAACCGAAAACAAACATGCAGCGGAATTTAAATCATTCGGCCTCCACCAGGATCGATTCGGAGGGTTGCCTGATTAGGGTTTTGAGATTTTACCTAACATTTTCTCAGATTTCTGTCGTTGGTCGAGTCACAAGCAACAACTTTTCGTTCCTGCCTCTATGGTATCCACACGAACGGATCTCACGACTCTTGAACGTCTCACGATTAGAAGCCTTAAAGAGCGTTTTTGATTCTTATAATCGATTTGCTAGCTTTGATTAAAAGAATACCTTTTCTGTTTTAATTGTGCGGCTCTGTTTTAGAAAAAACACCCTTTTATAAGCAGTAAATTTTACCCTAAAATTTACTGCCAAACAGAACTCTAATCCTATTTAGAATAGGATTAACTATATCCTTAATCCAATTCAGAATAGGATTAGATATATCCTTAATCCAATTCAGAATAAGATTAATTAAGCTCCTCATTGATCCGTTCTAAGTGTACGACCCAATAGGTTCTCAAAACAATGGCAATGACAAAATTGTCATAGGCAATGAGCGGTATCTAGCAACACATCATTGCTACCCATGTAACGAGAATGTCAATGACTCGACATAATCTTACTCGTGATAGATGTTACCGTGTAATCTAATCCCTTTATCCTTTGATGATGTCTTGATTAGACACAAGTCATGGAATGTGTCACACTTGTATAGTCTAATCAGCGTTTCTTGATTCCTGAGTAGACTAATTAAACAAATAAAATCAATATCTCATATTGACTTATTCGAGCACGGCCATGCATTTCTTAGTCTCACTCTATCAAAGGGCCCAAGACATCACTCTTGTTATATAAGAGGGATAAATCCTATCTTGATCACTCAACATCCCTCTACATAGATCAAGGCATACCCAATTACTACCTTTATAGTCCATCCTGTTACGAATGACATCTAGCAGCATTAAAGTATGCAATTCTCTATGTTGGGATCTCTGATGATCTCAAGTCAAAGGATCACATACACCATCATCATTATGAGAATCACTTATGACACTCATATAACAATCCATGTAGCGTTCTCATGGAGGGTCGATCCAGTACATAGTTCTCTAACATGTACCTATGTGATGACTTGATATCCTATATCCATGACAATGGTCATCAGTCAACCACATACTAGTCTTATCGTATCATTGTTATCCTTGTTCACAATAATACTTGACTAGGGATATTTTAAGAATAGTGTGTTATTACTATTCTAAGGACATTATCATATAAGATTACATTACGCAGTTATAAGACAAATATAATAATGAACTATAAATAAAATGTCATGATACATAAAAATGCCAAAGTCAATCATCTAATGAATGGTTCTAAGGGCATAATCCAACACAATTATGTTCATGATATGGAGTTGTATGGAGTTGATATGATATGTGTATGTTGTTTAATTTAAGGTTTGATTTGGTATGGTGATTTCAGATTTGAAGGAGTAAAAGCTAGGGTTACGCGCCAAGTGATTTCGTGTTTCCGAAGGAATTAAGGTAAGAAATTTATGTAACGGACGTAAGACGGCTATGTCTGCATGTTTTATGATGCTTTTATGTGGTTTGGAGAGAAGCATCAGTTGATTTTGTGCAGAAAAAGATGCATTTTCGGACTTGTCTACTAGTACCAATTAGGCTAGGGGCAGCCGACTGCCATAAAGGGAAGTCGACTGCCTAGAGACAACCAAAACACCGTTTTTCGAAAATCGATGCAAACCAGTCGACTGCTATGTAAGCCAGTCGACTGCTATGTAAGCCAGTCGACTGCTAATTACCCAGAAGCATTCTGTTTCAAACCAGTCGACTGCTATATGGGACAGTCTCTATTTCCAAAAATGCATTCTGTTTCAAACTAGTCGACTGCTATATGGACCAGTCGACTGCTATTTGCTAAAATGCATTCTGTTTGAAAACCAGTCGACTGCTATATGACCAGTCGACTGTTATTTTCTAAGAAGCATTCTGTTAGAAAACCAGTCGACTGCTATATGGACCAGTCGACTGCCCTTATATATATTTTCAAAGATAAAAATATAGGAATTTTAAAATGAAAACAATTTCGATAAATGAAATTATGAAGAAGCAGCCGACTGCCCTATGAGGCCAGTCGACTGCCCTGTTTTGAAAAGAGATTTTTACACCTATTTTCAGAAAGTATGAAATGTCATGGCAATAAGCTATATGGCATATGTTTTGAGATTATGCACTTTCATGTTTATAGTAGGGGCTCTGATCAAGTCCTGAAATGATGTAATGTATGTTATGGGCTGAGGAACCATAAGTCAGGCCTCAGTCGCTACAGAAGGACACCTAACTAGTGTTAACTGTAGCCACCCGCAGTTGGCCAATCTGTTTATATTTCATGTTCGGCTAAGGGAGGATTCCTGGCCCTACGGGGTATGCCACATGATGATGATGATGATGATGATGATGATGATGCAGTGCATAACTCCATAAAAGTACAAATAGTTTTTATGTTATCAAAAACTATATGTATATACGATTTCAAAGAATAAAGAAATCGAAAGTACTTGGTGTACTTGTATAAAAAGTTTTAAAAAGAAGTATATGATTTATGATTTCAAGAAGTATAAGATGTTTTAAAAGAAGTATGTATGTATGTATGTAAATGATATTTGAAAGAAGTACATGAAGTATGTTTTGAAGAAGTATACGAAACATGCTATGTTATAAAAGCATGTAAAGTATGTAATAAAGATAGAAGATGATGCATGTTTTATATGTATGCTATATTTTAAAAGAAGCATACAAAGTATGATTTCCATGTCATTTGAAATAAATATGCATGGTTGCAAATAATGCACGAAAGATGTTTATGATGCATGCTTTATAATGCTTTACATGACATTATAGAGCCAAGTAGGAAAAATGCATATAGAGGCATAGTACGCTCTTTTACATATTTTTCTTACTGAGCGTAAACTCACCCTTTTACGAACATTTTTCATACAGACTATCTGAAGTAATACCTCGCTCTCGATAGAAGAGCCTACGAGTGGATCTTGAAAGTTTACCTTCGAGAGACGCTTCCCAAGTAGTATAGAAGGTATACTTATGTAATTATGCAAAGTAAAGTGTAATTCAGTTATGGTACAGTACAACTAACATTAATGTATATAAGATGTCGGGGATTTAAGTTAAGATGATGTATGAGATCCTGTGGAAACGGATGATACATATATACATGTATCATTAGTCTGTTTTATTGAAATTGAATAAAATTTTATGAGCTATCAGATAATTAGCTTAAGAATAAAGGAAGAATGACACTGGATGAACTAAATCTAAATAAAGAAGGAAAAAGATAAGTGATAAGATGAAGTGACGGGGACGTCACAGAGCGGTATCAGAGCAATTAGATTGAGGTTTGTCAGTGTCGATGAGTTAGAAGTAAAGTATATCCCCAATTGTATTGTACTTGTCTGAATACATATACGATGTATAACTGTTTGAAGTTATACTAAATAGCTCAACTTTGTGATTTATCAACAGAATGAGCTCAGGTAGAAGTGGTATTGAGAAAGGAAGAGGAAGGGGTTATGTATAACAGTCCCCAACACAGTCTCCTTTTTCATCTCCACCGCATAGCCCGAACACTAGGTTAGCGAAGATGGAGAAGCATGTGGAGAATATGACCACCATGTTTACGCAGTTTATGGCGAACTTTCCAAATGTGGTCACAAGTGTACCATTCGTTATTCCTATAGTACAACCACCACCAGTACAGACAGAGTTACCCCCACCAGTCCCAGTTATTGAAAGGAAGAATCTCACAGCTTATTGCAGTATGACCTTAATTAAGGAATATAAGAAGCTGGATCCGCCTAAGTTTAAGGGGGATAAGGACACGTTGGCCGCAGTGAATTGGGTGAAGGCGGTCACTAGATCTTTCGAGTATATGCTATGTTCCGAAAAGGAAAAGGTGGGTTTGGCTGTGTATCTGTTAGTGGATGATGCAGAGTATTGGTGGCAGTCCACTCGGGCCATTTTGGAGGCTCAACATGTTGAGGTTACGTGGGATAGATTTTTAGAGGCCTTTACTGAGAAGTACATCCCACGCACCGATCAGACTAGGTTGAAGATGGAATTTTTGAAATTGACTCAGGGGACAATGTCAGTTAATCAATATGAGTCGAAGTTTATTTCTCTAAGCGAATTCGACCGAGAGACCATCAGGAGTGAAGGATATAAGATATACAGATTTATAGAAGGACTGAAGTCTCCTATCAAATCCAAGTTGTATACTATGGGTATCACTACTTATAATGAGACAGTCCGTAAGGCTCAGTTATGTGAGCAGGACTATGAGTTTCACTATGATGATTTTCGAGCCCAAAGTAAAGGCAAAGGACCGATGAAGCGGAAGTCAAAAGGGAAAGCCTCCCGTGACAGATATCCATCTGGGAGAAGTAAGCCATATGACATAGCTTCGATAGGTAAGCAAGTAAGGTATAAGAAAATGATGATTGTTTTAATTAAATGGTTATATGGAAATATATATTAAATTGGGAGTATTATGATGATTATGGTATAGGAACCCTGAGAGCTACTGGGATCAAGATTAATGATGAGAGATCCCGACATTCAGCTAGTAGTATCGTTAGCTCACCTAAGAGTACAAGACAAAGGTGTGAACATTGCAGAAAGTTCCACAGAGCACAGCCATGCCGGTTGGCAAGTGGCGCATGTTTTAGATGTGGTGAACAGGGACATATGATTAGGAATTGTTCCAAGAGAGATTTGAGGACACCCGAGGAATTTGAGGAGACCCCTCAAGCACAACACAAGGCCACTACTGAAGAGAAGGGAAAGACATCTATTAATTATGATGTAAATGTTGAAGATGTCTAATGTAAAAGTATGTGGTATTATCTGACTCATTGTAAATGAAGTTAATAGAAGGTATGTATGGTTATATGAAAGATTTTTGCTTACGATGTTGAGATAGTAAAGAAAAGTCCCGAACTTAATGAAATACAATAATTGATGAGAAATGATAGTTGGAATTCTGAAGTACTCTTTGGTATAAAGTTTTATGATATATAGTGATGTGTGAAAGGAGTTTAAATAAGAATGATGATTGACTTTTATTAGTCGACTTTACTTAAATGTTTTATTCTATGAAAGCATTACTCTGAAAAGAATATGAATTAATATGAGAAATGGATTGTCTCAACAACGGTAGTTATTCCCTATAGTCGCTTCTAGGTTTCGGAACAAGACAGGTATTTCAAAGTACCTACCTTACTCCATCCGGATCCCTAGCCGACTATAGTATCTTTCCTGGTTGATCCCTAGAGTACCATAGGGAAATGAGGACACTCATTCATTGGCATGTTTGATGCTATGAGAAGAAAATATTTTGGATATGAATTAAAAGAACTATGCTAATAGTTTAAAATGTGATCAATATATGGGTATTTAGAGAGCAAAAGTAAGAAATTATGGATAGCCATTGTGAATAAATTATGGCTATAATTCTAATTAAGATAGAAGAGATGACTCGAGTTTTCAAAGGATTGTGAAGGTGAAATTAGATCACCTAGGGAAAACCACTGTGGTGGTAAATGCTCTAAGCTGAAAGAATGAAGTAATAATGGTTTGTATGATGATAAGAAAGTATGATGTACTTGAGCAATTTATAAGCCTTAAGCTAAATGTTATGCCTTCAAAGTAAATTTGGAATGATGGCTAGTATAATGTTTAAGCCAGAATTGATGAACGAATCTGCTAAGTCGGCCCACTTCCTGCCCATGAAGTCTGTAGATATACTTAGTGAGTTGGCAAAGTGTAGGTGAAAGAAGTGTTAGACTACATGGAGTTCCAATGAGCATTTCATATGGTAGAGATTTTAGGTTCACTTCTCATTTTAAGGAGATTAGCAAGGAACCATGGGATCTCAGTTGAAAATTTTGCACAGCTTTTCATCCGCAGGCTGATGAGTAGTCCGAGCACATGATTTAGACGCTCGAGGATATGTAAAGAGCTGGTGCTATGTATTTTAAATGCTCATGGGATGACCACCTGCCATTGACTGAGTTTACTTATGATAATAGCTATTATATAAGTATCCGGATAACACTGTATGAAATGTTATAAGAATAAAAAGTGTCAATCTTCGAATTGGTGGGAAGAAGTAGGCGAATGAAAGTTATTAGCTTTTGATTTAGTCGAGCAAGCATCTAAAGAGATTAAGTGAGTGGTCAAAGATTTAAGATAGCTCAGAATAGACAAAAAGGTTATACAAATGCTTGACAAAGATTAATTGATGTTTTGGTTGGAGACTCAGTAAATTGAAAGTTCTCTATCCAAAGGAATTATAAGAATTGGTCGACGAGGTAAGTTGAGCCCTCGTTATATTGATCTAATTGAAGTCTTAGATCAAATTGGAGATATCACCAATAAATTGATGTTACCTTCAGAGTTATTGAGGATACGTAATGTTTGTATATGTCAATACTTCATAAGTATAATCCAGAATTCATCTTATGTCATAAAAGATGAAACCTTAGAAATTCAGAAAGACATAAGTCATGTGAAAAAAAAAAGGCCATTTGGGATTTTGGACGGAAAAGATAAGGTATAGAAGTCTATGATGATACCATTAGTTAAAGATTATTGACAATACCACATCATGGAAAAAGATACGTGAAGCTAAATAGCTTAATGAAAGAAAGAAATCCAGAGTTGTTCACATGATGAGCTACTGCAAATTTGGAGGACCAAATTTTCTAAGGTGGGGAGGATGTGAAATCCCCAATTTCCATGTATTCCTCCATGTCTGTAAAGTATTATAACCTAATATGATTAAATGCATATAAAGTTGATATGAAATTGATGTATGAATAATGTATGATTGATGAATGGGATATAGAAGAAATAATGAAGTTGAATGTTAATAAGTCAAATGAAGTAATGTTAATATCAGGAAAATAATTGAAGTAGGAAAGAAAATAAAATCAGGATTTTGATTGGATTTAAGTGGATGAGTCATAGGAGAAAAAGAGGAATTAAATGGTCAAATGGATGAGTCAAAGAGGAAAGAAAGGGCTGAGATGATTAATGAGATGAGCATGCATTAAATGCATTTTGCATGACTCACCATCTTCATCAGCTATCACCAACGTCAGCCACTCTTCTTTCCAGCTCTCTCCCTCTCGTTCTTTCCATTTCTCCAAGCTTCCAAGTCTTCTTCCATAGCTACCTTGACAAGCTACCTTATTCTTCCATTGATCTCTTTAGCTAGTTGAACGAAAAACGATCCTTGTCACTAGACTAAGTGATATCCGAAGTTTAGTGGATTGATTCCAAGTATTGGAAGAGATCTCAAAGTTTGAGATTTTGATCTCTAGTGAAGGTAAGAGAAGAAGATGATTTGTTCAATTATGTTCATGATATGGAGTTGTATGGAGTTGATATGATATGTGTATGTTGTTTAATTTAAGGTTTGATTTGGTATGGTGATTTCAGATTTGAAGGAGTAAAAGCTAGGGTTACGCGCCAAGTGATTTCGCATTTCCGAAGGAATTAAGGTAAGAAATTTATGTAACGGACGTAAGGCGGCTATGTCCGCATGTTTTATGATGCTTTTATGTGGTTTGGAGAGAAGCATCAGTTGATTTTGTGCAGAAAAAGATGCATTTTCGGACTTGTCTCCTAGTACCAATTAGGCTAGGGGCAGCCGACTGCCATAAAGGGAAGTCGACTGCCTAGAGACAACCAAAACGTCGTTTTTCGAAAACCGATGCAAACCAGTCGACTGCTATGTAAGCCAGTCGACTGCTAATTACCCAGAAGCATTCTGTTTCAAACCAGTCGACTGCTATATGGGACAGTCGACTGCTATTTCCAAAAATGCATTCTGTTTCAAACCAGTCGACTACTATATAGACCAGTCGACTGCTATTTGCTAAAATGCATTCTGTTTGAAAACCAGTCGACTGTTATTTTCTAAGAAGCATTCTATTAGAAAACCAGTCGACTGCTATATGGACCAGTCGACTACCCTTATATATATTTTCAAAGATGAAAATATCGAAATTTTAAAATGAAAATAATTTCGATAAATGAAATTATGAAGAAGCAGCCGACTGCCCTATGAGGCCAGTTGACTGCCCTGTTTTGAAAAGAGATTTTTACACCTATTTTCAGAAAGTATGAAATGTCATGGCAAGAAGCTATATGGCATATGTTTTGAGATTATGCACTTTCATGTTTATAGTAGGGGCTCTGATCAAGTCCTGAAATGATGTAATGTATTTTATGGGCTGAGGAACCATAAGTCAGGCCTCAGTCGCTACAGAAGGACACCTGACTAGTGTTAACTGTAGCCACCCGCAGTTGGCCAATCTGTTTATATTTCATGTTCGGCTAAGGGAGGATTCCTGGCCCTACGGGGTACGCCACATGATGATGATGATGATGATGATGATGATGATGATGATGATGATGATGATGATGATGATGCAGTGCATAACTCCATAAAAGTACAAATAGTTTTTATGTTATCAAAAACTATATGTATATACGATTTCAAAGAATAAAGAAATCGAAAGTACTTGGTGTACTTGTATAAGAAGTTTTAAAAAGAAGTATATGATTTATGATTTCAAGAAGTATAAGATGTTTTAAAGGAAGTATGTATGTATGTAAATGATATTCGAAAGAAGTACATGAAGTATGTTTTGAAGAAGTATACGAAACATGCTATGTTATAAAAGCATGTAAAGTATGTAATAAAGATAGAAGATGATGCATGTTTTATATGTATGCTATATTTTAAAAGAAGCATACAAAGTATGATTTTCATGTCATTTGAAATAAATATGCATGGTTGCAAATAATGCACGAAAGATGTTTATGATGCATGTTTTATAATGCTTTACATGACATTATAGAGCCAAGTAGGAAAAATGCATATAGAGGCATAGTACGCTCTTTTACATATTTTTCTTACTGAGCGTAAACTCACCCTTTTACGAACATTTTTCATACAGACTATCTGAAGTAATACCTCGCTCTCGATAGAAGAGCCTACGAGTGGATCTTGAAAGTTTACCTTCGAGAGACGCTTCCCAAGTAGTATAGAAGGTATACTTATGTAATTATGCAAAGTAAAGTGTAATTCAGTTATGGTACAGTACAACTAACATTAATGTATATAAGATGTCGGGGATTTAAGTTAAGATGATGTATGAGATCCTTTGGAAACGGATGATACATATATACATGTATCATTAGTCTGTTTTATTGAAATTAAATAAAATTTTATGAGCTATCAGATAATTAGCTTAAGAATAAAGGAAGAATGACACTGGATGAACTAAATCTAAATAAAGAAGGAAAAAGATAAGTGATAAGATGAAGTGACGGGGACGTCACAAAGAGCCAAGAGGATCACGATTTGTTGATTCTCTTTATGATAATTGGGCAATTGGCAGGGTTTCGACTTTGCTGCTGGGTATCTCTCCAAAGTCTTTGGACTGATAGCTTGAGAGGCCTATTTTTCTCCTTCCAAAGATGGGCCTCGATTGGGTTTTTTCATGTTTCTGCTTCCAAACATGGGTTATGAATAGGAAATTATATTTGAAACTATTCAAATATGATAATTTGAATATTAAATTTGAAAAATTTAAACTTGAGATGATACAAATTTGAAATGTTTGAACTCAAGGTTATACGAATCAATTCAACGATATTTCTTACTCGTAAGGATGCTACAAGGATTTTGGTGGTATTTTCGGGTGAGAAAGACTATATAAAATTAAATTACTTACAAAATTCTTTCTAATATTGAGTAAATATATTATATAAAAAAAGTATATGAACATTTCCTATTACAAAAAAAAAAAGACTTGTTAAAGTTAATAACCCTTGATAAAATTTAATTTTATGTTTAATTCATTTATTTTCAAATTGAGATCAAGCTAGAGTTATCGAGTAACAAACCAAGTTGAATTTAAGTATTTTAAAATTTGATTTTAGAGCACGAGCATAATAAAGTTTTTCTTAATATTTTATTATTAATATATTATTTTACCCTCATAATATATGATTGAAAATAACGAATTGAGTCGAGTATAACAAGTCAAATTCGAGCTTATTGAGTCAAGTTCAAGTGATTCAAATATTTTGTCATCAAGCTCAAGCTTCAAAAGCTAAAATCGATCAAACTTGAGTTGAATTTAAATCTAATACTGAATCATTTCAATTCGACTCAATTATAATCCTAACTTTTACCTGATATTTTTTCCTTAATTACTAATCTGGCGGGTTATATACCTTTCTTTTTGTTTCTTCTCAGAAGGGTAAAATAAATGTTTTTCTTTTTGGGGTTTCTTCTTGTAACGAAGGTTAATTATTCTTTTTTTTTTTGAAACGTTCTAAATGTCTCTTTAGAAATTAATTAAGTTTCTCTTGGGACTGTTATTTCTTATTCTTTATGTATGATTCTTGACGAAGTATAGTTCAGGTTATTAGGCATGTATTATTTATAATATTATTGTTTGAATGAATGAATTAATAATAAATAATGTGTTGGTTAACTTGTATTTAAATCAATAACATATCTTTTTGTTAGTGTATTCTAATAACTACATTTCATTATCAATAATAACTTCTTTATCTATAAATTAATAAACTTGATATTTTATCAAACATATATTTAGACGATTAATTACTGGGTAATTTCTTCCTATTTTAGGTCCATCAAATTATATTTTACCAAGTTAGCGTCCTTCTCAGCTTCAAATTTGAAGTGGAAGCCATGACTTGACTACGAAGGCTTATACAGTAAGTTGCTACTATTCTTTCTATGTTCTTGACATGTTCAATCTTCGATCCATTGATATAGATGTAGCAAGCCAGACTGCCCACGTTCAGGCATCAGCTACACTCGGTGAAGTTTACTACCGAATTTTGGAGATACTGTTTCAATCTGCAGCTTCGGGTAGCAGCAAGAAGATGGGCCAAGCGCCAAATAACTTACGAAATCCTTCGACAGTTAAAGCAGTTGGGCTGCCCGCATTGTGTTTATTAATTTGATATGCTTAATTACATTAGCAATTCATATTTTTTGGGTTGTAACTTGTAACTAGAACAGCAGTCAACACGTAAGCTCAGTTCTCCTATATTTTAGTAGTAATTAAAACCATTAAGCTTGACTTGGTAAACTATTAGAATCATTGAGGCAACATAGACAAACTTCTGCATTAGATTACAATTTTAATAGAACCCAAATTCACAAAAAAATGGAAAAGTATATTAAACTAACCCAAAAGTTCGATTTTTTTTTATATGGAAGATAAGGGATTCAAATCCAGTTTTTTGAACAGAAAAATATGTATTAATCATTGAATCAAATGTTTGGATATCCAAAAATTAGATAATGAGGTTGCAATTACTTTTCCTATTTCCAATGCTTTAAATGCATATATATATATATATATATATATATATATATATATTTATCAATTATACAGTAAAATTAAACTAATTGGAAGTCGTTAACCCTTTTGACACTGCAAGCTAGTCATAGACCCTCAGAGTCAGAGGAAAAAGTAGGCATTATTTAAAAATTCGGAGGAAAGTCATAAGCTAGCTTATGAATGCCACTAAAACGCCATAGATAAATTAGAAGACCCAAAATACAGTAAGAAAATGAAATTGAAAGCTCCTGGAGAACTATGAACTAGCTAGTGCAGCTTAAGAATGTAATCAGTTATCTTCTAATTGGTGATGTAAGACAAAATGTTGTTTAGAATTGAAGTTTTACATGCTCACAATTTTGTCTGAAAGTAATCCTATATAGAAAATGAATCACATAGCATAATTTTTCCCTTCCAGCTATCTAAATTAATATATTATATATATGTATATCATAAACATATATATATATATATTATTACTTATGAATGCATCCAACAAGTCCCATGCCCTCAAAGAACTGATGAAATGAAGTTCAGTACAGCCAAAGAATCACTCCACTCCCAACTCCAAGACCCATAAAACGTATAAAAACCATACATCAAAATTAAGAAAATAGGATGAGATTAAGCAAATAAAAGTTTTCTGATTTCGTCAACCTAAAGATTTTTCATCATCCTCTTCTTTTGTATAGGTAGATATTGATAGATAAGGAAAGATTCAGAGAGATATATAATTAGATACAGATAGATAGGATAAATATAAATAGATATGAATAGACGTATGTAGATATCGATTATAGATAGATGGTAATTCATATATATATATATATATTATATAATAAATTTCATCTTAATTTCCTGCATATAATTACCAATCATCATTGATATTTTTATTCCCAATCTCTGTTAATTAAATTTTATATTTAGTTTTTTTTTTATTAAAGAGAGTTCTAATAATTTACATTTAATTCTTTCTGGTAAAGATTTATAATATTCTTTTAAAGATACAAGCTCTAATTTGCCGGTGATTAACTTCACCTCCAACTCTAATGAGCCTACTAATATATAAGTATATCGATTTGTTCAGGTCTAAATATCAACCTAAAGGTAAGCTTTGTTTCTATATTTGCAGCTAGCTATAACTCTTTTTACATGGGACGGAGGGAGCATATAACATTATCTATTATTATCTCTTCTGTAATTTTCAGATTTTGTGAGGATGTTTTTCAAAGGCGGAGTGTTTTGCATTGTGCTTGTGTCATGGTTTTCACTTTTATTAGCAGAAACTGTGGAAGTTGTGATTGCCGGTGCCACTTCAATTGCTAAAACAGACGACCATTTTGTATGTGTTACGTTGGATTTGTGGCCTCCTGAGAAATGTGACTATAACCAATGTCCTTGGGGAAAGGCTGGACTTTTCCATCTGGTAATTATATAAATATATATATATATATATATATATTCTGTTTGATTTGAGTATGTGTATTTACTTAAACTCTAGTGTTTTTATTATTTTCTTGGGGAAATTTGTCAATTGTAGGATTTGAAAAACAAGATTCTAGAAAACGCTATAAAGGGTGAGTTTTTGAAGCTATTCTAATGAATGAATATGCTTTTAGAGAGTTCGTCTGCTATTTTCCAACTCATTGATTGTGATAAACTACTTGATTTCAGCATTCAATCCTTTGAGAATTAGAGTTGGCGGTTCATTGCAAGACCAATTGGTGTACAACGTTGGAAATTATAAAATTAAGAATTGCCAATTTTTCAAGAAAACAGACAAAGATTTTTTATTTGGATTCTCCAAGGGGTGCCTTCAATTGAAGAGATGGGACGAGCTCAATGAGTTTTTCAACCGAACTGGGTATACATTTACTCTAATTAAACTTAGACTTAACCTTTGGCATTTGCCAATTCTCAAAACATTAACCATGATCTGATCAGCTATTAATCTCATTGCTTTGCAGTGCAATGGTTACATTCAGCTTGAATGCTCTTATAGGAAGAAAAGAGTCTAAAACTGAGAAGGAGCTTTGGCTTGGCGATTGGGATTCACAGAATGCTCAGGATCTCATGAAGTATACCATTTCCAAAGGATACAAAATTGATTCATATGAATTAGGTTATTGACATTACCATCTGAAGCTAATTTATGTAACCAGATTGACTTTGATATATATATATATATATATATATTTCATGAATACAATAATATTTTGTCAGGAAATGAACTCTCTGGATCTGGGGTATCTGCAAGAGTTGAGGCTGAACAATATGGTAAAGATGTTGTGGCACTTAAGAATCTGGTGAAAGAGTTGCATCCGAATTCCTCTACTCGACCAAAGGTTTTAGGCCCTGCTGGGTTTTATGACGAGAAATGGTTCAACACCTTCCTGGAAGTGACAGGACCAGGTGTTCTTGATGGAGTCACACACCATATCTACAATCTTGGACCAGGTAAATATATATTTGCATTAATTCAATGTTTCTCAAAAGGCTGTTGCATATTTATATATGGTTCTGTAATTTAAATGATGATCAATGCAGGAAATAGTCCAGATCTGATTAAGAATGTTCAGGATCCATTTTACCTGAGTCAAATTGCTCAGACATTTAAAGATGTGTCAAAGGCTGTGGACAAGTTTGCACCATGGTCCGAAGCTTGGGTTGGGGAATCAGGTGGAGCTTATAACAGTGGTGGCAAAGATGTGTCTCGTACCTTTGCCGATGGCTTTTGGTAGGGTTCTATTATTTCCCTTCACCAGCCATTAAATTTGTCCATGCCAGATAAAAAATTAATTACTAGCAATTAACTTTTGAATCTGTCAGGTATCTAGACCAGCTGGGGATGACATCAACCTACAACCACAAGGTTTACTGCAGACAAGCTTTGATTGGTGGCAATTATGCTCTTCTTAATACTACAACATTTATTCCCAACCCAGATTTTTATGGGCAAGTATCATATAAAATTCTTATCCAATCCTTTGTATTAGTATATCATTTTCATACACGTAATCTTGAGTTATGCAATAAAAGAAGATAGCCTCTCTTATCTCATAATAAATCTTGCCTCATTTATTTAGTGATTTTGTTGCATTAACATTTCATCTACATTCAAGTTTTATCGTGTATGATCTCTTATATAAATAGATTACTTAATTATGATTATAACTTCGTCAGAGTACATTTCATTCGCATTCTTTTAAATTTGTTACAATATTTTTGGCAGTGCGCTTTTGTGGAACCAGCTTATGGGAAGTAAAGTACTCTCTGCCACTCACAATGGTTCTCCATATTTGCGTGTATACTCTCATTGTGCAAAGAAAACCGTAAGCTTATAACTTTGATCAAGTTTTGTTAAATATCCAACCTTTCCTTTGATTTTCCTATTAAAATTTGATCATTCTGATTGTTTTTCGTCGTGCCGGCAGCCTGGGATTTCTCTAATCTTCATCAACTTAAGAAACAGCTCCTTCGAGATCAAGCTTTCAAATGACCTAAACCTGAATGTGAGGCCTTATTTCAAATACAAAGGCAGCCAAAAGAGAGAAGAGTACCATTTGACTCCAAAAGGTGGAAACATCCAAAGTGATGTTGTGTTGCTGAATGGAACTCCATTGAAGCTCTCGGATTCATTGGACATTCCAAAGCTGAATCCCAAGCTGGTGGATGCCTCTACTCCCATCAGTGTTGCATCTCATTCAATCGTCTATGTTACTATCAGAGACTTCAATGCACCGGCTTGTGCTTAAAACATCTTCTCTTTCTCTTATTTGAGAATAAGAATATTAGAGACGTTAGATTAAAGAATCCTTGATGATTGTCTTTTTACTTTCTTTTCTTTGTAATAATATTGGTTAGAGAATTTTTTTTATCTATAAAATTCAATTTTGGAGAAGGAATTAAATTCAATTATTTGAGCGGCGAGATACACAATCTATCATTAGACCCTATGACTGTTCAAAGAAAAAATCATTGGTTATAATTCTTGATTATTTTTATTGAAAGAGAAAAACAGATTATTTTTGTTTTACATGACGTTATTTGATAATTCTGTTTAAATTTGTTCATTTAAAACAAATAATTTTAGTTTGGATTAAGATTAAATTTGTCACTATACATTATGATTCAGTATTAATTTTATTTTTACTATACTTTAATTTTATTGAATTTTGTCTGTATATTTTTAATTTTATTGATTAAAAAATGAAATTAAAATGTTTTGATACAAGTGACAATTTTTCATCAAATCTTTAATTTTTATTCATAAATTAACAAAATTGATAGTATATTAACGATGAAATTTAATGAAATTAAAATATATTGAAAATTCCAACATTTGCTTGTAGTAAAATGATTATATTGAAAAAATTATGATTCAAACCTTATTTTTTGGTAAAAAATATGTGTCGAGACAAACGCTCGTGTGATAACTTTTTTTTAGTTTTACATGAGCAAATAATGTATTTTTTTAAAGGCAAAAATTTTATATATTTGAATTACTACAAATTTTTTTCCTAAATTACAAATGACATTTAAGGTGGGATAAATTTACCTTTTGATATTTAAAAATTTACATTAACTACTTGAGATTAAATCCGCTAAGTTATCCAATATAAAAAAATCCACTAAGTTAAAGGGTAAGTTTGGGACGTCAATTGGTTGCGATGAGGTGAGTTTGGTGTGCTAAAAGACAAAAAATATGGACTAGCAATTTATTTTTTTACCCTTATTTTTAATTTTTTAAATTATTTTATTAAAAAAGCATATATATATTCAATAATCATTTTATCTCTTTTAATTTCACCGAAATCAATTTAATTATTTATCCAAACTAACCCAAAATTTAATATCATTAATTAATTTT
Source organism: Heritiera fomes (assembly GCA_032173925.1). NCBI lineage: Eukaryota > Viridiplantae > Streptophyta > Magnoliopsida > Malvales > Malvaceae > Heritiera > Heritiera fomes. Next base: position 30,131,018 of record JAPDPM010000012.1, read on the forward strand.
TTTTGTTAATCACTAGGAGGTCAGACACCTTAACATTTATATTTACAAATAAAAAATTGGTAACAGTGTTAATAAGTTTTTACCTTTTATATCTCACAAGGGACAATTTTTTTTTTCAAATCGCTGGTTTTATTTTTTAATATAATTTACCCTTTTATTCTTTATGGTTTACAAATTTAAATATTTAATTCGGATTTTTAATTATTAAAAAAAAAAGGGAGTTTTGAAACAGGTTCGGCTTTAGGCTTGGAAAGCCGTTAAGTGACATTCGTGTAAATGTCTGAACCTCCATTCCGTTTTACTATTTTACCCTTTACATTTCCTTTCCCACTTTCCCTCCCATATTCAATCGAGCGTGAGAAAGAGAAAGGTTTCTGTTCTTTTATTGCAGCGAGAGTAAGGTTTGTAGCTCAGTCTTCGCAATGGAAAATTTTACGAGTCGCGACAGAGAAACCACCTTCGTTTCAGGTACTTCGTTTCCTTTAAATGCCTCTCTATTTTTTATTTTTCCCAAATTTTGTTGGATTTCTTAATCAAATTTTAGTGAACTTTTACAAGCACTATTTCTTTCTCCTTGAAAGGTAATTTCACCGGATCTTTTGGATCCTTTTCCTGTCATTTTCGTTAAGAAGATTCGGATTGGGGATCGCAAGTTTTCGCGAATTAGATTGGGGAACGAACCCTAATCTTAGAATGTAGTTTTATCTGCATAATAATTAATTAAAACTTTGTTAGAAAACTAATTAGGGTTTCTTTTTTTTTCTCCTTTTCTAGAAAACTAATTAGGGTTTGTATTAGCATTTGGTCCTGTAAATTGGTTGTGATATTAGAATCTTTTATTAGTTTATTTGGCTGCTGAATGTTACGGGCTAGAGTTGGATGATTGGGCAACACTGAAAAGATGAAATCTAATTTGCCCCTGATGAACCTGTTATAGTTAGATTTCTGTGAATTGGTGCAGAGGTTAGAAGAGTGTTTTTTTTTTTTCTTGGGTGGGGTGGGGTGGTGTTCTAACTGCGAATGGAGGATTGGGCTTTTGGACAGGCTTATGGTTGTTGAGTTTGACTAAAAAATCTTTTTGGATTTCAGCTAATAAACTGAGAGGGGAAGTCATGGAAAATGGATGTCCAATCGGTAATGCATCAAGGAAAGGGCTTACTGACATAACCAACTTGCAGCAGCAACCCGAAGTGGTAACCCAAGGTGCAAAGCTATTGCTGAAACCTGCTTCACTCAGGAGTAAAGATTACATCGACAAGCTGCAACAGGTATACTTTAAACTGCAATTAACTGACTTTTGTTTCTTTTGGTTTTTTCCCTTGGATTCTTTTTATGTCCGTTTAGCTTACTGAGGGGTTTTATTGAATCTGTCTTCCAGGAAAATATGACGCTGATGAAAGTTCTTGCAGACCAAAAGTATCCTCCATGATTTATTTTATTTGGTTTCTTTCACTTCCCTCTTTATCCGTTGCTTGCTGTTATTTGTGTCTTCCATGGCTTTCTTTATGGGTTTTCTTAATTTTGGCTGACAGTAAAGTCATTGAATTGAGTGGAATTGAGTTACAGAAGTTGAGAATAAATTTGGAGAAGTTTCAGCAACAGAACTTGCTTCTTGCCCAAGCAAACAGCCAGATGTTAGCGGTAACTCAGTACTTTTCTAATTGTCTGTTTCTCAGTTTAGTAACTGCAGGGAGCATATTTTTATGATATTATTATCCTCTGTTGAGTTGATGTCTTACTTCGGTTTTGCAGGAATTTAATTCAGGCAAAGATATGGTATATTTTCTGGACATCTAATTTTCTTGAACTTGGTCTTGCTCGGTCCTTTTTGTGTTGTTGTATATTTTTGGTTTACCATTGAGTTCTTTTCATTTTCAGCTAAAAGCCCTTAAACATGAGCTGGGATGTAAAAATGCAGTGCTTAAAGCAATAAAATCAGAGGTATTTTTTGTAATAGTCTATTCATTTAAGTGCATGATAGGTAGGTTATGATTAGATTCTGTTATCGATTATTAAATTCTTTGTGATTTTCACCAGAAGAAAGCTAAAAATGTGCCTGGGGCAACATCTGGAAATGAGGTATTATATAGAAGAATTTCTAGCTTCTGGATTGATATCAACCCATGTTATTTACACATCTTTGTCAATGGTTTGAAGGTAGGAACAAACAAGTGCGGCAAGGCAGGTGAATCCCTTAAAGAAGAAGATGGAGAGGATAAACCTTGTAATCCGAACTGGTGTGGCAAGACAGGTGAATCCCTTAAAGAAGACGATGGAGAGAATAAACCTTGTAAAACGAACAGGAGGCGGCAATCAAAAAGCCTATGTAACTTGCTTCACTGAAACTTTATTTGAAATTTATTAACGTTGTTCATTATACCATCTTTACTTATTATTTGCACGCTGCTTCAGGCCCTTCTAATATTAAACCAGTGCAGGACAAGGAAGGGGTTGACAACAAAAGGTTTTTGTATATTTTTTGTTGCTTTGTTCAAATTATCTTTCCAATAACAAGGTAATCTTTAGGTTTTTATTTAAGAACATCAAAACAACAAAGGAAATTTATGATTTCTTTTATGTTTTTCTAGCAGGGTATGTTTAAGAAGGCAATCTGCTAGGTTTAAACCCCACAAACCAGAAGCGACTAAAGATGTGCTTGAGGTAGATACAAAATTTCTTGTTTCTTCCTCATGTGATGATAAGGTGCATGAGAATGGCCCAATATCTTCCAGTTCATCAGTCAAAAGTGAAGATAAAGAGGGAAGTATGATCCCTACAAATGAAGCTCAAGAACTTAAGAGAACATCTTTGGGAAGGCCTTTGCGCCGAGCAGCTGAGAAGGTCCAATCCTACAAGGAAATTCCACTTAATGTGAAGATGCGCAGAGAAGAGTGAGTTCATTCTCTTTGCATCTACCCTGCATTTTGCTAATGGTGTATCTGAAGAAGGTTGAGATGCATCTAATATCCTTGTACCACAATGCTGTTGTTCTGTATTATCTGTTCATATAAAACTGTCCTTTTCCTATTTGGCCTACGTGCTTCTAATTTCCTCGACATTTCTAAGCCAGTACACTATCCGCGGATGATATTGGAAATGCCTGAAATTCACCTCCTAGTTAACTGGGTTGTGCTTGAGCAATCTCTACAAGGTTTGATATACATTTGGCGGTTGAATGTAATTTTTTCTTTTTTCTTTAAAAAAACAAGTTTATGTGATGGTAAGATTATAAAAAATTGTGTGGGAGTCTTGAAAGAGAATTTGCCTCAAAAATTTCAAATGACTCGTATAAATTGTCAACCTTTTAATTTTGTTTTTTGGGTTGAGATCTCCTGATTTTGTCCTCACTTTTCAATATATCTTAATCACTCTATTTAGATTCGAATTCAAACAATTTTATTTTCTACTTTCAATTATAATTAAAAAAAAAAACTTTCAAAGGAATAAAATGGGTGTGAGACTAAAAAAATGGGTGTAAATAGAATGACTCATAAGCAGGACCTAACTATGAATGGACTCCTTTTTATTTTTTGCTCATATGGAGGTAAAGGGAAGAAAATGATTTGAACTTTAGATTTTATTCCTTTGAGAGTTTTTTTTTTAATTATAATTGAAGGTAGGAAATAAATTATTTGAATTTGAGTCTAAATTTTATAACATGTCACAATTTTTTTAATCACTTGGTAAAAAAATTGCTGGCCTAGAGAGCAATGAACATTAATTGTTCATGAATAGGCTTAATAGCCAAATAAGCCCTCAACATTTAGCCCAAAATGGAATTCAGCCCTCAACGTTTTATCGCATGAAATTCAGTCCATAAACTTTTATTTCAGTGGAAACAAACCCTCAATCTTTTACAATTATGCAATTAAGTCAAAATCTGTTAAATGACACTAACTACCGTTAGTTTTGCATACGTGGCAGCTGACGTGGATAGCTTAGTTTATTTAACAGATTTGATCTATTTCCACTAAAATAAAAGTTTATGGACTGAATTTCATGCGATAAAACGTTGAGGGCTGAATTCCATTTTGGGCTAAAAGTTGAGGGCTTATTTGGCTATTAAGCCTCATGAATATTTGGTAGATGTCATGGGCTATGGCATGCTAGGCCCTTTTCAACTGTTTTGCAAGTTTGGTAGGCTGTAATGAAATCGGCCTGTCTTAACTCTTATGTGTCTAGCGGGCTGGTTACTGGCTATATTTTTCCATTGGACTTCGATAGACCCGCATTGAACCCAAATTTGAGTATTACGTCGAAGGAAAACAATTATAAAGTCGAAACACGACATAATTATATTCAGACAATTGCATGTTAACTGCAAATTTTTTTTACCTTTGAATTTGATTTTGTTACATGCAAGATATTCATGTAATTTGTGATTCACATGCACCAAAACGTACAAATCGCCCATAAACGGATCACATGGACGACTGGTTCGGTGCATGATTAAGATATTTCATTTAATTGTATTTTCATTTTTTTTATAATAGTTTATTTTATTAGAACTCATAACCTTAAACACGATAACATAATATAAAAATGATATAAAAACATGGACAAAAATTAAAATTTTAGTAAAAACTGAACATAAATTTGATAAAAAATTTACAAATCCATTTAACATTTGACATATCGACAAAATTATAACTTTACAATTTTTGTATTTTATATAATTTATCACAAAAAAAATATACAAAACATATATATGAGTAATTAAATCTATGCTAAATCTATATTTTATTAAGCTTAAAACAAATTCAGATTAAAGATTATGACATGACCTTTGGCAAATTGGATATTTTAATCTATATCATTGATCCGACAATTAAATATGGCATCTGAACCGTGATAAGATCTTCTTGTTCTTGGTGTTATCTTTAAATTTTTGTCTGTATTCTCCGATCTCTACCATTATACCAGTATCTTTTTTCCTTTTCATGGCTCCTGCATCCAATCACTTGTTTTCATTGCCAAACAAGAGAAAACAAAAAAAAAAAGAAGGAAAATGAAAGAATAAAAAAAACTGAAAAACACGTGGGTCCATCACCCATCAAATTCTCACATGCATGGAGGAACGGCAAAGCAATGAAAGAGAAGAGTGACAAACATCATTTTCATTACTTTTCAAGTCCAAAACCGCGTCGTTGCACGATTTCAAATTGTTTATGACAGTAATTTTTTTTGTTATAATTTTGAGTTATATAATTAAATATATTTTATTTTTGTGGCAATTGTGTCAATCGGTTTCTGTGATCAAATTATGTTCGGATTTGAATTCGATTTAGTTGGCACAATTTTAAGTTTAGATTATTATAATTTTAAATTCAGACTTTTTTGAGTTAAAACCATTATGTGTTCTAGATATTTCAAGGTCATATTATTTGGATGATCCATTTTGAATAAGATTATTATAATTCTTGTATTTTTTTTCATTTATGTTGAGTTTTTAAGTATTTTAGATCAAATTCTTCTCGAGTTAAGACCTTTGCAATATTAGATTATTTAGAGTTTTTATCACCCTTATTTTGAATTCTTTTTTTTTTCAAATTTAATCTTTAACTTTTTTTTAATCAATGCAGATCAAATCAAAATTAATTGAATCCATTTGAGATATATATATTTTTAATTTAACCAAAATTTATCACTAGTAATCTCACACTGTAAATTTCATTGATAAATTTGATCCATTACTTCACCTTTAAGATTTGACCGGGAGAGTTCAAATTTTAGCTTAGTTATTTATATGGTCATTGGATTAGAAGTAGATTACTTCATCATAGCATGAATTTTTTCCAAACTTGTAATAAACTCTATATTAATTTCTTCCCTATGATTGGTTTTTGAAGATAATTAAGACTAAATTTTCTAATTCTATAATTATACCTAAGAAAGTAATCATAAATAATTAATTTCATAGATTATTTTACTAGCTAGGAAAGATTATGTTTCTTAATTACGTATAGTGCTGGTAAAATTGAAGTCGACTTGTTTCAACATTTCAATTTCACTTAACTAACATGAGACTTGAGTTGAAGAAGGACAATCGGTCATATCATATGAAAGCTTTGTGAAAATGCCATTTAATAGTGGAAAGAAAAAGGTGTTGAATCTAAGACCCATGTGTCTTTGCTTCTACATCGTTAGAAATTAAACAAATATCTTTCACCTCAAAAAATTGTGATTACAGTTGTAGTTGCCTCAATACTGTTTTTTCATTGAAATTAATTCAATCATAATGAAAAAAAATGTTTTTTTTTATTCTAGGGTAATAATAAAATATTAAAGAAAACTTGATTTTGATGTTTGAATCCAACTAATTTTTAATTAACAAAAGGAAAACAAAAATTCCAAATTTACTTGTAAAGTTTTAAGAGGTTAAAAAAGTATTGAAGGGAACAATTCAAAGTTCAATTTAACAATATTATTTATCTTTAAAAATATTAAAATTGGTGATTCAAATATTTATCTCAAAATTTATATTTGAATACAAAAAGGAAATTTCACGTATGATTTAATTTACTATTATTTAGACGTTAATATTAACTCAAATGATTATATTTCTACTTCTAAAATATAAGAATTTAACAAGTTTAGAATTCAAATTTTATTATTTGTATTTCTCCTTTTTCTAGATCAGAGCTTCTATTGTACCTTTTTTTTTGTTTGCTATTGATTGTAGACTAATTTGTCGATACTAGCTTGACAATCCAAAATTAAGGAAGTTTATCAAATATGTAACTTAAAATAATATGGAATCAATGAAAATAATAGAACTTATAGGTAACAATTTCTTCTAATAAATCATATGTATTGTCAAAAATTAAATGAAATTAATAAGTACTTGAATTAATCATTGTGACATGGAATAATTGTTTATCGTCTGGTTAAGGTAAAACCCTATATATTCTAGCCTACCATCTTAAACCCTGTTTAATCATTGAAATTGATTGAAATCCACAATTGGAAACACAATTTTCCTAGATTGTAATGTGTCAGATTCTGATTGCACCCCAAAAAAAGACCCCACAAAAAATCTAGGAGGTATGAAAGTAGCTGCAAAGCCAACTACATGTGTACACTCGAACGTGGGATGTGAACCATATGGTCACACAGGAGGGGGTGCAGGACCCACACGTAAACATGGGTTTAGGGTTAGGCCAATAGAATTGGGATTGGTCAAACTGGAAGCCTTTGTTTGATGAAACCTTTTCACTTTAAAGGGATATCCTTGTTGTCCAAAAGAGGGATTCATGTGTAGTTTGAGGACCCTACCATTCTTCTTTTTTTTAACCAAATTTTTGGTGGGGACTTTTGAAATCTTTGAGAGAAAACCAATGCAATGTACGCATAATTCTAGACAAGATTTCAAGTTAGATGAGAAAAGATAAGGAGACATTTGAAGAGGGGAAAGGGGGGGTTTGATATTAGGCTTTGAAATACAATAAAATTTGACAAATCATGGTGAGGTTTCATTGTCAAATTCAATTTTATTCTTGGACTATCCTTTTTTTTCTTTTGAAATATAAATAATTTAAAAAATAATAAAAAACTTTCTCCTCGAAACTGGGTAAAATTAATTGAAGATTTTTCTATTGATGTTGCAATGAGAATGTATTAATGTTGAACATTAAATTCTAAGGTGGAGAACGGTTGTCCCTATAAAATACGCTTAGCCTCACATCATAGGTGAATATTTAATATAATTGGGATATATATATATATATATATATATATATATAGAGAGAGAGAGAGAGAGAGAGAGAGAGAGAGAGAGAGAGAGTTAATGTGCATAAATAGTTTAATTTGATCAATATGCAATTCTTACTAATGAGGTATTGGCTTAATGGTAAAGAAGATGTCTTAAGATTTTGATATCTTATTTTCAAGTCTCATTATATATGAGCTTGAGTTTAGTCCACTAATTATTTACTAATTTATAATTAGTTTTAGTTACTATACTTAGCTTGATTAAAGTTGTTTTTATAATTACCCCTTCTACGAATGTAATATGTTACATTTTGATTATGATTATAACTCTTAATGTAAATGTACTATTAAAAAAAAACCTATATGCCATTCTTGTTAATTAAAGGAAAATAAAATGATTAATTTGAATATAATTATACTTAAGCTCTAATTACATTTTATAAACTTCATGCTGTAAAATTGAAAATATGATGATAAAATTTAATGAAAATAAAAATAGAATCAAAAAATTTAATAAAACCAAAATACAATGACAAAATTTAATATTCACCTATAGACACAGTAACAAATTCATACTGTAATTCTTAATTAATATAATTTTAACACTATTACATTTTCAACATAAAATAATCGAATTTACGTGTATGTGTTTTCTCTATCTGCTCCCATATTTACATTGAAAAGGTCAAAATATATATGTAGAAATAGAAAACAATGTTATGCACTAAGATCTAGCAGTAAAAGTTTTTATTTTACAAATAAGTGGTTAAAAAAAGTGAAAGTAGTTTTTTTTAGATATTTAAACATGATTCGAATCCTGAAATTGTTACTATTGAGAGACCTTTATCATTTATTACTACCGACTTGAATATGATTAGTTTCATATCGTAAAAGATGAGAATATCTATGATCACCAAAAAAAATTTTGTATTTTTTTTAAAAGAGCGGTAGAACGTAAGAAGGATCCCAATGCCATAAGACAACAATGATATCACCTTAGACCTTTGTTGGAAGAAGGGTCAAACATTACATGTAGATAAATTTTTAGAAAAGAATAGAAAGGAAGTCTCATTTCTTCATAAATATTATTAATTAATCTCCATATATATATATATATATATATATATATATATAAACCCAACAATCCTTAGTTGTCAAACATTCTTAAATAATTTAATAATAATAATGTCACAAATTTGTCTTTTTATATATTCTGTTATTTTAAGTTTCATTTGGTAAATATTTTTGTAATTTTTGTTTTTCCTTTTTTTTTTGTTGATAAAAGGTATAAAGGGGGTGAAAAATTGAACTTTGAACATAATCCCTCCTAAGGAGAGGTAACAACCACTAGATAAGCCTTAGTTGTTAATTTTTGTTTTTGCTATTTGTCTTTAATCTTAACATCTTCTCTTTATTTTTCACTTTTTCCTTTCTATTCAATGTTTTCCAAATAAAAAAATCATTTAATTAACATGATCTAAATAATTTATTATTTCTATACTCTTTTGGCATTTTATAATTGTTATATTTTATTTAATTTTTTTGAATTAGCAGAATACAGAAAGAGCTTCTAGGAGGGTTGATAGGATAGCTTTTTTCTTTGCAAATTCCATTGGAGGATGCAAAGCTTTATAGTATAATATAATATGTGATCTATTAGTTGCGACATTTTCCTCTCTTTTAAGAGTCAAAAAAGAAAACCTATGCTTTATAGATCTGTTGGCTTTAGCCTTTAATCATCTATCAAAGTAGACTCTCTCTTTCAGCCTAACAAAAAAATTCCAAGCTGCGGACTAAACATTTTCCTTTCTTTTGCTTTGATTTTGTACCATAAACACTTTGCCATGTCCAAATTTTCTACCATGCTTTAAAAAGTGGCCAATCTTTTATTTTTATATGATTTCTTCGTAAGTTGAAAAAAGTTTGAGGTTTAGATTTAGATTTCTTTTGAATCTGAGGAGGATAACTAGAAGTAACTTTAACTAAAATTAAAATATTGGAAATTTAGGATTAAAACATACCATAATAAGACAAATTAGAGGTGAAAAAATTTGACTGAACTTGAAATTGTTCAGATTAAATTGAGATTGAACTTAATCTGAGTTAACCTAAGATTTATATTTGATGTACTATTAACATATAAATCTCATACACTGTTATCAAATTATATTATAACACCTCATTAAATAGTAAATTTTTAAATAAAAAATCTAAAAAATTAATATTATTGAATGGATTTATATATGATGCACTAATAGTGCATATTTTCTATACATTGTTAATGTACCAGAGATTGACATCTTATCAATAAGCCCTTATAAGTAAATTAGAAAAAAATACTTGTATTTAATTTAAAGGACTTGACATTTTTTTAGTTTGTTTATTAATGAAATGTCAATTTTTGATGCATTAACAAAATATAGAAATTATGTAATGTCAGTGCATTATATACAACTCTTTATTAAATTCACTGATTAATAAAATGTTTTTGTGATAATGTGTGAAATTTATACACTAACAGTAAATCAAATATAAAATTTTTGAATTAATTAAAAAAATCCAAATAAAATAAAATAAAATCATATTAAAAAAAATTAAACTCAAAGCAATTCTAACCAGAAAGTGATCAAATTTAAAATAATTAGAATTTGAAAAATCTTAACTCAAAAAATCAAAACTCAAAATCAATTCGAACTCGAAAAAACTCGAATAAACTCAAACTGTAATAAATTTGAGACTGATCAAATTTAAAATGATCTGAATTCTAAATTATCAAAGTTTAAATTAAATCTAAATTTAAAATTATTTGAACTTGAAACAATCGAAACCAATAGTAAAATCGAAGTTGGAAAGCGTAAAGACAGATCAATCGGAAGCTCTGAACGCCATTAAGTCTGCATTTACATTTGGATATATATAGCGGAATAGTATACCCTTTTATGTTATTTATATCACAGATTTCTGCCTGTAGTCAGCCCTGATTTTTTAAAGGTAAAGTTTGTTAAAAAGGCCAAGACCATAAAATCTTTTATCAACATAATACAATCTTTTTTTTTATAAAACTAAATTAATTATCTTTTAAAATAATTTATTTTATTTTAATTTATTTCGTGAACCAAACGGGACACCATAAATTTACCTCTCAAACGTTTCCATGTGCACACGAGCCAAGTACAGCAGCAAGCGTGCGTACGTCCAAAAAGTTGCAACTTGAAGAACTCTGGCTCCACTTTTACGGCTGATTTCACATTCCCTGCCAACTACAAAGCTTTAAAGTCTTTGTGTTACATAGAATCTAACTGTATAAAAGGTTTGTGCAGGTACATTTTTGGCCTATCTCAGCTTTTGGCCTCATGCGTTCTTTGTCCAACCTCTTGTCCCATGTAAACAGCTACAGTGTATTTCAACTCTTATAAAGAAGCTCAACAAACCCGAAAGGCTAAACTGAACTCAACTGAACACCCCCATTTTTAACGTGTCTCTCTGATTTAGACCTCGGCAAAGCCATGGAAGACCAATGCAGTCCACTCAGCTGGGGATTTTGCTACCAGGAAGAGGTGAGAAACTGTTTAAGATCTCTTGGCCTGCTGCTTTTCTTTCAATGGAGTCTGAAATTGTTTTCCCTTTTTCTGCAATTGACAGGGGATGGAAGAGTTAAAGCATACCCTCTTGTTTACAACCTTGGAGTTGGAGACTGCGGTGATATCAGCTAAGGAGGAGATTACGAGAAGAGAGCTTGAATTGATTCATCTCAAAGATGTTCTAAGCAGGGTGATCAAAGAGAGAGATGAAGCTCAAGGCCGATGCCAGAAGCTCATGCTGGAGAAATTCATACTTCAGCAGCAACTACAGCAGAAAGAACAGCAGCAGCAACACCAGCAAGAAGCTGCTTCGCTTTCTGGGGCTTCTAGCAGTGAAGATGAATCAAAACCGGGTGATTTCAAGCATATTTCCAGTTCAGATAGCAACAGAAGCGTAATTTCGTCTCCGGGTTTAGACTCGATTCCATCTCAGGTGCATCCGCCATTGCAACCACAATCACCGCTTCCACAGGAGGCCTTGAAACTAGCAGCTAACAGGCCACTTCCAGAGAAGGGAAAGCTGCTGCAGGCAGTGAAGGATGCCGGTCCACTCCTGCAAAACCTTCTCCTGGCCGGACCGCTTCCTCAATGGCAGCATCCGCCTCCTCAACTAACCTCCATTGACATTCCACCGGTGGCCATTTCTTCCCCTACACAGCATCTCATACCCCAAGACTCTTTCAACAATCTTAATGGTTGTTTAAGCAAGAAGAGGGCTATAGAGAACTATGAATACTCTGATTCTTCTCCTAACACCAAGTACCAGAAGGTTGTTCTCTGCTGATCAACACGAATTGCGTCCCTTAATTCTCTAATGTGCCATCGTTTTCATGTTTTTAACATAAAAAGGGTATGTCAACATGAATTAGATGCCCATTTATGTGCCAATCCAGAATTTTGTATACTAGTTTTTGCCTTAGGAACCCAATATCCTGACTCCACTCTCCAATGTTGGAAGGAAACTTAAAATGTCTTTAATTTATGCACGACTAATTTCCTAATTATGTATATGAATGGAATCCGAAATGAAGTTCCAAATTCAGATTACTAAGAAACCTTATATGTAATTTCTGATGTAGCTAGCCAAATTTGAGAAGATCTGCACGTTTCAATCAAATTAATGTTCTGCCTTGTGCTCTCATGGCATTCCTTTCCCTTTGCTTCTGCTTTTGGTTATATTAAAGTTGGTTAATGATGAAAGTATGACCAGACAAAGCAATCATAGATCTTCAGAGAGATTTCTTTTTTCTTTCAATGAAGCACACCTACCACACATGGTGAATGTCTGCCATTAAAAGCGCAACTAATAAGATTTCACTATCATTACTAACATATACATGAACTTCTCATTTAAAGCATATTCAGTACCATTCGATCAAAAACCAAGTTTGAAAACTCAGACAAAAACCATTAAAAAACAAAGGTTTGCTTCACATGGAGGGGTCAAGGTCATTGTTTGCTTTAAGACCATTGATGCAGCAATTCCATCAAAGTATTTACGAACTAAATTAAGGATGCTGATTGATTTTTCTTTCCATGAGAGATTTAGCAATAATCATGCAGGGCACATGCTGGTTAGCGCAAGATTCACCGGTAAAGGTCCCACACGTTTTCCAGGGTCTACCAACGTATCAGACTACTGGAATATTGTTTTTCTGGTCTAAAAGAGAATTAACAAAATGACTAGTGATTGAAAGCTGTGTTTTATCAAATGTCTCGTGTTAGCCAGACCAACTGTAAACCATATTTAGAATGTGACTTTGGCTTGAAACTAAATATAGGTGTAAACCAGTCTAAAAACTTCAGGGATTCTTACAGAGATGTAAGCCGATCATCTCCTTCAAATTTTCCTAAGATAATAAAAGTCTATAATCTGCAATATTTAAACTTTGTTTGATAAAGTGAAAGGAAAAATTGAAAAGTAAAGTCTTGAAAATAGAAAAAAAAAAAGATGAAAAAATATATATCTTTCTGTAACATGCTTGGTGGGACATAAGGTAAAAGTGAAAGAAAAAATAATTTTCTTTCTTTCAATTGCTTTGTAAAATTGAAGAATGAAAAGAAAAAAAATATAAAATTATATTATTTTATCATTATACTATTGATTAATTAAAATAACCAAATAAAATTTTAAAAAATAAAAGATTATTTTTTAATATACTTATACCTATTTAATTTACATCTCTCCTCACAAAGTTTAAATTCAAAGTGATTTGTTTCTGTTAGTAAAGAAAGAAAATAAAAATCTTTTTTACATTTTTCTCTTTTATCAAATACTAACAAAAACAATTTTGTTTTCACTTTTTCACATGTTTCTACCCCTCGTTTCACTTCCACTTTACCAATTGCAACCTTAAAAACTTGAAATAAACATGATAGAAGTATTAACTGTAAACTCAAAGCCCGGTTTGGAAAGACACGGCGTCATGAACCAACTGTTATCGAAAAGCTAAAAATTGGTAGGAATAATTTACGGGCTTGTTACTTGGGCTTTAAAATACCTGGCGAAGAGCAAATTCTATTGCTGTTGTCACTAGATGAAATGGATTCCGGTTGTCTTGGACTCTGGAGCCAATTTTTGTACTGATACCTACCGTGGCTACAAAAAAATTGGCATAACTTATCACTGCGAGAGAAAATGCCCGATTGATTTTGATCAGATTAAAAAAAAAATATTTGTTCTATACATTGTCGATGAAATAATTTTAGTCTATATATGGTGTTAGGATCATAACACGTATCTTATTTTTTTTATTTTTTTATTTTTTAATATTTTTTATAAGACACGTATCATGATTTTAACATCACTTATAAAATAAAAATATTCAATTGATAGTATATAAAATGATTATCATTAAAAAAATTATTATTAATAATATATATTTTTTAATAAAATAATAAAATATAAAATGAAAAGTGAAAACATAATTCTATCTTTTCATATATTTTGTTAGAGGGATTCTATTGTCTTATTTATAACTACCACACTTTATTCACTTAAAAACCCTATTCCCCAATTTTTTATCTTTATTTTTATTACTTACACCTTAAATTACTAAATTTCATATCTAAAATACCTTCAAATTGTTTTTTACTTCTACGTATTCTATCTCTCTCATTCACACTCTCTAAAAAAAAAGAACTTAAACAAATCTTTTCAAAATTTTGAAAATCTTTTAAGTTTTGTAACAATCTAAAGTATATCTATCATTAATCTTCAATTAAATTTGTTTTTCCTTTGTTTGATTGCATTGAGAGTTTTTGTAAAATTTTTTAGATTAAAACTTGTGAATTTGTGAATTTTTTTTTCTAAAATCATGTTTCACCGTATGGAATTGTTGTAAGCCACATACAGCTCCAGACAATTCTATGTTGGGAAGCCTATTGGCCTCATGGCAAGATGTTGTTGTAGGGCACTATACTTAATGCCCCCTATGAGGCATATAAGCTCGATGACAACATATTGCCGTGGGACTCTAATAATGCCTAATTTATTTAATGCTGTGGGACACTATATGGGAGGCAAATAAGTCTTATAGTAGCATGCTCTCGATAAGTAAGTTATTACTTTTGAAAATTTATTTTTGGGAATATCAAAGACTTTTTATGAGTAAAAGTATAATTATATTTTTAATTAAGAGGATTTGGTATTAAAAAAAATTTAAAATAAGATGCGGGACTTAATTTTGTGAGTGTGAATAAAACCACTCATTTTGTTTTTCAGTCACTAATCTCATTGCACAAATCCTAATTGATGTCTCAAAACAACCCCCTAGCAAACAGCTTAATCTCATTGTTACAAAAAAGAAGAAGCTTAATTTCACTAAATCGATGATGAATTTAACAACAATTGAATTGTCTTTTTTTTTAATCATACTCAACTAACTAGACATCAAATAACAGAATTGCTCCATTAGCTCTGTCGTCAATTAGAAAGCTTGCTTTTACTTGTAAAATACAAGCTTATCAATTTGAAAACTGGAAGCTGAAATCCTTTATGAAGAATAGAAAAGGGTTCTACTGGATATGAAGAGGTGACCATTAAGTTTCGAAAGGTGCCTCGCACATTTTCTTACGGAGACGAAACTGGCAATTTGCAAGGATCCAGCTTTCGCCAAACAATGGAATGTTTGGAAGTGGAAAGAATTGAATTGTTTTCTTATTCATTCTGACAGTTTTCAACAACACCAAAATACCGCCAACAATCTTTTCGTTTAGTAATTAAAGATGAATTGTGGCATATTATAAGTTTTAAGTTCGAACCCAAATATTCTAATCTTCAATTATTTAATATTTAAAAAAAAAAAACGACACCAAAATACCAAAACCAATAGCCTTTTAAACGTGTCCGTTTGTAACAACTCCTCATTTTAACTACCCATTTTCTGTTCTTGTACATTCAAAAGAATAAAACAAACTGAAATAGCAGAAACTGGAACATAACCTCTCACAAGGAATTCAAATCATTTTGAAGATGAAGCTCTGTTCCTTTTGCTATCTCGAAAAGGCACAAAAAAACAAGTTTTTTTTTATCTTCACTTATAGAAATTAAGAATCTTTAACTGACTTTTGAAGTAAAATTTTATTTTTTGGGAATGTTCATTTGATCGGTTTCATTAATTTTAAATTGAATTACTCAAAATCATATTAATTAAATTCCTTTATTTTTGTTAGTTGAATTAAGTTATTAATTTAAAAATTTAACCTAGTGAATTTAATTTAATTAATTTTCGAACTAGGTAAATAATGAAATATATTTAAATTAAATTAAATTAAATTTTAAAAATTAATTTTTATACAAACAAATTAAATAAAATTATCTAGTAAAATATTTAAATAAAATATTAAATTTAAAATTCACATTTTCTAAATTTTAACCTATTTTTTAGTTTTATGCATATTTAATTTTTATATTTTTAATATTTTTACTAATACTTTGATTATTTTGATTTTTGAATCAAATTAATCAAAAATAAAATTTTCAAATCATTTTCAGTATTGAATTGAAATTAATTTGACGATGAACCATTCTTTTTTTTTTTAGCAGTACATTTTTATTAAAGTTACAATTACAATCAGCATATTATATTTTATGAATTAATAACTTAATAAATATAAATGATAATAACAAATTAAATAAATAACAAATAAACTAAAACTCATATTCAATGAGACTCGAATCTAAAATCTCAAAATTTTAAAATTTTTTTCTTACTACTAAAGTAAAGCCTCGTTAACGCTGATGAACCATTCTTAATTGATTGAAACCGAGAATATAAACCCCCTAACCGTTTTACGTGGTATATACGGAATAAAATTATCCGAGAAAAATCATCCTGCTCTTACTTTTTCTAAGCTTTCAGCACAGTCAAAAAAACAAAACCGAAATGGTTGATGTACCTTCTCTTTATTTTTTTAGTTACAAAAAAATATTAAATAATTAAAGATAAAAATGTTTAGATTCGAACCAAAACTTCCATTTTCTGTTCTCCGATCACCATCACCAACACCCTTCAAGCCTTGTCTTTGCCCTCTTACTCCTTATTTACGAGGTTGTTTTCGTCCCAAACCAAACCCTATTCTCTCTTTTCCGTTCTCTTTGCCTTCTGTTCCCAAACAACCCCTTCATTGCTTTTCATCTTCCATGCCCTTTCAACTCTCTTCTTCATCTCAGGTTCTTCTTTCTTCTCTCACAGTTTTTAACTTCAAAATTTCTTTTCCTTTGGGAGATATTATATATGGGCTTTGGCGGGTATTTGGATCATTTTTAGTACATTGAGAGAAATGGGTTTCTTCTTGGTTTCTTGTTTCTTTAATGATTAAATTTATCCCAAAAAAAACGGGTTCAATTTAATATGGAATGATACAAATAAAGATGGGATTTGTTAATAATGAGTGTTTCGAAAAGCATTAGAATGCATGTGATTGGGAAGAAAACTTGAGACTTTTGTAGTAGAATTTTATTTTATTTTCATGTAGCATCTAATTGAAATATTTGGATTAAATAAATGCATTATTAATTATTGCTTTACTGGAATAATCATTTGCTTAAAATGGTGATCAGTTGCAGGACAGTTTGTTGTATTCGAGGGCATATTGGGTTACAAAACTATAATCGCCGGGAATGTGGATGTTGAGGATGGTTCCTGCTGCCTCTATGCAAGTAAAATTGCTGCTTTGTTTTTCACAGATGATGGAATTCAAGGTTTGCATCAGCTGAAAATTATCTTTCAGTCATGGTTGTCTCGGTTTTGATAAGCCTCTTGTATTTTCTGTAAATTAAAAGATCATTAATCTAAGTCATAATTTCTTTGTCCTGTTAGGCCAGGATGTGGAAATTAAGCTTGAGGAAGACAGCAGTGGGCTAACCCTACATGTAACTCATTTCTTTTTTTTTTCCATTTCCATAATAATGAAAACTTTTAGTTCTATTATTGATAGTTATTACTGGCCTCCTTGTGTGGTTTGTTTTTACATTGGTTTTATTTATAATGTAGTATATATTTCATAAGTTTGAAGTACTCCTTGTTATTGACTACATATGTGCTAATTATTTGCCTGCAGTGATGAAGTAAATGATCTCATATTAGGATGATAAGTTTTGAAGTATCCCTCATCATGTCTATGCCATTTTCTAATTAAACACCTTTTTTTGCTGACAACCTGTTCATGCCATGTCATTTTTAATTTTTTTATTCAAGCATATATGTGTAATTTTGTTTGTTTTTTGGTGCATTGACTGATGTGTTGGACTTTTTCTCGGGGTTTTCCTTTTTAAGTTAGTAGTATTGGTTTGGTGATGCTTTGCGATAATTACTTCTACTGTTTTGTGTTTTCTTTTCCATTTTGTCTGAATTTGCATCTTATATTTTGTAAGCTCAATTGTTGCATGAGCTCTAATTTGTTTGATGAAGTCACTTTTATCTGTTGTCTGGACACATTTAACATCAATTTCTATCTGTAAATAAACATGGTAATACTAATATTTTTTGGCCAGTTAGTGCTTCTAATTTGGTGCCTATTATTTATATCACCTTTATAATTCTTCTATACAGCTCATGGAAAATGCAGCAATGCTACTGGTTTGCAGTTACCTGGTATCCTAGATGAATTATTCTCATATGATGGTCATCTTGGTGCTCTTTGTTCATAAGAAGCGGTGTTTTATACCTCTGGGCATCCACTGCCCATTTGTGTTGGCGGCTCATTTATTCAACATCAACTCTGTTGCAGATTCTAAGATTCTGGAAAAGCTACCATCAGATTCAACTGAGCAACAAGTGCAAATTACGGCCATCCAGAATGATGATGCGTATAACTGGGGGTAAGCACGTGAATAAAATTTTGATAAGAATCATCATATGTATAATGTATTACATTGTGTATGCTTTTAATGCTTCATTGGTCAGCTTATGAAGGTACAATCCTGTTCTGTGGGGTGTCCCTAAGGGAAGCTATGCAAGTGACCCAAATGGTCCATTCCGTATAATTGAGTTTAGAAAGATGATTCAGGTATAGACTTTTCTTTTCCTCCTTGCCATGTTTGGGCCATTGACTGTGTAAAGTACACACAATGGAACCACATGTTTTTGCTTTTTGGGCCATTGACTGCTTAAAGTACCCACAACGGAACCATAGATGATTTTGCTTTATTGGGTTATATAAAATACTAAAGAAGTTAATATTTAGTCGTTCAAATGATTTAATTTTCTGACTGCAGGCTCTTAACCATATTTGTCTTCGTATTGTGTTGGATGTTGTATTTAATCACTTGCATGCAAGTGGTCCTTTTGATAAAGATTCTGTTCTTTATAAGGTCATTATTTTTCTTTTGTCCAAGGCACTTTTTTTGTTTGTTATAGTAAATGTTTGCTATCCTTCTTTTGTGACAGAAAGTTTCTTATAGATTGTTCAGATTAATATTTGAGAAGGAACATGGATCATATTATTGAAAACAGTATTTGTGTCAACAATACTGCCAGTGAGCATTACATGGTCGAGCACCTTATCATTTATGATATTTTGAGCAGTGCAACAAATTATAAGGTGATTGTATATAACCTCTTACCTGTTTTGGGTAAATTAGATTGCTTTATTTTTCCTATATACTTTTCTATAGTTGTACTAGTTGTCCATATAATATGTTGCTAGGTTAAATTAGATTTTATTTTTATTTTCTATGAATTATTGCTGAAACATATTCATCAACCATTGAAGTTTATTTGTTCATGTAATTGTCAGGTTGATGGCTTTTGTTTTGATCTTATGGGTGACATCATGAAAAGTACGATGGTATGTAGCTTACTTTGACTATTTTTGGATTTTTCTATTAGAATTTAGAGAGAAATCGAGCAGGCTTTCGATTGAAATTCTAATTGAATATGGCTTTGTTAGTTTATTCATTTTTAGATAAGTCATGAGGTGATAAGCAACATATATTGCTAATACATACACGATCTACTAATAGAGCTGAGATGTATATGTTGCTCAGTTGGCTTTGGAATTGATTATGCTCAGTATATTAAAATTATGAATGAGGCTAGGCGTGTTAGTTAATGATATAAGTTCTAATTTTAGTCATTGGTTTCAAACATCAGTCAACAGATGCGTGCATAACACTGCTAGTGAGCAGTTCATGGTTGAGTGTTTGATTATTAAATCTTTTGGGCCAGCAATCAATTATAAGATGATTATTTATAATTTCTTGTGGGTTCCTGTATTTAGCCGTGCTACTCAGACAGAACTCATCTGTTCTCTGCATAGGTGAAAGCAAAAGATGCACTTTGTAGTCTAACAAAGGAAAGGGATGGGGTTGACGGCTCAAGAATCTATATGTGAGTTTTCATGAAATGACTTTTCTGTCTCAGTGACTCTTTTTTAGTGCATATGTTACTTTATTGGAAATGGCTCTAAAGATCCAAATTAAATCAATTTCAAAGATCAGAGGTTTGAATTGCAATGTTTAGAAATAAAGTTTTTTATTTCCTTGTTAAAAAATGTTTTACAGGAAAATACTCAAAATCTTGAGGGTTTTCTATGTAGTGTCCTTGTGTACCTTGGGGTGTGTTTGGATGAGGGATTTCAAGAATGAAATTTATTTCAATCAAGATATTGAAAAGTTCAAAATTCAATTTCGTTGTTTGGAAAAAAATTTGAAGAATATCAAAATTTAGGAAAAATTTCAGGAGATAATTTGAGCATGTCAAATTCACTCTTGAGAATTCACCTAAAGATGTAGTTTTTCAAAATTCCTCTAAATGTTTCCTTAATTGTCCACTATTAATATAAAACTAAAAAAGAAAGATCTTATTTTAATTAAATATAATATATTTTTGCTTTTTTATGTTAATAATAATATCTATGCATTTTTACAAATCTAATGATACCCATATTGCATATTTTCTTATATTTTTCTTTTATAATTATTTTTTATTTCATTAAATTCTAGTATATAAAAATTCTTTTAAAAAAAATTTATCCAAATAAAACAATTGTCAAAGCTAGTATTTTAAATTGATGTATTTTGAAATGCTTCAAAATTTCAAAATTCCCCGTCCAAACATACTCTTAGAGTTTAGAAAATTTTGCAGTTCTCTATTCAACAGCTATGATTGTTGTATTTTAGTTGGAAATCTTCTTACTTACAGATATGGTGAAGGATGGGATTTTGGTGAATTTGCAAAAAATGGGCATGGGATAAATGCTTCGAAATTTAATATTTGTGGGACTGGAATAGGAAGGTACTTCTAATTCTCATAAGGGATTGATATACACTATAAACTATTATACAAATCTCTAATCATATCTTTACATCTGTTCAAAACAAATTCAACTGGATTTAGTTTGCATTAGTATAAACCAGAACTACTGTATTAGCAATGTCTCTTCTAGGAAAAAGGGATAATATACATGGTAATAAATCAGAATCCTGGGCTTATAACGGGCTTTGTAATTATCATGCTATCGTGAGTTAAAAAGAAGCATTGAGGATAAAGTTTGAAGTAGCTGTTGAACTTTCCTCAGTTCTTAAAGTAAGTCCAATTGCTGACATCTATTACCTACACAGTTCACACTTCCAATTGAAAATTAAGAGTCCACTATAGAATATGGAATGTTCCGTAATATACTTATTTATACTATTTTATTTCATCAAAACAGTAGTTCAATGATTTTGGAACAAACATTAGGTGCAAATCTAGACAAAATTTAGGCCCTTTTTACGCTTTACCCCAAAAGACTGTTGTCCTTTTGCTGCCACTTTGCCACAAATACCCATAATCTTTACCTATGGACATGCATTCTTATTAAGCTTGCTTGATTTTATGCGTTGTTAATGTTATTCAGTTTTAACGATCGAATTCGGGATGCAATGCTTGGTGGATCTCCATTTGGTCATCCACTCCAGCAGGGATTCATAACAGGCCTGTTGTTGGAGGTAATGAAAACTTTAGTCCTGTAAGGAGGACTTAGACTTCCTTATGTTCATGTTATCTTGTTGGACCACCCTCTTTTAAGAAAAGTTGGCTACAATTTAAATTTATTTGGTAGCCACTTGGACTAATATTTTACTTGTGTTTTAACTTTTCAGAATAGTAAAATATGAATCTAAACTGTTATCAATTAGAAAAGTTGAATAAACTTAAACTATGTTTGTTCTTAAGTGATCGTTTATCTCTTTTGGTGTAAGATTGTCCTTGAATAACTTTTACTTTTTCCAGATCTTTCTGTTTAAAGGTCAAACCCAGATCCTTCCGTTTAATAACTGAAAAATTTCTTGTTTTCTAAATTAGGTACTTGTTTGGTCAAACTATAACAGTAAGGGTTTGACTCTTACTAAGGAAAATAATTGGCTCCTTTGAGCTGTTATATGGCTATGAAGTTTGGGAAATTAGTGTAACTGTTGTTAGATAAATCTTTAAGTTATTACAATTAAGGCATCCAACCTAAAACCATTTGGTAATATGTGGAGAGAACTAACTTGAGTGTAAGGCCATTATATAGCTCAAACTTAATTGATGCTGGATATCATGCCATTTAACAGTCCCTCTAAGCTTTAGCGTCTGCCAGCCAAATAGAACAATTCAGAAATGGACCCACACTTGGACCACAAAAAATGGTGCTTCAAATAATGTAAACTTTAATTCTACATCAAGGTATCTAGGCCCAAATCAAATTAGCACTAGGTGGGAAAGCCTAATCTCAATTAAAGGGCACTATAAATCCCAAATTTAACTGATATGACATATAAAGGGGTTCAACAGTTACATTTTTGGTTTATCATTCTACTAATTTCTTGGATTCTTCCATGATATGCATCTAAAAGAATTCATTATTTCTTGCATATTTTGCAACAATTGATATTGTTGAAAAGTGTTATTGTCAGTTTCTTGCCTGCATTTTTCTTTGGATGGAAAGTGATTTTAGAAAAGTTAGGTTTTGGTTCAGTTTTTTAGGCTTTACTTTACTGTAGTTGGAAAAACTTATTGTTTAGCTTGTGCCTTTTTTTTGCAAAATTTACAGTGCTATGTTTTTTTAAATATTTTTTGTCCTTTTATTCTTCTTTTGCATTGCAGCCTAATGGTCATGATCATGGTACAAAAGCTGTTGCAAAAGTGATGCTTGCTTCAGCAAAGGACGACATCCAGGTTAATTGTCTTGATCTGCACATTTGATAATGTCGAATAGATGCTTTTAAACCAGATACTGTTCTAACTGCATACTCTTTTTAAATTGCTGTGGTAATGTCATTTTGTGGTCTTAGATTTAGTGGTAAACAGAGTCAATCATTTTTAAATTGCTGGAGTCTTTAGCTGGTAAGCAAAATAGGTATATTTAGTGCATTTTGAGGTACATTTATATTTCTAGACTCTTTTATGAACTTCTATAGCTAAGGACCCACTGCATGCTATTTCACCTTGCAGTGTTTATATCTGCTTGTTTTTGTAGCTTATTATGTGTAGAATTGGTATTTTTAGTGTATATCCACTTTAAAATAGGATTAACAAAGTTGCATAATTTTTTAAATCATATTGTTTCCTCTTATTATGTGTAGCTTGGAGAATAACATTTTTAACATCTGTCCCTGTGTGTATGTGTAAAATTCAATTATAGGAGATGCATAAAAATTGAGAGGTTATGCCCGTGCTTTCAGATCATCCTCTACAGCTTGGATTATAATTATCATATTAGAGTTGCTGCTTGTTTTTGTCATGCTACAATTTATAATCCCTTTGCTTTCAAATCCAGATGTTGCAAACTGGATTATCAGTTTCCTTGATACTAATTAAATTAGTTCAATGTGATTAGGTTGGTGTGGCTGCAAATTTGAGGGATTTTGTGCTTACTTACTTTGAAGGAAAAGAGGTATAGGTTAATCTTGTTGGAATGATGCATCTATATGGGATTATTTCTGCCATTATATTTATTTTGGTGTTTCAACAATATAATTCCTTATAAAATGTATATGGCTCACATTTTGTTTTCTTTTGCTTCTGATGGGATTTGTTTTGTTATGCTTTTCTCAACCAAACTATTCTTACGTAATATTTGCTCCTTGAAATTGACATTCTGCTTAATTGATGTGTAAGTAGAAACTCATTACTCTATATTATCTAGGTTTTTGGATGACAGAACCTTAAATGCATGATATGTATATCTATAGTTGTTGATGTAAGAAATATATTTTTTTACATCAACGACCATGGAAAAATCGTGGCTCTTGACCATCTCCATAAATTTGATAAAGCAAGCAAGCCTTTACATTACACATTGTGTCATCCTTTTTGTCACTTCATCTACCTTCACAACTGTGCCATAGTTTTTTTTTTTTTTGGACTTAATATTTCCATCAAGCTAGAATCTGTTGCCACTCTTCCATTCTTACTAGTCTTTTATGCATTTTACACTTTAATTTCTATCTAGTATAATTTTTTAAGCTTCTATGTCTTTTATCCCATATCTTTGAATGTTTTAGCCAAGAGATGCTATTCTCCTGTAGTTTCATTTTGTAACTTGATGTTTTCTCTCAGAGGAAAGGATCTGACGTTTTTTCTTATGGTGGGACACCTGTTGGTCATGTTTATGCCCAACAGAAACAGTACGTATCTTACTTTCTGACAGAACTTGTACTTTGCTCAAATTCATTTACTCTGATTTAATGTGTGTGTTTTGCTTTCTGGTATTAAATTTTCATAGGATTTGTGCTGTCATTCATTCTTATCTTAGTGAGAATCTCTTGCACCTCCCCTGTTTCTGAGGGTAAAATCTTGTCCCCAAGGGACAAAGAGAAGGGAAACAATGGTGGTTAGCAGATCCTAACTTGCAAAGTGATTTCTATTAAGCAGTCCAATGGAAATCCAAAGGGTTGTTTGGTGGAAGGTTCTTTGGATGATTTGTTTTTTAGAAACATTCTGTGAAGCTTTTAGAGATCAATTTTTGCTCTATATTTATGAATGTTGCAAAACAACCTTTAGGCAACACGATTTAGTGTCCAGTCACCAGAAAAAATACCACAAGATATTGACTGTACTGGTATACCTTGTATTATTACTTGTTTTTGGTCTTGCAAAGGTTTGCTAGATTTTTATCTACTTTCTGTATGTTTGGTTTCGTAGAGATCCAAGTCAGACAAATGTAACTGTTTATGTTCTGTTTTAGAAATATCGTATAGACGCCTTAAATGAGTGGGAAGGATAATTGACTGCACATGAAACAATGTAAAGACCATCAGTTGGATTATCGTGAGAAGAGATCCCAAACTTGCTAATGGAGGTTTCATAGAATGAGTCTATAACCCGTTATGATATTTTCTATGGTTAAGGAGTGAAGATGATCTGTGATCTATCGAAGTAACTTGGGACCTTGATAGAGATCAAAAATTTTCTGTTGACCAGATCCATGGAATGGCCATCTTGGAGATGGTTTCTTTGGTAAGAAGGGAATTTATTATTTGGAAATGGCCTCCCTGCTTATCTTTTCACAAGGGGAACTTGTCATTTTCTTCACATTGTCAAATTTTAAATCAATTTTCTTTAGAAGGAATCACTGGCATTTCTCTTCCTTACAAATATTAAGATTAGACTGCATGTCCACAAAACAAGCAGGAATACCTGTCATTTTTTAATTCATTTAATATAATAAGTTTATTAGTTAGTTTGATGGATTAAGTTGTTTGCTGAATAGATTCATTTAATATAATTTTGTATGATTTTAGTATCTTGACACAACATGTTTGCCAATGTGTTTGGTTATTTGATGGAATTTTTGATTGAACCATGCGCTGTACGAATACTCAATTTCATTGATAGTACATCATGCATTTTAAGATTCCATGTGGATTGCCAATTATGCTTATTTTGTTTCAAATTATATATCAACATAAACTATGGATATTTCAGTTCAATACCAATTGTTTTATGTCTGTACTCTTTGATAAGAGTATAATCTTTCTAAACCAATTACAATGCATATTTCAGTTAAATGTCAATTGTTAACATTCTCGAATAACTTACCAAAAAATGTAAACATCTTTAATAAGAGTATGATCTTTTGTAAAACAATATAATTTATATCTCTATCATTTTCCAGGTCAGTTATGTTTCTGCTTATGACAATGAAACCCTATTTGACATTGTCAGCTTCAAGGTATGCTCATGATCTTACAAAAGATAATGTTCTATCCTAATGATCCAAAAAAAAAAGATAATGTTCGATCCTACTGAAACTATGACTAATAATAACTTTGCCTCTTGCAGACTCCAGCGGAAATATCCTTGGAAGATAGATGCAGGATAAATCATTTCGCAACAAGTATAATTGCACTGCCACAGGTTTCCCTTTGCAAATAATCAAATTTTACATATCTGCATTGACCAATGATCATAATTGTCAAGAATAATACTTGAAAGTCAACTGGTTTAATTATTTTGTTATTTTAGGAAATCTGTAAATATGTGTATCCCTAGCATTAAGGTTATAGATTCTATTAATTAGAATATCTAGGATTATGAGTGATATACTTTCCTATTTAGTTAGAGTTCTTTGTATATAAATAGGATACCTATGTACTGTTTTATTTTAAGTCTCTCAATACAATACTTTGATTTCCTACATGGTATCAGAGCTTTTGGTTTTTTTTTCTTGAAAATTAGTCACTTTTTCAGCCTTCATTGCTGATTTTCTGCAGTTTCTTCTTCAGCCTTCATTGCTGATTTTTTTGCCTTAGGCTTTCATAGCCATTTTCTCAACCAGCCTTCATCACTGTTGTCTTTGCTCTGTTTTGCTCTGTTTTCTAAAGACAAAACAGAGTATTTCATGTGTTCTTTTTTACCAGCCTTCATAGCTAAATTTTTCCTCTGTTCTTCATCATTGGTGGTTTCTCTTTGTTGCTTGGCCTTCATTGTTGATTTATCCCTGATTCTCATCAGTCCTTCAGCAAGTTTTGATTTGTGAAAGATGCCAAAAGTTGCAGAAATAACCACTGCAGCGCCAAAGGAGTTGGGCAGTCTCAACAAAGAAGAGATTGAAAAGCTGATAAATCTCCTAAGTATCCTTGAAAAACCTTCAGGTACCTATTCATTGATACATTCAGGTAAACTTCCAACCTCTCACGCTTTAAATGCCTCAGATAAAACCTTTAAACATTTGTGGATTATTGATTCAGGAACCACGGATCATATGACTCATTCCTTTCAAAACTTTAGTTCATATTCACCTTGTTCTAGTAGTAGGAAAATTGCTACTGCCGATGGCTCCTTGGCCACGGTAGCTAGGGTAGGAGAAATAAAAATTAGTCCTAACCTTACTTTGAAAAATGTCCTACATGTTCCTAAATTGTCCACCAATATTTTATCAATATCCAAGCTTTCTCATGACATGAATTGCAAAGTAACTTTTTTTCCATCTTATTGTCTATTTCAGGACCAAGGCTCAGGAATGATGATTGGACGTGCTAAGGAGAAGGACGGATTATACTATCTTGAGGAATTCGAGAAATCGGAAGTTGGTAAGTCGAATCAGCCCCTAACCTACCTTTCTGGACAAAACCTCACCAATAAAGACACAATTTGGCTTCACCATTTTAGGCTCGGACATCCTTCTTTTTCAACCCTTGAAATTATGTTCCCTTCTTTGTTCAAAGAACTAGTTGATAAGCAGTTTTATTGTGATGCATGTGAACTTGCAAAACACAGACGTGCTACCTTTCCCACCAATAACAAAAGAAGTCTTTTTCCTTTTGAGTTGATTCTTAGTGATATATGAGGTCCATCTACAATTCCAAATATTTCTGGGGCACGTTGGTTTGTTTCATTTATTGATGATTGTACAGGAGTTACCTGGATATTTCTGCTTAAATCAAAATCTGATGTGAGTAATATCCTCCCAAACTTTTTTTCCATGATAAAAAACCAATTTGGGGTCCAAATCAAAAGGTTTAGGTCAGATAATGCAAAAGATTATTTCAACCAAACACTTTCCCCATATTTTCAACAAGAAGGTATTATTCATGAGTTATCCTGTGTCTTTACTTCACAACAAAATGGAGTTGCAGAAAGGAAAAATAGTCATCTCCTAAACACTACCCGAGCATTATTATTTCAGAAAAATGTGCCAAAAAACCTTTGGGGGGAAGCAGTTCTTACAGCCACACATGTCATAAACAGGTTACCATCTCGAGTGTTAAACTTCAAGAGTCCCATGGAGGTATTGTCTCACTTTTATCCAAGTCTTAGTATAACAAACCATCTTGTTCCTAGAGTATTTGGGTGTGTCTCATTTGTTCATGTCCATAGCCAAAATAGAGGAAAGTTAGACCCTAGAGCTATCAAGTGTGTCTTTGTGGGATACTCTTCAACACAGAAAGGTTATAAGTGCTATCACCCACCTACTAAAAAACTCCTAATCTCAGCAGATGTTACCTTCATTGAAACAAAACCATATTTCACTCAACCCTATCTTCAGAGGGAGACAATATTTGTGGAAGATAAGGATCAAGACTTCTTTCTCCTTGACTTGCCGTCATCATCTTCTAAATTCCAACCTGAGACCAAGACCTCCGCTGAAGTTACAATTAAGCAACCTGAGCCTCCTTCTTCACAAACCCAAAATGAGCCCTCCTTACAACCTAGTTCACAAGCAGATGGGGGAAAGGCCACTACTAACAATCGGTTCTCACAGGTTTACTCAAGAAGGAAAGGTCTAGCTCCTGAACCAAGGCCGGACCAATCATCAGACTCAAATCTTGGAAATGAGGTAATATCTTCTAGCTCTACTCCTCAAAGTGATTCCTTATCTAACATTGATTTGCCTATAGCCCTTAGGAAAGGAACTAGAGAGTGCACAAAACATCCATCATACCCAATATCCCATTTTGTGTCCTTTGAAAAATGCTCTCCATCTCACAAAAGTTTCCTTACAAACATAAACACAATATCCATTCCAAAAACATTATCAGAGGCTTTAAATTGTGAAAATTGGAAGAATGCTATGAATGTTGAAATGCAGGCCCTGGAGAAGAACAATACTTGGGAGATTGTGGAGCTACCAAGAGGAAAGAAAGCAGTGGGATGTAAGTGGGTCTTTACAGTTAAGTATAAAGCAGATGGAACACTTGAGAGGTACAAAGCTAGGTTGGTGGCTAAAGGATACACACAGACATATGGGATAGAATACCAAGAAACCTTTGCTCCGGTTACCAAGATGAATACGGTGAGAATTCTTTTGTCTCTAGCAGTTAACTTTGACTGGCCTTTACAACAGTTTGATGTAAAAAATGCATTTTTGCACAGAGATCTTGAAGAGGAAATCTACATTGAAATACCCCCTGGATTCAATAGAAACATGGCTGCAAATAAGGTTTGCAAGCTCAAGAAGGCACTATATGGCCTAAAACAGTCACCAAGAGCTTGGTTTGGGAGATTTGCCAAGGTAATGCATTCCATGGGGTACAAGCAGAGCCAAGGGGATCACACCCTATTCATAAAACACTCAGGTTCAGAGGGAGTTATTGCTCTCATTGTCTATGTTGATGATATCATAGTGAAGGGAAATAATGAAAAGGAAAGGCAGAACTTGGGAAGATGTTTGGCAAAGGAGTTTGAGATTAAGGAACTAGGAAACTTGAAATATTTTCTAAGCATTGAAGTGGCAAGGTCGAAACAAGGGATCTTTATATCCCAACAGAAGTATGTCCTTGATCTCTTGAGAGACGGGAAAATTGGCTTGCAAACCATCCAGCACACCAATTGATCCTAATCATAAACTTGGAGAAGCAGAGGGAGACAATGCTACAAACAAAGAATCATATCAAAGACTGGTTGGTAGACTAATCTACCTATCCCACACACGACCTGATATTGCCTATGCAGTTAGTGTGGTAAGCCAATTTATGCACAAACCTAAGAAACTCCATTTGCGTGCAGCTCACAGAATATTGCACTATCTCAAGGGAACTCCAGGAAAGGGGATTTTATTCAAAAAAGGTAATAAGCTCACTTTGGAGGCTTACACTGACGCTGACTATGCAAGCTCAGTGATTGATAGAAGATCCACCACGGGTTACTGCACCTTTTTGGGAGGAAACTTAGTTACTTGGAGGAGCAAAAAGCAAAATGTTGTGGCAAGATCAAGTGCAGAGTCAGAATTTTGGGCAATGGCGCAAGGTGTATGTGAATTACTATGGTTGAAGATCATTTTGGAAGATCTAAGACTCAAGTGGGATGGCCCTATGAAGCTCTACTGTGACCACAAATCTGCAATTAACATTGCACACAATCCTGTGCAGCATGACCGAACAAAACATATTAAAGTTGATAGACACTTCATTAAGGAGAAGCTTGTCAGTGGTCTCATTTGCACACCCTATGTACCAAGTGAATCACAGCTAGCAAATGTCCTAACCAAGGGACTTAACAATCCACTCTTCCACAAGATTGTAACCAAGCTGGGAATGGACAATATCTATTCACCAGCTTGAGAGGGAGTGTCAAGAATAATATTTGAAAGTCAACTGGTTTAATTATTTTGTTATTTTAGAAAATCTGTAAATATGTGTATCCCTAGCATTAAGGTTATAGATTCTATTAATTAGAATAATATCTAGGATTATGAGTGATATACTTTCCTATTTAGTTAGAGTTCTTTGTATATAAATAGGATACCTATGTACTGTTTTATTTTAAGTCTCTCAATACAATACTTTGATTTCCTACAATAATAATACATAGTATGGACTTAAGATATTTAAAAACAAGATAGATAACCCCCAGAGAATCATGTTCAAACTGATTCAATTTCATTTTCCTGATGGGGCTGATACTGATACTGATACAGATTAGAATTTGCCTTGGGCTCAAAACTATCTAGCCTTTGAATGACTTATCCATAATTAGGTTGAATATTAAAATGGTGCAATCTGAAGCCATTCTCCTATTTATAGGCTTTGGAAACCTATTTTCTGATCCCACAGTGTAAAACATGCTTAGGTGAAATATTGGAAACTTCATGAGTGTGTTTAGACTTTAGACTATCGGATTCAAACCTACTTTTAAAGCACAAGAAGGTCAAGTTATCAGTATTTAAATAAATATTTGGTTTCTCACATTTTGTATTTTAAATAAGTAAATAAAATAAGCTCCTAAACTCTATGAAATTAGATGATACCGAAGCACATATGTTACTTTTTCTCTTTTAATATAGTTGGTTTGAACCCTTTCTTCTTCCTCTTCTACTACTTTCCCCTGTTTAGATGAGTTTGGTCCATTTTGAATAGCAATGAACTCCGTAATTTTAGGATAAAGCAAACAACGCAGTGTAATCTATATTGGTCCATGCTGCTTTTGCTGACTATTTGATATATATCTGGATATATCTTTATTTTACCATGCTTTTTTAATCTGTTATATATATTGTAGGGAATACCTTCATGCCAGGGATGAAATGCTATGCTCAAAATGACTTGATCATGATTCATACAACTCTGGTGATTGGTTCAATAGGTCTGATTCTCATTTTTCAAGTTTTCTTTTTTGCTTCACTATTATAAATTTGATTTTCATTCTGATAAAAAGTGTTATTCAGTTATCTACTTGATGATTTTCTCCGAATGTTGTTACTTGAAACTTGCCCCTGTTGACATATAGATATTATAAAACCAAATAGGAGTAGTATCTCTTTTAGGAGTGTAATCGAGCTGAGTTGAGACAATCCAGTACTAGGCTCGAGCTCGACTCGGTTCGAAAACTTGAAGCTCGAGCTCAGCTCGTGAGATACTCGATCTACTAATTTAATTCCAGAAATTCAATTTCACTTATCATTTTTCAAACAAAATTCAAATACAACTTAAAAATAAAAAATTAATATTATTTAAACCAAATAAAAGTAATCACAATTCAAAAAAGAGCATAAAACTCAATTCAAAATTAATATTTTTTGAACACTTAATCTTGCTAAACCCCATCAAGCAATTCAACAATAAACAATTAACAAATCAGCACTAAACCACCTGCCACGCAGACCATGAAGCTGTTAAATTGCACGGTAAAAAATTAACAAATCAGCATTAAACCATCAGACCATGAAGCTGTTAGATTACACTGTAAACAATTAATAAATCAGCACTAAATCAGCCACTGCCGCAACAATCATCTCCTTGCCTTAGAATCTACCTCATAAATCATAACTTAATAGCTTAGAAGATCACTCATAACCACTCAAACAAAGCTGAACAAATAGGATTATATTTAAGAAATCATAACAGCCATAATCAAAACAGTCCTAGAAAAACAACTCATCCACCAGAACAATACTCCTCAGATGACAGTAATCCTCATCAAAACATAATCTTACATAAACAGAGAAATTAATATGCAAAATTAAACTACAACTCAAGAAGTCAGAACTTAAAACACATAAAAACAACTTAGAAAGTCAGATTCAGAACTCAATAACATAACAATTCAAAATACAACTCTTGCTATCAAGGACTGAATCGAGGCTGATGGAAGATTGGAGTCTGGAAACTTTCGATGAAGGAAGATTGAATCAGATAAGTGACACTGCTTGGTGGATACGGGGTAGGAGAGAATGTGAGAATGAGTTTAGGCTGTTAGGGTTTAGAAAATAGAAAAGAAGATGGAAGATTGAGAGTTGAGACTGTTGCTGGTCAAAACCAATGGAATATTCCAATGAGCGATGCTGCTAAGGGCTTGGGAGTACGTGTGGGGTGGGAGAGATCTGAGAATCAATTTAGGGCTTTCGGTTTTTAGGGTTTAGAAAATGGAAACGAGATGGAAGATTGAGAGGGATTGTCGCTGACAATGGAGGATTCCGATGAGCGGCGCCGTTTGGGGGCTATACGGGTAGTCAGGTAACAAGGGAGAGAAACTGAGATGAGAATGAATGAGAGCTGCTAGGGTTAGGATTTAGAAAGTAGGGAATAAATTAAAGGGTTTTTTTTTAGTAAATTACATGTCTATAAGGTTAACTAAGTAATTTAATAAATAAATATTAAAAATTAAAAAGCTCGATAAGGCTCGTGAGCTGCTTGAGCCGGATACTTAACCACTCGAACTTAGCTCAACTCGATACTCAAGTAACTTGAGCTCGAGCTCAAGCTCGGCTCGAAAAGGAATGAGCCGAACTTGAGTAATCGTCGAGTCGAGCTCGAGTAGCTCACGAGTAGCTTGACTCGTTTACACTCCTAATCTCTTTCGAGAGTGTGGATTCAATGCTAGTTGTAAAATATCATAGCTCACCTCAACTTCAATTTTTTCTTGTTATGATCTTCGGACTAGATTTCAAGTACAATTCTAACATCGGGGGTGTTAGGCTTCCTCCAAAAGAGAAAATGAAAAGAACTGGCCACTGCAAGCATTATCTTATTTTATTTTCATTTTTATTACATCTTAAATAGGGTTCATGATATGGTGCTAAAATATCTACATTGCCTGTTAGCACACAATTGTGCTACTATTTTGACTGCATTGTATGTACACCTAATGATCTTTGGATTCAGTTATTTCAGAATATAGCCAAGACTGGCAGATCCATCCTTCAAGCCTCAAAGGAGTCACATTTTCTCAGCTATAGAGAACTTTACGAACGTCTTACGCATTTGGTATTCTTCACCTCTTTTCCGTCTAAGGACAGCAAATGCTATCCAGGTGAGCAAAGTCATTTATGAACTTATGTCTACAAAGCTGAGAGTTTGAGATTTTATGTCATCACTCTGGAATTGATCAACAGTTGTGTTTGTATAACTGCCTAAAATTTCCAGGCTTTAAGTCAACACTTTTGATCTCTCATTTTCACTTCTCTGTTTTTGTGGCATTGATAAAGATATGCATGGGTTGGGTTGTGAATTTTCTGAAAGTGTAGTCAATTTCTTCATTTTTGGTTACAGTGTATTCTAACAGGTGCCCAAAGGGCAGTTCTTAAGCTTTCTAAATTCAACGTAACTACTTAACTATGCCAGAATCTGTCTATAAATAGTGGATTTCTATCCTTTATTAATATTTAGCTTTAGTTTCTAGTTAAATTTCTATTGCTCCTTCTTAGTTGATCCAACGAACCTACAACCCAGTGGCTATACTTCCAATATAGAAGGTTATTTTTCAATATCAAAAGCAGACATGGAACAAATTTTTTTCAAACATGTTTAGATGTCACTGAAAAGCAGTTCCCTTCTTTTTTTTGCATTTTTTTACTTGCTTTAAATGAAGGGTGGATGTCATGGATTCTTGTTATTTTATAATATTTTGCTACCATCTACCACTTGAAAAAGAAACTAATGAAAAGAGTGGTGCTGGATGCCCCTCGGGAAACAACAATTATCCTCATATTCTTCAGGATTTCTTTTTCACTATGAAAAGTAAAACCCCACTGAATACATTACCTAAGTTTTCCTATATGATTGTGAAAGTAAAACCCAGACAAATGCATTTCCTACATTTTCTTATATGTATCAAACTAAACTATTCCAACTGGTATTTCCAGAAAACGTATCTCGGTCATTTTGGCTTGATGTTGCACCATAGGTTTTATATGCATTATATCTAAATTGGCATCATTTTCACCTTATAATATTTCAATGTTGTGTTTCCTGCTTCTATTTTCTATATTGCTCCCTTTAGTTGCCTGGCAACCCACTCCACCATGTGAGATAAAAAAGGGACAATGATCTACTTTCTTTCAAAAGCTAAAGACTGACACCTCCTTGCCATGGTTAGCTTTAGCCTTTGTAAGAATGGATCTGGTTAACAGGTAACATTAACCTATCATTATCTATTAAACAATGAAATGATATGGCTTTTGTTTTTAGTAACAAGTACATTTCCATAACACCGGTCCATCATGGGTCCCTGGCATTATAGTAATGAGCGTTGAAGATGGTATCAAAGGTGTTCCAGGGCTATCTCAGTTAGGTCCCATGTAGGTATTGAACAATATATATATATATATATTATTATTATTATCGATTTAGTAATTCTTTGTTTTTTCAGCTTTTCATATATGGTGGTTATTTTCAATGCATGTCCAACTGAAGCATCATTCTTTAGCCCTACCCTGCAAGGAAAGACTCTTCAACTGCACCTCGTAAAGGTAGACATAATTTATTAGTCTGAGCACAGGAGTTGATATAATGCAAATCGCGGTCTCTGTATTTGATGCTTCAACGTTGTATTTCTGTTTGGTAACTTTCAACTCAACTAAACTAATAATTTTGAGCTTATTAGATGTTCTTAATGGCATTGTGGAGTTCAACTGAAAGATTTTAAGGAAAAAAGAAAACAGAATCTACAAGTATGATAATCATCACCATAGCTTTCTTCAATCCT
The DNA here is from genome assembly GCA_032173925.1 of Heritiera fomes. Classification (NCBI taxonomy): domain Eukaryota; kingdom Viridiplantae; phylum Streptophyta; class Magnoliopsida; order Malvales; family Malvaceae; genus Heritiera; species Heritiera fomes. The sequence continues at coordinate 30,166,143 of JAPDPM010000012.1, forward strand.
CTACTTGTGGACTGAGAAGAGGGGAGAAAAAATTGCTTGAAACATAAAAGACAGAAGTCTTAAAATGATCATGTAGTAGCTGTAGGCAAGTATTTCATTGTGTCTCTTCCTCAGATATTCTGAGCAAACAAAATACTTGTAATGGTTTAAACAAGACATTAGGGCATTAAGGATTGGCTATAGTGAGAATTCTTAAAACCAATTTCTTGGACAGGCTTGTATGATTTGTTTTATTAATGCTTTTGAAAACGCCAGCCTTTTTGTTTGATTCATGTAACAGGTGATGTCAACTGATGAAGTCGTCAAAAACTCATCATACGAAGCATCATCAGGGTGTTTCACTGTGCCTGCAAGGACAGCATCGGTGTTCATTGAACATAGAGAGATATGAGCCTTTTGTGGTGCTGATTTTGTTGTTGAACCTAGAATTGCTAGTTACTTGAACTGTCTAAGTTGTGTTAGATAGAGATCTGAAATGCTAGCTACTTAAACTGTTTAAGTTGAGCATATTAGATGAACACAGCCCGTTTCTAAGGTTGAAAAGAAACCCATAAAAGATGAAGCATTAGACTGTTTGATTGGTTTATTTTGCTCTCTATTCTGTTTTTTGCTTTTACCTTAACTTATTCTTTGAAATTGTGAACAGTATGGACCAGGCGGTGCATTTTGCTGCAGTACATTCCTCCATTCAAGCTGGGCGACAAGGTATCTTTCCTCTTCGTTTTCTTTGCATCAGGCACATATTTTTGTATGCACACCATAACGTTTTTAATAAAATATTTGACACCATATGCTTGTGATCGTCAACACTTTTTTTGGCATTGTATGAGAACATAGAATGATTACTTCATCCAGATATCTGTGTGGAAACTTTTTTACAGTGGACATTTGAACACAAAAAGATGGTTTTTTGCCAAAATTTTAGTTTTCTAGATATTTGAAAACAGTTTTGTTGTATTTTATTCGACATTTGCAAATCCAGTGCGAACTCTGAATGAGTAGGAAAGAACCGTACATCTTCCTGAATCCTGTTCAACGGGACTGCAAGACTGCGTTTAAAATGCTATAAGCCTGAAAAAATTATTAGAAACGTTTATTATTGTTGATATGAGTCTAGGGTGAAGAAGCACTAAATCAAGAGTACATTTTTATTGCGGATGTGTATAGTGGTTAGAGAACAAAAGATTTTCCGGATGAAAAATATTTTCTGTTGTTTAGTTATTTTTTAGAAAACCTGTTTTCTTCTTTCAAATAATATTAATTAACTAATGAAATATTGAAGTTATTTATTAAAAAATAATTATATTTTATAAACTATATTTAATATTAAAATATTATATTTTAAAACATTTAAAAGATAACTATTTATTATTACTTATATTTTTAAAAATTTGGAGCAATATTACTATTTTAAATTATATAAAATATTAATAATATATTAAGTTTATTTTTGAAATATTAAAAATATTTATAATATATAAAAATAATTATATTTCATGCTGAAATTATTTATTATTAAAATCATAACAAAAGTATTATTTATTTATTTCTTATTAAAATATTAATATAAAAATATTTGTAAATAAGATGTAAAAACATTATATTTTAAATTAAAATATTAATAAATTAGTAAATAATAAATATATTATTTATTAAATAAGAATTTATTATTTATTATTAAAATAATAATATAATATTGTTTATTATTATAAATATTTAAGATTAATAATATTCAAAATAAAATATTTGAACTTAAAATATTGAAGGATTTTGAATGTTAATATTTTTATTCTAATTAAATAAAAAATATTTTTATTAATATAATAATATAAAAAGTGCTAAATGATTGTCAAAAAAAAAAAGTTTAATTTGTGGACCAATAAATAATTTTTGTTAATCAATCATTTTTCAAAAATTATTTTTAATGAATCAAACGGAGTCTAAACACGCAGCTCATTACATGTTTAGTTTCAAGTGCATGTTATAATAATATTATATGCATATACTTTTAAGAAATTTGCTATTTGCTTACTTTATTGTAATTTCATTTTAAATCAAATCTCCTCATTTTGCTTTCTGATTTTTTGTCATATTCATTACCTTTTTCTTTTGGGGAAAACGCAAAACGTTGGATATAAAAAGAAAATTAGTTATTTTTTACCTTTTTTGCTTACTTTGAAGCTAATAATAATAATAATAATATAATGCATTTAGAGAAGTTAATTTGTTCCATTGTGATCTTTTTTTTTTTTTGGTATAGCATTGCGATCTAAATTTTGAACTTTGGAATTTTAAGGAGCAAGTAAGCAAACTGCAATTAGTTTTATACCTTCCATTATTATTTACATTCTGCTATACAAACAAACAGACTTGACGTAGCTGCCTGCATTGCAACACTTAGAACAACTTTTGAAATTCAGATTAACAAGCCTTACTTACAATCATTTATTTTGCCATATATAAATCATCCATCTTCATCACAAATCCCAATCCTTCCCTTCCTTGCCAAACCCAACAAGCTCAGGTCCCAAATGCCACTAACATGCGTACCACCATTTATCCTGCTTGAATGGATAAGACTCGCTTAATAAATCTCTTCACCTTGCCTTTTTCCTTCTACCAACTCTTTAATCAGCTGCATGTCAAGAACATAAAATTAAAGTTGATGTTAGTTAATTCTTTAGAGAATAAGTATGATATAATAATAACATGATCAATTTAAGAGAATAAGAGCTCTTTACATCAAGACCCGTACTTACCAGTTACCAGTATTTTTTTGCAATTACATCCAATGTGGACAATTTTGTTGCATGTAGAACACTTGAGAGCTTCATCTTGGCAAAGCTTACCACAAACACTGCATTCAGGATAGCCATCAACCTTTCGGACAAAAATGGTCTTTTCACTGTGTTCGTGTAAAGAAAACCAAGTCATCCCCTCCTTTAAAAATGGATATTCTCCAAGAACACATTCAGGATGAACAAAAGTATCACAAGTTGAACAAGAATAATACCAATGGTTTGGGTCTCTCTCTTCTTCACAAATATCACAATAATGTTCATCATTCTCATCATGATATGTAAGTTTTAGCAAGTGATTATCACATCTGTGCTGAATTGCTTCCGGTAATGTCATGCATGCAAAATCCAAAGCAAAATTAGTGCACTTCTTACATCTGAATGCACCATATCTGCTGCCGACACCACAAGCATTGCATTGCTCCTTGCATTTATAGTCAAAAAAGAGAAAGTGTTCGTGTCTTGGACCTTCGATGATATTAGGAAGAGCAGCACACCTGAGGCAAAAGTTGAGAGTACTACTTGTGTAAAACAAACCAATACAAAGGCGATTGCAAAAGTCACACCAGAAGCCATCCTCTGCTTCGAGGGTAGCGACGAATCGATGAAACCAATGATGCTTAATTTTGGGAAATTCAGCACAGGTTTTGTGAAGGGAGAAATTGCACTCTGAACAATAATAAAATGGAGTTGAAATGGACAGCATGCATCCATCACAATGTCTATCATTATCCTCTTTGATCTCGCCTTCAAACACTAAGTTGTGTTCATGGCTGAAATGTTTTATCTTTGCAGCTTCTCCATGCTCATTCTTCTCAATAACATGAAAAGGGATAGAAGAATCTGTAGCTTCATTAGATGCATCAAGCACCTCATCTTGATCAATTATGTAGTACAAATTCTCATCCTCTGTTGCACATTTCACATGGACAATATAATTGCAATTTTTCTTCAGACAACGGTAATGTCCATGCTCTGTTTTCACTTCTTCAAAACAAATTTTGCAATCATATTTTTCAAATGCCCTTTTTTTAAGGAAATACTTGTGGAAAATAGCATGATCATGTCGTGCGACTTTGATGTTGCGGGGCAATGAACTGCAACTCTCATGGACTTGGAGGTGGCATGTGTGACATACATAAGAAACAAACTTGCCATTGGTGCCACATGCATCACAAATGAATGAATCTTTAAATAACAGCATGAATGGATGCTCATGATACCTATTAGCTCCAACACTAGGTCTTGGCCAAGTGCATTCAATGTGAATATTAAACTTGCAAACAGAACATTCATAAAAAAGACTAGGATGATTATCCTTTTTTTGGCATGCCTCGCAAAAACAATTGCTTTCATCAAATTGAAGTATGAGAGTGTGTAAATGATGGCAAGGGTGATCAATTTCAGTGGGTAACTTATTAAAACAATTTTCATGAAAGCTACAACCAACAGAAACATATATGGAATCTGTTAATGACTCATGACACCAAGAGCAAAAAACTTTTTTGAGTGCATCCTTGCGATTTTCGAGGAAGAAGAATGGATGTTGGTGGCCATCATCTTTGAACTCACAGACGATGCTTTTATCAACCTTGTGTGAAGATAAAGCACATTTGATGTCAAGGGCAAAAAAGCAATTATAACATTGATAAAAAAACATATTACGTTTTTCCTTGCATAATGCACAAGCATACCATGGCCTTTCTAGAAGGAAAAAACCTTGAGAGTGTTGGGGGTGGAGAGGGTGGTTAGGAATTCTGTAGGGTGCTTGGGCACATTCCTTATGAAGGTGATAGTTGCAGTGTAGACAAGTAAAGCTTGAAGCTGATACCACTTCCCCACATCCCCAGCAAGAAGCTTTTTCATTTTCATTGCTTTGCTCTTCAACCAACACAAAGGGATGCTCATGAAAATGATAAATCTGCTTCTCCATCTCCATTTGCGAGTAATGAAAGTGATGAGGTAGCAGTGAATGTGAATTAGATGTTCAAATAAAAAAAAAACAAAACAAAGAAAGAAAGAAAGAAAGAAAGAGGTTTGTAATTTGTTGGTGAGCAAAATGTTGATGAGCGCAGGGACAAGATTTCCTTAATTTATGCTTTTTAGACATTTATTTATTCTTTTCTTGTATACATAGGCAAAGTAAAATTTTGGTAAATGGACACTAATGCCCTTGCTCTTATAAACATGAGGACTGCTCGTTACAAAGTTCAAAACCGGCTACAGTTTATAACAAGTAACCTGACTTCTTGAGTTTTTTTTTTTTTTTTTTTCAAAATTTTATCATTACAAAAATATAGAATAAGAAAAAAACATTAAAAAATATATTCCAAAGCAATCAAAACTGAAGCCAATAACTTTAAATATGAAACAAAGATACAAATTATAATAACAGTCAAGTCATTTTATTAAAAAAAATTATTTACACAAGTATTGCAAATGAAGAGAAAAAAGCTTATGTAATATGCGCTTAGTTTTTATTGAAAATAATCTAAAATTTTCCAAAATAAAGCACTGGGCGGGTGAAGTCTTACTGACTGGAATAACAATTAACATGTAAGAAAATAGTTTAATACTAGTCATAATTGTTTCCTTTTTTTATATGTTGTAATTAATAAAGCTCGTAATAATATATTTGAGCCATGATTATTTTTTGCATAAATTGAAAGTCATAAAGTTTGTAAAATAAAATAAAATCAAATCGTATTAAAAATAAAGCTAAAAATTTAACCAAAAAAGGAAATAAAATATACCCAAATAATTCGACTCTCCAGTGGTTGACATTTATTTTCTCAAAAAATACAAAAAGTTGTATATATTATTAAAGGAAGACTTAATTAATAATGTTTATTTTCTAGTTATAATTTTAAACTTAAATTAACAGAAAAATTAAACTCATTGCTAAATGATTTTTGAATAGATTATCTTTAATAAAATATTTTTGCAATAGATTATAAAAATAAATAAGTTAATGGTTTTAGATTGGCATAATTTTAAAAAATTTCAAATTATACAATTATTAATTTACATAAAGTACTTTCTAAGATTATTAAATAATATTTACTTTTATTTGTTTATGTGTTAAGAAATTATTTGGATATGTCTCATTTCTTTATTTTTTTGTTAAAAAAATTCTAAATTTGCATTTAATAGGATTTAATTTTATATATGTTGGTACACCAAAAAAAAAAATTTATATATGTTGATAAAATTTTACAAATATATGGGAAATAAAATAGGATAAAATAAGAACGAAAAAGGAAATAAAATCAGGATAAACCACTCAAAATTATTAATATTTACTATCATACCAAAATATATTTACTAAATTATCAATTTTGCCTTTAACTTTAAGTTAAATTTTTAAAATATGGATAAAATTTTATTTTTGTTTCTTTGTTAAAAATTTTAAACTTTTATTTTTAATAAATACATTTTAGTATAGTACCAAAGAATAATAATTCTACATGCATTATATTAATTTATAATTTTTTTATACGAAATTGGACGAAAGGACTATAATGACATTCTTTTAAAAAATTTTCAGACTATCCTTGAACAATTTAAAATTTAAAATTAAATTCAAATAAAAAATTTAGAATTACAAATGCACTTTATCTAAAAAATTATTACAGGAGGAAAAGCTAAAACTGCATGGATACAGGGGTTGTAGGTGTTTTTTCTAAGCACATGGGTATAGGTTTAAATAAACAGACTTAATAAAAAATTAGACCTTGTAATTCAAGTTTATAATTCTTGTTCTGTCATGGAAAATCATATTCATATATAATAGAATACAAAAATTTTGTATCAAAATTTGCATTGATATGAAAAGCACACAAATCTTTTTTTTTTTAGCTTTTATCATATTTGTATAATTCTTGTTCACACAAACCTTGAAATTCGAGTTTATAACTCTTGTTTTGTTGTATAAAATCTTGTTCTTATAGTATAAAAAACGAAAATTTTGTGTCAAAATTTGCTTTGACATGAAAAACACACAAATCTTTTTTTTTTGCTTTTATCATATTTATATACAATTTTTACCTAATTTTAGCCCTTATCATCCTCGCGTATTTTGTTTTCACATTTTTTGTTTGTGCCTTTTTTATAGTATCTAAAATTGTTAGGTTTATAAAAAAAATACACAAAAAATCGATTAACTCAACTTTCTTACGGGATCAAACCCCAAATAGGATCTCATCTTGTATTTACATTTTTTTTATTTTGTAAATTTCTTCATTCTCTTTTTGTTTTGCTCCAATTTGTTGCATATTTAGATTTTCTTTCTTCTGTTGCAGTAAATGCGTACAACTGCACTTCTTATTCTTAAATCATGGAAAAATTATTAATAAGTATGAGAATCACTGCCTACTTACTGATATTATTTTCATAGTTTGCTGTCCAAATTTTGATTGATTTTGATAAGTTCTATTAGAGTTTGCTTCTTTATTGTTAACTTGTGCAGTTTTCTATTTGGTTAGTAGGCATCTGGGTTTGGAATCAGTTGAGATAGAAAAGTTTTGAGAGAATATGTATATCGTAGACATGTCTATTCTTTATTGAATGTACTCTTCTTCAGAGAAGCTAATCCATCAAAAAGTTACTCTTCTCATTGGATACTTTCAGCAGATTATTGTTTGAAACCAGTGATGATTAAAATTTGCAACTTTTCAGCTGATAATAAGCTTATGTGAAGTAGCTAATGGCCTCAAGGGGCATATGGCAACTAAGAAGCTGATTCTCTTTTGTGATTGGGAGGAAGTAGTCAAAAGCTATGAAGCTTTAAATTTATGATAGTTGCATTTTCCGAGGCACAACCCATACGTCATCATATGCAGCGTGTGATATGAGTAAAGAATATGGCCCTTGACTCCTAAGGGCATACTTACACATCAAGCAACTAGCCAGGCTGAGGAACTTCTTGGAAGGAAGGTGATAAAGGCATGATACCAAAATCCTAGCTTATGTCAAGTAGCTAATGATTGATTAAACTCTGCAACTTTTCAGGTGATAACAAGCTTATGTCAAGTAGCTAATGGCCTCAAGAGGCATATGGCAACTAAGAAGCTGATTCTCTTTTGTGATTGGGAGGAAGTAATCAAAAGTTATGAAGCTTTAACTTTTATGATAGTTGCATTTTCTCAACCCACAAGCCATAGGGCATCATAAGCAGCGTCTGATGTGAGTAAAGAATACGGCCCCTGACTCCTGAGGGCATACTTACATATCAAGCAACTAGCCAGGCTGAGGAACTTCTTGGAAGGAAGGTGATAAAGTTAAAGACAAGACATGTTACCAAAATCCTTGCATGCAAGCAAGGTACATGGAAAAGAGACTTGAAAGCTTTGATATGCTTAAGCATATGTGGGAAACTCGTTTTCGTGTCAAAGTATTGTGCTCTTCTTGATTGTATGGGTAAGGTAACCACTAAATAGTCACCGATTTGGTCTTTGAAGGAATGCTCCATAACAAATCCAAAGACAACTTTTATTGGGTTGCTCAAGCAAAGGATCTGGAATGACTTATAAATCCAGGAATGAAAAAGTAGTAAAATGCCTGCATGTTTAATCTCCCTTTATGTAGCATTGGATAGCATTGTATGTATGAATGATCATTTTGATGAAGGACAATATTTCCGAGTGCATTAGTGAAACCCCCATGGCCATTGCTAGATAGGAAAGAATTCCATGGTCAATCTGAGAGCCAGACACCATGAGAACGACTTAAGTTCTTTGTTATCCAGATGCATATTTATGCACAACGTGATGAGGAAATGAAACTATCCATGAACAATGAATGAGCAATGAAACTATCTATGAACAATGAACACCCCTAATGAATGGCTGTACTCAATCAAGATCTTACAGGGTGAGCATGACCTTATAGAATGTTGATGATTAACCTTTGTAAATAGAAGTGTGATTGCTCAAATTGTAACACTCGTGTTAATTATGGTTTTCATTTGTGGCGAGGGACAAGCAAAAGGTGAAGAGAGAACGATTGATCCACAAAATCTTAAATTTCTAACTTCAAGAATAAAGTCGAAAACCCATTGAACTTAAACTTGACTAAATTGAATCAAGAAAAGTAAATAATTCGAATATGAACTACACAAATTCAAATTAATCCGAATTCATCAATCCAAAAGAAATTAACCTAAAATAATTTAAACATTAAATTTGAATGACACAGTCAAAATAATCTAAAATTTAAATGATTCAAAATTTTTTTAATCCAAAATAACTTGTTTTGACTTGTCTAATTGTCGCCTCTCCATGTACCATAGTTACAGGAATTCTTACCTAGCCACCCTTCTTAAGACTAAATCATCTCTTAGGGGGCCTGATATAATTTCTTTTCCCTTCTATTCTTCCCTTTTAGGATAACTAAATCTTAGTTTTACTTAGAAAGTTTGATAAGTCAAGCTTTTATACTTCCCTTTGTCTTATGACTCATCATTGCAACACAATGATAGTAATTAGAGTTGTTCATGGTTTGGATCAAATTGAATTAAGGTTAAATTTACATAATATATTAAGAAATTAAAAGTGAATTTAAATTCAATCCAGCCCAATTTTTAGCCTAATTTTTTATTTAAGCTTGTTTTCCCACGTAACAGATAAATTCAAATTCATCCAAATACTTATATATCTTTTAAGAAAAGTATAATAAAATATAAAAATATTAAAACACATAACTGTTAATAAGTATAATACATCTTACAAAAAGACTACTGAAAGCATGAAAATCTAAATTAAAATCTAAAAAAATTAATATAAACTCAAATTAAATTACATAAAAAATAAAAATAATTAAAATATATTAGTATAAAAAATTGAAATTATTAGATCAAACCAGAACAAATTGAACTTGAAATGGTGAATCCAAAAGCAATCTGTTTTTTATCAAGCCTCAATTTGCAAGTTCAAGACCGTTTAACGGGTTTGATTTTTTGACTCAAATCTACTTAAAAATCGAACCAACCTTCGAACTTTAATGGATAATTCGACCATGAAACAAATTTAACAGTAATACCTATGAAATACATTTTGGGTAGAGATATAAATATTGTGGGAAATGAAAGAAAAAGAAAAGAGAGGAAAGAAAACGAGACTTACCGCCACCAAAATCCAAATTAAAATGACAAATATGCAGAGTGATGCAGACATGCTATCCACTTGGGATATGAAATTATTCTGATGTCCAGTTGCAGACAAAACCTTTTACACAACATACCCGCACTCCGTTGCAGGAAGGGAGTAGAGTAAAAACCTCTTCCACAGCCAGGGCATCTTGGATCTAGCTGTAGTGCCAGGATAAACTCATCCAACCCGTGAAGAAAGCTAATCTCTTCTGGAGATTGGGCCTTACCTCTCATCCATTAGAAGTTCGCTTGTGATCCTTGAGAGAAAGATTGCATCAAATCTTGCTAACAACATGTAGAATTGAAATACAATTATAATTTCATAGCGTATAGATTTTTCAAGAATTCAGTTTATGCAGAAACAGCTAAAGATAGAATCAGTACCACAATGATGTCAGATGTTTGCTTTCAAAATAAAAAGTGCAATGGCACCAATTTTAGTTTAAGTGACACACAGACCGCAAACAATTAAGAGAAGATTGCTGCTAATCCTGTTGCTAGTTCGCACCCCAAAAGCGAAATAAGACGGAAGCTTACATATAATAGGCCAACAAAATAAAGCGAAGACACTCATAAGATAAGTGGATCAGATCAGCTAACTGAAATCCACTGAGTAGTCAATGAGCTTTTAATCTTTCTTTTCCCAATCACACAACATGAAAAAAAAATAGTTCCTTATACCAGTAATTCTCTCAGCAGTCTCTCCAACTTTTTTTTTCATCATGGCATGATATTATTAGTTCACCTTTCATGGCTGAGACAAAAACTGAGGACCTCATGACATGTGATGGTTATAGGTAATACATATATACGCACAAAGCTCAATCATAAAACTACTGAGTAGCAACATCTAATGAAAGATTAGTGATGAACAACATATATTACATAATGCACGTGTTTAATATATTACAGAACGTATGTGTTTAAATAACCTTTTGTACTCTTTGTATACGATCACCTTTTAATCTTACTTTTCCAATAAATACAATCATCAAAGCCTTTATCCTAAGGGATTGAGGTAGATTATATGGACCAATATCTAAACTCACGTTAGATCGTCCATCCCCAACGATGTTCTGATATTGGTTCATTTCATGTGATTGGACTAGTTTTTATAGCTAGTTGTCCAAACCTACCACCACCTTTCTCCTTTATTTGGGCTTGGGACCAGCTGTGTTAACTCACATAAGCAGAGCTCCAATAAATACAATATAAAAAAAAAAGTTCCTAATACAAGTAATTCTCTGCATGGTCTCTCTCAAGTTCCTACCTCATCATGCCATAATAATATAAGCTAACTTAACAGGTAGAAAAATAAATAGAAGTTCATGACACGTGATGGCTCTAGGTGATGCATATATATGCACAAAGATCAATCATAAAATACTTATGTCAGTTCTCACAAACCCCATCATTTCAATAAATTGCCATTGTCAATAGCACTCTGATTTAAAAAGCCAATTCAACCATAGCATGATACTCAATAAACTGATGAGAAAAAACTATCATTTGACTGCCATTACTTTCGTCAAATTCCATCAACACCAAGAAAAGATAAATAACAGTAATCATGTTCAACGCAATACCATCATATGGCATAAGACAGATAAAAAAACTAACAGGAAATTACGTTCAGAAAACAGCAGAGATTGGGAAAAAAAATTAAATGTATACCCAAGCCATGCTGTGGCAAAGCTAATCTCCACTCTAAATGGCTATGACTTATACAGCCATCTTAATCTCTTACTGTCATGCTCATTTGGGCTGTCATGGCCATCAGACGCATTCACATTGTTTCTACAAATAAAAGAGGTCCACAGTTAGAGCTGAAATAACAATGCTCAATGACTCACTATTTCCAAATTCATGAACAACTTCACCCAAGAATACTGACAACTATATAAGGCACAAGTTATATATATATATATATATATATATATAACTTGTGCCTTATATAGTTGTCAATATTCTTGGGCTTATATAGTTGTCAGTATTCTTGGGTGAAGTTGGATTTTCATGAACTTGAAAAGACTTAGGTTCAGTATTCTTGGGTGAAGTTGGATTTTCATGAACTTGAAAAGACTTAGGTTCAGTCTTAGGTTCATTAAAAATGCAAAAAAACCTTGAAAGATCGTCTTCCCAGGAAGAGACCATATCAGTTGACGAAAAGGATTCTGTTGAGATTAAATAGTAACTTAATTTTGTTGTATATGTATAAATTACACATGCATGCATGAGAATGTCATTGTGACCTAAAAATGTCAATAAACAACTGTGTGATATGACATGATTTTTTTTTACATGTTTAATTGAAATTAAAAATTTTCCTTTTACTGTCAAAACTGGATTGCTTGAGTAGGGAATAATACTTCACATAGATCCAATAATAATAATAATAATAATAATAATAATAATAATAATAAAACTAAGATTTACATATAGATATTTAGCTTGCAAAATTAGTGATGGGTGTAAAGATCTAATTAATTAGTTTATATTAAGAGTCAAGGATTAATTAACTAATCTCAAATAAAATTATAAAAGTTTTAAGCATGTCGTCTACCTAGGTTTATAGATACAAAGGCGATTCCAGTTAATGAAGAAATCCAACTCCAAAACTCAGTGCCAACCTAAATTTGAATCCAAATTTCTAAATCAATTTTTTCCTTAAAACTCCACTGCCACAACTTGCAGACTGCATAAACTATAACCGAACCAATTCCACCCTAAAATGTAATTGAAGAAACTCCAAAAAAAAATTTGTGTAGACAAACTCGCACATATAGCCTAGGATTAGAAATGCATTCTAACTTACGTAAACTTAAAAAGCCTTTAATACTCCTAAAACCTAATAAACATTAGCACATCATTACTCTTTTGCATAATAAAAACGAAAACAAATGAAATGAAAAAATGGGAATTACTAAACCCAGTTCAAACTCATCATACATACCATCTAGAGGATGATAGATTTTATGAATCTTCGGCTAGGACGTAGCTTAGATGGTTTCAATTACTCATAAACTTATGATCTTAACCAACTGTACAATACCTAATCTAATTTAATTTACACACAAATGCTTCATTTGTTCTAAATTAATACTGGAGATCTACTCCAATGAACCCAAAATAATTACCCAAAAGAAACCCAAATCAGGGACAGAAGATTCAACCATCAGATATTATGAGGAAGTTAAAAAATAATTCTGCCATATCCCATTAAACACCTTTCAAGATCAGACTCAGAGGAGAAAAGATAGAAAAGAGTACCTGAGAGAAAATCAATCCTGCTTCTTCTTGTTCCTTAGATGGAAACCCTAGAATTTCTAGATGACTATGAGCCTATCGGAATGGAAGGATTACTGAAATTAGTCTCCATGTTACAAGGGATATAGGAAGAGGGCGGAGAGCCGGAGACAAACAGAGAGCAGAGGGAGAAAAGAAGAGAGGGATGGCAGAACAAACAAAAAGCGAGAGGGTAACGTGGGCAGAACGAGCAACTGCCATGTGGACATTCTAATGACACTCAGAAATATACAAGGTTAAGGGCAACTTTGGCTAGTTAACGGAAGAGTTTATTTATTAAGTAGAAGATAGATATTTAGCTTTTAAAATATAAAAATTTTTAGTTTAGGTGAGAAGTAGATTTAAATTTTTTGATGGAGTAATTAATTTAAATTTTTTTAACATATATTTAGTGAATTTTTTAATATTTTTACTTTATTCTCCAATAAGTCATAAAATTTTAAAGATGATTATTTATTTCACATATTTATATATAATGTACTGATATTATATTGTTTTTATACACTATTAATACATTGAAAGTTGATACCTTATCAATAAGTCTTTATTAGCAAATTCAAAAAAAATTATTTGTATTTATTTTTAATAGCTTGCTCTTTTTTAGTTGGTATATTGATGATGTGTTAATCTATCGTACATTAACAATATACAGAGACTATGTACTGTTAGTGGATCATATATAAACTCTTATTTCCATTAATTTATTTTGTGCAATTTTTATATTTATTTTATTTGTTTTTTATTTTAATATTTATTTATAATTTTATGATTTAATTTAATAAAGTTTATTATTTTATTTTTATATTTATAAAACATATATAAAAATTTTATTAAATGGTTTTCAACATTTACAACATTTTAATATTAAATTTACCTAATGCTAATTTAATTTTTTTTAATAGCACTTTTAAAAAACCTTTTCTTAGATAGTACTTTTTATAAAAACTCCAACCGAACTAAAAAAACCCAAAGTTTTAGATTACTTATGCTTGCACATGTCACATCTTACAAGTATCTAGCTCTTCACACATTGTTCGATATGATAAAAAGATAAATGAAGTAAATGAGCTATAAGAAAATGGTATTTGTTATATCATATTAAGCTAATTAGGCCTAACAATAAGATAAGCCGTTAAGCCCAAATCAAAAGACAAAGTTATTGGCCCACACAGAACAACTTGTCGCCAGCTATCGGTGAACAAAAGCCCAAAGGCAAATAAGAATCGCAAAGGAAAAGAATTTCTTATATTAAAAGAATCTTTATATGGTAATATGATAAAAGCCTTACTCCTAGTTGAACTTGGAAAACAGACGGTCTATCATATAAAACCCTCACAGGTATGTGGCAAAACTAAGACTCGGAGTGTGTCCCGAAGAACAATCTCTGGTGTCCTCTTATTGTTGTTCCTCTTTGACAGAAACGGATTCAAACAACCATCTGCTTCGAGATTGATTTATTTCAAAATAATCTTCAAGAGTATTATTTTCTTTGTCAAGAAGAAGGGAAATAGATGAATTTATATCTTAACATTCTCTTAAAATTCAAGCCTTTCGTACATACAAGAAACCAATTACTCAGCTAAACTTAATTGATTGATAAAAAAATTATATTTGATTCATAGTTTATAAATTTTTATACATGGTTAGCAAATCATAACATATGCCACATAATTAGTTCATAAATTTTCCAAAAGAAATTAAAAAAAAACTTTTAAATTTACTAGCTATTATAATATGATTCAATGAATAGCACTAACAACATAATAATGACCAAAAACAATTAAAATTAGTTAGTTTTATCCTCAACTCCTTTTTCTAATTTCCTTTCATTTTCATCCCCTGTGCCATGCAAGCACAAGAAAGAAAAACAACTTTCCTTCTATACATTCCTTTCAAACACAGTATTAATTTCTTAGGAGAAACATTTGTTATTTTGAGGATTATGTTACTGTTTGGTGAGTGGGAGTTAAAGCAGCCATGGGAGTGGGAGGAGAGAGATTGAAGATAAACCATATATGAAAGAATGAAAACAGTGGTGGATGGAGTAGGCAATAAGTCATTATCCCTTTGAAAACAAACTTTAAATCTCCAATTTCCACAGAAATACATATATACGGAAGACAACCATTTTCCACCATTGCCTACACCACTCTCAAGCAAATTCCATCACAACCTAGAAAGAGAGATTGAGAGAAACAAATAAAAATAATTGAACATCTCTCATACAGAATCCATACTTCATGTTCACCTGGTGTAGCTCAATATTGCCATAATGATTGATGTCAATGTTGCAGATGTTGGCCTTTTCCTTCACTAAATTCATACTGGAAACTGACTTGCGTTGATGTTGGTGCATGGGGTTGCATGTATTTTTCATCTTTGATTCAGATCTGAATTGATAGAAAGCTTTTGATTCATTCAACTAGCTAGGTTCTTTCCAGTGAGCAGGTTGCGCATGCAAGTCTAAAAGTCCCACGAAACATAAGAGAGAAGCCTCAAACTTAGCAAGAATTTCAAGCTCCAGCTGCGGAATAAGACTTGCATCGATGTAGTAGCTTGAAAACACATTGAGAAGAGGTCTTTTTTTTTGGTGAAAATGAATGAATTTAATGATATGAAAGAGTCGTTTGTCAGAAGCTAAGAGCAAATTAAACTTCATCTCCAGTTCATCATCAAAGAGGGGACTATAAAAATATTGTTAAATTAATTAGAACATAATTTAATTTACAACTTCATTGTAACCATATTGGCCTAAGTAAGAAGCAAGCAAGCTTGCATACATTCTTCTTATATATTTAAGGTTAATATATTAATTTATTCAACCCATTTGGGGCTGCTAATTTATTTCTTGCAACTAACATGCTGCTTTGAGTTGCTCAAAAGCTACTGAATCTCATCCCTTTGCCTTTCTCTTTCTGTCTTGCTCATGATGAGTTGTGAATAAATATTGAAATGGTCGGTTGTGTTTCTCCGGCAAACTTGCTCAGAATTGCTACCAAGCATTCTCTTCCAAGTCCAAGCTAGTTCTTCCTCTTCTCACACTTTTAATTTATAGAGGCATAAGGTATTAGAAAAACAAAAGTAATTTTGTGCTTTGAGGGTGACATTTGGTCCAAGGGAATACCCTAGCATTTAAGAACTTGATGTTTTCCATTTAAAGGACTTGTGTGTGAATTTTGCAAAAAGAAGTGTGAGATTTATAATATAAATCTCTCCTCTTATTGGTATAAAAAGTTCGAATTTGAACCATGTTAGATTCAATTTGATAAAAAAAAATTAAAGATTCAAATAAAAAAAACGTAAATCTAAGATAATCAAACTTGAAACAATTTGAATTCGAAAAAATACCAACTTAAGATGATATAAACTTGCAATAACCTGAATCTAAGACCAACCAAATACAAACTTAATAATAAAAATTAAATTTATCAATTTTTTATAATTAAAAATTTACTTACTAATTTTATTTTAATTAGAACCTAAACCTCATTGTGACTTGAGACAATTTAATTAATAATAACTAGAATCTTATCTAAATAATTTTAAAATGATCAAAATTATTAGATTTGATGGTTTGCCACTTTTGTTGATGGATCCGACTCCCTGCCATTATCTAGAA
The DNA here is from genome assembly GCA_032173925.1 of Heritiera fomes. NCBI lineage: Eukaryota > Viridiplantae > Streptophyta > Magnoliopsida > Malvales > Malvaceae > Heritiera > Heritiera fomes. Next base: position 30,183,013 of record JAPDPM010000012.1, read on the forward strand.
CGTAAACCATAGTTTTAATTAACAAAATTAATGATTATATGATTGCATTGTTCCATGGCTAACTGACTTGTGAAAGACCAAAAGGATTTTGAAAATATTATCTCCCAATACCGTTTATCTCAAACCTGGTGTAACAATAGCTTATTGATTTAATTTTAAACATTAATTATTTGTTGATTTAGAACATTAATCAAAGAAATCCTCTAGGTGAATATCCAACCATTCCACAATGAAGTTTTCATCGAGTTTTAACAGTTAAAAATTTTCACTAGAAATTAATCGAATGAGAATCAAGCAGCTTCTATTTTAATTATCAAAATAAAAGCTAATTAGTTAAACTGGTTTTATATTGAAAATTAAATATAAATAAAAAATAAAAGACAATTTTTTTAATGCTATTTAGATAAATAAGTGGATCAATAGCATATGAACTGATTGATTAGAAACAGGTTGTGTCCATAATAAATAGTGGATCATTTTTAACTTTCACAAAAATACTTAAACCACCATTTTTTTCTGTATAATTACAGTTATTTTCATTCGTTTTATGATTTGACATCTGTTCGAACCAAGATAAACCATGAATTTTTAAGCCAAACAATCAAAAAAAATCCAACAAGAAACCACAATCAAAAAAAAGGAAAAAAAAAAGAAAAAAGTGAAAAGAGAGAAGAGTTTTTGATGGTTTCAGTTTATTTTGGAGCATTCCAAAATAAAAAAATTGTAATCTATACATACATTAATAACTGGGGGCTGAGGAAGAAAGAAAAAACAAAGCGAAAGAAAAAAAAAAAGTAAATTCCATCTAAGTAGTTTGAATCTAATTCTACTTTGATATATTAGAACTAAAAATAGATACTCCACCTCAAATAATTTAATACAGTTAACAAAAGTTAATAAAATGTGAGTAATCTAATCTCAAACTTTTCAATGTAAATAATTATTCATTTTTTTATTTTTCTTCTATTTTTTGCGATTCTTTATGCTTCATAATTTTTTTTTACTATTTTTCACGAGTATTGTTCAATTCACCATTTTCTTCTCAATGTATTAAATTTAATCTTATTAATTATTAAAACTAAAATTATACTTAATTTAAATTTTAATAATTTCAATCAATATTTCACATTTGGGCCATTGGTCCATAAGCCTTTCTCATTGGGCTTTTAAATAATACCGTTTAAATTATTTATGAGCTTTTGGACTTCACAAAGAATCATGGACTATAGAACAAGGTTTGGATTTTGAACCTTGGTTTTTCAAACCTGCATATAAAATATCCTAACAAAATTAATTTAAAAACAAAGGTTCTTGGTTCAAAACTTCAAATTCACATGTCCAAATCAGATAAGCCACTCTTCAAATATCACTAAATATTAGTTTGGACAAAATGACTGTCTATAAATCTCACTAAATCAATGATGAATTTAACCATAAATGAATTGTCTTTTCATTATCAAACTCAACTAATTAGCACATCAAACAACATAATTGCTTCCTTCCAGGTATCTAAATCTATCTTCATTTAAAAAACTTGTCTATACTTGTAATTACCTGGTTTGTAGTTACTTGGTCCTCTAATGAATTAGTCTCATATGATGGTTCTCTTGGTGCTCTTTATTCAGGAGAAGCGGTGTCTCTATACCTTTGGGCTCCCATTGCCCATGTATTGTTCTACTTAAGAAAAAAAAATTAAATGAGTCTTGTCTATGCTCCTTAAGAATCGTCCTCATTCTCATTCACATTCACATTCACATGACTAATAACGTGCTCTTAATAACACTCTGTATCCCGACTTTCATGGTGGTTATATGGCTTTCACCTTGCAGGAATTTGTGTTATTGTGATCCTTATTTTTCGAAGAAAAGTATTCTCAAAAGAATGCATAGTTTTCTCTGGTATTCTGGACTATATATCTAAAATGTTTGTATTTCCTACTACAACAAAAAATTTGTAGAGCATACATGATTTTGAATTTCCTTATTTAGTATTGATGCAATTTCTTAATCTTTTATAGGATCCTTGATTGATTTAAAAAAGCAAAGCATTTTCCATTTGAACATGTGTTCTTATACAAATGTACCATATGTACCACTATTGTACTCCCACTGTTGCAACATCAGTTCTTGTTTAACTTTTGTGCACAGTTTATAAAGAAAATAATTTTATGCCTTTTTTATATTGAAAATATCAATATTATCTTTACTTTTATTTTTTTTAAATGTTGAAAAACAGAAAACAAATGTAAAATGTAATGAAGTGTTGGACTGCGGATTACAGACAATGATATTGCTACATGGACTGGTATTCATAAAATTGCATGATCTATAAGCACAATATTCTTTCTGTTTCACATGAGATGCTATTTTCTGAGTTTGGTCTAACATTCCACAAGGCATTAGTGTGATCCACTTCTGTAGTTACTAATTGATGCCTAAGATGGGAAAAAGTAATGAAAGTTAGAGATCGCATCAAGTGTGAGGAAAAGAAAATAGTATGATTATGCACTTCATTTTTTCTTTTCTTTGGGTTAATGATGATTATGCATGATTGTCCGTTACTTAATATTTAGTTAATGCAATTAGAAGGACTCAACAGGCGTGCTCCATTTGAAAAAATTATCAAATACTGGCATTACTCATGTTCATTTGCTGCTAACCTTCCAATTTGCTGGTGTGGATGATGAGAAGGCGAATTGGAAGTTTGTGGGTAAGAGGGTTTCCTAGTTTAACGTCTTGGAATGTTGTATTTAGACCTTGGCAAAGACATGGAAGATCAATGCAATCCACTTAGCTGGGGATTTTGCTACCAGGAAGAGGTGAGGAGCTGTTTAAGATTTAGGCTAGCTTCTTTTCTTTCAATGGAGTCCGAAATCTGCTTTTACAACCACCTCAGGTGCTTTTCTTTAGACCTAATTCCACCTCAGGTGCATCTACCATTACAACCATAGTCACCACTTCCATAGGAGGCCTTGAAACTATTAGCTAACAGGCCACTTCTAGAGAAGGGAAAGCTGCTACAGGCAGTGAAGGATGCCGGTCCACCCCTGCAGAACCTTTTCCTGGCAGAACCGCTTCCTCAAAGGCAGCATCCGCCTCCTTAACTTCCTGCCATTGACATTCCACCGGTGGCCATTTCTTCCCCTACGCAGCATCTCATGCCCCAAGACTCTTTCAACAATCATAATGGTTGTTTAAGTAAGAACAGGGCTCTAGAGAACTACAAAGACTTAGTTCTTCTCCTGAAACCAAGTACCAGAAGGTTGTTCTCCACTGATCAATACGAATTGCATCCCTTAATTCTCTAATATGCCATCATCTTCATGTTGTTAACATAAAAGGGTAAATCAACATGAATTAGATGGCCATTTATGTGCCAATTCACTATTTTGTGCACTAGTTTTTTGCTTTAGGAATCCAATATCCTGACTCTACTCTCCAATGTTGGAAGGAGATTGACAATGTTTGTAATTTATGCATGACTTTCCTAATTATGTATATGAATGGAATTGAAATGAAGTTCCAAATTCAGATTACCAAGAAACCTTATATGTAATTTTTGATGTAGCTAGCCAAATTTGAGAAGATCTGTATGTTTCAATCAAATTAATGTTCTGCTTATGCTCTCATGGCATTCCTTTCCCTTTGCTTCTGCTTTTGGTTATATTAAAGTTGGTTAATGACGAAAAGTATGAGTAGACAAAGCAATCATAGATCTTCAAAGAGATTTCTCTTCTCTTTCCATGAAGCGCACCTACCATCCATGGTGAATGTCTGCCATTAAAAGCGCAACTAATCTGATTTCACTGTCACGACTAACATATACATGAGTTTCCCATTTAAACCACATTCATTACCATTCGATCAAAACCAAGTTTGAAAAATCACACAGAATCCCTTAAAAAACAAAGGTTTGTTTCACATGGAAGGGTCAAGGTCATTGTTTGCTTTAAGACCATTGATGCAACAATTCCATCAAAGTATATACGAACTAAATTAAAGATGTTGATTGATTTTTCTTTCAATGACAGATTTAGCCATAATCATGTAGGGCACATGTTGGTTAGCGCAAGATTCACCGGTAAAGTCCTAGATGTTTTCCACGGTCTACCAATGTATCAAACTCCTGGAATATTGTTTTTCTAGTCTAAAAAAGAATTAACAAAAAGACTAGTGATTGAAAGCTGTGTTTATCAAATGTCTTCTGTTAGCCAGACCAATTGTAAACCATATTTAGAATGTGACTTTGGCTTCGAACTAAATAAAAGTAACCCGTGGGAAGATTATTCAAAATTTCTCGAGTTAATACAACTCTATAGTCTGCAATATTAAATGACTTGAAATGAAAATAATAGTAGTATTAATTGTAAACTCAAAGAGCTTGTTACTTGGGGTTTAAAAATAGAGTATCTGCTAAAGAACCAAATGAAATGGATTCCGTTTGTCTTGGGTGCAATGGTAAAGGTTGACGGAACTTGTTTAAGCCCAATTGTCCATGAATTGTTTAATCAAGTATGAATCTATGGAATGAAATGGGTGACATTTTGATATCGGTTAATGGTGGCCACCAATTAGATTTTAGACACTTGATTTTTATCATCTCTTGTTCAAGAAATAGCAACTTTAATGTCCTATGAATATTTAACAGGCAACCTAAATTTAAATGAATTATTACTTATTAAAACCAAAAATAGCATCAAGTATCAATTGTTGGTTAACAAAACAAAACTATATTTGATCTCAAAATTCCTTTCAATTGGGACCACAAAAGGAAAAGGATCGACTAGCTTAAATCAAAGTAATGCGTACTTTGAATGGACACATGAAAATCTTGGAGGAAAATAAGAATGAGATGACATTGAAAAGGAAGCAACATAAATCCTCTTATTTTCCTCCGTCCAAATGCTATGGATGTCGATAGTCCAATTAACAAAATTTTTCATCCGTCGCAACCTATTATTCTAGTCTTTACTTTAATCATAATATATATACTTTAGTCAAATCAAAGAGAACTAGAGATCAAATACATTTCCAGTGGACGATCAATATAGCTGCATGAAGCACATTTAGGGTAATAGTCATGGCTAAAATTAGTGTTCATGGCAACCCATTTGTCACAATATGTGCATCATCATCTTCATTGATCTTGTCTCCTAGCAGCAATAGGGATAACAGCAATACCAAACATGAACATATAAAATTATGTGTATGTTCCTTTGTTTATTTTTTTAATACTGTTCATGTTTTATTTGTGTTCATTAAGCTTGTTCACGAACACGTGTTTTTCGATATATAAACGAACATGTGTTGCAAATACGTGTTTGTGAATATTAAACAAAACTTTATGTAAATAAATTGTATTTATCCTAATATATATGATGCCAAAATTAAAAAATATTACGTAAACATGTAATTTTGATAGTAACATACTAAAATAATCTATAAGTAAACTATGTAATTTAAACATTTATTATTATCGAACAACAAAAAAAAAACTAGTGGAAAAATTGTAAACTAGTGTAAAAACTTTAGTGATTTATACAGATATGTATGCCAATCATCTCCTTCAAATTTTACTCAGTTAATACAAGTTTATAATATGCAATATTTAAAGTAAAAAAAAATGAAAAGTTGATAATTGAAAATAGAAAAAAAATGAAAAGATAAAAAATATATATTCTTCGTTATCACGCTTAGTACGTTAAAGGTGAAAGAAAAGATAATTTTCTTTCTTTCAATTGTTTGGTAAAACTGAAAAATAAAAATAAAAAGAAAAAAAAAGAAATTATATTATTTTATTATTATACCCTTCACAAATTAAAATAACAAAATAAAATTTAAAAATATAAAAGATAATTTTGTAAATAAACCTATTTTGCTCACATCTCTCCCCAATGATTTTTTTATTTTGAAATTATTTGTTTTTGTTAATAAAAAAAGAAATATTTAAATATTTTAAAATTTATTTCTTATAAAAACAAATTAAATAAAATTATCAAGTAAAATATTTAAATAAAATATTAAATTTAAAATTCCCATTATCTAAAATTTAACCTATTTTTTAGTTTTTATGTATATTTAATATTTATATTTTTTAATAATTTTATTAATACTTTGATTATTTTGATTTTCAAATCAAATTAATCCTGAATTTTTTTTTTCGAATCATTTTTAGCATTGAATCGAATTTTTTTTTTGGTAGTCGAAATTAATTTGACGACGAACCGTTATTTAATTTGATTGAAACCGGCAATATAAACGTCTAAGCGTTTTACATAGTATATTAAGAATAAAAATAGAGTTTATATATGATGTATTGATAATGTATAATTTTTATACATTATCAATGTATCAGAGGTTAAAATCTCATTAATTTACAAAATAAAAAAATGCCAAACCTTTAAATGTAAATATAAATTACTTTTTTTAATTTGCTCATAAAAATATATTGATAAAATGTTAACTTTTTATGTATTTATAATATATAAAAACTATATACTATTAATGCATTATATATAAATCTAAAAAATAACCGAAAAAGATCATCCTGCTCTCACTTTTTTTAAGCTTTTTGCACAGTCAAAAAAAAGCCAAATGGTTGATGTACATTCTCTTCCATTTTCAGTTTTCCGGTCGCCACCGCCAACACCCTTCAAGCCTCGTCTTTGCCCTCTCACTCCTCCTTTACGACGTCGTTTTTTGACCAAACCAAACCCTCTTCTCTCTTTTCCTTTCTCTTTGCCTTCTGCCCCCAAACAAACCCTTCGTTGCTCTTCCTCTTCCATGCCCTTTCAACTCTCCTCTTCATCTCAGGTTCTTCTTTTTTCTCTCACAGTTTTTAACTTCAAAATTTCTTTCCTTTGGGAGATAATATATACGGGTTTTGAGGGTAGTTTGATCATTTTTAGTTCATGGAGGGAAATGGGTTTCTCCTTGATTTCTCGTTTCTTTAAGGATTAAAAAAAAAGAAAACCGGTTCAATTTAATATGGAATGAAAAAATAAGGATGGGATTTGTTAATAATGAATGTTTCGGAAAGCATTAGAATATATATGTGATTATGAAGAAAACTTGAGACTTCTATAGTAGAATTTGATTTTTTTTTCATTTAGCATATGATTTGAGTATTTGGATTAAATAAATGCATTATTAATTATTGCCTTACTGGAATAATCATATGCTTAAAATAATGACCAGTTGCAGGACAGTTTGCTGTATTCGAGGGCATATTGGGTTACAAAAACTGTAATCGCCTGGAATGTGGATGTTGAGGATGGTTCCTGCTACCTCTATGCAAGTAAAATTGCTTCTTTGTCTGTCACAGATGATGGAATTCAAGGTTTGCATCAGCTGAAAATTAGCTTTCAGTCATGGTGGTCTCGTTTTTGATAAACCTTTTGTCTTTTCTGTAAACTAAAAGCTTATTATCTAACTGATAATTTCTTTGTCCTGATAGGCCAGGATGTGGAAATTAAGCTTGAGGAAGACAGCAGTGGGCTACCTCTACATGTAACACATTTCTTTTTTTCCAGTTCTATAATAATGAAAACTTTTAGTTCTGTTATTGATAGTTGTGGCTGGCCTTCTTGTGTGGTTTGTTTATAAACTGTTTTTACTTATAATGTAGTATGTATTTCATAAGTTTGAAGTACTCTTTGTTGTTGACTTTTACACCTCCAGCCTTGATCTTGTTAGGTAATTGAGAAGTTTCCTCATATTCGAGATTATAAAGCTTTCAAAGTGCCTCCTGTTCTAGATGTGAAAAATCTCCTCAAATATCAATTAGCAGTTGCTGCATTCAACTGTAAGCATTTTGGCTATGCCTTGTTTCTTTTTCTTTCTCTTCTATATATGTGCTAATCATTTGCCTGCAGGAATGAAGTAAATGATCTCATATTAGGATAATAAGTTTTGAGGTATCCCTCATTATGTCTTTGCCATTTTCTAACTAAACACCTTTTTTTGCTGACAACCTATTCATGCCAAGTCATTTTTAATTTTTTTATTCAAGTATATATGTGTAATTTTGTTTGTTTTTTGGTGCATTGACTGATGTTTTGGACTTTTTCTTGGGGTCTTCCTTTTTAAGTGAGTAGTATTGGTTTGGTGATGTTTTGCGATATATTATTTCTACCGTTTTGTGTTTTCTTTTCCATTTTGTCTGAATTTGCATCTTATATTTTGTAAGCTCTATTGTTGCATGAGCTCTAATTTGTTTGATGAAGTCACTTTTATCTGTTGTCTGGACACATTTATCATTAATTTCTCTCTCTAAATAAACATAGCGATACTAATATCTTTTGCCCAGTTAGTGCTTCTAATTTGGTGCCTATTATTTATATCACCTTTATCATTCTTCTATACAGCTCATGGAAAATGCAGCAATGCTACTGGTTTGCAGTTACCTGGTATCCTAGATGAATTATTCTCATATGATGGTCCTCTTGGTGCTCTTTATTCAGGAGAAGCGGTGTCTCTATATCTGTGGGCTCCCACTGCCCAAGTATTGTACTACTTCAGAAAAAAAATTGAAGAAATCTTGTTTATGCTCTTTAAGAATCATTGTCATTCACATTCACATAACTAATAACATACTGTTATTCTTTTTTTTTTTTCGCTTATTTGTGAATTAAAAAATAAGGCAGTGTATGCTCTCATCTATAAGGATCCAGTGGGTGGGAGTCCCCTGGAAATTATCCCGCTGGAGGAAACTAATGGTGTTTGGAGTACAAAAGGACCAAAAAGTTGGGAAGGCTGTTACTACATGTACGAAGTATCTGTCTATCATCCAAGCACCTTGCATATTGAAAAATGTTATGCAAACGATCCGTATGCAAGAGGGTATGCTGGTTCTCTCAGTTAGCCAACAATTCTATGGAATAGTTGTGGCGAGTCATATCTAAAGTTATATGGTTTCATCCTACGTGGTCATTTTTATATTATGTAATTGAGATAAAAATTTTGTGCTGTGCATTTTGTGTGATGCTTATGCTGTTTCCTTGTTGAAGCAGGCTTTCATCTGATGGAAGGCGAACTTTGTTTGTTAATCTTGACGCTGACAGTTTAAAACCTGAGGGGTGGGATGAATTGGCAGACAAGAAGCCTGATATACTGTCTTTCTCTGATATAAGCATATATGAATTACACATACGGGATTTCAGGTAGATATGGAATTGTTTTATTGTTGATAGATTTATCTAGCTTGCATTTACTTTATTTCGTTAAGACAGTGAATAGTTCAAATAGTTTGTAGAGTTATTCAATCTGGGAGAGTTTCTTCAAACACCTCACCCTAAAATTAAAATGTGAAGCCTTCCCTGTCTGGGGTTTTCTTCATTTTGGAGCTGTAGCTCATGTTATCCTTTCATTATAATTTTTATTTTTTGTTCAATTGAAGAGGACATGACCGGGGACTCGGTGTGGGGAGGAAGAGGGAGGGGGAATTTGAACCCTAGCCTGCTCATTCCTACCCCTTTTAAGGGCAATGCTACTTAGTAAAAAGGTTTGTATTGCCTAAAATGTCCTCAAGTTTTATTTTAGCTCATGTGCTAAATTAGGTACTTTTTTTTTCTTCTTTGGCCCTTTCTCATGTTCAACAAATTGTGTTCATAATGAGAATCTGTCTCACTATTGTAGTGCCAATGACAACACTGTGTATCCCGACTTCCGTGGTGGTTATATGGCTTTCACCTTGCAGGTATTTGTGTTCTTGTGATCCTTATTTTTTGAAGAAAATTGATCTTAAAAGAATCCATAGTTTTCTCTGCTAGTTTGTACATGACATCTAAAATGTTTGTAGTTTCTACTACAACACAAAAATTGCTGAGGATACGTGATTTTTAATATCCTTTGCATATTTCCTTTTTTGGTATTGATGCCGTTTCTTAATCTTTAATAGGATCCTTGGTTGATTTATAAGAGCAAAGCATTTTCCATTTGAACATGAGTTCTTATACAAATGTATCTGTACCATAGGAATTATAAGTACTACTATTGTACTCCTTCTGTTCCGACATCAATTCTTGTTTAACTTTAGCACAGGTTTAGAAAGAAAATGATTTTATGCCTTTTTATATTGAAAATATCAATATTATCTTTACTTTTATGTTTTTTAAATGTTAAAAAATAGAAACAAAATGTAAAATGTATTGAAGTCTTGGGCTGTGGATTACAGACAGTGATATTTGGTACAGGTTGTATTCATAAAATTGCATAACCTATAAACACACTATTCTTTCTGTTACACAAGAGTTGCTATTTTAAGAGTACGGTCTAAAATTCCACAAGGCATTAATGTGATCCACTTCTGTAGTTACTAATTGATTCCTAAGATGGAAAAAAGCAATGAAAGTTGGAGACCGCATCAAGTGTAAGGAAAAGAAAATACTGTGACTCTGCACTTCATTTTTCGTTTCTTTGGGTTAATGATGATTATACGTGATTGTTCGTTACTTAACACTTAGTTCATGCAATTTGAAGGACTCAGCAGGCATGCTCCATCTGAAAAAATTATCAAATGCTGGTATTACTCATGTTCATTTGCTGCCAACCTTCCAATTTGCTGGTGTGGATGATGAGAAAAAGAATTGGAAGTTTGTGGGTAAGAGGGTTTCCCAGTTTAATGTCTTGGGATGTTGTATTTAAAGCAACACTTTCTCCTGTTTCCAATTCCCTTCCTTAATCCCCCTGCCCTCTTTGAAAGGATAGAGAACCATCCCCTCTTCTAAAAAATATGAAAAAAGGAAAAAAAAAAAGAGGTTTGTGTGTGTGTGTGTTGCAGAAAGGAGGCTTTCATGTATCAACGATTAATAAAATTCATTTGGACCTCGATCTAGTTAAGCTTAAATGTTATTTTCTTACACTTAAACTTATGGGCAACCTTAAAAAAGAATTCTTTTAGGTCTATTCTCCTTCAGTCTTTGTTCATTTCTTTTTCTTACCCATTTTCCTTTCTGATCCTAACCTGTTTAAGTCATGACTTTAGAAAATTAAACCAAAAAAAAAGGGCTTAACATTATTATATTTGAACATACAGCATGATCTTAGTATCTAACTATATGTCTAAAATATGATGGTGTTATGTGACTATTAGATAGACTATTAGATATGGCTGATCAAATATAACATTTTCTTAAAATTCCTTTTTTTTTTTAATTTTATTTTTGTCTGCTAATTTTCCATCTGAGACTTGGATATATATATATATATATATATATGTATATATATATATATATATATATATATATATATTTGCATATGTTCTTGGTTTTGGCTTTCCTAATTTGTGTTGGCGGCTCATTTATTCAACATCAACTCTGTTGCAGATTCTAAGATTCTGGAAAAGCTACCACCAGATTCAGCTGAGCAACAAGTGCAAATTACGGCCATCCAGAATAATGATGCGTATAACTGGGGGTGAGCATGCGAATAAAATTTTGATAAGAATCATCATATGTATTACATTGTGTATACTTTTAATGCTTCATTGATTGGCCTATGAAGGTATAATCCTGTTCTGTGGGGTGTCCCTAAGGGAAGCTATGCAAGTGACCCAAATGGTCCATGCCGAATAATTGAGTTTAGAAAGATGATTCAGGTCTAGACTTTTCTTTTCCTCCTTGTAATGTTTGGGCCATTGACTGTGTAAAGTACCCACAATGGAACCACATGTTTTTGCTTTATTGTTTTATATAAAATACTAAAGAAGTTTGTTTTTAGTTGCTCAAATTATTTCATTTTCTGACTGCAGGCTCTTAACCATGTTGGTCTTCGTATTGTGTTGGATGTTGTATATAATCACTTGCATGCAAGTGGTTCTTTTGATAAAGATTCTGTTCTTGATAAGGTCATTATTTTTCTTTTGTCGAAGGCACTTATCCTATTTGGGCGGTAAATGTTTGTTGTCCTTTCTTCTTTCTCTCTCTCTCTCTTTTTGTGACAGAAAGTTTCTTATAGATTGTTCCAGGTTACTATTTGAGAAGGAACATGGATGGTATTATTGAAAACAGTACATGTGTCAACAATACTGCTAGTGAGCATTATATGGTCGAGCGCCTTATCATTGACGATGTTTTGAGCTGGGCAATAAATTATAAGGTGATTGTATAAAACTTCTTACCTCTTTTGGGTAATTTAGATCGCTTTATTTTTCCTATTTACTTTTCTATAGTTGTACTAGTTGTCCATATAATATGTTGCTAGGTTAAATTAGATTTTATTTTTATTTTCTATGAATTATTGCTGAAACATATATTGTTGATGGAGTTGTCAGGTTGATGGGTTTCGTTTTGATCTTATGGGTCACATCATGAAAAGTACGATGGTATGTAGCTTACTTTGAGTATTTTTGGATTTTTCTATATGAATTTAGAGAGAAATCGAACATGCTTTCGATTGAAATTCTAATTGAATATGGCTTGCTTTGTTTATTCATGTTTAGATAAGTCATGAGGTGATGAAAAATGATGAAAGTAAAAGATACACTTGTAGGTTTTCTGTATTTAGCCATGCTACTCAGACAGAGCTCATCTGATCTCTGCATAGGTGAAAGTAAAAGATGCACTTTGTAGTCTAACGAAGGAAAGAGATGGGGTTGATGGTTCAAGAATCTATATGTGAGTTTTCATGAAATGATTTTTCTTTCTCAGTGACTCTTTTTTAGTGCTTGTCTTACTTTATTGGAAATGGCTCTAAAGATCCAAATTAAATCAATTTCAAAGATTAAAGGTTTGAATTGCAATGTTTGGAAATAACGTTTTTCATTTCCTCGTTAAAAAATGTTTTACAGGAAAATACTAGAAATGTTGAGGGTTTTGTATTTAGTGTCCTTGTGTACCTTAGGGTGTGTTTGGATGAGGGATTTCAAGAGGGGAATTCATTTCAATCAAGATATTTTAAAGTTCAAAATTCAATTTTGTTGTTAGAAAAAAATTTGAAGAATATGAAAATTTAGGAAGAATTTCAGGAGAGAATTTGGGCATCTTAAATTCCTTCTTAGGAATCCACCTAAAGAGGTATTTTTTCAAAATTCTTCTAAATCTTTCCTTATTTTTTTACACATTGGCCACTAATAATATAAAACTAAAAAAGATAGATATTTTATTAATTAAATATAATATATTTTTTCTTTTTTATATTATTAATAATATCTATGCATTTTTACAAATCTAACGATATTCATATTGTATATTTTATGATTTTTTCTTTTATAATTATTTTTTATTTCATCAAATTATAGTATTTAAAAATTCTTTTTAAAAAACATTTATTCAAACAGGACAATTTAAAAGCTAGTATTCTAAATTGATGTATTTTAAATTGTCTTCATTTTGAAATGCTTCAAAATTTCAAAATTTCCCGTCCAAACACACTCTTGGAGTTTAGAAAATTTTGTAGTTCTCTATCCAACAGCTATGATTGTTGTATTTTAGTTCAAAGCTTCTTACTTACAGATATGGTGAAGGATGGGACTTTGGTGAAGTTGCAAAAAATGGACGTGGGATAAATGCTTCGCAATTTAATATTTGTGGGACTGGAATAGGAAGGTACTTCTAATTCTCATAAGGGATTGATATACACTATAAACTATTATACAAAACAAATTTCTAAATGTTCTTTATATATCTTTGTTTAATCCTATTCTTACATCTGTTCAAAATAAAGTCAACTTGATTTATTTTGCGTTAGTATAAACCACATCTACTTTATTAGCATTATCTCTTCTAGGAGAAAGGGATAATATATATGGTAATAAATCAGAGTCCTGGGCCTTGTAATTATCATGCTAGTGAGTTAAAAAGAAGTATTGACAATAAAGTATGAAGTAGCCATTGAACTTTCCTCAGTTCTTAAATTAAGTCCAATTGCTGACACAACTCTTACACTGTTGACACTTCCAATAGAAAATTAAGCGTCCACTATAAAATATGGAATGTTCCCTAATATATTTATTTTATTTCATTAAAATAATAGTTCAATGATGTTGGAACAAACACTAAGTGAAGATATACACAAAATTTAGTTACACTTTACCCCAAAGGACTGTTGTCCTTTTGCTGCCATTTTGCCACAAATGCCGTAATCTTTACCTATGGACATGCTTTTTTATTAAGCTTGCCTGATTTTATGCATTGTTAATGTTATTCAGCTTTAACGATCGAATTCGGGATGCAATGCTTGGTGGATCTCCATTTGGTCATCCACTCCAGCAGGGATTCATAACAGGCCTGTTGTTGGAGGTAATGAAAAATGTAATCTTGTAAGGAGGACTTAGACTTCTTTATGTTCATGTTCTCTTGTCGGACCACCCTCCTTTAGGAAAAATTGGGTACAATTTAAATTTATTTGGTAGCCACTTGGACTAATTTTTCACTTGTGTTTTAACTTCTCAGAATATTAAATGTGAATCTAAACCATTATCGATTAGAAAAGTCAAATAAACTTAAACCATGTTTGTTCTTAAGTGATCGGTTACCGCTTTGGGTGTAAGATTGTCCTTGAATAACTTATACGTTTTCCAGATCTTTCTGTTTAAAGGGCAAACCCAGATCTTTCTGTTTAATAACTAAAAATTTCTTGTTTTCTAAATTGGCTCCTTTGAGCTGTTATATGGCTATGAAGTTTGGGAAATTAGTGAAACTGTTGTTAGATAGATCTTTAAGTTATTACAAGTAAGGCATCCAACCTAAAACCATTTGGTAATACGTGGACCAAACTAACTTGAATGTAAGGCCATTACATAGCCCAAACTTTGTTGATGCTGGATATCATGCCATTTGACAGTCTCTCTAAGCTTCAGCATCTGCCAGCCAAATAGAACAATTCAGAAATGGGCCTATCACTCGGACCACAAAAAATGGTGCTTCAAACAATGTAAACTTTAATTCCACATCAAGGTGTCTGGGCCCTAATCAAATTAGCACCAGGTGGGAAAGTCTAATCTCAATAAAAGGCCACCATAAATCTCAAATTTAACTGATACGACATATAATATAACTGGGTTTATTATTCTTGGTTTATTATTCTACTAATTTCTTGGATTCTTCCATGATATGCATCTAAAAGAAGTCTTTATTTTGGCTAAAAGAAGTCTTTATTTTTTACATATTTTGCAACAATTGATATTGTTGAAAAGTGTTATTATCAGTTTCTTGCCTGCATTTTTCTTTGGATGGAAAGTGATTTTATAAAAATTAGGTTTTGGTTCAGTTTATTAGGCTTGACTTTACTGTAGTTGGAAAAACTTGCCGTTTAGCATGTGCTTTTTTTTTTGGCAAAATATACAGTACTATGTTTTTTTTTGCCCTTTTATTCTTCTTTTGTAGCCTAATGGTCATGATCACGGTACAAAAGCTGTTGAAAAAGGGATGCTTGCGTCAGCAAAGGACCACATCCAGGTTAATTGTCTTGATCTGCACATTTGATAATGTCGAATAGATGGTTTTAAACCAGATACTGTTCTAACTGTGTACTCTTTATAAATTGCTGTGGTAATGTCATTTTGTAGTTTTAGATTTAGTGGTAAACAGAGCCAATCATTTTTAAATTGCTGGAGTCTTTATGCAGATTCAGCTGGTAAGCAGAATAGGTATATTTAGTGCATTTTGAGTTACATTTATATTTCTAGACTCTTTTATGAACTTCTATAGCTAAGGACCCACTTCATGCTATTCCCCTTGCAGTGTGTATATCCAGTTGTTTGTGTAGCTTATTATGTGTAGAATAGGTACTTTTAGTGTATATCCACTTTAAAATAGGATTAACATTGTTGCATAATTTTTTTAATCATTTTGTTTCCTCTTATTATGCGTGGCTTAGAGAATAACATTTTTAACATCTGTCCCCATGTGTGTGTGTGTGTGTGTAAAATGCAATTGTAGGAGATGCATAAAATTTGGAAGGTTATGCCCATACTTTCTGATACATCGGCTACATATT
Source organism: Heritiera fomes (assembly GCA_032173925.1). Taxonomy (NCBI): domain Eukaryota; kingdom Viridiplantae; phylum Streptophyta; class Magnoliopsida; order Malvales; family Malvaceae; genus Heritiera; species Heritiera fomes. Next base: position 30,198,948 of record JAPDPM010000012.1, read on the forward strand.
GGATTATAATTATCATATTAGGTTTGCTGCATGTTTTTTTCCTGCTACAATTTATAGTCCACTTGCTTTCAGATGCAGATGCTGCAAACTGGAATATCTGTTTCCTTGATACTAATTAAATTAGTCCAATGTCGTTAGGTTGGTATGGCTGCAAATTTGAGGGATTTTGTGCTTACTGACTTTGAAGGAAAAGAGGTATAGGTTAATCTTCTTGGAATGATGCATGTATATGGGATTATTTCTGCCATTATATTTATTTTGGAGATTTATTTCGGTGTTTCAGCAATACAATTCCTTATAAAATGTATATGGCTTACATTTTGTTTTCTTTTGCTTCTGATGGGATCAGTTTTGTTATGCATTTCTCAAACTATTCTTACATGAAATGTGCTCCCAGAGATTGTTGACAATCTGCTTAATTAATGCATAAGTAGAAATTCTCTACTCAATATTATCTAGGTTTTTGGATAATAGAGCATTAAATGCATGATATGTGTCTCCATGGTTGATGTAAGACATATATATTTTTACATCAATGACCATGGAAAAATTGTGGCTCTTGACTGTCTCCATAAGTTTGATAAAGCAGCCTGTACATTAGACATTGCTTCATCCTTTTCGTCACTTCATCTACCTTCACAAGTGTGCCATTGATTTTCTTTCATTTTGGACTTAATATTTCCATCAAGCTAGAATGTGTTGCTATTCTTCCATTCTTACTAGTCTTTTGTGCATTTTACGCTTTAATTTCTATCTATTATAATTTTTTAAGCTTCTACATTTTTAATCCCATATCTTTGAATATTTTAGCTGAGAGTTGCTATTCTGCTGTAGTTTCATTTCTTAACTTGATGTTTTCTCTCAGAGGAAAGGATCTGAAGTTTTTTCTTATGGTGGGACACCTGTTGGTTATGCTTTATGCCCCACAGAAACAGTAAGTGTCTTATTTTCCGACAGAGCTTGTACTTTTCTCAAATTCGTGTACTCTGGTTTAATGTGTGCGTTTTACTTTCTAGAATTAAATTTGCATAGGATTGGTGCTGTCATTCATTCTTATCTTTGTTTGTAAGAGTAAAATCCTGTCCCCAAGGGACAAAGAGAAGGGAGTGAGAATCTCCTGCAGCTCTCCTCTTTCTCAGGGTAAAATCTTTTTCCCAAGGGACAAAGTGAAGGTAAACAATGGTGGTTAGCAGATCCCAACTTACAAAGTGATTGCTATGAAGCAGTCCAATGGAAATCCAAAGGGTTATTTGGTGGAAGGTTCTTTGGATGATTTGTTTTTTAGGAACATTCTGTGAAGCTTTTAGAGATCAAGTTTTGTTCTATATTTATTTATGAATGTTGCAAAACAACCTTTAGGCAACACAATCTGGAATCCAGTCAACAGAAAAGATACCACAAGATATTCACTGTACTGCTATACCTTGCTTTATTACTTTTTTTTGGTATTGCCAAGGGTTGCTAGATTTTTAACTACTTTCTATATGTTTGTTTTCGTAGAGATCCTAATCTCAGATAAATGTAACTGTTTATATTCTGTTTTAGAGTTATCATATAGATGCCTTTAAAGGGTGAGAAGGATAGTTGACTGCACAGGAAACAATGTAAAGGCCATCAGCTGGATTATCGTGAGAGGAGATCCCAAACTTCCTAATGGAGGTTTCATAGAATGAGTCTATAACCTGTTATGATATTTTCTATGGTTAAGGAGTGAAGATAGTCTGACTATTGAAGTAACTTGGGACTTTGATAGAGATTGAAAATTTTCTGTTGATCAGATCCATTGAATGGCCATCTCGGAGATGGTTTCTTATGTAAGGAGGGAATTTATTATTTGGATATGACCTTCCTGCCTATCTTTTCACAAGGGGTACTTGTTTGCATTGTCAAATTTTAAATCAATTTTCTTCAGAAGGAATAACTGGCATTTTTCATCCTCACAAATCTTAGGATTAGACTGCATGTAAGCAAAAAAAGCAGGAATATCTTTCCTTTTTTAATTCATTTAATATAATAAGTATATTAGTTAGACGGATTAAGTTGTGTGTTGAATAGATTCCTTTTCTCTATTTTGTTGGGAAATCATATAATTTCGTTTGATTTTAGTATCTTGACGCAACATGTTTGCCATTGTGTTTGGTTCTTAGATGGAATTTTTGATTGAACCATGCTCTGTACGAATACTCAATTTCATTGACAGTACATCATGCATTTTAAGATTACTTGTGGATTGCTAATTATGCTTATTCTGTTTCAAATATATATTGACATAAACTATGGATATTTCAATTCAATATCAATTGTTTTATGTTTGCATTCTGTAATAAGAGTATAATATTTCTGAACCAAGTACAATCCATATTTCAGTTAAATGTCAATTTTTAACATTCTCAAATAACTTATCAAAAAATGTAAATATCTTTAATAAGAGTATGATCTTTTGTAAAACAATATAGTTTATATCTCCCTCATTTTCCAGGTCAATTATGTTTCTGCTCATGACAATGAAACCCTATTTGACATTGTCAGCTTGAAGGTATGCTCATGATCTTACAAAAGATAATGTTCTATCCTAATGATTCAAAAAAAAAAAAAAAGATAATGTTCGATCCTACTGAATCTATGACTAATAACTTTGCCTCTTGCAGACTCCAGTGGAAATATCTGTGGAAAATAGATGCAGGATAAATCATTTCGCAACAAGTATAATTGCACTGTCACAGGTTTCCCTTTGCAAATAATCAAAATTTAAATACCTGCATTGACCAATTATCATAATAATAAATAGTATGAACTTAAGATATATAAAAACAAGATAGATACCCGCCAGAGAATCATGTTCAAACTGATTCAATTTCATTTTCCCAATGGGGCTGATACTGATACAGCTTAGAATTTGCCTTGGGCTCCAAACTATCTAGCCTTTGAATGATTTATCCATAACTAAGTTGAATATTAAAATGGTGCAATCTGAAGCCACTCTTCTATTTATAGGCTTTGTAAACCTATTTTCTGATCCCACAGTGTAAAACACACTTAGGGGCCGTTTGGTTTAAGGATTTTTTTTATTCCTGCCCGTAATTTTTTTTTTCTGTAATAAAATTACCTCATTTGGTTTGCATATTTTTCCTCACATCGGTAATCTAATATTCCCAACAGTACCAAAGTGGGTGGAAAATAAGGGTGAAAAGGATTACCTCCTCCTCCTTAGGTATTTTAAAATTCTGGAGAAAAATAATCTTTTATTCCTATTTTACCCTCTAACATTTACATTTTGTGTCCATTTTACTCTTAAACCTATCTAATATTACAATAAAAAAAATTTGCATATTTAATATCCCATAAACAAATGCACCAATTAGTGTAAAATGTTAATTTAGTAAATAGTTGGCATCTTACAAATGAATAGCTTAACTAATTAAATAAATCAAAATAATTTACATATTAAACGTCCTATAAACAAATAGACTTTAGACTATTGGATGCAAACTTACTTTTAAAGCACAATAAGGTCACATTATCACTATTTAAATAAATATTCAGTTTTTCACATTTTGTACATTAGATAAATAGATAAAATAAGCTCCTAAATTTTATGAAATTAGATGGTACAAAATTGAAGCACATATGTTACTTTTTCTCTTTTAATATAGTTGGTTTGAACCCTTTCTTCTTCCTCTTGTACTACTTTCCACTGTTTAGATGAGTTTGGTCCATTTTGAGTAGCAATGAGCTCTAATTTTAAGGATCAAGCAAACAGCGCAGTGTAATCTATATTGGTCCATGCTGCATTTGCTGTCAATTATATGTATGTATGTATGTATGTATGTATGTATGTATGTATGTATGTATGTGTGTGTGTATCTTTATTTTACTGTCACTTTTTTAATCTGTTTTATATATTTGTAGGGAATACCCTTTTTTCACGCCGGGGATGAAATGCTACGCTCAAAATCACTTGATCGTGATTCATACAACTCTGGTGATTGGTTCAATAGGTCTGATTTTTCATTTTTCAAGTTTTCTTTTTTGCTTCATTAATCATTTTATAAATTTGACTTCCATTCTGATAAAAAGTGTTGTTCAATTATCTATATGATGATATTCTCAGAATGTTGTTACTTGAAACTTGCCCCTGTTGACATATAGATATTATAAAACCAAATAGGAGTAGTATCTCTTGCCTGAGTGTGGATTCATTGCTAGTTGTAAAACATCTCAGGTCAGCTCAACTTCAATTTTTTCTTGTTATGATCTTCAGACTAGATTTCACGTACAATTCTAACAACTGGGGTGTTGGGCTTCCTCCAAAAGAGAAAAATGAAAAGAACTGGCCACTGTAAGAATTATCTTATTTTATTTTCATTTTAGTTACATCATAAATAGGGGTCATGTTATGGTGCTAAAATCTCTGCATTGCCTGTTGGCGCACAATTATTCTACTATTTCAACTGCATTGTATGATACACCTAATGATCTTTGGATTCTGTCATTTCAGAATACAGCCAAGACTGGCGGATCCATCCTTCAAGCCTCAAAGGAGTCACATTCTTGCAGCTATAGAGAACTTTATGAATGTCTTACGCATTCGGTATTCTTCACCTCTTTTCCGTCTAAGGACAGCGAATGCTATCCAGGTGAGCAAAGTCATTTATGAACTTATGTGTACAAAGCTGAGAGCTTGAGATTTTATGTCATCACTCCGGATTTGATCAACAGTTGTGTTTGTATAACTGCCTAAAATTTCCAGGCTTTAGGTCAACACTTTTGATCCTTCTCATTTTCACTTATCTGTTTTTGTGGCATTGATAAAGATATGCATGGGTTGGGTTGTGAATTTTCTGAAAGTTTAGTCAATTTCTTCTTTGTTGGTTACAGTGTATTCTAACAGGTACCCAAAGGGCAGTTTTTAAGCTTTCTATATTCAATGTAACTACTTAACTATGCCAGAATCTGTCTATAAATAGTGTTCTATCCTTTAATAATATGGAGCTTTAGTTTCTAGTTAAATCGCTATTGCTTCTTCTTGGTTGATCCAACGATCCTACAAGCCAGTGGCTATACTTCCAATAAAGAAGGTTTTTTTCAATATCAAAGGCAAAAACATGCAACAAAATTGTTTTTTCGAACATTTTTAGATGTCCCTGAAAAGCAGTTCCCTTCTTCTTTCTGCATTTTTTTACTTGCTAACATGTATTATAATATATTATAATATTATAATATTATATTATAATATTTTGCTAACATGTACTACTTGTCAAAGAAACTAATGAAAAGAGTGGTGCTGGAAGCTCCTCAGGAAACAACAATTATCCTCATCTTCTTCAAGGTTTCCTTTACACTCTGAAAAGGAAAACCCCGGTGAATACATTCCCTAAGTTTTTTTCATATGATTGTGAAAGTAAAACCCAGAAAAATGCATTTCCTACATTTTCTTATGTCAAACTATACTATTCCAAGTGGCATTTCCGGAAAATGTATCTTGGTCATTTCGGTTTGATCTTGTATCAAAGGTTTTACATGCATTATATCTAAATTGGCTCATTTTTATCTTGTATAATTTCAATGTTGTTTCCTGCTTCTATTTTCTATATTACTCCCTTTGGTCGCCTGGCAACCCACTCCATCATGTGAGATAAAAAAGTGACAATGATCTACCTTCTTTTGAAAGCTAAAGACTAACGCCTACTTGCCATGGTTAGCTATAGTCTTTGTAAGAATGGATCTGGTTAAAAGGTAACATTAGGAGAGTTGCACAAGAAACCTATCATTATCTATTAAATAATGAAATGATATGGCTTATGTTTCCAGGAACGGGTACGATTCCACAACACGGGTCCATCATGGGTCCCTGGTGTTATAGTGATGAGCATTGAAGATGGCACCAAAGGTGTCCCAGGGCTATCTCAGTTAGATCCCATGTGGGTATTGAACAATATATATATTATTATACCGATGATATTATCTATTATAGTTTAGTAATTCTTTGTTTTTTACAGCTTTTCTTATATTGTGGTTATCTTCAATGCATGTCCAACTGAGGCATCATTCATTAGCCCTACTCTGCGGGGAAAGAGTCTTCAATTACACCCCATACAGGTAGACATAGCTTATTAGTCTGAGCATAGGAGTTGATATGATGCAAGTGGCTCTCTTCGTATGTGATGTTTCTATGTTATATATCTGTTTGGTAACTTTCAGCTCAACTGAACTTATAATTTTGAGCTTATTTGATGTTCTTAATGGCATTGTGGAGTTCAACTGAAAGATTTAAAAGAAAAGGGAATCTACGAGTATGATAATCATCATCATAGCTTTATTCAATCCTCTACTTATGGACTGAGAAGAGGGGATGAAGTAGGGAGAAAAAATTGCTGAAAACATGAAAACACAGAAGTCTTAAAATGATCATGTAGTAGCTATAGGCAGGTATTTGATTGTTTCTCTTCCTCAGATATTCTGAGCAACCTAAAATACTTGTAATGGTTTGAATAAGGCATTAGGGCTGTAAGGATTGGCTCTAGTGAGAATTCTCAAAACCAATTTCTTGGATTGGCTTGTATGATTTATTTGATTAATGCTTTTGAAAACAGCAGCCTTTTTGTGTGATTCATGTAACAGGTGATGTCAACTGACGAAGTTGTCAAAAACTCATCATACGAAGCATCATCAGGGTGTTTCACTGTGCCTGCAAGAAGAACCTCAGTGTTCGTTGAGCCTAGAGAGTTATGAGCAATTTTGGTGCTGAATTTGTTGTCGAACTTGAACATGCATTTCATGTTTGGTGAAATTTTGTACCTAGAATGCTAGCCACTTAAACTGCTGAAGTTAATCGTATTAGATAGAGATATGGAATGCCCAGTTACTTAAACTGCTTAAGTTAAACGTATTAGATGAACGCAATCCGTTTCTAAGTTGACTAGAAACCCATAAAAGTTGAAGCATTAGACTGTTTGATTGGTTCATCTTGCTTTCCACCGTGTTTTGCTTTTACCTTGACTTATTCTTTGAAATTGTGAAAATTCTGAACTAGTAGGCCATGCGTTTCGCTGCAGTACATTCCACCATTCAAGCCGCGCTAAAAGGTATGTTTCCTCTTGTTTTTTCTTGCTTTCAGGCACACATTCTTGCATGCACGCCATACCGTTTTTAATAAAATGTTTGACTCACCATATGCCGTCAGAATAAGTATGACATAGAATGATTACTTCATCCAGATATCTCTTTGAGGGAACCTTTTTACAGTGGACATTTGAACACAAGGGATGTTTTTGGCCAAAATTTTAGTATTTTAGATGCTTCAAAACAGTTTTGTTGAGTTCTTTTATTGTATTTTATTCATATCTATTGTTTGCAAATTCGGTGCCGAACTCTGAATGAGTATGAAAGAATCATACATCATCCTGAATCCTGTTCAATGGAACTGCAGGACTGCGTTTAAAATGCTATTAGCCTGAGAAAAAGGAGAAATGTTTTTTACTGAATTGGGCTCAGGGTGAAGAAGGCACTGAATCAAGAGTACATTTTTAGTCTGGATGGGTATATTGGTTGGAAACATTACATACATACACACACACACACGTGTGTGTGTGTGTGCACTCAAACCAAGATTCCGTTTAGTTCTTTAAAAATGACTTTTAAAATAATTTCTGAAAAATGTTTACATTTCCTAAAACTAAATATTTTTTGTTGTTTGGATGAGTAAACGAAAAATATTTTCAATCATTTCGTTGTTTTTTAGAGAATCTGTTTACCTCTTTCAAATGATATTAATTAACTAATAAAATATTACAAATTATTTATTAAAAATAATTATATTTTGAAAATAATAATTAATATTAGAATATTATATTATTAAGCATTAAAAAAAACTATTTATTATTACTTTATATTAATATTTTTAAACTTTTGAAGTAATTTTACTATTTAATATATACAATATTAATAATATGATAAATTTATTTTTGAAATATTAAATATATATAATATATAAAAATGATTATATTGTACGCTGAAATTATTTATTGTTAAAATCATAGCAAAAATATTATTTATTTATATTTATTATTAAAATATTAATATAAAAATATTTGTAAATAAAATGTAAAAATTATATTTTAAATTAAAATATAAAATAAATTATTAAATAATAAATATATTATTTATTAAATTACTATTTACTGTTTATTATTAAAATAATAATATAATATTATTTATTATTAAAATATTAAAAATATTTAAGATTAATAATATACAAAATAAAATATTTAAACTAAAAGCATTGAAAGATTTTGAATGTTAAATTTTTTTCTGATTAAATAAAAAAACATTTTTATTAATATAATAATATTTCAGGTAGGGTTAAATTATCAAAGTGTTAAAAAATGTCTAATTTGAGTTGAATCAGACTCAAAAGCTTGGTAAATAAATTTATACATAGATAGCTATTCTTTTCAAAAAAATGTTTTCCCCTTTTCAAACGTGTAAAATAATTTTTAGAAAAATAATTTAATTTTTTATTGATCAAGAAATTTTTTGGTAATCGATTATTTTTTGAAAATCATATTTAATGAATTAAACACAGTATATACACGCCACTCACTGTTTCACAACTTACATGTTTATTGTTGAGTGCATGTTATGATATTATTATATACATTTTTTCTAAAGTGTAAATTTGCTAGTTGGTTACTTTATTGTAATTTTATTTCAAATCAAATCACATCATTTGCTTTCCGATTTCTTGTCACATTCATTACCTTTTTCTTTGGGGAAACTGCAAAATGTTGGATATAAAGAGAAAATAAGTAATTTTTACCTTTTCTGCTTACCTTAAGGCTAATAATAATAATAATATAATGTACTTAGAGAGGTTAATTTTTTTCATTGCGATCTAAATTTTGAACTTTGAGATTTTAAGGAGCAAGTAAGCAAACTGCAATTAGTTTTATACCTTCCATTATTATTTACATTCTTCTATGCAAACAGACAGACTTGACGTAGCTGCCTGCATTGCAACACTTAGAACAACTTTTGAAATTCAGATTAACAGGCTTTACATACAATCATTTATTTTGCCATATATAAATCATTTATCTTCATCACAAATCCCAATCCTTCCCTGCCCTGCCATGCCAAACCCAACAAGCTCACGTCCCAAATGCCGCCAACATGCGTACCACCATTTATCCTGCTTGAATGGGCGAGACTCGCTTAATAAGTCCCTTCATCTTGCCTCTCTTTCTTCTACCAACTCTTCTCTCCACTGCATATCAAGAACATAAAATTAAAATAGATATTAATTAATACTGCAAGAGAATAAGTATCATCAACCTATTGCACATCTAGGTTCTTTATATTTAAGAGAACTAATAAGAGTTCTTTATATCTAGGTTCTCACTTACCAGTTAATAGAACCACCCAGGGGATCCACATTTGCCGTGGGCAATAAAGTTGCATGTAGAACACTTGAGAGCTTCATCTTGGCAAAGCTTACCACAAACACTGCATTCAGGGTAGCCATCAACCTTCCGGACAAAAATGAAATCTTTTTGACAGTGTCTGTGACGCCAATTTGGCCAAGTCATCCCTTCCTTGACAAATGGATATTTTCCAAGAACACATTTAGGATGAACAGAATTATCACAAGTTGAACAATAATAATACCAATGGTTTGGGTCTCTCTTTTCTTCACAAATATCACAATAATGTTCATCTCTCTCATCATGATAAGTAAGTTTTAGCAAGTGATTATCACATCTGTGCTGAATTGCTTCCGGTAATGTCATGCACGCAAAATTCAAAGCAAAATTAGTGCACTTCTTACATCTGAATGCGCCGTAGGAGCCACGGACACCACAGGCACTGCATTGCTCCTTGCGTTTATAGTCAAAAAAGAGAAAGTGTTCGTGTCTTTGACCTTCGATGATATTAGGAACACTAGCACACCTGAGGCAAAACTTGAGAGTACTACTTTCGTAATACAAACCACTGCAATAGCGATTACACAAGCCACACTTGAACCAATCCTCTGCTTTGAGGGTGGCGTCGAATCGATCAAACCAATGATGCTTAATTTTGGGTAATTCGGCACAGGGTTTGTGAAGGGGGAAATTGCACTCTGAACAATAATAAAATGGAGTTGAGATAGACAGCATGCATCCGTCACAATGTCTGTCAATATCCTCTTTGATCTCGCCTTCAAACACTAAGTTGTGTTCATGGCTGAAATGTTTTATCTTTGCAGCTTCTCCATGCTCATTCTTCTCAATAACATGAAAAGGGATAGAAGAATCTGTAGCTTCATTAGATGCATCAAGCACCTCATCTTGATCAATTATGTAGTACAAATTCTCATCCTCTGTTGCACATTTCACATGGGCAATATAACTGCAATCTTTCTTCAAACAATGGTAACTTCCATGTCCTACTCTCACTTCATCAAAGCAAATTTGGCAATCATATTTTTCAAGTTTCCCTTGTCTAGGGAAATACTCATGAAAAATAGCATGATCATGTCGTGTAACTTTGATGACGTGTGGCACTGAAATGCAATTCTTATGGACTTGGAGGTGATATGCAGGACATATATAAGAGACAAACTTGCCATTGGTGCCACATGCATCACAAATAAATGAATCATTTCGACAAAACAAGGTGAATGGGTGTTCATGATCCCTTCTATTTTCAACAGTAGGTCTTGGCCAAATGCATTCAAGGTGAATATCAAACTTGCAAGCAAAACATCAATAAAAAAGATTATGATTATCTTTGTTTCGGCATACCTCACAAAAAAAATTGCTTTCATCAAATTGAAGGATGAGAGTGTGTAAATGATGGCAAGGGTGATCAATTTCAGCAGGTAACTCACTAAAACATTTTTTATGAAGGTAAATTTTAAAATCAGAAATAGAAACATATATGGAATCTCTTAATGATTCATGACACCAAGAGCATATAATTTTTTTCAGTGCATCCTTATGATTTTCAAGGAAGAAGAATGGATGTTGGTGGCCATCATCTTTGAGATGATAGATAGGTTCACCAACCTTACGTGAAGATAAAGCACATTTGATGTCAAGGGTCAAAATGCAATTAAAACATCGATAAAAAAATATATTACGTTTTTCCTTGCATAATGCACAAGCATACCCTGGATGATAACGATCAGTCTTTGGCCTTTCTAGAAGAAAAAAACCTCGAGAGTGTTGGGGGTGGAGAGAGTGGTTACCAATTTCAAGGAGTGCTTGGGCACATTACTTATGAAGGTGTTAGTTGCAATGTAGACAAGTAAAGCTTGAAGCTGATACCACTTCCCCACATCCCCAGCAAGAAGCTTTTTCATTTTCATTGCTTTGCTCTTCAACCAACACCAAGGGATGCTGACGATGAGACCAATGTTGAATGGTCTGCTCCACATTCTCCATCTCCATTTGCGAGTAGTGAAAGTGATGAGGTAGCAGTGAATGTGAATTAGATGTTCAAACAAACAAAAAAACAAAGAACAAAAAGTTCGTAATTTTTTGATGAATAATGTTGATGAGCGAAGACAAGACTTAATTTATGCACGTTTCTTTATTCTTTTCTTGTATACATAGCCGAGTAAAATTTTGGAACACCAATCAGGACAATGCCTTCTTATTCTTACAATTATTTTCAATAACTATTTTTTATTATTATTTTTTTTGTATTTGTTGACAGAACCAAATTTTGGAACACAGACACGCCCTTACTCTTGTAAATATATTTTTTTTGTTGCTAATTTATTAATAGTTTAATACTAGTCATAATTATTTCTTTTTTTTATATGTTGTAAATTTTTTTTGGTTACAAAGGGTTATATTTTGTAATTAGTAATGCTCGTAATAATAATTAATAAATTTGAGCCATGATTATTTTTTGCATAAATCGGAAGTTATAAAATTTTTCCTTTCTCATGGTTCCCCTGCCTACAGGACTGAATACAAATTTTCCAAATTTTGGAGGGAAAAAAGTATATAAAAAATATATATTTTTTATAAAAATACCTTTTGTCATCATGGTCCTCCTATCAATTTTTTCATAAAAATTGGAAAAAAATTATAAAATAGGGTAAAGGATTTAAAATTTATTACTCACCGTACAAATTAAAATGTACTTATTCAAAAGAAATTAACATCTTTAATTTTTTGAAAGAAGATGAATTATTATTTTTGTTTTTGATTTTAAAAATTTAACTTAAAATCAATGAAAAATGGAACTTCATTTTCCTTTTTTTTGGATAAATTACCTAATTTTCTTTCTTAATTATTTAAAAAATTTTATTTCCTTCCTCGTAAATCCATATCTCTATGATAGCAAAGAATAATAATTTCGGATCCATTATTTGATTTTTATTTTCTTTATTTATCTTTATTTTATTAAATTTTATTTCTTAAAAATTTATAAATTTTGCAAAATAAAATAAAATCAAATCATACTAAAAATAAAGCTAAAATTTTAACCAAAAAAAAAAAGAAATGAAGTATGCCCAAATAATTTCTACTCTCGAGTGGTTGACCTTTATTTTCTCAAAAATTATAAAAAGTTGTATATATTAAAGGAAGACTTAATTATTAACGTTTATTTTCTAGTTATAGTTTTAAACTCAAATTAACACTAAAAAAATTAGACTCATTGCCAACTGATTTTTGAATAGATTATCTTTAATAAAATTTTTTTTTCAAGAGATTATAAAAATAAATAACTTAATGGTGTTAGATTGGCATAACTTTAAAAAATTTCAATTTATACAATTATTAATTTACATAAAGTAATTTCTAAGATTATTAAATAATATTTACTTTTATTAGTTTATATGTTAAGAAATTATTTGGATATGTCTCATTTCTTTATTTTTTTTGTTAAAAAAATTCTAAATTTGTTTTTTAATAGGATTTGATTTTATATATGTTGATCAAAGTTTACAAATATATGGGAAATAAAATAGGATAAAATAAGAACAAAAAAGGAAATAAAATCAGGATAAACGACTCAAAATTATTAATATTTACTATCACACCAAAATATATTTACTAAATTATTATTTTTGCCTTTAACTTTAAGTTAAATTTTTAAAATATGGGCAAATTTTTATTTTGTTTCATTTTTAAAAATTTTAAACTTTTATTTTTAATAAATACATTTTAGTATAGTAGCAAAGAATAATAATTCTACATCTATTATCTTAATTTATAATTTTTTTTATACGAAACTAGATGAAAGGACTATAATGACATTCTTTTAAAAAAATTTCAGATTATCCTCGAACAATTTAAAAATTAAATTAAATTCACATAAAAAATTTAGAATTACAAATGCACTTTATCTAAAAAATTATTACAGGAAGAAAAGCTAAAACTGCATGGATACAGGGGTTGTAGGTGTTTTTTCTAAGCACATGGGTATAGGTTTAAATATACCGACTTAATAAAAAATTAGACCTTCCAATTCAAGTTTATAATTCTTGTTCTGTCATGGAAAATCATATTCGTATGGTATAGAATACAAAAACTTCGTATTAAAATTTGTATTGATATGAAAAGCACGTAAATATTTTTTTTTAGCTTTTATCATATTTGTATAATTCTTGTTCACACAAACCTTGCAATTTGAGTTTATAACTCTTGTTTTGTCATATAAAATCTTGTTCTAATAGTATAAAATACGAAAATTTTATGTCAAAATTTGCTTTGACATGAAAAGCACACAAATCTTTTTTTTTTTTTTTACTTTTATCATATTTATATACAATTTTTACCTAATTTTAACCCTTATTATCTCGCATTTTTTGTTTGTGCCTTTTTTTTATCGTATCTAAAATTGTTAGGTTTATAAAAAAAATACACAATCGATTAACTCAACTTTCTTACGGGATCAAACCCCAAATAGGATCTTATCCTGTATTTACATTTTTTTTATTTTGTAAATTTCTTCATTCTCTTTTTGTTTTGCTCCAATTTGTTGCATATTTAGATTTTTTTTCTTCTGTTGTGGTAAATGTGTACAACTGCACTTCTTATTCTTAAATCATGGAAAAATTATTAATAAGTACGAGAATTGCTGCCTACTTACTGATATTATTGTCATAGTTTGCTGTCCAAATTTTGATTGATTTTTATAAGTTCTATTAGAGCTTTCTTCTTTATTGTTAACTTGTGCAGTTTTCTATTTGGTTAGTAGGCATCTGGGTTTGGAATCAGTTGAGATAGAAAAGTTTGAGAGAATATGTATATCGTAGACATGTCTATTCTTTATTGAATGTACTCTTCTTCAGAGAAGCTAATCCATCAAAAAGTTACTCTTCTCATTGGATACTTTCAGCAGATTATTGTTTGAAACCAGTGATGATTAAAATTTGCAACTTTTCAGCTGATAATAAGCTTATGTGAAGTAGCTAATGGCCTCAAGGGGCATATGGCAACTAAGAAGCTGATTCTCTTTTGTGATTGGGAGGAAGTGGTCAAAAGCTATGAAGCTTTAACTTTATGATGGTTGCATTTTCCAAGGCACAACCCATAGGGCATCATATGCAGCGTGTGATACGAGTAAAGAATATGGCCCTTGACTCCTGAGGGCATACTTACACATCAAGCAACTAGCTAGGCTGAGGAACTTCTTGGAAGGAAGGTGATAAAGTTAAAGGCATGTTACCAAAATCCTAGCATGCAAGCAATGTGCATGGAAAAGAGACTTGAAAGCTTTGATATGCTCAAGCATCTGTGGGAAACTCGTTTTCCTGTCAAAGTATTGTGCTTTTCTTAATTGCATGGGTAAGGTAAATATTTACCAATTTGGTCTTTGAAGGAATGCTCCATATCAAACCCAAAGACAACTTTTATTGCGTTGCTCACGCAAAGGATCTGGAATGACTTATAAACCCAGGAATGAAAAAGTAGTAAAATGCCTGCATGTTTAATCTCCCTTTATGTAGCATTGGATAGCACTGTATGTATGTAGTAGAGGATTTCACAATGATCATTTTGATGAAGGACAGTATTTCCGAGCGCACTAGTGAAACCACCATGGCCATTGCTAGATAAGAAAGAATTCCATGGCCAACCTGAGAGGCAGACACCATGAGAACGACTTAAGTTCTTTGTTATCCAGATGCATATTTATGCACAACGCGATGAGGAAATGAAACTATCCATGAACAATGAGCAATGAACACCCCTAATGAATGGCTGTACTCAATCATGATCTTATAGGTTCAGCATGACCTTATAGAATGTTTGATGATTAACCTTTGTGAATAGAAGTGTGATTACTCAAATTGTAACACTCGTGTTAATTACGGTTTTCATTTGTGGCGAGGGACAAGCAAAAGGTGAAGAGAGAAAGATTGATCCACAAAAATCTTAAATTTCTAAATTTAAAAATAAAGTCAAAAACCAATTGAACTTAAACTTGACTAAATTGAATCAAGAAAAGTAAATAATTCGAATATAAACTACACAAATTCAAATTAATCCAAATTCATCAATCCAAAAGAAATTAATCTAAAATAATTTAAACATTAAATTTGAATGACACACTCAAAATAATCTAAAATTTAAATGATTCAAAATTTTTTAAATCCAAAATAACTTGTTTCGACTTGTCTAATTGTTGCCTCTCCATGTACCATAGTTATAGGAATTATTACCTAGCCACCCTTCTTAAGACTAAATCATCTGTTAGGGGCCTGATACAATTTCTTTTCCCTTCCATTCTTCCCTTTTAGGATAACTAAATCTTAGTTTTACTTAGAAGGTTTGATAAGTCAAGCTTTTAAACTTCCCTTTGTCTTATGACTCATCATTGTAACACAATGATAGTAATTAGAGTTTTTCATGGTTTGGATCACATTGGATTAAGGTCAAATTTACCTAATATGTTAAGAAATTGAAAGTGAATTTAAATTCAATCCAGCCCAATTTTTTATTTAAGCTCGTTATCCCATGTAACAAATAAATTCAAATTCATCCAAATACTTATATATCTTTTAAGAAAAGTATAATAAAATATAAAAATATTAAAACACATAACTGCTAATCAGTATAATACAACAAACTCAAATACATCCTACAAAAAGACTAGTAAAAGCATGAAAATCTAAATTAAAACCTAAAAAAATTAACATAAACTCAAATTAAATTACATAAAAAATAAAAATAATTAAAATATATTAGTATAAAAAAATTGAAATTATTAGATCAAACCAGAACAAATTTGAACTTGACATGATAAATCCAAAATCAATCTGTTTTTTATCTAGCCTCAATTTTCAAGTTTAAGACCATTTAATGGGTTTGATATTTTGACTCAAATCTACTTAAAAATCGAACCAATCTTCGAACTTTAATGGATAATTCGACCATGAAACAAATTTAACAGTAATACCTATGAAATACATTTTTGGGTAGAGATATAAATATTGTGGGAAATGAAAGAAAAAGAAAAGAGAGGAAAGAAAACGTGAGTTACCCCCACCAAAATCCAAATTAAAATGACAAATATGCAGAGTGATGCAGACATGCTATCCACTTGGGATATGAAATTATTCTGATGTACAGTTCCAGACAAAACCTTTTACAAAACATACCCGCACTCTGTTGCGGGAAGGGAGTAGAGTAAAAACCTCTTCCATAGCCAGGGCATCTTGGATCTAGCTGCAGTGCCAGGATAAACTCATCCAACCCATGAAGAAAGCTAATCTCTTCTGGAGATTGGGCCTTACCTCTCATCCATTAGAAGTTTGCTTGTAATCCTTGAGAGAAAGATTGCATCCAATCTTGCTAACAACATGTAGAATTGAAATGCAATTCTAATTTCAAAGCGTATAGATTTTTCGGGAATTCAGTTTATGCAGAAACAGCTAAAGATAGAATCAGTACCACAATGATGTCAGATGTTTGCTTTCAAAATAAAAAGAGAAATGGCACCAATTTTGGTTTAAGTGACACACAGACCACAAACATTTAAGAGAAGATTGCTGCTAACACACCCCAAAAGCGAACATAAAATAGGCTAACAAAATAAAGCGAAAGACACTCATAAGATAAGTGGATCAGATCAGCTAACTGAAATCTGCTGAGTAGTCAACGAGCTTTTAATCTTTCTTTTCCCAATCACACAATATGAAAAAAAAATAGTTCCTTATACCAGTAATTCTCTCAGCAGTCTCTCCAACTTTTTTTTTCATCATGGCATGATATTATTAGTTCACCTTTCATGGCTGAGACAAAAACTGAGGACCTCATGACATGTGATGGTTATAGGTAATACATATATACACACAAAGCTCAATCATAAAACTACTGAGTAGCAACATCTAATGAAAGATTAGTGATGAACAACATATATTACATAATGCACGTGTTTAATATATTACAGAACGTATGTATTTAAATAACCTTTTATACTCTTTGTATACAATCACCTTTTATCTTACTTTTCCAATAAATACAATCATCAGAGCCTTTATCCTAAGGGATTGAGGTAGATTATATGGACCAATATCTGAACTCACGTTAGATCGTCCATCCCCAACGATGTTCTGATATTGGTTCATTTCATGCGATTGGACTAGTTTTTATGGCTAGTTCTCCAACCCTACCACCACCTTTCTCCTTTATCCGGGCTTAGGACCAGCTGTGTTAACTCACATATGCGGAGCTCCAATAAATAAAAAAAAAAGTTCCTAATACAAGTAATTTTCTTAGCATGGTCTCTCTCAAGTTCCTACTTCATCATGCCACAATAATATCAGCTAACTTAACAGGTAGAAAAATAAATAGAAGTTCACGACACGTGATGGCTCTAGGTGATGCATATACATGCACAAAGATCAAGCATAAAATACTTATGTCAGTTCTCACAAACCCCATCATTTCAATAAATTGCCATTGTCAATAGCACTCTGATTTAAAAAACCAATTCAACCATAGCATGATACTCAATAAACTGATGAGAAAAAACTATCATTTGACTGCCATTACTTTCGTCAAATTCCATCAACACCAAGAAAAGATAAATAACAGTAATCATGTTCAACGCAATACCATCATATGGCATAAGACAGATAAAAAAACTAACAGGAAATTACGTTCAGAAAACAACAGAGATTGGGAAAAAAAATTAAATGTATACCCAAGCCATGCTGTGGCAAAGCTAATCTCCACTCTAAATGGCTATGACTTGTACAACCATCTTAATCTCTTTCTGTCACGCTCATTTGGGCTGTCATGGCCATCAGAAGCATTCACATTGTTTCTACAAATAACTTGTGCCTTATATAGTTGTCAATATTCTAGGGTGAAGTTGAATTTTCATGAACTTGAATATATATATAACTTGTGCCTTATATAGTTGTCAATATTCTTGGGTGAAGTTGGATTTTCATGAACTTGAAAAGACTTAGGTTCAGTCTTAGGTTCATTAAAAATGCAAAAAAGACCTTGAAAGATCGTCTTCCCAGGAACAGACCATATCAGTTGACGAAAAGGATTTTGTTGAGATTAAATAGTAACTTAATTTTGGTTTTATATGTATAAATTACACACGCATGCATGAGAATGTCATTGTGACCTAAAAATGTCAATAAACAACTGTGCGATATGACATGATTTTTTTTTACATGTTTAATTGAAATTAAAAATTTTCCTTTTACTGTCAAAACTGGATTGCTTGAGTAATACTTCACATAGATCCAATAATAATAATAATAATAATAAAAAACTAATATTTACATATAGATATGTAGCTTGCAAAATTAGTGATGGGTGGAAAGATCTAATTAATTAGTTTATATTAAGAGTCAAGGATTAATTAACTAATCTCAAATAAAATTATAAAAGTTTTAAGCATGTTGTCTACCTAGGTTTATAGATACAAAGGCGATTCCAGTTAATGAAGAAATCCAACTCCAAAACTCAGTGACAACCTAAATTTGAATCCAAATTTCTAAATCAATTTTTTCCTTAAAACTCCACTGCCACAACTTGCAGACTGCATAACCTATAACCGAACCAATTCCACCCTAAAATGAAATTGAAGAAACTCCAAAAAAAAAAATTTCTATAAAGACAAACTCGCACATATAGCCTAGGTTTAGAAATGCATTGTAACTTACGTAAACTTAAAAAGCCTTTAATACTCCAAAAACCTAATAAACCTTAGCACATCATTACTCTTTTGCATAAGAAAAACGAAAACAAATGAAATAAAAAAATGGGAATTACTAAACCCAGTTCAAACTCATCATACATTCCATCTAGAGGATGATAGATTTTATGAATCTTCGGCTAGGACGTAGCTTAGATGGTTTCAATTACTCATAAATTTATGATCTTAACCAACTGTACAATACCTAATCTAATTTATTTTACACACAAATGCTTCATTTGTTCTAAATTAATACTGGAGATCTACTCCAATGAACCCAAAATAATTACCCAAAAGAAACCCAAATCAGCGACAGCAGATTCAACCATCAGATATTATAAGGAAGTTAAAAAATAATTCTGCCATATCCCATTAAACAACTTTCAAGATCAGACTCAGAGAAGAAAAGATAGAAAGAGTACCTGAGAGAAAATCAATCCTGCTTCTTCTTGTTCCTTAGATGGAAACCCTAGAATTTTAGATGACTATGAGCCTATCGGAATTGAAGGATTACTGAAATTAGTCTATATGTTACCAGGGATATAGGAAGAGGGCGGAGAGCCAGAGACAAACAGAGAGCTGAGTGAGAAAAGAAGAGAGGGATGGCAGAACAAACAAAAACCGAGAGGGTAATGTGGGCAGAACGGGCAACTGCCATGTGGACATTCTAACGACACTCAGAAATATTCAAGGTTAAGGGCAACTTTGGCTGGTTAACGGAAGAGTTTATTTATTAAGTAGAAGATAGATATTTAGGGGTCGTTTGTTTTTGTTTTTGTTTCCTGTTTTCTGTTTTTGTTTTCATTTTTTTTGGAAACAGAAACAGAAAACACGTTTGGTAACATGTTTCCGTTTTCAAAAAATGAAAACGAAAACAAGAATTTTCAAAATTGTTGGAAACAAGAATTTCTTGTTTTCATTGTTTTTGGAAACATGTTTTCATTTCTGTTACTGTTCATAAGTAAGTGAACAAAGTTTATATATTAATATAATGTTAATATTTTATAATAAAAATATAAATAAAATTAATTAATTTTTAAATAAAATAATATTAAATTTTAATATAAAATATTATTTAATATTTTAAAATTAATATATTTATTTTAATATAGAAAAGTTGAAAACATAAAAAGCAATTAAATAAATATTACATTGAACTATAATATTATAATATTATTTAATTTAAATTTTTATAATAATTTATTGAATATATTAAATATTTTAAATAATATCATTTATTATAATTTTGATATGTTAATAATTAATACTATTATCTAATATAATTAATTTTTATTTTACTAAAGAATATTATTATTTAATATTATATTCTATCTTAAATTTAAAATATATCACTACTACTATTAAATAAGTTAATATTATTAAATAAGTAAATACTTAACATTAAATAATATTATTTATATTAAATATAATATATTTTAATAACTATATAATTTATTATAAATTAATTAGTTAAATATTTTATTTAATAATGTAATATTATTATTATTACAATTAAATAAAAATTATTATTAAATATAATTTATGATTATTACAATTAAATTCAATAATATTATTTTATTTAATATTTTATTTAATTATAACATTATTTAAATTATATTAAATTTTTATAATATTAAATAAAAATATTTAATATTAGTATTAAAAAATATAAAATAATATTATTTAATATTATCTACATATTATTATTTAATAAATATATTATTTTTTATTTAATTTTTAAAATTTTGTTTTGTGAATTGAATTATTATATATGTATCAATTTAAATATTTGTTTTCAAAACGTAACAGCATTAAACAAACATGTTTTCTGTTTTCAGAAATTGAAAACAAAACAAAAAAAAACAAAAACAAAATTTTCAAAAACAGAAAACATAAAACAGAAAACAAGAAACGATACCAAACGACCCCTAAGGTTTAGGTGAGAAGTAGATTTGAATTTTTTGATGGATGTATTAATTAAAATTTTTTTAACATATATTTAGTGAATTTTTAATATTTTTACTTTATTCTCCAATAATTCACAAAATTCTAAAGATGATTATTTTATTTCACATATTTATATATAATGTACTGACATTGTATAGCTATTATACACTGTCAATACATCAGAAGTTGATACCTTATCAATAAGTCTTTATTAGCAAATTCAAAATAAATTATTTGTATTTATTTTTAATGTCTTGCCTTTTTTTAGTTAGCATATTGATGATGTGTTAATCTATGGTACATTAACAGTATATAAAAACTATATACTGTCAGTGCATCATAGATAAACTCTTATTTCGCATTAATTTATTTTGTGCAATTTTTATATTTATTTTGTTTTTTTATTTTAATTATCAAATTTTTTTTATTTTATTTATTTGTTTTATTTAAAATTTTATGATTTAATTTAATAAAGTTTATTATTTTATTTTTACATTTATAAAACATATATAAAAATTTTATTAAATGGTTATCAACATCTACAACATTTTTATATTAAGTTTACCTAATGTTAATTTAACTTTTTTTAACAATACTTTTAAAAAAAACCTTTTCTTATATAGTACTTTTTATAAAAACTCCAACCGGACTAAAAAACCCTAAGTTTTAGATTACTTATGCTTGCACATGTCACATCTTACAAGTATCTAGCTCTTCACACATTGTTCGATGTGGTAAAAAGATGAACGAAGAAAATGAGCTATAAGATCTGTTATATCATATTAAGCCAATTAGGCCTAATAATAAGATAACCCGTCAAGCCCAAATCAAAAGACGAAGTTATTAGCCCACACAGAACAAGTTGTCGCCAGCTATCGATGAACAAAAACCCAAAGGCAAATAAGAGTCGCACAAAGGAAAAGGATTTTTTATATTAAAAGAATCTTTACGTGGTAATATGATAAAGGATTTATATATGATACACTGATAATATATAGTTTTTATACATTATCAATACTTCAGAGATTGACACTTGCTCTTATATGCAAATATAAATAAATTTTTTAATTTGTTATTGATAAGGTGTTAATTTCTGATGTATTGACAGTGTATAAATACTATACACTGTCAATGTATCATATACAATCCCTACAATAAAAGCCTTACTCCCAGTGGAACTTGGAAAACAGACGGTCTGTTATATAAAACCCTCACAGGTATGTGGCAAAACTAAGCCTCGGAGTGTGTCCTGAAGAACAATCTCTGGTGTCCTCTTGTTGTTGTTTCTCTTTGACAGAAACCGATTCAAACAACCATCTGCTTCGAGATTGATTTATTTCAAAATAATCATCAAGAGTATTTTCCTTCGTATTTTCATTGTCAAGAAGAAGGGAAATAGATGAATTTATATCTTAACATTCTCTTAAAATTCAAGCCTTTCGTACATATAAGAAACCAATTGCTCAGCTAAACTTAATTAATTGATAAAAGAAATTATATCTGGTTCATAGTTTATAAATTTTTATACATGGTTAGCAATTCATAACATATGCCACATAATTAATTCATAAATTTTTCAAAAGAAATTAAAAAAAACTTTTGAATTTACTAACTATTATAGTATGATTCAATGAAAATGCACTGACAGCACACTAAAGACCAAAAAAATTGAAATTAGTTAATTTTATTCTCAACTCCTTTTTCTAAAATCCTTTCATTTTCATCCCCTGTGCCATGCAAACACAAGAAAGAAAAACAACTTTCCTCCCATACATTCCTGTCAAACACAGTATTAATTTCCTAGGAGAAACAATTGTTATTTTGAGGATTATGTCACTGTTTGGTGAGTGGGAGTTAAAGCAACCATGAGAGTGGGAGGAGAGAGATTGAAGAGAAACCATATATGAAAGAATGAAAACAGTGGTGGATGGAGTAGGCAATAAGTCATTATCCCTTTGAAAACAAACTTTAAATCTCCAATTTCCACAGAAATACATATATATGGAAGACAACCTCTTTCCACCATTGCCTACACCGCTCTCAAGCAAATTCCATCACAACCTAGAAAGAGAGATTGAGAGAAATAAATAAAAAGAACTGAACATCTCTCATACAGAATCCATACTTCATGTTCACCTGGTGTAGCTCAATATTGCCATAATGATTGATGTCAATGTTGCAGATGTTGGCCTTTTCCTTCACTAAATTCATACTCGAAACTGACTTGCGTTGATGTTGGTGCATGGGGTTGCATGTATTTTTCATCTTTGATTCAGATCTGAATTGATAGAAAGCTTTTGATTCATTCAACTAGCTAGGTTCTTTCCAATGAGTAGTGTCGTAACGGTTTCGCGCTCGATGATTTTGAAAACATTTACAAAATAATAGGGAGTTGCCACCAATCTTTTTTGACTAGGTGTGATTGGTCACCTAAAATATTTATCTTTTTAACAAAATTTCAAAATTAATTAAGTTTTATTAAAAAGACAAATTTTTGGTCTGCGAAAATAAAAATCGGGTTCGGAAGTACGATTACGCGTGGGGAAGGATTAGCACCCCCACAACGCCCGTTAAAAAACGGTACTATAATAATCATGTGTTATCCTTTTATTTTAATGAAATGGTCTTAATTTAATATTTAAAAATAATTCCTATTTTTATTGCAGTCAATTTTATTCTCTTTATTCAAAGTCATTTTTATTTGGAAAAATAATTTTGTTTTATTTTTAAAAAGTTAAATTTTATTTTTCAAAAGTGAATGTGAACCTCTTTGTATTGAAAAATTAATTCAAATATCCCAATACTCTGGTAATATTTGAAATAATTTTCTTCACCTAGAGATTTCTTAAGAATCACTACTTGTGAGTTCTATAAAATCTCATAATCAGAAGATTCACACTCGCTTCAAAAATTATTATGAATGCATATGATGCAGACGGACAATGAATGATGCAAATGTATTTTTTTTATAATAAATTTTTTTATAAAATTTTATTTTATTTATTTTAAATAAAAATAAATATTATTGAAGAATCACACTAAGCATCCCAATACTTTGGTAACATTTAGCAGACTCCTCTCACCTAGGGATCAGTTAAGAAATCACTACTTGTGAGTTTCATAGTGAGTTTCATAACATCCCATCATCGGACGATTATTTAATTATTAAATTTTATTATTAATTTTTC
Source organism: Heritiera fomes (assembly GCA_032173925.1). Taxonomy (NCBI): domain Eukaryota; kingdom Viridiplantae; phylum Streptophyta; class Magnoliopsida; order Malvales; family Malvaceae; genus Heritiera; species Heritiera fomes. Next base: position 30,223,247 of record JAPDPM010000012.1, read on the forward strand.
TTTGTTTTTTATTTAAAAAATAAATTATGTATTTTCATTTTTAATAAAAATTTACATTATTGAAAAATCATACTAAATATCCCAATACTCTGGTAACATTTAGTAGACTCTTCTCACATAGGGATCAGTCAAGAAATCACTACTTGTGAGTTTCATGAACTCCCATCATCAGACAATTATTTAATTATTATATTTTATTATTAATTTTTCTATGTTTTTTATTAAAAAAATAAATTATGTATTTTTATTTTTAATAAAAATTTAAATTATTGAAAAATTATACTAAATATCCAAATACTCTGGTAAAATTTAGTAGACTCTTCTCACCTAGGGATTAGTCAAGAAATCACTATTTATAAGTTTCATGACATCCCATCATCGAACATTGTTTAATTATTAAATTTAATTATTTATTTTTCTTTGTTTGTTTATTATAAAAAATAAATTAACTATTTTCATTTTTAATAAAAATTTAAATTATTGAAAAATCATACTAAATATCCCAATACTCTGGTAACATTTAGTACGACTCTTCTCACCTAGGGATCAGTCAAGAAATCACTACTTGTGAGTTTCATGACATCTCATCATCGGATATTTATTTAATTAAATTTAAATTTTATCATTTACTCAAATTTAAATTTCATTATTTTTAAATATATTTTCTAATCAATAATAATAATTAATGAAAATACAAATAAAAGAAAATTTTTTCAAAAACTTTTATTTTACAACATGCATTAATAATAATAATAATAATAATAATAATAATAATAATAATAATAATAATAATAATAATAATAATAATAATAATAATAACAACAACAACAATAACAACAATAATAAAACACAATAATAATAATAATAATAATAATAATAATAATAATAATAATAATAATAATAATAATAATAAAATGAATAAATAAAACATAATAATAATAATAACACCAAAATTACTAAAATTAAAAGAAATATACCTAAATTGATTTGGGCTAAGAACCCAAAGGGAACCTTTTCAAAATAGCCCAAAAAATTGAGCCCAAAAGCAACTTGGAGTGGGCCCAAATCTGAAGGCCCAAACAGACCACGGACGGGCCGGATCGAGACGCGGGTCGGGTTGACACGCGGGTGGCAGACTGGGTCGAAAACGAGTTCACAGGTCGGGTTGGCTTGGCTGGCAAGCGGGTTAGGAGCAAGTCGGGCTCGCAGACCTTGGATCGGATCTCGGGTCCCGCGCAGATCTTCCCCACTCTCCGGGCCAGGCGCGCGGATCCCGGGTAGGATCCCGGGTCGCGCGCGGATCCTTTTATGAAAAACTATTTTTTTTTACTTCATTTTCATCAAAAAACGAAAAAAAATCAGAGCCTTCAAAGGCTCTCCCCTCAGGCGATTTTCGGCCCTGCAGGATTGCCGTCTGCCGTCGCTAGCCGCCGTCGCCGGTGGCCAAATGCCAAAAAGCTCGCCACTTTCCGAAAGTCCTCTGTCTCCTCTTTCAAGATCCAACCTCCGTTTCACCCAAAAATCACCCTAACTACTTAGATCTAGGCTAGACCAAAACCCTCTCCCCCCTTTTTGTGTTTTTTTTTGTGGTTGATGGTTCGGTTGGTTCTCGAGGTTGCTGGTTCTTTTTTTTTTGTTTTTGCAGGTGTTAGATCTAGGGTTTTGGGATCTCGGATTTAGGGTTTCGAATGGTGGCGAGGTCGTTGGGGTGAAGGTGATGGGTTTGTGAATTACATGGTGAGGGTCAAAAAATGGTAAGCTGAGGATTAAGGGAGGGTTTCGGTTTTGGGTGATCAGGTTTTTTTGGCTGTGGTGTTGAGGTAAAAGGGGGTTTGGCTGGTGATGATGGTGAGCAAATGGGGCTGCTGGTTTTTTGGGTTCCTCCTGATCTTCTCGTCCCCCGAGAAAAAAATGGTCATCCAATGGGGGTTTTTTAGAGAGACTAGTATAGGGCTTGGGGAACGGTGGCTGGCAGACTGGCAGATGGACAGCCTCAGGGGAGGGGTTGGCAGAGAAGGGTGACAAAGAAGGGTGGCTGGCAGTTATGGGGTACTGAACCCCATTCAATTTTGATGGAACCAGATAAAAAACAAAAACAAATAAAATAAAAGAAATAAAAATAAAAATAAAAATAAAAATAAAAATAAAGATAAAAATAAAATAAAATAGTGTAAAATAAGTAAAATAATAATAATAATAATAATAATAATAATAAAATAATTTGTCAAAATAATTTGTAAAGTTCGAACAAAATTAGATATCTACAGCTGCCCCTCTTTGCTCATTGCTGAGGATCAGGAATAGAGCAAAGACAATAAACAACAATTTTGTCTGACTCAAGATTTAATCTTTCTTTTTTTTTTTTTGTTTTTTGCATTTTCTTGAAAAGATGCTTCTCCTACAACAGAGGCAATAAAGCCTTAAGTTCTTCCTGGAATGTGCTCCTTTTGCAACAGAGACAATGTAACTTAAAATTTTTTTTTCTTTTTGAACTTTAGAATTTTTCTGTTTCTTCTTTTTTTTTCTTCTTTTTTCTTAAAGGTGCTCCTCTTGCAGCAGAGGCGATGAAACTTTAATTTTTCTTCCTGGGAAAGCTCCTCTTGCAATAGAGGCCATGAAACTTGAAATGTTCTTTTCTGAAAATGTGCTCCTCTTGCAACAGAGGTGATGAAACTTTAAATCTCTTCCTGAAATGTGCTCCTCTTGCAGCAGAGGCAGTGAAACTTTAAATTTCTTTCTTCAAAAGTGCTCCTCTTGCAGCAGAGGCCTTAAAAACTTTTAAATCTTTTCTGAAATGTGCTCCTTTTGCAGCAGAGGCGATGAAACTTTAAATTCCTTTTCTTGAAAATGTGCTCCTCTTGCAGCAGAGGCAATGAGACTTTAAATTCCTAAAAATTTTGCTCGGAGGACTTTGAAATTTTGCCCAGAGGACTTAAAATTGGTGCCCGAAGGACTTGAAATTGGTGCCCGGAGGACTTAGAATTTATGCTCGGAGGTCTTAAGACTGTGTCCGGAGGTCTTGAAATTTGAAATTTGTGCCCGGAGGACTTAGAATTTTGCCCGGAGGACTTAGAATTTTGCCCAGAGGACTTTAAATTGTGCTTGGAGGACTTAGAATTGTGCCCGGAGGACTTGGGAATTTTGCCCGGAAGACTTGAAATTTATGCTTGGAGGACTTAAGATTTTATGCCTGGATGTCTTATACTTTGTGCTCGGAGGTCTTAGAATTGGTGCCTGGAGGACTTAAAATTTGTTTTGAAATTTGCACCCGGAGGACTTAGAATTTATGCCCGGAGGACTTGACATTTGTGCTTGAAATGTTTGAAATTTGTACCCGGAGGATTTGAAATTTATGCCCGGAAGACTTAGCATTAGTGCCTGGAGGTCTTGAAATTTTATCTGAAGAACTTAAAATTGGTGCCCGGAGGACTTGAAATTTGCTTATCTTCTGAAAATCAACCTTCAATCTTAATTAAACATGACACTGGTCAAACTGGATTTGAAATTTTCTTTAAATTTGACTTTCTTATCTTGGAAAAGGTTGTATAACCTTTAAAATCTTGATTGGATGGTGTCGAGCCTTTAGCTTGAAAAACATGTTTTGATTTCAAAATTTTACACAAAAACTTTCAATGTTGATGCTGTATGATACTGTGTATATATGCATGTATGCATGACACTCAATCCTGTACATTCTCTAACTTTGAAACTCTATCCTTATTTTGAAAATTATGCATCCACTCAATTAGGTTCAATAAATTAGGTGCCAGCTAAACTGGGCTTGAAAAATCTAATCCCTCAAAGTGCCAACTTCGTTGGGCTTAAGACCACAAAACGGTGCCAGCTTTGTTAGGCTTGAAGTCTCATCTTAGGTGCCAACTTTACTGGGCTTAAAATCTCATCTAATTATGTGCCGATTACATTAGGTTTGAATTCTCATCTCATGCTCACAAAAACTTTTTTTTTAAATAATAATCACCCTCCATACTCAAAATTTTCTATTCAAAATTTTAGAATTTGAGAATCATTGACTTGTTCATTCAACTCAAAAGTTCACAATTTTCTCATTTCAAGTACTCTCCAAATTTTCCAAACTCAGAAACACCTTTCATTGTTTTTCATTTTCTCTAACATTCCATTTATTTCATCTCATTTTTCTTTTTTTCCTTTTTTATTTGACTTCCTATTTTCTTAAAGCTCCTTCTCATTTTTTCTTTTCTCTGTTTCTAAAAAAATCTCTCACTTTTATTTTCTTTTCAAACTACATTTCTCCCTTTATTACTTTCCAAATGACATTTCTTTGATTTTTCCATCTATCTTTTTCTTAGGCAAATTTTTTTTCTTCTTTCTTCTTTTTTTTTAATTTTCTTTTCTATTTCAAAAAAAAATCTATCATCTTTCTTTTTTTTTTTGACAAATGCAGTGATCAATGATGCAAATGCAAACACAATATCAACAATGTCAATGCAAATTTCTGTATCAATGATGTTAATGAATAGCTAACTATTACGATGCAAATGCAGACAACTTCTACCGTGATGCAAATGCAAATGACTTCTATCAAGATGCAAATGCGAATGTTTCATTAAAAGGAAACTGTGCTCTATAAAAATGTGAACATAATGATCAAAAATTGTCCTTTTGATTTACTCTTTATGTTGACAAAAACTTTTTCATTTCCTAATTCTCATTCATTTTACCCTAAAATATTTGTCTCATCACCTAAAGCCTATTGTCTTTACCTTTGCAACAAGGGTTGCCCCAAGACAATCATCACATTCCTTTTACCATTACTTTTTGAAACACTATAAGAATTCATTTTTCTATCAAAATTTTTCCTAAAAATTTTCCCAAAATGGCACAAAAAAATTCTTTGCCCCACAATAATTATCATATCTTTGTTAATCACCAATAAAAAAAATTAGAACAAAATTGCCCCAAATCTCTTTTTCCATTTTCATATTGAAAAAATAAATGATTTTCATTTTTTCAAAAATATCTATCTAGCCAAAGCTTTTTAATTTTACAAGATTGCCTTACATAATTATGATCAAAGAAAGTTAAACACAAATACAACAAAGAATTATGACATTTCAGTCCCTTGAAGATTGGTGATCACGATTTAGGTTGATGTGGAGGGAATAGTAATTTATCTTCATCAAATGGATCAGGTAGTTTCGCACATCAATGTTTTGGTTTGGCAGGTAAGGCTTACAACTTGGTAGAAAAAGAGATGAATGTTCCTTCACTTAGACTCACAAATAAAACACAAGTTTTTCAAAAAAAAAATGGATTCCTTGCAAATCATGATTTTGCAAAAAAGGTTTATCTTGAAATGTAGACAAAATTTGACACTCTTTTAATTTTCAAATTATGTATTTTGATAGTTATCAAGACTAGCCATAATGGGCTCAAGCTTTTGCTAAGTTATTTGGGAATGGAGAGAAGGTTCAAAATTCTATATCAACCCTTTTCATGAATCATCAAAGTGGACATTCTTGGTTCTTTTAAGGGTCATGGATGCTCATGGGTCTCATCGAAATTTCACAATGCCATTTCTTGTTTGACCTTGACATTACCGTGAATGACATCAAAAGGTTTTTAGTTTTGCTCTAGACTGCCCCTTTTGGGGTTTTCACCCTAAAGCCTCATTCATATTTTTCCTTTTTTTCTTTTTTTTTTTATGATTGTTCCATCATGCACTTAAGAATTCAAAATTCATCCAAAATTGGTTGTGAAGATTCTTTTGAAGGATAATATTGGTTGAGAAAGGAGCTAAGTGCCTCATTGGTTATGATAATTCATCAAGGAAAAATCTCTTCAGTTTAAGTATCCACGTTTGATCGAAATGAACTTTTCAAGGTACGTAATGTAGGCCTGGGCTTGGGGTTCTGAAAGAAGGGATAAGAAGGCCCAAAGACGTGTTTAAAGGTAATCAACCAAAGATCATTTAATATAATGTGAAGACTTATTCAATTCATTTGTCCTCTTATTTCTTATTTTGCCACTCCTTCATTTCATTTTCTCTTTTTTCTTTTTCTTTCTTGCAATTTTTTTTCATTTTTTTTTACTTTATGGAGTGAAATCAAAATCTTGTAAAGCTAATTCACCTTACATTTGCCCCTTAACATGTTAAACCATTTTGACTTAGAATTAGGGCTAGTCATTCGTACTCTTGGAGAAGGTTTTTGTATATGTGCCCCCAATGTGGAAGGTGATCCTTGGTCGAGGTTTATTTAGAAAGAATTTATAAAGCTCGAAGAGGATAGCAAATGGATAAATTTCATATCAGTGAAAAGGATGATAAAAGATGGCCATTTGTCATTTCAAACATGGTCACTTAAATTGACAAAAATTTCCTTGAGTCAAAAAAAGTCAAGTATTTGTCTTCCTGTTTTTTTTTTGGTTTTTCAAGATGAAATTTCTTGGATATTTTCAAATTTTGGTTGCTTATTCTTCTTCTTCTTCTTCTCTCTCTCTCTTTCCCTCTCTCTCGCTCTCTTTTTTGTGTTGTTTGGAATCATTCGAATATCCTGAGTGCATGATGTCACAATCAATTTTTCTTTTTCATTTTTTTTGGTTCATTTTTTTCATTTTTTTTGTTTGCTTTTTTGCTCTTTTTTTTGGCCCTTTTTTTTTTCTACACCTCATGTGGCAACAAAACATTGCTACAAAATGCCCACAAGCTAGTGAAAACTGTTGGAATTGGCATATTTAACTTTGGGTTGTTCATGGTGTTTCTATCGAGAGAGGAAACAAGGGTATTGCATTATTTGGGCAATTTAAGGGTGTGGTACTTTGTCCTCTCAATTTTGGCTTGTGTCACAAGAATGAAACAAAGATTAAGAAACGGCTCAAGGAATTTCACGATTTGTGTTCTTCAAACAAATTCGGGTAATTTTGACAAGTATGATGCTCCTGTGGCCATTGATAGAAAGGAGTGGTTTCTAGCATAGTTTTGACACAATTCAAATTTTAAAAGAGTATCATGCTTGATTTTTCAAGGAATCCAAAAATGAATTTTATCAAATTGATCGTTGCATTGTTCATTGCCTAAATAAAGGTCATTACACTTTGATGGCATATTGTGACCTGGTAAACATGGATCATGAAGTTTGCACTTATCCTCCTCAAATGCATGAAGGCTTTATAAGAGATTTAGGGCATGGAAACAATTGGAGAAGGTAGTTGATGGGATGAATTTTTCTGATAATGATCACCAACTTTTCAAAACTCTCTTCAATCTTTCTTTATTTTGTCATTTGGCCACATGGGGCTTTACTTGAAACAAACCTCTTTGATTTCTAAAACAATTTTCTTTTAAAAAAAATGTCACTTATTCATGCTAGATACAATTTTTCCTAAAATAAAAATATACATGAAAATCTATTCATCCTAATGTACCATAAAGAATGAAAGAATATATAAACATGATTTCTCAAAGACTTTTACTATCAAATTACAAGAATCATGACCTAACAAAATAACATATACAAAAATTCAAGTTGAAATTTATCTCTTGTTTGCCAACTTCACCCATTAACTTGGAAAACTTGATTTGAAACATGTGAGAAATGAGTTAGAAAATAAGAGAATCATCTCCTGTCCCTACCAAAAGTGTTCCAAAAATTTTCCTTTTTTCATAAAATCAAAAAGAACTTCTTCCACTTTGAAATGCGGTGTAAAATGCATGAGATATGATAGAATGAGATGAATTATGAAACATATTTGCATGAAATGGAATATATGCTCTATGCGAATAAGGGGAAGTTTGATAACTACCTAACTTTCTTGATGAAAAAACTGCATATGGCAAGTTTACAAATGCATGGATGAAAATGAATGATAAGAAGTAAGGATGACATGAGACACTGAGATGTTTGGAAAAACAAGTGGGTTTTGTATGTAAAATGTTTAGATAATGTTTCCTATCATAAATGTATATGCCAAGAAAAAAAGAGAAAACTGAAACTCCTAAAAACAATTTTTTCACCAAATAATTTTTTTTCTAATTTTTCTTTTATTTAACCATTTTCACATTCCGTATTCGATTTGATTGGACAAAAAAAAATTATTTCCTTTTCATTCCTTTTACATATCAAAGTATTCTTGAAATTATACACCAAACAAATTCAAAGAAAACTTTTGTTGACTTTTTTGTTTACTTTATTCAAAAAAATTTCTAGCAATGAGAAGATTAAAAATAATTTTTATTTTTATTTTCAAACTTTTTTTTAAATTATTTGTCCCAAGCGTTTTTGCATTTTTATTAAACTTCTTGTGCAACCAAAGATATTTTACATGTCAAACTATTCTTTGAAAATTCTATACAAAACAAAAAAAAATTTCATCCTTTTTTTTCTCGGTATTTATTTTGACTTAAAAAAGAAAATTTTGTTTTTTCATTCATTCTCTCATTTTATTCTAACTCTTTTTCCAAAAAAGATTAATTCATTTCCTACTCAATTCATTTTACTTTTCTTTTTATGCCTTTATCTCATGAATTTTTTTTCAAGAATAATAAAAAATAAAGAATTCTTTTGAATTAAGAAACCTAATTGAATTTCCTCTTCTTTCTTTTTTTTGTGAAAAGACAAAAATCTTATTTTTCTAAACCATTTTTAACAAATTATTTCATTTTTTATTATAAAAAGAAAATTTTATGTGTTTTTTTTTCATTATTTATTTTTATTTTAAAGAAAAAAAGTGAAAGAAATTTTTTTTTTTTGCTTTTGTAGATATAAAACATCTTGTAACTAAATAAACATAAACCTCTTTTTCCTTCTTACTTTGGAGAACATTTTTATTAGTTCCTATTTTTAAGGAATTATTTTCAAAAAATAAAAAATTCCCTCTTTTATAAAAAAAAGAAGAATTATTCACATTTTTAAAAGAAAAATTACACATTTATTCTATCGTTTTCATCACATCTTTATTTTTTCAAAAGTAAGTGGATTTCCTTTTTTACAAGATTTTTTCCAAAAATATTTTTTATTGTATTTTACAGAAATTCCTTTTTAAAAAAAAACCAAGGACTTAAATTATATACCATTCAAACTAAAATCTATAATACCTTTATTATAGAAATGAGAAAAGGGGTCAAATATGCTCCCTCGTGTCCTACCTTCAGGATAATTTCTACAAAAATCGGACATAACTGTACCTAAGGTTGGACTTTAAGGTTCTCTATATGTTGGTTTAGGTCTCTAAAAGGTTAAAAAGGTTCCCAAATTATTCGTTACTGGCATCCACACTGGACTAATAAGGAACCAATTTGAGTGGGAGTATTTCACTTGCCATTGCGGAGGTGATTACCTCACGAGAGCATATATACTTTACTCCCTCCTAAGGAGGACGGAACCCGGGTATAGGGTTCATGTTATGAAAATGCAAATGTAAGTGTGTGTAGAGGGAACACATCAAATGTTCATTACACTATAACCCTTATCCTACATGCCCCACAATTTATTAGCAATAATATATACAAAAATAAAGAATGACATGAATAAGACATCAATGCAAATCAAATTATTAGAAGTTGAAGAAATTTAAATATCAATTAAGACTATTAGATTAAAACTTAGGATAACACATGATTAGTTAATGGCCAGACTCTCAAAAAGTCGCCAGCGGAGTCGCCAAGCTGTCGTAACGGTTTCGCGCTCGATGATTTTGAAAATATTTACAAAATAATAGGGAGTCGCCACCAATCTTTTTTGACTAGGTGTGATTGGTCACCTAAAATATTTATCTTTTTAACAAAATCTCAAAATTAATTAAGCTTTATTAAAAAGACAAATTTTTGGTCTACGAAAACAAAAATCAGGTTCGGGAGTACGGTTACGCGTGGGGAAGGATTAGCACCCCTACGACACCCGTTAAAAAACGGTACTATAATAATCATGTGTTATCCTTTTATTTTTAATGAAATGGTCTTAATTTAATATTTAAAAATAATTCTTATTTTTATTGCAGTCAGTTTTATTCTCTTTATTCAAAGTCATTTTTATTTGTAACAAATAATTTTGTTTTATTTTTAAAAAGTTAAATTTTATTTTTCAAAAGTGAATGTGAACCTTTTTGTATTGAAAAATTAAGTCAAATATCTCAATACTCTTGTAATATTTGAAATAATTTTCTTCACCTAAAGATTTCTTAAGAATCACTACTTGTGAGTTCTATAGAATCTCATAATCGGAAGATTCACACTCGCTTCAAAAATTATTATGAATGCATATGATGCAGACGGACAATGAATGATGCAAATGTATTTTTTTTATAATAATTTTATTATAAAATTTTATTTTATTTATTTTAAATAAAAATAAATATTATTGAAGAATCACACTAAGCATCCCAATACTCTGGTAACATTTAGCAGACTCCTCTCACCTAGGGATCAGTTAAGAAATCACTACTTGTGAGTTTCATAACATCCCATCATCGGACGATTATTTAATTATTAAATTTTATTATTAATTTTTCTTTGTTTTTTATTTAAAAAATAAATTATGTATTTTAATTTTTAATAAAAATTTAAATTATTGAAAAATCATACTAAATATCCCAATACTTTGGTAACATTTAGTAGACTCTTCTCACCTAGGGATCAGTCAAGAAATCACTACTTGTGAGTTTCATGACATCCCATCATCGGACAATTATTTAATTATTAAATTTTATTATTAATTTTTCTTTGTTTTTTATTAAAAAAATAAATTATGTATTTTCATTTTTAATAAAATTTAAATTATTGAAAAATCATACTAAATATCCCAATACTCTAGTAACATTTAGTAGACTCTTCTCACCTAGGGATCAGTCAAGAAATCACTATTTGTGAGTTTCATGACATCCCATCATCGGACATTGTTTAATTATTAAATTTTATTATTTATTTTTCTTTGTTTTTTATTATAAAACAATAAATTAATTATTGTCATTTTTAATAAAAATTTAAATTATTGAAAAATCATACTAAATATCCCAATACTCTGGTAACATTTAGTACGACTCTTCTCACCTAGGGATCAGTTAATAAATCACTACTTGTGAGTTTTACGACATCCCATCATCGGACATTTTTTAATTAAATTTAAATTTTATCATTTACTCAAATTTAAATTTCATTATTTTTAAATACATTTTCTAATCAATAATAATAATTAATGAAAATACGAATAAAAAATTTTTTTTCAAAAACTTTTATTTTACAACATGCATTAATAATAATAATAATAATAATAATAATAATAATAATAATAAAACACAATAATAATAATAATAATAATAATAATAATAATAATAATAATAATAATAATAATAATAATAATAATAATAATAATAATAATAATAATAATAATAATAATAACACAATAATGTAATAATAATAACAATAACAATAATAATAACAACAACAACAATAACAACAACAATAATAATAATAATAATAATAATAAATGAATAAATAAAACATAATAATAATAATAATAATAATAATAATAATAATAATAATAATAATAATAATAATAATAATAATAACACCAAAATTACTAAAATTAAAAGAAATATACCTAAATTGGTTTGGGCTAAGAACCTAAAGGGAACCTCTTCAAAACAGCCCAAAAAATTTAGCCCAAGAGCAACTTGGAGTGGGCCCAAATATGAAGGCCTAAACAGACCACGGACGGGCCGGATCGAGAAGCGGGTCGGGTTGACACGCGGGTGGCAGACCGAGTAGGAAACGGGTTCACGGGTCGGGTTGGCTTGGCTGGCACGCAGGTCAGGAGCGTGTCGGGCGAGAGGACCTTGGATCGGATCTCGAGTCGCGCGCGGATCTTCCCCTCTCCCTGGGCCGGGCACTCGGATCCTGGGTCGCGTGCGGATCCTTTTATCTATAAAAACTACTTTTTTTTACTTCATTTTCATCAAAAAACGAAAAAAAAATCAGAGCCTTCAAAGGCTCTCCCCTCGGGCAATTTTCGACCTTGCCGGACCGCCGTCCGCCGTCGCCGGTGGCCAAATGCCAAAAAGCTCGCCACTTTCCGAAAGTCCTCCGTCTCCTCTTTCAAGATCCAACCTCCGTTTCACCCAAAAATCACAATAACTACTTAGATCTAGGCTAGACCGAAACCCTTTCCCCCCCCTTTTGTGTTTTTTTTTGTTGTTTTTTTTTATGGTTGATGGTTCGGTTGGTTCTCGAGGTTGCTGGTTCTTTTTTGTTTTTATTTTTTTTTTGCAGGTGTTAGATCTATGGTTTTGGGGTCTCGGATTTTGGGTTTCGGATGGTGGCGAGGTCGTTGGGGTGAAGGTGATGGGTTTGTGAATTACGTGGTGAGGGTCAAAAAATGGTGAGTCGAGGATTGAGGGAGGGTTTCAGTTTTGGGTGATCAGGTTTTTTTAGCTGTGGTGTTGAGGTAAAATGGGGTTTGGCTGGTGATGATGGTGAGCAAATGGGGCTATTGGTTTTTTGGGTTCCTCCCGATCTTCTCGTCCTCCGAGAAAAAAATGGTCATCCAATGGGGGTTTTTAGAGGGACTGGTATAGGGCTTGGGGAACGGTGGCTGGCAGACTGGTTGATGGACAGCCTAGGGGGAAGGGCTGGCAGAGAAGGGTGACAGAGAAGGGTGGCTGGCGGTTATGGGGTATTGAACCCTATTCAATGTTGACGGAACCAGATAAAAAACAAAAACAAATCAAATAAAAGAAATAAAAATAAAAATAAAAATAAAGATAAAAATAAAATAAAGTAAAATAATAATAATAATAACAATAACATAATTTGTCAAAATAATTTGTAAAGTTCAGACAAAATTAGGCGTCTACAAGCAGGTTGCGCATGCCAGTCTAAAAGTCTCATGAAACATAAGATAGAAGCCTCAAACTTAGCAAGAATTTCAAGCTCCAGTTGTGGAATAAGACATGCATCGATGTAGTAGCTTGAAAACACATTGAGAAGAGGTCTTTTTTTTTTGGCGAAAATGAATGAATTTAATGATATGAAAGAGTCGTTTGTCAGAAGCTAAGAGCAAATTAAACTTCATCTCCAGTTCATCATCAAAGAGTGGACTATAAAAATATTGTTGAATTAATTAGAAAATAATTTAATTTACAACTTCATTGTAACCATATTGGCCTAAGTAAGAAGCAAGCAAGCTTGCATACATTCTTCTTATATATATAAGGTTAATATGTTAATTTATTCAATCCATTTGGGCTGCTAATTTATTTCTTGCAACTAACATGCTGCTTTGAGTTGCTCAAAAGCAACTGAATCTCATCCCTTTGCCTTTCTCTTTCTGTCTTGCTCATGATGAGTTGTGAATAAATATTGAAATGGTCGGTTGTGTTTCTCCAGCAAACTTGCTCAGAATTGCTACCAAGCATTCTCTTCCAAGTCCAAGCTAGTTCTTCCTCTTCTCACACTTTTAATTTATAGAGGCATAAGGTATTAAAAAAACAAAAGTAATTTTGTGCTTTGAGGGTGACATTTGGTCCAAGGGAATATCCTAGCATTTAAGAACTTGATGTTTTAAATCCCACAAAAAGTCTCCATACTTTAAGTTGAAGTCTCACACTTGGAGTAGGGTTTGAGAAAAAAGTCAATGGAGGCGATTGTGGAAACCTTGGTTGCACAGCAACACACAAGCTCGAGTCAAACAGATAGTGATATCCGAAAACGAACGAAAAAGAAAGTGAAACGAGGGAGGAACGCAAATGATGAGGAATCTTCATATCTGGAGACCTTTGATGCCACTGAAAATCCTCAAATTCCTGAGAAGACGAATGGAGAAGGAGCAAAATTTTCTTATCGTGATATGCTGACTGGAAGTATGGATTCACAGTCTTCTAATTGGAATGATTGGGGAGCAATGAAAGATGGCTTGGATATGCAGTTTGATGATGAAATCTTTGATGATGAAAGTAGTCCTGAGAATCCTATACCAAGGGTTATTTTCTCGAAGGAGGAGAAAAGAGAAATGAGAAGACCTTTGTACTTCGCTTATAGTAAAACTATTTGGCAAAGTACTGGGATACCAAACCCTGTCAAACAGAATTAAGCAACTTTGGAAAATGACAGGGCGTTATAAAATTATTGATCTTGGGCATGACTACTTTTTGTTCCAGTTTGAAAGAAAAGAAGATTATGTCAATGTTCTGGAAGGAGGCCTTTGGGTGATAGGGGGACATTACTTGACAGTTCGTCAGTGGTCTCCAAATTTTGATTTTGAAAAAGACAGAATTGAGAAGGTTGTAGCTTGGATCAAATTCCCGGGATTGCCCATGGAATATTACAATTCAATAGCTTTGTCAAAGATGGGATCACATGTGGGCAGAATTATTAAAATAGATAAGAACACCGAAGAAGCCATCAGAGGGAAATTTGCTAGACTTTGTGTTGAGTTGGATCTTAACAAGGCCTTGGTATCGAAGATTTTAGTTGGAAATCATGTTCAGCATGTGGAATTTGAAGGCTTCCAGACTATCTGTTTTCACTGTGGTAAAGTCGGACATAGAGTAGATAACTGCTCTTTGCTCATGCATAGTCCAGAACAAAGGCCTGAGGAAGTAGCTGCAACACAGGAAGTAAAATCGGATAAAACTGATGACGACTCATTTGGTCCTTGGATGATGGTACAAAGGAAGAACAGGAAACCACGGAACAAGGATGATGCTGGAAAAGGAAAGGCGAAGTTTCAGCAGGATGACGAACTGATTTTCAGTAATAGATTTTCCAATTTGGAAAGGGCTGGAAATAAAGCAGGAAATATGGGGGAGGTGACTGGAAAACCTTCAGCAAAGGCAACTATTTCCACGAAGAAGGGAGTTAATCTAGCTAATAAACAGACAAAAACAAAAGAGACAAGCCGTAATCAACAAATTGGGCAAGTTAAGGAAAGGACTATCCCTGTAACTCAGGGCACGCGAGGATTGGTGTTTGACCCTACAAACTTGGAGATGTTTACTCGCCCACAATTTACCTTCCAAGCTGGATCAACCTCATATGCAGGTGAATCTTCCATGAGAAATGGACTGGGCCTGGATACAGAACAGCCCACAGCTTCACTAGTTGCCAAGCCTATCGGTCCATCAATCTCTTCAAGTAGTCCAATGAATCTGCCACAACCCAACCCGCCATCAACCTCATCAAACCAGGGAGCATTACCAGAACAGAATCTGCATGCAGTTTTGCAGGAAAAGGTAGTGGTGATCAATGTTGATCTGAACTCCTCAGCAATTGATCAGGCGTCTATTGCTGATGGAGTTGAAGGTGCCGAATACCCCATGGATGTCCAATAAGACCATATGGGTCTTTCATTTATTTGTTATCCTTATGTCTATTATGTTTTGGAATTGTCAAGGGGCAGGTAATGGTGAATTCCGACGACTTGCGATGGAGTATAAAAGATTATATCGTCTAGATTTATTAGTCATTGCCGAACCAAGGATCAGTGGGGATGTAGCTGATAGGGTTATAAGAAGATTACGGTTTGAGAATTTTTTTAAAGTAGATGCAGTTGGATTTTCTGGTGGGATATGGCTCTTGTGGAACTCAACTCTGGGTGAAGTGGAGGTCCTTCATAGCTGTGAACAGATGGTGTCTGTTGCTGTAAAAAAAGATGGGAATTATTGGTGTTTTTTTGCTGTTTATGCTAGCCCCACCGCAGCAAGACGGCGAAGTTTTTGGAATTTTTTATCAATGATGGACAACTTTGATAATTCACTGTGGTTATTGATGGGTGATTTTAATCAGATTTCTTTGGTGGAGGAGAAACAGGGTGGTTTAAGAGAAGCACCATCAAGATTAAAGGAATTTGGTGACGTACTAACGAGGAGGAGACTGGTCGATCTTGGTGCGGCTGGGTGCAAATTTACTTGGACAACAAGAGGCCATTGGGAGGGTTGGTGAAAAAACGACTGGATAGAGCTCTCTGCAACACTAATTGGAGATTACTATTTCAAGAGGCAAAGGTGATAAACTTGCCACGAATTCATGGAGATCATTGCCCAATTTTGTTGAAACTTCATTTGGCTATTACACCAGCAAAGGAGCTTCGACCTTTTCGATTTGAAGCAGCGTGGCAGCTACATGAATCTTTCGAGGCCTTGCTACGAAATTCCTGGAGAAAAGAGGAGAAATTGCATACTAACTTAACATGTTTTCAATCAGTGGTTACAAAGTGGAATCAGAATGTTTTTAGCAACATTTTCGAGAAGAAAAGAACCTTGTTGTCGAGACTGGAGGGGGTGCAAAAACAGTTAGAACGACGGTCCATTCCTTTCTTGGTTCAACTGGAAAAAGAGTTACAGGAGGAGATTAATGCAGTTTTAAAGCAAGAGGAATTATTATGGTTCCAAAAATCATGAGCTAAATGGGTGCAGTGTGGGGATCGGAACACGAGGTTTTTTCACACGACAACAGTCATCAGGAGGAATAAAAATAAGATTCTGGCCTTGAAGAATAATGAAGGTGAATGGTGCTCTGACTAAGGCATTCTAAAGGAGATGGTGTTGAATTTCTTTCAAAGTCTTTATACTGCCGAAAGCGCATTAAATGTCGAACTAGTAAATGGGTGTCCGAAAGCTGCATGTTCATTGACTAATCAACAAGCTGATCTAATGGGGACTATACCTTCGGAGGAGGAAATATACAAAGCACTTAGTTCAATGGCTCCTTTCAAAGCCCCTGGACTAGACGGCTTCCAAGCGGGATTTTACAAAGCTAATTGGGAGGTAATTCATACATCTCTTGTCTGTACAATTAGAGACGCTTTTGTGAACGGTTGCTTTGATACTGAACTGAGCAAAGTATTGGTGGTCTTAATTCCTAAGTTGGCACAACCCGAACTGATTAGTCAATTTAGACCCATTAGCCTATGTAATGTCTCAGTGAAATTAATATCTAAAGTGATTGTCAATAGATTACGACCTCATCTTAAACACATTGTAGCCCCCAATCAGAGCAGCTTTATTCCAGGCCGCAGTACTGCAGATAATATAGTAGTTGTACAAGAGGCAGTCTACACGATGTCGAGGAAGAAAGGTAAGTTTGGAGAGCTGATTTTTAAACTTGATCTTGAAAAGGCATATGATAGGATAAATTAGGATTTTTTAAGATGGGTGCTTATTGATATAGGCCTTCCAGGTAGTCTAATAGACTTGATCATGTTTTGCGTTACATCAACGGAGATGAATGTTCTATGGAATGGAGAACGTACCTCTAATTTCAAGCCTTCAAGGGGTCTTAGACAGGGGGATCCTTTGTCTCCTTACCTGTTTGTACTTTGTCTTCAGAAATTATCTGACATCATTGAGTTGGAGGTAACAAGAGGAGTTTGGAAACCAATTCAGTTGTCTAGAGGAGGACCTTCTTTATCCCATTTGTTTTTTGCAGATGACCTGATTCTCTTTGGGAAAGCCTCAGTTCAACAGTGTAAGGTGATTTTGGGTTGTTTGAACTTCTTTTGTGAGATTTTAGGCCAACGGATAAATTATGGCAAATCAAAGTTCTTTACTTCTAGGAATGTTCATCCTAATGTTATTACAAATGTTGCCACGTTAACTGGGATGTCTCATTGTACAAGTTTTGGAACTTATCTTGGGGTACCCATCACTACAAGGAAACCAAAAAGATCTGATTTCCAACCAATTCTGGATAAGGTTCGGAATAGATTGGCTTCTTAGAAGGTCCACCAATTATCGATGGCCGGTAGATCAACACTAATCCAGTCAATGACTAGTACTATTGCAACGTACACCATGCAAACAGCAAAATTACCTAGCTCTGTTACTAAGGAGATTGACAAGTTGAATAGAGATTTCTTATGGGGTTTCACTAGTGCTAAACGTAAGACACATCTATTAAAATGGAGCGAAGTGTGCAAGCCGAAGAAATTTGGGGGACTGGGTTTTCGAAAGGCTGCTGATATGAATGAAGCTTTACTTACGAAGATGGGGTGGAAACTAGAAGCAGATGAAGATAGACTATGGGCAAGAATATTCAAGGCTAAGTACTTAAAGAATGAATCCCTTTTAAAAGCCAAAATTCCCAAAGTGGCATCCCATACATGGAGGAGCATTAGCTCATGTAAAGAATTATTGGCTGAAGGATGTGCGAAAATTATTGGGAATGGAAGGAATACGTTGGTCTGGCAGGATAGATGGATAGGAGGAACAGCCTTTGCTGAAAACATTACTGATCCCATACCAGATGAGTATAAGCATTGGAGAGTTTGTGATTTGCAAAAGAGTGATGGACAGTGGGACTGGGAGAAAATTAATTTACTTCCAGGAGATGTAAATAACCTCTTTCATTTAATTCCACCATTGACTAATGCTCCGGATGAAATATATTGGCGTGCGTCTCCTACAGGTGAATTCAAGGTGAAATCAGCTTATTCTCTGCTGATGGGTGCCCAAACTAGTGATTTTCCTTGGAATTTAATCTGGCAACTTAATGTCCTTCCTCGCATCAAACAATTTCTCTGGCTTTTGACTCATGAAAGGTTGTTAACCAAAGAAGCCTGCTTTCGACGAAACATGGGGTTTGAGACAGCTTGTCCAAGGTGTGGTGGACTCGTCGAGAATACAATCCATGTCTTCCGAGATTGTCCCAACTCACAACAACTTTGGTCCAGGTTTCTAAATAATTTTGAGCTTAATTTTTTTGCTAACCTCTCCCTTGCTGATTGGCTTATAGCAAATTTGAAGAAACAAGCAACAAGATTCCATGGCATCCAAGATTGGCCAAGTCTATTTGCAACTATATGTTGGTGCATTTGGAGATGGAGAAACAAAATCATATTCGAAGCAAGTTCTACATGGCCTGTTGATGATTTCCAACAAGTGCGGCGGGTTTTTGAAGAAAATAGAGACCTTACCATGAAACCGGAGAGAGCTCTTTCTCAACCAAGATGAGGTGTTAGGTGGACAAGACCAATTAATGGTGTGATAAAAATTAATGTTGATGCATCTCATAAGCCATCAACAGACCATTCGGCAATTGGGGATCTTGGAAGAGATTCCCAGGGAAAGTGGTTGTTTGGTTTCATGCAACAACTGGGCAGATGCTCTATTGTACAAGCTGAAATACATGCCATTTATGCTGGATTATTAATGGCATGGGATTTGGGTTACAGGAACATCATTATTGAATCTGACTCATTGTTAGCAGTGTCTAAACTCCTAAAACCGCTGAAAGAGAGAGACCCTTTTCTTCATATATTAAGAGCCTGCAATGAACTGAAGAATCGTGATTGGATGTGTTCTCTGCAGCATGTTTTTCGTGAGGCAAACAATTGTGCGGACTACATTGCCAATCAAGCGCAAAACAGCTCTGTTGAATTAGTTAAACTTGATATTCCCCTGTTGGGTTTAGATAAGTATTTATCTTTTAATTCTTGTAATGCCAGACACTATGCTCTAATTTAATACATAGCAGGTAACTGCTGATTTACACCAAAAAAAAAAAAGAACTTGATGTTTTCAATTTAAAGGACTTGTATGTGAATTTTGCTAAAGGAAGAGTGAGATTTATAAATCTCTCTTCTTATTGGTATAAAAAGTTCAAATTCGAGTCATATTAGGTTCAATTTGATAAAAAAAATTAAAGATTCAAATAAAAAAAACGTAAATCTAAGATAATCAAACTTGAAACTTGAAACAATTTGGATTCGAAAAAATACCAATTTAAGATGATATAAACTTGAAATAACCTGAATCTGAGACCAACCAAATACAAACTTAATAATAAAAATTAAATTTATCAATTTTTTATAATTAAAAATTTACTTACTAATTTTATTTTAATTAGAACCTAAACCTCATTGTGACTTGAGACAATTTAATTAATAATAACTAGAATCTTATCTAAATAATTTTAAAATGATCAAAATTATTAGACTTGATGGTTTGCCACTTTTCTTGATGGATCCGACTCCCTGCCATTATCTAGAACGTAAACCATAGTTTTAATTAACAAAATTAATGATTATATGATTGCATTGTTCCATGGCTAATTGAGTTGTGAAAGACCAAAAGATTTTGAAAATATTATCTCCCAAAACCATTTATCTCAAACCTGGTGTAACAATAGCTTATTGATTTAATTTTAAACATTAATTATTTGTCGATTTAGAACATTAATCAAAGAAATCCTCTAGGTGAATATCCAACCATTCCACAATGAAGTTTTCATCGAGTTTTAACAGTTAAAAATTTTCACTAGAAATTAATCGAATGAGAATCAAGCAGCTTCTATTTTAATTATCAAAATAAAAGCTAATTAGTTAAACTGGTTTTATATTGAAAATTAAATATAAATAAAAAAAATAAATATTAACTAAATATAAAAAATAAATGACAATTTTTTTAATGCTATTTAGATAAATAAGTGGGTCAATAGCACATGAATTGATTGATTAGGAACGGATTGTGTCCATAATAAATAATGGATCATATGTAACTTTCACAAAAATACTTAAACCACCATTTTTTCTGTATAGTTACAATTATTTTCATCCGTTTTATGATCTGATATCTGTTCGGACAGGGATAAACCACCAATTTTTGCACCAAACAATCAAAAAAAATCCAACAAGAAACCACGATCAAAGAAAAGGAAAAAGTGAAAAGAGAGAAGAGTTTTCGATGGTTTCAGTTTATTTGGGAGCATTCCAAAATAAAAAATTGTAATCTATATATACATTAATAACAGGGGGGTGAGGAAGAAAGAAAAAACAAAGCAAAAGAAAAAAAAAAGTAAATTCCATCTAAGTAGTTTGAATCTAATTCAGCTTTGATCTATTAAAACTAAAAATAGATACTCCCCCCAAATAATTTAAGATAGTTAACAAAAGTTAATAAAATGTGAGTAATTGTAAAATTATATAACCTCAAACTTTTCAATATAAATAATTATTCATTTTTTTATTTTTCTTCTATTTTTTGCGATTCTTTACACTTCATAATTTTTTTTTTTACTATTTTTCACGAGTATTGTTCAATTCATCATTTTCTTCTCAATGTATTAAATTTAATATTATTAATTATTAAAACTCAAATTATACTTAATTTAAATTTTAATAATTTCAATCAATATTTCACGTTTTTTTTTGTTACAATATATTTCACGTTTAGGCCATTGGTCCATAAGCCTTTCTGATTGGGCTTTTAAATAATACCGTTTAAATCATTTATGAGCTTTTGGACTTCACAAAGAATCATGGACTTTAGAACAAAGTTTGGATTTTGAGCCTTGGTTTTTCAAACCTGCATATAAAATATCCTAACAAAATTAATATAAAAACAAATGTTCTTGGTTCAAATTCACATATCCAAATCGGATAAGCCACTCTTCAAATATCACTAAATATTAGTTTGGACAAAATGACTGTCTATAAATCTCACTAAATCAATGATGAATTTAACCATAAATGAATTGTCTTTTCATTATCAAACTCAACTAATTACCACATCAAACAACATAATTGCTTCCTTCCAGGTATCTAAATCTATCTTCATTTAAAAAACTTGTCTATACTTGTAATTGTAAATCCAAGCTTACAGTATGAAAACTAGAAACTTAAATCCTTTTGACTAGTGAATCTCGGCATAGCTTAATAGCAAATGGAGCAAAATCTACTCCTTTGAACAATTCTCAGAGCATGTATAAGTCCAATTGTCTCCGAATTGTGTAATCAGGTATGAGTCTATGGAATGAAATGGATGGCATTTGGATATCAGCTAATGATGGTCACCAACTAGGTTTTAGTCGACACCTGATTTTCCTCATTTCTTGTTCTAGAAATGACAACTTTAACGTCATATGAGTATGTAAACATGCAGTCTAAACTTAAATGAATTATCAACCAATAAGACTGAAAATAGCATCAAATATTAATTGAGAAAGCCCATATCAAATGTTGGCTATGGTTAACCTTTGTTCTGAATTTGATTAGTGTAATTACTTTGTCAAATTCAGAGTCTAGTTTCATGATTCAACCTCTCTAATTTCATGATTAGTGCTTCTAATTTGGTGCCTATCATTTATATCATCTTCATCATTCTTCTATACAGCTCATGGAAAATGCAGCAATGCTACTGGTTTGTAGTTACCTGGTCCTCTAATGAATTATTCTCATATGATGGTTCTCTTGGTGCTCTTTATTCAGGAGAAGCGGTGTCTCTATACCTTTGGGCTCCCATTGCCCATGTATTGTTCTACTTAAGAAAAAAAATTAAATGAGTCTTGTCTATGATCTTTAAGAATCGTCCTCATTCTCATTCACATTCACATGACTAATAACATGCTCTTAATAACACTCTGTATCCCGACTTTCATGGTGGTTATATGGCTTTCACCTTGCAGGAATTTGTGTTCTTGTGATCCTTATTTTTCGAAGAAAAGTGTTCTCAAAAGAATGCATAGTTTTCTCTGGTATTCTGGACTATATATCTAAAATGTTTGTATTTCCTACTACAACAAAAAATTTGTAGAGCATACATGATTTTTAATTTCCTTTGCATATTTCCTTTTTTAGTATTGATGCAATTTCTTAATCTTTAATAGGATCCTTGATTGATTTAAAAAAGCAAAGCATTTTCCATTTGAACATGTGTTCTTATACAAATGTACCATATGAATTAGAAGTACCACTATTGTACTCCCACTGTTGCAACATCAGTTCTTGTTTAACTTTTGTGCACAGTTTATAAAGAAAATAATTTTATGCCTTTTTTATATTGAAAATATCAATATTATCTTTACTTTTATTTTTTTTGAATGTTGAAAAACAGAAAACAAATGTAAAATGTAATGAAGTGTTGGACTGCGGATTACAGACAATGATATTGCTACATGGACTGGTATTCATAAAATTGCATGATCTATAAGCACAATATTCTTTCTGTTTCACATGAGATGCTATTTTCTGAGTTTGGTCTAACATTCCACAAGGCATTAGTGTGATCCACTTCTGTAGTTACTAATTGATGCCTAAGATGGGAAAAAGCAATGGAAGTTAGAGATCGCTTCAAGTGTAAGGAAAAGAAAATACTATGATTATGCACTTCATTTTTTCTTTTCTTTGGGTTAATGATGATTATGCATGATTGTCCGTTACTTAGTATTTAGTTAATGCAATTTGAAGGACTCAACAGGCGTGCTCCATTTGAAAAAATTATCAAATACTGGCATTACTCATGTTCATTTGCTGCTAACCTTCCAATTTGCTGGTGTGGATGATGAGAAGGTGAATTGGAAGTTTGTGGGTAAGAGGGTTTCCTAGTTTAACGTCTTGGAATGTTGTATTTAGACCTTGGCAAAGCCATGGAAGATCAATGCAATCCACTTAGCTGGGGATTTTGCTACCAGGAAGAGGTGAGGAGCTGTTTAAGATTTAGGCTAGCTTTTTTTCTTTTAATGGAGTCCGAAATCTGCTTTTACAACCACCTCAGGTACTTTTCTTTAGACCCAATTCCACCTCAGGTGCATCTACCATTACAACCACAGTCACCACTTCCATAGGAGGCCTTGAAACTAGTAGCTAACAGGCCACTTCTAGAGAAGGGAAAGCTGCTACAGGCAGTGAAGGGTGCCGGTCCACCCCTGCAGAACCTTTTCCTGGCTGAACCGCTTCCTCAATGGCAGCATCCCACTCCTCAACTTCCTGCCATTGACATTCCACCGGTGGCCATTTCTTCCCCTACGCAGCATCTCATACCCCAAGACTCTTTCAACAATCTTAATGGTTGTTTAAGTAAGAACAGGGCTCTAGAGAACTACAAAGACTTAGTTCTTCTCCTGAAACCAAGTACCAGAAGGTTTTTCTCCACTGATCAATACTAATTGCATCCCTTAATTCTCTAATATGCCATCATCTTCATGTTGTTAACATAAAAGAGTAAATCAACATGAATTAGATGGCCATTTATGTGCCAATTCACTATTTTGTGCACTAGTTTTTTGCTTTAGGAATCCAATATCCTGACTCTACTCTCCAATGTTGGAAGGAGATTGAAAAGGTTTGTAATTTATGCATGACTTTCCTAATTATGTATATGAATGGAATCGAAATGAAGTTCCAAATTCAGATTACCAAGAAACCTTATATGTAATTTTTGATGTAGCTAGCCAAATTTGAGAAGATCTGTATGTTTCAATCAAATTAATGTTCTGCTTATGCTCTCATGGCATTCCTTTCCCTTTGCTTCTGCTGTTGGTTATATTAAAGTTGGTTAATGACGAAAAGTATGAGTAGACAAAGCAATCATAGATCTTCAAAGAGATTTCTTTTCTCTTTCCATGAAGCGCACCTACCATCCATGGTGAATGTCTGCCATTAAAAGTGCAACTAATCTGATTTCACTGTCACGACTAACATATACATGAGCTTCCCATTTAAAGCACATTCATTACCATTCGATCCAAAACCAAGTTTGAAAAATCACACAGAATCCCTTAAAAAACAAAGGTTTGTTTCACATGGAGGGGTCAAGGTCATTGTTTGCTTTAAGACCATAGATGCAGCAATTCCATCAAAGTATATACGAACTAAATTAAGGATGTTGATTGATTTTTCTTTCAATGAGAGATTTAGCCATAACCATGCAGGGCACATGCTGGTTAGCGTAAGATTCATCGGTAAAGGTCCCACACGTTTTCCAGGGTCTACCAATGTATCAGACTCCTGGAATATTGTTTTTCTGGTCTAAAAGAGAATTAACAAAATGACTAGTGATTGAAAGCTGTGTTTATCAAATGTCTTCTGCTAGCCAAACCAACTCTAAACCATATCTAGAATGTGACTTTGGCTTGGAACTAAATAAAAGTAACCCGTGGGAAGATTGAAAACCTGTCTTAAAACTGCAGTGATTCTTACAAAGATGAAAGCCAATCATCTCCTTAACTAGAGTATCTGAAAAATTTATCCTCCTTAATTCCATTGATTTTTTGTTTTACTTTCTGCTGCAATTGAAAGGGGAAAATGCCACCTATCATTTTATGGATAAATATGTAACTTAACATAATAAGAAACAAATGAAAAAAAAAATTTCTGTAGTGCACTTGAAAGGACTGAAATCCAACCAATTCAACTGTATTTGGAAGGCAAAAATTGGCAGGAGACAAGATGGCTACACTAGCTAAGCAATCTAATAATAAAAGTTTGTCACACCTAATCAATTACAGTCCAATTTCAGTGGCCTGGTCAGCTTATTCAAAATTTTCTCGAGTTAATACAACTCTATAGTCTGCAATATTAAATGACTTGAAATGAAATTAATAGTAGTATTAATTGTAAACTCAAAGAGCTTGCTGCCTAGGGTTTAGAAATAGAATATCTGCTGAAGAGGCAAATGAAATGGATTCCGTTTGTCTTGGACTCTTGGGCCAATTTTTGCCATGGTAAAGGTTGACAGAACTTGTTTAAGCCCAATTGTCCATGAATTGTTTAATGAAGTATGAATCTATGGAATGAAATGGATGACATTTTGATATCGGTTAATGGTGGCCACCAATTAGATTTTAGACACTTGATTTTTATCATCTCTTGTTCTAGAAATGGCAACTTTAATATCCTATGAATATTTAACAGGCAACCTAAATTTAAATTATTACTTATTAAAACCAAAAATAGCATCAAGTATCTCCTGAGAAAACCCATATCAGTTGTTGGTTAACAAAACAAAACTATATTTGAATGGACACATGAAAATCTTGGAGGAAAATGGGAATGAGATGACATTGAAAAGAAGCAACATAAATCCTCTTATTTTCCTCCGTCCAAATGCTATTGATGGCGACAGTCCAATTAACATGATTTATCATCCATTGCAACCTATTATTCTAGTCTTTACTTTAATCATAATATTTATACTTTAGTCAAATCAAAGAGAACTAAAGATCAAATACATTTCCAGTGGACGATCAATATAGCTGCATGAAGCTAAATGAACAAAAAAAAAAATATAGATGTATGAAGCACATTTAGGGTAATAGTCATGGCTAAAATTAGTGTTCATGGCAACCCATTTGTCACAATATGTGCATCATCTTCTTCATTGATCTTGTCTCCTAGCAGCAATAGGGATAACAGCAATACCAAACATGAACATGTAAAATTATGTGTATGTTCTTTTGTTTATTTTTTTTTAATACTGTTCATGTTTGATTTGTGTTCATTAAGCTTGTTCACGAACACATGTTCTTCAATATAAAACGAACATGTGTTGCAAATGTATGTTCGTGAACATTAAACAAAAAATTATATAAATAAATTGTATTTATCCTAATATACATGATGCCAAAATTTAAAAAATATTATTTAAACATGTAATTTTGATAGTAACATATTACAATAGTTTATAAGTAAATTATATAATTTAAAAATTTATTATTATCGAACAACAAAAAAAACTAGCGGGAAGATTGTAAACCAGTGTAAAAACTTTAGTGATTTATACAGACATGTGTGCCAATCATCTCCTTCAAATTTTACTGAGTTAATACAAGTTTATAATATGCAATATTTAAAGTAAAAAAATTGAAAAGTTGATAATTGAAAATAGAAAAAAATGAAAAGATGTTTTTCGTTATCACGCTTAGTACGGTAAAGGTAGAAGAAAAGATAATTTTCTTTCTTTCGATTGTTTGGTAAAACTGAAAAATAAAAAGAAAAAAAAATTATATTATTTTATTATTATACCCTTCACAAATTAAAATAACAAAATAAAATTTAAAAATATAAAAGATAATTTTGTAAATAAACCTATTTGGCTCACATCTCTCCCCAATGATTTTTTTTATTTTGAAATTATTTATTTTTGTTAATAAAAAAAGAAATATTTAAATATTTTAAACATTTATTTCTTATAAAAACAAATTAAATAAAATTATCAAATAAAATATTAAATTTAAAATTCCCATTATCTAAATTTTAACCTATTTTTAAGTTTTTATGTATATTTAATTTTTATATATTTTTTTGATTGGATTAATATTTATATTTTTTAATATTTTTATTAATACTTTGATTATTTTGATTTTCAAATTAATTAAAAATTATTTTTTTTCGAATCATTTTTAGCATTGAATCGAAATTTTTTTTTGGTAGTCGAAATTAATTTGACGACGAACCGTTATTTAATTTGATTGAAACCGGCAATATAAACGTCTAAGCGTTTTACATGGTACATACGGAATAAAAATAACCACGAAAGATCATCCTGCTCTCACTTTTTTTAAGCTTTTTGCACAGTCCAAAAAAAAGCCAAATGGTTTATGTACATTCTCTTCCATTTTCAGTTTTCCGGTCGCCACCGCCAACACCCTTCAAGCCTCGTGTTTGCCCTCTCACTCCTCCTTTACGACGTCGTTTTTGTACCAATTCAAACCCTCTTCTCTCTTTTCCTTTCTCTTTGCCTTCTGCTCCCAAACAAACCCTTCGTTGCTCTTCCTCTGCCATGCCCTTTCAACTCTCCTCTTCATCTCAGGTTCTTCTTTTTTCTCTCACAGTTTTTAACTTCAAAATTTCTTTCCTTTGGGAGATATTATATACGGGTTTTGAGGGTAGTTTGATCATTTTTAGTACATGGAGGGAAATGGGTTTCTCCTTGATTTCTCGTTTCTTCAAGGATTAAATCAAAAAAAAAAACGGTTCAATTTAATATGGAATGATGAAAATAAGGATGGGACTTGTTAATAATGAATGTTTCGAAAAGCATTGGAATATATATTTGATTAGGAAGAAAACTTGAGACTTCTATAGTAGAATTTGAATTTTTTTTCATTTAGCATATGATTTAAATATTTGGATTAAATAAATGCATTATTAATTATTGCCTTACTGGAATAATCATATGCTTAAAATAATGACCAGTTGCAGGACAGTTTGCTGTATTCGAGGGCATATTGGGTTACAAAAACTGTAATCGCCTGGAATGTGGATGTTGAGGATGGTTCTTGCTACCTCTATGCAAGTAAAATTGCTTCGTTGTCTGTCACAGATGATGGAATTCAAGGTTTGCATCAGCTGAAAATTAGCTCAGTCATGGTGGTCTCGTTTTTGATAAACCTTTTGTCTTTTCTGTAAACTAAAAGCTTATTATCTAACTGATAATTTCTGTGTCCTGATAGGCCAGGATGTGGAAATTAAGCTTGAGGAAGACAGCAGTGGGCTACCTCTACATGTAACACATTTCTTTTTTTCCATTTCTATAATAATGAAAACTTTTAGTTCTGTTATTGATAGTTGTGGCTGGCCTCCTTCTGTGGTTTGTTTATAAACTGTTTTTACTTATAATGTAGTATGTATTTCATAAGTTTGAAGTACTCTTTGTTGTTGACTTTTACACCTCCAGCCTTGATCTTGTTAGGTAATTGAGAAGTTT
Organism: Heritiera fomes; assembly: GCA_032173925.1. Lineage (NCBI taxonomy): Eukaryota > Viridiplantae > Streptophyta > Magnoliopsida > Malvales > Malvaceae > Heritiera > Heritiera fomes. The sequence continues at coordinate 30,251,636 of JAPDPM010000012.1, forward strand.
CCTCATATTCGAGATTATAAAGCTTTCAAAGTGCCTCCTGTTCTAGATGTGAAAAATCTCCTCAAATACCAATTAGCAGTTGCTGCATTCAACTGTAAGCATTTTGGCTATGCCTTGTTTCTTTTTCTTTCTCTTCTATGTATGTGCTAATCATTTGCCCGCAGGAATGAAGGAAATGATCTCATATTAGGATAATAAGTTTTGAAGTATCCCTCATTATGTCTTTGCCATTTTCTAACTAAACACCTTTTTTTGGTGACAACCTATTCATGCCAAGTCATTTTTAATTTTTTTATTCAAGTATATATGTTAATTTTGTTTGTTTTTTGGTGCATTGACTGATGTGTTGGACATTTTCTTGGGGTCTTCCTTTTTAAGTGAGTAGTATTGGTTTGGTGATGTTTTGTGATAAATTATTTCTACCGTTTTGTGTTTTCTTTTCCTTTTTGTCTGAATTTGCATCTTATATTTTGTAAGCTCTATTGTTGCATGAGCTCTAATTTGTTTGATGAAGTCACTTTTATCTGTTGTCTGGACACATTTATCATTAATTTCTCTCTCTAAATAAACATAGCGATACTAATATCTTTTGGCCAGTTAGTGCTTCTAATGTGGTGCCTATTATTTATATCACCTTTATCATTCTTCTATACAGCTCATGGAAAATGCAGCAATGCTACTGGTTTGCAGTTACCTGGTATCCTGGATGAATTATTCTCATATGATGGTCCTCTTGGTGCTCTTTATTCAGGAGAAGCGGTGTCTCTATATCTGTGGGCTCCCACTGCCCAAGTATTGTACTACTTCAGAAAAAAAATTGAAGAAATCTTGTTTATGCTCTTTAAGAATCATTGTCATTCATATTCACATTCACATAACTAATAACATACTCTTATTCTTTTTTTCGCTTATTTGTGAATTAAAAAATAAGGCAGTGTATGCTCTCATCTATAAGGATCCAGTGGGTGGGAGTCCCCTGGAAATTATCCCGCTGGAGGAAACTAATGGTGTTTGGAGTACAAAAGGACCAAAAAGTTGGGAAGGCTGTTACTACATGTACGAAGTATCTGTCTATCATCCAAGCAGCTTGCATATTGAAAAATGTTATGCAAACGATCCGTATGCAAGAGGGTATGCTGGTTCTCTAAGTTAGCCAACAATTCTGTGGAATAATTGTGGCGAGTCATATCTAAAGTTATATGATGTCATCCTACGTGGTCATTTTTATATTATGTAATTGAGATAAAAATTTTGTGCTGTGCATTTCGTGTGATGCTTATGCTGTTCCCTTGTTGAAGCAGGCTTTCATCTGATGGAAGGCGAACTTTGTTTGTTAATCTTGACACCGACGGTTTAAAACCTGAGGGGTGGGATGAATTGGCAGACAAGAAGCCTGATATACTGTCTTTCTCTGATATAAGCATATATGAATTACACATACGGGATTTCAGGTAGATATGGAATTGTTTTATTGTTTATAGATTTATCTAGCTTGCATTTACTTTATTTCGTTAAGACAGTGAATAGTTTTTATTGGTTAATATGTAGTATTTCAAAAGACTTTTATTGGGTGATGTTCAAATAGTTTGTAGAGTTATTCAATCTGGGAGAGTTTCTTCAAACACCTCACCCCAAAATTAAAATGTGAAGCCTTCCCTGTCTGGGGTTTTCTTCATTTTGGAGCTGTAGCTTATGTTATCCTTTCATTATAATTTTTATTTTTTGTTCAATTGAAGAGGACATGACTGGGGACTCGGTGTGGGGAGGAAGAGGGAGGGGGAATTTGAACCCTAGCCTGCTCATTCCTACCCCTTTTAAGGGCAATGCTACTTAGTCAAAAGGTTTGTATTGCCTAAAATGTCCTCAAGTTTTATTTTAGCTCATGTGCTAAATTAGGTACTTTTTTTTTCTTCTTTGGCCCTTTTGCATGTTCAACAAATTGTGTTCATAATGAGAATCTGTCTCACTATTGCAGTGCCAATGACAACACTGTGTATCCTGACTTTCGTGGTGGTTATATGGCTTTCACCTTGCAGGTATTTGTGTTCTTGTGATCCTTATTTTTTGAAGAAAATCGATCTTAAAAGAATCCATAGTTTTCTCTGCTACTTTGTACATTACATCTAAAATGTTTGTAGTTTCTACTACAACACAAAAATTGCTGAGCATACGTGATTTTTAATATCCTTTGCATATTTCCTTTTTTTGGTATTGATGCCGTTTCTTAATCTTTAATAGGATCCTTGGTTGATTTATAAGAGCAAAGCATTTTCCATTTGAACATGAGTTCTTATACAAATGTATCTGTACCATAGGAATTATAAGTACTACAATTGTACTCCTTCTGTTCCGACATCAATTCTTGTTTAACTTTAGCACAGGTTTAGAAAGAAAATGATTTTATGCCTTTTTATATTGAAAACATCAATATTATCTTTACTTTTACGTTTTTTAAATGTTAAAAAATAGAAACAAAATGTAAAATGTATTGAAGTCTTGGGCTGTGGATTACAGACAATGATATTTGGTACAGGGTGTATTCATAAAATTGCATAACCTATAAACACACCATTCTTTCTGTTACACAAGAGTTGCTATTTTATGAGTTCGGTCTAAAATTCCACAAGGCATTAATGTGATCCACTTCTGTAGTTACTAATTGATTCCTAAGATGGAAAAAAGCAATGAAAGTTGGAGACCGCATCCAGTGTAAGGAAAAGAAAATACTATGACTGTGCACTTCATTTTTCGTTTCTTTGGGTTAATGATGATTATACGTGATTGTTCGTTACTTAACATTTAGTTCATGCAATTTGAAGGACTCAGCAGGCATGCTCCATCTGAAAAAATTATCAAATGCTGGTGTTACTCATGTTCATTTGCTGCCAACCTTCCAATTTGCTGGTGTGGATGATGAGAAAAAGAATTGGAAGTTTGTGGGTAAGAGGGTTTCCCAGTTTAACGTCTTGGGATGTTGTATTTAAAGCAACAATTTCTCCTGTTTCCAATTCCCTTCCTTAATCCCCCTGCCCTCTTTGAAAGGATAGAGAACCATCCCCTCTTCTAAAAATAATGAAAAAAGGAAAAAAAAAAGAGGTTTGTGTGTGTGTGTGTTGCAGAAAGGAGGCTTTCGAGTATCAACGATTAATAAAATTCATTTGGACCTCGATCTAGTTAAGCTTAAATGTTATTTTCTTACACTTAAACTTATTGGGCAACCTTAAAAAAGAATTCTTTTAGGTCTATTCTCCTTCAGTCTTTGTTGATTTCTTTTTCTTACCCGTTTTCCTTTCTGATCCTAACTTGTTTAAGTCATGACTTTAGAAAATTAAACCAAAAAAAAAGGGGCTTAACATTATTATATTTGAACATGCAGCATGACCTTAGTATCTAAATATATGTCTAAAATATGATGGTGTTATGTGACTATTAGTTATGGCTGATCAAATATAACATTTTCTTAAAATTCCTTTTTTTTTTTAATTTTATTTTTGTCTCTGAGACTTGGATATATATATATATATATATATATATATATATATATATATTTGCATATGTTCTTGGTTTTGGCTTTCCTAATTTGTGTTGGCAACTCATTTATTCAACATCAACTCTGTTGCAGATTCTAAGATTCTGGAAAAGCTACCACCAGATTCAGCTGAGCAACAAGTGCAAATTACGGCCATCCAGAATAATGATGCGTATAACTGGGGGTGAGCATGTGAATAAAATTTTGATAAGAATCATCATATGTATTACATTGTGTATGCTTTTAATGCTTCATTGATTGGCCTATGAAGGTATAATCCTGTTCTGTGGGGTGTCCCTAAGGGAAGCTATGCAAGTGATCCAAATGGGCCATGCCGTATAATTGAGTTTAGAAAGATGATTCAGGTCTAGACTTTTCTTTTCCTCCTTGCCATGTTTGGGCCATTGACTGTGTAAAGTACCCACAATGGAACCACATGTTTTTGCTTTATTGGTTTATATAAAATACTAAAGAAGTTAGTTTTTAGTTGCTCAAATTATTTCATTTTCTGACTGCAGGCTCTTAACCATATTGGTCTTCGTATTGTGTTGGATGTTGTATATAATCACTTGCATGCAAGTGGTCCTTTTGATAAAGATTCTGTTCTTGATAAGGTCATTATTTTTCTTTTGTCGAAGGCACTTATCCTATTTGGGTGGTAAATGTTTGTTGTCCTTTCTTCTTTCTCTCTCTCTCTCTCTCTTTTTGTGACAGAAAGTTTCTTATAGATTGTTCCAGGTTACTATTTGAGAAGGAACATGGACGGCATTATTGAAAACAGTACATGTGTCAACAATACTGCTAGTGAGCATTATATGGTTGAGCGCCTTATCATTGATGATGTTTTGAGCTGGGCAATAAATTATAAGGTGATTGTATAAAACTTCTTACCTCTTTTGGGTAATTTAGATCGCTTTATTTTTCCTACTTACTTTTCTATGGTTGTACTAGTTGTCCATATAATTTGTTGCTAGGTTAAATTAGATTTTATTTTTATTTTCTATGAATTATTGCTGAAACATATATTGTTGATGGAGTTGTCAGGTTGATGGGTTTCGTTTTGATCTTATGGGTCACATCATGAAAAGTGCGATGGTATGTAGCTTACTTTGACTATTTTTGAATTTTTCTATTAGAATTTAGAGAGAAATCGAACAGGCTTTCGATTGAAATTCTAATTGAATGTGGCTTGCTTTGTTTATTCATGTTTAGATAAGTCATGAGGTGATGAGAAATGATGAAAGTAAAAGATGCACTTGTAGTTTTTTTGTATTTAGCCATGCTACTCAGACAGAGCTCATCTGATCTCTGCATAGGTGAAAGTAAAAGATGCACTTTGTAGTCTAACGAAGGAAAGAGATGGGGTTGATGGTTCAAGAATCTATATGTGAGTTTTCATGAAATGATTTTTCTTTCTCAGTGACTCTTTTTTAGTGCTTGTCTTACTTTATTGGAAATGGCTCTAAAGATCCAAATTAAATCAATTTCAAAGATTAAAGGTTTGAATTGCAATGTTTGGAAATAATGTTTTTCATTTCCTCATTAAAAAATGTTTTACAGGAAAATACTCGAAATGTTGAGGGTTTTCTATTTAGTGTCCTTGTGTACCTTAGGGTGTGTTTGGATGAGGGATTTCAAGAGGGGAATTCATTTCAATCAAGATATTTTAAAGTTCAAAATTCAATTTCGTTGTTAGAAAAAAATTTGAAGAATATGAAAATTTAGGAAGAATTTCAGGAGAGAATTTGAGCATCTTAAATTCCCTCTTAGGAATCCACCTAAAGAGGTATTTTTTCAAAATTCTTCTAAATCTTTCCTTATTTTTTTACGCATTGGCCACTATCAATATAAAACTAAAAAAAAGATATTTTATTAATTAAATATAATATATTTTTTCTTTTTCATATTATTAATAATATCTATGCATTTTTACAAATCTAACGATATCCATATTGTATATTTTATGATTTTTTCTTTTATAATTATTTTTTATTTCATCAAATTATATTATTTAAAAATTCTTTTTAAAGAATATTTATTCAAACAAGACAATTTAAAAGCTAGTATTTTAAATTGATGCATTTTGAAATGCTTCAAAATTTCAAAATTTCCTGTCCAAACACACTCTTGGAGTTTAGAAAATTTTGCAGTTCTCTATCCAACAGCTATGATTGTTGTATTTTAGTTCAAAGCTTCTTACCTACAGATATGGCGAAGGATGGGACTTTGGTGAAGTTGCAAAAAATGGGCGTGGGATAAATGCTTCGCAATTTAATATTTGTGGGACTGGAATAGGAAGGTACTTCTAATTCTCGTAAGGGATTGATATACACTATAAACTATTATACAAAACAAATTTCTAAATGTTCTTTATATCTCTTTGTTTAATCATATTCTTACATCTGTTCAAAATAAAGTCAACTTGATTTATTTTGCGTTAGTATAAACCACATCTACTTTATTAGCATTATCTCTTCTAGGAGAAAGGGATGATATATATGGTAATAAATCAGAGTCCTGGCCCTTGTAATTATCATGCTAGTGAGTTAAAAAGAAGCATTGACAATAAAGTATGAAGTAGCCATTGAACTTTCCTCAGTTCTTAAATTAAGTGCAATTGCTGACACAACTCTTACTTACACTGTTGACACTTCCAATAGAAAATTAAGAGTCCACTATAAAATATGGAATGTTACCTAATATATTTATTTTATTTCAATAAAATAATAGTTCAATGATGTTGGAACAAACACTAAGTGAAGATATACACAAAATTTAGGCCCTTTTTACACTTTACCCCAAAGGACTGTTGTCCTTTTGCTGCCATTTTGCCACAAATGCCCGTAATCTTTACCTATGGACATGCATTTTTATTAAGCTTGCCTGATTTTATGCATTGTTAATGTTATTCAGCTTTAACGATCGAATTCGGGATGCAATGCTCGGTGGATCTCCTTTTGGTCATCTGCTCCAGCAGGGATTCATAACAGGCCTGTTGTTGGAGGTAATGAAAAATGTAATCTTGTAAGGAGGACTTAGACTTCTTTATGTTCATGTTCTCTTGTCGGACCACCCTCCTTCAGGAAAAATTGGGTACAATTTAAATTTATTTGGTAGCCACTTGGACTAATTTTTCACTTGTGTTTTAACTTTTCTGAATATTAAATATGAATCTAAACCATTATCGATTAGAAAAGTCAAATAAACTTAAACCGTGTTTGTTCTTAAGTGATCAGTTACCTCTTTGGGTGTAAGATTGTCCTTGAATAACTTTTACGTTTTCCAGATCTTTCTGTTTAAAGGGCAAACCCAGATCTTTCTGTTTAATAACTAAAAATTTCTTGTTTTCTAAATTGGCTCCTTTGAGCTGTTATATGGCTATGAAGTTTGGGAAATTAGTGAAACTGTTGTTAGATAGATCTTTAAGTTATTACAATTAAGGCATCCAACCTAAAACCATTTGGTAATACATGGACAGAACTAACTTGAATGTAAGGCCATTACATGGCCCAAACTTTGTTGATGCTGGATATCATGCCATTTGACAGTCGCTCTAAGCATTAGCGTCTGCCAGCCAAATAGAACAATTCAGAAATGGGCCTATCACTTGGACCACAAAAAATGGTGCTTCAAACAATGTAAACTTTAATTCCACATCAAGGTATCTGGGCCCTAATCAAATTAGCACCAGGTGGGAAAGTCTAATCTCAATAAAAGGCCACCATAAATCTCAAATTTAACTGATACGACATATAATATAACTGGGTTCAACAGTTACATTTTTGGTTTATTATTCTACTAATTTCTTGGATTCTTCCATGATATGCATCTAAAAGAAGTCAATATTTTTTACATATTTTGCAACAATTGATATTGTTGAAAAGTGTTATTATCAGTTTCTTGCCTGCATTTTTCTTTGGATGGAAAGTGATTTTATAAAAATTACGTTTTGGTTCAGTTTATTAGGCTTGACTTTACTGTAGTTGGAAAAACTTACCGTTTAGCATGTGCTTTTTTTTTTTGGCAAAATATACAGTACTATGTTTTTTTTTTGCCCTTTTATTCTTCTTTTGTAGCCTAATGGTCACAATCACGGTACAAAAGCTGTTGCAAAAGGGATGCTTGCGTCAGCAAAGGACCACATCCAGGTTAATTGTCTTGATCTGCACATTTGATAATGTTGAATAGATGGTTTTAAACCAGATGCTGTTCTAACCGTGTACTCTTTATAAATTGCTGTGGTAATGTCATTTTGTAGTCTTAGATTTAGTGGTAAACAGAGCCAATCATTTTTAAATTGCTGGAGTCTTTATGCAGATTCAGCTGGTAAGCAGAATAGGTATATTTAGTGCATTTTGAGTTACATTTATATTTCTAGACTCTTTTATGAACTGCTATAGCTAAGAACCCACTTCATGCTATTTCCCCTTGCAGTGTGTATATCCAGTTGTTTGTGTAGCTTATTATGTGTAGAATAGGTACTTTTAGTGTATATCCACTTTAAAATAGGATTAACATTGTTGCTTAATTTTTTTAATCATTTTGTTTCCTCTTATTATGCATGGCTTGGAGAATAACATTCTTAACATCTGCCCCCGTGTGTGTGTGTGTGTAAAATGCAATTGTAGGAGATGCATAAAAATTGGAAGGTTATGCCCATGCTTTCTGATACGTCGGTTACATATTGGATTATAATTATCATATTAGGTTTGCTGCATGTTTTTTTCCTGCTACAATTTATAGTCTACTTGCTTTCAGATACAGATGCTGCAAACTGGAATATCAGTTTCCTTGATACTGTGGGAAAACATGATTAATGTACAGCCAGATTTTTAGGAGATTTTGCAACAGTTTGTATCCCTAGAATTTGGCTGATTTGGTTAAGAATATTCCATAAATCATGGGATTTGATAGCCTAGTTAGTTTCCTTTTCTATTGCTAGGGTTATTATATATATACATAGCCACTTTGTACATATTTTCTTAATGAGATATACAGCAGAAAATTCTTTTGTTTCTCAATTTACGTCATGGTATCAAGAGCTTTAGGTTTTTTCTTAGAAATCAGTCATTTTTTCAGCCTTCATTGCTGATTTTTTTGCAGTTTCTTTTTCAACCTTCATTGTTGATATTTTCTGCAGTTTCTTCTTCAGCCTTCATTGCTGATTTTTTTACCTTAGGCCTTCATCGCCATTTTCTCATCCAGCCTTCATCATCAAAATTTGTTTCTGTTCATCTCTTTTGGCTCGATTCTGATTCTCTTGTTCCAGCCTTCATCGCTGTTTTTTTTACTCTGTTCTGCTCTGTTTTCTAAAGAAAAAACAGAGTATTTCAAGTGTTCTTTTTCCAGCCTTCATAGCTGGATTTTTCCTCTCTTCTTCATCATTGACGGTTTCTCTTTGTTGCTTGGCCTTTGTTGCCGATTTATCCCTGATTCTCACCAGTCTTTCAGCAAGTATTGATTTGTAAAAAATGTCAGTAGTTGCAGAAACAACCACTGCAGCACCAAAGGAGTCCGGCAATCTCAACCAAGAAGAGGTCAAGAGGCTGAGATCTCTAATTAGTAACCTTGACAAACCTTCAGGTACTTGTTCATTGGTGTATTCAGGTAAGTTTCCATCCTCTATTGGATTAAATGTCTCGGATACAACCTTTGCTAACTCCTGGATCATGGATTCAGGAGCTACCGACCATATGACCCACTCTCCAAATGTCTTTTACACATACTCCCCATGTCCAAGCAATAGGAAAATAGCCACAGCTGATGGTTCTTTGACTACTGTAGCAGGTGTAGGAGATGTTAAAATAAGCCCATCATTGACCTTAAAAAATGTTCTTCATGTCCCTAGATTATCCACAAACCTTGTCTCTATCCAAAAGCTTACTCAAGATTTATGTTGTAATGTGATTTTTCATCATAGTCATTGTGTATTTCAGGACAAGGATTCGGGGAAGACGATTGGACATGCTAGAGAATGGGATGAGCTCTACTACCTTGAAGCACTTAGCCAATCAAATATTACCAAGGGCAAATTACCTTCTTCTTTCGTTTCAGAACTTTATTCGTCCAATAAAGACAAAGTTTGGCTTCACCATTGTCGACTTGGACATCCATCATTTAGAGTCATTAAAATTCTGTTTCCATCTTTATTTCAAGGTCTAGATGTTGAGAGCTTTCATTGTGAAGTGTGTGAACTTGCTAAACATAAACATGTACCTTTTCCAGTAAGTAATAACAAAAGCTCTCTTCCTTTTTATCTCATTCACAGTGATATTTGGGGTCCTTCTACTATTCCTAATGTTTCTAGGGCAAAATGGTTTGTGTCATTCATTGACGATTGTACTCGTGTTACTTGGATTTTCTTGCTTAAACATAAATCTGATGTTAGTACTGTCCTGCCAAATTTCTGTTCCATGATTAGGAACCAATTTGGAGTCAATATCAAAAGGTTTAGGTCAAATAATGCTAGGGACTATTTCAATCAAGTCCTAACTCCTTATTTTCAAAAGGAAGGGATAGTACATGAGTCATCCTGTGTCAATACACCACAACAAAACGGAGTTGTGGAAAGAAAAAATGGTCATCTCCTTCAGTCAACCCGAGCACTCTTATTCCAAAAAAACATGCCTAAATCCTTTTGGGGGGAAGCAGTTCTTACAGCCACTCATCTTATAAATCGTTTGCCATCTAGAGTCTTGGGATTCAAGAGTCCAATGGAAACACTCTCAACATTCTATCCAAACATACAGACTACAAATAATCTTGTCCCTAGGATATTTGGGTGCGTGTCATTTGTCCATGTTCATAGTCAAAATAGAGGGAAGCTAGATCCAAGGGCATTAAAATGCATATTTGTGGGTTATTCCTCAACTCAAAAAGGGTACAAGTGTTATCACCCTCCATCAAAGAAGTTCTATGTCTCAGTGGATGTTTCTTTCAATGAACAAGTGCCTTACTTCACCATACCTTATCTTCAGGGGGAGAATTCCATACTTGAAGCTAAGGATAGGGATTTCTTGCTTGATCTGTCGTCACTTCCAATGTCTGTGCCAGTATCTAAGTCCATGTCAAATCCTATGTCTGAACCTGCGTCCGAAATTTCAGAGCTTGTGTTTGAATCTGCATCCGAAATTTCAGAACCTATGCCAAACCCTGTGTCTAAACATTTGCCCTAAATTTCAGAAAATCCCAACTCTGCCATTGAAAATGTGAGATTTGGCAAGTTGTACTCAAGGAAGAAGACAGTTGTCCCTGAATCAATGCAAGTCCAAGAATCCAACCCAAATCCTGAGAATGAGGTAACAATTTCTAATTCTTCATTACAAGTTAATACTGAATCTCATGTAGGCGATGATGACCTAGACCTTCCCATTGCTGTTAGAAAAGGAACTAGAGAGTGCACAAAACGACCTTTATATCCTCTTGCACACTCCCTGTCCTTCAAACATTTTTCACCATCACATAGAGCCTTCCTGGTTAGCCTAAACACCATTGCCATCCCTACCACCTTATCTGAGGCGTTGTCCAATGAGAAATGGAAACAAGCCATGAATGTAGAAATGGAGGCATTGGAGAAGACCAAAACGTGGGAGTTAGTGAAGTTACCAGCAGGAAGAAACCCGTGGGGTGTAAATGGGTCTATACAGTGAAATATAGAGCAGATGGGTCAATAGAGAGGTATAAGGCAAGGTTGGTGGCCAGGGGCTATACTCAAACCTATGGGATTGACTACCTAGAGACTTTTGCTCCAGTTGCGAAAATGAATACTGATAGAATCTTGCTGTCATTAGCAGCTAATTATGGTTGGGAGTTACAGCAGTTTTATGTCAAGAATGCATTTTTGCATGGAGAACTAGAAGAAGAAATTTATATGGAGGTCCCACCAGGTTATAGGAATAATTTGGATGCTCATACTATGTGTAAGTTGAAGAAAGCTTTATATGGACTTAAGCAATCACCACGGGCATGGTTTGGCAGGTTTGCGAGAGTTATGATTGCCATGGGGTATAGTCAAAGCCAAGGGAATCATACATTGTTCATTAAACACTCATCTTCAGGGGGAGTCATAGCACTCTTAGTGTATGTTGATGACATAATAGTGACAGGGAATGATGATAAGGAGAGACAGCTTCTAAGTCAGTGTTTGGCTAAGGAGTTTGAGATCAAAGCATTAGGAAGGCTGAAATATTTTCTTGGAATTGAGGTGGCTCACTCTAAGCAAGGCATTTTTATCTCCCAACAAAAGTATGTTACAGATCTCCTTAAAGAAACGGGCAAGATAGCGTGCAAACCAGCAAGTACTCCAATAGACCCAAATCTTAGACTTGGAATGGCAGAGGAAGATACTGCAATAGATAAGGAAATGTATCAGCGCTTGGTAGGAAAACTCATTTATCTATCTCACACACGACCGGACATAGCATATGCAGTAAGTGTGATTAGTCAATTCATGCATAGCCCAAAGGAAATTCATTTGCAAGCAGCTCATCGAGTGTTGCAGTATCTCAAAGGGACACCAGGAAAGGGTATTATGTTTAAAAGAAACAGAGGTTTGGTGCTTGAGGGTTACACAGATGTTGATTATGCTGGGTCAATAGTCGATAGGAGGTCAACCACAGGATATTGCACCTTTCTTGGTGGTAATCTCGTGACGTGGAGGAGCAAGAAACAACATGTAGTGGCACGGTCTAGTGCAGAGGCAGAATTCTGAGCAATGGCTCAAGGTGTTTGTGAACTACTTTGGTTGAAGATCATCTTGGAAGATTTGAAGATCAAGTGGGACGGCCCAATGAGACTTTATTGTGATAATAAGTCTGCGATTAGCATAGCTCATAACCCGGTACAACATGATCGAACGAAGCACATCGAAATTGATAGACACTTCATCAAGGAGAAACTGGAGAGCGGGTTGATTTGTACCCCTTACGTGTCTACACATGGCCAACTTGCAGATGTGCTTACTAAAGGGTGAAGTAGATCAATGTTTCAGAGTATTGTATCCAAGCTGGGAATGGAAAACATCTATTCACCAGCTTGAGGGGGATTGTGGGAAAACATGATTAATGTACAGCCAGATTTTTAGGAGATTTTGCAACAGTTTGTATCCCTAGAATTTGGCTGATTTGGTTAAGAATATTCCATAAATCATGGGATTTTATAGCCTAGTTAGTTTCCTTTTCTATTGCTAGGGTTATTATATATATACATAGCCACTTTGTACATATTTTTTTAATGAGATATACAGCAGAAAATTCTTTTGTTTCTCAATTTACGTCAGATACTAATTAAATTAGTTCAATGTCGTTAGGTTGGTATGGCTGCAAATTTGAGGGATTTTGTGCTTACTGACTTTGAAGGAAAAGAGGTATAGGTTAATCTTGTTGGAATGATGCATGTATATGGGATTATTTCTGCCATTATATTTATTTTGGAGATTTATTTCAGTGTTTCAGCAATATAATTCCTTATAAAAAGTATATGGCTTACATTTTGTTTTCTTTTGCTTCTCATGGGATTAGTTTTGTTATGCATTTCTCAAATTATTCTTACATGAAATGTGCTCCCAGAGATTGTTGACAATCTGCTTAATTAATGCATAACTAGAAATTCGCTACTCAATATTATCTAGGTTTTTGGATAATAGAGCATTAAATGCATGATATGTGTCTCCATGGTTGATGTAAGACATATTTTTTTACATCAATGACCATGGAAAGATTGTGGCTCTTGACTGTCTCCGTAAGTTTGATAAAGCAGACTTTACATTAGACATTGCTTCATCCTTTTCGTCACTTCATCTACCTTCACAAGTGTGCCATTGATTTTCTTTCGTTTTGGACTTAATATTTCCATCAAGCTAGAATGTGTTGCTATTCTTCCATTCTTACTAGTCTTTTGTGCATTTTATGCTTTAACTTCTATCTATTATAATTTTTTAAGCTTCTACATTTTTAATCCCATATCTTTGAATATTTTAGCTGAGAGTTGCTATTCTGCTGTAGTTTCATTTTTTAACTTGATGTTTTCTCTCAGAGGAAAGGATCTGAAGTTTTTTCTTATGGTGGGACACCTGTTGGTTATGCTTTATGCCCCACAGAAACAGTAAGTGTCTTATTTTCCGACAGAGCTTGTACTTTTCTCAAATTCGTGTACTCTGGTTTAATGTGTGCAATTTACTTTCTAGAATTAAATTTGCATAGGATTGGTGCTGTCATTCATTCTTATCTTTGTTTGTAAGAGTAAATTCCTGTCCCCAAGGGACAAAGAGAAGGGAGTGAGAATCTCCTGCAGCTCCCCTCTTTCTCAGGGTAAAATCTTTTTCCCAAGGGACAAAGTGAAGGTAAACAATGATGGTTAGCAGATCCCAACTTACAAAGTGATTGCTATGAAGCAGTCCAATGGAAATCCAAAGGGTTATTTGGTGGAAGGTTTTTTGGATGATTTGTTTTTTAGTAACATTCTGTGAAGCTTTTAGAGATCAATTTTTGTTCTATATTTATGAATGTTGCAAAACAACCTTTAGGCAACACGATCTGGAATCCAGTCACCAGAAAAGATACCACAAGATATTCATTGTACTGCTATACCTTGCTTTATTACTTTTTTTTGGTATTGCAAAGGGTTGCTAGATTTTTAACTACTTTCTATATGTTTGTTTTCATAGAGATCCTAATCTCAGATAAATGTAACTGTTTATATTCTGTTTTAGAGTTATCATATAGATGCCTTTAAAGGGTGAGAAGGATAGTTGACTGCACAGGAAACAATGTAAAGGCCATCAGCTGGATTATCGTGAGACGAGATCCCAAACTTCCTAATGGAGGTTTCATAGAATGAGTCTATAACCTGTTATGATATTTTCTATGGTTAAGGAGTGAAGATACTCTGACTATTGAAGTAACTTGGGACTTTGATAGGGATTGAAAATTTTCTGTTGACCAGATCCATTGAATGGCCATCTTGGAGATGGTTTCTTACGGAAGGAGGGAATTTATTATTTGGATATGACCTTCCTTCCTGCCTATTTTTTCACAAGGGGAACTTGTTTGCATTGTCAAATTTTAAATCAATTTTCTTCAGAAGGAATAACTGGCATTTTTCATCCTCACAAATCTTAGGATTAGACTGCATGTAAGCAAAAAAAGCAGGAATATCTTTCATTTTTTAATTCATTTAATATAATAAGTTTATTAGTTAGATGGAATTCAAGTTGTTTGTTGAATAGATTCCTTTTCTCTATTTTGTTGGGAAATCATATAATTTCGTTTGATTTTAGTATCTTGACGCAACATGTTTGCCATTGTGTTTGGTTCTTAGATGGAATTTTTGATTGAACCATGCTCTGTACGAATACTCAATTTCATTGACAGTACATCATGCATTTTAGGATTACTTGTGGATTGCTAATTATGCTTATTCTGTTTCAAATTATATATTGACATAATCTATAGATATTTCAGTTCAATATCAATTGTTTTATGTCTGCACTCTGTAATAAGAGTTTAATATTTCTGAACCAAGTACAATCCATATTTCAGTTAAATGTCAATTGTTAACATTCTCAAATAACTTATCAAAAAATGTAAATATCTTTGATAAGAGTATGATCTTTTGTAAAACAATATAGTTTATATCTCCCTCATTTTCCAGGTCAATTATGTTTCTGCTCATGACAATGAAACCCTATTTGACATTGTCAGCTTGAAGGTATGCTCATGATCTTACCAAAGATAATGTTCTATCCTAATGATTCAAAAAAAAAAAAAGATAATGTTCGATCCTACTGAATCTATGACTAATAACTTTGCCTCTTGCAGACTCCAGTGGAAATATCTGTGGAAAATAGATGCAGGATAAATCATTTCGCAACAAGTATAATTGCACTGTCACAGGTTTCCTTTGCAAATAATCAAATTTTACATACCTGCATTGACCAATTATCATAATAATACATAGTATGAACTTAAGATATATAAAAACAAGATAGATACCTGCCAGAAAATCATGTTCAAACTGATTCAATTTCATTTTCCCAATGGGGCTGATACTGATACAGCTTAGAATTTGCCTTGGGCTCCAAACTATCTAGCCTTTGAATGATTTATCGATAATTAGGTTGAATATTAAAGTGGTGCAATCTGAAGCCACTCTTCTATTTATAGGCTTTGTAAACCTATTTTCTGATCCCACAGTGTAAAACACACTTAGGGGCCGTTTGGTTTACGGATTTTTTTTATTCCTGCGAGTAATTTTTTTTTTCCATAATAAAATTACCTGGTTTGGTTTGCATATTTTTCCTCACATCAGTAATCTAATATTGCCAACAGCACCATAGTGGGTGGAAAATAAGGGTGAAAAGGATTACCTCTTGCTCCGGAGGTATTTTAAAATTCTGGAGAAAAATAATCTCTTATTCCTATTTTACCCCCTTAAAATTTACATTTTCTGTCCATTTTACCCTTAAACCTATCTAATATTACAATAAAAAAAATGCATATTTAATATCCCATAAACAAATGCACCAATTAGTGTAAAATGTTAATTTAGTAAATAGTTGGCATCGTACAAATGAATAGCTTAACTAATTAAATAAAATAATTTACATATTAAACATCCTATAAACAAATGGACTTTAGACTATTGGATGCGAACTTACTTTTAAAGCACAATAAGGTCACATTATCACTATTTAAATAAATATTCAGTTTCTCACATTTTGTACAATAAATAAATAAATAAAATAAGCTCCTAAATTATATGAAATTAGATGATACAAAATTGAAGCACATATGTTAATTTTTCTCTTTTAATATAGTTGGTTTTAACCCTTTCTTCTTCCTCTTGTACTACTTTCCTCTGTTTAGATGAGTTTGGTCCATTTTGAGTAGCAATGAACTCTAATTTTAAGGATCAAGCAAACAGCGCAGTGTAATCTATATTGGTCCATGCTGCATTTGCTGTCAATTATATGTATGTATGTATGTGTGTGTGTGTGTATCTTTATTTTACTGTCACTTTTTTAATCTGTTTTATATATTTGTAGGGAATACCCTTTTTTCACGCCGGGGATGAAATGCTACGTTCAAAATCACTTGATCGTGATTCATACAACTCTGGTGATTGGTTCAATAGGTCTGATTTTTCATTTTTCAAGTTTCTTTTTTGCTTCATTAATCATTTTATAAATTTGACTTCCATTCTGATAAAAAGTGTTATTCAATTATCTACATGATGATATTCTCAGAATGTTGTTACTTGAAACTTGCCCCTGTTGACATAGAGATATTATAAAACCAAATAAGAGTAGTATCTCTTGCCTGAGTGTGGATTCATTGCTAGTTGTAAAACATCTCAGGTCACCTCAACTTCAATTTTTTCTTGTTATGATCTTCAGACTAGATTTCACATACAATTCTAACAACTGGGGTGTTGGGCTTCCTCCAAAAGAGAAAAATGAAAAGAACTGGCCACTGTAAGAATTATCTTATTATATTTTCATTTTAGTTACATCATAAATAGGGGTCATGTTATGGTGCTAAAATCTCTGCATTGCCTGTTAGCGCACAATTATTCTACTATTTCGACTGCATTGTATGATACACCTAATGATCTTTGGATTCTGTCATTTCAGAATACAGCCAAGACTGGCGGATCCATCCTTCAAGCCTCAAAGGAGTCACATTCTTGCAGCTATAGAGAACTTTATGACTGTCTTACGCATTCGGTATTCTTCACCTCTTTTCGTCTAAGGACAGCGAATGCTATCCAGGTGAGCAAAGTCATTTACGAACTTATGTGTACAAAGCTGAGAGCTTGAGATTTTAGTCATCACTCTGGATTTGATCAACAGTTGTGTTTGTATAACTGCCTAAAATTTCCAGGCTTTAGGTCAACACTTTTGATCCTTCTCATTTTCACTTATCTTTTTTTGTGGCATTGATAAAGATACGCATGGGTTGGGTTGTGAATTTTCTGAAAGTTTAGTCAATTTCTTCTTTGTTGGTTACAGTGTATTCTAACAGGTACCTAAAGGGCAGTTTTTAAGCTTTCTAAATTCAATGTAACTACTTAACTATGCCAGAATCTGTCTATAAATAGTGGATTTCATATCCTTTAATAATATGGAGCTTTAGTTTCTAGTTAAATCGCTATTGCTTCTTCTTCGTTGATCCAACGATCCTACAACTCAGTGGCTATACTTCCAATAAAGAAGGTTTTTTTTCAATATCAAAGGCAAACGTGCAACAAAATTTGTTTTTTCAAACATTTTTAGATGTCCCTGAAAAGCAGTTCCCTTCTTCTTTTTACATTTTTTTACTTGCTTTAGATGAAGGGTGGATGTCATGGGTTCTTATTATATTATAATATTTTGCTAACATTGACTACTTGACAAAGAAACTAATGAAAAGAGTGGTGCTGGAAGCTCCTCAGGAAACAACAATTATCCTCATCTTCTTCAAGGTTTCCTTTACACTCTGGAAAGGAAAACCCCGGTGAATACATTCCCTAAGTTTTTTTCATATGATTGTGAAAGTAAAACCCAGAAAAATGCATTTCCTACATTTTCTTATGTCAAACTATACTATTCCAACTGGCATTTCCGGAAAATGTATCTTGGTCATTCCGGTTTGATCTTGCATCAGAGGTTTTACATGCATTATATCTAAATTGTCTCATTTTTATCTTGTATAATTTCAATGTTGTTTCCTGCTTCTATTTTCTATATTACTCCCTTTGGTTGCCTGGCAACCCACTTCACCAGGTGAGATAAAAAAGTGACAATGATCTACCTTCTTTTGAAAGCTAAAGACTAACGCCTACTTGCCATGGTTAGCTA